>JAQJVK010000010.1:8506303-9785488 GCA_035578135.1 Flexamia atlantica
AAAATTAAAACAAAAACATATACCTTACTGCCGGCAATGCCTCCAAGCTGGCAGTGGCACGACACGCACACACGTCCACTCACACTCGAACTCGCAACTCATTGTGTGTGCGTGTCGTGCCACTGCCAGCTTGGAGGCATTGCCGGCAGTAAGGTATATGTTTTTGTTTTAATTTTCTGTGCCCTTTATCATGTAATATGTTTTAGTTTTAATTTTCTTTCTGTATTAAGTATGTTTAATGTGTTTTGTATGAAATTTTGTGTGAGTGAGATTTCTGTTGAATGTTGGATGGATGTAATTGTATGTAAAAAAAAACAAAAAAACCCAAAAAAAGTAGGTTAAATAAACATAAGTAGATTAATGTAACTTTAAGTAGGGTCACTTGAAAACGAGAGGAGTTTCAATACCTCTCGAAACGTAGTGTAGTTTAAACACTAGAAGCGATAGGAAAAGTCCAACAAATTAAATAATAATTGTAGTATTTGTATAAAACTGTCTGTTGGACCTACATACTTAGTCTGACAGAAATTTAAAAGAATTTACAGAATGAGTAAAATAATTACTATTATTTTGTAACTGGTAAAATTTATTCTTATCTACCCTGTAAAATTTAAATTATAAAATAAAACAACAGGTAAAAATAATGATTTTAGTTTTTATTGGTCAATTAATCAAAATGTTTGTTTTATGATAGTCCTTAGGCAGTACATGTGTAAAATTGTGCATAATAATCCTGTTTTCCCTGTATAAGTTAAGCTGTAAAATTATATAAATAGGTAAAATATTACCTTTTGCCTTTGCTGCCTTTGTTGATCGATTTATTAAATAATAATTGGATATGTGTTTGTTGTAAGCTAATGCCAAGTATAATGTAAAAGGATAAAATTATAAATATAGGTAAAAGATTTAACTGATCTACCTCTAATGTTAACATGTTGTTAACCTAAGCAAGTACATGTGTAATACTAATCCAATTATGTAATATTTTTGTAAAGAATTTACGTTGGACTTACACACTTAATTTGACAGAAAATAATAAGAATTTGCAAAGCCTGGATATTATAATTTGATACATTACAGAACTTGTAGTATTTATGTAAAACTTTCGGACCTACATACTTAGTCTGACAAAATTTAAAAGAATTTTACAGAACGTGTAAAATAATTACTATTATTATCACTTTGTCCATACTTTCTGGATATGGTCTTTATAACCTAAGCATGGCTTGGAAAACTATCGTCTTTAATGTTTGATTTATCCGTGGTAATCATAAGCTTACCAGCCTTGCAAAATTTAATGTTGATTTATACTGTAATCTTGACATGTTTAGTTGTAAATGGTGGCAACAAGAATATCAGTATTTGTATAGTCAGTCTGGTCTGTGCATATTGTATATTATTCCTTTATAAACTTACCAACTTGATTAGTTGTTGTTATCCAGCTAGTACATGTGTACATACCGGGATACATTGCCCAGTAATACCTTTTAAATAGTTAAAAATACTACATTATGGGTTGAGAAATGCTATTTTGCTTTAATATATTTGTAAATGTTTGTAAACGATTGATAGATCTTATAACATTTGTGTAAAACTCTATGTTGGACTTGCACACTTTATTTAACAGATATTTACAATAATTTACAGAATTATATATAATTATTATATTTTCTGTAAATTATTAAATTAGAGTTTACAGATATTATATGGAATTTTACACAGTCGTAAATATCTGTACAGATATTTGTATAGACCTCTCTGTACACATATTTACGGATATATTACAGAATTCTATAAAAAATTGTACAGATATATAAAATTCTGTAAAAATTGTGTAGATATATCTAGAAATGTGTAATATATCATATATATTATGGATGTATCTGTACAGATATTTACGACTGTGTAAAATTCCATATAATATCTGTAAACTCTAATTTAATAATTTACAGAAAATATAATAATTATATATAATTTTGTAAATTATTGTAAATATCTGTTAAATAAAGTGTGCAAGTCCAACAGAGTTTTACACAAATGTTATAAGATCTATCAATCGTTTACAAACATTTACAAATATATTAAAGCAAAATAGCATTTCTCAACCCATAATGTAGTATTTTTAACTATTTAACAGGTATTACTGGGCAATGTATCCCGGTATGTACACATGTACTAGCTGGATAACAACAACTAATCAAGTTGGTAAGTTCATAAAGGAATAATATACAATATGCACAGACCAGACTGACTATACAAATACTGATATTCTTGTTGCCACCATTTACAACTAAACATGTCAAGATTACAGTATAAATCAACATTAAATTTTGCAAGGCTGGTAAGCTTATGATTACCACGGATAAATCAAACATTAAAGACGATAGTTTTCCAAGCCATGCTTAGGTTATAAAGACCATATCCAGAAAGTATGGACAAAGTGATAATAATAGTAATTATTCTACACGTTCTGTAAAATTCTTTTAAATTTTGTCAGACTAAGTATGTAGGTCCGACAGTTTTACATAAATACTACAAGTTCTGTAATGTATCAAATTATAATATCCAGGCTTTGCAAATTCTTATTATTTTCTGTCAAATTAAGTGTGTAAGTCCAACGTAAATTCTTTACAAAAATATTACATAATTGGATTAGTATTACACATGTACTTGCTTAGGTTAACAACATGTTAACATTAGAGGTAGATCAGTTAAATCTTTTACCTATATTTATAATTTCATCCTTTTACATTATACTTGGCATTAGCTTACAACAAACACATATCCAATTATTATTTAATAAATCGATCAACAAAGGCAGCAAAGGCAAAAGGTAATATTTTACCTATTTATATAATTTTACAGCTTAAATTATACAGGGAAAGTAGGATTATTATGCACAATTTTACACATGTACTGCCTAAGGACTATCATAAAACAAACGTTTTGATTAATTGACCAATAAAAACTAAAATCATTATTTTTACCTGTTGTTTTACCCTATAATTTTATAATTTAAATTTTACAGGGTAGATAAGAATAAATTTTACCAGTTACAAAATAATAGTAATTATTTTACTCATTCTGTAAATTCTTTTAAATTTCTGTCAGACGAAGTATGTAGGTCCAACAGACAGTTTTATACAAATACTATAAGTTCTGCAATATATCAAATAATAATTTTCAGGCTTTAGGCTTTTTAAATTCTTATTATTGTCTGTCAAATTAAGTGTGTAAGTCCAATGTACATTTTTACACAAATATTACATAATAGGGTACAATGGATTGGTATTACACATGTACTTGTTTGGGTTAATAACAATATGCCAACATTAGAGGTGGATCAGTTAATTGTTTTACCTGTATTTGTAATTTCATCCTTTTACATTATACCAGGCATTAGCTTACAACTAACACTTATCCAATTATTTAATAAATCAATCAACAAAGACAAAAGTTAATATTTTACCTGTCTATATAATTTTACAGCTTAAATTATACAGGGCAGATAGGATTATTATGTACAATTTAGACATGTACTGGGTAAGGACTGTCATAAAACAAAAGTTTTAATTAATTGGCCAATAACAAACTAAAATCTTTTTTTACCTATTGTTTTACCCTGTAATTTTATAATTTAAACTGTACAGGGTACATGGGAACACAATTTAGCAGTTCCACATGTATTAGTCTAGAACAACGACATATCCAAAAAATAGACAGATTAAACAATAAACAGTAAAGTTAATATTCTTAGCTACTTTATAGTTTTATAATTTAAAATTTACACAGTAAACAAGATTATTACATATAATTTAGACATACACTTGCTAAAGTTAACAACATACTAAAATTATAAACAGATCAAACAATAAAGAGCCATGTTCATTTTTTAGCCTACATTTATAATTTTACAATACAAAATATACAAAGTATATAACAACAATATATAGGTTTTTACAAATATACTAGCCCAGGACAATTACATATCCAAATATTGAACAGATTGGACTATCAAGAGCAAAGTTGGTATTAATCAATTATTTATAATTTTATAATTTAACGTATACAGTGTAAAGAGAAATAATATATGCATTGTACACATGTATTAGTAACAACATACCGAAATGCAGACAAATCAAATAATAAAGACAGAAGTTAGTATTTTTAATTATTTTTGTATTTTTATAATATAAACTTTTTGAGGTAAATAGAAATAACATATACAATTTACACATGAGCTTGCTTAGGTAACAACATACCTAAAATATAGACAGATTAGATAATAAACACCAAAGTTAGTTTTTTAGCCCATTTTTCCAATTTTATTATTTAAAAGATACAGGGTAGATGGGATTAATATGTGCTGCTTACACATGCTTTTTGCTTAAGACTATGACATATCCAAATTATAGACAAATCAGGAAATAAATACAAAAGTCAACTTTTTTAACTATTCAATAATTTTATATTTTAAAATATACAAGTTAGATAAGAATAACACATGCCATTTACAGATGCACCTACTTAGGTTAACAACATTTATCCAAATTATAAACAAATAAAAAATAAACAACAAAGTAAATTTTTTAGCCTATTTTGTAATTTTATGATTTTTGAAATATACGAGGTAGATATAATTAATACATGCTATTTATACATTCAATTACCTAACTTAACAACATACCCAAATTTGAGACAAATCAAACTATAAACATTACAGTTAATATTTTTGACCTATTTTATAATTTTATATCTTAAAATATACAGAGTAAATATGATAGATATATATAATTTACAAATATACTAGCTTAAGTTAACAACATACTCAAATATTAGACAAATCAAACTATAAACATCAAAGTTAATATTTTTGGGCCATTTTATAATTTTATATTTTAAAATATATAGAGTAGATAGGATTAATATATATCATTTACAAATATACTAGCTTAAGTTAACAACATACCCAAATATTAGACAAATCAAGCAATAAATAGCAAAGTTGATAATATCACCCATTTTATAATTTTACCATTTAAAATATACAGGGTAAATTTAATTAATATATGCTATTTCCAAATTCACTTATTTAGCTTAACAGCACATCCAAATATTAGACAGATTGGACAGTAAAGTCCAAAGTTAGTATAAAAGGGTGATATTATAAGGTATACCAGGGATAAAAAATATGACAGTCAAAAAAATTACTCCATAAACGGATACACTTTTGGCTTCAGCCCGGAAATATACTACATTTGGGAGTGTGCTCCCAAACACATCCAGTTTTTATTATTTTTAATATTTTAGAATTCTGTATCATGTGAAACAGATCAGAAATTATTTTAAACAAAATGACAACACTAAAGAAGCCAAGATAATAGGAAACTAAATAAACCTACAAATTTTAAGATACTGAGGATGGTCTGGAGCTAAAACATGTCTAACAACACATTTAATGGATTGAAGACATATGTAAAATTAGATTCATACCACATCAATCCATAGCTACAAATCATTTCTAAGTATGTAGGTCCGACAGACAGTTTTACACAAATACTACAAGTTCTGTCATTTATATCAAATTATAATTTCCAGGCTATATGTATAATTAATATATACCATTTACATATGCACTTGCTCAGCTTAGCAACATATCCAAATATTAAACAAATCAGATACTAAAGACCAAAGTTAGTATTTATACATATTTTTTTGTAATTTTATATTTTAAAAGTTATTAGTTATATTTAATTAACATATCGTATTTACAAGTTCACTTGGAAGTGTAAGAGTAAATATGACACTATAATACTTGCTTATAACTAGATAATTAACAAGAGACAGCCAATAACCATTTAAATATTGGTGTAAGGAGGAATATAATTTTAATAGAGGAGTAAATGTATAGTAACTCAAAAATATACTAAGGCAGTGGGAGGATTTTTTTTTGACAATTTTTGACAAGAGACAGCCTATAAGTATGACCAATAGGCGAGTATGTGTCTTGGAGTAAGGAGAAGTGACAAAAAAATTTTATTGCAGCTAGTTTTTCTCGAGACCCCTTCACTCCTACTACTAATCTACACTAAACATACGGTAATAGAATACTTTTAGATGAAATTTAGAAACGCATTATCCACATGTTATTAATCTATAATGTCAGTTTTTGAATCAGTCAACTAGTTGACACGAAATTTTAATTGCAGAGTTTTAAATTGCAGCTATAAAAAATACCCTATTATCAATCATTATTCAAACGAATTTAATTTATGTCACTGATATTGACGATTTATTATGGCTAATCACTTTTATTAACACTTACACTACTTTTTAGAGAAAATCTATAATTTTATACAACAGACCTTAAGTTTTCTCCGATCATATCATGCTACTTAAATTATTCCATCATTTTATTTGGCAACTACTGTGTTATACTAATTAAATTAAATTATTTATTAGTTATTTTCCGTCGGCAAGACCAGGGCTCATGCATGGCATTGGTAGTGTCAGTTGAGGCGGCCCAGTCCGCCCATAAAAGATGCTCCTAACATACACTTCGTCACATCATGTCATGTACCTTTGACGGTACGAAACCATTGGTAGCTCACACCAAAAGAGGATCACTTTGGCTGTTTTCCTAGCTAATTTGCACCTTTTAGGTGTATGTTTAGCCGGTTCCATTCGATTACATAACGAGCATTGGGCATCTCGAAAGTGGACTCGTCCATATTTGGCGATTCCGGAAGGGGTGGTAAACATATTCGCATTCCCACGGAACGCAGCGTTCTCATTCGCATCTGCACAGGATGCGACATTGAAGTCTGTATTTAATAAGCCCCTAACGGATTAAATGAGTATATAAAATGTATATAATTTTCATAGTTTATGATTAAATGTGTAATCCTAATCATATAAAACGTCCAAACTTAAGGTTTGCTATTAACACCAGAGGCGTCGCGTGAACCATAGATTGGGGGGGGGGGGCACAACCTTCGGGGGCTCTTGAAATACCCCCCATATTAGCGGAAGGTCCGGGGGCGCTCCCCCGGAAAATTGTTGGTTTTTGGTACTTAAGTGGGGTTTTCCGTTTTTCAACCTGTGAAATACACAGCATTAAAAAACTAAGTTTATTTCCTATTTTCCAGGTAAATTTGCAGGAAAACTCAACCTTATATCTACCTATTTCGAATTTGAACACGTGACTGTTGAAGAACATCTTTTTATGTTTACCTCAAAACCATCGCAGTTATTGTTTTATTTGCCAGAAAAATAGGCGGTCGAAAAACAACTGTGTTATTTACAACTCCCCTACTTTCCTGGCTGTTCCTTCGCCGCAAATGCCATTCTAATGGCATTTTCGACTACAGATTGTACGTTAAACTCAATAATCTATCTAGCGGACAATCATAAAAGGTAAAAAAACAACAAACTACACATCGTTTCTACACAGCGTAGAAGGTGACCAACATTCGCCCAGTCAAAAAATAAAAAGACGGCGCTTACTCAACGAATGTATAACACTCCATCCCACCTCTTTGTTTAGCCAAATGATTTACCTCATTTCAAATGAACGTAATAATGATGAAATATAAAAATAAAATTAATGTTAACAATTAATATTAAAAAAAGAACTTAAAAACAATTGGTTTAAATGGTTTGTGAGTAGAGAAACGATTTTAGAAAATAGTAGAAAATAATTTTTATTTGGTTGTTATTGTTGGTCGGCGGCTACAAAAATAAACTTTGTATTTGTTGGGGGGCACCCCCCGTGCCCCCTCGGCGCGACGCGGCGCCTATGTTAACACCCATATATTCATAATCCTTTTATTTTAAAGTTGCAATTCATCTAACTATGACATTGATTAGAAATAATAAGCGATATGCGTTACGAAATAATAATTGTTAAACCACGAACGACAATACAACACTTTGGACAGTTTGCAGAAGGAAATGCACAGTTTCCCAACAACCGAATGGCCGAATGGACGTTGGTAGAGGCTATACGTACACGTCACCACGTCCGCGTCCCCATTCGGCCGTGCATGTTAGTCAGACAATTCGATTCCGGCCGTGACGTGACGTGACGTGACGTGACGTGACGTCTATGTATAGCCTCCGGACGGCCTGGGCCGGGACACTCGGCGCGCACTAGGTGGCTCGCAGTGATAAGCTATCACAGGTTTCACGGCCGCCAGAACGATAAAACGGTTATGCCTCGAATGCCAAAACTTACGTAGGAAATGCGTAATCGCATTCCTCGATTGTTTAATTTGTTATGGTATGCGTTGTTTTAGTCGGTAAATGAAAATATAACCTGCTGGTTGTCTCGGACTCGGTATCGGTTTGTTTTACACCAAAATTACATTAGTCATGTGGTAGTTACGTAAGTCGCAAATGTGACAGTCAAAACAGAATTTGTTTATATCATAAACATAAAATATTTAGAGTGTAGGAAATTAAAGTCGGCGCGCTGAAATTTGGAGAAAACCAATTCTTTCTCCGCGTTAGTTTGTAACCAATCATTAAAAGCATCACTCTGGGGGTTTTATACCGCTGTTTATTATCGAAGAAAAATTAATCGTTGTCGGAGTTTTCAATGTCGAAGGCGTTGTATGTGTAGTTTTATGCACGTCCAGCCACGAAAGCAGACTCGAACGAAGCTTCGACACAGTCGTGCTCGGCGATCGGTATCCAATAGTTGCAGGCGCTAACGCCTGTAATTTTGGGGAATAGACGATGTGCCTGACGAAACTCGTGAAAAGCGGTTACACTTTTCCAAGTATGTCATTCTAAAAAGTAATAGACACACATTACGTTAAGAAGTAAATCGATAAACACTCTGAAATCCTCTCTCTTCGCAATGGCATATTTAGTGTGTAAATTAAGTATGGAAACAAATCTGTATTTTTTCAATCGAAGGAGATAGAGATATTTTGTTTGTGGCGTTGGTTGTTAACCAAGGTTCCGGATTTTTTGACATCGAAATGTTTTTTTCATACCCCTCACAGGGTGGGGGGTAAGCGGTAACTTAATTTTTTCAAATAGCAACCCCTATTGAGTGACCCCTCATTTTAAAGGGTTTGACAAAATTAATTAAATGGCGCAAACCCGAGGTCGATACCTCAACCCTAACCCAAATGTCAGCCATTTTACATTTTGAGATGAACACACGAGATTAACTATGGATACCTAAATTTACCTTTTAAGCGGGTAACATTGGACAAGTTAAACTCTGGATACCATTATTAGATGGAAAAGTGGTCGTTTTTGTCTCATTCCTGATTTTGCCTCAGCCCCCAAAATAGGGCTTTTTTTGGGGCAACCCCCTAATTGTAATGCAAACTCCTACTGAGTGACCCCTCATTTTGAAGGGTTTTTAAAAAATATAAGCAATGGTGCAAACCTAATGTCAATATATATAATTAAATCATATATAATTAAATTATATATAATTAAAGAGAGAAAGGAATTCCTTAATTATAATAGTAGCCCTAGAAGTGAACATTAAAATAATATATATATATATATATATTAGAGTGATTGTGGATGATTAGGGCTATTATTTAATAAATAATAAATAAAATAATTTTTTTAAATAATAAAAGGGTACTTGTTATGAAAACTAATCTTATCAATATATATATATATATATATATATATATATATATATCTAGAAATTTGAACGAATGGTGTTTTTTGCTTCTGGGGGCCCCAAAACGAAAAGTTATTATGGTCTTGGGCTTAGGTCTTACCATGAGACCTACGGTAATAGCTTCTTCCCTATAGGGGAAATTCGCTAAAATACTAAGAATAAACATAATTTCTCTAAATAAATCATCTTGAATACGATATCATATGGGAACGCATTAGAAGACAAAAAAATTAAGATGGTCAGACATTGGAGCAGTGTCGGCTGCTGGTGTGTTTACGTTAAAAGTTATCAAAACAATAAAGTATTTTTAAGGTTTGTTTTGTACAAATAGCGCCAAAACGGGACAAATAGGCGCCCCGAGATAGTTCATCGGGACCACGGGACTCGTCACTGAAAATCGGGACTGTCCCGCTCAAAACGGGACGTCTGGTGTGATCGGTGGGTCTCGGCGGGCCGTGTTGCGCGAGGCCGAACGGAGGCGCGGAGGTGTGTCGGCGCGGGCCAATGGCAGCGGAGGGCTCGCCCGCACTCAGTCACACTCTCCTCTGTTGCAGGGATGGCCGGCCGGTGAGACTAGACTAGCCGCCAGTGTGGTGTAAGTGCTCGTGGCTCGCGGTGGACCGTGGACGCGATGGTTCGTGGACTCGCGCTCGTTGTGCTCGCGCTGGTGGCCGGCTCACGGGCCGACAGGCTCCCGCCCACATGTCAAAGGTAAGTTTTAAGGATTTTATCGGTTTCTGCGTGTTTTTGCTTTTTTTAATAGTCTGCTGTTTTTATTTGGATATTTTATTAGTTTTTAATTTATCCGGCCCTGAGGACCATTTTTCGGTTTCCTGTCGTGGTTATCTTTCGTTTCTCCTTTTGTTCGCTATTTGAAATTATTCTTATATTTTGAACGTTTATCGGCCCCGTGGATAGTTTTTTTAAGTTAGCTTTTTTACCCTTTTATTGTTTTCTATTTGGCATTTTATTAAATTTTAAACATTTATCCGGCCCCGTGGACCAATTTTTTGTTGGGGAACTATTTTAATTTTACCTTTTGTTTAAATATGCTGTTATCATCTTAGATTTATAACATTACTTTGTCCTGACGTTATTTTTTGGGTTTCACACAATTTGCTGTTAATTTAGCTTTCTTTTGCTGAACTCTTTGAGTTTCTTAGATTTTCAATATTCATCCGGCTTCGTGGATCTTCTCTCGGGGGTTTGAACAGGGAATTATTATTATTTAACTCGGTTGTTTTCTTTCTAGATTGTCTCTTAGAGTATATTATTTGGAACGACTCGAGCTTAAAATACGCTCTCGCATGTGCATTAAATTTATAGTAAGTAGCCCTACAGTATACCCGATCGTGGGGGAATTAATTTTTATCACTTGCCGTACAGTAGTATTAGTACTAGGCCTACCCGTAAAGGCTTATTATCATTCGATCGTTCTGTCATTTTTAATGAGTTTTGAAAGATGTTAAGTGTTAGAAAAATACTTGAATTTATCAAAGTCGTCCGACACGATATTTTGACCCAATCGCAAGTCCTACTGATGATTGGATTTAACACCTTTGACCAAAAACTTAAAAGTCATGCACTAGATTAGAACTTTGTCCTCAGTTAATTAATTTTTTCATTTTTTATTAAGACTAGTATATCTTAATCAAACTGAAATCGAGAGTAGAAGTCATGGCATTAGTTTTAGGTGCCCTCATTGAAATTAATTAAATTACAATAGTTGGCAAAGCACTTAGTATAAGCATTTGTTGTGCACGTTACTTTTCTCTCTGCCATGAGCCTGGTTATAAAGAGGCTTCGCAACCAGGGCTCCTTGGTCGAGTTCAAGTTCAACCCATAAATACAACAATCCCTAACATATTCTTAATGTGATATAGATATTTCGGTTTAGATTAATTTCTTTACAATCCCGAAATTGATTTAAATTTATTTAAATAAATCTCACATGATGTAATTTTTATGTTTACTGTAATGCAGGTCCCAAGTTGCACTCAAACGGCATTGCCTAGTTATTTTTAGACATATCTATTTTCAGCGTTGTATGTTTTAAAATTATTTAGCGGTTTGATTCAGATGGTCGTGAAGGTAAATTCGCTCTCTTTTGCAAATCGTTTACTAAACGTTTTCTCGGATTTAACGTTAAATCACTGAGTTTCTTATAATTATACAGTATATACAAATAGTTTTTAAATTAAAAATCCTTTAAATATAAGCTAGTTTCTATTTGTTGATAGTATTTTCTTGTACGTATATGTATAACGCAATTAACAGGCATAGACCTAAATGTAAATCGTTGATGCGATCCGTGCTTAAATTGCGTACTCCTTAAAATGTAATATTTCACATTTCATTGAATAAAATACAAAGAAAGAGATTACTTTCTTAAATTTACCGTAATCCAATGCTCCTTAACGCCTGCAATGTTTTAATCCACTCTCTGATTACCAGAGACTAGAGACAATGTTCAAAACGCTCAGCCATGGTATTTACATTGAAAACAACCATTAACCCTGTCAACGTTGCGAATATATTATAGTTAATTGAGCCACAAATTACACAAAGCAACGGTTTGGGCGATTCTCTCATTTGCTAAGCTGGGGTGGTTGTCTGACATAGGCGTTGGGCAGAGAGGAATTACAACAGGAAATCGGAACTTTACTCGACTGCAGTCTGCTAGAGATAGTACAGTCGAGGATTTTTTAGTGTGACCATAAAGTGGTTTTAATTTGTTTTCAATTTTTTAAACAGATCAAGTTTGTATATGGAATTTACCACTGCATTGAAAATAAACAGATCATCCCAACAATTAATAAGGATTGATTTTAATTTCACCATAGTTTTTTGTATATAAACCGAAACATTGTTAAAAAACTATCCCTTGTAATCGTTTTACCGCCACGAATAAAGTGATAGTAGTAAGTTTGATGTTAATTAGTTTAACATCCACTACGACCGTTTTTTTAACCCAGCATTTTTGTCCCAGAAGCGGTGACGAAAGGCAAGTGAGACTGTACTTTCAGTTCGATCCGAAGTACAAGCTGTACTGTCGGTAATTGACGTCACGGTGTCATCACAGTATGTCTCAAAACACTTGTTCACACAACAAATTGATGTCCATTATGGCAAAACAGCTGTTACATTAAAAAATCTCAAAAAGTAAATAAGCTTGTTTTGCAGAGCTAATTTCTTAAAAACCCTTTTCCAATGAACACAATTTAATTCGATTAAAAACCTTCTCTGTGGGTCTTTATGATGAATTTTTTGTGGTTATTTTAAAAGCACGAAAATTTGATATGTGAGCCATTGTTACGTACGAAATATTGTTCTATTGACAAAATAATAAATATTTTATCGTTAGAATTATAATTTTTTAGAATATTAAGGATAACTAGGGGGCCCATGCGCAAATCCTCTCCACATAATTTTAATTTTTTAGAATATTAAGGATAATGTTAACGGTCGACAGAAATTCGGGACGATTGCGCGTCCTAATAGCCTTTTTTGGGGCACCGGGACATTTAGGCGAAAACTGGTGGCAGTCCCGAAAAATCGAGTCATATCACAACCCTAGATGGCAAAAAATATCGATATTTCGGACAAAGTATATCGATATTTTTGTTACGATATAAGCTCGATTATCGCCATAAGAAAACCAGGTTGTTGAACTTGTATTCACCATCCAAAATCCAACAATTTAAAAAGTTGAGGTATTGCGACTGGTTTTTAGGTGATAAACACGAGTATGACCATTGCCTTCTCTAGTAATAAGGCCGCGGCGCTAGTAAATGGCAACAGCTCGCCTAAGGGTTCAGCTGATTTGTTTATCTATACTCTCTTATGGCACTATCTTTCGTTTAAATGAAATCAGCTAGCTCTGTAAGGGTTTTTACCATGCAAAAAACCCTTGAAGAGCGGCGTTGCCAGGTCGAAGGCCGCGGCCTTATTCCTAGAGATGGCCATGATATGACACGATATTATTGCATTTTTAGAGGATTAATCCCCCTAGTGAGCTTATGGGAAATTCTTACTTCCTTGGTGGAGCTTTGGCTTATTTTTTTACTCATTCAGCATATTAAAACGAGTGGTCATACGATGTGAGCTGATATTGGAATTGGTTGGAAAAACCCCCACCCCCCAAAACCAATTTTGGAGGGTTGTGCCTAGATGATGACAACAAGAAATTATTATTTTTGTATCTTTTAAGTAGTTAATATGTGTTCTGGTGGTTCTTATTCGATTTAAATGTGAATTGCCGAACACAGAAAATACTCAATTTTAATTGACGGACAGCATTTTGTAATTTTTGAATGGCTGCCATTTTGGACTGGAGCATGATATCGACCTCTGGTTTGCGGCATTGTGTTTCATTTAACAAGTTCTTTAAAATAAGCAGTCACACGATGGGGGTTTACATTTAAAATTTTGGGGCTACCCCCCCCCCCCAAAAATCCAATTTTGGGGCAGGGGAAGAAATGACACATACATAAAAAAGTAGTTTTTTTAGTACTAAAAGGTATGCAAAATATTGTTTCGATATCTGGCTTACTTTAAAGGATATTAAACCGTTCCGGGACTTTTTGGGCCACACAGTATAGGAAATATCGCTATTTTTCTTTCGACACATAGCATATATCGATGTTACAAAGTAACTTTCCGATGCAATATGTCATCAAAGCGATATAATATCGATATTTTGAAAACTATTGCCATCCCTATGCAATCCTGCCTCTGCGCTTGGGTCTGACGCGGTCTGGGAATCGCACGTCCTTCGACGGAGGATGCGCTTCCTGTGGATCCTGTCATTACGGCCTCCTGCCCTGGCCAGAACAAAGACGGAACACTGCGGAGCCGTCCGTATCATATTCCTGCGTTTTATACGGAAATAAAGAAAAGTTTTAGTATAAGCACACTTAAAAGTAGGTTGCAAATGTAACCTGTCAACCGAATCTGACGATCAATGTTTCCTCTAGGCAATAGTATATTTCGCACCAAGGGCCGTAAATGAGGTTTTGCGGGTTCGAGATCGTGTTTCAAATTCGAGACGAAGTCGAGAAGTTGAAACGATCGAGAGCTGCAAAACCTTTTCGGCTGAGGTGCGAACGCTATATTTCACCACTCTACCCAATGAAATAAACTCTATATTACATAAAAAAATGAATACTTATTTGAAACGAATGAGGGTATGATACTACGGAAACTAAAGTGTTTTGCGGCGATATGTATCGGAAAAGAAATATCTACACACCGATGATAACTCGGAACCAAAATATCGATATACTTTTTCGTATATATCGGAACTAAAAATTTTGATATTTACGATATATCGATACTTTTGCAGCCCTAGGGCTGAAATATTTTTCGGCCCTGTGGCGGCAAACAGTGTGTTTCAGTCCCCTTTTGACGTTTGTAAAACAGGTGATTTCGTCGTAGTGTGGTGAAAATTCTATTTAATTTATTCCGTGGTTATCCCTCCATTTTCCCATTGATGGTCCTAGAATTTCAGAAGTAAAAGTCACAGAAGTGGAAACAATGGTCGGCTGACATCTCCGGCGCTAACTATCGACTATTACATGTACGTAAGTGATGGCATAGTCCAGTAAAGTAATACGTTATGGTGCCCAAAAGGTCAGGTAGTAGTGATTTTGGATATTTGTCAGTGTAGGACTCATATTAAAATCCAAGTTTTCGACCCCGAGCTTCCCCGGCTTGTCACAGGGTGCGCCACCTTCTGGTACTTTTCAAATTTTCACATCTACACTAAAAACTTTGTTTCCTAAAAAAATAACTTAAATTACAGATTTGAAGAAGACTAAATTCCTCACAATTTAAGTGCGTTTGCAGCTCTGAAGCTGTTATGGATCCGGAGATATAATGTTTCGAAGATAAACAGAAGTCTTCCATTTGATTATCATATGAAATTTCGAAAATTTAGGATGCCACTAGAGCAGACCCCTAAACGTTGGGGCAAATTGGATAGCTTAAAATATTTTTCGTGTTTGAATTATTATTTTAAAAGTATATTTAGTAAATTATAATTTGAATAATTTCAGTAGAATGCATATTTTTAAAGCAGAAATTTGAACAAAATGCCAGCAAGTGGCGCGCCCCAAGGCGCCCCAGGGTACCTCGAGGTCGAAAATTTTGATTTTAAGTTATAAGCCCAACACTAGTAGTGGCAAAGTGGCGTTTCTGAGCCAAAACGCATTAATCAAATTTTGAGAGCTACATCAGGTCTGGTGACGTCAGAGGCTGTGACGTAGCTGTGACGTGTAGGGGTGGGCATTTAAAGTTTAAATGCCCGGCTGTGCTGGGTATTTAAACTTTAAATGTCCGGAAGTGGGTCAAGGTCGGCCGGGGATATTTTTTATTTTTTTTATTTTACATTAAGGTTGAAAAGTTTGCTCCCAAATTTGAAAAGTAGGTTGTTGTCGGTGGTGAAATTTCTTGCTTATTTTTTTGTAAGTTGGCAAAAATACATTTTTTTCGTTTTGATTGTTGCATAAGGTTCAAAAGATAAACCGAACCCAGTGGCTATAAGTTGGTTTAGTTCTTCACTAAAAATTTCCAAATCCTTGTAGGTTGTAAGATTGATAGTGTTGTAGTGAATCCCGCGAATGTTGAGAGACATGACTAGAGTTGTTTACTCGACGAGAGGTGTAGCAGGAATGATTATTGCAAAGCCGGTGCTGCGGGTACCTCCGATGGTGGGGGTAGTGGTGGGGGTAATGGCAGGTGTTTGTTTAATCACTTTGAATTTAATCGTTGCCATAATAGACCGAGCCGATGTTGCAATTCTTCTAGTTTATCCAACCGGTTCTTTTGATATGTTTTGCAACTACATTTACAGTAGCAGAAAGAATTACATTTTGTACAAGCTTTTCCGTCAACTTGATCTTCAGGTATTCTAAAACATTTTTCTTTGCAACAATAAGTTATAAGTGTTAGATTATTTCTTTTGGATGACATGTTGGTTGTAGCTTGTCTTAAACAGAACTGAGCCTCTCAACGTTAAAGTGTCGTATTTATGTAAAGTATTCGAATAAAACTATCGAATAAAATAATCGAATAATACTATCGATTAAAAGTTCAAGGTCATCCGTTTGAGTTTAAAAAAATACAACATATCAGTATATAAAAACATATACTGATATGTTGTTTTTTTATCTTTTTATTTAAAACTTTTTTTTACAATATTTACAATGTTATTTTTGTGTGATGTGCAGAGTAAGTTCCGTAGAGTTGTTTCCGCTCATTCCGTGTGACACCAAATATAATGATCCTGGCTGAATTTCCCGCAGATCTTCATTTTGCAGCAACTGGATGAATCGTTTTGGAAGATATACTTGAAACTTTGGTTCATCACCTGGTGTAAATGGTGCATCGGATAAAGATGCGACGACTGCGTCTCCATGCGTTGTATCAAATTTCTTCATTTCATGAACAATATAATGTTTCTGTTCTTTTAGTTCTGAACATTTCTTGATAATTAGAGTATTTGATTTTGAATGCAAGTTGAATTGTTCAACTAAACATTGGAGAAACTGTTGTGATGCCATCCTTCACAGGAGATGTTGTCTGTTCGGAGTATGGAGTTAGACTGATACTCGGGGTGTGTTGTCTCTTCGTTTATATAACCTTCGGAACCCCCACTACATTCTTCCGTTTGTTGTTGTAAATAAGCAGCCAAGTGATATGCGTTTTGTAATGCGCATTGAGATTGGTTGTGTTTCGGATCTATTGTAGAAACACAAATATTTCTAACATCAAAGTGAAATGTTTTGTCCAGTTTTATGTTTAAAACTTCTTTGTTCGTGTACTGTCGTATCCAATTCTTTTTCTCCAATCCTCTAGTATATATGTGTGTAAATTGTTTGCAAAAATGAAACATAATTTTGTATACATTGTTGTACGGTAGAAAACCTTCAAACCAATGGATATGATGAAAATTATTTGTTAGCCATCTGTTTGTTATTTTAGCTTTTGACTTTAGTTCATGGACAGAACACGGTGTTTCAAATAAAAACGGGTACGCTACTTGTGTAAGCAAATCTAAAATTACCAATTCTTTTATGATAAATCTATCATCGTTTCCGCGAAATGCTTGAAATTCTATTACACAAGGTTTTGTTGCCATTTAGTCATCCTGTCTGCTCATCACGGTGTCTGCTGATCAACTGTTTTCCACACCACGGTAGGTTAGATATATAAACCAGGCCGTACAGTTGTAGGCGCGTTGGTGTATGTTTAACGTGGGCACCGTCCCCAGTAGGCCTACCCCACGGTTTATTCTTTTGTTAAATTACATTGTAGTTTTTAAACTAGCAAAGTTTCTTCTTCTGTATTATTGTTGTTGTTGGTTTCTTCTTCTGTACTGTTGTTGTTGGTTTCTTCTTCTGTAGCTTCCGTTGCAACTTCAGTAAAAGGTTCAAAGTTTCTTAACTGCCTCCACATTTCCACTTCGTGAGGTATTCTATTAAAGATGGATGTATCTATTGGTCCGTATTGTAAAGTGCTGTCTGGTTGTTTTTCGCATGCATCTACCAGATATTCCTTAATAACAGAGCTTGAAAATACTAATTGTTTCATATACCTGGTAATAGGTGATGTTGCATAGTTTAAAATGTAGAATTCTTCACGTGTTAGTAGAATTTTATTTTCAAATTGTGTCGAGTCTCTAAGTCTTACTTGTTGTTGACCACGATGTTTAATAATGTCAATTTCATTGTCACAATCTAAAAGTCGAATGTTAGTTTTTCTTCCAAAGAAACTGTCGGCTAAGTAACATTCAATAAGATGTAGATGTTTTAAAAAGGAATCCCAAGCATTTTCTGAAAATAAAACCATCTTTGTACCATGGCTTATTATTACTGCGGGAGAGTAGTCTAATGATTTTACCAATCCTATCGACACACTTTTACTCATGCAAGATGAAATAGGATAAAAGATGCGAAGGAAAACTTCAGTTAAATTGTTTGGTGGAATATTTTCTTCAAGTTTTTTTTTCTTTCTTACGTTTGTTTTATTGTTTTCCAACTTTTTATTTTGTTTTCCAAACTTTAAAAAGTCATCAATTTCCTTTACAACATTTTCTTCAAAATGTTTATCATCATAATTTTCCAATAAAGGTGCTGTTTCGGAAACGCCTTGTACAACTGATAAAGAACTCATTTTGTTTATAATGCTGTAGACGATGTTACCCATACAACTGTAGACAGTCAACTAAACAATTTGCGTTCCCGCTCCTGCTTTTATAACCGAGTGGTGGGGGTATTTTTTTCTTTTCATTTTACAAAACTGCTTTTACTATACCGGTTAAAGGTGTATATGTAACAATTTTATCATGTAAAATTAAACAATAAGCAGATGTATCTTTGGGTACATTTTGTTCAAATTCCATTTCTATTTTTATATCTACATTGGAAGATTTTACAGATTCATTTTGTTTGGAACAATCAACTACAACAATCGGATAGGTAGATTTAAATTAGTTTGGCGTTAAAAAAGTTTGTTTGTTTTTCCATAATATGAATTTTGGAATCTTGCGTACATATCGTACAAAACGCTAAACCTCTCTTTTGTAAAGTTTATGTTGAAGTTGTCGTATGGAAAGAATTGCGAGTTTAGAAACACCTTAAAATTTGTACGTTTGCAATGATCAAATTCACCAGCATGTTTAGTTATTTCATTTCTTCTTTTTGTTTGTAATCCAAATATTACATATCTTACCTTTTCCAAATGAGTAGTAGTTTTTACAGTCCATGTATGACGTTGTGTTTCCGGTAAAACCGGATATTCATGAAACTCCCAACTTCTAAATGGTATTACGATATCACGATCTGATTTTAAAGTTATCAATAATGAAATTCTATTTTAATCGTTTAACCGTACATGCGGTACTCTCCAAACAATCTTGTCTAATTGCATTTTCCATTCTAAATTAGCTTCCATTGTTCCATCAGGCGCCATAATAATATCTTTGTCGTTTGATGATCTTAACAAAACTAATTCTTGTTTTACGTTTATTATTATTTTTCGGTAATCTTCGGCAAAGCCTAAAAGTAATCTTAAAGGAATGTAAAAGTCAAAATTGCCTGAAGTGTTTGGAGTGATTGTACTGGAATCGGGTGCTACCCATCCTGCGGCGGCCAGAATATTTTTTTCACTCGGTGTTAAAGATGCTAATCCTTTTAATGTACTTGTAATTCCCACCTTTTTTGTTGAATCTACTGTAACTCCGGAAATTTCATATCTTATTTCATCAAACAAATATGCCATGGGGTTATTTATGAACGGAACAGTTCTTGCAGTGCTTCCATCTTTTTTGTTACTCTTCCTTCGATTTACAGTTAACTTTGACATGGAAGTGTATAAATATCTTGTTGTTGTATGGGAATTCTAATTTCATCATTATTATTTAATTTTGATGAAGCGTAAGGGTTGTGCGTATGATATTCCTTTTCCCATAAGGTTTCGTCGAATGTCGGACCCTGCGCTATATCCAATATTTCCATTATTAATAAGTTTTAATCCAATTTCTTCTAGAAAACGAATGTTATCACTTGTTAATCCTTCTATAGCTGAAATGCTACTGACTTGTTTACCAGTCAGCTCTTTCTTTTTAAATGATAACCCCATTGTTATACGGTTGATTTTATATGTATTCGTATAGTTATAGGTTCGTCTCTAAAATCAATATGATTTCCGTCTTGATCTAGTATGTTCACCACAATGTCTGAATTAAAACTGGTGTTTAACGGTAGATACACTAAGTTTTGTGGTTTTTCCACAATTTTAAAACCCGGAGCGACCGTTGGATTGAATGTGTGCAATATATGAGTATTTTCACCATCTCTATAAGAACCATGCATAATATTACATGTAACATCTATACTGTTAACTTTCATTATTGTCACAGTTCTAGCACCTGAATGGTTAACATTAGGTTCTAACATTTTTGTTGTTTTAGGAAATCCTAATAAGCTACCAATTGAATGTTCTTTGCTAAAATCTATATAATATTTAAATTTTATTTCAGCTTTCATAGTATTGTTATTTCCTTTTATTGTTATATTATGTTTTCCCATATGATTTTGTATCGCTTCATTTATATCATCAATTTCATATGCTCCAGTGGGTAAACTAAATACTTGTATATCTGAATATTTGTTTGTATTTTTATCTTTTTTTTGTAATAATGTATTTTGTCATTAACATTTTCAATAACGTTGGGAATAGAATTATAAGTTGTTATATCTAATAATGCGGCTTCCCATAATTTATCTTTTTCCAAACGTAACGCAGGGAAAAGAACAATTCGCAAAGTAGATGAAGTTCCAGTTAATGATACTGTATAGGAAGACATCTTATAGTTGACTAACGCTTTTTGTTAAAAAATCTAAACATAAATGTCCACAGATTACCGTATCATCAGGTTGCTCTCGTTTATAATTGTATAGTACATTTTTAGCTGTTTTAAAGTAATATTTTAGTTCTTTTGGTAGTGGGAGATTACCAAAACTATCAAAGTAGTAAATAGTTGATCCTAGTTTCTTATAACATACCCAATGAGTGCCTGATCCTTTACTATTATCTAAATTTACTATTCCGGTTTCATTTTTCCAAATTTTAGCTGGTGATGCATCTTTCATAAACACTCCTCTAAAAAATGGAATTTTTAAACAAGAAACATAAGTAATTAATTCTTTATCTGTTCATTCTTTATTTGGAATTAGTAATTGTTTTTTTTTTCTGTTTAATACACACGATACGGTCTTAGGTATAATCCTCCTCCTTTTTTTTATCATTGACCATATTGTTTGTTTCTTTTTATTTTTACCTGCGGTGGATCGTCGTTTTCTTCTTATATTTCCCCCACGTTTCCTTGCAGGTGTTCTCCTTTTTCCACCTCCTTTCTTCTTTCCACCTCCAAACATCGTTTTACCCTTCATTGCTGCTGATACCGCTAAAGCTGCTGCTTTTTCACCGATACTAGCGTCACTGGATGTTACTCTTTGCCAAGCTTTTTCAGCAAGTGCTCTATCCGCTATTGATCTATTTTTAGTATCTGCAAACTTTGAATATACCATATCGTGTTGTTTGCAGGCTTGATCAAGTTTATTTATTCCAAGATCTCCTCTAGCAAGTCTTTTTTTAATTTTGTTCCAGGACCACAATATTGATAACCTCCTGGTAAATGTAGTTCTACAGGTAATAAATCGATAGCTTTATTAACTATGGCGTTATTAAATCGCAATCCTTTTGTGTTTGTAATTAAGTTAAACACAACGTTAGTTTTGCCCCAGTTTGAAGGACCGCTTACTATACATCGTACAGTGTTTGGAAATAAACTGCCGTGTTTACCATTGTTTATTTTGACGTTATCTACATTTAAATCATCAATGTTATTAATATTAAATTTATCTTTATGGTGAACAATCTCCATCTTTTTCAAAGGCAGAAGAGTAAATAAGTTGATTTAAAACTAAATCAAATCTTTTATAGGTATCCACGAATCTTCAGTTTTGTCAAACCCCAACCAACGTACTTTAACTTGGTCTTTTTTCCTTTGCAACACCTTTTCAACAAGATAGACATCGCCTACTGTTGACTTTAACAATTCATGTCCGTAAAAACCGCCTTGTAACAAATTTCCTTTGTTATCTTTTAAAATATAAGTTTCCGGTACAGTAGGTTGTACTTTATACACTGTAAAAACTTCGTTTGTCCAATTGGGCAGGTATTTTTTAGTAAACACTCCTTTGTATTTACTAATTCGAACTTTATCATTTACATTAAATTTTCTTGGTTTTCTTTGTTCTTGGCTGTGTATTCTTTTTAATTCGTTGTAAAACTAGTTTAGCGTTTTTCTTATTCACTTTGTTAGGTGCCATACCGATAGTTCTATGAAACTTGTTGTTGCAATCGCATATTAATTTTGGTAAAATATCAACCCATACGTAAGAACCCCTTTTCGAAAACATTTTATACATTGCACCTTTTAAGGTTCTATTAAATCTTTCAATTATAGCTGCCTTTTTCCCAGAATTTGTGGAATAACGATTTATCTTATATTTTTTCATTAACAATGCAAAAGGTTTATTAAAAAATTCTTTCCCATCATCAGTTTGTAAATGTTTAATTTTATTTTTATCTCTTTTTGTAGCTACTTCCATAGCTTTTGTTATGCTGTTACCGGTTTTGTCTTTTAATGGCAAAGCATCTGACACTTTAGTAAAACAATTAATAATCGTAAGAATGTATTTAAATCCTTTATTTATTTTACTATGCGGTTGAATTTCAATTAAATCTGCTTGATATAAATCATTTATTCCTTTTACAACAGTATTTCTTCGTGGAAACTTTATTCTTGCAGGTTTATGAAGTTAATTAACAATTTTTTCCTTTAACTCTGTCATGATGTTTTTACTAACAAAGTCAAGTTAGTATTGAGTGTTTCTTTTCCTGCATCCGCTTTTATAGTTCAAGGTCAAGGTCATTTCAACATATTTTAAAAAAAGGGGAAATCACAGCGAGCATGCTGTAACTTCCCCTTTTTTCTCTTTTTTTCTTTTTTTTCTTTTTTTCTTTTTCTTTTTACTCATCGATAGGATTGAGAGAGTAGTGGCCGAATGGTAGAGTGTGAATTTTGTCTGGAAGAATGTGTCGTTTGTCATCATTGGAGCAGAGTGCTTTTTTCACTTCTGTTACGCTGTACAGTTGATGGTTGAAACTTCTGATGGTGTTGAATTTTGCAGTTATAGTCGTTTCTTCAAATAAGCATTGCTTGTAGTGTTCGAAATTTACATTCTTCTTAAGATACAAACGTTTTACACCCTTAGCTTTTTTAATAACATTGTTTTCTTCTTTATACAATTGTAGTGAATACAATTTTGACATTAGTGCAATAAGTTCTTTCAGTAAAATTCCATTTGCTTCGTCTTTAAATTTTCCAAGTTTCTTTTTGTTTCGATCATTGTCATAATTTAAATGATCTTTTGGATAGTCAAAAAAATCAAATACATCTTTGTAAACAAATGTTCGAAGATCCAAATACATATCTTCAGTAAGAATCCAGTAGATGAAAGCTTCCGTGTCCATGTAGGCGATTCCGATGTTATTTCTACCGTAGAAGGCGACCATTTTATTGTAGTGGAAATCATACATGTGGGTTTTGGAAATATCCAAGATTGACATTCCAACGTACAACGGACGATCCATTTTCACGCTTGTCTTCTTCATAGACTGCCACAAGGTTTTCATTGATAATAACAGATGTTCCAAAGTTTGGTTTTTGTACAAGTTTTTGTAGTTTTATCGGATCTGTAACTAATTTAACATTTTTGTGTTTTCTTTTGTTTTCCAATGTTTTGCCAAATATCGCATTATTCATTAATTAAAAAAAGCCTTTTGAAATGTAGATGTTGCAGCTGCTCTTCTTCTGGCGTTTGAATCAATGTACGGTTTTAACCAGCATGATTGGGAAAATTTTAAAACTATGAATTTTGGTTATACGTAAACCCAATTGGAGTGCTTGTTGAACAACCCAAAAGTGAGCTACGTATCTTTGTTTATTTTCAAGAGTCATCATTAATTTTGGATGTTTGCCAATTGGTGAAACTTCCGTTTTTGCAAGGAGATCGTAATGAAGATCATGCAAGTGTTCTGGATATTCAAAATCACAGTCCAATATGTATCCGGTGTCTCCGTCTTTTGAAATTTGCAAAATATCACCAATAGAGTCTGGATTAATTCATTCAAAGTTTCCAAAAGGAAGTGGATTAGACATGGCCCATCCGTATAAATTGTTGACATCAAAATATCCCAAGAACACTGATGGTTTTTCTTTATCGTAGTCTGGAAGATATTTATTGTTAGCTTTAACATGTCTAGTAACACTTTGGGTCAATCCACCTCTAACGCCCGATTCGATCATCAACACGATGTCAATATCTGTTAATAATTGAAGGTTGCACTTTGTTTCTTTTAGCATAGCTTGCCAAGCTAATCCTGGAGAAGTATAAGAATGAAGAGGGTCTAATCCGTAGGCTTCAAAACAAGTGTTTCTAAATTCTTCCATCACATCGCAAAGAAGGGTTACATCAAGTTTTACATAAAAGTCAGAATAATCTCCCAGAGTGTTCATTTCCAATTCGTCCCAAACTCTGCATGCGTGTTGATAGTCTTCAGGTGAAATGTCTGAATCGGTAAGTTTACTTTTGAATGCTTCTGGTGGAGGAAGTGATGTTTCTTGAAATTTATGTAGTCCATCGATGTAATCATACGGGAAAACTCATTTCCGAAAAACCAAGTCCATTTTTTTCTGGTACAATTTTGCTTGTTTCTATTAAATTTTGTCTTCTTAAATTTTCAGAAAGTTTCATACGACTAGAAGGCATAAATCTAAAAGAATCAACATATCTAAGTTTAATTTTGCCCACCTTTTTTGAAAAGCTTATATATTTTTCCATAGTTTGTGCCAAAACGTCTATTTCACCGTTGTCTCTTGCTAATTCGGGAATAATAAAATGTCCATCGTATCCGCTAAGATTGTGAAAAACCACTGGAACGAAAGATGGTAGTTTGTAGTTGATGTTACATCCGTTGCAAGCTGCACCTCTGTAGGCTCCAGTTAGATGGTCATGGTCGCGAACTTTAGCTTCTGTAAATTCATTGTTACACAAATAGCATGTTGTTGCCGAATCATGAAGATAAAGTTCTTCCGGTGTCATAGGTGACATAGGAACCACATTGCTATACATTGCTTCCACTTTCCCAGCGATGTCATATTAATCATCAACAAAGTATCGGGCTGCTTCTTCTCCACGATAGATCTTCGGTGTAGATGTCAAACCATATTCTTGAAGATGTTGTTCAGATAAAGTGGATTTTACTATTAAACAATAACTGTTTGGTTTGTGAAGTTGATACTTTGTTCTGCTGGTATTTTCCTCTCCTTCTTCTTGTTCAAGTGGAAGCAATGAAGATTCAAAATCTGCATACACTACAACGGGAATTCTGTATTGTTGGTTAACTTTGTCAAATTTTACTTGCGATCTTCTAGGGTGTGGTAATTTAATTCTTACTTCATAGTTTCCACTGCATAGTCTTTGGTGTTCCGTCAGCCATTCTGAACCTCCTCTTCTCAAAGGTTTGTTTACAAAACTAAAACATCTTTTACAAGTTGTTTTTGGTTGTTCTCGTTTTGATAACTGTTTGGAAACTAGAGCTTCAAAATCTTTTATATATACATGATGTGAAATATCACCTTTGGTTATTAATAATAAATCAGTATGATCTCTGCGTTCGGTGGGTGTTATACGTAAGGGGTAGACATTGTTGGATGAATCTAAACCAAATATGTTTACAGATGCAAAAGGATCTTTCTTTTCAAATTTTGATATGTCTTGAATTGGAACAGGATAAGTCATGCCTTGAAAAGTATGGTAAACCTCATTGTATGCTCTACTCGGTCGTTCCGCATGATTTCTTACATGTTTTGCAAGCATTGCATACTTGAAACATTCAGCATCTTTATTTTGAACATTAATGCAAGATTTGGTATCTTGAATTTTCTTTGGCAATTCAATATGACTACTACCTCTTATTCCATATCCATGTTTATGAACTGTAATATCTAGCCCTGTTATATTTAACAACCTCCATCCTGAACCTCTTCCTTCATGTTCTTGCAATTTTGTTAAAAGTTCTTCAAAACATTCATCCACGATTGAGCTTATATCCGATGCAAACATGATGGTTTTGTTTTTAGTTAAAAATCCTATTGGTGATGTTTCATTTTGAACATTTGTAAATACAGTATCTAATAATATTCCAAACTTTATAAAATTTAATCTTCTTAGGTCATTGTTCAATGTTTCTGTTACTAATGTTTTTGCTTTTGAAATGAACTGTGCAAGTTGCAATTGAGCATTGTCAATTTTAAAATGAGTTACTACACTACCTGGTAAAGCTCGGGCGTATAATTCCACATCCAAAGATGGTCCGGGTGCGTATTGAATAACACTTGCTCTTGATTTAGTTGTTGTTGATGGGTAGCCAGCATTTGATCTAATTCTTCCAAATCTTCTTCTGCATTGTTATTTGTTTCTTGGTTTGTTTCGTTGTTATGGTAAAGTTCTTTGTGTATTTGTAGTAAGTTTTCATCTTCAAAAGATTCTTCGCAACTGATGCAGTAATACATGACGTAGGTGTGCTCTCCACAAACGTTGCCGTAATAATGAAAAACCACTCTAAAACTACCCCTATTTATAACAATACCCCCACCACGTTTTTCTGTATTAAACACAAAAAGTGTAAATATCAGTTAAATATATTACATTTCAAAACCCCTAAATATTAAGATCATCCAATGTAAGTTAAAAAAAATCTAAGTGTCAAGGTCAAATAATGCAAGTTTAAAAAAAATCTAATTGTCAAGGTCAAATAATGCAAGTTTTAAAAAAGTCTAAGTGTCAAGGTCAAATAATGTTAGTTTAAAAAAATCTAAGTGCCAAGGTTAAATAATGTAAGTTTTAAAAAATAAGTATTATGTGTTGTAAGTATGATCATCATTGCTGTTGTCCAAATATTCTACTTCCAAATCGCTTTCATCTTCCTCCGTGTCCGATGCTGGAAACAAACGACGACGAACAAGTGCATTTATAAATTGTTCTGGATCGTAGTCAATTGTTACATGTGTTAACGGTGTTTCTGCTGCTATTTCTACTGGTTCTTCCAAAATATTTTCCTCGTTAGTTGTAGCGTCAGATGTAGCATCAGATGTATCTTCTACTGGAATCAAACTATTTTTAAAAATACTTTCCTCATCCGTTAAATCTTCTGGCTCAACCAATTTATATATTTTTTCACAGATTGCAAATCCAGCAGGAAAATTGTTGTCTGTTAGAGGCATTCTAAAAGAAACTTGATATTGTAAAATAAATGTTGAAGCAAATGTTTGAAAATTTTTCTAAGTCCGAAAGTATTAATTATAGGGAAGTTTACCAGAGAATACCAACGGAAATATGGAAATTGAAAATAATAAAGACAGGTGCCAAGGTGAAGATAAATCTTACCGAGTAAAACCTTTTATCCTTTCCCACCTCCAAAGTCCACCCTGGTGGCAAAAAACGGTCCTTCTAAGGGCCAACATAAGACTTTCAAATTTGGGCTTTCGCTAAAGCCTCAACCCTTGGTGACTAACAAGAGTCTAAGTCCCAAAGGGTTTGGGGTTGAAGTGGTTAGGGGGGGTCCCCATTTTGTCCGGGGGGGGCTCCCCATTTTGTCGGGGGGGGGAAGACTTGATCTCGTCGCCGTTCGACTTTGGAGCTGCGTCGACGTACACGGTGGCATTGGGACTTAGAGGTATGTGGCTGAAGAAAAATATTAACTACCAAATTTTGAAGACCAACAACAACATAATTCAAATTTTCAATGAAGAAAAAAACAAAATTTTAATCATCACCCTCCCTAAACAAATGTTTGTTCCTTCAAATCCTAAAAACCTAAAAATAACAAAGGACGGTGGCAAACTAAAAATAAATCTTTCAGACTAAAAACCTTTTCCTTCCCCTCCTTCAAAGTCCACCCTGGTGGCAAAATCGGCCCTTCTAAGGGCCACCCTAAGACTTTCAAATTTAGGCTTTCGCTAAAGCCTCAACCCTTGGTGACTAACAAGCGGTTCACATACCTCTAAGTCCCAAAGGTTGAGTCAATAGCGGGGGGCTTTCGCTAAAGCCTCAACCCTTGGTAACTAACAAGAGGTCCGTGTACCTCTAAGTCCCAAAGGGTTGCGGTTAAAATTACGCAATTTTCTGCGTAATTTTAGTTCCCACATGATGTAGTTTAGAAATATATTAAGTAAAAAAAAGAAAATGTAGATTTTTTAATTTTTTGCGATATAACTTTTACACCGTTGGTTTTATCGAAAAATGTTACTGGACCTTTTTTGTTTGTCTTTTAATTCCGCGTACGTTGAGTACCCGCATGATAGATTTAGAGCATTTTTTGTTATATCCACTGCCACCGTGTACGTCGACGCAGCTCCAAAGTCGAACGGCGACGAGATCAAGTCTTCCCCCCCCGACAAAATGGGGAGCCCCCCCCGGACAAAATGGGGACCCCCCCTAACCACTTCAACCCCAACCCCTTTGGGACTTAGACTCTTGTTAGTCACCAAGGGTCGAGGCTTTAGCGAAAGCCCAAATTTGAAAGTCTTATGTTGGCCGTTAGAAAGACCGTTTTTTGCCACCAGGGTGGACTTTGGAGGTGGGAAAGGATAAACGGTTTTACTCGGTAAGATTTATCTTCACCTTGGCACCTGTCTTTATTATTTTCAAGTGTCGAGGGTTAAGGGGAATAGGATTTTTTTGTGGTAGGTCAATGACATAAATTTTGGTTTTTTCTGAGTTAAAAATGTAAATAGTAGAAGATAAATGTCTAAAGATTTTATGTTTTCGGTTAGGTTTCAGTTTTTTTAGATAAACTTTTGCTGGGGTACGTTTGAAGATACAGATGAAAGAGGTGGTTCGGTGGTAATTTTGGTGCCGGTAAGAATGTTCTTTCCAACTTGCTGAAAAGGTTTTCGAGCAATAGTGGTTGTAACATCATACCAATCACGATTGTTATTAGATTGAATAATTCGTACCCCTAGCAGTTGAAGATAGGAAAAATAGTTATACCAAATCTTGGTGTACTCGGAGCGGTTCATATTGAAATTGAAGTAGGTGTTGTTAGGTCGGTGGCAAAGGAAAGAATAACTTGCCGAGTGTAGAGTGTGTTAAGCAATCAAGGACTTGAGCACCTGTTGTGCCAGGTGATGCAACAAGGTTGGCCGCAAGCGAAAGCGTGACGCAACAAGGACAAGGACTTGTATTGCTAACTGGTCGGCAGCAAGCGAAAGCATGCGAGGTCACCAGGAATATAAACCTGGCCCACTTGGTCTCGTTGGTTTTATTAAACATTTTTCGTTTATCCTTTTATTTCGCTTATTTTTTAAAACTCGCATGATAGGGTTTGTAAACATATTAATTCAAATATGTTGTAAAAATTTTCTTACGATATTTTATTGCAAATATTTTTTAAGCCAAATGTTAAGAAACCAAGTTTATATTTAATCGCAACTGTAGTTTAGTTTGCATTTCTTCAACTAAATATTTTAACCAAGTATTAAGGTAATATAATAAAGTAGCATCTTTAAAAATATTGTAACTTGTACAAAGTTAAATAAGTATTTCAAAACAATATTTTATTGCAAATATTTTTAAGCCAAATGTTAAGAACAATTGTTTAGCACTGAGATGTTGACCCTACAACACCTACATTACAACTAACACTACATATCTAAAAATTGCGAGGAGTCTTTCATGGTGGTGGGGGAAGGCAGGTGTGCAGCAGATGTTCCGTCCTGCACATGCCATGTCAAGGGAGGTCGCTGAGCCACTACCAACACATCAGTTTGCCGGTAGGACTTGCAGAGTAAACATCTAAATAAACATGAGTTCTGTTTTATATGTTTCTTTTATTAAAGATGGACTTTGCATTGAAACGCAAAGTTTCACTATTGATGCAGATCCTGTACAACAAATTTTAGTACATCCTCCAGATAATTATGATTCCATCTACATTTCAGTGCATGAACCTAACGACCCCCCACCACCAACAACTGCTGACACGGAGTAGGACAGGGCTACCACACGTCATTGAAGCTTCAGCTCTTCACCCGAGCACACATGGACTCTGAGCTTCAAGATAATACTGTTTCTTCTACATCTACACCAACTTCCGAACAATTACCTACTACAAATGAAACTACTACAAGTATACAAGTAAATGAAATTTCATCAACTGTTAGTTCTGATGCGCAAGCAATAATGTTATCATTAATTGGTTTCGACTGAAAATTCAACAATGGAAGAAGAAAGAAATTCACGACTTTACAACTTGGTTTTGGTGAACCCGTCGAAATTTGTTATTTGCCTACTTTCATTTTTATGTGGTTACAATTTTGGTTACCTTGTTCAGGAAATGCTAACAGATAAAGAGGAAGAACATTCGCTATATTTTGAAGTTTATGTTTATGTAATTGCATCTTTATTTCGATACTTTGTAGCAGGATATTTTCTTGTTAACTTATCAATTCCATTTTTACATGGTATTTTAACAGAAATGAAAATCAACAAACCAACAATTAAAAAACAGTTTGTAAAAAAAGAAAACAAATAAAATATCTTGCATTTTCGGATTTTCCGAAAATGCAAGATCTTTTTTAAAAACATCCCAGGCCGACCTTGACCCATTTCCGGTCATTTAAACTTTAAATCCCCACCCCTACACGTCACAGCTACGTCACAGCCTCTGACGTCACCAGACCGGATGTAGCTGTCAAAATTTGATTAATGCGTTTTGGCCCAGAAACGCCACTTTGCCACTACTAACACTAATAACATAACCAAAAATCACAACTACCCGACCTTTCGCACGGCAACTTTGTATTTTGTGACGTATTTACTGGACTATAGTTTGCGCTGGCCATCTCACGTATAGTTTACGTGTATCAGCCATAAAACGTTCGTTTGGACGTTAAAAGATTGAAAATTTACAGAATTGGTTTAGGACTTTTTATACGGTTTTTATTAAAGATCGGCTGTGAAATGACCCGTGATGAGTATAGTTAAATAATAAATTGCGACACAACTAAATGATCGAAGTGAAATCCTCGAATGTTAGTTGTTGTTTTTGCGGTTGTATCCGTTCATTATCTTTATTGGGAAAATATTTCACGTGTTGAAGATATAGACACTTCATTCTGTTTCATCTACAATCACCAGAAAGTTTTTTTTTTCGCAATAAGCATATTATTTATTTATATCTTTGCTCGAAACGTATACGTTTTGCCGATTTCTTTGATCATTTCCGTTCGGCTTCTTAAATCGCCAAGTTTTATTTCTTACAGTTAGCTAGGCCTACAAGTGTTTGAACCCGTATTTTCACCGTGCCGTATTAAAAAAAAACTCACTGTAATATCGAGCTTTGGAATTTTTGGCAGTACATATGTCATAATATCTTGTAATTTTATATGTTGATTGGTACACCACATTATGGTACTTATATATCATATATCTTTATTTCACTTGTCGCTTCTTTATTTCATCGTGTTTACAAAAAAGTTCATTCTTTTACTTGTCTGCTATGTTGATAATGTTTTTGGATGTATAGCCACTCTGCTGTACCAAATTAAAAAATGTGTATTCCGTATGTTAAATAAACTGATGAATTCCCAAATGGCAACGATTCCTCTGGATTGATGTCAAACCTTTCAGTACGATACTACCTCTGTAATAGTACATTGGTCTGACAAAACCTACCGGACAAGTTACATACTGCATTTTACATTATAGGCATAATAAAAGAAAAAGTAACATATTTATTGATTTTAACATATTTTTTTGCATAAACCACCATACGTTTCTCAATTTTTCAAACCTAACCTACTACAAAAAATGACGTAGCATTATTATTCTCAGCTGTTTAATTACACGCGTTTGTATAAGTGCACGGCTAAGAGTAACTTTCCTGCCAACAATAAGGTTCAGAAAACGGATTTTTCTGTGTTGTAAATTATATTGTAAAATGTAAAATAAAACACGCTCGGAACAATGCGATCGTAAAAAGGCCGCTCTCGTAAAAAATCGCTGAAAGGCCGGTAATCTTTGTTTGTTCATGTTCAGCCTCTTAGTTCACATTTGTTAAATGTAAGCATTTTAATTTGAAGCCGATAAAGATTAACCGATAATTCGGCTATAACGCTTGCTTATTATCTAACCAGCAAACGCAATTTGAATCGGCGTATACTGTAATAACCAATGTTAATAAAACAAATAAGTTCTTAAATAACGAAATAGAATATAGGTAAATTATACGTAATGTATATGTTTTACCTTTTGCGCCTTTTAATTGATACTTATTGGTACTAACTAATTTTCTTCGTCCTTGCTTTGTAATACTGAATTACAGTAGGTATCATCATGCGCACCATTATTTCGTGCACCTTAGGAAGTATTATTGCATGTGACTGAATGATACACATTGTAATAATTATAGGTACAATATTCACTAATTTAGTAACCACAAGCACGTGCTTTATACTGTTTTGTTTTTTATTGTTAGTTGCAAGACCGACTATTAGACTATAATATCTGCAGTATAGCCTTTGGAACAAACAGTAAAATTTAAATTGTTTGCTGGAAGTAGTAAAAATTGATTCGTATTTGTTATGTAATGGTATTCAATATTTTGTCTTTGTGTTTATATCCTCTGTGATTATTACTAATCCGAAGGGTCTTCCTTAAATCATACAAGTCCTGGTTTTTGGCTCGATTTACTAATTTTAAAAATTAGCTAATCTACTAATTTAATAATTTCCTATTTGGCTAATTTTACTAATTTTAATTTTTGTTTGTTAACTAGTTATAGCTGCTGTTGTGAAATTGCTCTTTAGCTAATTTCAATAATTTTATCAAACCTAATCCGACGTAATCGGTTTGGGCAAGACATTAACATTTAGATTATCGACTTAAACAGAGCGGTTCAGTTGGAACTGATTGTAGTTTTTATGCGACCGCAATTAAGGGCCGCCAAGAAATACGTGCATTGTTGCATTTACAACGCTCGATTCAATCGATCGTTTTTATCGTCATTGATGATTCGGTTCAAGTGATGATTTATGGATAAGTTAATGATCCATTGGAGAACGTGATTTATTTAAAATTTTTATTATGAGAGAATGTCTCTTGAAAAGTACTTCTTTGTAAGGTTTACAATCTTATAAATGCTTAAACAATTTGTGGAGCCTTGACGTAAAAAGATGGTAATTTGAGATTAAACAAACAGATTTTTTAATTTCAATTATTCGGACATCAAATTTGTCATAATTGATTGTAAAATTAAGTTCCACGACGTTCCAGAATTTGTAATTCGTCTTTGTAGGTGGGAAGTAAACCTAGAAAATAACAATGTTTACTATACAACACCAGACAAACTCGGACACCTGGAAACCTTGTCTTGAAAACAACGTTTGCTAGTTCTCGGTCTCGACATAAGGACGTTTTATAACGTAGTATGCAGCCCTCTGTCTATGTGTTATTGGCAAGGTGACCAGATTTTTGGAAAGCCAAAACGGGACGTTTCCGGCGTTTTTCAGGTTATTCAGTAACCCCACAAAGATTGGGGGATCGTAAATTTTGAATATTTAGGAGCACTTTTATGGCTTCTTAGACACTTCCTGAGTGTACTTTTAAGCGATATTCCTTTTGAACTTCATCATTAACAGTAAGTCTATACACGACTGTTTTAAAAACTTTTTAGTACGTATAAGTCGGTATTTTCCAATATACAAATTTGTACATATGTGGATTAGTATGTAGATTATCATATGAAGCTATTATAAAAAGGTTTTTATAAATATTACAACCAGTGTAATACAGTAATCATAAAATTAATTGCAGTAACCTATAATTTTAATTTACCAAATTAATTTAGAAAAAAATCTATAAATTAGAATCAATCAAATATAGAATTAAAGAAAATTTGATTTAAGAGCTGTTGAAGTAATAAGTATTTTTAAAGTCTATTTTTGTACCAGTAACATCAAAATGGGACAATGGGCGTGCCGAGAGCGTTGCTCGGGACAACGGGACATGTCGCTAAAAAAACGGGGCTGAAATGTCCCCGTTGATGTATTAATTCGTACATACATTGCCGTGGGATTTTATAGGAAATTTAAGAATTTAATTCTTAAGACAGTATATGTCTTCTCAATCCTTCTTTTCTCAGTGTTCATACGAATTCTCGTTATTTTTTCACAGATCGGGACGTCTTGTCACCTGCTTGAGTGTACGTAGACGGTGATTAGGATTAGATCGGTCTGTGCCGCAGCTTCGCAGCACAGTAACGGTACCGCTCGCTGTCACCTTGAGACCGAGACTTGCGGCACACCCGCGGGTCCAATGTCCCGGCCTTGTTGGAACATTAATAACCCCGTTGCAGCAGACCTGCATACTCAACGAATTTAAAAAACAAAAGAGCATATTTCAATCCGACATGTTTTTGTAAGCTCCATAAGAATAAGATTGGGAATGAGTATGCGGATTTATTGCAACAGTATGTTAAAACTGGGTGGTTTTAATTAAATATTTAGTAGATCTGAACTAGAATAAGCCATATATCAAGTTTTATTGAGATATGTTGAGAAATAAGTGAGATATTGAATTTTACTTATTTCCCATAAGGATAACATTGAAACAACGTACTGTGTTTACCACTTTTAATATCTCGGTAACCAATGGGTTGTAATTGAAATGGTTAAACGGAAACGTTTTATCGAGCACTATACGTTTTGTTTGGGAATAGCTATTTATCCCCTAAGAATTCGATTAAGTATGTGTAATTTATTGGAGTATGGGAATAATATGAGTTTTATTATTTTGGATGTTATAAGCAGCGATTCAAAATACTATATTATTTGTTTTTTAGCTGAATTTAATGGTGCTAACGAAAATAGGATCATTTTTATTTTTCTATGTAAAAAACTCAAAAAAACAATTTTTGGGGGGTTTATCCCCATTTACCCCCGCTTCCGGTGGTCCGATTGGGCTGGTTTACGAACTTGTCCGAATAATTACTACTTTACACATCCATGCCCAATTTCATTAAGATCGGACCATTTTTACGCGAGTAATCGCTTAAAAACACACACATATGTATGAAAATGAACGAATGGTGTTTTTTTTGCTTCCGGGGGCCTCAAAACGAAAAGTTATCATGGTCTCGGGCTTAGGTCTTACCATGAGTACTACGGTAACAGCTTCTCCCCTAAAGGGTAAATTCGCTAATACCGTGGAATCTCGGAAAAGAGGACCTTCGATACACAAAAACCTCGATAACAAATGCACTTTTCAAGTCCCCTTGAAATTCTAATGACGGTCAATATCTTCTCAATACTTGACTTACTTTAATAAGATGAGTTCCTCGATATCAAGACGTTTCCAGGATCCCCTTGAGTCGTCTTATGAAGGTTCTACTGCACTTTTGATGTATGGTTGTATTGGAGTAATTGCTCTGCGGAATTGGACTTCAAGGACGTGTTGTTATTTGTCCTAAGCGCTTGAATGTGTTCTCAAATCGATCTTTGAACTTTCTTCCGGTTCGGCCAGTGTAGATGGAGTCACAGTCTCAGTACATATTTTAGTTTATATAGGCTAAACAGGAGCTATTGTAGTCGTGAATATTATTTCTCATCTGAGCTGTTCGCTTACTATAATGAATTGGATATTATTGATTTTTGTCTTGTAACTTGTTAGTAGCCCTAACATGTGAACAAATTTATTACTTTTAAAATCATAAAATATGCAAGCTAATAAAAGAAAAACAGTAAATCAGCTAGACTCACTTCGAATCGACTAACTTTTTCAAGAAGTTTCAATTTTATATTTACTTGTCTCGGTAACAAAAACAGGATAAAGTGATTCGATTGAAAACCAACAGTTCTCCATGACCAATTAGCATATCACTTTTAAACATAAATTCGTCGTCCTCCAGAAATTAGGGGGTGCTGGGCTTACTTTTATGATGTGTTAGGATTTTTGTGATCAGAAATCATCCTAAATCCCCGAACAGATTTAATAATTTTGATTTTGGAATGAGCTGACCGTGAAATAAAGTTTTACCCACAATATTCGTGAAGGTTATACTTAAGAGCCCGCAGTACCTTCCGCCATCTAGGATTTTATAGACCCATATAAGACGGTGCTTATTTCCATAAAACATGCGTGGTTTTGATCACAAATGACTTTATTACCTGAAATATTTTGTCTAAATATGATCCTTCAATGTGTGTTTCCTATATATTTGATTTTAGCAGTGAACTGTTAAGAATCTTTGTCATATATATTATAGCTCGAAATTGTTACTTTTATATAATATGTATATTATGAATAAAAAAACTTTAAAACTGTTAACCTAAATTTCACTCGAATCTACTGCATTTGTATTTACAGAATAACTCCTTTGTTTAAATTCCGTCAAAGATGATACCGAATTTATTGGTAGTGATCACGTGATTCCAAGTTGAAATTTATCTCTTTACAGATAAGATGAGACCGACCATTAAAAAGGCATTGCATCATAACTATGCTGGGATATCAAGGCCTGCCATCAATTGCTATACGTTTTCAAAAATGTGTTACGTAGTTTAAATTTTTATGTAATTGAAATGGTTAAACGGAAACGTTTTATCGAGCACTATACGTTTTGTTTGGGAATTGCTATTTATCCCCTAAGAATTCGATTAAGTATGTGTAATTTATTGGAGTATGGGAATAATATGAATTTTATTATTTTGGATGTTATAATTGCTTATATTGTTAAATCAAGTTGTTCTCAAGTCGTCATATATTGCTCAACACATTTTCCTTGAGTTCATAATCTTAATGCAAATTTTCCTACTTTGTATAGTCGACTCTCGATCTTAATAACTCGAAATACTGGAGAGCTCGAATTATTCTCGTTCCCCTTGGAGAAACCTGTTCAAGTCTAAATAAAAACCACGCGTAACTCGAAATAATTTTTCGGTAATACTTTACCTCTGTAAGTCGAAGTACCGCAAAAATTACCTTCTTAGTTCGAAGTCCAATAGATAACTCGAATTAAACTCGGAATTTACCTCTATAAGTCGAAGTTTACCTCTATAACTCGAAGTTTACCCAAGGGACCTCAGAGTTTTACAATTAATTGGTTCGTATTTTGGTTAGTGCAGTAAGTTACGAGGTATGAGTTCCATCTCCGGAGTTAAAGCACTTCATCCCATTTTTTTCGACGGAACACAGAATTGACTTAATTTCACCCAAAAATCACCTGCTTTTCAACATGTTTTGTGTTTTAACATGGAGTAAACATCGCAGAGTGTTCAAGATTTTTCCAGAAAGTCGAGATACAACACTGGCATTCTCACCCAGCGCGGGCTGGGAGTTGGCGGTCGGAAATTCCCCTAACGACCTGGTGGTCGCGGCGCCCGGGCCCCGTGCTGGTCGTGCTGGTTGTGCTGGTTGGGCCGGTGCCAACAGACCACGTGACAGTCTCGTGTCCACTGGAGGTCGGTCTCTCACCTTCGCGGGATATAAGGACTCGAATTTTCTTCTTTCTTTCTCAGCGAATTTCCTACCCCGTTTAGGAAAACGTAGCCAATGTTGAAGATGACCTTGTGATAAATGAAATCATAAAGTTTCGTTGAATGTTATTTGTAATTATCTGCTGATTTACTGTCATTGCTCACAGCTTTTAACTTAAAAATTCAACCTACAATAAACAATCGCGCCAAAGTCCGATAAGGGTTTATTTTAGACCCACAGACTAGAAAAAAAGTGACACCTCCTGGGATCGCCTGTAATGCCTAATTCAATATTGTATGTTACTTATTGTATGTTTACTGCTTAAAACTCTGAGCGACGACATTCAGTCATTGGATATTTACTAGTTATGGAAGAAACTTTTAGTTTAGGTATCATGTGGTCACCTGCACAATTGGCTATGTTGTTAATAAATGGGCCAAATTTGGGGTTTTTATGGGACCTAAGAGGGTAGGTAATACAAACCACAGTCGTAAATGTAATGTATATTTTACTGAAGAAAATAAAAATCCATAAATATTAAGCCTTCTCTCAAAGTAATATCACAAAAAATAACCGATCTATGAACGTAAATGTGAATGTACTGAACGCAGTACGTAGGCTTAAGGGGATTTTGCTCTTAAACGGCCGCAACAAATTATCATCCGATCTACTCTAAATTCGGTGGAGATGTTACTTGCTATGATCGGATTGGCCGGAAATAAATCGGAAGCCCATATCCCCATTTCAAGGGGACAAAAAGCCCAAAATTTGGAGGTTTTGAAACTAAAATAGAAATGGAAAACTTAAGCCCTAAAAGTGAAATTCACTACATCTTGCCAGCTTGCTGCGCGAGTCCTCCTCACCTAGCATCAGTCCCGCCCCCGCGTGGGCCTCAGACGCCGCGTGGACGTTGTCGTGGTGAGGCTGCGGTGGACTATAATAAGACCTCTCATCTGCAGGGCGTTAAGACACCTCACATGCTCCGGGAACCGATTCCTGTAACAAGAATAAAGAAGAATGTGTTTATTAATATATATTCTAAAATGCTCGGTTTTAGCGAATTCCCTTAAAGGAAGAAGCTATTACCGTAGGTCTCATGGTGAGACCTAAGGCCGGAACCATGTTAACTTTTATTTTGGGGCCCTCAGAAGTAAAAAAAACACCATTCATTCGAATATATATGTCTGTTAACACGATAGTTACCGTAAATATGGTCCGATCTCAATGAAATTTGGTACAGGCATGTAAAGTGGTAATCACTTGGTCGAGTTCGTAACCAGCACGATCGGACTACCGGAAGGGGGGGTAAAGGGGGAAAACAACCCAAAAATGTATTTTTTTGGGGTTTTTTACATAGAAAAATAAAAATTATCCAATTACTGTTGGCTTCATTGAATTCAGCTATAAAAAGAACAAACAATTTACTTATTTGATTTACTGCTCTATGTACAATGGTTACCGACATATTGAAAGGTGTTACCTAAACACAATAGGTTGTCCCAATGTTAACCTTATGGGAAATAAGTAACATTCTATATCTTGCTTATTTCTCAACATATCATGATGAAACTTGGTTTTTTGGCTTCATCTAGATGGGATCTAATGTTTAATATTCTATATTCCCCGATATTTCCATTTTCGTGGCAGCAAACCTGCGTATTTATTCCCAATGTTATTCTTATGGAGCTCACAAAAAATGTCAAATCTCGCTATGTTGGCTTGAACTATGTTCTATTGAATTTTAAATTCGCTAGTATGCAGGTCTGATGTAGCGGGGGTATTTCGTATTAGGGCTGAAACGATTTTAAGCACAGATTCTCACTGCTTTGAAACCGCATTAGGTATTAACGTTTGATGTGGAATGTAAATAAAGGACCGATTCGGCATATTTTGATGCGGCACTTAAGGTTTCCAATTTTTACACAGTTTTAAAATGGCGACAATTAATCTTTATTTATGTTTGAACTAAGTGTCTTTAAAACTCTATTTTCCTCCAGCTACTATCTAAAGACGTCTTTTAGTCCCTGGAATAAAATACTAAAGTACTAATTTATACTCCATGGGATTTACTTACTTACTTTTTCTCCCTCGGGACTAAAAGTAATCTACTTTTTTCCCCATGGGACTAAAAGTAATCTCACAAGAAATACATGGCGAGACATTCGGCAACGCCGCGATGAACAGTGAGAAAATGTGGCAACACCCTCTGTGATTTTCATTTGCTAACACCTGAGAGCTAGTTGTTACCAATATGCCGAACGGCCGAACGTTCTATAAACGCATGATCGTTTCTCACCTACAGATTTTGGGAGGTATTTTTAAAAATTAATACTTTAGAAAAAATAGTGTTTAAAATAGTGTGAAAGTTTGAATAAATGGTTGTTTAAATTGCTTAATTATAATCGCTTTTAATTGCTTACGTTATATATTTATATGCGATTCTAATCTAGCTAGTTTAAACGAGAAAAAGATCATACGAAGGCAACGTTATAATGTCTCAATTATTGTTAATGGTGTAGGTGGAGGAAAAATTTTGTGTGCATCATGGCCTCAAGTGCTTTTTCTCCCTCGGGAAAATTGTCGCCCTCGGCTTCGCCAGTTTCCCTCACGGAGAAAAAGTTGCACTTTAGTCCCTTGATGCACAAATAACTATTTTTGTGACCGTATTGAAATAAAAGAGGTGCAAAATTGAATTTACTTTATTACAATGCGTTGTTTTAATAGGGGTAAAATACAAATACTGAAAATTAAAATTTTTGGTGGGTACTGCATGCAAAAATAAATGGTCAAAAAATCCAAATTTGCAAGAGTAACCGCATAAAATGATAAAACCATCAGTTATTTGTTTCATAAAGTATATTGTTTTTGAAGTATTAAGTTTTGAAAACTGAAAATAATCGTCAGTTGGAAGCGGTATAATTTAGAAACTCAACATTCGGTACAGAATAGGCCCTATTAGTCCTGATCTAATTTACATTTTAAGTTTGACACTCAATCAGTTGAAAAGTTGTCAGCTCCTATAAAATCCTCATTTTAGTTATTGTATTAATGTTAGGAAGTCAGTAAACAATATCCTGTAGAAACTACACGATTTGCCAAAAAAAGTACAACTTAATTTTTAACTTTTCCCTGTGGAAAGATTCATAGAAACTGAACTTTGCGCCTGCATATTTTGACTAGAAAACCCGCATTACACTAATGAATGCTACCGGTACATTCATGTCGCACCCCGTATAGTAAAATGCAATCATACATTTTTCAGTATCATTTGCACGCCCTCGAGTATAATTTTATGTTCGTTTTATCCTTTCCCCTGCAGAGATCGTATCTGTTTTTTGCCTTGAAGCTCCTGCTGTATCTAAAAAGTGGTTGGAAACGACAGACATTTATGATATATACTAAACACAAAGCATAAAATTAAATTGAATGAAGTCTTAAAAAAATTAATCTTGTTAGCTACCACGTGCGTATGTTGTTGTTGGTAAGCCGGAGCGAATATTCTAGAGCAATGTCATAAACACAGATGTTGGTTCTCTGTATGATTGAGCGGTTATCTTGTGGATAACGGGCACGAGAACAAAAACGAATTATCTTACAATAAGCGAACTGCCAACACTTTTATCCTGCCATTAATTGCTTAGTTAATTAATCGACAATATCCCGCTGTAAAAATCGTGGCAAAGTTCACGATTGTTTATCTAACATTTCCCTAATGCACAGTTAGACTGTCACATCTTTCCAAAGGCGTTTTGCGCCACCTCTTGTCATTTCGATTTTAATTTCATGGGTATTTCCTGCTGTTTAAATTAACTCTCTTTATACATACCTTTAAAGCTGAATTTTTCTGTAAGATATCAATATAAATATTAAGCGTCTTTTTAAAATTAAACCTGATTAAATTCACCTAAAAATACTGTAATTCAATTAATTGTAAAATGCATTTGTGTTACCTATTATGTACTTAGTTGCTGCTTTACATGTAAGAGAAATGTGTCACCGTGTTGAGGTGACATGAAATGTTGGCAATAAAGAAGCATTTTTGGAAGAAAATTGAAAATCGCACAACGGGTTATTTGTAAATATTGCTTAAATAGTTACAAACCTTTATAAAAGTTAGTACTGTAATCTATAGGAACTATCTTGAAAACGTGTGATGAGATTTTACATTTTCTTTAAGAAGAAAAGTTTTCTTTCGTCCATGTTATTTTAATATGTCACGCAAGGGTTTTCGCATTAGAAATGTTCAAATTAGGGTAAGGGACTAGAAGGGGGTTGGGAGGGTGGAATGTTTTATAATGTAACTAGCATATATACCCGCAGCTTCGCCCGCTGAAAGGATAGCTCATTTTAATTCAATTATATTATGCCTTGTGCAATTTTTAGGAATAATTAACAAATGGACTGATTTATTTGGGTCTTGTGCGTGCAATTAAACCCTTAAGATGAAGCTGATTATTCCACTCTAGATGAAAATGAGAAAGTGTAACGCTTCCTCTAAACATGTTCCCATCATGATTAGTAAATGGTATAAACTAACTTCCTCCAATTTTCCAATACAGAGAATGAGGATAACCCGGAATATAAAACAAAGAGACACTAAGGATGGATTTTCGACTTGACATCAATCTGAATCTAGCACGTTTTTTAAAATAAACCGAAAACTGTAAGAAAAAGAAGGAGGTAAATATCTTGGTCAAATAGATTAGTTCTCGTACCTTTTCTGTTCCCTGAAAATATTCTACAGGACTCCCATCCATACTTAGAAAAAACTGAAATAACCGCCATTTTCAATTTTTTCAAATAATTTATTTTAGCCGTCTGAGGAAGAATATTTTTAAAATCTTTCTTTTTTTCGCATCTAAAGCCTATGAAGAATAATTGTGCCAAGTTGCATGGCCCAAAGTCTTGTGGTTTTTGAGAAATTAAGCTTTGAAAGCTAAAAGTGGCCGCCATATTGTATTTTATAATATTCCATATTTAGGCCTTTAGAGACGAAACATTGCAAAATCCTTTCTTAGTACGCATCTAGAGCCTGTAAGGAATATTTGTGCCGAGTTTCATGGATCTAAGCTTTATAGTTTTTGAGAAGCTGTGATCAGTCAGTCAGTCAGTCAGTCAGTCAGTCAGTCAGTCAGTCAGTCTCAGTCAGTCAATGGGTCTTTGCTTTTATATATATAGATTTATTTTCCCTAATGTTAATAGTTGTTTCTCGCAAACACCAGAATACTTTTTACTTTTTCAAGAAATAAAGATTTGACAAAGGTCATGCAACGGTGAAAACACGCTTGCTTTGAAAATTTAAATAATTAATTAGCTAAAAAATGCACGATGCGATTTTAATTTCTCTTTCACCAAAATAATGTTTTCTTATGCTTTTTTATTTTATATATCACTAAGGGTGCCTTACCGTTTAAGATTTGCAAGTAAGGGGCGAGCAGGCGGTTGATGCGGGTATGAAATTTTCATGTGAACGATTCTTCCCCCATCGGCGGTAGATGTTTCCAGCGAACCAAATCCTACATACTTAAGTTTTAAAAAAATAAAGAAGCAACTTAAAAAAAAACACTTTGTACAAACCTGTTTTGGCAAAGGCGTCCAGTCGCCGAAAACCCCGAAACAACAAGCACTGTAAGCACTGATAATTCATTCTCACGCACCGATAAAATAAATCAAAACATTCTCCGATGATTAATGATTAACGAATAATTAAAAAGTAACTCGATTTTCGCCTGTGCTTCTTTTACATATTTTGTGTGTCATCCCTTCACTATTCTCATACTAACGTACATTGAGTTATTATCATGTTTATTTTGTTTCGTTGTTTCAGCGTATGTTTTCGAAGGGACGCGACTGAGGGGAGCGCGGGACTGAGTTATGTGATTGTGATTGTATGTTTTAACAAAATGTCGAAATCTGCGCTGGTCGGGTGAAAAATTAAGGTAAAGGGATAGATGGCGCTGGTGGGTCAACAAGCGCCATTCCTCAGTGAATTCAAACTGTTTAGGTGCAGTTAAAGATATTGACAATTTCCAAACTGTCTACAGAATCAATTTTCGAAAAAAAACTGCCATGTGCTTCCATAGTAGGATTAAGGCAGCTTAAAATTTTGAGGATATAAAATTCATAGTTTAATAGTTACGCCTATAATATTAGTTATATCTATAATAGAAATTAAACTGGTAGATAAATCTACTGTAATAGTAGATCGTGAACCGGTTCAACACACAGGCCTACTTAGATCCTTAAATCCGTAGCCCTGTAGATGTCTTATGTTCCCGTGTTATATCCGATTTTATTAGGGTATACTACATAAAAAACTGAAGTGTAAACAGCTGTGGATACCACAATTAGACAGTTAAAGAACAAGAGCAAGGACAGTTCCGTGCTGACTAAATTGCAAATTTCATCGACCATAGAGTCATCCCTCCCACCCGTGCGAAGACGAGGCGCAGCGACTAGCCATTCTACCATATTAAAGCCCTCTGTTCGCCGACCCTGAGCTGGGTGACTAGCGGAATCTTGGATTGTAGCTCAGTTAGTAGGCCTACAGAGCCATTTCATATTTTATGTATCCCGTTTTTGGGCTTCGTAGGAAAGCGGTAGACCAACTCCTCCCCCTGAAAACCCGACACGTTAATACGCAGCGCCGTGACGACCACAGTGACAACAGGTATCTACACCCCTGGGGCCAGGGGGGCTAATCGAGGTGTAAACACGTGCTAAACAACTGAAAACATCGATAAAATTTTTTTTTAATAACAACGTCTTTAAAAAGTTATAATTTAATAAACTTTTGTTTGTATTTTTTTGTTATTTCACCTTCTATTCAAACACATGCAAACTTGAAAACTAAATGTAAATCGTAAAAAATAGGTTATTTTTAAGATTTGTTTATGATATAAACAATTGATTAAAAGATTTTTTTCTGATGCAACTTGTGCCTGTGCGGGCCCAAAAACATTCTTAACTTATGTACAAAACTCGAAAATATAGGAGACCCCTCTCGTAAGTTCTGCCCCCCCCCCCCCCCCCCCCGAGTTATTGTTAAGAGTCTTCATCAGTGGTAGCCATATTGGATTTTAGTCCCATAAGAGTAATGTTAATTTCATTACAAGATTTCTCAAAAACCGATTGTCTAAAGAAATTGTTAAGGTGTCAAAAAAAAGGTATAGTGGTCCTCTAGAGGACCCATCGATGAGAGGACCTTGTGAAAGTTTTTTTCCATATCCCCACTAGGTAATAAGTTAAAGATGAATAAATAAACCTTTTAATTAAATGTTTTATTTAGATAAAACTAAAACAAATTTTTGAAATATAAAACAAGGGGAGCTAGCACTCTATGTTATGAAGCTAATTAAAAATTTCAAAACTATAACTCTGTAAATAACACCGGAAAGCTGGTATGAATGTTGGTATGTTCTGTTGTGATCGGCGAGACCCCTGGCGGCCGAGCGGGCAGCGCACGCGGCGGAGTGATACTTGAACATCCGGTGGCGCGAAAATGTTCTATTTCAAATCAAAGATGTGTTGAGTAGAAAAGGTTGTGTTTGCCCAAAGGGACATCGCTAAGAATTGAATTTTTACTTGTAGGGTCTATGCCTTGTTTAGTTAATTGCGAACATGAGTTTATGAGTTATTTTAGGGGTTTTCCACTAACAATCATTGCTCTTCTGTAGGTGAGGTTCCGGGTAAAGTCTTTCAAATACAAAAAAAAAACAGCTATTTCGTGTTAGATGAAAAAACTATAAATATTTGGCCAGACATTTCTCAAGTTTACATAGCTTTCAGTCTTTTCTTAAAATTAAAAAGCTCCCATTTAATACACGTTAAATAACCCAATCAGCTGTTTTTCGGCCTTTCGCCAAGTTGCTATTGCCGAGAGATTTGACGACCGCGTAATACGTCTGCCTTGATACAACTGAGAACACCGGCCACGATATTACCGCAAATTTAACGATATTACTGCAACAATACCATGAAATTTTATTACCGCGAAAAAACCGCGAGAAGTTTGCCGATCACTGCAAATCCTTAAGATTTGTTTTCTGATACAACCAAGATTTATCGGATGCAAATAATCGAGTGTACTGAAATTCGATCGAGATTTTCTAAATGTAATAAATAGTAATAAAATGTACTAAATGTACTAAATGTACTAAATGTAATGTAATAGTAGTTCTAAATGTTTGACGGCCGCTATAGAACCGACAGATTTAACGGACACCATATTATGATCTAGAGTTTAGTTTTCCATGATGCAACCGATGTTTGCAGGCTACGATACAGCCTAATCAAGAGCTGTTATTACCATTAGAAGAAAATAGAGAGAAATTTGCCAACTGCGTAAATACAAAGCAGGGCAAGACTACACAGTGGAATAGAGCAGGGTGCCTTCCACATTTCACACATATATGAAATTTCTGTCATTTTCCCGACTATTAAAAATGATCGACCATTGAAAACAGCCAAGTTGCCTTCTAAAACGAATACTAGAGCACAATCTTTGTAAAATACAATTATTCGACGACAGCAATGCGACCGAGAGATTTGCTGGCCGCGGAAACATCGAGCGATTTTCCGGTCTCGGTATAAGCTACCGCGATTTGACAACCGCGGAGTCGCGAGGCGACCGAAAGATGTAACGCCATAAAAAAGCAAGTGATTTTCAGTCGTAATGCGTCCCAGAGATTTTCCAGCTGCGACGTAACCGACATATTTTCCGGCTGCAATGTGGCCAATAGATAAGACGACCTCGAAAAGAGCGTGAGATTTGTCGGCTGCGAAACGATCGATAAATTATGCCTGCCAGCCACCAGTCGATTTATAAACGACAAATTTTTCGGCAACAATATGGCCAATTGCTGTGACGGTTGAGCAAAGAGCAAAACACTAGCCGACCGCACTGCGAGTCGTCTTGCGATCACGAGTTGCGGGGTTTGATTAACAGTGAAATTGTCATTTTCTTGGTATATTTTCGCTGTTTTGCGTTGAGTTATTTAGTTTTTATTTGTGTTATTTAGTGTTATATGTTTAATTTTATTCTCTTCCAGAAAATCATTTTCCACTTTAACCGATTTCCTCACCATTTGCAAAAAAGCTAAGCAACGTGAGAATTTACAGTGGTGAAAAAAATACTGAGTCGGAGATTTTTGTCTACAGTTACAACAGTTACAAAAAAACTTTGTCTACAGTTACAACAAAATATACAGTTCTACCAGAGAGATTTTAATAATTAAAAATTTGGAAAGTTTTTCCTGTAGATTTACAAATAATTGTGATAGTTTGATTTTTATAAGATTTATGATGAAAAACTTTAGAAATAGTATATTTTATTACAGTACTAGTCACGAAAGTAGACCATTTCGGGGCAAGATAGTGTTTTACTTGCGAGGCGTAAGACGATCATGATCAGATAATCAGCTTGTTAGTGTATTTCTGATGGAAAACATGTTTTCATCACTCTGTATACGAAAACTGCCCGTTACCGTACAGCTGAGATCTATGAAAACCCTAGATTTCCTTACATCAAAGCAAATAATGATCAGCGGATTTTTCGGTACCCAAACTTTGCATTTCCTCGATTATACCTCGCAAGCAAAACACTATCTTGCCCCGAAATGGGCTACTTTCGTGACTAGTATTCCGAAATGGCACTTCTGTGACGATTTGTGAACAATACTTTTCATCACGGTGCAAATAAGTAACCAAACTTATAAAAAATCATCCGCCATTTCATAATTCAGTAATTTTTCCATAACCATACACAATACGGCTGAACTGTCTACTTTAGAGTCAGCTGATTGAACTGTCAAAATAGGAAAACCACAGAAAACTGTTTGTTTGGGTATGGCAAAATGTTGTTTTGGATACGGTTTGTTTGGGTACGGAAATGCAATGTTTGGGTACCGAAAAAGCAGCTGATCATTATTTGTTTTGATGTAAGGAAATTGAGAGTTTTCGTAGATCTCAGCTGTTCGGTAACGGAGTGTTCTTCACTCGTGTTCAGAGTGAAGAAAAATATTTCTTGAGTCTTCAAACAGATTTAAAAATGTATTTTAATGTTAGACCCTCGGTTTTTTTGTATTTTTTTGTAAAACATGTTTTGATTGTAGACTGTGATTTATGTTGGATTGTAGACTGTGGTTTTCCAAAACAAGTTTTCTTTAATAATCTATGAATTTATTGATTAATTTCAGTGAGTTTGGTGAATACGTCTTTTAAAATTATGATTTACTCACTTGAAACTCATCTTTGAGTTATAAGCTTCCAATGAATTATATAATATATATATACATTTTTTCATATTTAAATAGCTGCAGGTTTTAGGTTTTCAACGCAGCTCTAATAAATTTAGGTTTTCGAACAAAAAAATACAGAATTAACTAAATAAGTAAGGGTTTTGTGCTTTACCTCCAATATATAAAATTATAAGTCTCTGAATAAATGTTGGTTGTTATTTTCTTATCTTCTCTTTTTTAAAGCAAATAAAAATTCTGTACATAAAATACCGTCTAACCCTGTGAGTTGTAATGTTTGATGATTGTTATTAATTTTGATACCGCTATTATTTTATGTTTCTATATGTGTCTGTAAAAAGTTGTTGTTCAGGGGCTATTTTAAGGTTTTCATGCATTTTGATTCTTTTTTTATTTTTTTGTTCTGACAAACATATTTACGAAGAAAAATAAACCTACGTATTTTTCAATAGATTGTTGTATTTCAAGTAGTTTACCTTTAGATAGCATTTTTATAGGTTAATTTAATTTCTTCGCTTTTTTTGAAATATATATTTCCAGCCTAGATATTATGAGAAGGAAATTTTAGACTAGTGTCGAATTTTGAGGAGAAAATGTGGCCTATGTGGCTTTTTAATTGATACGGTTACAATTTAACTACAATCAAAAGGTTTTCCTCAAAATTATATTACAATTATTTGTTTTCCATTTTTACGTGTGTTTTAACAAAGTGGGGAATTTATAACATATAACCATTTATTTTAACCCAGGACAGTATTTATAAAACAATGAAGCGTGGGCATGACACTCTCACTTGCCCGACCAACTCAAACATCTTAGGGCAGTGTTTCTCAACCGGTGGTACGCGTACCACTGGTGGTACGCGAAGAGCTTTCAGGTGGTACGCAAGAGATTGAGGAAGTAGTAAAATATAAAATACTAGGTTTTCCGAACGATCACTGTTTTTTAGAATAGTAAAGACACACTTACTGTTAAGAGGTTTATTAACTTTTTCAGTATCTGTTTTGGCCATAATGTACCAATTTCGTACCTTCTTTTTAGGACCAAATTGTTCTTTACAAAATCCGTTTTCAGGTCAGTATATCACATATAATGATTCCCGATTGCAATACTTGCCTGAATTTAACTTATTCTAATAATAAACGCAAAATATACCTATCAGAAGTGACAACGTATTTCACGAGCTATGGGCTATGAGTAGCCCACAATCACATTTTAAAAATAGGAAATATAGTAATATTTATTTGGCCCCTTCCATGGAGAATTAAATACTTTTCACTTGCAAACTCAGCAAATTGTAATATCTAATATGTTTGCGCGCCAAAAGGCTTGTCCTTGTCTATCACTACCCTTTGTGCCCAAAGGGTAGTGGGGGTTAAAAAAGAGCAGTCCGTTGGCAGGCACTCGGCAGTCTCGTCTAAAACACGGTCCGAGTCACCACGCAGTCGTGGAGTCCGTTCGACCCTTATACATTTCTTAAACATTCAGTAGACAGTAAACAATTTATACATTTCTTATACAGTTTAAACAGTTTATCTCATTTCAATAAACACAGTGCATTAATTCAATCAGTGACTTTCATTTCAAGCATTTTCCTTAATTGATATAAACATTACACACATTTCAAACAATTCTGTTTCTAAACATTTCTGTACGCCCCAGGACCAAACCGGGCGCGTTCATTTGGTCCTCCCGGGCCGCGATACGTTCAGTGCATCGCGGATTACAGTGACAGTGAATCGAGGATTCGACGATTCAGTTCAGTGGGGATAAAGTTTTGAAGCTAAAAAGTGCTCAACTGCGAAGTGTTTGGTGTGGAGAAAGCAGCCCAGGCCAAGAAGAACAAAGGAGCCCAGCACCCTTCGATTAGTTTCGGAAATTGGCAGCAGGATTTCTCTTCGCAACCCTTCGAAGCGAGGCAAGGCTTCAAGACGCAGCTCCCCCACTCCACAACCCTCACATGTGACGTCACAGGCAACCCCAAGGGTCTCCGAGCTTCTTGCGACCGAGGTTGTAAAACCGTCCGACGAGGGTGAGTGGCCAGCATCGTAAACAATTACTTTCCTTTTCCTTTACAACTGTGCCCTTCCAAAATAACAGTCCCTCAATCAGCTGTTTCAAACACCCTGCATTCAAACCTATCTTTTTGCATTCCTTTACCCTAGCAATCATTTACCTCAATTTATTCACTCATATTATCTTTTTCTATATTTTCCTTTGCCAATACCTAAGTTAGTATCATGGCTCTAGAAGGAAATTAACCAGATTTAAATCCTACCTTGAGAAAATCACAACAGATATTGATGTAAATGAACTTACTGCTAGATTTTCGGTCTTTAAACCGTGTCTGTCAGAATTTAATGAAATCCAGGAGAAAATCGACCTCATTGATGGAGACTCAGCGGAGTCATCGACAGAAAGGGACTAGTTTTAGACTCAATATTTCACTCTACATGCTAGGGCAGAGCGAATTCTCAAGGATAGTGACTCCCTCAGTAGTCAATCCAATAATCAAACCTCAAACGTATCTCCCATTCTCTCAGTCAAACTTCCAACAATAAGTCTACCGAAATTCTCCGGTAAATATGAGCAATGGATGTCATTTTATGACACCTTCAGTTCACTTATCGACAAAAATGAATCCCTTAGCAATATTCAAAAACTGCAATACCTTAAGGGTTCCTTGACTGACCAAGCCGCTGAGACAGTTAGAAACATTGAACTCACAGCATCCAATTATCAAATTGCAATAGACCTCCTTAAACAACAGTATCAAAACACAAGAATCATCGTTCAAAATCACATCAAAGCACTATTCGAGCTTCCCCACACTCAAAGAGACAAGGCAGCATCATGTAGACAAATTGTTAATTCAACACTAACACACATGAGGGCATTAGAATCGCTCAACGTCAAAACGGACAGCTGGGACCCTACAGTAATACACATCATTACAACACGCTTAGTCGCAAGTACACACAGAGAGTGGGAACTGACTACTCAACCAGACACATTACCCACGCTGAAGGAGCTGACCGAGTTCCTACAAAAGCGAGGTCAGACTCTGGAAGCAATAAACAGTACCAGAGACCATCAAACAAACCAAGACAAAACGGTACACTCACAACGATTTAAACACAGCACACAACAAAAGATAAAATCACACGTGGCTGTAGATAAGTCTGTGTGTAAAATTTGTGGTGACAAACACCAAATCTTCTACTGTCAAGCTCTGCGTCAGCTTCCTGAAGCTGAACGTGCCACTAAACTAATCAAAGCAAACATATGCAGTAACTGCTTGCGCTCCAACCACACCATTGAGAGCTGCAAATCTCCCTCAACTTGTAAAAAATGTGGGAAAAAACATCACACAATATTTCACAATTCTGCAGCACAAGACAAGGGACAAAAACTACAATTAAATCCCTTTCCTGAAGAAGTTAAACATCCTGGTCAAGGCCAAACACAAGTGGCATTGAGCAGCAGTCTGTCAAATGAGACAATTTACACATTAAACAAAAACACAGAAGTTCTGCTATCAACAGCGGTTGTTGACCTCATCAGTGACGAGGGCAATACACTAACATGCAGGGCCTTTCTTGACAGTGGCAGCCAAAGTAGCTTCATTACGCAAGACATATGTAAAAAATTAAAGCTTAAACGACAACCCACTTCGATGAAAGTTACGGGAATCAGCGGTAACTCAACATCCATTTCTCAACAAGTAAATGCAACAATACTTTCTAAGACATCTAGCTACAGACTTCACTCATCATTTTTAGTTCTTCCAAAAATCACTGGCCTTTTACCATCCAACCGAGCTAACACGATTTCATGCAAAATTCCTCACAACATAACACTAGCAGACCCTAACTTCTCAGAACCTAATAAAATAGACATATTGTTAGGACAAGAACACTTCCTTGAAATCCTGGAAGCCGGCAAAATTCAGGCCAGTGACACGATCGTGTTACAAAACACAAGACTGGGCTGGATTGTCGGTGGCCGAGTTAACACAACATCCTATGATAAACAACCCAGCAAATGTCACCTCAATGTTTTTGAGCGACTTGACAATCAGCTGAAGGAGTTCTGGAAAGTTGAAGAACCTGCATTGAATAAACCTCTACTTAGCACTGAAAACAATCATTGTGAGGAACTATACAATAACTCGGTAAACAGAGATGATGACGGGAAGTATACAGTAGAAATGCCTGTAAAACCTATCATAAGCCAACTTGGCGAATCAAAACAAATTGCTGTTAAACGTTTTCTTCAGGTTGAAAAGCGACTTAAGCGAGATCACATTATACACGATCAGTACATCGAATTCATGAGACAATATGAGGATCTTGGACACATGGAACGAGTTGTGGACAATGGTTCTGAGAGCTGTGGCCATTATCTTCCACATCATCCTGTATTAAAGGACTCAAACACAACCACCAAACTCCGAGTAGTGTTTGACGCCTCAGCTAAAACATCAACAGCCGTATCGTTGAACGACACACTCATGGTAGGACCTACCGTGCAAGACGATCTGTTTTCCATTATTTTAAGGTTTCGCCTGCACAGATATGTTATGACGGCGGACATCGAGAAGATGTATAGACAAATTTGGGTTTCCGATTCGCAGCGAGACCTATTGAGGATTGTGTGGAGAGAACATGACACAGATGAACTTCAGACGTATCGGTTAAAAACAGTGACATATGGCACCGCTTGTGCTCCATATTTAGCCACAAGAACACTCAATCAACTATCCCAGGATGAGAAGGGCTCGTTTCCCGAGGCTTCACGTGTTGTTTCACAGGATTTTTATGTCGATGACCTACTAACAGGAACAGACAATTTGGACGAAGCGATTGAACTCCAAAACCAACTCATAATCATCCTTAAATAAGGAGGCTTCAATCTACGAAAATGGAATTCAAACAGCAATGCGTTGCTTACGCATCTCCCTTCAGACATGCGAGCACGTGAGCCACAAGAGTTTCCCTCAAACAAAACAACCAGCAAAGCATTAGGCCTCTTGTGGGATGCCCAAGCCGACGAGCTTAGGTATGCTTACAATACGGAAAACAAAGACTTAAGCATGCTCAGTAAACGCACTGCATTATCAGAAATTGCAAAACTATTTGATCCGCTTGGTTTAATTGCACCAGTAATTGTCCAAGCAAAGATTTACATGCAGGATCTGTGGAAAACCAAACTAAACTGGGACGATGAACTATCGCCTGATTTTAAAGAAAAACGGCCGGTTTTTAGAAATGATCTAATTAATCTAAACAAGCTACCAATCACAAGATGCGTTTCAAGCAAAACAAGCGGAGATACTTAAAGTTACATGGATTTTGCGACGCCTCAGAAAAGGCATATGGTGGCGCAATATATACAAGACATACTGCAGACGACGGAAGTGTCACAGTTACGTTACTGTGTGCTAAGTCTCGAGTGGCCCCGCTAAAGACTGTGTCGCTACCAAGATTGGAACTGTGCGGCGCTCTCCTACTAACAGAGTTGATGTCACATGTCAAAGGTGCAATAAGAAAACCTAACCTCAACACCTACTATTGGACAGATTCCACTTTAGTATTATCCTGGTTATCCGCTGATGCAGTCACCTGGAAAACATTTGTGGCCAACCGAGTGGCGAAAATCCATGATTTATCGCAACCAGAACAGTGGAGACACGTTAGGAGTGAGGATAACTCCGCAGATTTAGTATCTAGAGGAGCACGAGTTGACGACCTAATTTACTCACAGTTATGGTGGACAGGGCCTCACTGGTTAGTCGGAGACAAAACTTCTTGGCCAGCTGAATACATCGCAAGAAACGCTGATACAAACGAAGAGAAGAGAAATGTCGAAGTTTCATTGCAAGCATTAGCTAAGGTACGCAAGCCATTTCTTTCAGACCTAATACAGAAATGTTCTTCCTTTCTAAAACTTCAGAGAGTAACTGCTTACATTTTGAGATTCGTTAATAACCTCAAAAACCCAAACCACCGGACCTCGGGATCCCTAACGCCAGACGAACTAAGTAAGGCAACCGACCTACTTATTCGAGAAGAACAGAAAGCTTTTATCAGTCAAGATTATATCCAACTCGCATCAACAGGTCAGGTAAAGGCAAGCAGTCGCCTGATCACCTTGCAGCCATTTCTCGACCCACAGGGTTTGATTCGAGTTGGGGGTCGATTACGCCATGCACAAATCGATGACAATCAAAAATGGCCGATTTTGCTTGCAGAAGGTTCGCATCTAACTATGCTAATAGTGAAACATGAACATCATCGCAACAACAACGTAAACAAGCCATTGCAGATGCTACCTCTTCTCAGCAAATCCATTGGCATTTCATTCCACCTAACTCCCCTCATTTTGGCGGTCTATGGGAGGCTGGAGTAAAGAGCGGAAAATACCACCTACGCAGAGCTATAGGGACTGCTAACCTCACTTTTGAGGAGCTCTATACAACACTAACTATGTTAGAGACATGTCTTAATTCCCGACCTCTCACTTTCCTTTCAGCAGACCCCAATGATCCAAAACCCTTGACACCTGGCCACTTCCTCACAGGCGAGGCGCTAACTGCACTTCCAGAAGTCGGCCTGACCTCAGCTCCAAGCAAACGTCTCTCTCGGTGGCAGCGGGTTCAACAGGCGGCACAGCACTTCTGGAGCCGCTGGTCAAAGGAGTACCTATCCCAGATGCAGCAACGCCAGAAGTGGTCAGCTGATGTCAGCAATATACGGCCAGGGCAGGTGGTCCTCATAAAGGAAGACAATCTGCCACCCCTGAAGTGGGCCACTTGGGTAGTTGAGGACATTCACCTCGGGGCTGACGGCCGTGCGAGGGTGGCCACAATAAAAACATCAGGCGGACACTACAAAAGGGCAGTCAACCGACTGTGCCCCTTGCCCATTGACAACTATACGGTTTTCCATTTGGCATGGCGTGTAAGGGATTAAGGAGACCCTTGCTCTCGCACGCACACTCACCGACACGCGGAGCGGCCGGCCTCACCACCCTCTGACCGGCAGGTAGATGAATCATGCACTAGGGTCTTAAGTGAGTAATTGCATTTTTTTAAACATCAATTTTATCTAATGATCATAATATATTTGTAATCTTCGTGAAATTACGGGAAAAACGATACCAAATACGTATATTGTTAAGATAATAATTCATTAAAGTTGCGTGCTGTTACGATTCATGAAACATATAACTATAGATTAATCTATAAGTAAAATTAGATTCATCCATTATTCAAGTAAAAGAAAAATTTCGTGAACTTTCCATTTTTATAAAAAATAACTATTTATTTAATTCTTTCAGTCGCCTGAGGCAAGTCAGAGGAGTAATTTATTTTGGAAGTAAGCAATGAAACACATGGCTACAGCACGGAAACAACGTATATTTAATAAATATTTCAAAGTCCTACAAAAAATTTAAGATCAAACCTCTTGAGTTATACTCTAGTTAATAGTTAGTACTTAGTTAATAACTTAACCAGGTGATCATATAACCTTTTATATTGGAATAAAGCCAGCGTTTTTTGTTTTGAAGCTCTGCACGGCTGCCATTATGAAAAACGATTTTTCGAGGCTGTTTCTAGTTACCGAGCTTTCAATCTTAAATTATTGGGGAGTTTTTGCCACATATGGTAAACTAATATAAATAAAATCAGCAGATTTCCTGCAGTTAGCGTAATGTTAAAAATACCGTTTAACGTTTACCGTGTTGCTTTAGGGAGTTTTTGCCAGCCACTAAACCATAAGATAAACGTTAAACAGTATTTTTTGACATTGTGTTAAATGTATAAAATCAGCTGATTTAACCGTTTAACGTTTATCGTGTTGTTTTACCTTAAACTGCAAAAACTCCCTATTTCAGATGACAAAAACTACCTATTAGACGAATAAAAATTCACATAATAAACTAATTTAAGAATGTTTTGAAATTACTTTAAGCAGAATATAAATACTGGTAACTTAGGGGTATTTATTAACATGAAACAATGTTGCATCCTTTCTAAAAAATTACAAAATGATGATGTAGGTACACATTGTTAAAGACTTTTAATGTTCAAACTATTTTAAGGCCGTTGATTTTATTATTATTTGATAGCACTTAATAATATGTTATCACAAGTAGTATTATAAGACAATAATATTGATAATATTGATCAAATGCAGAACATTAACGGTTTTTTTAAACACATAATGTAAGCTAAATGATCAAACTTAAAATAAAAGGTTGTTTAAAATTTAAAGATTGAAAAAACAATACCATACTCATTTCATCTTTATATGTACTGTACATTATTCAATCTTAAAAATGGGTTAAAAATGCCCTGTATTATTGTCCAAGTTAAAAATCGTATTAATAATAAATAATAACAATAGTAATAATTTTAATTATAATAATTATAGTTTTTTTTTCAAACATTATCCAAACCAAACAGATTTGTGGGCGTATTGCCTTAATATATCACCGTAACAGCACGAATTTGGAATAATTTTTCTCGTCATTGCACAGAGATTCCAGATATAATATCATAGATGGTTAAAACTGTAGTAAATAAAAAGGTGCCATTCAGTACTAGAGGCCCCAGTGCATGAGTCATCTACCTGCCGGGCGAGGCATGGCGGGACGGACGGGGGGTAGCTGCGTTTGTGTGTCTGTGTGTGTAAGGGCAATGAATACAGACCACTAGTGGTCTGTATTCATTGGTAAGGGTCTCCTAATCACGCCATGCCAAATGGAAAAGCCTATAAGTGTCAATTGTACATAATTCATTCATTCATGCTCATTCATTGTCATGTTTTAATTTTATTTAGTTAAATGTTATTTCCAAAATGATAAATTTCATAGAGTTTATTATTTTAATAATTTATTAACTGTTATTCATGTATAGTTTTGATGTTTTGAAACTTATATCAGTTGTTTTATGCTACAAGGTCTCTTGGTACACAAGTTATGAGTAATATAATGAAAGGTAAAGTTAACTTCAAATTCATTATGTATATATTGTCGTAAATACCAGTTTGCTCGCTAAACATTTTTAAACACTTGTCAAAGATGTGTGTGTATTACTTGTTTTACATTCATATTTTAAACATTTTTCATAGAAGATTTTTTATAACTTCTTGTATATATAATTTAGACAAATTATTGATTCTGTGCTGCTTTGTTTCGCTCATACATTTCAATCGAATTATTACATATATGCATTGTTCTTGATTATTCGCTAAGCATGTGTACATATTATTAATGATGTACTCAAAAATCTTTAATTCATATTATAAACAGTGTAATTGTAAAAAGTGAATTTTGATCAAGATGGGCTTTGATGGAACATTCATTTGAAACTATTGTATCAACTTGTTCATAGCATTATTATTATTATTGTTTTCTTTGTATACATGTAGTCTTTTTTCATTGTTAATTTTGAAAGCCGTGCTTTCAAGGGGGCCGGGAATGTTTGCGCGCCAAAAGGCTTGTCCTTGTCTATCACTACCCTTTGTGCCCAAAGGGTAGTGGGGGTTAAAAAAGAGCAGTCCGTTGGCAGGCACTCGGCAGTCTCGTCTAAAACACGGTCCGAGTCACCACGCAGTCGTGGAGTCCGTTCGACCCTTATACATTTCTTAAACATTCAGTAGACAGTAAACAATTTATACATTTCTTATACAGTTTAAACAGTTTATCTCATTTCAATAAACACAGTGCATTAATTCAATCAGTGACTTTCATTTCAAGCATTTTCCTTAATTGATATAAACATTACACACATTTCAAACAATTCAGTTTCTAAACATTTCTGTACGCCCCAGGACCAAACCGGGCGCGTTCATAATAAGAAAATTTTATTTTGTTTGCGTATTTTAATTTTTTGTTATTAAGGCTATTTTATGTATATTTAGTTGTCAAATTAAATTAGACCTTATATTTTTACTATTTTATTTTAAAATTAGTTCTTTTAGCAAACATTTTGGCATTATAAAATGTTCTTTTCACTGAAAAATGGTGCCAGTTTACAGTAATAATTTGATGTCAATTCTATAATTCTATCTGTTGTGTATCTTTTTGTAATAGGCCTAAATATAAGTTAATAGTTGAAAGTGCAGTATACTTAGAATGACTTGGACTTGTTTATTTATTGAAATTTTTAAATATAAAATATGAGTGATATGTAAAATTACAAATAACAGACAGAGATAACTTTGTCTCGTGTACCTGAAAATGTTTCAGTATTAGCCAAGTTCTGATTTTTTTTGTCCTATTGGCTATAAAATAATTGAGCAATACTAATAACACATGATTTGTCAAAATTCCATATGAGTAAAATATAATCTGAAAAATTGCATTGACAAGTCGAACAAGATAAATTTGCTGGCAATAGTAAATACACCTGACACTGTTCGAGGGGATCCCTCGTAGTTGGGGGGGGGGGGTTGGTCCTTGCAGTGGTACACCAAAGTATTCAAAATGTGATAGGTGGTACGCGAGCACCAAAAGGTTGGGAACCACTGTCTTAGGTCTCTCGTCCACTCGTCCTTTTAGGTCGTTTAACGGTTGATTTATTATAGTCAATGGGCCCTGAGGGCACCGCTCTTTTCTCTAGTCACACCACCCTTTTGAGAGAGAGAGAGCGATAATATTGCCCAACAACACCCTCACTCTCTTTTTGAAAAGAAGCGGGAGAACTATTTGTAAAACGGCCCGCGCGGATCACCGGATATCGCCCAAGGCGACACTAAAGGGTGTCTCATGTTTAGTTGAGGCAGGCTACCTGACCGGAGGGGTTGACCAGGACAATAGCCGGGCCGGCCCTGCGAGTAAATCCCATTAGTCACGCGTCGCCGAATACACCACTTAAATACGGAAATGTAAAAAATAAATTTGAATATGCGAAAACAAAAAAACATAATAATGTTCGGAACATTGCATTTCGGAGCAGTGCCATTAGGAGTTCTGACTGTCGCATCGGAGTTGTGCCGTTCGACATTATATGTTTCGCAATTTGAATGGATTGCATGAGAAAAAGCATTAAACTGTATTTTAAGTCATTAAAAACAAATAATTATGTGTTTGTCCCATGTTAATCGGCCGACTTTAAGTGTTAAAACTAAAAACTTTAAATATACAGTTAAACAGTTAAAGTCGGCCGATTAACTTGGGACAAACACACAATTGTTAGTTTTTTGATGACTAAAAATATAGTATAATGCTTTTTCTCAGGTAATGCATTAATTAAATTTCCAAATTTATCCCTTACATTTCCGTATTTAAGCAGTGTATTCGGCGACGCGTGACTAATGGGATTTACTCGCCGGGCCGGCCCGGCTATTGTCCCGGTCAACCCCTCCGGTCAGGTAGCCTGCCTCAACTAAACTTGAGACACCCTTTAGTATCGTCTTTTTTCGTCCCAACATTTAGTTGGCCCCGTTGACACCGGTTTTGGAGCGCTAGAGTCAATTTCGACTTCTGCATGCGTTTGCTGATGAAGACTCTTAAGGCCCTGTTAATTCGAATTACTAATGTATTACTCGAGGGTGTTAAAGGGGGGTGGCCCCCCACTGTTCCCCGACCCTGGTCTCGGTGATCTCGAGTAAAAGCTGAGATATCGACGGAGACAGAAGGAGGTCACAAGCATTGCAGCTTTCTCCTCCGGCTGCAAACCTCCTGAGCCGGTAACGAGTCGCATGCAAATCCGACAATCGTACACAATAAACCACAATTGGCAATCGTGGTTTACAAGTGACGATCAGAAAATTGCAAGATCAAAGCATGTGTCGCTTTTGATCCACGGTTAAGGTGCGTTTTCGAGACGTTCCTCTTGGTCCATACGGGTCACAACCGCCCGAAACATCCCTTTTGATTCACGAGAGAGGGGCCTGCACTCTCCTTCCTCTTCTCCAAGTTCTTACTTGAATACTGCCCTACAAACGCAAAATACAACTTTACTTTTTTGCCTAAACGAAACTGTCGACTAGAGAAAGAATGTTAATTTACACCGGCCAGGCTAGGTAAGGTTAGGAAGGTTAAGATATGTTAGGTTAGGCTAGGCTAGGCTAGTTTAATATTCTTTCAACAATCAATAGCACTTCTTCTAGGGAAAAAAGTAAAGTCGTAAATTGCGTTTTAGTATTCATATAACTACTTGAATGTGAAGGAAAGAAAGAATTTTGGGGAGAGGGAGTGCAGGCTCCTCCCTCGTGGATTAAAAGGGATACAGCCAGATTAACATGACGGAAGGAGCCAGATTAACATGGCTCATGTTTTTTGGGGTAGGGAGGGGGGTTAGCTGTAAGATGATGTAATTTTTAAATAATAATTGTTTACTTTTCGACACCTTCAAATAGATATAAATCAACTGTTATATGAAATCGTATGTGTTTTTTTTAGATTTCTTCCAAGAAATAATATAGTAATAACGTGAAAATCAGCAGACACATAATGTAATCACTATATTAGTTGAAATAGATCTCGAAGTTCACTAAGTTTCTAAAGCTCCTATACATTATTTATTAAAGATCCGTTAAACATTTATTTATACTTCCATTCGGTTTCTATTCCGATTTGTTTAATTTATCTAGAAGGTTAAGTTTATTTTCTTTGTTTCAGGATTCAAAATGTTAAATAACGTATGAAGTGCAAAAGTGTTTGATAGATGCAAGTGGGCAATAAAAAAACTGATAGTGACAGATCTCTTTCCCCGCTTGCAGACCAAAAGTTTTTGTGGGGAAATTTGTCTATTGTAATCATGTTTGTAATTTTGTTTCTGTGATTCCGAGGAATGAATTATTTTTGAATTTGTATTTTCATTGCGTATTGAACTATTGATGTCGAGGGAACGTGTTGATATTCGCTATTCGATGATTTACTTCAGCACAATTGGAAGATTGAGTGGACGGGGCCACAGGCAGGCTGTTCGCATTCATTGTCTGAGTGCAAGGAATATATAACCAAGGTCAATCGCGTTACGGGTAACCGATTACACCTTATGTAACTTCGAGCTATTCAGCGAAACCGGTTTTATAAATTGTTACGGAATCGCCTTTAAATACAATTTATATTTACTGGGCCAGGCGTGTACAAATATAGTATATTTTCTTGAAATTACTGAAAATTTATCGATTTAAGTAGTATGAGATATGACATTTTACGTAAAATTCTGTCTTTTGCATTAAATAAACTTACTTGGACTCCGAGGAATGTACGAATGCGATGTTTGATAAATATTTCGAGTAATCAGATCGTGTTAGACAATCCAAAATTGTTAGATAATCGATCTATTGCTATTTACCTATTACAATGCTCAAAATTGTTCATGGCGTATTAAAAAAAAATGAAACAGTTTTTCTGGTTTAGAAACATGTCATGTCCAGGTTACTTGGCCAAAAAATTTGTATAATGACGTAAAATAGTAGTTTATGCAACGATTGTATAATGAATGCCTTTAAGCCACGAGTGAGATGTAAGTTAGAACACGAGCGAAGCGAGTGTTCTAAATATCTCACGAGTGGCTTAAAGGCATAATACAATCGTTGCATACACTATTTTATCTACGACCAACAATATACGACAAAATTTACCCCAAAGTTAAACAAAACTCATAACTTTTACTAATGATGGAATAGGTAAACTAAAATTTGAGGTTAGGCAAATAAGCAGACTGAACCATGAATCGTTGTGGAACAATCAGCTGATGGGATAAGTAAACTCAAACATGAATCGTAATGCAACAATCAGCTGATGTGCGAATTGCGTAATTGTTATTATGTCACTATTTCCGTCAAATGCCGAGCTCTCATTGGTCTAGAGCCAGTACTCTAAAGTGACTCCAGTACTCTAAAGTCGTCATTAGAGTACTGCTTGGTTTTTGGTGTTTTAATGTATATCATTATAATGTTTATTGTAATACCGTAATTGGTGCTTATTGCAATGGTCGTAGATAAAAAATAATTTTAGTCTCGACAAAATGTAACATTGGGCCATATGGGTTTGCCTTTTTGTCAACCAAATGAACAATAAATATATAATCAAAGTATAGTCATAACAGCTGTTTGCAAACTCATTTATCTGCTAAGAAAATTTGTGGATTGATGAATCAAATACAACGAGCAATGCTCAGTGAACGTCACCTGTTATAAGTTGACAGTAACCCACCTATCAACCTATCAACTGTTTTAAGTTGATGGAAATTTTTAAGTGTTTTTATCATCAGCTGTGTTTCATTCGTCCCACGGATCAGTTACAATGTTTATAAATATCCATATCGCTCACGTACAAACGGAGCCATAATTACTCTATGTCTATCTTCCGAAATAAGAAATATTCTCCTATGTTTCTAATTATGACTCTTTTATTCAGAGGATGTTAAATAACATAAATTAACTTTTTCTCAACTGAAGTTAACTTTTTCTTCGAATATTAAAATGATTTTTACTGAATATTTTGCAATATAGGCTTTACTACTGAACTAATACTTTATGTCTCTTTTTATCTGAACACTGCATTAGGAACTAATTGATGCAAATTAATGACGTGGTAAGAATTAAAATTTCGTCAGTCAAATTGGTATGCTTGTACAACATACCAATAACGAAAATAACGATGTTTAACTAAAATAACGAAAAGAAATTCCACTACTTACGCGTGTAAAGAAGTTGTTAGCTGTTACTTGTTAGACGAACTCGGATCTTAGCACAATTAGTGACCTCTTAGCATCGTCAACGTGGCCGGCGTACTTCAAGCGATTAAGAATGGAAAATCGTCTATAGACTATAAAATATCTAATTATCGAAGCATGCACGTATGGTGAACTCAACCATATATTATCTCTTGAAAATGTGTTTACTAATAACAACGAGCAACTAACCTTACGATGAAGACCATGTTCTTAAATTAAACAAGTCTAAGAATCACTCATGAAATTTGTAGTTCAATTATCTACTTATCTTATATCGATGCATTTGTAATGGGAAATCAATTTTTGATGCGGATCTTGAAGATGGTCGTTTGCGTTGCGTTTCGTTTTAGTTCGACCTTTGACTATAAATAATTAATAGACCTACCATTCTCATGACCCAGCTGTAGTTAGTTATGGGTGACCCAGAATTTAATGTAATTTGACATAGTTTGATTAGTTACCATCAGAGGGTGCTTCTTTTAACCCCTTGTTTTAGCTATTTAAATTAAATTTTTGCACTCGTAAATAAATCAATAATTCATTTATTATTGTTTGTTTTATGTGTCAAAAATGATATAATACCCTCTCCTAATACCAAAATGAATAGGTGACATCAGTTGGTGATTTACTGTAACTAAGAGCTCTTTAAATCCTGGGTCACTCAAAACACGGTTTCTCATTTGATAATGCGATAGAAGGTCTGCTTCAGATTCAAAGTCAATGGTTCGACTCGGATCCGCAGTCAAACAGCCAAACGAGGATTCGATCAAAGTGTATTCGTATATGATTTCGATTTACTGTATCTGTATCGAGTAGTGAGAATCATTACAGGAGTTTCAGTGGTACAAAAACCCATCAGAGTTTTTCTTTACCTCGAGTCACCAGCGTTCACCAGGTGTTCGCGGGGTCGGAACAGGGCCGGCCCTAGCAGTTGTGGGCCCAGGGCCGATGTGAATTACGGGGCCTTCTAATTTTCACTTCACTTCCTTCAAAAACAATCTTATTATTGTTTAATACTCTTAAATAGACCTTAAAAATTACTCTTAAAATGACAAGCTTCGATTTTTGGTTTGGTTTATATATATTATGAGAATGCTTAAAACCATCTAGCCACCGGAGGCTGCCGTTAAAATGACCAGATTTCCAGATTTTGGTGGTTCAAGGCCGGCTCACACTAGTTAAAACCAAAACCATCTCAGTATAATTTAATAAAAAGTAATTTTGTCACTTGCACGTTTGTTTTGTTATAATTCCATTGCCATGTGTCAAATCATAATAATTCTTGCATAATATTAATCAGCGTACAATTATTCACGCTATTTTGAGTACCCCTATGATAAGATATTTTGAGCGCCCTTTGATAGTGAGTCGGTGGCGCAGTTGTTTCGAGCACTCGGTCTCGGAACTGTGGCGGCAGCGTCGCAGGTTCGAGATTCGAGATTGCCGCATACTTTTAGCAATATTGTTCACCCTTGTTCTTTATTGGCTCACTTCTTGCTGAGGCCTATGTGGAAAGGCAAATGCAAGGTAAAAAGAGGCCGCCACCCTCTTTAAAAAAACTCCCGGAAAAGTGATTAATTTTTCGTATTTCTGAATTAGCACTTGTCGTGCTTGTCCCAAGTTTTTAATCACGTTTTAAAACGTATTAAAATACAATCCATAATTTTAATCTAACTAAGAACATTTTTGTGCTGAGTTCTGAAAGCAAGGGGCTCCCAAAAGAGCGGGGCCCTGGGCAGTTGCCCCACCCGCCCCTGCCTGGAGCCGGCCTTTGGTCGGGGGCTGGACGTATTGGATTCTCTCCGAAGAGATAAAGTATTTCATAATCAAATAGACTCAGCCCCATCTCTTGGTGTTACTTTGTTTTAAACATAAAAGTTCTAACGCATTTTCATCGACTGTATATTTAGCATCGATTGTATTTAAAAAATTTCTTCCATAAAATTAAACCCCCTCCACGAAAAAGCTCCTTAGTTCCTGTGTATTTTACCAAGTAATTTTGTATTTGGTCCTGAATGTATAATTTGGCACGATCTTAATTTTGTTAGGTTACGGTTAATTAACATTTCGGTTCTTTATTTTACCCTTTTTACGTATATTACAGGTCGATTAAAGTTTTTTTTAATCATTATTAGGAGGTTTAGATTGACTCGTAGGATTTCTTCTGTACACTTACAACAGATTAAATTTATTCATGATTTTGCCTCCAGAATCGATGTGAGTACTAAAATAGTTGGGTTTACTTACCCCAGATACTGTCGTCGATTAAAAAAATTAAAAGAAAAAAAAAATAATAGTGCGCAATTCATGTATTTTTGTAAAAACGTAATTTTAAAGTTTTAAATGTGTGACTGTTTGTGTTTTAATGTCTCAAAGTGTGAACACCATACGCCCTTCACATCACTGGTGAAGTAAATGGAGTATGACATTCAGTATTGATTTGATAATGGCCTAATGGGGCCGAAACTATAGTCATCCGTGATTACAATTAGAATCGACGACAGTATCTGGGGTAAGTAAACCCAACTATTTTAGAACAGATTAAAGTTAATGGACGAATCTGTCGAGCTATTAAGTTTAGGTTAAGTAACTTATGTACACGTCAGTTTTGGTTCGGTAAACCCAGCGACCACAAAACCTAGGTGGCTCGCGTACAATTAAGATAATTTTTCGGTCGTGATACGATGTTTCTATGTTTAAAATCTGCCAACACTGGCACCACCAGAGATTTCTCGGGAACATTAACTCAACGTAGCCGCTGTAGTACGCTACGCACGAGGAGTTCAATGCTAATTTGCCACTTAATGAGGAGGATGTCTTTGGAAATGGTTTCAATTGGCCGAGGGTGACGTAAGCATGTGGGTTCGCGTTAATTCTCCATTCATTCCACCGGAATCTCCTGCTGCCCGTGTCGCTCGGGCGTCGCGTCGGTAGGCCAGCTTCCTGCGGCACTGTCGCCAGCAGTGGTAACCATCGTATCGCACGACAATCCAGTCGCCCGTACTACTTGCGATATATCTCTGTACTATAATACTGATTATGCGATAAATTTGCCAAATCCAAAAAAGGTCAGATTTAGAATGGAAATTAGCATTTTATTCAGAGAACTAAAATTTTTTAGAAAGTTTTTAATTTTACAAAATCGAGCACTTTTTATAACTAATTGCACCAAATCAAATAAAAACCTTTATAAAATATGTTGTGAAATTCATTCTAAAGGAAGAAGGCGAAGATAGTTCTCAGAGACCAAAAAGAAATGTCACAGCCTCGAATGCCGGATAAAACTACAAATGGACAAAACAACAAATCGAAAAGAATGCGGACAAAACAACAAATATCCTGGGTCTGCTACCTGGGGAGGGTCAGTAGGTAATCCAAACAAAAATGTAGCGGACAAAACGACAAAGATTCCGTCAACCGATTTGATTTTGATGACTTTAGCGATTCTTAAAGTAACACAGTTAGCTCATAATATAGGTAGCTTGTCTTGGAGTTCCACATTAAGTGAAGCGAAACAAAATTCTGATTTCCATCACCCTTTATCCAGGCTTTGGACCAAAGACCATATAAAAAGTTTTTTCATTACTCTGTATACGAAAATTGCCCGTTACGTCATCTTACGACATCACTCTTAACTCCAAACAACACACGCACAAGTCTTGAATGATGTTCACACCTACAGAGACGACAAGGTTATGTGAGATATGGGTCAGGTTATCTTCCTGCCCCAATTACAGGAATGCACCTCCCCCTCCCCCTCCCCCGCCGCCCCACTTGGTAAAACCCCGGCAGGTGTAACCCCATGCAGGTGGGCTGCATCGCTTTTGCTCCACGGTTAAGGGTTATCTTGGAAACATCGCTTTTGCTGCACGGGTCAGCAGGTAGATTTCAGAATCGCCCGAAACATCGCTTTTGCTCCACTAAAGAGGCACCTGCGCTCCCTCTCCTCCACATTCTCTCCTTCGCTCACCTCCAGGTTCTTACTTTTAAAATGCTTCAAGTATACCTTGTATCTTAATACAAGGTGCACTAAGCAAGGTGCAAGGTTGTATCTTAGTAAGGTACTTATACCTTACTTGAAAAAGGTTCTTACTTGAATATTACAACTTTTAATTTTTTTTTGCCTAATCCTAAACATTGAGATTTTTGAAAGAATGTTAAAAATTATACTAAGTTTGAATCAAGTGAAATGAGGTTATTTAAATGGTGTTTGCTTGATGCCCCTTCGAAAATTTACTCTTACGGCTCGAACGTGGTTTTCTGCTCCATGCTCATGGCTAAAAGCTTGATCTTGTGTTAAAAGGCTACCCTGTTTCTAATCGTGCTTCATTGGATAAAATAAATTAAAAATGGATAAGACATAGTAATACTAATAATAGTATTTTATTTTGTAAGCTATTAATTTTAAACAATATTGTTTACTTGTTACTGTTACAGCTTAAGTAGTTTAACACTCTTTCAATTATAAATATTTTCGTTTAGACAAAAAAAGCAATGTTGCATTCACGTTTAGATGCAGTACTCAAGAATGAACTTGGAGGTGAGCGAAAGAGAGAAATTGGGGGGGAGGAAGCGCAGGCCCCTCTGTCGTGGAGCAAAAGCGATGTTTCGGGAGGCTCTGAAATCTACCTGCTGACTCGTGGAGCAAAAGCGATGTTTCCAAAACGACCCTTAACCGTGGAGCAAAAGAGACACACGCTGCAGGGGTTACCCGATGAATGTGACAAGTTCGCGCATGGTGTTATCACGCTTCAGTTCTCTGTTATGTTTCCTTGATAAAATATAAAATGTTTATGTTTGAAAATTATTTATTTTTAAATATTACATGAATTCATATTTTTTTAAATAACAAAATACCTTGTGGTATTGTATTGTTATCAAATACGGCATTGTTAACACATATCTCTATATGTGATAACAATAATATGTTTGTTTCGCTTCACTTAACGTGAAATTTCAAGACAATCTACCTACATGAGCTATAACTGTGCTACTTTAAGAATCGCTAAAGTCATCAAAATCGGTTGACCGAATCTTTGTCGTTTTGTCCGCTACATTTTTGTTTGGATTACTTACTGACCCTCCCCAGGTAGCAGACCCAGGATATTTGTTGTTTTGTCCGCATTCTTTTGATATGTTGTTTTGTCCGTTTGTAGTTTTGTCCGGACACCCACAGCCTCTCGGAGGTTGCAAACAAAACAAACTATTGATTGGATAGCCGAGTGGATAAAGCGCTCACGTCATAACCTGAGGGTCGCCGGTTCGATCCTGATGCTGGCGTAGAAAGAAACACTTAAAAATACTATACATTTGGAACTGTAGAATTACCTCGAATACTTTGAAAATTATTGAGCGCTTTCCACCTCCAAATTGACGGCGTTGGTCTAATTATTATTGACCAAAGACCGTCGAACATGGGCACCCGCAGGGGGGGGCAGGGGAGACAGTCGCCCCCCCTGAGAAAAGGAAAATATATTTAAAAATACATGAAGCTTTTAAGTTTGTTCAAGTTGACCAAACAAAGTCAATCTCCGTAATTTTTGATTAGGGATGGTCGGGTCCCGAAATTTCGGGAAAATTGATTTCCCGATTTTTGGGCGGGATTTTTATTCACTTCGGGAAATTTTTGGGACGTGATCGTTTTAGCGATCTCAACTCAACAGCGAGTGTAGCTTCGCAAAACTCGCTACCGGCCGCGGAAAACCAACTCGAGTATTTGCCGTTTGCCGATCGCAAATTAACAGCAGATCCAGGTTAGCGCGATCATCCGCTAAAACTGTAGTACGTATTAGCCGATCGCTAATAAACGGCAAGAGCAGCTTTGCAAACCTTGTGATCGGCCACTAAACCCACGCGTGTATTTCCCATTCGCGGACAAACGGCAAAAATAGCTTTACGCTATTCGCGAACGTCCACGAAATATGCTAGCGCGTATCTCCCGATCGCGGATAAACGGCCGATGTAGCTTTACGAAACTCGCGATCTTCCGTTGAAAACGGTCGCGCATATTTGCCGATCGCGAACAAACGGAGAATCTAGCTTTGCGAAATTCGCGAACAGCCGCGTATTTGCCGATTACGGATAAACGGCCGATGTTGCTTTTCGAAACTCGCTATCGGCGGTATTTGCCAATCGCTGATAAACGACAAAAATGTACCATTGCGAACTCGCAATCGTGTGTGAAAACCAATCTTATGTATTCATTAATAGCGGTTTATCGACGGAAATACCTTGCTAGAAGGCATGACAGTGATGATTGTTCATATTATTGGCCACATAATGGTCGGCTAAAATTTTGCAGTGGCACTGGTTTGGCCTATTTATTCAATTTCCTAGACTAATTCAGGATGTAATTGAATCCCAGCTGAAATAATGATTATTTTTCTTAAATAAGTAAAAAAAATTACAAAAGTAAAGAACTTGAGAGTTTTAAATTAAATTTACAAACAAACTAAAATTGCTATAATGATTGGAGAAACAAATGAGTATGTTTGAAATGTTTTTGAAAGGTAACTCTGGTTTTTAGACAGCCAAAAATACGTTTTCAAGTACTTTTATTAAGATAAAAGTAGTTAACAGCTTAAGTAGAAACAGTAAGCTGTTTCTCCAGAAGAGGGCTGCGGGCCCAATAAGGGATACCGGTATATTTTCCACACCCCAATAAAACCCCAGGAAAAAATAACTGTTTGCCCCCCCTTGGGAAAATATCCTGCGGGCGCCCTTGCCGTCGAATCAGTCCACTTTTGTCACATTAATAAACACAGTAGCATTGAAGTTGACATTAAACACACAAAAAACGCGCGACTCAAGCAAACATGACGTTTCGAAAAACCAAAAAAGCGTTTTTCGTTATTAAAGGGTCCTATATAAATATTTAAACCAACATAAATTATACATATCGGTCGCCTTCTGGTGGAAGAATAGACGGGTAACTGGCATGGGCTTTCTCATTACGTACAACTGACATGAGTTGCAGTACATACTGCCGAAAATCCCCCTACTGCGATTTCAGTTGCCCACGATTGTAAAATATAATGTACAGTAGAACCTCGATTAACCGTCACTCTTTTATCCGTCACTCTCTGTTATCCGTCACTGCCTCCGTGCTCGCAATATGTTGTAAATTGGCGTCGTGCAAAGCACAGAAGAAAGTGCAAGCGCCATTGTGATCGAACGCGACTGTCCGCGGCTAACGACCTTGAGTTTCCGCCGAAAATCACCACTCCCACGTAAGGAGTGGTATGGGGGTGAGCGAGTTATTTACTACTCATTCATTGGTATGTTGATTTTTTTTGGTTATAAGGCACGCCTCGGAGTTCAGAGTTACATAGTGTTTGCTGTTACACGGTGTGTAGCTAAATACGTTCTGTTAATCAACTGCAGAATAGTAACTGTTGATTGTTAACGATGGTCGAAAAACGAAAACGAGTCGTACTAGGGTTTGACCAAAAGATCAAAATTATTAAACGTTTGAGGAAGGGCGAAACAGCTACGAGTATCACGCTGATGTATGTTGTTAGCGACTCATTTAAAAGATGACGGACTATCTTTTAATTAGAGGTTTATGCAATTCACTTACGAATTATGAATGAGCACAACATACAGTTTAGAAGGTCTGTAATTACCATTGTAAGAATGTCATTTAAATATAAATATGTATTATCCACTTATACAGGTTTTAATTTCTTCCAAAATATTTTTAATCTACGTATTGAACAGGTTTATAGCTAAATTTCTGTTATCCGTCTATTCTCTTAACCGTCACACTCCCGGTCCCGAGAGTGACGGTTAATCGAGGTTCTACTGTACCTTAGAAAAATACAGTTGTTTCATTTAGAAACCACGAGGACGATTCGACAACGGCGATGTTATGTAATAGTGAATGGTAATCTCTCTTCGGCTATACTGTAACATACACTTTGAGTTTTTGCCCTTTTTTAAATTTCAGTGTGTTAACAATATTTCCCGACCAGTTTCATCTGATTTAGTAGGAGTATTGTTTGGCAAGTGTCTGAATAATAATCTTAATACATAAACAGAAATTCTCTTTCACCGCACTACGAAATAATTATTGTTTTGGAACGTCATATTGAGGCGGGAAGACACTTTGTACTAGGGCCGTAACATTTGCAATAGGTGTGAATGTCTTACTGACTAGTGGCGGGCATGTGATTTTCATCGATGTCGTCGCTTAGCGAGTATAACAAAAAGGTTCTGTCATCGCTGAAAATCTTGAAGTTCCGTTTAAAAATTGTTAATATACTTTGTACATTTTGTAATAAGGAAAGTAAGGTTTCTATTCCATCGGGTGTTGCGGTGAAAAATCGTGTTTGCAACTTAACAGAAAGTGGCAATCCTCACGTTCGGCCTAGACGCGAAATACTAGTGTTATTCAGACTCCTGCGATAGGGGGGTATTTTAGGACCGTGTGTGGTCATTGAGGACCACTCAGCGAGATATATATTTAGGGCCACCAATTGAGAGCTCGCCGGTCGTTGTGGCAATATCCTGGGCATTGTTTGTACCCTTGACTGCCACGCGGCGCGGCGCGGCGGCGGCGCGACCTGTGGCGCGGGGAACTGGAGAAATCAGGGGAATTTCTGAGAGAAACACAGAAAATTTATTGAATTCATTACTTCCCGATGAGCTAGAGACTTGAAACTTGGTACGTATATTCCTTGGAGGGTCAAACCACAGGAAAAATTATCGAAACCCGGCATTTTTTATTTTAACCTTCTCAAAAAATATACAGCCGGATGTGTAACTCAACCATAGATATAAATTCTAAACTACTTCCAGATTAGCTAGAGACTTGAAATTTGGCATGAATATTCCGTTGGTGGTCAAACCCCAGGGAAAATTTTCAAAACGAAATATTTCCACCTCCGACCACCCCAAAGGGGGGGAAAAGGGGGAAAAAATTAAGTTCGAAAAAGTACTTTTCGTTTTGGGGCTATAGCGGCTAAACCAGAGGTCCTATTGAAAAACGGACTGCACCACGTGTTACGGATTTTTCACGATCTACAACTTTGTTCCTGTGACTTTTTGCCCTATCTCGTCTCCTTCACCCTTAGACTGATCTACATTTTTCAATTTTCATAGAACTTCCTTAGGTTTTCCAGCACCAGTTGACTTGATATACTACCTAGGCCCCTATAAATTTGTAGAAATATTTATTGGGTGGTCATACTAAATACAAAATTCTCAAAACAACAATTTCGACCCCCCACCCCCCAAAAGGGGGTAAAATGGGGGGAAACTTGAATTTCGATAAAAGTACTTTTAGTTTTTTTGCCTCTTGTGGCTAAATTAAAGGTTCTATTCAAAACCAAAGTTTATTTCCTAAGATGAAATTAAATTTCCTACAATTTTGGTCATTATGTATTTTGCCTTATCTCACCTCCTTCATTCCCAAAATAACCTCTAAATTTAGAATTCTTATATTATAAATTTGTCCGTTTATTTTGGGGTTTGATGATTTTTTTATATTTATTTTTAGCTTATAGACCTCAAACTTCACAGTGAGAAAGTAAGTTTGATCCTTTAGGGTTATCAGGGGACATTCGCAGAATTCACACCTTTTCAACCCCTAGAATAGCCCTCAAAAGTTAAACTTTCATTGAATTTTTCACATTTCCTCTAGGTTTTCAGCTCCAGATGATTTAATGTTATACGTAGAGGGCTGAAATTTGGCATACATAATCTCTACAGCATATATGTTACAAATCAGGAATAATATAACTAGTTTGTAATATAAAATTGCATATAAAGTTTTTCAAAATTCGCCAAATGTCAGCGATTTTCTCGAGGTATTTCATCCCGGTTCAAACCAAACTTCCCGATTAGCTAGAAACTTTAAATGTGGCATGAATATTTCTTGGATGGTCAATATATAGGAAAAATTATCAAACGCCATATTTTATTTTAACTTCCTCAAAAAAATTACAAAAAGTCACTTACAAGTGCTTACAAGCTATGTTACAAATCAGCAATAATAAAACTTTTTCCTTTTTCAATTTTTGTTTAATAAAGGCTGTTATGTGGCTTAATTTGGTTGATGTTTAGTCGAATAATGGCCTAATTTTCCCAGTTCGTTCATTTCTGTGACATCAAACATGCATGCTCATTTCTCACGTTAATGATGTGGAAAAACTTTAATATGTTGATTTTTAAGTTTAGTTGGATTTAATTTGATTATTAAAATTGAACTCTTATAAATCTTACTAATTCAAAAGGGAGGAAGAGGAAATACCCAACACTAGCCTGATCGGACCAACGGATGGTGGGGTTAGGAGGGGATGGATATACCCATTAAAAATAGGTTTTCGGGATCTTTTACATAGAAAATGAAAACTATCAGATTCTGGGTTGGACCATTGGATTTAAATTGAAAAAAAACCAACAATTTGGTACTGTGAATAATTATTATCTGTGCAGTAATTTATCTCAATGTTTACTTTATGGGAAATAAATAAAATTATATATCGCTTATTAATCAACAAATCTGAATGAAAATTGGTAGATGTCTTTAATTAGTTGTTACCTGCTGGAATACTGAAAAAAGTTGAATTTTTGCATTTCCATGTCAGCGAACATGCATACTCATTTGTCATATTATTCTTATGGAGTAAATTGGTTTTTGTAACTTGAATATTTACATTTCTATGTCAGCGAACCTGCATACTCATTTCCCATATTATTCTTATGGAGAAAATTGGTTTTGACATTTTACTTTAGTCTTTGTATAAAAAGGTTTTTGTAAAATATAAAAAAATTGAAACCTATCTGATTTTTCCGAAATTTAATGAATCATTTCAGTAATAATTCCCCCCCCCCCCCACCATAAACCCCATTGAAATTATTGACCCCAAAACTAGTAATAATTACTTTTGCTGAGCATTTGTAAACAGATTATTCGTTTTGTTACTTTAAATACAAACTCTCCGCTTTGGGGCGAAACCCTTTAAGGGGGCCTGGGGGCGGAGCCCCCAGCGAGCCGTAAGACGAGTCTATATTATATACGACCGCATGTGTAACTCACTCACTCACTCACGTACACAAATTCAAACCATACTTCCCGATGACCTAGAAACATGACATTTGGCACGAATATTACTTTGGTGGCCAAGCCACAGGAAAAATTGTCAAAACAAAAAATTTCCACCCCCAACCCCTCAAAGGGTGGAAGATTTGAATTTCAAAAAACGTACTTTTCGTTTTCGGGCTCTAGCGGCTAAACTAGAGGTACTATCGAAAAACGGACTGCACCACGTGCCACGGATTTTTCATGATCTACAACTTTGGTCCTAGGACTTTTTGCCCTATCTCGTCTCCTTCACCCTTAGGTAGCCCTAGAACGTTTAATTTTCAAAGATTTCTCCGGTTTTTTAAGTCCCAGTAGATTTAATATTATACGTAGAGGGCTGAAATTTGGCATAAATCATCTATTCATCATATATGTTAAAAATGATTAATAATATAACCAGTTTCTGACATTAAAATGCAAATAAAGTTAAAAAAACCTTCAAACTCGCCAAATATCAGCGATCAGGTCTTTCATTCCAGGTATTTCATTCCAGTTCAAACCATACTTCCCGATGAGCTAGAAACTTAAATTTTAGCACGAATATTTCTTGGAGGGTCAGTATCCAGGGAAAATTATTAAAACTCATCATTTTTTATTTAAACACCCTAAAACAATTACAAAAATCGATAAAAAAGCTATTTTTAAAGCAGAGGTTTTTTAGCTCTAGTGGCCAAACGGATGGCCCTATCGAAAAACGGGCTGCTTAATGCCCCGCGGATTTTTCACGATCTACAATATTGGTCCTGTGACTTTTTGCTCTAACTCGCCTCCTTTACACTTAGGTTGCTCTAGAACTTTCAATTTTCTAAGATTACCCCGACGTTTTTCAGCTCCAGTAGATTTATTATTATACATAGAAGGCTGGTATTTTGTTCAAATCATCTCTACAGCGTAAATGTTACAAACCGCAAATAATATAACTTTTATTGGTATTGAAATGCATATAAACTTAAAAAAATCTTCGAAATTCGCCAAATTTCAGCGATTTTCTCGAGGTAATGTATTTCGTATAACCTTGATATACTATCTAGACTCCTGATAATTTGCAATCCGTATGTGTATGACTTGATTTTGTGCCCTGTCTCGTGTCTTTCGCCCTCAGATAGGTCTAAACCCTTTCAACCCCGAAACTGACCAATAAACGTAACAAATTAAGCATTTTTCATATGTTTGGCAATATTATTTTTAAATAAATAATTTGGCTTACGCCTTGAGCCCACCAACCCTCTCTCCTTTCAAATAATTCTCCCCCAAAGCCAAAAAAACCCTACCTCCAATATCTCTCTACCCCTTGAACAAACCCTGCTGAGAATTTGTAAACAGTTAAATTAATTTTCATCTGTATTTTTGTTATGGAATACGTTTACCTCAACCCAAGACCCTCCTACCCTTTCCCAACAAAAAAATAGCCCAACCCCCTCCATCATAAATCCCTCCACCAAATACTCCCCCCCCCCACCAGCTGCCCCCCCCCAAAGTGATAAATGCTGCCAGGATTTGTAAAGGCTTAATTCATATTGTGACTTTTCATTACACAAATTACAACTCATTTCATTACAACTCCTTCATTTGATCCTAACCTTCATGTCTTACCAACACTTGCCCCTTATAAGCCAACTAACCTCCCACATAAAACCCCCCAAAACCATCAACTACGTCCCCAAACTACTAATATCTTGTAAACTGTAGTAGTAAACTGCAGTAGTTGTAAACTGTTTAATTAATTTTATATAAATTTTTATACCCAAACACCCCCTGAATACGACCGGAGATACCAGGTATGGCGACTTTGTACGTGAACAAATAAATTAATATTTCTATGTGACTTTACAATATTAAAACTCCTCTCCAAGGAACTCACAGTATGGGGCAGCGAGCCGAAGGCAAGTATTTTATGTAAACAGGGAATAGTCAGAAAATGTAAATACCCCCGTTGCAACAGACCTGCATACTCAGCGAATTTCAAATGCAAAACAACATATTTCAATCCTACATAGCGAGATTTGACATGTTTTTGTAAGCTCCATAAGAATAATATGGGGAATGAGTATGCAGGTGTGCTGCTACAGGTATATTAAAACTGGGTGGTTTTAATTCAATATTTAGTAGATCTGAACTAGAAGAAGCTATTTACCAAGTTTTATTGAGATATGTTGAGAAATAAGCGAGATATAGAATTTTAGTTATTTCCCATAAGGTTAACATTGGGACAACGTACTGTGTTTACCACTTTCAATATCTCGGTAACCAATGGACATAGAGCAGTGTTTCAAGATACTAAATTGTTTGTTTTTTTGAGCTGAATTCAATGGTGCCCACAAAAATTCGATAAATTTTATTTTTCTATGTAAAAAACTCTAAAAACCCATTTTTGGGGGGGTTTATCCCCCTTTACCCCCCCTTCCGGTGGTCCGATCGGGCTGGTTCACGAACTCGTCCAATTGATTACCACTTTACATGTCCGTACCAAATTTCATGAAGATCGGACCATTTTTGCGGCCGCTATCGTGCTAACAGACACATAGATATCTATATATATATAGATATATATATATATATATATAGATATATATATATATATATAAAAATTCGAACGAATAGTGTTTTTTGCTTCTGGGGGCCCCAAAACGAAAAGTTATAGTGGTCCCGAGCTTAGGTCTTACCATGAGACCTACGGTAATAGCTTCTTCCCTATAGGGGAAATTCGCTAAAAGGAAAAATAAAAATTTGAAATAATTGTCTTAAAGAGACAGGTGAATTGGAGAAATTTCTGAGAGAAATGGGGAGAAGTTGCAGAATTTGGGAAATGAATGAGTTTCGAAGTATTTTGTAATTGAAATAAAGGAAAGTAGGGGAATTTTATAAGCAATCAGGAAGAAGCAGGGAATTTTTGAGTTAAAGGTTGGTAAATTATATCTGGAATCATACATTACGGCATAACCAGCGATTATAGAGATCGCTGGGCGTAACACGGTGAGAGTGCACAAAATGCTTTCGGAATGTCTCGTTCTACCTTGCTAACATAAACACCTTTTTCCCCCACCTGCTATGTTTAGGCGCTTTTTACTCCTTGTTATGCGTGAGTAAAATAATAATTTGTCATTCAGCGGGAGTAAAGTGATTACTTTGTCTCCCGGCGGGAGACAAAGTAAACCCGTAAGAATAACATTGAAATCAATAATTCAAAAATTAGAGCGCCTTCAAATTTCCACGCACACATGCAAACATGTTTCTGCTCAACAAATGCAGGCGCTAACAGCTGATTAGAGGCATTGGCTTCAGCGGAAACGGAAGATAGCGCTCAGCTTGTAACAAATTGAGGTTAGGTACAGTCGTCATTACTGAAACACGATGGATTCTGAATGTGAATATTCGTTAACCCGAACAGATATTTCTGATGAAGCTAAGAATGTTACAGCTAATTTATTACAGGAATAGACAAAGGGGAAGTATGAGGAACGCTATAATGTATTTATGGAATGGAGTAAGTTAAAAAAAGTAAAAATATCTTTGAAAATGTAATACTTGTGGACTTGGACTTATCGGACTTACTTAAAGGTATGTAACCCAGCTTACTTTATGGATAGTCTATTCTATGTTAAAAGCTACGATTCATGTCAAAATTAACATAGACATCAGTGGTTTTACAAAAGTAATTGCTTTTTGAAACGTATAAATGTTGGCTATAAACCAAAGAAAGCTAAAACCTTCACTTTAGACGAACTAAAACAGTTCTTGCAAAATGCTCCAGATAAACAGTATTTATTTTAAAAAGTTATTATGATTATCGGTATTAGTATTTAATAATTTATTATAAAATAACCGTTTAATTATTAGTTATTTCAATGTATGTTTCATGACAGTAAAATAGTTTATTGTTTTCATATTGTGTAGTAATTTATTCATCCGGGTAAGAGGTTGTACTAGTCACATAACAACATTGACGACAACAATCAGCTGATAATTGAACTTGTAAGATTGTTGCAACAATCAGCTGATCGCTGGTGCATGATTGGTTGTAGCTACTCACATTCAAACGCTAATTGCAAATCGAAACAAAATGGATATTGTTTGTTAAATATTGAGTTAATGTAATTGATATCGATTGTGTATTTGTTATTGCTGGTGGGGGAAAAATGTTGTGTGAATTTCGAGAGTAAAGCACATTGTCTCCCTCGTGAAAATCGTCGCCCTCGCAAGCTCGGGCGCCAACATTTTCACTCGTGAGGCAATGTTGTACTTTACTCACTCAACACACAAATAACTATTGAGTTACATCGTATTAGGTGAGCAAAAACATTAAAAAGATAAATGTCTAATTATATTCACTCACTGAGAAAAATTAAGTCCTGAAATACGTGGAAAATACACGTAAATAAGGGTGTGCGGGTTACCCACTGCATCTGGACCCGGCTCCGGCAGTGAGGCCGCCACACGGAAAATCAGGACTTAGTTTGTCTACATAGTTATGACGTCACTGGCTATGACGTCATTACTGTCGGTTGTAAGTCCTGCCGATCAGAGTTGGCTCTTGTAATTGCAGAGACTTTTCTCAGAATATCCTGCGATTCATTTTGCCTTCACCACAGTTTATCACAGACTTTCCTATTCTCGTAAAATACAACCGATTTCTATGCACTGACTTACCTAGTCTCTGCATTTACCGGTATTTTTGACTTAAAATCAGTAAAAAACGTCTGGTTCCTTCTAGCGATCACCCATCCAAGTTCATACCACGCCCGATGTTTCTTGACGTGTATGTTCAGGTGAAGACTGCTATATCCATTGCGTTACGGCTGCCTGTTGATGAGTGTAGTTGTTGAATAGCATCTGAAGAAGTGATAAGTGCAGTTACGCCTAATGGTACTTCTCTACAGTGACAATTTATTGCGTAATTGAGTCTAGACTAGCCCTCCGTACGTGTCGTGCGTGTTTCCCGGTTCCGGAATTTTTATAAAAAGTAATGTTTGTTCGTTGTGTGCGTCTGTCCGTTTGTGTTAAGTGGGTATGTCATGATAGTTTTTAATGCTTCTTGACGACTTCCACTGGAATGAAATTTGATTTCCATCGCCTGAGGAAGATCTCTCTGAGATTGGAACGGTCATAGCCCATAATATGAGACTACAAAGGATCACTTTGACAGTACAAGGTATTTTCCATCGCCTGAGGAAGATCTCTCTGAGATTGGAACGGTCATAGCCCATAATATGAGACTACAAAGGATCACTTTGACAGTACAAGGTATTTACACCATTAATAGTTACAATTTATTGCCCTGAAATATTTATTTGATAGATTTAAAAGTGGCAGCAAATCAAAGCAAGGTTATACTCAACCTCTGCATTCTATTTATTAAAATTCATCTTATTTAAGACTTTGCTAAAAATACCTGAGTTATTAAAATCGAAGCAGGATTTTAACAGTGCAATTCCTTTTTTTAGTAATTTGTTCGTGTAAACTTTGGGCAGTTAAAATTAATCTTAGGTCTAAAACTGATCAATGCATCCCTGCAACTATTTAAAAATAAAACAATATTTAACATAAGTAACTGCTGACAAATAAAAGGATTTGATTTTCTTCAAAAATCTAAGCTTTCTCTCTAAAAAATTGGAAATTTGTTATTCTTTTACACGTTTCACTACCATTTACTTAATATGTATTTACTATAAATGGTACAACAGTAAGTAAATCTATAAAAAACATTAATAAAATATGTATTATAGAAACCAAATGTTATTATTCAAGCTCGTATCACATTAGTAAATTTTCAATCCCAAATATAAAACCAACAAAACGGACTAAAATAAATATAGATTTGGTAAAAAAATATTTATTTGACTGAAATAAAATATTTGATGATAGTGCGAACTAAAACAAGGTAAAGACTAACTGCTTTTTACAAAATCACATGGAAATAATTTGAAGTTCTCATCCATACGCCTATCGTAAATGCAGTGGGGCTGCAGGCAGAAAGTAATCATGGATAAACTTATGACGTGTTTTTTGACGTATACAAACCATCCATGACGTCACTTTAATGTTTTTTTCCTTAAAATCACGGTAAATTCCCTGATTATTTGCAAATACGGCAGTTCGAGCGTAATTGCAGAGAAAAAGTTCTTAAAGAAGGACTGCGAGTCCTGCGTCTGTACTAATGCCCAAAACTCTGCCGAGTCATTGAGCTGGGGCCAGACACAACACTCCTGCACGTGAGCCAAGTCCTTATTTACGTATGCGAGTACAGATTGTAGACTTGGGGCAAAAACTCTGCTTTTCCGCTAAGATATTTTTCTCAGTGTAGCATATAAAAGTCTATGTTGTGAAAAGCATTCTTTATTCATGTCCGTATTAGATAAAAATCTATATAGTTTTAAACTTCTAATTTAACATTTCTTAACCCGATATTTAAATAGTCGATTACTATCGAAGCAAATTGTTTGAACGTAAAAGTTTGCCGACTTAACTTCTTCCTTCCAAATTTATGACTGATATTTCTCACCGATGAATTCCACGAAGTAGTGCCACCTACTCAGTGATTCGTCAGTGTGGCATTGTTGTCGCAGGCTTTCTCAGCATTTACCGTGCAACTCGCTGCGCAAGCTGTCTTTTCTCAAAGAACTTTTTCAGTTTTTTCTCTTTGCGGTTTGTGTGCTTCATGAGTCAATGATTCAGTATCTAAATTATTTACGCTACATATAGTATTTATTATTATTGAATAAAAAAATCGTTTTAAAACGTTATGTTTCGGCTTTCTGTCTTACCTTAGGTGCCGGGGAATTACCACTAGGCCCACCAAGGCCGGGGCTAGGGCCGCGCGCTAATAGGAGGCCGCACAAAGGTGAAAAAGGGGTTTTATAAGTGAATTAAGGGAAGTATTTAGGATCCAAAACGTAATTTTCTTAAAAAAAAACTGTCACCACCCTTGCCGAGGTCGCGAGGTTAGGCCTCTGGGTGGGCCGCACAGAAATATGTGCCTAGGGCCGCAGCGGGCATAAATCCGGTACCGCTTAGCTTCAGCCACGATAACAGACTAGATTCTAAAACAAGTTTTAAATTATGTCCACTGTTCTCGGTGGCTCGTAAAATCATAAAGATCTCGAATTCGAATACTGCAACGAGAATGTTAACTCTCGTATTTGTCTAAGGATTTGTTAAAAAATTAAAGTACAGGAAAACTGTTAATCTTTTTGTTTCGCATAACCCCCGCCCGCTGTTGCTATTTGCAGCGACGACCGCGACCAGCGACCATTATCCAATAGAGCCGCAGAGGATCATCTGTGAAGGATCAGGACCCCGGCCACGTCGGCGGAAGTTGTTCGCGAATCAGCCCCAATCTAAAGAGAATTCGCACTGCGAGGGTCAAGAGAATGTTGGGACTCGTTTTGGCTCAGTTTTAAGAGTCTTCGTCATCCCTGAGAGAAACGTCGAACACACGCGTTCGTAGTCCCCTGTTTCGGACGCCGTTTGTGATAACAGATTTTCATAACATTACCCTCGAATTATTCAGGAAGAGTGCCCCTGTGTCCCTCTAAGCTCCAAATTATGATAAAATGCAAGGTGTTGTGGGAAAAGCTATACATTTTGATACTTTGAAATACTTAATTTTTATCATTTAAAAAGAAATACTTTCAAGAACGAATTGAAGATTTTAAGTTTACAGGCTGACGCAGCGAGATATATATATTTTATAAATAAATTCACCACATTAATTCATTACTAAGCGCAGCAACGGAAACAGGGTACTACGAAAGCATGTTTGGGCTAAAAACGCGCAGCTTGTGAATCGGCACTACACTAGTGTTCCTCCAAACATTGTAGCTTTACCCATAAGCACACGACTTAACACCCACACTGAGGAAATATATACTCGTGCTCAATATCTTACTAGAATTGTGACGTCAACACTGTTATGTTTTAGAAAAGTATCCCCTCCTCGCACCTCGCGCTAGCACTTCGCACCTGACTTTACCAGGATTATTTGAAGTATATCAGACTGCACGTACGAAATTTTTGCTTGGGTGAAGAAGACTCTTAAGATTGTGTTTGAAATAGGGGCGTCGACTGATGCCGAGGTAGGCCTAAAGCATAGCAAGTTGTCGCTATCGGAGAAGTCCTGTTGCTGTCTCGCCGCGCGACTTTATTTCACCACTGGGGTGAACATAACTTTATAGAATTGTTTATGTAACTAGGGATCGAAACGTAAGATGGTGAGATAAATCTTCATTATAATACTAGGCATAGAGGTGAGTATGCTGAAAGGCACAGGCTGTCTCTTTTTGAGAAAACCCTCTGTTTGCCGGTTTAAATTATATTACAAATCTGCCCCATATATATTAAGGGAAACCGAGAAAACAAGAACTTTAAATCCTCCCTGATAAAGTACCTCCTAAGCCATTACCTTTATAACGTGGATAGTACTCGATAATTAACAGTTTATTGTTGGGTTTCGGCATCGCCCAAAAGCCTACAAATAAGTGTTCAGTCGATTAAATCAGTAAGAAGCGACCCGCCTCCTGCATGTTTGCTCGTTTCGGCCATCAAACAGTTGCATTGTTAACGTTCAATTCCTGGTCCTTATAATTTTCAATGGATTATGCGAGGGGATTTGAAATTAAACAAAAATCTCTCGAACGCTTTTTTTTTACTAAACAAAGAAGAGATAAAAACCCCTTCACAGAGGAACTGCAACTGTAAGAGGAACGGAAGTGTAAGATAACATTGGCCTAAGAGCTAAAAGTGACCGTTGATCTGACTATTGTCCATTTTGAATATAATATATTGATGTTCAAAGTCCTGGAAAGCATTTAAACAAAATTTCCTTGTTGATAGACATTAATTGAAAAGTTAATTTCTTAAAGTTTTGTCTATAGCAGCCGTTAGGACTCGTTTTCGTCCTTGCTCGAGACACCACAGAACATTTTTTATGATGCATATTATTGTTTGATTAATACCATTATTAATGCTACATTTCTGTAACACTCAAAACACCTCGCGCTCTTTCCGCAGCCAAGAATCATACATACAAGTTACCGCTAACTGGAAACTATAAGATTTTCGATCTCCTTAGTTAGCCCACAAATCGTATTTTAATAAAAATGAGAAGTGCAATAGAGAATCTCAATACATAATTGGAATTTAGTTGATTTATATATGCGCCCCTTCATAAATCAACATGCAAAATAGATGGTGCATTCATTTTGCATCTTCCGAACGATACGGAGTTCTGTCTTTTCATACTATTTTATATGAACCTATAGCCTATAGCGTGGCCGAAAATCTTGACATTGTTTAAAAGGAAGATTGTTCATTTGACAAATATTGCCTGTTAAGATTATCGTAAACCCAAAACTTGACAGACGATTTTATTAATATAAACATTAATTTTTATTTACCTTTGAATGGCTATTTTTAGACTTTGTCCATCCTAGTTCGTTTAAAAACCGCTCAACGCACCGATTTCAAATTTTATACGGCCAAAAATATTAACATTTGAAAAAGAACAAGTTCAATTTAGAAATGTTAACAATGTTTATCATAAAATTGATATACTTTTTTAAATATTACATTTTTATAAAGTTTATTTTTACTTTAAGAAAATCTTTCTGGACTACGGGACTACGATTACTAGGAAACGGAAGTAAACAATCAGCTGATTACTGAAAACCTGCGTTTAATGCATGTTTATCGGTTATTGTAGAGAAATGTAGTGGCAGCACTGGTAGCAGTAGCAAATGTTTGCTTGTTTATTACAGGTTAGGTTTGAAGAATTGAGGAATTTAGTGGTTTTTACGAGGAATACGTTATGCTTAAAAAGTATGTTTTTTTCTGAGTGGTATGATGTATAGTCTCATACGTCACGTCCGATAAGTTTTCCCGCATTCGCATGAAAATCCCCGCACTAGCCTAGCGGCTTGCGCGGGAACTATCATGCTCGCACGGTAAAACGTTACTTACCGGGCTAGTAACGTAATATACCATTCTAGGTCTTTAAAAACTCGGTACCTGTTATAGAATGGTGGCGAGTTATTTGGGTGAATCAATAGAGACCTCGGATCGGAGGTGCCGCGGTTACAAACACAAGAAGAACGGCAAAACATTCTCCGGTGATGTAATCGATTTCTATACCGCGACCGATGTCATTTCGACCTGAGCGTGAATCGCTTTTGTTTGAATATTTTCACCTCTCCGCCCAATCAGTGAGTTTTTCTTACACTTTTTTTTTCGCGCGGAGTCATCCATTTTTGCGCATTTACGCTACAATCGCTCGATTCAATGTGGCTGAACTCTCGAAGGTTAGGCCGGCCACACACTGCATCAGTCGAGGCGAGGCGAGGCGAGGCATTTTGACTAAAGGCGTCTTAAGCGACAGAGAACGCATGGGCGCTTACGGAGCACCACACACTGCAAAAGACGAGGCGAGGCGAGGCGAAAAGGCGCCTTTAGTCAAAAAGCGAAGCAGTAAAAAATTTCGTCGCATGGACAGTCGCTGACAGTCGGAGCGTTCTGCGCATGCGCGGGAGTTTATCCACCCGCTCAGAGCTTAGGCTACTGTCAAGTGTAGCGTGGCTGCATACAAACTCGCCAACATTTTTGGGACTGTTTCTAATATACAAACTCGCCAACTTTTAATTAGGTGCAAAAACTAGGGTCAGGAATCCGGCCGGCCACATTCAAACTCGCCAACTTTTGACCGCGGGCAGGTACCTCTCCTTCTTCCCCTCCCCCGGCTGGGTGACAATTGTTTGCCGGGACCCCTGCGTACAGACCTCCGCTACTGCACCTGCATTCAAGTCTATATTCCTTAAGGATTACACTTAACATTGCTACTTAAGAACGACTGAATTCTATAGCATTAAAATTATCTTTAGTTCAAGCAATTCAAATACAAATTTTAGTCAAATCAACTATAATTAAATAAATATTAAGCATATGGATGTTGGTTTTAAAACGTTCATGGTTAATTAAAAACCATACAGGGTTCGGCAAAAGTCTGGAGTATATGAAATAGTTTCTATATTATTTTGCTCAATGTAATGCATCATTATAGTTGTGATTCAGTCATGAATAGAAATATTTACATGTAACTTATTATTTTTTTGCATGACCAAAGGAGTCTCACGTTGGAAGTCTTGAAATTCTTAAGTGTAAGCATACCTCGAGTTATACCTAATTTTAAATGTCTTAATTATTAGATCATGACAGCGCAAACCGCGCCGCAAAAGGTTTGCCAATTAATTATGAGTGTCACAATTTTTGACACTCTTTGACGCTGTTACAGCTCCTCAAAGATTTTAATGATGGTCGCCTATTTGAGTGAATATTACGTATTAATCATCCGTAGTTTACGTCTCGGGTAATATGTCTGATTCTATTAAAAGCTATTTCAATGTTGGCTGTGTATTGTATAGATAATAAGACACCCGTAATTAGTTGGATTGATAAACAAAGCTTAAACTCTAGGCTAAATTACTAATAAAGCACTCGAAACAATGTAACTTAATTTTAGAGTTTTTAATACGTCAGATTATCCCTAAAAATGATAAATACATGTATCTAAAACTAAAGTACATCGTTCCCAGTGCTTTATTAGTAATTAGACTTTTTCCCTTGATTTTAGCCTAAAGTTTAATGGGCAATATTAAAAACTTTGATGAGCTGTAACTTCTGATTGGATTAATCGTTTGCGGCGCGGTTTTATGCTGTTATGATCTACCAATTAAGACCTTTAAAATGAGGTATAACTCGAGGTATGCTTACATTTAAGAATTTCAAGACTTCCAGCGTGGGCCGTCCCCTCATTGTGCGAAAAACCTAAAAAATGTACCAAAATATTTCTATCTGTAATAGATACACAACTGCAAGGTTTCTTTACTTTCTGCAAAGTAATATAAAAGTGATTTAATATATTCCAGACTTTTGCCGAACCCTGTATAAGAGAATGATAAAAACAGTACAGCATATTTGCTATGAATTATCACATGCATGTTAAGACGCCGATGAAACTGTAATAGGTGACTAGTCGTCGATTTTTTTTGATTTTGCAGCAGTAATCTTCACTTTTCGTTTTTGCGCTGAGACTCCGTGTCCACTCATACATCTGAAAATAAATAAAATCCTCTAACTACATTGCTAGATTTGATTTATATATTTATCAGATCATTCTAGCATATGACACGGAGTCTCAGCGCAAAACGGAAAGCGAAAATTACTGCTGCAAAATCAACAAACATCGACGACTAGTCTCACCTGTTACAGTTTCACATGGTAAATATGCTGTAGCCTAATGTTTTTATCATTCTCTTATGTGGTTTTAAACGTTTATTACCATGAACGTTTTAAAACCAACATGTTCCATATGCTTAATAGTTATTTAATTGTTGTTAATTTGATTAAAATTGTATTTGAATTGCTTGAACTTAAGGTAATTTCTATGCTATAGAATACAGTTGTTCTTAAGTAGCAATGTTAAGTGTAACTAGAGATCGCCAGTGGTCGAAAATTCGACCAATTTTCAAAGTGACAAATAGGGATAGCTAATTTTGTAAATGATCCCCGCATATACCAATGTGTTTCTAAAAACATTTCATATAGTACATTTTTCCCATGTCAACACATAATATAACTAAACTGGGGGCCAAAAACAAAAGAGAAAGACTCAATCCTTGACTAACTATTTACTTCACTTCTGGCTTATGGCATCGTTTTTAGTAATTAGTATTTTACTAAGATAATAACTATTTTATTAAGATTCCATGTTTATTTTTTTAAGAATGATTATTGAATCAGAGAGGAAAGTAAAACTTCAGTCATCAAATCAGTTTATCCTGTACACCCCTTACCACAGTTCTCTCCCTCCCTCCATTAATTCCTCACTCTCTACTTCCGACCTTCTTTCCACTTTTCCCTCCTTTTCTCCTTCATTCTCTTCTTACCATCTTTCCTCCCTTCTTTCCTACCATTTGGAACTTTTTCCCTCTTTCCCTCTCTTCCTATTATTATCACTAAAATGAAATATATATTTTACCCATTATCCACCAATAAAAACAAAATTTGAATATAATGTGTCCATTTATACTCCGGTTGCCAAGCCCGGTGACAGGATTTTCGGGCCCCTGTGCAATTGAGAAACCCGCCTTTTTTTACTCATCTCGATTCTGGGCCCCATTTTTACTAATCTCGCATGGATCCGGGCCTCTTGTGAGTCCAGGCCCCTGTGCATTTGCCCCCCCCCCTCCTCGCCGGCCCTGCCGGTTGCATGTCAGTTAGTACATTGGATGGTAGTTTTTCTTCCCTTTTTATCAGAAAATTTTTATCTCTTAATCTCATTTAAGCAAGTAAACTTTATTTTTCCATATATATGTAAAATGGAACACATTTGAGTATGATATCCCTTATCTTCTCTAAGTAGTCCTGATTTCAATCAAATTCTATATTTTCACTCCATGCCCCAATTAACTGTGGCTTAATGTTTCTACATCAAATCTTTAATCTACGAAAAATAGCATGTGATAACAGCTACATATGATGCTGACTTTGTTTACATTTGGTTGTTATAATATTAACAAAACAGCAACTCATAAGGCTAATGTTAATTTTTTTGAAATTTTAAATTCAATTTTCTACATTTCTAAAAGACTAATATAAATTTAAATGGGATTCTGCACATCTACAGGAAAATACAATTCTATCGGTGTGCTTAGATTTTTGCTACGTTGCACACAGGCTGAGAAAAAAGGAGTACAAAAACCTTATGGAAAAAATGCTTGTCTATTAATATAAAGATTCTTAAGGAATGTATAGACTTGAATGGCTATGTACGCAGTGGTCCCGGCAAACAATTGTCATCGAGCCGGGGGAGGGGAAGAAGGAGAGGTACCTGCCCGCGGTCAAAGTTGGCGAGTTTGAATGTGGCCGGCCGGATTCCTGACCCTAGTTTTTGCACCTAATTAAAAGTTGGCGAGTTTGTATATTAGAAACAGTCCCAAAAATGTTGGCGAGTTTGTACGTACCTGTCAAGGGTTCACGCGGTGTTATTTGAGTGGTGCATTGTTTCTCTTTATCAGTGCCGGATCTGACCGCAACGCAACTATAAATCCACTTATATCCCTTTTCTGATTTATAAGATGTACCCACATTCTTCTGTTTTTCACATTTTGATCCAGCAGCTGTATGAAACCCCACAACTTGAGAACAGTCTCTTCTTCCATATCTATCGTGCCTCGATAGCGCGCAGCAGAGACACTTGTACCCTATGTCAATCACCTGCGAAAGCCCATTTGAGACAGGACTCGTGAAACCGCGCCAAAACTTTGGATGCCTCGACTCGCCTAGCCTTCTGCTGTGTACGTCCGCTTTGCGACAAGGCAAGTCGAGCGACTTGTCTCACGTCGCCTTGCCTCGCCTTGACTGAAACAGTGTGTGGCAGGCCTTATGCGACGGATGAGTGGTGTAGCAGTCGGTTGCTGAAGGATACGTTGTCATTCCATCAGTCTACGATAACCTGTAACGTAAAGTTATCTGATAGCTATCTACTGCTGAAACTGAACATCTGTACTGTAATGTACTATAGAACAGCTGTAATTAAATTACCTGAAGCATGGCAAAACTTGTTTTTTCTAGCAGTATCGTATACATTACAGGTGCTCGAAGTAAGAAGAGTTATTCAAGACAATTTATAACTATGTAGTTTGATATTATTACGTTTTCGTATGAATACAAAGTAAACAACTACATTTCTTATTGTTCTTAGATATTTTTCAACCACATTATTTTCCACACCAGGCTTAAGAATGTTAAATGTGGCATGTATATGTATTATGTACATGTACATGTATATGTTTAACGACACTAACCGATTCTATTTCTGATCATTGTAATAAACCTTATTCAATTGGAATAAAAAATAACAATATTTTTTAATTTTTAAAGCGAACCCAAAAAATTTAGGCTATTAACTACAATGATGTGTTACGAAATCAATTTTTATCCGCAATTCTAACTATCTTCACGGGGCTTCAGTACAGTTTTCTTCTAGTACTTTGTACTTTGAAGGGGTCTTGGTGCCAGGCAAGCATAAAAAATACATAAGTGTGAAAAAATACTAAGTAAAAAATGTGTATTTTTTAATCGTCTGCCTCATGGCGGTATAGTGCGGCCGACCAGACGGTGTAATATCATCAATCAGCCTAGGCCACCGTGCCTCACGACCCCCAGTCGCACTGCCTGGCTGATGGCGGTATACACGACCCCCAGTCGCACTGCCTGGCTGATGGCGGTACACACGGCCCCCAGCCGCACTGCCTGGCTGATGGTGGTATACACGGCCCCCAGCCGCACTGCCTGGCTGATGGTGGTATACACGGCCCCCAGCCGCACTGCCTGGCTGATGGCGGTATACTCGGCCCCCAGCCGCACTGCCTGGCTGATGGCGGTACACACGGCCCCCAGCCGCACTGCCTGGCTGATGGCGGTATACTCGGCCCCCAGCCGCACTGCCTGGCTGATGGCGGTATACACGGCCCCCAGCCGCACTGCCTGGCTGATGGCGGTATACACGGCCCCCAGCCGCACTGCCTGGCTGATGGCGGTATATAGTCCGGGACCCAGTGCCACCTCCCCCCAAATCAGGGGGAGGTGGCACCCGAAAGACATACTCTTGTCATCGATTTGACCTTTTATTTTACACTCTAGGGCATGTGAAAACCAATGTTGGCTTGATATACTCTCTTGCAAAATGGTATTTACGATGAGTTAAAGTTTGATTTGTTATTAAACATTTACTTTACTAACCATGCAAATATATCGATAGCACAAAAACTAGTAGATCAATTTTAATATATTTGGTGTCTAAATGTTCGGAACAAATGTAGAAACAATTTTATGAGACCTATATTAACGGATTAGCTTGTTTACATATTGTAAAATGAATTTCTTTTTAGAAAAATGTAATAAATTTTTATCTGGGACTGTTTAAATTACGTTGACACATTTACACCAAGGTTAACATCACTAAAAGTTATATCACTGGATGCGGAATTTAATTCTAAAACATTTTTGCATTTGCATGTTTTACCTAGGAAGTGCCGTTTTTAGTAATACAATATTTAGTAAAATGTTGCAGGTCGTGCGTTCATGGCGGGCGCCGCGCGCCGGCGCGGCGGTCTAGCCTGCGCGGCGATGTGCGTTGCATCTCATTAATTACATTGTTGTTTCAATACAGATTTTTACGTAATTATGCTCTTAAATTACAAATTAAATGCTACGAATTTGTCACGTTATCCACTTTTCATATGTTACGACGCATTTTAATTTCAATTAATTAAAAATGTTATTGAAATACAATAGTAATTCTTATTTAAAGAGAAATATTTAACTAATATTTAAAATCTATGAATTGTACACTGTATAAACTGTGTTTACATCTAAACATTTGTATTATTATGATATTTAGTAAAGTGTTGCGGGGTCGCGGAGGTGAATGCTAGTGAACGAGCAACTGCCGTGCCGACCAGACGCACAGCCGAGTACAGCTTTATGCTTAATCACATGTACTTGCGCTCTGCATTGACACTTGATAAATGATACATATTAGCTTTAAACGATATCTTTACCACTATTTTAAGATTTTTATAGATTTTATTCCCTACAAGAACGGGTACAACTGTTATTATAGTCTTTATACATTTAAAAAGTTAGTTGTAAAGTCATAAGTGTTCACACATTAATCATCATTAAAATGTTTAACTTGACAGGAGGTATTGTTCTTACGTACAAAATCTACAAAGCATGTCACACAATTATTAAACTATCGGTTATTAATATGTAATCAATAATAAAACTCGTAATAAATAATGCAGTAGAAAATTTGTTTGTCGATTTTTATTTACATTCTGAAATTGAATAATAAATCTAAAACTATAAGCCATAACAAATATTTTACAAAACATTTTTTTAAAACTAGATATACTTAAATATATTCTATGCACATTCTATGATCTCTATGGCGGAACGGTTGGAATCTTGTGGCTCATTTCTAAATCAGCTGATTAACAATAGCAGTCGTCGTTTCCGTTTCGCTGAAAGACTGTAACGTGTTTACTATATGTGAAAATACTGTTTGAGTGTCAATAAGCCTAGGGATTTTAATTATAAAAAAGGAATGGGTGTTACTTAAATATCGAATTTGTTTGTACGTAATAGTTATGGTGAGTGTTTTAATGTATCTCTATCTCTTCAATGTATTTTATATTTGAATACGGAAATCCGAAATATGCCATAGAAGTTTATATTACGCAATTGTATATTACGTTGGAAGAAACATTCAACTATTGAAATATAAAAAAAGTTTATCTTTCAGTCTGCTAAATTTAAAAATTTCCAGTCTGGTTTAATATTCTTAATTTATTTACGTTTGTACAATTTTTACCTTGTAATTTCCTTTATTTTGAGTAATTTTTAGAAATTAGAGTTCTTCTAGAATCCTTTCTACTTTACAAAATGCTTATGTTTCTGAGAGACTAAATTGTATTTATTTTAAAATGAAATTTAGAAATATAATTTAATAGGGTTATCATTAAAAATGTCTAAATAAAAGTGTATAAATTTATTCAATAGCATTGAGCTAAATTTTAAATTTATTTTGAAAGTCTTAGCAAATACAGTGATTTCCTATTCAATACTATAAATGAGAATTCATCTTTTGGTAAATCGTTTTTTATAATAATTAGTGCGGTTTAGTTGTAATTTTTTAAGTTAAAAAGAAAGGACTTGAAAATACAACACTATTAGAGTTATAATCTCTACCAAGTTCTATTACATCCAAAAGGTACACCACTTCCTTTTTTATCATGGTTTTTAAATTATTTGATTTATGTTTTCCAATAAGTATTCTCGGTTTCAATGAAAATGAACTTGTTATTTAAAAGAATCACAAATGATAAGTTTGACTAAATTGAATTTGACTATTCTAGTTCTTTTGTTATTTAATGATACAATTAATTCAAATCAGTGTTTTCAAAATAAATTGTTTGAAAATGAAATTGAAATACATAGTGACTTTTCAAAATGTCTCATTTGCCAAATAGACATACCCAGTGAAGAACTGAACTCATTAACGAAGCGAGGATTTCTTACTTTCAAAAAAGCCTTGGAGACAAGAAAAGACAGTTGCTTCAATAGACTTCTTATAGATTTGCAATGTGAAGATGAATTGTTAAAAAACATCCTGTGTTACATAGAAGCTGTAGGAGTAGTTTTACTCACCATAAAAAATTAAAATCAATCAATGAAAAAAATCAGCGGAACGTAAAGTGGAAATATTTAATCAAAATAAAAGCGATAATGAGGAAATAAATCCTGACAAAATAAAATAAATCAATGCAAAAACAGCAGTGAAACGTAAAATAGAGCTATCCAGTCAAAATAAAAACGATCATGAGGAAATATACTCTAAAAAATCAAAACTTAACTTCAACAAATGTTTTTTATGTGAAAAGCAACGGGATTCAAAAGGATGCTTTAAGCTGGTTTTACTTTCATGCAGTACTAGACAACAATCAGTGAGAAGTAAAGCTCTGGAACTAGGCGAAAGAAAAATATTAGAACAGATACGGAACAGAGATGAAACCTTCATGGATATGATCGGGGCAGGATTTAAATATCACAAATCTTGTATGACTGAGTTCCTACTTAGAAAACCAGAAGAAACTAATATAAATAGGCATAATGAAGCTTTTGAAGAATTCCTTAAAGAAATACACTGTGACTTAGTAAAAAATAATAAAGTATTTTATCTTAATGATTTAACAAAACAATTTCATTCCTACCTTAAAAATAAATGTATAGACACAGCTGAATCGTACAGAAGTTATCGCTTAAAAAATAAACTTCTCCAAGCGTATGGAGATGACATTAGATTTCTCGATCGTCAGGGGTTCCCTACCATTGTCTGCTCAGCTAACATTCAAGTAAGGGATTTAATTGATGCTCTAATAACTTTTAAGAATGAAATAGAAGATTACATATTCCATCAACCGGAAGCTAACAAAGATAAAATGAAAAGGTCAACGTCTAAAATAGCACCAAACCCCTCACAATTACAAACTTGTGCTAAATACTTGAGAAAGGAAATCTTGTCCCATGCAAAAGGTCTTAGTGATGTAAAAAGTGTTGATAAGAGTTTTAACTTAACTACAAAAGAAGCACTATCGAGGATTCCAATACCCTTGTATAATCATCTTGCTTGGATGAAATATGATGAAGAGTTTGATTTAAACGAAGAGGGAAGGCTAACCCTAAATGAAGAACAGAATAACGATGTTATCTTATTAGGACAAGACGTTATGAGTTCTTTGACGAAACTTCCAATGCCAAAGCATGTAGGGATAGGTATGTATGTTTTACGTGCATGTCGCAGTAAAAATGTCATTACAGTTTTAAACAGGCTCGGAAGTAGCATAAGTTACAATTCAACTCAAAGGTATTTAACGACTATTGCAAATGAAACTAATGAAAATGTTAAAGCTGAGGGCGTTTTCATTCCGTCAAACCTCGAGAAAAATGTTTTTCCCATGTTCTCTTGACAATTTAGATTTAAAAATGAGTCTAATTCTGGAGAAAGTTTCCACTGCACAACTAATGTGATCTACCAATATAAACCGTCTTCTTCTATGGACAAAATAGCATCCAAAATACCGATACAGAAGGGGCGAGATGTTACCGTAAATAATCCAAGCAACGTGGAAATAATTAAATGTGATCTTAATAGAGAGGATAAAGTAAACGCAAGATCTTTTCCAAACGTTGTGAATCCAAGATTGAACCTAGGTTTGACTAATGGTGAGACTACATCAGTTGTCAAGCTTGATGACCACAGTATTGTTTGGATGTTACTTCGTATATATTCCTCAACAAGTCCAAATGAACTAACGGTACTTAGAGATAGTATTTCTCAACTATCTTGGGCTGAATTCCATGAAAAGATAAGACTGAATCATCCAAAAGAAAAGACAAGTATTTCCTACGGCCCGTTATTCCCTGAGTCTCCGACTAATCCAGACGTTGTTTTGACATCCTTAAAATACTTTCTTTCCCTAAGTGACAAACTAAACCAAACAACAACCATTATTACCTGTGATCAAAACATATACACGATTAAGGCTATTCAGATTAAACATCCGCAGGAGTATCAAAATGTTGTTATTAGGTTTGAAGGTTTCCATATAGCTCTGAACCTTTTGCAGTGTATGGGATACCTATTTCGAGGAAGCGGATTGCAGGAAATTTTGTTTATCAACAATATTTGTGGAAAAGGGACAGCAAACAAAATCGTAAAAGGGAAAGATTATTATAAAATGGTTCGATATTTCTCTCTTATCGGTGAGGCTGTATTTAGGGTTCAATGGAAAGAATTCGAAGATTGGTCGTTTAAAAATAGACACGACAGCCTAGTCGCCTTGAAAGCTGCGATTGAGACATTTGAAGAAAATGAGGAAGAGAATAAGTTCGAAAATGAACAAATGAATTTGATTTTAGATCAACTTAAATTACTACAGTCTAATTGGAACACATTTGTGAGCAGTTTATCTCCAACCGGAAAATTTTGGAACATGTTTGTGGAGATGGTATTAATTTTAAAACGGTACTTGGAAGCCGAAAGAGGGGGTGATTGGCACGGCCATTTAAGGGAAACTAAAAATATGCTCCCCTACATGATTTTCTGTGGGCACCACAACTATGCTCAAGCCGTGCCAATGTATCTAAGTGCATCATGGAAGTGACTACCATCAACACATCCTTCTGTTTATACTGAATTGGTCAATGGGGACTTTTGTGTTCGAACGACGAAGGGGGCATTTAACGGCGTCTGGACGGATTTAGCTCTAGAACAATCTTACAATAAGGATGGAAAAACAATACTTTTTAAAGGAATAACTGACAATGAAAACACAAAAGACAAGTATATAAAAACTGCACCCTACTTAGCTCAAGTTTCTGAGAGTGTAAAAAGCATGGCAAGTATGGACAAAGAATGTCCCCGAAAATATCATCATAATGACAGCAAAAGGTCCTCAGTTACTGATTATGAAATAGTAAATCAGTTGGTTCAGTTCTTGAACACTCGTACTATTAATCCGTTTAAGAAACCAACAACAAATCTTTTGAACATTGTTTCGGGCGAGATTCTAAAAGAGCAAGACTTGATAAGAGCTAAGGAAAAAGGAATTCAGGTGCTTAATGAAACTATTGAAAAGAACCAGCAAATGATAACATCATTCAAAGTAAAAACCTTTGAAAAACATAAAAAACAAAAGTTAAAAAGTCAAAAATGTTCCTTAAAGAAGAAGGGAATATAACGAGACAATTATTGCTTATACAAGATTTCCCTGAAGAGCGAAGAAAAGAAATGTTTTCATTTGAATGGTTTGAATATCCTTCCTCTTTATTTGAACGTGGGGATAGTACTAAGAACGATGTTGTCATGAGAAAGGGTAATAAAAGTGACTTCATAAAATATCTAAAAGACCAAGCTCCGAATTCGGAATTTTTAAGTATAACCCCATTAGAAAATCCACCAGTTTTTATAATTGACGCAATGTATTTCAATTAAGTATATCGAGATATGAGGGCCAAGACTTTTGGAGAGCTTCAAGAGGCTTATTTGAACAAGATCCTTAAGTTAAAACCAAAAGACTGTTTGTTTGTTCACTTTGTTGGAGACAGATACGATTTTCCACCTGACAAAAGTTTGAAACAAGCTGAAAGAGATAGACGATCCAACGTTTCAGAACCACCTACTTTTGAAATGCTATCTGAGGCTGTCATTCCACCATGGCAAGTATTTATAAAGAACAATAAAAACAAAGCAAATCTCCTAAATTACTTGTCAGAAATGTGGATTTCAAAACCAGAAATGGTCACAGAAAATGTTCGTTTGACTCTAGTTGGTACATTCCACGATCGAGCCACATGTATTGAAATACACAATGGCAAAGTTACCAAAATAAAAGATCTAGAATGTAATGAACATGAGGAAGCTGATACTAGAATATTTGCTCATCTTAACTACGCTTCAAAACATGACGGCTTAACAAAAGCGATCATTTTCACTAGTGACACCGACATTGACATCATAGCTCTACTCCAATTTCCAGTCCTCCAACAAATAAAGGAAATATGGCTCCAACAAACTAATCAGTGCACAGCAGTACACATTCTACTGTCAAACCTTTTAGAAAAGGTGAATAGCACTGAAGAAGTAACAGTACGAGAACTAGTAAACACCATCGCTATTGTTTACATATTAACAGGCAATGACCAAACCAGCTATCCATTTCGATGTGGGAAAAAAAGAGCAGCAAAAGTCGCATTACAACTAGCAGGAAAAATGAAAGCCATCACTAAACATGAAGATGAAAACGAAGAAATTATACTTGCCATTGTTGAAGATGCACGCAGATGTTTCCTTTATCTGTACGGCGCATGCGATAACATACAAAGTCTGGACGATTTGCGATATCGCCTATTTTTAAAATCCAAGCGGGAAATCAGGGCTTTGCCACCTACAGAAGATGCATTTAAATTCCATGTACTTAGAAGTTTAATGTGCTTCCTACTGTACAAAAATACCAGAAACTCAAACATGACAATGCCCAAGCTAGAAAGCTTTGGATGGCAACTAATGGAGAACCGATTACGACCTATCCTAATGGAAAGTTCTCCTCTACCAGCTGCAATGAAAAAATAAGCCATATATAATACTTAAATAAAAAGGACAGAGAGAGCTTCCTTCACTCAGGGCATAAAAAGTGTTGTAAATAATTTCTGTAAAATATCTGTTATGACTTGTAGTTTTAGATTTATTAATCAATTTCAGAATGTAAATAAAAATCGACAAACAAAATTTTCTACTGCATTATTTATTACGAATTTTATTATTGATTACATATTTAATAACCGATAGTTTAATAATTGTGTGACATGCTTTGTAGATTTTGTACGTAAGAACAATACCTCCTGTTAAGTTAAACATTTTAATGATGATTAATGTGTGAACACTTATGACTTTACAACTAACTTTTTAAATGTATAAAGACTATAATAACAGTTGTACCCGTTCTTGTAGGGAATAAAATCTATGAAAATCTTAAAATAGTGGTAAAAATATCGTTTAAAGTTAAAATGTATCATTCATCAAGTGTCAATGCAGAGCGCAAGTACATGTGATTTAGCATAAAGCTGTACTGGGCTGTGCGTCTGGTCGGCACGGCAGTTGCTCGTTCACTAGCATTCACCTCCGCGACCCGGCAACACTTTACTAAATATCATAATAATACAAATGTTTACATGTAAACACAGTTTATATAGTGTACAATTCATAGATTTTAAATATTAGTTAAATATTTCTCTTTAAATAAGAATTACTATTTTATTTCAATAACATTTTTAATTAATTGAAATTAATATGCGTCGTAACATATGAAAAGTGGATAACGTGACAAATTCGTAGCATTTAATTTGTAATTTAAAAGCATAATTACATAAAAATCTGTATTGAAACAACAATGTAATTAATGAGATGCAACGTACATCGCTGCGCAGGCTAGACCGCCGCGCCGGCGCGCGGCGCCCGCCATGAACGCACGACCTGCAACATTTTACTAAATACTGTATTACTAAAAAACGGCACTTCCTAGGTAAAACATGCAAATACAAAAATGTTTTAGAATTAAATTCCGCATCCAGTGATATAACTTTTAGTGATGTCAACCTTGGTGTAAACGTGTCAACGTAATTTAAACAGTCCCAGATAAAAAATTATTACATTTTTCTATAAATAAATTCATTTTACGATATGTAAACAAGCTAATCCGTTAATATAGTCTCATAAAATTGTTTCTACATTTGTTCCGAACATTTAGACACCAAATATATTAAAATTGATCTACTAGTTTTTGTGCTATCGATATATTTGCGTGGTTAGAACAGTAAAAATGTTTAATAACAAATCAAACTTTAACTCATCGTAAATACCAATTTGCAAGAGAGTATATCAAGCCAACATTGGTTTTCACATGCCCCAGAGTGTAAAATAAAAGGTCAAATCGATTAAAAGAGTATGTCTTTCGGGTGCCACCTACTCGCTTAAAATGCACGATAGAGACGGCTGGGTCTCTGAATAATACACGGCCCCCAGCCGCACTGAATGGCTGATGGCGGTATACACGGCCCCCCAGCCGCAGTGCCTGGCTGATGGCGGTATACACGGCCGCGGCCCCCAGCCGCACTGCCTGGCTGATGGCGGTATACACGGCCCCCAGCCGCACTGCCTGGCTGATGGCGGTATACACGGCCCCCAGCTGCACTGCCTGGCTGATGGCGGTATACACGGCCCCCAGCCGCACTGCCTGGCTGATGGCGGTATACACGGCCCCCAGCCGCACTGCCTGGCTGATGGCGGTATACTCGACCCCCAGCCGCACTGCCTGGCTGATGGCGGTATACACGGCCCCCAGCCGCACCGCGTGGCTGATGGCGGAATAGTGCGGCAGACCACGGGGGCTCGCCACTCGGACGATGTTGCACAATCGTCAGTTTTGCGGAGTCAGCGGCGCGGTGCCAACTGCGATAAGGTGACCAGGTGAGGTGATGCGGCGAATGCTTACGTCTTTCATTCCCCCCTCTCTTTTTCCCCCATCCCTCTGCTCCCCCCTCTCTACCGCTATTTATACCTCTCATAGAACCGCTTTGTCTATGGCTCATCTCATCTCCGGCAGTTACTTTTACTGTCGTTTGCAAAATCTCTCTCTGGTTTGCAGTGTTAGAGGTCGCCCCTGACGCCGACGCCGATTCTTTTGCCCCTATGACGTTTGCAATACAACATGCCTCTTGCTGACTTGCCCGGGATCATAGATGTTTTTCTCATAAAAACCAATGCAAATGATGATCCTCGAAAAAACCAAGCGTGTATTGCTAAAAAAAAATTTGCCATTTTATTGAGGAATTTGACCCCGATCTGTGACGGCAAGTGTTCGAAAGCCACAGTTCTATGCTGCCGGGGTCGATAATTGTCCCTGCCCCTCGTTCCATACGAGGAATTTGATTGCCTTGAACGAGGGGGCATCCATATTTACAGTAGGTTGTTACCTCCTTTATATATAGACTGGGCACTGTGAGCAATCCAAGCTCCCTGAAGGCATTCCAACAAGATTCTCTGGCCTGCAATTTGTAAATAATTCGAACTGCCTTTTTTGCAGTCTAAGCACTCTTTGTTGTCTAGATTTGGCACAACTACCCCATAGTCTTATTCCATAGGAAATGTGAGGGTAGATTAGGCCAAAATAGGCCATTAAAAGCATGTCTTTGGAACAAGATTTGGCAAGGTTACGTAGTGCATAAATTCCGGACGTAACCTTGGTACACACGCTATTAATATGATCCTCCCAAGTCAGCCCTTTATCAAGGTGCATCCCTAGGAATTTCACGGAATCAGTTTCCTCTAAGAGGTCATCATCCACCATTACTGCAGGAGGCAGGTCCAGCTCCTGCCGCCGCAAACAAAATGAAATTACGTTTGATTTTGAATTGTTTGTTTTCAAATTGATTTCGGAAAATTTTTGAATGCAAGATTTAAGATTAATGAAAGATTTTATTTCTAACTCTTGTTTTGTTCGAGCATTTAAACAGATGGTTGTGTCATCTGCGTATTGGATAATTTTCCCACTCTGAATTGACGAATTGATGTTGTTGACGTACAGCAAAAAATAGAACAGGTCCCAAAATAGATCCCTGAGGGACTCTTTGGGCCATCTTTTCTCTTTGAGAAAGTGAATTTTGAACTTGGACACATTGGAATCTATTGGTCAGATAGGATTCAATCCACTTGTGTGGCAATCCACGAATGCCGTACGTCTCTAACTGGTGTAACAGTGTCTCATGATGCACACAGTCAAAAGCTTTCGAAAGGTCAAGAAATATGCTGAGCACATTTTCTCGCCTTTCGAGGCCATCGACAACCGTTTCAATAAGATTTGTGATCGCATCGATTGTGGAGTAATTTTTCCTGAAACCAAACTGATCCGAGGAAAGAATTTCAAAACGCTCTAGGTAATTCATCAGCCTTTCAAGGAAAAGCTTCTCGAAAATCTTACTAAAAACAGGCAGAATTGAAATTGGCCGGTAGTTGCTGGATACAGAAGGGTAATCTTTTTTTGTAAAGAGGAATCACTTTGGCCAATTTCAGTTTGGAAGGAAAAACTCCACTTTGAAAAGAAAAATTTATTATTGTTGTGAGTGGTTGCAAAATGTGCCTGTAGCATCGTTTGACCAACCATACAGACGTACCGTCTATGTCAGATGATTTCTTTGGTTTGAGTCCCTCAACAACGCGCCACGTCCGCCACACACACAGGATGCAGAGCCATGGACGAAGGCCGACCTCCAGATAAATTTTGTATTAAAACAAGGGACATTGCAAGAGGGATCTGGCAGAGCAACAGAAGAAAAATATTTATTGAACTCGTGTTGGCCACTTCTTGCGCGTTTTCAATGATTTCATTGTATATTGTAAGATGAATGGGGTTTGAAACTTTTTTAGATTTTGAAGAATTGTTTATTATTTTGCAGGCTGACTTAGAAAAGTTTTCGCTATTTTTTAGAGTATGTTCGACATCATAAGCTTTAGCAGCCCTGATGACTCTCCTATAAATTCTTTTATAAGTCCTGTAGTAGTTCTTAAAATATGTATTCATTTTGCGTTTGAATGTAAATTGCATGTACATTTTTTAATTTTTCTCGAGTTTTTAGTATACCGGACGTAATGCAAGGATTTTTTTTCAAAAGAGGGTTTGACTTTAGTGTTTTTCAAAGGGCAGCAATTGTTTAGGTGTAAATAAAAACAAGACTCAAATGCCTGGAACATTTCATAAACTGTGCTAAAATTATTTAAAAATTGCCAAGATTCGTTCTCTAACGCTTTATTTAAATCTGATATGTTTCTGGACTGAGTGGCTCTTTTTGTAGTAAACGATGGAGGCAGCTTCTCCGGGCCATGGTTCCATACAATTGTCTCCTGCGCATAGTGGTCTGAAATGGCCGCGTTGATGACTGAAACTGAAAAATTTTTTGAAGATTTGTTATTACATTGTCGATGGCCGTTCTCGACGTTGCTGTTACTCTTGTTATCATATTCACGGACCAAATTAGATTGAATGTTTCTAGAATATCGTTCGGTGGTTGGTTTTGTGTCGTACAGGAGGATTCCTACTGCCCTCGGGGTTTATAAGTAAACATTTACTCGTATATTGGCACATTTTCAAAAAACATTTACAAAATAAATGTATATGTCGGATCATTTACACGTTTATATTTTATGCGAGGACCGTGGTCCATCTACAGTCCATGTTATTCTAATGTTGCGTATTTTGGTTTAGGAACAAACCCAAACAACGGGTCACCGATTTGTTCTCAATATTTGCATTGAAACGCATTTCTTTTCTCTGAGGAAAAAATATTAGGATTATTCAAAATGCAGTAGGTCCCATGTGAAGTTTTATGCCGTTTTTGTATGGTCTGAGATATTCAATAAATATTTTTATGTGAAAATAGGCGTATTTGTTTACAGTGCGTGTGTGGCGTTTAATGTACCACTCTAATTGGTTTAATTTTGAGTTTTGTTGTGACGGGGGTATATTATGTTATAGGATAAGGGCGGTAATCGTATTATAACCGTATTATAATCTATATTTCCTCAGTTCATAGTTAATCATTAGAAGAATCTTCGTAGTTAGACCAATGAAGAATCTTGGAAAGGCGCCTTGAGGAAAAGACACTGGCTTGCTGTTGTTTCTATTATTTTAAAACAAAATATCAAATGACGTTATTGGTGGTTTACTCGGGCAACAATAATTTTAGAAGTCTTTTACCTGTTTTGAGAGCATGTAACTTTGTAATGATTATCCTTTTTATATCTTTTACAGTCCGGTACAGAGAACAGTTTGGGATTCAGCGAATTTTCTATAAAGGGTAGAAGCTATTACCTTAGGTTTAATTGTAAGACCTCTAAGCCCGGTACCATAATAACTTTTTGTTTCGAGGCTCCCCGAAGCCAAAAAACACCATTCGTTCAAACATCCCGCCGTTTTTGCCCACCTCCTCCTATTATATCGTCAGGACATGCGTTTCCGGTATCACGAAATCGTATTTAACAATAGGCCTAAGAATTAATTATATTTAGTACCAATTCCACGAAAACTTACAAATCTAACATACTTTCTCTAAAAAAATCGTCCTGAATACCTATTTTTTATATATTTTACTATACAACTGTGTTATAATTTGAGAACCTATGCAATCACGGACCTAATATCCTATTTCAAAGTTCATATTTTTACAACTGAAACGACGTTTTGTCCAGTGTTCTGTATTTTACTGTTTTCGAGATATCGGCTTTGTAGAGTAGTAGTACTAAGAATAAGTGGGCTTCAGTCCCGCGCGACTGCCTGCTTCTGCCATAAAACCAAGTTGATTTTCAAACTAGTATTTTATATCTAAGTTAACTTGTCAAATAGTACTAGTATAGTATAGTCAAACGCGCGATTCTAGAGCAAGGAGGCCGAACTTTCTTAAAACATTATGACGTCACGATCCCGGCAAGATCGTGCGTCTTTCCTTAGCGTAAATTTTTGTTATAATTCTTCTCTGTGGTGTGAGTAAGGGTAAACGCGCACTAGACCGACCACGACCACGACCACGACAATTACCCCGACAGGTCGTGGTCGTTGCGCCTTGCGGCCAAAGTACGACCCGCCCACGAAAACGAGAAGGGATGAATGCCAAGTAGCATTCAGTACAAGATGGACGTTGAAGAGTCAGCTGTTGTTGTGCATTTGTATCGTAGGTACGTTAAGCGAAGGAGAAAGCGATAGGGTGCATCCGATGTTGATTGTCAGGTCTACTAAAGGGCAGTTTGCATCGTTTTATGGAGAATTGCGTCAATATGATGACAGATTCCATCAGGGGCGTACCCAGGGGGGAGGATATCGGGATATATCCCCCCCCCCCGAAATTTTTGGGGATTTTGGGAAATTGTTGTGAAGATTAATATCTTGTTCATAATGAAGGTGGTGGTATCACTAAACTTGCCGTAAAACAGAGATCACTACAAATTAATTACTCACTAAACTTTTATAAGGGTTTTAAATAGTTAAATTCTGTTATTTTAAAGATAATTGATTGGGGGAGTATAAATATAGAATTAAGAATTAAGGTATTTTTACATATTGCGGTTATCGTGAGTAATGAGTAATCGTGAGTGGTGGGAGTAGGTCTATAAGAACATAAGGCAAGCATGCAAAAACTCCTGATGACACGATATTGCTGCCACATCGCCATCGTCATCAAATGTTGGGAAAAGACTCGCCATTTTACGTGAAATATTCGTGGTAAAAAATCACGATGTTAAAATGTGGCATACAAATATTGTCGTCTTCTCACGACCGTGTACTTTACACTATTTGTCTGTAGGACGATCTCGTAGCAGCATCGCGGCAGACGAAAATCATCTGCCTACGGTTCACGTTGCGTGAAGACCAAGTCTCGCCGTCAAATCTAGGCATATTTGTGATAAGTCTATCAAATTTTGGAGATCAAACTTTTTCCGGTGGTCTCCAATATTCGACGTATCATCACTATTATGTGATTATTATTAGCCTTCGATGCTTGCGTGTACATCATAGCTTAGTGGTTGCGTTCTGGGACTTGAGAAACACTACATAAGTGAAACAATCTGCATTTTCTTATTATTCTATTCATCAACCTCGCTCGTATAATCTAGGATCCGAATACTTCAGGTCTGAGGCGTGCAATAAATGAGAATGTGAGATATAGTTTTTACTTTTAAATTAAATAGACAAATTTTTTCCAAGGTTAAGAACGTATAATTCTTGAATTACTTTCTCATCTGTCTTTTAATGTTTGACCTACAATATAAATATGCTATTTCTTTGATCGTGCAAAAAACATTTTGCTATAATTCCAATGTGATTGAAAATTTTCAGAATTTAATCTGTAAGAAGCCTCAAATTTAGTTCAAATTTCGTGAGTTATTCTGTTTGTTGTTATTCCTCTAGATTGCCTAAAAACGCGAATTTACAGTTGTAATTTATGAAAATTTACCGGGGGGGACCCTCCCTTGGAGGTACCCCCCCGGCCCCCCGGTGTATCCCCCCCCCCGAAAATAAATCCTGCGTACGCCACTGGATTCCATAAAGAGGGTCTTTCTTTAATGGTCATAATAAAACCGTCAATATCTAAATTCGACTGTGACAGCAAAATAGTATCAACAAATCGCACGAATACGAAAAACGTGTTCACTGTTCGCTTGTCTACTCATTACTGGTCGGGTCGGAGTGCAAGTCGAAGACAGTGCGCAACGCGCCATTACAATGTTTGTTATTTTTGGCTGCAAATATCGGCGAGTCGGGCCATGGTCGGGCCCGACCAAAACACTACATATCGTCCGACCAGGGTACATATCGTCGGACGACCACTGCGGGGTCGTCCGACCAGGGTCCGACCACCGCACGCATGTCGCCTAGTGCGCGCTGCCCCACTTACTTCCATGGGAACGCGTCTAGGTGCTAACCCGACAAGTAGTCACCCCGTCAGATCGCCACCATTTTCAACCGGTTTTGAGGTGACAGGTTGACGTGTGCGTCCACGTCAGATCGCCACCGTTTGAGAGGTGGGGATTTGACGGGGTGGTTACTTGACGCGGTCGTGAAAGGTGACGATCTGTCGTGTGCGGTGGCGTCCAATCGCCACCTTGGAATAAAGAGGGTGAACAAATCATAATATTTACACAATAATATTATTCTTTTTTGCGTTGTAATACACATTGTTTCTTCTTTGAAAGTATAGGATTTTGGACAAATGATGAAATATGTACATTACAAAAATGTAAAATAATGAAATTTACATTTCAGGATCATAATTAGAGTAAACTAGAGATAGGCTGCTGGTCGAAATTCAACAAGGAAATATGTGGGCTTAGTTAGAACATGTGACTGCATTTGTTTACATTTTGTTGTTATTCCGCAACCATTACGGCAACACATAAAGTCGATGTTAATTAATTTATTATTTCAAATTAATTTTTCCAAAATTCTCTAAAACTATAGCAAATTAGGCCTACGGATTGTGCAAATCTTTTCTCTCGGTGTGCTTGTATCCCCACGTTGCATACAGACTAAGGAAATGGGATCACAAAAATCATGCTTGCCTAAAAATTATATAGATTCGATCAAATAATATTTCAGTTAAAATGTACTGATTACCATCAGATTTCCTTTATGTAAGAAAAAATGTCAATTTCATGATTTTACATCTGCCCTCATTGGCGTTTTAATTCATTCATTCATTTCATCGGTGACATTATCTATATTAATACGCAAGCTGTTTTCTTTTCACAGTCCAACCTCAATAACACTGAACGGATTTTACGCCTACGACTACCCACCACCTCGGGCTAGAAAGGTGGCGACTTGACGGGGTGACACCTTGACGCGAGCCTGCGAGGTTGCGATCAGACGTGTACGCCAACGTCAACCCGCCACCTTTTCCAGGGCCCCCACATGGCCGGTGCTACCGTTGCCACGGCAACGGGGCCCGTGAGCCGAGGGGGCCCGCAAGGATGGGGAAAAATAAAAATAATTTTTTTTAGTAAATCATAGAAAGAAAACAATAATTAAATCACTAGGACTAGATTTATGTGTATCAATGAAATATGACATCAGAGTAATATAAATAGGTTAATTGAATATATGCAGTGCGTTGCGTACAAATCGTGTCTGAATCTACAACAGCTGAACTAAACCACCACCAGCTGACGCAAAAATAAATGACAATACGTCAATACGTGACACCTTGTTGACGAACGAGAGCAGACAGAAGCAGAACACTGCCCGGTTACCCGCCGGCGCCGGGCCCGCGCGACGTTGCTATACAGTACCGTAGCTATACGTACCCCTCCCCATCCATCACACAACACTGTCCGTTTACGCAAGCGCAACCCCAGTGTTCCCAGACGGAACATAGTAATCATAATACATAATCTTTTATGGTGCTATCCTCATTTTGTTTAATACGATGATTTAATGAAATTTTAATCCAATTTTATACTTTTATTTTCTTTCTTTTTAAATATAATCAATAATGTTTTAGTATTTGAAATGGGTTTCTGACAGCATTTCAGGGTTTCTTTGTTAAGTATTACCAAATTTACAAAGTTTATTGGAAGACGATAATTTCATGTTATTGTATGATAGTGGTTTTTTGTTAATCTGGGAACACTGGCACCACTCCACTCCAGTCACACAGTGAATCAACAACCCTAACAGGTTCCTGGTACTGAGCAGTGTATTAAAGTCGCATGACAGTTTGTTAGTGTAATAGTCTCAACATTTAATAGTCGTTTTATTATATTATTAACGTCTTCAAGTAATTTCAAGCACAAATCCGGGCGCAAAAACGGAAGTTAAAAGCCGTATAAGGGGCTTTGGGACGGCAGAATATGACGAAGTTTTTTTTTAAAGAATGATGATAGTGATAGCCGTTCCCATTGTGGTGACGATGCAAGTGTTAGAAGTACAGTTTGTCTACTAGTAAAACTACTGATGATAGTGTGTCTGCGTCCAGTGAATTACTCTCGGGTCAAAAAGTATAGATACTCGAGTTTGAGCTTTTATAGCAACGTAACTAGTAGACTTAGAAAAATACAAGTAACATCTAAATTTTACTAATTTAATTCTACATTTATGTGTCTTAGTTTCAAATTTTTTATGCAATTTCAACTTAGTCTTTCAGCGGGTTGAATGAAAAAAGTACACGTTTTTCGGCACTTTTCAAACAACGGCCGACTTTTAAATTTTATAACATGAAAACTACTCATCTAATCGTCATAAAATTTTGATAGATTTTAGAGCATATACTTCTTAATCATATTTATAAGTTTCAAAATTTTTCCGGTATTAAAAAAAAATCTGTCGTGGTTTTCGTAAAACCATTTTATTTCAGGAACGGAACAAGATAGAAACGACAATGAAAGATTGACTTTAAGCTCTCAAAAAGATAAAAACAAACATTAAGTCATACATTAGCTAAGTGGTCTTAAATAATTTAAATGTACGTATAATGAAAGCGGAACTGAGGTGCAGTAGCGCGTGAAATTTGTACCGCTGAGCGACTCGCAGGCAGGGAGATTTCCCCGCCAGCGACCGGTTTTGACAGCTCGGACGCTCAGCTATGAGTCATACCTACCCTGTGAGGTCATCTACCACCGAATCACCCTTACCCCTGACCACTGAGTCACACTTAGATATGCACAATCCATTCCTACATTGTTGTTATTTGGGACAGAACTTATTTTCTTCACTCTGTCTGTGTTGTTCGTTTCGATCACATCAGTCAAGATGCCGAGAGCGCCACACTTATCAGAAGGTGAAATCGCGATGATTATTAGTGCGATATGTTTATTCAAGAATGAAGGTGTAAGATGTAATGACAAGCGATACCCAGTCTATCAGAAGGTTTCGGAGTGCGTTGGGAAGTCGATAGCGACGGTGAAGAGATGCGGCGCTACAATGAAGGAGAATAATGTGGATGAGAATAACAGTCAACCAAGCAAGAAACACTGTACGAGGACGGGCCGACCAAGTATTAAGCTGGACGATTTTACTCTTGGGGTGATAAGAAGAAATATTTATGATTTCTACCTTGATAAGACGTACCCTACGATCAGTAATTTGCACCGAAAACTTGTTGATGCAGTGACTAATTTTCCTACTATGTCAAAAAACACCCTTAGGAAAATTGTACAAGGATTGGGATTTTCTTTCAGGAAACTCAACAAAAAACCAATCTTGATGGAATCAACAACTATCGCTGCTTCACGACATACATATTTAAGGAAAGTAAAGGACCTTCGATCAAAGGGCTTTAAGTTATTTTTTACAGATGAAACTTGGTGTGGCCAAAATCATACTATGTCTTATGCTTGGCAAGAGAATGTTTTAACAGCGTTGAATAATAACTTCAACAATTACGACCAATACAGAGGCTGTATTCAACAGATCTACGGTTGGAGAGGAGGTTTTAAGACACCGTCAGGAGCAGGGAAGAGGATTATAATATTGCACATCGGTAGTGAAGATGGTTTCTTGCCTGGGGCTGAGTTGTCTTTCATCGGGAAGAAGAACACCGGAGATTACCATAATGAAATGAACTCCAAGCACTATGCAGAATGGTTTGAGAGGATACTAAGGCTACTCCCAGCTAAATCAGCGATAATTCTTGACCAGGCTCCTTATCACACGGCGGTCGACCCTAAAACAAAAAACCCAACGATGTCTTGGAAGAAAGATGGAATTATTAAGTTCCTTACAGAGAGAGATATTCCCCTTCCATCCAACATACCGGACTACCAGAAAATGACGAAAGCTGAGCTTATTGTCTACGCCAGACCACACTTCAAAACACCAGAAAAAGTGGTAGATCAGCTGGTTAAAAAAGTTGGACGTACTGATATTGAGCTCGTCTGGCTTCCAGTGGCTCATTGCGAACTTAATCCGATTGAGCTGATTTGGGCATACGTCAAGGGGAAAGTCGCTAAAGTTAATATGGCTAACCAGGCAGAAAAAGGAAGATCGATGGAAGTGATGAACACACTGTGTCAGGAAGCACTGCGGTCAGTCACTTCAGAATTGTGGAAGAAGTGTATCAGCCACTCTCAAACAATAGAAAAAAAATATTGGGAAACAGATAACATGATCGACTTACCTCCAGTTGAACCATTGACAATAAACTTAAACGATAGCTCAACAGAATACTCAGGCAGTGATTATTCGGATGAGTAATCTCTTACAAAACAAATGTAAATATTGTAAATATTGTCTACTCATGTATAAGAATTGTATATTTTGTAAATATTTGACAACGGCTATCTAGCAAGCAATCCATTTTTAAACCTGCCATTGGAGGTCCAAAGCCCTCATGAAAAAAGGTGATGGGAAATGGTCAATTATATAAAACAATTCACTATGGTTAGGGGCGGTGGCGGCGGAGGTTGCACTTTTTGTGCTGTCAAAACCGGTCGCTGGCGGGAAAATCTCCCTGCCTGCGAGTCGCTCAGCGGTACAAATTTCACGCGCTACTGCACCTCAGTTCCGCTTTCATTATACGTACATTTAAATTATTTAAGACCACTTAGCTAATGTATGACTTAATGTTTGTTTTTATCTTTTTGAGAGCTTAAAGTCAATCTTTCATTGTCGTTTCTATCTTGTTCCGTTCCTGAAATAAAATGGTTTTACAAAAACCACGACAGATTTTTTTTTAATACCGGAAAAATTTTGAAACTTATAAATATGATTAAGAAGTATATGCTCTAAAATCTATCAAAATTTCATGACGATTAGATGAGTAGTTTTCATGTTATAAAATTTAAAAGTCGGCCGTTGTTTGAAAAGTGCCGAAAAACGTGTACCTTTTTCATTCAACCCGCTGAAAGACTAAGTTGAAATTGCATAAAAAATTTGAAACTAAGACACATAAATGTAGAATTAAATTAGTAAAATTTAGATGTTACTTGTATTTTTCTAAGTCTACTAGTTACGTTGCTATAAAAGCTCAAACTCGAGTATCTATACTTTTTGACCCGAGAGTAGTGTTTGAAACTAATGACAACTAAGGCATGACTTCCAAGAAAAATTAATTTTTTCTTTATAATTTTGTATTTGCTTTGCTTCCTTCATTTTTACCTAAAGGTTTTATCTTCTGCTACTCAATGTCTCAGTGATAAAATTAGGATTTGTTCTCAACCTATGATAATAAAGATATTGTAATAATACAAATGCATCAATACATAATCAATAAGCACTAGCCTAGCTATTAATACTCATAGTAATTTTTTTTTTTTGTAGTAAGAGGGGGCCCATAATGACTTTTAGCAACGGGGCCCACGAAATGATGTGGGGGGCCTGACCTCTTCGGAGTAGAAAGGTGGCGATCTGACGGGGTGACACCTTGACGGCATTGGTGTATTTTCATGTGGTGGCGATCTGACGCTATGGCTAGGTGGCGACTAGACGGGGTGGCACCTAGACGTATACCCACTTCCATTATAAAACTGGCCGCATGCGACAGGTCGTGGTCGTAGTCATGGTCGTGGTCGGTCTAGTGCGCGTTTACCCTAAAGCGACGGTGTTTGGAAGAAGACTAGTACTGTAGTGCCGACCGCAAGCTGCGTTTTAGCCCCAACACGCTTCCGTACTACCTACAGGTCTCAATCCCGGACCTAAATTCCAATCCCGGGCATAGGCGTGCGCAGGGTCCGGTCACCGTGGGTGCCGGGCACGAAAATTGCGCCCCCATCCCCAAATCCAACACCGCGTTTCACAGTCCAACCCCCCCCCCCACTCACCAATTTATTGTGGCTCACGATTCACTACTACTTACTAATAATTTAAAATTAGACTATTTCCTGTAGCTATCTAATCAATAAATAATAACTGGATAATTTGATATAAATATATTATCCCTAATAGCAGATAATTTTATGCGCTGACTAAATTCCCGTGGGAGTGTGCTCTACATTCCAAAACTCACTCATTGCAGTTTGACAAACTTTCACAGACTAAAAAAAACTTTTCTAGATTGTCATTCTCATGTTTTTCAGATGTCAGGGGGTTACTTTGGTGACACATTACCTCTGGACCCTTCTGAAACATTCATTTTCTATTGCCAATCAGCCGTTTACCTGAAATTGAGCTTCAAAATCTCCAGGGATAAGTGAGTTTTGGCATGACCCGCTGTAAAGGGTGTGTTAGATTTTGAGATACTGGCATCACTGGATTCTTGGAAAAATTTGCATCGACTTTAAACATTAAACCTATCCAAAAATTACTTTTATATTTTTAATTAATCAGGTATCTTTCCAAAACAGACTTATTTAAGGGGTATTGTTGTTCCATAACTCACATATCACAACAGTCAATCAAAATGCTTCATTTTGATGGCTGAAATTGCTGCCTTTCCAAAACACTCTATTTCCATCTGACCAATAACGTTGCTTAAAATTTTGTCACGTGAGTTTTGGAAAGATACCTGATTTTCTACATTAAATTCAAAATAGAAAAAGTGAATTTTGGAAAGATTTAATGTTCAAAGTCGATGAAGATTTTTCCAACGAATCCAGTGATGCCAATATATCAAAATCGAAAAAAAATTTCGATTAGGTGTAGTGATGACCCACCGTGCGCACGCCTATGATCCCGGGATTTCGGGATTGACAAAAGCCGATCCCGGGATCCCAGGATCAGTCCCGGCCGGGATTCCCGTTTTCTATATAGGCCTATCTAGAATATATTGCTGTGTGAGAACAACGCTTATGGCATTTTTTATTTAAACTACCAATAATTCTATACTACAAACTAGTCAATTATGAGCTTGTTGATGGCTGATTACCTGTTGTTCCAAATTGTTCAATGGCTTTTATGTTGTGCGTGCTTGACAAATGAGTGTGTAGTCCCTTCGTAGAGCCGCCTAATGTTTTTTAAACACATTTGTAAATCCTACATTGCGCTGTTTTTCCGTTCTTTTGTGTAAGACGATGATAACAAACAAATGAAACATCACAATCTTTCTTATGGGCCACAAGAAAAATTTTTTGATCACTCATATTACTTCACTATTCACAAATAATTCACAGATCACGTTAGGTTATTACTAAAGTAACAATTATTGATGAAAATCACTACTCACTACACAAAATCGTCCCGACCGCTCAGATGTTCGCTAAACGAAACCCCGATAGCAACTGGAGTTGGTGATCAGATAGATATAAAAATTCAGTAGGATAACAAATGTCAAAATTAAGCCCCCTGTGTGGGCGTGGCCTTTAGGATACATCGGATCGTGGGAATCAACTCCAAAGGAAGTTCGGAGCAGCGATAAGGAAACTATTGAGTAATGTCCCATTATATTCCAGGAATAAGGTTATTGTTGAACTGAATTTTGATTTTGGACAAAGTGAACTTTGGGAATGGTAAGTAACAGTCTAAAGGGGCGTGAGTTAAAAAATTAAAAAAACGTTGCTATTAATTATTAGTATTGGAATATAAATTTCCTAAAACATTTTTATGTTTATATGTTTTAAAGGACAACTTTTGCAATAGTTAAAACATTAAAATCACGCAAAAATTCAGAAACAATTATTCTTTTGCAATCCCGTCAATCCCGGGATTGAGAGACTCTGATCCCGGGATTATCAGGTATTCAAAAGCGACCGGGATCCCGAATCCCGGGATTGAGGGCCCTAGTACTACCGCTTTCCCGTAGCTGCATTTAAAAAGTAGGTAATGGGATTAATCTTTCCGCATAATCAATATCTTGATAACCTTAACAACTTTCATTTGTTCTGTATATTTTTCTTAATAATGTGAATCAAGTAGGTGTGAGTTTATGCCAAGCTTTTTTCGATATAATATATTTTAAATATTTATATAATTATTTATATAATTTTTAGGATACTATAGAAACAACGGGTCACTCTCCCTGAAGTATCTAAGGGCAATTTCATGAAAAATTGGTTCCGGAACAGGGTATTATGAACGCTTGATTTTGATTGTTTTCTACGAGGGCGTTTAAGCAGGGTGCCTACCGGTCCTCTAAACCCTCCCTCCAAAAATCGTCCTTTTGAGAAAAAGTCCTCCAAATCCTCCAAAAGTCATCCTTTTGTGAAGGTCTTCCAATATTCCAGTTAATAAAAAAAATTGTCATGTTAAAAAATATCGTTATTATAATTTTGGAATGTTACGAGTGGACTGAGGTAAAACACGGACTTCGGTACCTTTATATTTTGTTTACCAGTTTTCGAGATATATTGAGATATATTTATCGGTAAATCGTACTATGACTAAATCGCTTTAGATTACTTTTTTTATTTACAATGATATTCTTCATAAACAACAGCACGCCAAGAAATTCCACCGGGTCCTCCAAAGTTCTGTTATGTTCTTAAAGGTCCTCTAAAGTTTTGTAGGGTTCTCAAATATCCTCCAAAGTTATGTTGGGTTCTCAAAGGTCCTCTGAAAGTCCTGCTTTGACTGCATCTCATGGTAGACACCCTGTGAACAGACTGACACTCCGCGCTCCGGAAGAGACCGTCCCTCGCCGCCCAAGGTCCGTCCTCGCCTCCTGCGCCGGACTCGTGACTGTCCGGTGTCCTCGGGCCCGACTCTTCCCGCGACTTCCGGCCCCCACACCCGCCGAGGGTCACTTCCATTCTTTCGTTCTTCGGGTCCGCACGACTGTGCTCCTTCCGAGTCGGTGACAGTAATGTCTGACTGTCGCAGTCTAGGGTTGCTTAACGTCCCTAATTTTCGGCGCTGTCACTAGTTTTCGACTGGAGGGGGCTTCAGTCTCAAGTCACAAAAATATTAGGCCATTAAGTTTTTATTTACTTGTAAATTGAAATGAGTCTTAGTTTTGGTCCCATTTTCGGTCATATAAAAATATTGGGAAAGTCAGGGAATTCCAGTGAGATAAGTTGCTAGACAGCCTGTTAAATCATGAAACATTAAGGCAGTTTAGGGTTATGAAAAATGTTTAGGTTTATGCAGAGCATCTTCACAAGCCACCTTCGAGATAGTCGTACGCCCCTGAGACGATCAGGTGTATGATATATTCTCTAGGTTACAATATTCAGCTACAGATAATAGTGTACATTAAAAATCGGCCGGTGCGGAGACAGAGTTGCGAATGACTCGTTCATCCATCACGAAACTTACATGACCCCGTGTAAATGCCTCTATATCGATGTCCCATTCTCAAAGTAGTGTTGTCTATTCTCTCTTGTCGATGGGTTTGTGGCCAGTGATCTCTTGTAATCGCTGCCTCTGTCATGTGGTTTGACGTCTTGGCCCGGTCCTCTTCATCAGTCTATATTTAACAGTCCCAATTCTTGCAAGGTTGCCGCTTTTAAACTCGTGTATTGTAATATTTCTTTCGTTATGTGACGCGTCCGTCCTATACGCACCAGTGCACAGTATAACGAATATAGCAAACCATATTTTGTCAATAAAAAATTCTAACAGTCATAAATTAATTGTTAATATTCTGGAATACCTCATGCATACCAAGCGCAAAATTGAAGCCTCAGTGCAAAATAATTAGATCTACTCCAACAATATAAGAATTTGCAACTCTATACTCATGAACAATTTTGTAGATTAGTTGTGTTCAGTCGGTATTAAGTTATTTAACTGCCCATCAGTTTGCGCCATGTACCTGAAACTATGTTTAAGAATGTTTGAATGGCTATCTGTCATTTTACCATTTGGATGATGGATGAGTTTTTTCAGTCTGATGTCCACAGATTTTCGTTTTAATTTAACTACTAATGAGTGCATTTATTATTCTGAGAAATTTGTGAATTGCTTCTTGTTGTCTAAATTAGCGGCTGTTAATTAATTTTGTCTTTTTATTATGTGTGAATTGTATTTTATGACTTCCGGAGTTCAGGTATTGTATGTTTAAGATTTCTAATGCATGACACGATCTGTTGCATAGGTTCAACGATCTAAGGCTCATCTGTTGGTTAACTTTTAGAGCTGTTAACTTGTTGGTAATGTCATGCGGGTTGCTTTCGTGTTTTATTCGCGACCTAAATGGAGGCAATCAGTTGATAATTTCAAAGTAGCTTGTGCGTCAGTACTTTTTGAATAGTCACTGCAATCACATTATTCATTTGAGTATCATTTATTTTTATCGTTAGTTGAATAATTCGAAAGAAACAGAAAAAATCGAAAAAATTGGACTCTCGTCGACCAACATCCCAACATAAATCGTGCATTTAAAAATTTCACGGACCAAGATGTTGAAAACGTATCTAGCTACAAGTCACACCACTCACTGCTGACGTAAATATTCCTTATCACTTATACCAAAACATGAGTGGATGTTTAGTGATGTTTGAATCGATTGCCGGTTTGTTGACTTGAGATTAGTGATGCCGCTGAACTAGGTGTTGCATTTCTGTCGTGTAAACATTTATATGTTTAACTCAACCGAGTCACTTATGAGCTGCAGACGTGACGTTTACAATAATATTTGTACTTCAACTCCTCGACGGTCTTGGGGACTTAGGTCATTCACTATATACTTCCAATTGTTTTTTTTATATGACAGTAATATTTAATTAATTTATGATTTGACATAATATATATTTGTCTTGACATCGACAGTTACAAATTCAACATCGAGGTCCAATTACAACAATAACATAATATTGTAAAAAGGTTTTGACTTTGGCAATTGTTTGGTCTGCTTTGTATTTTCATTGCTCAGTGATGGTTCGAATTAAAACAAGCCACCATTTTAAGGAAATGCCCTCTCTAATCCAGGTGATTCGAAATTGTAAGGAGTGTCAATGAAGTAAACTCGGTATCTTTAAGCTGATATATCGAATTTATATGGCAATTTAAATAGTTATTTGATTTTAAATAATTTATGTCGATTTAAAAACGTTATGAGATGTTTTCTAATGATTGGGTTGTTGGTTAATTATATATTTTTAGGTTTGTTAGTGAGTGTTTTATGTGTTAACATTTTTATTGGAATCAACTGAGATGTGAAAATTGGCAAAAACTTCTGTAGGACCTTTTCCTTCTCCGTTAATACACTACCACTACTTTTAACCATAATTCCGTTTATTCATTATACCAGAACTTGATTTTCCGTTTAGTAAAGAAAGATCAGATCAGAATACATAGCCAGAACGCCAGAACATTTAATTAAGTAAAACTACGGGTAAAATGAAATCTTTTAATGTACCTATTGTCTCTCCTCTAGTGTAAACCTTGGGGATTTTAGAGATTATAACATTAGAGAGAAATGGTGAAATCGGGGATCGAATGTCTGGATGTTATGTCTTGCATCCATAGATAGATACATTCACGCATTATACCTGGATATTATGTCGTGCGTCCTTAGAGACATTCACGCATTATACCTGGGTATTATGTTGTGCATCGTGTGCATCCTTAGATACATTCACGCATTATACCTGGATATTATGTCGTGCGTCCTTAGAGACATTCACGCATTATACCTGGGTATTATGTTGTGCATCGTGTGCATCCTTAGATACATTCACGCATTATACCTGGATATTATGTCGTTCATCCATCGATACATTCACGCAGTGTACATGGTTATTATTTCGTGCATCCCTAGATACACTCATGCATTATACCTGGTTTTTATGTCGTGCATCCTCAGATATATTCACGTACTATACCTGGTTATTATGTCTTGCATCCATAGATACATTAATGCATTCGTGCATCTATGGATATATTCACTCGTTGAGTCGTTATACACATGAATATTATGCCGTACATATATAGGTACTAAAAATCGTGACTTTTTATGCATGTGGCAACCCTGAATAATATTCAACCCTAATTTGTAAGTCACGTGTCATGTGTGAGAATGTACGTCCTTTTCAGTTCGTAAAGTTATTTTTGAAACACCCTACATTTGCACTATATAGCGGCTAAGCCACTTAGTCACCATTTAGTGCTAGAGTGTCCACCGCGTCAAGGCGAGCGCACTCCCAGCGTCTATGTTTATGATATAAATGTCTTCCTCTGGGCCTTCGCCAGCTCGATTTCAATTACTAAGCATCCGCTGCCAGTTGGCCTCGAGGGCGCATCTCGCACAGCTGAGCGACGACCCTCACCGACTGATATAGTTTTCGTCGAGGAATTAGGAGGGTGGTTTTACACTTACGCAGGTACGAAGCATGCGATATCGCAGCGAAAGTTGTGCTGCACAAAAAAAAAAATTGCAATGTCCGTGCAATGTACTGAACCGAAACGTGAAAAAGACTCAAGCGAAATCTTTTGGTGCAAGATAATTGATCAATACGGTGCAATGATTGCTTTTTATCTCGTACATATACCGAACATCTATGGCTATCGATATATATTTTTTGACAGGCTATCGTCAGAGGCCTAAAAATCACAAGAACACTTCGGGCGCATTCTAAGACCTATCTAAGGCGTTCGACTGTATAGACCAAAATAATCTGCTACAGAGCGTGAAATCTCACGGCATCCGCGGTATAGACTTGAATGGATCAATTAATTTCTCAGAGGTTTGGCTTATTTTTTACTCAGCAAATTAAAATGAGTGGTCATATGATGTGAGTTGATATTGGAGTTGGTTGGACAAACCCCCACCCCCCCCCCCCCAACCATTTTGGAGGGTTGAACCTTGATGATGACAACAAGAAATTATTATTTTTGTATCTTTTTAGTAGTTAAAATGTGTTCTGGTGATTCTTATTCGATTTAAATGTGAATTGCCCAACGCAGAAAATGCTCAATTTTAATTGACGGACGGCATTTTTAAGTTTTTGAATGGCCGCCATTTTGGACTGGAGCATGATATCGATCTCCGGTTTGCGGCATTGTGTTTCTTTTAACAAGCCCTTTAAAATAAGCAGTCGCACGATGGGGGTTTACATTTAAAATTTTGGGGCCACCCCCCCAAAATCCAATTTTGGGGGCGGGGGCAGGAATGACACATACATCAAAAAGGAGTTTTTTTTTAGTACTAAAAGGTATGCGAAATATTGTTTTGATTTCTGGCTTACTTTAAAAGATATTAAACCGGTCCGGGACTTTTGGGACACACGGTATATATATATATGTGTGTGTGTGTGTGTGTGTGTGTGTGTGTGTGTGTGTGTGTGTGTGTGTGTGTGTGTGTGTGTGTGTGTGTGGGGGTCCTGCCATAGTGAAGAGTTTCTGACGGCGAAGACAAAAACACCCCATCGGTCTCATAATATATCCATCCCCATCGTGCATATAATTGTGTGGGGTGATTGCGCAAACCAAAATTTCATCAAACATTTCAAGCTTCATAAGAAGCCGTGCGAATTTGAACCTCGGAGAGTCTTGCAAGAGAGCTTTCGAACAGCTCGAGCTTACCTTACCTGTCTACATACTCTAGAATTATCGTTTTTTTCTATCGAAATGCGTGCAGACCCGAGAATGCGACATATATACGGCACGAGAGGCAGGGAGAACTACCGAACGAGGAGATCCCGCATGGTGGTTCACGAACGATTGCCTTCACCGGTAGGTGTTCATTTTGTAAACCATTTACCGCGCTCGTTAAATAAGACAGCAAACCAAAACTAGTCAAAAATAAAGCTTAAACGCCTTTTGGTGTCTGAAGCCTTTTACTCGGTGAGCGAGTAGATGAGCCACACGTGGAAAGCACGCCCCCTCGCCTTATTATCACTAGGACATATTTAAGCTTTTTTGTACTAATTTTAGAATCGTTTTTATACATTTTTGTTTTAAAATGTACGTACTTAAAATCATGTACCTTTTTGCCGCACTCCATGCAAGCGTATATTTTGTACATGGAATAAAGATTATCACTATTTAACCGTATGTGTTATTCGCGCTCAAACTAATTCTCCAACAGTGAGTGCATGATTTTAATAGTAACATATCTTTTTGGCTTTCAGATGATTCATTCTTCGATCCTAACTATCGATGGCCAAAAAAATACATGGCTGACAAGACTCAGACACGCACCAGATTGGCGACAAGCAACCACTGATAACAGAACAGCCACTTGCGCGTTGTATGGCGGTATTATCGCGATTAGAGTTCAATAAATTTGTATGGGCCAATGATTATTGAGTAAGATCGCTCGATACACTTTAATTGGGCTGCTATTCAATGTTCACGTTTCACAATCATCGGCGGAAACGTGCACGTGACATGTTAGCTGACGTAACGCTTCATGTTCCATGCAGACCGAACGTAACATGTTTGGCAAAGAGTTACCTTGTGCACTTATAGACGACCAGATTCCAATTAGACTGTCGCCTCACTTTATTTATACCGAGTTACACCGATTCCACTCGGAGATGTCAAAGACGTCCCTTTTTCTAAATCTGAAAAGAGCGATTTTATTTCTCGTATTAAATTCGTAAACCGTGTATTTCTTTCACACGATGTTATGCGGATACATAAATACATTGTAGCCCACTATTTTCAAGTGGGCTACAATATAAATACCTGGCGATCGCCATATTTATATTTTTTTATCGCGTTAGTGTAAGAGTAGGGCCGAATAGTTTTGTTTCGGGCCGAGACAAAACGAAGAAGAGATAATTCCTCATTTTCGCGGCCGGTCGGATATGTCCCCGACTGACCACCACCTGACAGCCGCGCGACTGATCGCTGACCTGGGTCAAAGGGCGTGTGAGGTGCGGGCCACAAGGCCGACTCCAGCGGAGCACGACGGCGCCACGTGACCGAGCACGTGACACGCCCGTGGTCGCGGCTGTCGCCGACTACTAGCACCGATATCATACCGGTGGGCTGGGAGGATGTGGTACGACGACCCCCCCCCCCCCCCCCCGAGAAAGAGGGGTCTATACTCAGTATACATCTGGTTGAGCCGTCGACCCCGAGCTACCTGCGGCCACCCCCAATAAACCCGGGTACGTTCAAACTCGCCAACATTTTTGGGACTATTTCTAATATACAAACTCGCCAACTTTTAATCAGGTGCAAAAACTAGGGTCAGGAATCCGGCCGGCCATATTCAAACTCGCCAACTTTTGACCGCGGGCAGGTACCTCCCCCTCTTTCCCCTCCTCCGGCTCGGTGACAATTGTTTGCCGGGACCCCTGCGTACAGGCCTCCGCTGCTGCACCTGCATTCAAGTCTATAATCCTTTATAACTACGCTTAACATTGCTACTTAAGAACTACTATATTCTATAGCATTAAAATTACCTGTAGTTCAAGCAATTCGAATAAAAATTTTAGTCAAATTAATTACAATTAAATAAATATTAAGAATTTGGAACATGTTGGTTTTAAAACGTTCATGGTAATAAACTATTAAAACCATATAAGAGAATGATAAATACAGTACAGCTTGTTTACTATGAATTACCAAATGTTAAGACGTCGATGAAACTGTAAAAGGTGACTAGTCGTCGATTTTTGTTGATTTTGCAGCAGGAATCTTCACTTTTCGTTTCCATACAAAGAGATGAATTATTATAGAAAAAAATATTCTACAATATTTTTATATAACGTGTCTTATACGGTAAAGTTGCCTTGTAGTTATTGGCAAGAAGTAACTTTCTTGCCATCAATAAGCACAGAAAACTTACGTTTCAGTCTAAAATATGTAAAAACCTTTAATGAAAAAAAGTTGTGTTCATATAATGTATGCGACATTAATAACTAGGCTAGACTGTAAAATGAAATACCCCCGTTGCAGCAGACCTGTATACTCAGCGAATTTCAAATGCAAAACAACATATTTCAATCCAACATAGCGAGATTTGATATGTTTTGGTAAGCTCCATAAGAATAACATGGGGAATGAGTATGCAGGTTTGCTGCTACAGGTATATTAAAACTGGGTGGTTTTAATTCATTATTTAGTAGATCTGAACTAGAAGAAGATACTTACCAAATTTTATCAAGATATGTTGAGAAGTAACCGAGATATAGAATTTTACTTATTTCCCATAAGGTTAACATTGGGGCAACGTACTGTGTTTACCACTTTCAATATCTCGGTAACCAATGGACATAGAGCAGTGATTCAAAATACTAAGTTGTTTGTTTTTTTGAGCTGAATTCAATGGTGCCAACAAAAATTCGATAAATTTGATTTATCTATATAAAAAACTGGGGGGTTTATCCCCCTTTACCCCCCCTTCCGGTGGTCCGATCGGGCTGGTTCACGAACTCGTCCGAGTGATTACCACTTTACACGTATGTACCAATTTTAATTAAGATTGGGCCATTTTTACGGCCGCTATCGTGCTAACAGACAAATATATATATATATATATATATATATAGATACATATATAGATATATATAAATATATAAATTCGAACGAATAGTGTTTTTTTGCTTCTGGTGGCCCCAAAACGAAAAGTTATCATAGTCTCGGGCTCAGGTCTTACCATGAGACCTACGGTAATAGCTTCTTCCCTATAGGGGAAATTCGCTAAAACCATCAGGAAATAAATATTTATAACTGGTTTCAAGACTTGGGGTTCACGCCGTTCATAAGCCCAATGCTAAAATTTAGCATCCGTCTTACGGACGGACTGGGCCTTATCATTTGAAACCAGTTATAACTTTCCACTGAATCAGACAACATCAAAAACGTAGATTAAATGGATTATTCTTTCTCGCTAAGGATACCAAGGATAAATATTACAGAGATACTATTTCTCGGAAGGAATATGTAGCAAGGCCTACCGCCTCTTACATTGGTCGTGTCAATTAATAAGTTAATGAGTAACATGCTTTTGAACTAGAACGTCTTTGACCATTGATACTTTTTAATATTAGTATAAATTATTTTAATTTTGTTTTTCGTGGTTGTATTTTTCCTTTTGGTATTTTTTTACAATTTTACTAATTTAATTTGATCGGGGGTAGCTATTTGTTGCAAATTTGTATATGAGAAAATTTATTATGCTTTTGTTTTAGGCAACAAAACTGCGATTTTTTCCAATCGGCAATCTTTGATTTGTCTAATCTTGTCTTATGATTTTGTGTTGTTTTGTATTTAGTTTATTCCTCTGATTACTTGGTTTGTTATTTTTATGCCAATTACATTTTTTTATCTAGAGTTGTCATTTTTATAGGGCTTTGATTGCATTATTAAGACAATCAACCTAACTGTGAGTTTTATTCTTAAATGTGTTTTTAAAATTCACCTATCTTTTTAACTCTTATTTTTTAGCCCATAATAATTGATAAGTACTTGAGTTCCTATGTTGCTTGTATTTTATGTTTTCGTTATTTTAACTAAATTATTTGGGTTGTTTATAAGGGGTTTGTGTCAGTCAACCTATCTGCCATTTTTCATGAATTTTTTTTACATCCGATAAAATTTTTGTGATAGGAGTTACCAAATTATGTAGAAGTTACCTAGTTCATATTTTTCAAATAATTAACATTCTTTCCATTTGAGAATAATATTATTTTTGTTTTATTTTATTGTTAACTTGCAATTTGACCGAACTGTGATTTTTTTACAAATAGCATAGGATTTATTTTTAATGTTTATTTTGAATAAAATTTTTTTTAATTTTCTGTACATTAAAGTTACATAATATACTGTATTTTTAAGATCCATTATAGCGGAGGATTTTTTATTACTATTTAATTATTTGGACTTGTTCTTTCGCTTCTAGAGTTTAAATTACATTAATTTTGTCATGGAACAGTTTAAACTCTAGAAGCGGATGGGAAAGTCCATATAATTAAAAAGTAACAATCGGCCTGTTTGTTTTTTGTTTAGAGATTCTGTAAATTGAATGTAGGAGAATAACTTTTATCTATAATGATTTATCCCTTTGTTTGAAAAAATGTAATTAGACGTACCTCCATCCACGGGAAAAATGTGAAAATAAATAAAATCCGCTACGATGATTACCGGCCTAGTAACGTAATGTACTATTATGGCTGGTTGGTGTAGTGGTTATAGTGCTCGCCTACAAAGGTAGCCGGATCGATGCCGAGAAAAGTTAGTAGCTTTTTGAAGGGTTGTTTCTGGAGCCAGCTGTTATTGGTTGTTGGGCTATTAGTTAACAGTCCTGTCTAAGGAACGTGCCAACCTTAGTCAGTAACAAGGCTACAAGATCGCGCCACTATCATCACAATCATCACACTCGTCCTTCAAACTCACTTACTCATATTCAGGGTAACGTCCTCCATGAGGTACCTGTCTCAAAAAGAATGATCAAAAATGAATGATACTGTTGGGAGTTAGAAATACTTCTTCCTAATTATTTTGTGAAGTATAGTACAAATAAATCAATAGATATTTTTAGGTGAAAACATTTAATATTTGAAGTTTTTAATTCTATTTACATGCTTTGTGTTATGATCAGAAAAAATACTCACAGTTGCTGTGGACAACCAAAATAAATCAAGTAAAAAATAATTATTTACAAAATTCTTATCAGATCAATTTTTTTCAGCTGACTAACTTAAAAGAAAGAAAATACGAAACAGATTTAGTTAGTCACTACAGTATTATTCCAATTGACTTTCTGTCCCTGTAACTGACTGTGGATCGGCTACCCTTGAACAAAAATTCATGAAAGTGTTTGAAACAACTGAGAGGCCTCCACTCCCCTGTCCCCGGCCCGTGCAGAAGCGATTCCGCGGATTTGGCACCGTATCGTCCTTAGGTGAATACCGTGGACGTTGACCCAGTGGCCAGTGGTTAATTTCTACGCTTTGTGTGTATCGAATAAAAAATAAAGACAAAAATGTATTTTGTATTTTTGTATGCGAGCAACGATAAACCGTAGAGGTGAGCTTGATGGATATTTTTTATAACTGCGATGAGAAATCGTTTAGAGTTGATAAAACAATTCGTTAATCCACCTAAGATGGGAAAAGCTACTAGCGTCCGACTGACTGGGGCGTAATTAATTTAGGTATATTTTTAATTTATGTCATTCTAACTCTTTCTTTTAATAAGAATACAGATTGGATCCAACAACTGATTTATTTTGATTATTCAGCATACAAAGCGTACTTATGTAAACACAACCCGGTGTGTATCGTTCCTATAAAATGTTAACAGTTCCTCTTGCCTAGAAATACACGAACACAAAACAAATGTCAATGTGGTGCTTTGCATTGGTCTGATAAACTTAATTTCGAAATTGTAACTCGAATAGTGCATCGTTGCGAAGGTGCAGCAACCAACCCTGAAAAGCAATTCCCAGAAAACGTATTGCTCATGAAGCATCGTTGCGTGGCACCGGTCCAAGTCAGGCAACTGTTATTTTTTGATACGTTGGATTTTGGAGTCGGAATAATGAATTATTTTGTTTTTCTTTCACGCCTTACATACGGATAATGAATTGATCAACAATCCACTCACTTATTCGTTTTGATAACTTAAAGGCAACTCAGACAATAGTTTTGCAAAAATCTTACACTTAACATACTTTTTACTTAAATAAAATAAATCTGCCCGCCCAGGCTCAGAAAAAACCTCGTCTCATGTTTTCTTATCGAGACTTAGATTCGCAATAAAACTACGAATAGTTTGATTTTAACTGCAAACTCTTCGTACCCATTGATCTAAAATGAACAGAGACGTGCTCCATGTAAAATATGTATTACTTATTATTATTGAAGTGTCTTTATTATTATAATAAGCATTTTTGTATATTTCAATTTCTGTGATTACCATTATTAATTATTATTATTCTTATGCCGTATTTATTATGTTCACATAATACATGCGGCATGGTAATCACAAAAACTGAAATATACAACAAGCATATTTTTTTCAAATATGCAAGTATAAAATCAAGTATAAAAGTATAAGTATATTTTTTGTGTATGTAATCCAGCGTCCCAAAATTTTGTAAAATTTAATGTATACATATGTTATTTAATTGTGCAATAATCTAGTGGTTGTATATTGTTGTATTCTTCTTTAGATATAAACTTTATTCTCTTATTTTTGAATTTTGAGGGTTTCATTTGTCTCGAGAAGTTTAATCGCACAGTTCATGTTTTCTCGCATTATACATTTAAGGCTAGTCTCTTTATAGGAGTTTGCAAAACCGTTAATTTCAACTCATACATAACCAGCCGGTTCTTTTGGCAGCGTCTCGGAATACTTACGGTCAGGTACTTATATGAAATGTCAAATCAGTGCTCTGTTATCTGAAGACCTTAAGAGATTATTTTATGTCAGTTTAAATAAATCGTGTGATCGAGCTGGGTTCGAGGGTTCGACTCCGTCCAGCCTCGGTCCTTCGCGGCGGCGGCGACACGCCTTAGTACATTCACCAGGACTTGTAATGTTCCCAGCGTTCTGTCCTGGATCCTGGATGACTTGACAACCCGAATAATCACATGGAGTTGTGTTGTTTTTCCCGACAAATTGTGCGTTTTGATAGCAAATTGTTGTTCGTCTTGGACAAAATAAATAGAACTGTATTTTTTAACAGCTGGCCTACGATTCAAGTTTCATTAGTGAATTCTAGTTTACACTTGCATGTAGCAGTGGCGTCCATTTAACACACTAATCATTTCATTGTTGTTATGTCCCTGCAGGTTTATCAACACCTCCGGTTGTTTTACACATCAAGTGATAGGTCACTTAATTTATTATTAGGGGTTAGGAGTCATGCTTCATCTGGAGTGACGCCACTAATATTTGTTTTTACAAAAATTAGTGGCGTCACTCCAGATGACGCATGACTGCATCTCTCTAATAATCAACGAAGTGACGCATCACTTGATTTGTAAACCCAACGGAGGTGATGATAAACATGTAGTGACATAACAACAATGTAATAATTAGCGTATCCGAGTGACACTAACTGCTACATGCTGGTTTATACTAGGCTTTAGTTTTTCTTGCTCCATTTAGTTATATACTAGACGCCATACTATTGTGAAGTTTAACCGTTCTTAAACAGCTGCCTCTAATATAATATAGTGGAAGGTCAGCTGCTTGAACAGTTTCAAAGATTCCAATTGTAAAACGCCAATTATACGCTAAAGAAAATAACTATCCTTGAGATTCCCCTGGTGTTACATGGTGTAATTCTATCATTTGAATAATTACAATTTAGAAATCATATTAATTTGTGAGCCACTCTGAAAAATGTCATTTGAGCAATTATTCATATTATGTATCTACTTTTGTATTTACTAAAGGTTAATCAAACAAATTTGGTTTGTTATCTGGTACTGTATTAAGAACATATGCTATATTGTAGTGGATGTGTCAATGCATGAATGCACTATAATTGAATTATCAAGACAACGCTAACAACGCTATTATTGTGTCATGATTGAATAGCCTCCGCAACACCGTATGTTGCCAAAGAAAGGTATAAAATTACCTCGTACTGCCAAATGATTCAAAAGTTGTTATCAACGACCATTGGTTTCAAACCTCAAGGGTTCATTTTCAAGTTGTGGTCAAGCTAATCAAAACATTCCTCTTCGAGTTCGATGGCGTTGGAGAGACGTCATCACACTAACACAACAAAAACACGACATTTATACGAACTGACAAACATTAACATAAATAAAAAAAAAACTGGCCAGTATATACTGTAATAAAACCGCACATGTGTCGTCGACGGAAGTTGGATCTTGACATCATGAGTTGGAGTCATGATTCAACTTCCGTACGGATAAAATACTATAGTCTATTTGTTTTCAATTAATTTCCCCCTTTTTTGGAGAATGAATGCCCACAATTTTTAGTGTTGGGTCCAAGAAGCGTAATGTAACAGTGTAAGCAGCGAATGCAAGTGTTTGGTACTTTTTATCAAATAAAATAAACATGCAAAAATGCCCTCTTCCGAAGTTGAAGTACAAAAAAATAACTGATTTATGAACGAGGATGTGAATTAACCATACGCAATACGTTATTGTCTTAAGATGATTTGGCGCTCTAGCATCTGCAATCATCATAAGATTTTCTTTAAATTTGGTAAAGATAATATTATTGTCTACGATCTGATTGGCTAGTTAGTTGGGGGAATAAATCGGTAGCCCCTGTCCTCATATTAAGGAACGCAAAGCCCAAAATGTTGGGTTATGGTATGGTCTAAAATGGACGAACTCAAGCCCTGAATTTAGATTCGCTCCCTCAAGTCAGCGTGCTGCGGGAGCACTCGTTAGCTATCGGTTCAGTAGGTTTATATTATGCAATTTTTAATTGAGCGTGGAATGGCGCCGTTATGTTTGCTCAGCAGAGTAAATGTTGACACACGAGTTCCATTTGATCTCTGCAAATATCGCTCAAACGTCAGTGATAATGAGTGTGGTCAATATCACACAAACGGTTTCACACTTAAAATTCACACTTCGAACGTCAACATCTATCCACATTTGCAAACGGTTTCTCGAAAAGAGGAACAGGATATCGGTTAAAACAACGTTTACCGACCAATCACAAGGTGCTATTTCGCGGAATTGGCCAGAAATGCGCCAGCTTTACACAGGCCGTGGTCGTGATGTCACGTCATGCCTACCAAACTTTCTGCGCTCTCAGTTTTCCAAGAATTGTTTCTGCCTTTTTGACCTTGGAATTAAGAGTATGTTTTGTACTCTTTCTCATTCAGTCATGCTTCGAAATTTTGAAACGATCTGATCGCACAGGCATCGATTTCGTTACCGAAGCGCCGCCATTAGGCCCACATCGAAGCGATTCGGTTGAAGCTTAGTGTACTCGTTTCGATCTGTCGCTACGAAATTGGGACAATTTCTTGTCCCAAGGTACAATCTTAGAGGACATTGGCATAAAAACTGGTGACCATCCCAAGAAATCGGGATGTGTGGCAGATCCATCTGTGAGTCCCTGATCGTTACGATTTTTTCCAGGTTGAATGCTCATCGACCTTCCGTTATCGAAAAATCGTAATATTCTCCCGATTAACGTAACAATATTTGGCCGTGGAGTGGTTGGAGCAATCAGATCGTTGCAAAATATCGTTGCGTGTGCATGTTTCACATCATGCGATTTTTGTGGTTCCGGCAAAAAGTCGGATGTCGGAGAGGTTTTGGTGAAGCAAAGAAATGTATCGAGCCTTTCACATTATGCGACAACGATTTTTTGTCGGTCCGACGCCGGATTGCATTTGGCAGCAGTGGAACCGTGGAACATAAGATCAAATGAATGCTTTCACACTGTCCGATTTTGGGTCGGACGGTTATCGGCATCCGACTTTTTGCCGGAACGACAAAGATCTCATAATGTGAGACAGGCCTAAACGGGTCTTTATAATTTTCAGATTGATGTATACCAAAGTGTTATCGTGTGGCTCATTGGCGTACAATTCCTATACGTTCAAAATCAAAATTGTATAAGCCTAATAGCTAAGGTTGGGAAACTTAGAGGGGATTTAGACATATTAAAAGTCGCACAGTTCTATGAGGAAACTATTTTGTAAGTGCACACTGACCATTTACTTTCTTATGCAAAACAAATAATGCATAAGAAAGTAATAATGTAAGATAATGTAATTTTTTTTTCTTATGGTAAAAAATTGTGACTTTACATAATTACCTTACTTTCAGAATCAATTTTCGGTCCAAATATATTACGATTACTAAACTTTAAATTATTACATCTTCATGAAACAAAATCTTAAAGCAGCCCCACACTGTGATTTAGGGCGATTCTCCGAAAAGTGAAACTGACTTGGATGTTTATTAAAGTAATTTTGGAAAACTTTTAATGGGTGTGTTTTGTTAGTAAACTATATAAATTTAATGATTATGGTAAAAAAATTATTTTTCCTCCGTACTGTGAAAAAATACCTTCCAAAGTTAACCAATCTTGTAAACACCAATCACTCATAAAAATTACTCAGATTTAAATGTATTTTGTTCGGTCAAATCAGAATATTTTCATAAAATAATATATTTACATTATTGCTTTGTCTTTGAGCAACACGCCAATAATATAAATACTCCCGTTGCAGCAGACCTGCATACTCAGCGAATTTCAAATGCAAAAGAAAACTTTTCAATCCAACATAGCGAGATTTGACATGTTTTTGTAGGTTCCATAAGAATAACATGGAAAATGAGTATGGAAGTTTGCTGTAACAGGTCTGTTAAAACTGGGTGGTTTTGATTGAATATTTAGAAGATCTTAACTAGAAGAAGCCATATACCAAGTTTTACCAAGATAAGTAAAAAAAATAAGGAAGATTATAGCATTTATTTTATTTCCCATAAGGATAACAGGGGGAATGAGTATGCAGGTTTGCTGCCACAACAAAGGAAACTTCGGAGATTTTAGACGAAAATATATTAAATCTAATCTATATGAAGCCACAAAACAAGTTTTATTACAATATGTTGAGTAATGAGTGAGATATAGAATTTTACTTATTTTCCATAAGGTTAACATTGGGACAACGTACTGTGTTTACCACTTTCAATATCTCAGTAACCAATGGACATAGAGCAATGATTCACAGTGCTAAATTGTTTGTTTTTTCGAGCTGAATTCAATGTTGCAAGCCAAAATTTGATTAGTTTTAGCGAATTTCCCCTATAGGGAAGAAGCTATTACCGTAGGTGTCATGGTAAGACCTAAGCCCGAGACCATGATAATTTTTGATTTAGGGCCACCAGAAGCAAAAAACACCATTCGTTCGAATTTTTATACATCTATATATATATATATTTTTTTTTTTAAATAAACAAAAAGACCGACTTACAAGTTATTCGTGTAATATTTCGGTTAACACCATCTTCAGACACTTTACAAAATAATAACCTAAAATTAAAATTAAAATTAAAATTAAATATTTTGGTGATCATATGTTTTGTTCTCTTGATGTCATGTGTTGAATGCAAGTAAAGATGAGTGTATAATTTTTATTTTTCTTTCTATATTTTGTTGTCTGTATATGAATGAGGTAATTTATATTTTATCTAAGTTTGAGGCCATGTGGTGTTTTTAAACGTGTTATTATTTGATGGGCTTGCTCTAAGCATCTCAACGATGGAACACTGAAGTTCTTTTTTAGCTGACGGATCGGTTTTACTTTATATGTTTCTTCGAAACTTGATTTGTGGTCTAATCCGTGTAAAACCAAGGGTTTGGTCATATCATTGTGCCTGTAGTCAAATTGATGCCCAGTCATTCTGACTCTCAGGGTGTTTGTCGTGGATCCTATATAGTCTTTGGGGCATTTTTTTGCATTGTATTTGATAAATTATATTTTTTGATTCACACGACAAACATCCCTGAATTTTGTAGTTTTTTGATGTTGTACCACTTTCAAAAGTGGCCGAACCTTCGATTTGTTTACATACCAGGCATCTTGGTTTTTCACATGGATGTGAACCTGGTTTTCTGTTTAATTCTTCATAAGTTGGAAGTTTTGGATGTGACAGTATCTCTTTGAGGATTGGTGGTCGTCTGAAAATAACTCGTGGGGGGGATGAAAATAATGATTGAGTTAATGGTGAGTTTTTTAGGATGTTGAAAGCGATTTTGATGACGTTTTTTAGTTTGTGAAGGCCGGGGTAGTATTGTGTAATGAGTTTAGGTTCATCTGTTGTGTAATTTATTTCTTTTTGTTGAGTCCTTATATTCTTTTCATCTAATTTCTCATTTAATAGTTTTATTGGGTAGCCTCTTTGTTGAAATGCATTTTTCATTCTTGCTATATATTCTTTTTTGTGTTCACTCTCACTTCAAAGTTTGATAGCTCTGTATAGTTGACCCTTTGGTATAGATTTATGTTGGGGGGCAACTTTGGTAGTGTAGGTATTTGAACTTGTTTGTTGGTTTGATATTTACTTTATGTTTCAGAAATCCATTGTGAATAAATACATCTACATCTAGGAATGTCGTACTATGAGAAGAAATTTGCCATATAAAATTTAAGTTTCCGAATTCATTTAGAGAGTTTAAAAATCTCTGTAATTTCTCAGAACTGTGAGTCCAAACCATGAATATATCGTCGATAAATCGAAACCAGCAAAGTGGTTTATCGACTTGGGTGCTGAGGAATTCGTATTCATATTTAGCCATAAAAATGTTGGCGTATGACGGAGCCATTCTGGTTCCCATTGCGGTTCCTTTCTTCTGTAAGTAATATTCATCTTTAAAACAGAAGCAGTTGCATTTTAAAATAAATTCTATCAAGCCCATCATAAACTTTGTACTTGGTTTGGTATTTCTCGGTCTGTCATTAAATATTTCTTCAACGGCTTTCATACCTTGCTCATGTTTAATGTTTGTGTATAAGCTTTCAACGTCGATTGATACAAGATGGATGTCATCAGGCAAAGGTTGCGCAATATTTTTTAACTCATCGATTAAATGTTCTGAGTTCTTTATATGGGATGGCATTTCTTTAACAAACGGTTGTAAATAAGCATCTACATAAATGAATTGAATTTATATGATGAAATAAACTTCACATGCAAGAAGAAAAAACATTATTTTGTAATGTGTACAAAGCCTATAGAGTGTCTGAATGTCTCGTGCATCACGTATAGAATCACCTGTCGTTTATTTCTTTAAGTTATTTGAGAAAACCCTTTAAAAACCTTCTGACATGTTCATTTCAATGTATATTTACTAAATCTAGGTCACCTCTGAAAAGTATTTGAAAGAAGTGGCAAAAAAAGCAATCAGAAACTTTTGTCCTGTGCATCACGTCCCGTGCATCACGATGTATTATAATTTTAAAACATTTTTAATATATTAAAATATTAATTTTCTTAAAACAAAAAAATATTTTCAAACAGAAAACATTTTATACAATAAAATGAAAAATTTTAAATAAATAAATAATTTACCACATAAATCACAGAAAAAATAGCATTCACCTTACTTACGAAACTCTGGACTTTGTCTGAGTCCCGTGCATCACGGTCACTTTTCTAGTGATAACTTAAATTTATTACACAAAAACTAAATTTTCTTTGAGTGGATAGAATCTGCAGGATGAAATACACTAACCTGCATTAATAAAAAAAAATTATTATTTTGTAATATTTACAAGGGTATAAAGTGTCTGAATCTCCCTTGCGTCACATAGAGAATCGCCCTTTAGCGGCGTTGGCTGGGCAGTCGATGGTCACAGGGCGCTATTTTAAGCTCGGGTTCGTACGTCGACGCTTACGTGACATTACTGACATTGCAGGTGTCATGAATGAAACCATAGCTCGACCCAGCAGTGTGTCAACAACCTACCGAACCAGTGGTTATTACTATTGTAATGTATTTTGTAACACCATACAGTACTTCAAACTCTCTGAGTAGGCCTACTGGTACCTGAATTTGTCAAAACGCTTTGAGTGAAATTGACGATGATTTTACTTAAGTTTGAAATGTAAAAATGTTCATGGATTTTTTATAAAATAACAAACATTTTAGCGAATTTCCCTTATAGGGAAGAAGCTATTACCGTAGGTCTCATGGTAAGACCTAAGCCCGAGACCATGATAACTTTTTGTTTTGGGGCCACCAGAAGCAGAAAACACCATTCGTTCGAATTTATATATATATATATATATAAATTCGAACGAATGGTGTTTTATATATATATATATATATATATATATATGTGTCTGTCAGCACGATAGCGGCCGTAAAAATGGTCCGATCTTAATGAAATTTGGTACAGACATGTAAAGTGGTAATCCCTTGGACGAGTTTGTAAACCAGCCCGATCGGACCACCGGAAGGGGGGGGGGGGGTAAAGGGGGATAAACCCCCCAAAAATGGGTTTTTTGAGTGTTTTTACATAGGAAAATAAGATTTATCGAATTTTTGTTGGCACCATTGAATTCAACTAAAAAAAAACAAACAATTTAGTATTTTGAATCACTGTTCTATGTCCATTGGTTACCGAGATATTGAAAGTGGTAAACACAGTACGTTGTTCCAATGTTAACCTTATGGGAAATAAGTAAAATTCTACATCTCGGTTATTTCTCAACATATCTTGATAAAACTTGGTAAATAGATTCTTCTAGTTCAGATCTACTGAATATTGAATTAAAACCACCCGGTTTTATTATACCCGTAGCAGCAAACCTGTATACTCATTCCCCATGTTATTCTTATGGAGCTTACCAAACATGTCAAATCTTACTATGTTGGATTGAAATATGTTGTTCTGCATTTGAAATTCGCTGAGTATGCAGGTCTGCTGCAACGGGGGTATTTACATTTGTGTGATTTAATGAAACTAGTTTAAATGAATAAGAATGCTTCTATATTAGGCAGGTAAACTTTAGAGAACATTAAGACTACCAAAATTGAAAGGATATGTAAAAAGAAAATGACCAAAACCTCTTTGTAGCCTACTGATTCAATCGAAAATGAGTTAACATAAATAATTCAGAAATAATTATTGTTAAAGTTATTTTAATGTCTTTTGTATGATGTAATTTTGATATTGTAGTTAGTTTACTCACTTTTACCAATCATATTTTTCTGAAGAACTAACAGAATTTCTTTAAATAATTTACCAACATAAACTGCTATTTTTATGAATTTTTAAATTATTTTAATAGGCATCAGAAAATTGGGACAATTTCTTGTACCAAGGTACAATCTTAGGACATTGGCATAAAAACTGGTGACCATCCGAGAAATCGGGATTTGTGGCAGATCCATCTGTGAGTCCCAGAACCTTAGTGCTCATAAACTTTCAAAAATAATTTAAATTAGATTTTAAGTGTTTTTTTTAATTTTTTCATATTATGTATGATTTGTTTGTGTGTTCATTTTCATATTTAGCTGTTAATTTCAATCAGCCTCACGGTTATTAAATGTGTAATGCATACACAAATAATGCTTATCGACCCATTTTGGTTTTGTTTGTTAATGAACAAATGTTCGCGTATAGACTTAATACTGAACAGAGCAAAAAAGGTTATATATTTGTCTGCTGATGTATACCATAATGACCACAAAGAATACAGAATATATTACATTAGTTCTGCAAGACGTCTTAAGAAGATGATTTTCTGGTTGCAAAATATATTTAATAAGATATCTAGATTTTTCAAAGTAATAAAAGAACTTGTTATTACGTTACACTTTTATATTAGCGGTATCCTAATTTCGTCTTTTGTTTTATATTCTCGAAATAAATAATAAAATGATCGTTTTTTGTTTGTTACAGTGACATATACTGCTACGGATCGTTACTTCACGTCGTCCAAATGGCTTCCATATACCACGACTCCAAGACCTTCGTAGATATGAAAATGAAGTATAACGCGAACGAAACGATGAGACTGTTCGAGGAAATGATGAAGAGGACGGACCAGAGGCCGTCAAAGCTGGACGTGGAAGTGTTCGTCAACGAAACGTTTGATCCGGCGGGGAGCGAGTTCGAGGACTGGACGCCGACGGACTGGATACAGGAGCCGCGGTTCCTGGAGAAGATCCTGGATCCGGATCTGCGCAGCTGGGGCAGTCAGCTCAACGTGCTGTGGACCATCCTCGGCCGCAAGATGAAGGATGACGTGCGCATCAACCACGACCACTACTCCATCATCTACGTGCCTCACCCGGTCATAGTGCCGGGCGGGCGGTTCCGAGAGTTTTACTACTGGGACTCCTACTGGATAATCAGAGGCCTGCTTCTGTCGGAAATGTACCAGACGGTGAAGGGGATGCTGAGCAACTTCCTGTCCATCGTCGACCAGTACGGGTTTATCCCCAACGGAGGACGGGTGTACTACGCCATGAGGTCTCAGCCCCCTCTCCTCATCCCCATGGTCAAGAGCTATGTGGATGTTACTCACGATTACGAATTCCTCAATCCAACATTCACATTCTCGAAAAGGAATTTCAGTTTTGGTTGAACAACCATACCATCGAAATTGAAAAAGATGGGAAAATGTATACTCTAGCCAGATATAAAGATGCTTCGCAAGGTCCGAGACCGGAATCCTATAGGTAGGTCATGTTTTGTTAACCTATGGCTGGGCTTGTTTTCTTTTACCGTTTTAAGTAGTGTCAGCGAATTAAGTACAAACAAATGTAACCTCACCTCTGCTCGTAGAGAGTGAACCGAAGATGACCGGCATGATTTCAGTTTACCGTCGCCCGACTGTAGTAAAACCATCAAAGTAAATAAACAACTGGAACGCTAAGTATGGGTTCACGAAAGCGCGCCGTTGTGGCAGCCTTCCCCCACCACCATGATGGACCCAGCAGAAATGAGCCAATATATCGAATGGCGCACGAAGTTGTTAACTCGCTCCTAGCCTTCAATAACACAGTTTAAGTACAATGATATTTATATATTCGGAATCTGCATTAAATGCAGAATGCAATGGTATAAATTACTTTTTTTTTTTACTTTTACATTTTACTTTTAATTTTAATTAGGATTTTCACAGTTAAAAAGAGTTAAGAATTATCACTTTGTGACATGAGAAAGTTAGTATTCGTGGTTTTTTATTTTATTTTTGTGCTAGAAGTAAACTTTAAGCGTCAAAGTTAAAGATATAATATTCAACGTGTAATCAATCAATTTACAATGAAGTGTGCAGATATTTTGCAGTAGAGTGATTAATAGCGCGACTAGGTTGATTTTATGTCGCACCAACCTCCTCAGTCCAGCAATTAATTCTTTAAAATGTTTTTGCTACTCGATCATTGTAAAGCTCAATTAATGTTTACATTTTAATAGTTGATATAAGTTAAAGAATACAATCATTCTATAAATGTGTTATACATACATTTTATTTATATATAGAAGATAAATGTCAATACCCGCGGCACCGGGCTGCCGTTTAGTTGAAGAAACTAATTGAAACTGGGTCTCAGCTCCACTGAATGAAATACTCCATGTAATACAATTAATTATTTATTGTATACTCATTCCTATATTTAAAAAATAATTGCCAAAGTCCAATTAAAAAGGCACTTCAATGACGTGCAGAGCAGCGCACAGTGGTCCGAAATGGGGAAATACCTGGCCAAAATGATAAAAATGAACTATTGTGCCCGGTCTTATCTTATCTACAGATATCTAGAGAACTGATTGAAGACCTCTTTTGTTGATGTCTGGCCTCTCTGCTCGTCTGTCATTTGTGTACTGGCGTTCAAAGTTGATCGACTGTGGTTGCTCTTTCCTGAGTTGTATACTTAATCATGAATTAAGTTTTTATATACAAGACCCCTGAATTTACAACATGTTAGTCACACCATATAATTTCAATTTTATCAATTTAATTCCTATTTGTGAGGAAATATTATCCAATTTTCATATAACATATTGTTGGTTTAAGTTATAAAGAGTATGTTATACAATCAAATATATGATTTTCCGGTAGAGTTTTAAAAAGTCCTGGTAAGATCCGTTTCAGTGAAGCTAGTGTTTCAGTGCATAGTGTTACCTGTGATGGCACTACAACTAATGTAGCAGCTTTACAAAAGTTGGGTTGTGAACTTCCAAACAAGTCATATTTTACTCTTAAAGGAATAGATCATAGCATTTGCATCATGCTTGATGCTGCTCATATGCTTAAGTTAGCTAGAAATACGTTAGCTGATAAGAAAGTAATTGTAATTGTAGGTGATAAGAAGGAATGGGAATCTAATAGAATATAAGTATATTGAAAATCTTTTAAATTTGCAAACAAGCGAAGGGCTTAAGCTGGCTAACAGGCTATCCCACTCCCACATTTTCTTTAAAATAAAAAGATGAATGTTAAGTTAGCCGCCCAGATGTTAAGTTCAAGTGTAGCCACAGCTCTTGATTTCTTATAAAAAACTAACCATGCCAACTTTCAAAACTGTGAGGAAACAGTACGATTTATTAAGGTTATTGACAGACTTTTGGATTGTTTGAACACGAAAAACCCTTGGGGGAAACATTTTAAAGAGCCGATAAAAAAGAGTAATTTGGAATATATCAAAAAAGTTTCAAGAGACGCCTTTGATTATTTAAGTAAGCTGAAAATCGAAAATGTAAATATTTTGAAACACGCTCAAAAAACATTTGCTCTAGGGCTGATGACAAACATAAACTCTATTACTATCTTAAGTGATAGGTTGCTGAATAAAATAGGTTTTAAATATATATTAACCTATAAGTTTTCACATGACCACTTAGAATTACTGTACAACAATTTAGAACATGCATTAAGAAAACTCATGTTCAGGAACAGGGTTCAGCCTTCTAGAGAGGGCAGTTGTCTTCAATTTGACGAAAACCAACAGCTATTTGACGAACATTTTTATTTGCTATTTCTCATTAAATACCAAACAAAGAAGATAGTAAATGATTCCTTCTTAACAAATGGGGACTACCAGTCCCCGTATATGTAGTCTACATGTTATATTTTAATTTACAGTACCATAGCATGTAAATAGTTTACCAAGAAGGCAATAATCCAGTATTTAACCTGTAGTGTAACCTGTAATAAAATTTTTTTAACATAAAGACTGATTGTACTCAGAAAGTTTCAAGAAGTACCGTAAACGAAAAGAACAATGGAACCAGGGAGGACGGCCCGCGGCGCAACTTATAAAGAACCTCGTCGCGCTATTAATCACTCCATCACACATGACTAACGAATTTTATTTGAAATTGCTTGGTTATATGCTGAAAATAATCTCATTAGCTATAACTTTCACACTTGAAGTTTGCTTCTGACCAAAAAAAAAATTCTAGCTTAGTAACTTTTTAATGTCAAGATATAAAAATTTTTAGTTATTTTCAGTTGTTAAAATTCAAATTACACTTTAAACAATAATATATTTATACGGTCAGATTCTGCATTTAATGCAGATTCCGAATCTATAAGTATAATTGCACTTACCCTAATGTATAGATGGCCAGGAGCGTAATAATAACCGCGTGCACGGCTTGAGTAACTGACTCATCTGCGTTGGGTCCATCATGGTGGTGGGGGAAGGCTGCCAAAACGGCGCGTTTTTCATCCGTCAATTCCTATCTACCCAGTGCTCCAGTTGTTTATTTACTTCGATGAGTAAAACCCTTCTACTGGAGTTAGTGGCAAATTTTGGAACCCTATAAAAGTTTAAAAAGGGGAGGTCAGCAGTTTTTCGGTCACAATGTAATTCATATGGGAGAACGTTGGTTCACTTAGGTACCATTTAAAAGATAACCATTAGGTTTATCAAGTTGAAATTTTTACCACACATTCCTTATGATACAATTGAACAGATGATCTAAATTGAATAAAATAGCTATTCAAACAAAAAAATTCAAAAACTCATTTTATTATATATTAAAAAAAATTTCTATCAAAAAAATTGTTTAATAATGATATTTTTCTTTGTTTGAAAAAATTCTAGTACATTAACACTATGACATAGTTATGTACAACCAAAAAAAAATTCAGGACAATAGCATTAATAGTTTGTGAGATAAGTGTACCTATTTAATCGTAACCTAGGTTACGGAAAAACACATTTTAAGTCTGAACAGCAGGGTGAGAAGTTTGATTTAGGCCTAGGCCACATTTTCCACCACTAGGTTTAGTATACCTATTTCCTGTGAATTTGCGACTTGAATTGAATTTCCTGATTCTAGGCATCACTTCACATAATCTTAACACTATGAATAAGAATAAAGTACACAATAAATCACTTTTCACCACTAAAAAACTCCAGAAATCATAATTTCTAAGACACAAACTTAAAGTTGTTTACTTTTAGACATAACCAAAACAACAGGTTACCAAAACAAAACACAGCTGCTACTGTCTGTATATGCACCAAAATACAGCCAATACTACCAACATGAAACATTGAATAGCACAAGTAAACCAAAAGAGGTACTATACAATATGTTTGAACTTGTAGGTAATGGACTTTCGAGCAAAATAAACTGACATGTCACCCTTTAACAAATATTTTAGGGTGTTAAAAGGATTCATAGCCATATAGTGTTATATATTTTTGGAAAGAGCATGAAATATAAGGAATACAAATCAAAAATTTAAAAAAATTGATTTTTTGACCGAAAAACTGCTGACCTCCCCTTTGAAAGTTATTATCGCCATAAATAAACTCTAGTTTTTTCTCGAAATTTGTCTTGATGTGGTTTCTATATTCTATATAAATACAGGTAAACATGAGAAAAGCATTCTTATTATAACATCATTTTTATTTTAAAGCGGTATTCATAACACAATTTTATGTTAAAACTCATAGATCCCATACGAGACTGCATTATATGGTTTTCTAAAAGATCTTGGCAGAGAAATCATTTTGAACACATAAAAATGTCAGCAGTGAATCTCTGAAACATCATTAATTTAATGTTACAGTGGAGCCCCGCTAATCCGAAATAATTGGGACCGGACCCATTTCGGATTAGAGAATATTTCGGATTAAGCGAACTATTATTAAAATAAAGATAATTATTAAATACAACGTGCAATTAAATAAACTACGCGTCTAAACGCCAAATCACACCAATCACGGTACGAGAATTCGAGATTTTTTACCGATCAGCGATTTTTTACCGATTGTTAAATCGTGGAAATGGTTTTGAGAGAACCGGACAACACCACAGAGGAGAAACAAAGATTAGATTCTTCTCTGTGACTACACCGCGGCCCAAGACGATAGTGCAGGTGAAGCAGACGACGACAGCGATCCATCGATATAAAACTACAGTAGTGTTATATCGATGCAGCGAGCAGAGAGTATCCTATTCGGACGCCGCGGCTGCCTCTGATCTAGCGCTACGCTACGTAGAACAACAGTCCACCGCGACCCCAGCCGAACAGCGGGCACAACATGTGAAAAGAATTTTCCTATGCTTTCGCCTGAGGCCGTTTTGTATTTGACCGGCAATGACGGATGATTTCTCAAATAATGAGTTTTGAGATTTTTTAAGATTTTTTTTAACAAACCGAGCAAATTACTCGCTCACCGGATGAAGCCATCACTTTACACAGCAGGCACGATCATAAAAATGTTTTCCATGTCAAATATCACCGTAAACTGATAAGCCCGAACGTAAGGACAGAACCATAACAAACAAAACAACTTTGACGTCGAGGTTGAGGTTGGATAGTGAGCCGACAGCTGACAGAAGCCGGCAGACGATGCGCAGTAGCTTTTTGCGCATCGGCGCATTCGAGTTCCCATTCGGTCAATGGTTAATATGATCGCATATCTATATTTGTTTTCAAACAATCGAATGGGGTGAGAATACGCCTATTGTTATTCATTGTGTAATTCGGTTATTCTATGGAATATAGTACACCTTGGATTATCCGGACCCCACATTATCCGGATCCCGGATTATCCGGACCGGTCCATCCGAGAATTAAAAAATTAAAATCACGGCAAAAACGAGATTTTAGCGAGTTTACGAGGGAAATGCTCCTTCTAAAAGTAAAATTCAAATAAATGCACTACATTAACTGTGCGCATTTGGAATCACAATAATTAAAGGAGTCATATTGCCTAAACAGTACATTACAGCATTTTTGTGAACGAAGTTTTTTGCTTTGCTATACTTCAGGCACTAGCATTTATCACATTTATTAGCAAAAGCGTAGCCTAAGACAATTTTTCGAGTTAGTTTATATTGCTGTCGAGTTAGTTTATATTGATGATTTTATAGTTGTGAACTCTGTGTGTGAATTTATGACGAGTTTTAAAATGAGCTGTTGTAAAAGTAAAGAAGTGGTTTTAACTTTAGAACAGAAGAATACTGTCAGAAAAATCAATGCTAGAGAATCAGGTAAAAAATTAGCTACGGAACTGGTTGTTGGAACAAGTATGGTAAGTGACTGGAAGAAGAATGAGCGCAGCTAGAAAAATGGTACGTATGCGGAAAAAGCTCGAAAGACAAATTAAATATGTTGGGTAGTCTTGATACGCCATTTGCAGCATCAATTTAGCAAAGGCTAAGGCACTCGACCACTATTTAGGCGATATTGTAATGGCCTCGGATTATCCGGATTTTTTGTCATCCGGATCGGTGTTCCGCCACATTAATCCGGATAATATGAGGTGTACTGTACTTAGTTTCTCACGATCGATGCACCGACTGTTGACTTGGCTGCTTTCGTTTTAAAATGCATGACGTTTCATAGCGTTATAGTTCGCAGAAAGGAGAATCTTTCTGCAGAAAATAATGTTGTCGACTTAATACAGAAACTTTTTCTGCAAAAAATAATTTTACTAACTTATTACTTGAGGATTTTCTGCAGCCACTATTAAAAAACAACCTGTCGGTCAGGCTGAACTTTCTGCAGGCCTTGTGTCTTCTTTCTGCGACAATGTCGCACTGTCGCCCGTAGTTATGCTTTGGGGAACCAATGTAGTTTCGTTCAATAACACTGTTCTGTTTTGATTATTATATTTTCTATCTTTTAAACTTACTGTAATTTTCAGAAATAAGTTACGCTTAATCAATATTTTTCCTTGTTTTTATTTATTCCTTAATATTGCCTGATTTTGGTTTCGGATTAAGCGGATTTTCGGATTACTGGATTTCGGATTAGGGGGACTCTACTGTATCTGCGAAAAAATCCTGCAAAAAAAACATCTTAGATCAGTGGTACATTAGGCTTTGTTAAAGAACTGCATTTTTTATGTCAAAATTATTGTTTTTCCCAGTCAATCTAAAATGTTTATCTTTTAAAATTTTTTTGAATCTTAAATTTTTGAGTTCCTATAGCAAACTCTTATACTTAATGAAAACAAATACCCCCGTTATTATTTGTTATGTGTTATGTTATGTTAAATAAGACGAACATATGTCAATCCAACATAGCAAGTTTTGACATGTTTTTGTAATCTCCATAAGAATAACATGGGGAATGAGTATGCAGATTTGCTGCAACAGGTACGTTAAAACTGGGTGGTTTTTATTCAATATATAGTAGGTCTGAACTAGAAGAAGCCATATACAGTCGACTCTCGCTAACACGAACCTTGATATCACGAAATCTTCGATATCACGAATTATTTTTAATCCCCTTGGAAAAACCTGTCTAACACGAAGAAATTACTATACATAACACGAACTAATTTTCATAAAACGAACTAATTTTCCGGGTATATTTTACCTCCATAACTCAAAGGGACCAAAAATTACCTCTATAACACGAAGTTCAGTAGATAAGACGAATTCGATTCGCGCTTTACCTCCATAACTCGAAGTTTACCTCCATACCACGAAGTTTTCAGAATGGACCTCTGTAATACGAAATCCCGGCGTTCTAAACTGTTTACTCTATTTTATTTTACACGTTTTTTATTTTTTATACCGTACTGTAAGTATTAATTATTAATACAGTAATATTCAAAGTTAAAGGATTATTTTTGTAGCTGTTGGGGTTACAGTAAAGTTTCTTTATATTATTGTTTTAATAAAAATTATGGTCGATACTGTAATAAAACAGAGGAAGATCACAGACTTTTTAATCAGAATTAATATGATCTTATCTGTTTTTGTGTTTTACAGGTTATTATATTATAAATACTGTATTTTTCATTGATATACTGTGTGTCCCAAAAGTCCCGGAACGGTTTAATATCTTTTAAAGTAAGCCAGATATCAAAAAAATATTTTGCATACCTTTTAGTACTAAGAAAAACTACTTTTTGATGTATGTGTCATTTCTGCCCCTGCCCCCAAAATTGGATTTTGGGGTGGTAGCCCCAAAATTTTAAATGTAAACCCCCATCGTGTGACTGCTTATTTTAAAGGGCTTGTTAAAAGAAACACAATGCCGCAAACCGGAGGTCGATATCATGCTCCAGTCCAAAATTTAAAAAATGCTGTCCGTCAATTAAAATTGAGTATTTTCTGTGTTCAGCAATTCTCATTTAAATCGAATAAGAACCACAAGAACACATACTAACTACTTAAAAGATACAAAAATATTAATATCTTGTCGTCATCATCAAGGCACAACCCTCCAAAATTGTTTTTTGGGGGTGGGGGTTTGTCCAACCAATTCCAATATTAACCCACATCGTATGACCACTCATTTTAATTTTCTGAGTAAAAAAATAAGCCAAAGCTTGTTTTAATTAAATTTCAAAAAAGTTACCTTACTTGTAATAAATAAATTAATTTTGTTAGGGTCAAAATTATTTAACAAACATACTAATAGATATCCGCCTTAATGCGACCTTTGGCTCACTATACCTGCGGAGGGTCGTCTATGCGTTACCTTTTAGAAAACCCCCATACATGAAGTTCCAAATATTTGCCACAAAAATAACCAATTTTTTAAAATGTCATTAAAACAAGCTTTGGCTTATGTTTTTACTCATTCAGCATATTAAAACGAGTGGACATACGATGTGAGCTGATATTGGAATTGGTTGGAAAAACCCCCACCCCCCAAAAACAATTTTGGAAGGTTGTGCCTTGATGATGATGACAAGAAATTATTATTTTTGTATCTTTTAAGTAGTTAGTATGTGTTCTGGTGGTTCTTATTCGATTTAAATGTGGATTGCCGAACACAGAAAATACTCAATTTTAATTGACGGACAGCATTTTTTAATTTTTTAATGGCTGCCATTTTGGAATGGAGCATGATATCGACCTCCGGTTTGCGGCATTGTGTTTCTTTTAACAAGCCCTTTAAAATAAGCAGTCACACGATGGGGGTTTACATTTACAATTTTGGGGCTACCACCCCAAAAAACAATTTTGGGGGCAGGGGCAGAAATGACACATACATCAAAAAGTAGTTTTTCTTAGTACTAAAAGGTATGCAAAATATTTTTTTTATATCTGACTTACTTTAAAAGTTATTAAACCGTTCTGGGAATTTTGGGACACACAGTATAGTATATAAATAAGTTAAACGCTTAGATTTGTCGAAGATGTAGGGAACAAACGAATTTTTTCTTTACCTCTATATCACGAATTTTCATTTGGTTTACCTCTATAACTCGAACTATTCCTATGACGAACTATACGTAACACGAAGAAAAATCGCAGTCCCGTGGAGTTTCGGTCCCGTGGAGTTTCGCTAAGCGAGATTTGACTGTACCAAGTTTTATTAGTATATGATGAGAAATAAGCGAGATATCTTTACTTATTTCCCATAAAGTTAACATTGGGACAACGTACTGTGTTTACCACTTTCAATATCTCGGTAACTAATGAGCATAGAGCAATGATTCAAATACTAAATTGTTTGTTTTTTCGAGCTAGATTCAATGATGTACTTTAATTTCTTTATGTAAAAAAACTCAAAAACCCCATTTTTGAGGGTTTTAACCCCCTTTACCCCCCCTTACAGTGGACCGATCAGGCTAGTTTACGAACTCGTCTGAGGGATTACCACTTTACATGTCTGTACCAAATTTCATTAAGATCGGACAATTTTTACGGCCATATATATATATATATATATATATATATATATATGTTTTTGGTATCTGGTGGCCCCAAAACGAAAAGTTATAATGGTCTCGGGCTTAGGTCTTAACCATGAGACCTACGGTAATAGCTTCTTCCCTATAGGGGAAATTCGCTAAAAGGACTCAAGTTTTTTATGTATGTGCAAAGCTTTAGAAAGGCTCCAGACATGTAAGATATTCTTTCCCCCTGCTTTTTGAAGACTGATGTTTATTTTGGAAAATCTGAATTATTTGTTCATGTCCTAACTAACTTCTTAAAATCGCTTGAATGTTTTTCAGTAATTAGAATAATATTTAGGAACAGAATGTGTAAGTGTTACAAGAGTTTGTGCTAGTTAGAATCAGTATAAAAATAACTCTTAGTTTGAATGAGTATAAAAATAACTCTTTTATGGTTTCATGGAGACCACTTAATTAATTATTTTCCTTCGTTTTTCTTGATAAAAAAATAAACTGCATGACTTATTTCCATGTTAATGACTAATATTTATGACTTAATGATTAAACCGCATCTTAATTTCCATATCAAATAATAGATAATTGATCATAATATGTGTGTGTTTTATATCAATCTTTTATGGTTTAGAAAACTTAATTAAAATCCAGGTCTTAAAATTATGGTTTAGAAAACTTAATCAAAATGAACTTGTTGAAATGATTTAGCTAAATAAAAATCATTGCTAAAATGCAGCAACCGTAAAGTGATCTCCATGTGATAATTTTTATTTGATAGTAAAATGACTGATAAGATACTAGTAGCATATAAATTCAGGAGAAAAAGTTCTTACCATTAGTTCTTGTAGGGATCCTATGAAGGCTGAAAACATGTAAGTATTGTCTTTTAAATTAATTGTTATTAAAAATTGCATTAAATTAATTACATGTTATTTAATTGCATTGCATGTTATTAGTTTATATAGAGACCTTATTAAATTTTTTTAGGATTGGTTCAAATTATTTTTCAACACTGAGTACATATTCAGTTCAATTAAAACCAAATCAATTTATTCATATAGCTGCACAAGTAATACGGATAGAATATTGCCATAGATATTTTAAATAATGGAAACCAAAGCTATGAGGATACAAAAATGAGTCATGAGTTTAAGAATAACAAACTACAGCTGCCAAAACAAAAACACCTCGGCTTAATCACAAAAGATGCCTGAAAACCTTTAGCTAGTTAATAGTTTCTAATATACACTATTAAATACTTATAAATTGTGATTGTGAACTTTTCTAAATCATGCTTTTACAGTAGTTTGTTTCCTAGAATTTTTATAAAAACTATTTTTTTCAAAATGTATGTACAATAAACAATTCTAATTTTTGGGAATTGTTGCTTTACAAAACCTTTTGATTTAAATTTAGCACTGTTATAATAATGCAGCTTATTTTTGTATCTTAAATATCTTGGACGAATTAGTTTTTTTTTTAATTTGTCCCAAAGACAGTTAAATTTAAAACCAATGTCATTTTCAGGGAAGACATTCTTAGTGCAGAAATTTTCAAATCGGATGAAGAGAAGGAAAGCTATTATCGAGAACTGAAGACGGCCGCTGAATCTGGCTGGGACTTCAGCAGCAGGTGGTTCATCCTAAACGGAACCAACAAAGGTACACGTCGTGTTGTGTATTTTGTGTTTGGTTATTGTGTATTATGTGTTGAGTTGTGCATTTAGTTGTTAACCCAGATAGTAAGCCTGTGCGGTGAACTAAATAGAGCGAGGTACCTTAGTAGCATGAGTCACTTCAAAGGCCAGCCAGAGGTAAGCCATGCCCATAGGCTCATGACAGAACAGGAGTTGTCCGCCGCCGGGATCGAACTAGCAATGTTTGACACTTGACCAGTACTTTTTTGCTGAGCTACTGCCTTGTTAAAGCAATTATTTATGATAATTATTGTATTTTTTTATGATCAATGTACATCTAAACTTAATACCAAGGAAATTTAATAATAGATAGAAATTTGGGTGTCTGAAAATCAATTTTCCTGTCTGGTTATTAGTGTTAACACATTGACTGCTAAACATTTTTTAATATACTGCCACATAGCTGTAAAAGTTTATTGCTAATTCACATAACTTATGGTTATGGAAGGTCAGTCTTGCCCAGTAAATGTTTTTTCGGGCCACTTCCGGTTTGTGGGATGACGTCAAAGATTCGGTCGTCTTTAGACGTCTTCAGCCTCACTGGTTGGATTAAAAATATAAAAAATGTTTTTCACGTGGTTTATATGTATATACTATACAAATATTGGGTTGTACAGTTTTTCTAGTCAGTTGTAAGTTCGACTATGTCACCATATACCGCATAAAATTGTGAAAAAAAAAACAAAAAAGAAGACTCTTTAGACGTCATACAGTTTACAGCACACACAAAAACTCAAAATCTCAAAATTCATTCATCTTACTTACGCACTATCACACAGGATAAACAAAACACACGCAAACTAACAAAAATCCTCACAGGAGTACGTTAAAATAGGATGGGAGCACGTGCCAAACTGCTTTGTTTACATGGGAAAATTCCCACATGTGCCGCTAGGAGCGCCTCTAACCGGAGAGCGGGAACTGCAAGCGACGGTGATGACGTTAAACTATAGTATGTCCCCCAGTGGCTGACAGAGTTTCAATCCCCTACTACCAAAACGGAGACGACAGCAAGTCTGTTTGATAAACCCTACATAAGGACGTCTTAGGACGTCCTCCGCTATTCATCAATGGATCGAAGACGTCTAAAGACGTCCTACGCGGACAAAGTGTTAAAGCCTTGGAAATTATGTGATTCTTAAAAAGCAGTAAATACCACATTTTTTCCCCAAAGATTAATTTTAGTCTCTCAAATTTACCCCTGGAATGATGCACCAACCAATTGAACTTAGAACCTTCACAATTCGATTAGGTAACCCACATTCAACAACAGAACTCACGGGAACGTTCATACCGCACATCCCAGTCACATGCACTGATTAAAAGTTGAGAAAAATAATTGAAAAATACCATAAGTCTGCCATGCTGCCTGATGGAATAGTTTCTCTCTATCAGCAACTGTACAACCTCAACATTCCTGTGACCAATGACGTGGTTTAGTGGTATGTCGTTGAAATAAAAGTCTCTAATTAATAATAAAAGTCCTTTTTTTAAAGTTTATAACTAATATCATTAGAAATTGTTATAATTTTGGCAGAGGCCATATGATTGAAAAAATTATTTCAGAGAAAGATGTTAACTTACCTACATGACTCAACTTAAATAGATATTGATGTTATAACTTACCAGTTAGACAAGAGACAATCTCCCAGTTTTGAGTTTTAGCATTCTTAAATTCAGCTGTTTAGTTAAGGCTACGGCCAATCCATGATGGAAAATGTCCACCAAAATCAAAATCATAACCTTCATTGCACTGTGCACACACCATAATCCTGCTGGTTAATTTGACTCATGAGTAGATGTGACATATTCTGCCCTAGTGAAAAAATCATTAGAGAATCACTAAAAAAATACGTAGTGATACGTAGTGGTAATTGGGCCAACTAGACATCACTACAGTACGTAGTGATGTGAAATCATTAGGTCGCGTAGTGATGTATAATGATCACCAGGTAATGTAGTGATGTCTAGTTGGCCCAATTTCCACTACGTATCATTACGTATCACTACATGTTGTTTAGTGATCTTGTGCGTAGTGATATCTAATGATCACTAGGTAATATAGTGATGTCTAGTTGGCCCAATTTACACTACGTATCACTACATGTTGTTTAGCGATCTTGTGCGTAGTGATGTCCAATGATGTACTGTCGAATTAAACCACATGTCGACGCTACCATTATTGTACATTATTGTATTGCTTACCATGTGATTAGGCAACAGTGTGTGTACATTCACCCTTTAACAATCAGGCCTACCCTTACTTAGCGTACATAAAGCCTTTTGTAGGCTTAACATAAATATAATTTCAAGTATTTCAGCCGTGACATGTAGTTTTCAAGTTTTTATGCAGGCTATAAAAACTTGTTTTCAAGTTCAAGTTGTTATGCAGGCTAGATAGGCCTACTAACGTTAGTAATTGTTAAAATAATTCTGCTAACATTTAAATCAGAATTTTTATGAAAATTATTATAGGCGTAGAGATTTAATAACTTATAAAAGGAGAGGTGGTTTCTATAGCCTATGTATGTTTAGATGTGGCTAGTGAACGCGAAAAATACTGAACCGACTGGGTTGAAATTTCACGCAGAGGTAGATCTAGAGCCTGTGAAACACAAAGGCCTATTCACTTCATCAAAATACCCGTGAACTTCCTCAGTTTCAATGTTTATACATTTTATAAAAATGCTCTAAAAGCAGTGGCAAGATCAGCTGTTTCAAGCTATCTATCGTGAGTGAAGCCACGGGCAACTGCTAGTACTGCTAGTAGTAATTATAAAGAAGAGGTTATAACATATTTGCACGTCTGAAGAAATTTAAAGGCACTAGATTTTTTAATAAATTATTTCAATGTTATTCCTATGGGTTTACTTTGTCTCCTGCCGGGACTTTGTGTTTTGCGTTTAAGTTTAGGGGTAATTATGTATTTTCCAGGACCCTTCCCGAAACTGAAAATATTTTTTCTAAATTGTTGGAAATTTTGCGCTGCTTCAAAAAAAAATGTTTTGGGAGGAAAACCTTGGAAAATTCCGAAGTCGGGATTTTTTTCTATACGGTAACGTGTCATGTGGGTAGTCAAATTAACTGGAAGAGTGAACTGAATAAGAACACTGCATGCACAAATTTCAAGAGTCTATGGATAATACCGTAGTTGTAGATGGAAAAGCATAACCACAGTAGCGGCCGGAAAAGCGTTGTACTGTAGTTACGACAGGAAAAGTCAAAGAAAAACTTTGTCCAGTACATTTCTTGTGGGTAGCCTACTCAAACTAAAAGAAATTGCAAGCTGAACAAGAATAGCCTAAACTTATGTAAGAATGTTTATGATCTAATTAACAGTAATGGACTTAAAGCAAAAAAATTGGAAAACAATTTTTGGTTGGATTATTCTGTTAGTCTGTTAATTCGTATGAATTTGAGCAGAATAGGATGGATGAAGAATGGATATGTAGCCTAGGTTTAGGTTTGGGCATTATTTTTTACATTTTGGAAAAAAACAATATTCAATTTTGGTAGGAGTACTTTGGCCTAGGCCTACCGGATAATGCATGGTTACCTAGAGTAGAAAATATTATTAAAAGTCACACATTAGCATACCTAGATCACACTACTTTTCCAAACCCCTTAAATCCAAACCTAACCTGTTTTGAGTCAAAAATTGTAGTTGCTGCTCATTTTTCCTGTGATATTTCCGAACTATAGTTATACTCAAGGTGTAGTAAAAATAAAGCCTAGGTCACACTTCACTTTTCAGTTTGAAATGGACTAAACAAACAAGTTAAGTTGTACCAACGACTAGAGATAATTTAAAGTAATTATTCAGTTAACATTGTGGTATTAGACAAAAGGTTACTCACTGGAAATTATTACATTCCATCACTTTGTTAACCTCAAATTGGTTCTGGGTGATACATTTATTTATTTAGAATCCAGAAAAAAATTAATTTTGTGAAAATAAAGCACCATTCTTACAACTAAATACACACAAAACATACCAGTATCACTAAAATAATTCATTACCGGTACACATAACCTCAAAGAGCCCCGATGCCCAGACCCTAATCAAACCAGTAACAGTTGTTTCAACTGCTGGACCCAATTTCAAGACGGGTATCGCAAGTAATTGTATGAAATAATATAATGATTTTATTTTCTTTGCATTGAGCTGTAACAAATCCTTTTTTGATTATCAATTGATTATCTTTAGGTGTAATTTCTAATTTTTAGCGTATAGTTTAAAAAATGTTTATTGCAATTTTAGTGTTTATGTGACATTAGTTGTACACATGTAACTCACTGTAAAATAGTTTTAAAATTTTCAGTATTTAAAACCTTAGAAGACTTATCAATATAAAAATTATTTTAACTTCTCTCGTTTGAAAACACATTTCTCTAAAACACAAACTAAAACAAATAATTCGGCCTATAAGTTTAAAAACTAATTTAAATTAGAAGTATAAAATATGTTATTGTCAAAATTTAGATTGAAAATACCGTTAAAATGACTAAGGCACACTATGGCATCGAAACAAAATAATGATACAAAAAAAGTCCTTACGTTGTTTTTATTTTTTATTATCAAATAATTAACTATCATTAATTAAAAAAATAATTAAAATAATTTTTAATTTTTCATGTTCCTTGAGTTTAACATAATGAGTTTAATCAAAGATTCCAATTAAATTAAATTATATTTATGTAACTGATGTCACTAAAATATCTATAAGGAACAATATAAATCTAATCTGAATTAATGTAAAGCGTTGACTTATATGCCACTGACTTGTTTTACTGACTTTGGATATCACTAAAAGTCTCTGGTATTCCTGTACGGGCTGGTGCGGGGACGGGTGGACGGCGCCGCCAGTGTAGCGGCGCTGACTTACCGCGTTCCCAACTTCAGTAGCAGAAATAAGCATTTGTTTTCACTGCCTCACTGCCGAACTTTAGCTCATGCGTCCTCGCCGCTCTACCGGGTGATGAGGACTTACAATTTGATTATCAGCAGAGGGAGCAATGTTGATATTTTCAATGACTCACTGGTCGTCTTTAAAAATAAAATGAAAAACTATTTAGTCTCATAATGTATATTTCAATAGTTTTTTGAAATTTTGCACGTGGTATATTGCTGTGTTATTTTTATATAGTTGTCCTTGTTATAAATTATTTATTTTGATAGCCTCATTTTTATTTATTGCTAGTTATACAATTGTATATTTATTCAGCAACACTTACTGTGATATCTTGAGTTGAAAATTGCATAAAATTAATTATTTATTGTTTAGTATTTAACATTGGTAGTTGATTCACGGAAAAAATTGTAATTTCTAAGTTGTTCTGTTATTCAATTTTGCATCTTTGTAAAACTGCATGTTGATTGTGTTTATATTTAATTCATCAAGTTTATTGAAGTGAAGTGAATTCTCCAAGAATAGACTTTTATAATATGTGAACTGCTTCAATGTAATTGGTTATATACTGTTTTGAAGCATGTAAATAAAATAAAATAAAATAAATAAACTTGTACTGACTGTCTAGTAAAATATTAATTGTAATTACTTAATTGTTATAGCAATATATCTGTTATAGCAAGCTTTACCCGTAAAACTGCTCCCAAATCCATGCGGTTTCAATACGGTTAACATACAGTTTCGCACTTTTTCCCCCAACGCCCCTTCTATTCGGCCTGGCTGCAACCCCAACGCACAGCTGTGTTGGCTCGGAAATCACTACACGAGCCTTATAGGGAGCACGCTATCCAGTTGTATTTATTTACATTGATGAGACCAACTGATTCATTTATCAGGATCATTAGTAAAATACCAGTGATGCTGCTTTGTACTACGGGTTGTGCTTTTGTGGTGACAGCAGGTGATATCAGTACGTTTGTAATTTTTCTTCTTTTGTAAATTTATTGAGTTTTGCATCTCTTTTGTCTCTTGACAATATTTTTATAGGTTTCTAATACATTGTTTTTGATATAGTAAGCTTCGAAAACTAAAATAGCTGCCATTTTTAGTTTGATTAAGAACCTTATTTTAGCCTTAGAGATCATATTTTTAAAAAGGCTATACTACATGAAACACTTTTGGCTGTATATTTATTTTTTGGCACATGTTGGGTATGAGGCGAAAATTAATTTATTGAAAATGAATGTTCATTATAGCTTGAAGAACCAGTCCCGTAGGGCAAATTTAATGAGAGGAATATTCATTGATTTTCATCGTATCGATCGTGAAATGACAAGACCCCTGTAGATTACTATCCGGTCGTGGAAAATGGCGAACCAGAGTCTGAGCACACCTTACGTTCACGCATCTGGGCTGGAGCGATGCGTTGTTTCTTTCTTGATTTCGTAATGTTGGTATCGCACTTCAGTTTATGAGAGTTTGTGGCCACTTTACGCGGAAGACGCGGTAGACCGATTGTGGACCGACCCGCACTTGGCACTGATTTTACTATTTTGTCACTCGTCAGGCTTTAATTACAATGTTTGACATATAAAATAAAAGTGGGCAAAACTTGCTTATTAAAATGATACTCAATGGTATCAGGGATAATAAAAATATTAAAACTGGTAAAATAATTGAAGAATGAGAGGTGGCCGGTACGAAACCATTAAGTTGGCCAAGAATCCTGTTATAGACTGAAGGATTTGACTAGACAGGGGTTTTCCGGCAGTCGGCTGACCTATAAGAGAACAATGAGACAACTGAACCAATTAGGTAAAAGGACTTTGCTTCTTTGGAATAAAAGTTGGCGGGTTGAGTTTGAATATTTAAATACCCCCGTTGCAGCAGACCTGCATACTCAGCGAATTTCAAATGCAAAACAACATATTTCAATCCAACATAGCGAGATTTGGCATGTTTTGGTAAGCTCCATAAGATTAACACGGGGAATGAGTATGCAGGTTTGCTGCTACAGGTATGTTTAAACTGGTTGGTTTTAATTTATTATTTAGTAGATCTGAACTAGAAGAAGCCATTTACCAAGTTTTATCAAGATATGTTGAGAAATAAATGAGATATAGAATTTTACTTATTTCCCATAAGGATAACATTGGGACAACGTACTGTGTTTACCACTTTCAATATCTCGGTAACCAATGGACATAGAGCAGTGATTCAAATTACTAAATTGTTTATTTTTTTGAGCTAAATACAATGGTGCCAACAAAAATTCGATAAATTTTATTTTTCTATATAAAAAACTCAAAAAACCCATTTTTGGGGGGTTCATCCCCCTTTACTCCCCCTTCCGGTGGTCCGATCGGGCTGGTTCACGAACTCGTCCAATCGATTACCACTTTACATCTCTGTACCAAATTTCATCAAGATCGGACCATTTTTACGGCCGCTATCGTGCTAACAGACACATATATATATATAGATATATATATGTTCACCCAACTATCATTGTGGCAACCGTACATAAGGAAAAGTGTATGCAAAGTGGCGACCGGTGCTTATGACGACCGTATATGGTCGTCATATGCACACTTGGGTTATTTCATCTCCTTTTGACCTGCAGATACGTATGGGGATGACTTAGAAATTTTATTTTGGTCGTCATATTGCGCCGAAAACGTATATTAATAGTTCATGTAATGACCGTGGGTGCGCTAGCGTCGCTGAGTGTATATTTCAATATACGGCATTTGGTGTAATACTGCGACCGGAAAACTTGGCAACACTGGTTCTCCCGGACGCGTATATCCCTCGGTTCTAGAAGCTGAGGGTTTTGAGCATGCATGAGAGCATTACGCGGTATTTTTGCTGATTATTGTAAAGTGGACTGTGGTGATACTAAAGAAGTTGTTTCGCCTACTTTCCGGGTGGTCGAAAACGAAGGGAGGGGAACATAGCGGGGAGTGTTAAGCATTAAAATGCATAACTTTTGAAAGCAGTAAATTATTTGGTTAAAACGTCATTTTAATAACACAAATTTATAAAATATATAAAAGAAAGTTATAAAATAAATAACAGAAAGTTATAAAATATATAACAGAAAGTTATAAAACAAGTTGAAAAATAAATTGGTTTCAGTTGAAGTTATTGTGATTTAGATTTTTTCTACCGGGCAGTATTCAGTACGTACATGGAGGACGGCGATTGTTTTGGAAACTGCGACGTCAATATCATTCTCAGAGTCAACATATTGAGCTAAATGCTGATGAACAATATTCGTCTTTTTTTGGTTAGTGAAATACTAATTCCACCAATAGCTTAATATGTTATAGTAATATAGAAATAAGTAACTTTAATAATATGCTGGTTAATTTACATTCATTTAATACGCTTTTAAATATTATAGGTTTTCTTTCTGAGTGTTGGCTAAATGAGGTGAGAGGGGGATGGGTCTGACTTAAACGAGACTAAACCGATGGGGTTCTAGTCTTACAACGTTTCTTGCAATCTTAAACATGCTTAACTAATCCAAGAAAACACTACCTAAGAAATGCTAACAATAATTTATGTCAAGGTAAATCAAGTATAATTTACAATAATTATATAAATTCAACAAAAACATTAATAATACTTTTTAATTTGATATTTTTTCCAAACAGAACATTAACGAGGAATTATTACATTACAGAGTTTACTTATTCTTTTGCAACTGAACGGAAAGTCTTGACAGATGAACAAAAAATATCTAACTTATCAATTAATGAAAGTCTATTATACAATTTCAACACAGCTATCTGTGATCAAGTTTTACGTATTGAGAGAAGTTTTGACACCAACGTCAGTGCGAGAAAATTGGGGGATGAACAGCTTGTGGGACCGGGACCTGAGTTTTTGAACAGTTTCACTATTTTTAATTTGTTACTTACGATGGAAATACCATCACCGAAGCAGCCTCTAGCCTATATTGTATTACTGAAACATTAAAAGGTTTTATTGAATTTATATTTTTTACAAAATTTCCTGAACGCCTAATAAAAAACCAGAACGTTACTCTTACAGATGGAATCTATAATTACCTTGAACTTACATTTTAAATTGAAGACAATGCCCAGATCACGTATAAATGATTTAATATTGAGTGAAGTACCATATAAATTATAATTATAGCGATGAATGTTTTAATCCAACAGCCATGACCGCCAGACCTTCGTTAAAATCGGATAGTTTCTTTGGACAATGTTCCCTACAAAGGTAAGAAGAATCAGTGATTTTGATATTCGAATCTTCTTCAATTTGGCTGATATACAAAAATTCGTACAGTTGCAAGCTTCAACATATAACTTAAAGAGCTGGTTTTTTTTTAATACAGGAAAGTGAACTGATGTTTAAGTAATTGAAGCTTGCAATAGTATGATGGCAAGTAAAATAATAAAGAAAATAGCTACATTTTTTTCTTATCTTCGGAATAATGGTCGGAATGAATTACATCACTCATTTTCAGACACTTGGTACACTTTTAAGCCCTTTAATAATGCGTGTTTAAACTTTAGTAAATTATAATTCGACTAACGCTCCTGTATAAAAACTGAATATACACAAGTTTCATTGGGAGCTATCAAGAGTGTTCCCTCAGTAACCAGATACTTTTTAAATTTTGCCAGATACACTGAAAATCTGCCGTGTATCATCTATTATTATTCTCATAGTTACCCTCGAGAGTAAGACGACCAGAATTTTGTAAGAGATTAGGAATATAAACTTAGCTTTATATTTGAACGTACTTTTGGTACATTTTTCATCCATTCTCTGTCAATCCATACCCTTGCAAGCTTCAACGCTACTTAAACGACTTTTCACTCTCCTAAATGGAAGTGGCCAGATGTTTGAGTAGTATCGAAGCTTGCAATGATATGTATTTGTGTAACCAGGGGTGGATTTGGAAATTTGCCGTCCGGACTTCCGTACGGACTTCCGGCAAGATCGAGATCGTGTGATACTAAAGACAAACAAAAATTTGAATAATATGTTAAAAGTAGCTGCGTAATAGGCTATGTAGAAATGAAATAAAGAGAAATTGTAAACCCTTCCTCAACACATTCCAGTTTTGTAACGCGATCACAGATCGCCATCGTCGCCTAAATTGACAAAACGAAATACCATACATTATTTCTTTGTTGTATCTTGACTTAAGCCTAGCTTTTAAACATAAACTCTAGTCAATCATAGAAAAATGGAATACGATGTAAAATAATACCGATTGAATAAATTTAAAAATATAATTTCTAGGCTACATAATATAAAGAATTACTGTATTACGATTACATTTAATCAAAAAATAGTTTATGATGAAATTCTAATAAAAAAATGTCTTATAAACAATTTTTATTTGTATTATTGGACTTGGTTAATTCGTGCCTGCCGCCTTGGCCGGATCGAGTCGCGTCGTCCACGGGACAGGACGGAGGACGGCGGGCGCGGTGCGATCAGTGATTACCGTTGCTGCCGTTCTACTTCAGGCATAAACACCATTTTAACAGCCCGTTCACCATTTTAACAGGAGGATGGCATTGTAAGCTAATCCTCCTGTACCACAAGTTTGTTTTCCAAGTGATTTTTTTTGTAACAATGTATTATGAATTAATTGTTGCTGTTAATTTTTTTTATCTGCCGCCTCTGAAAATTTGTTGATCTGGGCTGCAGCCCCTATAGCCCCCCCCCCTCCTAAATCTGCCACTATGTTAGTTATAAACCAAATTTCATCGTTAGTTTCTGATCCATCTTAACCATGTTGGGATCATGTGCCGAGAAACTCAGCTTTCATGAAATTACTCAAGCCTGACATACGAGGCCTCTCTATTAATTTCAAATTCCTTTAATTCTTAGAAGCATATGATATTTTCTTATTTAACCTTCTAGGACAGGCCTTTGCTGGGTACACTATTAGGCGGGTGAAAAAAATTATGAGGGAGCCAGGCAATGAGAGATCTTAAATAATGGAATTTATTTTTAAATTGCAATTTATTTATACTTTTAATCAGTTTGTAATTTTAATGTAATCGTAGAATATCTCATATAGCCTAATCATTAAATCACCATGAAGCTCTGCAAGCTTGACTTTAGCTGGGTTGCGCACTTTGGGCCCCGTACTGTGGAGAGCGACCACAGAAATGGTACGAACTTACAAGAAAGTAAGGGAAATTTAATCTCTAGAACTTAATGCAGAATAAAACTTTCAAAGATGATCAATTCTAAATATTTTTATTTTTCAAATTTATTTTTTATCAATTTTTTTAAGTTTTTCTCCTAGAACAATGAGTTTATCTCGTAAAGTTTGCGGTCAACAGTTCGGAATTTTAGTTGGCTGCTTCTTACTCCTTAATAAGATTGCTTCACATAACCTCAAAACCTTTAATTGTAGCAAAGCTTCAGCTATTCCAGTTTGGCATTTGGTCTCTATTCGTCACCAAAGTCCCATTTCGGGCCTTGAGATTTACTGTTTCCATGTTAAACTCCGTCATTTTGCCCCAGAATAGGTCACTTGCATGACGCGTGATGAAATAAACTATTTAGTACTAAAGATTTCAATGCTAACGTTTAATAGGAATTTGTGGAGAATAAGCAAAATAATCCTATTCCCTTTCACTGAATTAGAAAAAAAACAGAAAGCCTCAGTGATAGTGGAATGGCAGGTCGTCATTTTGCCTCAGTGAACGGTTTATTCATGTATAAAGGCTAGAGTGAAAACTGGCAACGCTGTATGTCGCCACAGTGATGGTAAATATTTTGAATGGGGTTCACAACGATAGTGGAATGTAATGTATATTACTGGATGCCATTTTGTTTGTTGCATGTAAAGTCGTCACAATGATGTCTCTGTGGTTTCCTTACAGTAACAAAAAAACTTGAATTGTGAGTTGATAATATTGTTTCTTGAGTGTAAGTTAGAGTATTTCTATATAACAATCTAAATATACATAACTTCTCGAGGCGGTTGTCATACTGTAGGTGTTGTGTAAAGTCGCCACAATGATAGTGCGATCTATATATATATAGATATACAGATATATATATATAGATATACAGATATATATATATATCTAAAAATTCGAACGAATGGTGTTTTTTGCTTCTGGGGGTTGCAAAACGAAAAGTTATCATGATCTGGGGCTTAGGTCTTACCATGAGACCTACGGTAATAGCTGCTTCCCTATAGGGGAAATTCGCTAAAATAAACTAAATATTTCCTTTTCATTGAAAATGTTATTATTTCAATCCAATATGATCACTGAATACGTAACAGCACATATACAATATTAAACTACACTATATACACAACTTAGAAGCACAGTAAATATAAACATTCTAGGCCTAAAAGTTTGTTTATTGAAGTCAGTTGTGGGTAAGGGTTGGGATCATCTCAGATTTTGGTTGGGTAGGTTTCTGGATCCTGTTATATGTTGATATGCCTGTTCCCATCTTCTAAGTGTGGAGCTATTGCAATTTGTTTTTGGTATTGATTTTTAAGCTTTTGTGGAATAACAACTGTCAAAATTTAGGTTGTGGGTTGTAGCATGTTGGGCCACTGGTTTGTCCTTTTGACATCATGCCTATGACCGTTCATTCGAGATGATCCCAACCCTTCCCCACAACTGGCTTCAATAAACAAACTTTTAGGCCTAGAATGTTTGTATTTACTGTGCTTCTAAGTTGTGTATATGGTGTAGTTTAACACTGTATATGTGCCAAAAAATCAATATACAGCCAAAAGAGAACATATTTTAAAATCTTTCCTTCGTACCCATCTAGAGTCTATAAAGAATATTTGTGCCAAGTTTCATGGTCCGCTGCTTTATAGTTTTATTATTTGATCAGTCAGTTACTGTATTCGGCTTTAATATATTTGGATTGTTTCAGTGACGAAAAAAATCAAATAAACTTACTAGTTATAAATTGAAAATATTAAGTCAAAAATTAAAAATATTAAATTTAAAAAGTATAACTAAAAATATATATTTCTAAGATTCGCAAAAAACTTTTACCTTGTGAAGCCCCCTCTGAGTTCACGGCTGTAGGCCAAGAAGTAGCCATCCTAGTGGTAAATCTGGCATCGATTCCCCTCCCCAGGGTGGTGGTTGATGCTTACGAATCAATCTAATAGGCATTCCTATTTTTGGTTCCTGCAATTATACGACTTTTGTGATCATAAGCTTCATATAAGGGATGTGCGAGCGGTGATTTTTGAAGTTTTGAAGTTTTGGTGAGTTTTGAAGTCGAGTTTTTTTAGTAGGCAACAAAGCAGCAGATGTTAGTTTAGACAAGATATTATATTATTATTCAGATATTATATTGTTATTCAGACAAGATATTAGTTTTCCTACTTCTATATAATTGTCATGTCAAAAATAATAGATACTTTAAAATTAAATTTATTGCTATAATATTATTCAACTTAGAAGTGTTCCTGAATTAAGAGCACTCAACTCTTAACTCTTATATTAAATGCTGTCAACTAAATTAAGGCAACTTTTTTACTTAAAATCTCTTGAACTGGATTTGGTTTTCCTGTGTTTTCAAATAAAATTACCCAAGCTGAGGCTATCTTAAATATATGCTTCCATTAAGCCTAACTCAATGTTTGGTTAAAAATTGTTTTCTCAGCCTTAGTGTTTTCTCAGATAAAAAAACAGAAGGATCAAGAAGTAACCCCAAATTCTTGAAATGAATAAAGTAGTATAAATATATTGATATCAATATAAACTCTTTAATTAAAGTAAAACAACTGTTCTTTGCTGATGGCGGTTAAAGATGGATGTGAAAAATGACCACAAAACTCAATGGCATGTTCCCATTTTGGGTAAACGGTGAGAGTAACTACTCGGCTTGAACTTTGAGTAATTTTAGAAATTTCAAGTTGAGTAGAATAGTGTAAACTCGACTCAAAAAAACTTGATTCTCGATTACTTTCACACCCATACTTCTCACCAACAAACGGTGTTTGAAGTTTCCATTTTTCAGGTAACTTAACGAATCTGAAGACGTCTTACATCATCCCCGTCGACCTCAATGCCATTCTCTACTGGGACGCCACCATCATGTCGGACTTCTTCAAGGAACTAGGAGACGCGGAAAAATCCATGAAGTTCGCCAAAATCGCCGCGGACTGGTTAGAAGCGGTCACACAAGTCCTGTGGCACGACGAGATCGGTGTTTGGTTGGACTACGACTCGTTAAACCATATCAAAAGAGATTATTTCTACCCCACCAACATATCACCCCTGTGGACGATGTGTTACAACAGGTAACTTGAAAACTCTCTTGTTACCTGCCTCGGCTTAGACCGATAATAATTTAACAATGAATCTTTTTCCTATTTTCAGTTTTTCCATAATTTAACTAAACAGATTTACAAACTCCATATCATGAAAAATAAATAATATTTTTGTTTCACAAAGAAATCAATCTGAAATTCTTTTATTTTTCATCATTCACTTTGTCGAGAAAGCCTGTTTCATCATTTCAACATTTTATCAGAGCTGTTCGGTTAAGTAATTTTAACGATCTCATTACAAAAGAGTTTGTGTTTGAGTCCTGTTCATAGAAAATTGTAACACTTCAAATAGTGTTCAGAACGGGTTTTTCTTGGATGAACATTTTGCAGGCGATAACATTCATGTTCATTATGTTCAGAATCCTATATTATTTCCTAATTAATTCCTCATTTACACAGAAAAGTTTTCCTCAATATACTGATTTCGAAGATTGAGGTGTCAAAAGAATTTTTCTCAAGAGGCACAGAATAGTGAGAACGTTTCAGTTTGATGAGCTTTAAACGTAAGGAACGTTTTAAAAGTCGACCTAGGTTACGTCTCATTTAAGTTAATTTTATTTAAATAAACAGCTTTGAGAAAACCGACTTTCCTACCTTCTGCCACTCGATATTTTCATTTTCTCTTCATTTTCTTACGGTTTACCCTTAGATCTCCGATTATTTTTACGAGATGTAAACAACTTGTATTCTAGTATTGTAAATTTTAAAGCAGTATCTTCCTTTTGTCGTAGGGAGAACACGAGTCACTATGTCTCCAAAGTGATGAAGTACCTGGAGAAGACCCAGATCATGGTGAACCTTGGGGGCATCCCCACGACTCTGGAGCACACGGGGGAGCAGTGGGACTACCCCAACGCGTGGCCGCCGCTGCAGTACATCATGATCATGGGGCTGGAGCAGACGGGCGACTCGTGGGCCCAGGACTTGGCCTTCGAGATGACCGAGAAGTGGGTCCGCTCCAACTACAAGGCGTACAACGAGACTCATGGCATGTACGAGAAGGTAATCAGAGGACTACGTCCGACTGGAATGTCCACTCAGTTGTTTGGGTGCAAATAACGAGAGACTTGTTGAAAATAGATTACTCCTTAGTTTGCCATGAAACTTAATTCAATATTAATAAGGGATGTGTCGGGTATTATTTTTCAAAGTCGGTACCAATACTGGTTCTCAACAAAATCGGGTTTCGGTTCTCTTTACCGGTACCATTGGTACCTAGTGTTTGTTACTATGTGCTATATTTTGTAATTTATTTACAAACCTACTGACAGTCTGTTGTATATTATTGTTTTATAAATGTTTAAATGTTTGTTTATAAATTTTACCGAGTCATAAACTACTATCTGACTTAATATTTTAATTATTTAACCTTTTGTTAACAGGTAATATATTCATATAAAAGAGAGTAAAAAAATACATGAATAGTAAATAAGTTTAATATAAATTTGGAGTCAAAAGTAATTTTAAAAAAATCGACCTTCAATAATAGTACATGGTGGCAATTCCCCCCCAATAATAGTTCATGGCGGGTGCTCTGAACCCCTCTGGATCTGCTCCTGTGTGTGACGCTGACCATACTGTCCGAACCGCCTTTAAGCTGAGGCCGATCACCGAACTTGAACTAAAATCCACCGTTTCTAGCATAAAAGGACGTACAGCCCCCGGTTGGGATGGTATTTCTTCTGATTTAATCAAAAATAATATTGATCATCTAACACAACCAATTATTCATATAGTTAATTTAAGTATATCCAAAGGTATTTTTCCTACTTCATATAAAATTGCAAATGTCGTTCCTATATACAAATGTGGCCTTAAATCAGTGGAGTCAAATTATAGACCCATCTCTTTGTTGTGTTCTGTCTCTAAAATAATTGAAAAATGTGTAAAATATCAACTCGTAAAATATTTGGAGGACAACAAAATAATTACAAATTGCCAGTATGGTTTTTTGCGAAACAAAAATACTTCAGATGCTCTCTTTGATCTCACAAAACTCATTGCTAGCAAAGTAGGCAATAAAAACAAAGTAGTTTTGACATTTCTTGATTTAGTTAAGGCTTTCGACACAGTGGATAGGAGCAAGCTCTTAACTAAGCTAGAACTTATAGGTATCCAGAATAAATCATTAGACTGGTTTAAAAGTTATTTTGACTCCTGTTTACAAACAGTGACAATTAATGGTGTGCAAAGTGATCCCAAACCTTTAAACTATGGAGTTGTCCAGGGCAGCACCCTCGGTCCTTTGCTATTCCTTATCTGTATAAATAATATTATTGAATTAAATATAAAAGACTCTTTGTTTTTGTTTGCGGATGATACGGCCTTGTTATCGGCGGACGGTACATGGGAGGGAGTCTGTGACCAGGCATCCTCAGATCTTGCATTAATAAAAAAATGGTTTGATCATAATACTTTGACAGTAAATGTAAATAAAACCAAACATATGATGGCAATCTTCTCAAGATCAGACCTGGACCCAGGGCTGCGAGTGCTGAGGCTGCATTCCTGCAGTGACCCACGGGCCCAGGGCTGCGGCTGTGGTGTCATCAAGCGTGTGGAACAATATAAATATCTAGGGGTAATCATTGATCATAAAATGCTTTGGCTTCCACATGTTCGATACGTCAGGCAGCGACTAAGATGGATGTTTTTCGCATTTACCCAACTGAGTAGAGTTCTTACCTTGGTTCACTGCAGAACTGTATACTTTGCTTTTTTTTGTGCAGTCTATCATACAGTATGGGATCTTGGGGTGGGGAGGAGCATCGTCATCCATTTTGGAGCCTCTGGCAGTAACTCAAAGAGTTGTCATGAAAACGCTTTTAATAAAAACATAAGATATCCTTCTGATCAACTTTTTAGAGATTTTCCTGTGCTTAATGTTAGACAACTTTGTAACGAGTCATTTTTTGAGGGGGGTAAAACCAACTGGATTTCTTCGCCGGCCGCTCGGTGGGCGGCGACGGCGGCGGGCAGCAAGCAGTGGCTGTGTCACGGACAGGTTGCAGCGGCGGTGGCGGACCTGTCCCAGCGATGCAGGTGGGCTGCAAGCGGTGGTGGCTGCACCCTGACCCGGCGATAAGGCTTATCGCCTGGGTTGGCCACAACCCTGGGCGGACAGGGCAGTTCGTCCTGAGATCGTGTACGGTACGGGTCGAGCGGTCTTTCGTGGTTGGAGTGTACGAGTGGCGTACGTGATACGTGTTGTGTCGAGTGGGATAGAGTTGGGTAGTGTGACCCGCTTTGGTGAGTGACACCGTTTACTTTATTATTATTAAATAATAATATTATTTATTTGTGAGTACGGTCTGACGGATTTAGTCGAGAAATTTTAATTGAAATATTAAATCTTTTAATAGTCTCGAGACCCTGCCCAGACACGTTCTGGTGTAGGGGATGATTAATTAGAGAGCCGTCTAGGCAAGGTTAATTATTATTGAAATCAGAGTTTAATAAGTCAAAAGTTCTAATCAAAGATCAGAATAGAATATTTTGGTGAATATCTATTTTTCATTATTTAGACTTGACAGATAACTGTAGAGGCCTGACGGCGTCAGACCTGTTTGAACAAGTGAAGTTGCACGTGGACAATAATTAGAGGTCCGACTGTGTTAGATTAATTAGTTAATTTAGCAACTACATTTCTTGATTATATTTTCTCTTGCCAATTCGACCTGGCCGAATATTGCTCTAAGTAAAATAATTCTACCGTGGCCAACATGTTATGTAGTTTGAGTAGTTTGAGTTTGGTAGTTTGAGACCAGCTGGAACGTGTTTTGGCTTAAGTAATTTCAGTATATCAGATCAGTAGAGTCAATAGCTTTTTATATTTACAGTCTGGACAGTAGGTCAGTCATATAAATATTACAGACTTTCATCACTGTATATTTTTGTTTGACTTGCGCAATGCGGCGCTAGCGTGCGTAAGACCGTTGTCCGTGTGGGTTATAGGCCCCGAGTTTAAATTAAGACGTTGTGGGCGATATACCTCGCGTGTTTCGGTATTGCTTTGGGTAGATTGTTGGGTGTTTGGGAGATTTGAGGAGACCCACGTGAACCCGAGTTACATCACGCTGATAGGTGCACCCCCCCCCCCTCTTTCAGGTTTGGCCGTGATTACGGCTCGTGTGCGTTGCACTTGTTTTGTTGTTGATTTGTATGAGCCGGACCTGAATCAGCAGAGTGTCTGCGTGTCCCTGGGAGCCAGCGAACCCTGGAATAGCCCAGCAAATGTAGGCTGAGCCATCTGCGGCAGACTCCTTTGTGACAATTTTCGTTCAGGGGAAAAATTTGTCATAACTTGACATAAAAACTCTTTTAATTCATATAAAAAAGAATAAAAGTAAAATTTTTCAATATATAGGTCATTCTTACCCGACAAGGAACAGACTCAATTTTGGTTATTTCTTCCCTAGATTACTCCGCTTGTCAGAATCATCCTGTTATTTTTATATTGCTCACACACTCTACCGAAACATTCCTAAATATATTCTGGAGGCGGAGGGGGGCAGCCCTGGTGTCTACAAGCGGAGGGTTAATGAGTGGCTACTCCGCATCGGTGCTGATGGTTGTGAGGCACTGATACGCTCAATATATGCCAGTTAATTTTTACTCTTCTAATTAATTTTTCTACTTAATTAATTAATTATTTTTTCTAAGTAATTTTCCTACTTATTCAAACATAATATCACCAGCATTGTCTCTTGCTGTAAGTAATGTATTTAGATTAATCCACATCCTGTAAATAGTGTTTTCTTCATAGATTGGTGGTGTTTTTTTTATAGATTACAGTGTCATATTTGAGAAGCCTACGCAAGATGAACTGGACGGACTCGTCCTCACTCACAGACATGTAGTCTATGTGAGGACTATCCATATTTTTTGTTCAATGTTACTTTTACTTGTGTGATGTCTTATGGAATAAATGATTTGATTTGAATTGTAATCGGTGCAGCACCCGTGGTGATGGACATAGGTTTTTGGTACCAATTCTTTTTCAAAGAACCAGAGGTACCAAGAACCGACTTAAAAGTACCGACACATCCCCAATATTATTTATTTCAACCTTTTATGGCAGCCTTAGGTATCAAAATTTGTTGTTGTGCTCATGAGAAATATCTTGTGGCATTTCAACAATTTCAGATACCTCAGGCCAATGCAAGGGCTTGGCGAATAGTGATTTTTGGATTTGAGCCAAGTATGAAGCCAAATATTGAAGTACTGAGTTGAGTTGAGTAGTTAGTGAAAAGTAAAAATGAAATAAATATTCATATTTTTTTTGATCAAATTATTGAGTTATAACTAGTTAATTTACATGATTTCATTGTATGAATAACGAAATATGTTCATAGAATCTTGATGAAAAATCCAGTTATTTGACACCTCAATCATCACAATTTATTCTCAATGAGGGTGTATTTAAAGGAAATGTATTTTTAAGGGAAATCGATCAATATATCAAATCAAAAAGTATTGATTTTTAACTTTGATTTTAAAGGGACGGATTCCAAAGTTTAACCGTGGTTTAAAAAACCGTAATGCCGTAATGTTAAGTTTATCGTGGTTTGAAACCGTAATCAGCCTTCACTCATCTGTCATTCATACTTGGCTTAAAATACCTACCTGGGTAGGTCGTCATTTCAACTAATGTATCTAATGCTGTTGAAAAGCTAGCTGCCTGTACATTATTGAATAACCGGGTCTGTTCGTCGACAGTACGATGCAGCAGCCTGCACATAGATTAAACAGGTCTGTGTGTCGACAGTACGACGCAGTAGCCTGCACATTGAATGACCAGGTCTGTATGTCGACAGAACGACGCAGCAGCCTGCACATTGAATGACTAGGTCTGTGTGTTGATAGTGCGACGCAGCAGCCTGCATGTTGAATGACCAGGTCTGTGTGTCGACAGTGCGACGCAGCAGCCTGCACATTGAATGACCAGGTCTGTGTGTCGACAGTGCGACGCAGCAGCCTGCACATTGAATGACCAGGTCCGTGTGTCGACAGTGCGACGCAGCAGCCTGCACATAAAATGACCAGGTCTCTGTGTCGACAGTGCGACGTAGCAGCCTGCTTATTGAATGACAGGTCTGTGTGTCGACAGTGTGACGCAGCAGCCTGCACATTGAATGACCAGGTCTGTGTGTCGACAGTGCGACACAGCAGCCTGCACATTGTATGACCAGATCTGTGTGTCAACAGAGCGACGCAGCAGCCTGCACATTGAATGACCAGGTCCGCGTGTCGACAGTATGATGCAGCAGCCTGCACATTGAATGACCAGGACCATGTGTCGACAGTGCGACACAGCAGCTTGCACATTGAATGACCAGGTCTGTGTGTCGACAGTGCGACGCAGCAGCCTGCACATTGAATGACCAGGTCTGTGTGTCGACAGTGCGACGCAGCAGCCTGCACATTGAATGACCAGGTCCGTGTGTCGACAGTACGAAGCAGCAGCCTGCACTTTAAATAACCAGGTCTGTGTGTCGACAGTGCGACACAGCAGCCTGCACATTGAATGACCAGGTCTGTGTGTCCACAGTGCGACACAGCAGCCTGCACATTAAATAACCAGGTCTGTGTGTCAACAGTACGACGCGACGGTGCCGGGTGGCCACGGAGGCGGGGGCGAGTACGATGTCCAGGTGGGCTTCGGCTGGACCAACGGAGTGATTATGGAGCTGCTGGAGCGCTACGGCGCCAGACTGACGGCGGAGGAGCGCTTCACTGCGGTTAGTGCTGCCAGCATCGAGGCAGCGGCGGTGGACAGTGGCGCTAGTGTGCTGGGCGGAGTCGTCACGGCGATACTAGCGCTCGTTGCGACCCTAGCGGCCGGCTGTATAGGGTGAGGTGAGTGTCCTTGTCGCTCAATACATTTGATCCTTTTCTCAGTTTTGAGAATTTGGACCCTCGCCCTAATATATGTGACCCCAAACGACTGGTCTGGAATGATTTTGTTTGAGTCAAAGTGCATCTCACTCTTGATCACTGGAGCGCACTACCTCTTATTCGGATCCCTCGAGGCCGAGACCTGTCTGGGTAGCTGTTTTTCTGGTAAAATCAACGTTTCCTAAAATTAATTATCAAATTCAAACATCAAAAATTAGATATTTTACGATAATTTTTTCCATTATATATTTCCCACAAGAATCGTCGATATCGTTCCTACATTGCTCAAAAACTAACTCATTTGACTTAAATTACTGGCCTTAAATATTTTTCCTAGAAAATTTACGAGACTGTACCATCTATTTCCTGCCAATAATTTCCGGTTAAACTGATGTTTTATTAAAAATTGTGCAGTTAAAAGATGTTTCTTCCGAGATTAGTCTAGTTAAACCGATGTCTGGTTAAATTAAAAGGTGTCCAGATAAGGGAGACTACTGCAGTATGTTGTGTGATAAGGTGTTCTGATGATTTCTTTTTACTAATTTTTCTTTCTATACTAGTATCAACCCATGAATTTTTACTGTATAACCAGTGAATTGACGAGAGTCCCAACACTCCTTAAATTTGTCATTACCGAGCATTGAACCCTTAACTAAGTTCAAAGCTTACTTCATAAAGTAAAATTCTCTTATTTTACATTGTTTGAGTTAGTTTATTGAATATATGATAAAATCATCAGAGTAAAAGTTGGTTGTCAGAAATTGGTCGTGTTCTGCACTTTTAGTGTAATTTTTATTTTAAACGCTATCATCATGTTATAACTTGAAAAAAATCTGTTTATTTAGGGTTCCATTTAAACAAGTAGACCACCAGTGATTTTCCAATGCTCTCATAGTAAAATCACGCTAATTTACATCTGATAGTTTGGAACTTGCAAATTTCTGGCATTATTTTTCTAAGTTAATTATATTAGATGATCAATTGTGTCATGATTGACAAGAGTTGCTAAAGCTCCAAGCTATTGGTTTACTTAGGCCTTTAGCAGTATGACAAACCGACTGTCTTACTTCCTGTTCAGTCTTGAACAGTTATTTGTGTAAAACGTGTGTAAACTGTTTAAAATATAATTCTGACATACAAACAATTAGATTTGTGCGGATATCATAAAAATCGGTTCGGTTTAACCAAATCCGATCCAAGGGTTTTTTGACTTTCCGGTAAGGTTAGTTATAGTTCATTCAGTGAGTGTGTAAAGTAAAGCCCCTCCCTTTAAATAGCATTTGTATAGAAAAGAACCAATCAGAGAAGAGGCAGTCCATATGATCCAAGGGATGGTTCACAGCTATTCCCCTTAGTGATTTCAATTGAATGAATACTATATGATATGAATAATAAATAAAGCATGTTTGGATGCATTAATTTGTCTTGTGGACAATTTATTTACTTATTGTAAAGCTCACATGCATTCTACGTTCACTGCAAACAAACATAACCAAAATTGGCTTTGTCAACAGACATCCAGTTCCAGCTCTAGGTTTTAATAAAGCTCTTTGGCGATTTGTAGCTATAACATCAGGTACTCATATGACAACAGCCTGCCAACATTACAGCTGATGCAGGAGGTGTGGCTTTACTTTACACTCTCGCTGAATGAAGCTTAGATATTCGAGTATGTCTGATAAACTATATTTATTAGAGTAAATTTTTAAAATGGAACAAATTTTCACGTTTGAATTGTGATCCAAACAAAACACGTCACACGGAGCAAAAACAATGCTTTGAAATGCGACGGTTGCAATTGTTATTGTAACAATGTCTCAACAAGATGCAATTATAGTGGTATGCATCAAGCGATATATTTCTGTTGCTGATATTGCGACTCTCGATTAGATCGAGATCGTTGTGTACTATCAGACACTTGAAATCATAACTTCACACAGAGCATTTTTACGCATTTTTGTTTGCTTAATACCCGACGTGTTAACGAATATTTTCTGAAGATTAATTCTTGTATCTTAGCATTATAATCATTTAATGAGTAGTAGTACATCCTTTATTAGTTTTGTATCGATCAGTATTATCCGTTACCACTGAAACATCAAATGGTAAAGAAGAGAATTGTAAAAAGACCAATCAGAGTTCATCAGTGACCGTCAGTGTCCAGAGTCGTGTTCCATTGCTCAAACGAGATATCCCATAAAAATTCCGTAAATTGTCGTATTCATGTTTTGTACAACTATTTCAGGCCGTAAATATTAGAAGCGGACTAAAAAATGTAAGCCTCTTTTAAATATCGAGTTTTACATTAAATTCTTTTGTATTTTACCTTAACCTAAACACTGATCAAATAATTTATTGATTCATGAAAAAGGATGAAATTCTTTAATTCCCTTAAAATTCTTTACTTAAGTCCGAAGGCACCTTAGAAGACCTAACCAGCAGACATTTCTTATACTTTCATTACAGTAAACGTTTTGAAAGTATTTGCATTTTATTAAGTTTATAATTTAATAGGATTCCAGCAGAGATAAAAAATGTTAATTTCATTTGTTTGTGTTTCAGATTTTTACTGTTGTTAGTTAGAGTTTGTAAGAGTGAACCGGTCGGTAGCTGAGACGCAGGTCAGATATAAAAGTTATGCTAAGTGGTCTTGTTTGTGTAAAGTTCGTAGCTGTGAGTATCGACTCGGATTTGTATCCCATCCAATTTCTTCCTGAACCTCGGTCTCTGCAATCTCACTTAATTATTTTAGTTACCACATCTTCTAGTCAATCGAGTTAATTGTTTGAAATTTTATCAATGAGTTAATCGTTACATTTTTATCGTTGGTATAAAGCTGTATCGGATGTGATAGAACTCTGATTCAAAATCGGAGCAGTTTAAAAAAAGGATTAAATATATTGAAATACTTTCAAAGTATTATGATTCTGCAGTATTATCAATTTAACTGGGAAGAGATTCGATGGGCTCGAGTCGTTTACTATGTAGTATAGCTTACTATCTTTTGTTATTTAATTAGTAATGAAAAGATAAGCAGTAAGCTCCAGTGTTATATTCACGACATCCCACATTGCTGATTTTTTGTTTGGTACCAAAAATCAGCCTTATCATGTCATCATTACGATAAGGCATAGTCAATTTCTTTAACTGAAACACTGAAAGTGTTTTATTCTAATGTTATAAATGTAATTTTGATACTCGAATGTACAAAATATAACACATGATCTTATGAAACTGAAAATGTAAAGGACACTCAAAGTGTTTGGATCGTAAGCAATGTGTCGAGTCGTGAGCCAGGAGTGCGGCTTGCTTCCTAGCACAGGAGTGCATCGATCGATACTAGTACGTTGTGTGATAAGTTGTTCGTCTTTCACTTGTTGTTTATGTATTGTATGTGTCGTACTGTTAGTTAGCTTACGCTGGCACTCTCTTGCTAGTGATATTTTACCGTCTGTGATAGCACCTAACACTGCGGTTCCCTTTTAGCTTCACAAATCATTTGTATTTTTTTACACCCTGAACTTTTCTATTTATTTTTTTAGATAGTATTATTCCTTGTATTTTTTCACAGAATGAGTACCTAGCAGAATCTGTTTTATGAAATCTGTTTAGTTTTATAGAATTAGTTTAACTAAAAGTCTCTGGGCCAGAATTGAAATATATTTAGTTTGTAACTAGAAGTGATTCTGGTCAGCCGCTAAGGGGGTGGTAGGTTAATGTTTAATTTCCTATAAATATTTTATGAGGGTCGTGGGAGTTTGACTTAATGTTTCCCTGGTGTGAAGAGAATGGCATATGGATCCTTATTGTTCCCCAACCCGGTGATTTTTGCTTAGAATAATCCTGGAATGCTCTTTAGAAAACACAAAATGCTTTTCTTGATCAGGAGTTGTCATAGGTCACTGAATGTGGTTGTGGATTACTTTGCATGCTCGCCTGCAGATGTTAAAGGGGTGAACGAACCACTGATTTAATATATCCTACCTTCAGTTTTTGGATTATCTTCCTGATTTTAAAATAGACATTAAAGTCGGTTTTGTCAGTTGATTCGAGGTATTATAAGATTGATGGCTGGGTCTCAATTATGAAAAGGCCAAAGAAAGATGAAACATTAATTGATATTTAAAATTGTAATATTTTACCGGGAATGTTCATGACTAACTCAAATGGTATTTGAGTTTGTCAGATATTTTCACATTGTTGAAAATATCCTTCCGCTTTGCCAAAAATGTAGCCACTAAGGCCTGATTTCACCAAACATCAGTTAAGGGTCGGTTAATAAATCGTTTGTTAAAGATAGGAAAATATTATTAAACAGCTGATAAAATTAAACTAACCGAGCCTTAACGGAGGTTTAAAGTTTGGTGAAATCAGGCTTAAAAATGCTTTGCAAAATGTTGAACTGATTTTTACAAATCGACAATGACAGTGATATTACACAATATGCATGTTACAATTTTTTAAATAAATTCACCAGTCAGTACGATATGGTTTAAAATAGATTACCAAAGACATTTCCGTGTGAAACTCCTGTATGGTATGATAGTTATTGAGTGATTTCGGAAAACAAAGAGTCATTTGAAGGTAAGAATTAAGTAAGAATTGCATGATAATGATTATTATGGCTGTTTCTTGCTGATATCAAACATCATTGTGTGTTTGATTTTCATCGTCAGATAGTATAAAATTTTACATAAGCGAGTCAGTCACATTCGATCCTATGGAAAAAGGACTTTCCGTGTCTTCAGAATAGGTAAAGGAAAGCAAAATACACTAAGTTAACTGTACCTAAAATAGAACAAGGTTTTAACAATATTGAGTTAAATTCTCAGAACATTTCAAGGTATGATATTATCAAACTAAAGGGTTAACAGTCAGGTCATTTAGCAGCTAAATATATTACCATAACGCTTTATCCTGCGGTTGGTGCGGAACCATGGTGTTGATTTAAATAAAAATGTTAATCAAGCTTTACTCAAGAAATACATATTTATGTCCATGGAATGGCTTCTAAGCTCCTTACTAGTTGACCCATTGGCCTACTTACAATTCCATTACTAGTGACCCTCAGGCAATCCTATTGATTTTATTGACATATTTGCAAGCTTTTACAAAACATTCGTTACACCCTTATTTATTTTAATAATTCTTGCGATTGTTATGCTTTTTTCAATCCAATGTCGAAGAGAGATTTTTTAAAATTTTTCATAAATTTAAAGTATAAATAAAGAAATATTTCAGTTTTTAGTTTTCAGTTCAGCCGAACATAGGCCGAACCTACCCAATTAGCAACCAGTGCACATCCACCAAAGCCTGCAAAGTTTAATGGCAAAATTAGAACAACCAAACATTTTACTAGAGCGATGATGAGGCAACTGAGTTGATTTTCAACTGAGTCGAACGTGCCTGAGTTCTCTCATCCATAAATCTGAAATACTGTTTATCTTCTACCCGTAAAATTATCCCAGCATCCGAACTATTCATCGATCACTCATTGACGTGACGTGATCGTGAGGTTCCAGTGGCCGGGTCGGCACACTGAGGCTGTTTTAGGGACTGACACCGGCCCCCTCTGTCCCCCATACAAGCATCCACTTCCTTCCTGTAGCCAGACACCATTGTCTGATTGATGATTGGGACATTGGTTGAATTTGCACTGGGATGAAGCATTGATCTCCTGCCCGGTTGTCTGATGTTGTTAAAATCACTTGGTGATACTCAACAATGCAGTATTGTTAAGCTCTCTAGTGCGTGCGCTGTGGCCTTAAGACCCCATGTGATCTTATTTCATTCTAAATTTGTGAAGCAGTCTGGAACACTGCAGAGCAGGGGCAGTTTGTAATAACTTAAAGAGTATTTGAGCTGCTCACACTGCTCAGTTTTCTCTTGACACATTACAGTCTGATTTTGTAAAATCAAAAGGAATTTAATAATACAAAGTAATTAAATAATAAAATATATGTGTAAAACTAAGTTAAGATTTTATTTACTTTACTTGCATTCAATCATTTCCAAGTATTCGTTAATTATTTGTTTGTAAAATTACCTTTCCATACCTTGCATATTAACTCAATAAAAATCTGCATTTTACATTCTTTTGAAATTGTTATTAAATTAATATTAAAAAATGCAGGAAAGCTATTGAAAACAAAATAATAAGCCAGGATTTAAGGAGACATAAAAAATGTATCATACTAATGATAAATTATTGTATTAATTGATTTAATGATTGAGAGGCAACTGTCATTAAAACTAGAGTCGTGCAAAATCAAGGGATAAGAGTACATCATCTTCCACTCTTTCCTATCAGTCGTACTGTATGACTAAATAGAGTTAAAATGAAGGTTATGTGAGTCTACTCTCTCTAACTCAGCACTCAGTTAAAAGACAAAATACTATACAATAGCAATAGATGGTAAACTCCTGAAATAATAACGTATTGGTGAGAATCTGACCACCTGATTTCAACGAACTTTTACAACCCACCCGTTTACTAGTCTGGTAAAATGGAGTGGCATATTAATCAATGAGTTGAACAGATTCAGGAGCAGTATTTAAAAGCTACACTTTACCACCATGACTCCTCAGTAGGCATTATCAGATTTAATAACCTCAAAGCGATGCAGGGAATCTCCACTATATCCCATTTCGAAGGCAACAAAAGTATCAAACATCCATCAGATGAAGTTGTCTGGCTGCAGGGAGGAAGTGGATGCTTTATGGGGGACAGTGGGGGCCAGGGGTATATCGAGGGTAGTGCCTCTACAGAGTATCCAATAGTTTTATTGTCATTAGCCATAGACTGTGGTTTGCTCGAAGGTTAGTCAGGACTAAGAAACTCAATAAATCGCTTTGTTGGCAGACCACAGATCTTATTTATCTATCATAACATTAAATTGTTACCGACATTGTCAACTACTTACAATAAATTCTTTAACAAATGGCTAAAATCGGTCGAGTTCTAAATTGCACAGAGTATTTAAAAACCGTCATGATTGCGATTTTGTGCTTATCTCTTTAATGTCATAAAGACAAATGTTCTATCGGATAGTAATTGAAATATTTCTTGCGAGTTGATTACATTTTTTACCTTTTATCTGTTTCTAAGTCCTGGAAAAATTTTGGTTTCCATAGGATCGATTGATCTAGGTTTACTAAGGTCTTCTGTGCAATAAATTACAGAGAACCTCGATCAACCGTCACTCTTTTGACCATCACCATCTGTTATCCGTCACCGCTATTGTACTTTTAATGTGTTGTAATAGACGTTGTAAAACATTGAACAAGTACAACTTACAGTATAGCAGTTCTGTTTTACTCTTTTATATATGTAATTTACTAAGAAACGTATTATCCACAAACAGGGTATAATTTCTTCCAACAAATTTTAAATCTACTCTTACTGTACAGGTTTATAATGAAATTTCTGTTATGAGGGCTGTCCAGAAAGTAGCAGACTATTTGCCTTTACATCTGGCCCAGAGGTCTCATCTCCGTGACTGATAGTGTGGCCTAAACCTCCACTCCTGGTCCAAATCTGAGCCAAGTCTCGTTGCCGACCGATCACAAATTTCATTCTCACAGCGTTTCAAAATGGCGGTGTCCTTTGAAAATCCCACCAAATTGTTTTAACCTGATAATGTTGCTTCTTTCAGTTCCTTACCATTTGCAAACACTTTCCTGCCTAAAATTCCCTTAACCTTGAAAAAAGTTAATCACTCAAGACCAGATACAGGTTATATAGGTTCGTCCGTAAATCCTTAAATGCCCTCACTTGAGACGGCAAAGTTCTGTAAAATTGCTGCTGCTGCATGGAGCGGGCGCCGCGTTGGCATGGATCAGTAGCACTCTCGCCTGCGATTGGATTCATCCATGTCGCTTGTTTCGAATGGCACATCAAGCCAACGTAGGGCCTCGCAATAGACTCAGGATTACTTTTTTTCTCTTCTGTGCTTAAATTCAACACGGAATACACTTTTTAGGCTGCAAAACACTATCAAAATCACATTACTCACATCGGTGGGATTTTCAGTTGACACCGCCATTTTGAAAAGCTGTTAAAAGGAAATGCGTGGTTGGTCGGCAACGAGACTTGGCTCAGATTTGGACCAGGAGTGGAGGTTTAGGCCGCACTATCAGTCACGGTGATGAGACGACTGGGCTAGATGTAGAGACTAAACGTCTGTTACTTTCTGGACAGCCCTCGTATCTGTCTATTCTCTTACCCCCCCTCACACCCTTGGTCCCAAGGGTGATGATTAACAGAGGTTCCACTGTATGATCTTTATACAAGTTGTATAACATTGTATGGTACTGCTATCTGATGATTAAAAACTCGACTATTTGCAATTTTTACTCCTGAACCACCTCTCTGAAAAAGTTATGTTCTAAACACAACTAACTACACTACTATGCAGAATCAGCACTTTCATTGGATTTGAAATGTTTGGGATCATATTGTGTGTTAGCTTCGATAAAAATAATACTCTTATATCTAAAAAAAATTATGACAAGATGCTAGACAACAACAATAATTCAAAAGACGAAAAGAGGCAGCTGATGACAAATAGAGATTATAAAGGATAATGTAGACAAATATAGATGAATATGACCTTTTGTTTATCCAGATTCTGGCCCTCCGAAAGACCGAGCTAAAGATGACTATATTCTGTCCAGTTCAAGTTGGCCGGTGGACCCGGGACTACCTGAGGTCAACCCTATAATCCCTCGCCACGTCCGGTAGGGCTGTCTGCTGCCTAGGCGATGAGTCACCTACTGGCTGTTTTTATACAATGGTATACTTTTTTAACAGAATAATAATTTAGCATTTTTAAAAGCATATTTGAAATCTACTAAAAAAGATATGAAAAGTAATATAAAATTTGACCAAATGTTTTAGTATTTGAAATGTTTTTGTTAAACCTCTCTTTCATTATGAATGAATTTATAGTTGGATTTTCATGCTAATTAGATAATTGGTGTACAAAAGTAATATAAAATTTATATATCATGATATATAAATACATTATGATATTTAATCTCATTATGACAATGTTTATAAATGAACAAATCTGGTAAAAAGGCCGGTTCTGGGAGACTGGGTTTTAATACCAGGGTCGAATTTTATATCACTTTTCATAACTTTTTTAGTAGATTTCAAATATGCTTTTAAAAATGCTAAATTATTATTCTGTTAAAAAAGTGTACCATTGTATAAACACAGCCAGTAGGTGACTCATCGCCTAGGCAGCGGACAGCCCTACCGGACGTGGCGAGGGATTATAGGGTTGACCTCAGGTAGTCCCGGGTCCACCGGCCAACTTGAACTGGACAGAATATAAATCAACGATTTATATTGGTTTCATCTGCTATTTCTTTACACGTCATGTTTGGTTACTAACTTTCTATGTTATCTGGGGCCTTTAGAAGCTAAAAATACTAGTGATCTGCCAACTTTGATTGGATGATTTTTCTGAGACTATTAGCTTGCAATTTATTGTAAGATAGGCCCCTGGAGGAGTTATTTTTTGCAATTCTGCCTTCTTATAGATATTTTCTTGTGGTTTTTAGTAATAGTCTTATTACTTTGTGGTCATGTTTTGATGTACTGAAATCGTCTTATTTAGTGTCAGGATTTTATTTGCATTTCATTGATGTTAATTTGAGAAGTGGGAAGCCATAAATTTAAACATCTTCACCTTGTTTCACATATTTGTTTGTTAGATTAGAGTGATCTGTGATAGTTAATTTATTACATTTTTACCCAGCTTATTTGAAAACTCGCTGATGGAAAGGGAAACCTAATAATTTTTAGTTGGATCAGGCAGCCAAGTCTTATCTGTCGATAAGGGAATGAAGTAACCCCATTATCTGACTACTTTTACTGCCTTCCATGGTTGCAACCATCTACATCTCTTTCATAAAACCTTCTTGAAATATATTACAGTACTAAAATTTACAATTTTTACAGCTATTTGAATACATCTAAAAATTGATTAGATTTATGTTTTGTTTCAACTTGAACAAATAAAGGTAAGTTGAAAGTGTAGGTTAAAATTTTTGTCAACTTTTTTAATTATGAAACTTCCATTTAACAATATTTTTATCGATAACATTCTTAACAAGTAAGATTTTATAAACAAAATCAGAATACTGCTGTATTGTAAAAAATATATTCAAAATTTATGAGCGTAATTTAGTTATTGTCAAATCATTGAACTCTCCATCTTTCATATTCTTCATTTTCAGAAACTCCTTTAAATTCTACAAGTATTTCAATGCCGGCCTCAGACGCTTAACAATGATGTAACCTAGAGTATCGGAACCTCTTATGCTGTTTACACTTTATACGTGTTTTTTTCCAAGTAGTAAAATTGGTTCAGTATTTTTAGTCCCTTTTCACTTAATGCCATAGTACTTTTTACATTTTATGAACCCGCAAGTAAACATACAATAAGTTTATGTTCAAATAACTAAACAACAAAATCAAAATTGTCATTTGGATTTTTTGTGACATTTTAAATTAGAAGAATATTTTCTCTGTAATTACGCTTTTGCATGTCCTTAAGATATTCACCACCTCACTCTTGCTTTTTGCACTGCTTTTCACTTACCTGCTTCTCAAACTCAGTTTTTATGAGATATTTTTTTGCTTACCTCACTCACTGAGGATGCTATTTACTAATCAACCGATTAAGACATTCTTGTAGCTTTATTTTATCCTATAAAATAAAATAAAAATTAGTTATTTTATATTTATTTGTATATTACATGACAAAATGTTTTATTTTATTTTTATCCTTTATTTATATTCTTATTACTAACTGTCAAATTTGACAACCCGATTGTTGTAATGTGTTGGCTTTTAATCTTTGTTTGACTTATGTGTTAATTACCGATCAAGTAAGGACTTTGGCATGGAGATATCGTCAGTGTTTTCTGTTTTGTAACTTTACCTGGAGACTGCAATCCAATGTAAGTGTCAATGCTTCTTCCGTGTACCTGATGGTTACATTATTGTTTATTTATATTTTGTTTATATAGATATTTTAGTATAAGCTGGGGTTTGTAGTTATTATATCTAACCAGGCCGTGTGGGCTAGAAGTAGTTTTTGTCTTTAAACAACACTATGTAACAATGTTTATTAGTATGGATATATCATTCAAATATATCTGATGATTCTAAATAAAATTTTCAAACCATAGGGATTATTTTTGTTTGAGAGTATCTCAATTCAAAACAATTTTGTTCTGTAAAATTTCACTGCTTGAATTTTACTTAAAAATGTGTTGTTTATCACAGCCTGTAGTCTGTGATCTTGATGTAATATTTTTTATTTGTCTCTAAGTTGAATTAGTATCTCCAAAATAGGGACTGTTTAGTTCCTTACAAAGAATAATGACTTATTAATGTTAACAAAACAAAAAAATATAAATTAATAGTTATTAGCATTTAAAGAAGTATTCTGAAATTTTAACATATACCTTTTTTATCGATATAATAAATAAATAGTGAACTCATCTACTCTGGACCACACGTAATTCTTCAAAAAACATATAAAATTAACCCTTTACATATTATACTATGCATTAAATATTTTCCTAAGGTAAAAATACCAAAGTAAAGGAAGAAGTAGAAGTAAAATTTTAAAAATAAATAATTAGATGATTAAGCAAAATATCTTTGTGGTGATAGTTTTATGAACTATAAAGCTGTGATTTTGAGATTTTCATGTGTTTACTTAGCTTATTAATTAAATTATTCTGTATACAATAAATTTATCTTGATTTTTAAATGTTTATATGTTAATTTCATCTATTTCTCCAAAAATATTTTTTAAATAGTTATATAAACTGTACATTAAGATATGCTGTATTTCTTGAGCTAAAGTTTTTTTTTTGTGGAAATCAAGTTTATTATTTGCCTTTTAACTTGAACATCAATTAAAAACATGTAAATCTTAACTTTATAAATCACCAATCCTTTTTGCTTTAAAACCAAATTTAATTTCATTACATTTTTTAAAAGATCAATATTTCCTAACTTGGTGTATACAACAACTCTGTCCATGTGTCATTTCACAAAAGGTTTGTTTAAATTTATGAACTGCTTTGGTTCCAGTCGATGCTGGTGGGTAGTAAAAGAAGGTATTTTATTTTCCAATAAATTTCTTTGGTGCTATTACTCCAGTAATCATAGTACTTGCTTTTAGATTCAAATTAATCCACCTTAACATTGTTTTAAAAATACCTTGATTTTCACAAAATAAATGAAAAATATAGTTTAATAATAAAACTTATGGAACGATTCTGTATTCCTCAATAAAAATTTGATAAAATCTGAACTTTTATGGTGGAATGCACCATTATTACTTTGAATTAATTGAAAATTTTAACTTCTTGTAAATGAATGTTTTTATTCGTACATTTGAAATACTTAAAGTAATTTTCAAAAGATTTTTTGAAAGACAATGATTTCATCAGTAAATTTTCATATAAATTTTTAAGTACAGTACACCTGAGTACAGTATGGGCTGATATGGTGGACTCCCGATCTCGATGATAAAAATCTGGATAGTCTGACATTTAAAAACTATGTATATTAGGTAAAATTCAAAATTAGCAATCAGGAACTAAAGTCTCTGAAATTGCCATATTCAGATTGTGGAAGACGACTCTCTTATAATATCATGTGTGATGTCTTCTTTCCACATGTTATGTCTTCTTTTATGTCGTAGGAAATCATTTTGTTATATTGTGACATAGGAATACAGTACAGTAGAACCCCTCATAACCGGCCACCACGGGACCAAGCTTGAGCCGGATAATGACTTGCCGGATAATCCATCGTATTATGAAAACGATGATTTATACCTAATTAATAATACGTAGCTAACGAATTAAGTCCGATGTAAAGTTTTGTATTTTTGGGTGATTTAAAAACACACAGGTTAGTAAAAGCAACAGAACACGTCACTTGAATATTGATTGATTTAGTTTTACCCATATTATTGATTTTTTTAACTAAATAATTTTTCTAATCAGTAGTATTTGCTACGCCACAGCTGCCATCGTGTTTGTATGCCTACCATTCTGAGGGAAGAAAAAACAACTAAAACTGCTATGAATACATATATTAAATTTCAGTTTAGATAGAGGTTACTAGGTCAACTGAGTAAAGTACGATGTATTGGCTCAAGTTCACTGTTGCCGAACCAGAACGAATCTGTGAGTTGCCAAAACGTTCGGCGATCAATTTGCCGCATGAGGCCTTATGAGAATGATGTAGCCGAACACACCAGTACACGCTCGCATTAACCTGGATTCTCCCTGATTTTTAGTAACAAAGTGGAGCCAAAACAAGGAGAGAGATGTGATAATATAACGTGAATAAACAGAGAGATACACAAGAGAGTATCAGAGAGATTACGCATCTGTAAGCTGTGGGATATCCATTTTGATGTTGGCTTCTGAGAAATGGCCGGATAAACCGAGGACCGGTAAAACTGAGGCTGGATAAGAGGGGCTCAATTGTATTTCCATCTTCTCGTTGTACTGTATAAAATGTCTGCTGACCAATTTTGTAGCGGCAAAATCCACTGCGTAAAATGAGTCCCGCCGTCAGTCATCATGTCAAAGCTCAGCAGATTTTACATTCAGATATCGAATTTCAGAGATCGATCCTTTTTTAAGGTTCCTGGTTTGATGTCAAACTGTTATTGAACAATAGATTTCCTGTTACAATAATTACATACAATAATAACAATAATTATAATTACAATAATAACAATAATTTTCGTGTACATTATGGCATTTAAGTTGAAACTGAGGTGTTGAAAATGCTGTACACAAGAGAAAACTCACATTTTTGAACCTTGAATCTACTTCTCATACTTGTCCGGATAATTCTGGATCTGGATAATGTTGGGCCCAGATAATCCAAGGTGTACTGTAATTAAAAACTATTCATTAAAAAAATAACAACTATTTAAATATATTACATCACTATACCTCACAAGGAACATGTTGAAGCTTGGGTATTACCAGACAAAGGCGGTTTTGAACCGAATTTCTGCGATTGTAGAAGAATGAAAAAACTTATTAAAATTTATTAAGTGGCGTCATATTATGTTGTCCTTCCAAACAAAAAAATCCAGTCTAAACTGCTTTTGTTCATAAAAGCAAACTTTTACATGTTCCTTGGAAAATCTACTAACTTTTAGCGGCATATGTTTAAAACTATGTTAAATTTTGTGTTGTTATGCATGTCGCATATCAAATTTAACAAATTTATATTTTGGTATCCATCTTATTAGAGCTAAAATAACTACCAGCAATTTTGGCTGTATTGTTTTGTATTTGGTTTCCTGTCCTTAAGTATAGTTTAACTCAGTTATTTCTTTTGTTTATTCTGTTTTGTTAGTAATTCTTCTATTTGTCTCAGTAATATGTTGTCTTTTTGTTGCCGAATACTCAAACACTACCATGAACTCTTGTTTGATACCCCGATTGTAACAACTGTACAAAAGGCCATGAAAATATACAAGGAACCCTAGTATGTGTTGTACTTTTCAAATACTACCCGCCCTAACTCACACAAATTTAAGGCACTCTAGATGAGTTTTATTACTTTTTGTATTAAACACCACAATGCCGATATCTCTGACTGAGGAAAGTGAAGTCTCTGTGAGCATGATGTAAGTCGGAATAGTTACTCGATATAAATCAAAATGTTTTGTCGCCCTTTAAAATATAGCAACACTTATCATTATGCTCACATAAAATCTGGTTGCAATAGCAATCCAGTCCAGCATATGATTGAAACTGGGATATCAAAATTGTTCTCCCTGAAACTGCCAAATATTACGGTCCTTTTTAAAATGTTCTATAAATTGAAAATTTAATAAATTGTGGTAGATGGAATTTAACAGTAAACTTTTATCTTTATGGGAGAAGGAGGTAGAAAGGCAACATTTTATATGTGACTGGACTACAACTAATCACAATATATAGGAAAGATAGAAAATGTTGTTTTACTTTGTGTAGTCATTCCAATCATTATCTAAACAACATTAGTTTGAATCATCACAATACATGACAATTCCCCATATTTTATGTAGGTCAACATTTAGTCTTCAATGTGAAGACAGTAAAAGCATGTATATACATACAGCACTGATGATGTTTATTTACATTGGATATGGATGAAGTTGTTTAGGCTTTACAGTAATATTTTATTCTTAAATCAGTCTCTACAGTGGTGGTTCTCTACACTTAAAGAGTGGCAGAGTATAAGTGGATGACATTATGTTACTTGGAAGAGAAATAGTGTATGTTAGGCCTTAATGCTAAAACACATAAAATTCAAATATTATAAAATAAAAAAATAAACATTTTTATAGATAAAGAATCCACTTAATGATACATCCTGAGCTTCTATATATATTTTTTTTAATATTTCAACACTGGCATAGATTTAAAGGCCGGGGACACACACGGTGTACCCTCTATACCTCTATACCAGATATGGTAGTTTTTTAACGCGCGGTAAAAATGCCGCTCGCCCGTAGTGCGTTGATTTAAATGGACGCGTTCACACGGGGCGGAAGAAATACCGCGCGATAATATTGCCGCTGGCGGTCGTTTTTCTGCCGCTCAAAAGCGGATTTTTTTCGGCTTTTTCATCACAGTGGTGTATGCAATTAAATGGGAGCGTACACATTTGGCGGATTTTTTACCGCCGCCATGGTCAGACGGCAAGACACTCTAAACATTGTATCGTGTTGATGACGTCAGGAGTTCTGTGATCAGCATATGGTAAAATGCATTTAGTGAACACCCACCCTCGTCACTCAAAATTAAAATGGTACCATGATTAGCGATATTTTTTCCGTGGTGTTTTTTTTTACCGCCACGTGTGAACGAACGCCGATTTTGTCGGCGGCGGCGGAGAAATTATCGTCAATAAAAAAAACGCCGTGTGTGTCTCCGGCCAAATATTTACATTTAAAATAAATTTCATATCTCATAGCTAACTAGTTTTCTGCATTTCAAGTTGTAAAATACTCCCAAGTAGTGTTTATTTTTATTGATGGGTTTTGATTACTTTTTACGGGATTTTTTTTTCTCCTCCCAAACAATACAATACATTTTAGATAACTTTTTTATTTAAAAAATATAATTGTTGAATAAAAAGAGGCCTACAGAGCTCTAACAGTTAAGCATTTACAGAGATTCACACCAACTTATTTTGTAAAACTACAATTTTTAAGCAAAAAAAGTGTCTAAACTATAAAAAATATCTCACAATAGACTCAACAAAGAGAAATAGCCTTAAGTGATCATAACAGTTGTTTTGTTATAGATAAATCCAAAAGATATTTCAACTTATTACTTCATGAATTTAGGAATTTAAATGAAACAAAATTTAAGAAAGTTCTCATAAACTATTTGTTAAACATTGTCCGAACAATGATTAAGAATTTATTGATAATGTTAAATTTAGTTTTAGATCTTAGTTATTTAATCTCTGACAAAGTCATATACTTTTAAACCTTGCTACCGCAATAAACCTAAGGCATATCTTATTCTTAAGGTTTACTAGCAATTATATCATCGTAGAAAGCTTATTACATACACGCTCTGTGATTTTTCCACTAAAGATTCAAGTCAGTGGTAACTTATGTACCAGTAATAATTCTGGGGTTCTGTTTGCAGGCCTTATCACATTTCTAAAAGATTTTCTTCTTCTATTAGGCTAAGTAATGCTCTCTTGAATAATATTCCTCTTCAACGAATGATGTAAAATCATTAATTTATAGATCATGTAAGAGCCTATAAAAAATATACAGCATTGATAGCATGCAGAATTTTTTAAATTCACGATTTAAAATTTACTTCATACCTCTATTTGTAATAAGGAGTTTCTTAAAACTTTAGTCCTAATTTAATTCAAATTCAAATTATTTATTTCATTATTTTACATAATTATGGCCTCACCAAGTTTAGCAAAACTTGACGGCGAGGTCCATTTGTAGATCTGAAAAAAGTACATGCCGTACTTTAGTTTGGACGTTAATGCATTTTCCTATCAATGTTTTTTCTGACCTAATTACTCAAAAATAATAAGAATGTAGATTTAAGCATCTTTATATTCTTACAATACAAAACAAATCAAAATATGAACATTCAATAAATGACTTAAGAAACATATGATCATGAAAACATACTGCAAATATGAAAAACCAAATAGTATGAAAACTAACTATAACAGGTTTGTAGGATCCAGACAAAGCTCTGCAACTTGCTTTGCCTCTAATATGTTTTTAGGATAGTATGAGTCTCAAAATAAAAAAAAGACTACTGATTTTCAGAAATTAAAATTTATTTTAGTATTTTTTTAGTGCCCTACTTCTAAAGCATTTGCGACACTAGATAAAAGTTAGAGGTTCTCCTATCCAAGAGTGCTTTTCCTCTCCTAAAATAAGTACAGAACTGATTGTGATTTTACTATTCATCAGTGTTAAAACTAATACTTTAAATATTACTGTTTAATTATTTGTACTTTACCACTTGCTTCTAGAGCATGACTACACCATGTTTCGCGAGGTAACATAACTCCTCCCATTTTGAAATGACCCTACTTAATTTTGCATTAAATTTACTCATTACTAATTTAACCTTCATTTTTCCTGTTATGAGGCTGGTTTTTTCACTTTGTAATAGGAGGAGATTCCTCATCTCCTGAAACCCGAAACATAGTATAGTTTTAAACACTAGAAGCGAGACAAAAATTCCAAATAATCTAGTAATATCAAATCCTTCGCTATAATGAATTTAAAAAATACAAAATATTTTTGAGTTAAAAATTTCTAACTACTCTGAGGAAAACTTTGTCAGGTTAAATGTCTTCATCAGTAAAAAAAGCTCAATATAACAATGAAGCAGATTAATTGAATTCTCAGAATCATCTTTCTTTCTTCTTTTTCTGTTTATTGGTAACTGTTTACCGACTAAAAATCCAATAAAAAATGCTTATGGTAAATTCACAAAGAAAGATTAAAATAAACTACAAATTATTTTTATAAATTGAATAGTCCAGGCAACGAAAAGGTATAGAGGGAATTTTTTGGAACACAATTTTTGACTTTGCAGCTTTGTTTGGACTAGTTAGGAGGTGAACATATCAAAAGTCCCCGTCCGTAACCCTTGAGCGGGGGGGAGGGAGGGGGGTCTAAAGGTACAATTTTTTGGTTTTTCCTAAATATCATGAAAACTATCAACTTTTACCATTCCCTATTTAAATTTAAAATTCAAAGAAAAATTAAATTTCCTGTAAGAAAAGTATATAATATGTCTACTTTGGTCCATATTACATACTTTTTTTGTTTTTTTTCCTAAATATTTTGAAAACAATCAACTTGTAGTATTCCCTATTAAATTTGAAAATTAAAGAAAATTTAATTTCCTGCCAGAAAAGTATACAATATGTCTATTTTGGTCCAACCATTTACAAGGAAAGCACTAATTTTGTTAATATAAAAAAAATCCCTTCCTTAAGAAATACATGTAAGTTTGTGGGTAACACACATGCCCAATGGGGTAACGCTTTTCCTTCTAAACGGAAATGAACAGCATTCAGGAAATATTGACAAAATTTCCAGTAATTTGACACCTTAATCATAAATATTGGTCTAAAATTAAGGTGTTGGCGAGCTCACAAAAAACTTTATTTTTCTAGGAATTATAGCAAATTGTAATAATTCCTTGAAAAATAATGTTTTTCGTGAGCTTGCCAACACCTTAATTTTAGACCAATTTTTATGATTGAGGTGTCAAATTACTGGATATTTTGTCAATATTTCCTGAAAGCTGTTCATTTTCCTTTAGGTGAAAAAGCGTTGCCCCATTGGGCTTGTATGTTACCCACAAATTTACATGTATTTCTTATGGAAGGGATACTTTTTTAAATATTACTAAAATTAGTGCTTACCTTGTAAACGGTTGGACCAAAGTAGACATATTACTTACTTTTCTTACAGGAAATTTATTTTTCTTTAATTTTAAAATTTATCAGGGAATACTAAAAGTTGATAGTTTTCAAGATATTTAGGAAAAACCAAAAAATTGTACCTTTAGACCCCGCTCAAGGGCTACGGACGGGGACTTTTGATATGTTCACCTCCTAACTAATCCAAACAAAGCTGCAAAGTCAAAAATTGTGTTCCATGCAATTCCCTCTATACCTTTTTTTGAGCATTCGTTGCCTGGACTAAAAAACAAGTTCAGAAAAATCCAAGTCAACCTCCATTTAGCCTCATATTTTTTTAATTTCTCCCTATATACATGGTACATTGAGAAATTATTGTTTTCGTCAAAATAATGGAATTTGAGGGGTTAGTGGATATATTTGTTTTAGTTTTCCCCAAATCCAGAATAGTAATTTTCGGTGTGGTGTCTATCTGTCCATGTGTATGGGTGTGTGGATGTATGTGAACAGTGCCAGAAACAACATCAGTGGTCCGATTTTCATGAAATTTGTCTTGTATTAAGCCATGATATAAAGGTATAAAGCCATGATATCTCCAGGTTTTTTCTTTTTATCATTTTTGATTTTTAAGTATATTTTCTCATAATAACTCATAGAAAACTACAAAAATTTAAATTTCTTGAAACTGGCTGTAAGGATTTTAATCCAAATTTCATGGTTTAGAGTGGTTAAGGTGCCAAAGAAGATGGCACTACTCACATTTATGTTAACATGCTGTTTCAGAAGTTATGGTAATTTTAGTGTTAAAAAATAATTTTTTTTTAAGTTTACGAAAAACTTTACTTTTAAATAAAATATACTTGCAACAATTAAATTTGGCTTGTAAAAATAAATAATCCACTATTTTGAATTATTTACGTTAACTGGTTGTGGAGAAAATTGAGATTTACATTTGGTGGCAAACACAGCATGTTTTAAGACTATGTTACCTACTTACTATCGGCTTAAAGCAGCTAAAAATAAATTAGTTCTGTTAAGAACATATAATATCACCATCCTCAGCTGAGTACCAATGTGAAGAAAATTATCCATCAGTTGGTGGCTTTGTCAAAGTAGAACAAAAAACACACACATAACATTTAAACATGATATGAATACAATTGAACATTTAAATTCAAAAACTAACCAGCCTGTAGCTACAGAAAATCACGAATCCCTAGTGGCTGACTGACTTGACTTTGTTTCTTTATCATTAATGTGTCCTGGTTATCAGATGGTGACAGGCCTGTTAGTTTTAGTTTTTAAATGTTCAATTGTATCCGTATCGTGTTTAAATGTTATGTGTGTGTTTTAGCGAATTTCCCCTATAGGGAAGAAGCTATTACTGTAGGTCTCATGGTAAGACCTAAGCCCGAGACCATGTTAACTTTTCGTTTTGGGGCCACCAGAAGCAGAAAACACCATTCGTTCGAATTTTAGCGAATTTCCCCTATAGGGAAGAAGCTACTGTAGGTCTCATGGTAAGACCTAAGCTCGGGACCACTATAACTTTCCGTTTTGGGGCCCCCAGAAGCAAAAAAAAACCATTCGTTCAAAATTTTATATATATATATATCTATCTATATATATATCCATCTATATATATATCTATATATATATTTACATATGTGTCTGTAAGCACGATAGCGACCGCAAAAATAGACAATAGACAATAGACAATGATTTATTCTTTCAACAATATACACATACAGTAGAGTCCCACAAACCCGGGCTAATGTGGACCTAACGGTGTCCGGGTTTGTGAAATTTCTGAGTTATCGAAATATGAATAAAAATAAGAAAAATAAGAATAGTTTCTGTTATTTCTATAAGAAATCATTTATTTATTGCATAGTAAAAAATACAAAAACTACATTAACAGTTACAAAAAAAACTGAAAGAAAAACCAAAACAGTTTTATATGTGTCACACCATGCTCTGGCCTTTAATCTCAGTGCACTTTATTGCTCTGGTTGGCTTTCCGAGTTATCCAGAATTCCGGGTTATCGAATTCCGGGTTTGCGGGACTCTACTGTATTGCAATGGACATCGTCAATAATAAATAATAATCATTTATGATATAGTCAGAACATGCAGAGAGAATCATACAGCAATAAGTACAAATCTATAGTATATAATATAAATTTGAGTAATATATTACATGCTAATTGTACATTTAAAAAACTCATCAATCTTATAAAAAGGGTTTGCTGACAGCCAGTCAAACAGTACATCTGTAAATTTATTTTCAGTTAAATTAAGCCAGGCTGGTGGTAACATATTAAATAGCTTAACCCAGGGCCGTAACGACCACCGGGGCAACCGGGGCACAGCCCCGGGGCCCCCAAGGATAGGGGGCCCCGAAGGGGCCTCTGGCCGAGCAAAATAAAACCATACTTGACACCGACCTCGTCGCGACCGTACGGTATTATTTCAGAGAAAACTTGATTTTCTTAGGTTAAAACCAGTGAAAAGATTAATAGATGTTTAAGCAGCTTTGAGACTGGAATTTTCCTCTACAACCGTTTTTATTTGGCCATATTACCATTGATTGTAATAATGTAGTAAATGTTTTAGAACCAAAAGCTACAGAAACCGTGGTATAAGGGATTATGAGGCTTGGTCAGCAGTCAGGTGGTGTCCAATAGGTGATCCAATAATTTGGGTATTAACTAAACCGGAATGATTTATTTAATTTGTGGCCGGAAAATCTGTCGACTACATTGCCGTGGTCTGAGATTTCCTCGATGATCCGTCGCGATCATTTCCCGGCCATTTCGTCTTTCCAAAGCTCCCCTATCGTCTTTTTTTATCTCGGCCAGTTCGTAGCCGAATCTCTTTGTGTATCGTGGCCGTCAAATCCCTGTAAATACTTTGCAGGGTGACTACCGCCAGTCGGAAATTAGAGAAAGGTCGGAAAAACGTAATTAATGAAACCTTTGGTCGGGAAATTCGATACTCGTGATAACAAAACGAAACGACATAACGTCGTCGCCGCCAAATCTATCGATCGAATCGCAAATAAAATTCGGTAATATTGCTGCTGGAGAATCACCAACCGTTTACATCGCGGCCGGCAAATCTCTCGGTTCAATTTCGGTCGGAAATCGCCCGCTCGTTTCACGGCTAACAAATCTCTCGTTAGCATCGCTTGCCGTCAAGTCTGACTCTTTCCGTGGCTACCACATATCTCGGTCGTGTAGCTAAGAAATTCGCCGGCTCATCATGCGGCTGGAGAATTGCTCGCTTATCCTACAACCGAAAAATTACAGATCTATTTTCGTGATCGTCATACATGTCGGCCATATTTCGGCCGGAAAATCTGTCGTTTATTCCGCAGTCGGCAAAACTTTCGGTCGAATTGCAACTGGAAAACCGCTTACTTTTTTCATGGCCGTTACATGTTTTGGTTGCATCGCGGCTGTAAAGTGCGGTGGTTTATGACAAATCCCTCAGTCATAGTGCAGTAAAAAAACGCTCAGTGTTTCCGCGGCCAGTAAAATTCTTGATTCCATTACGGCTGTCAAATAATATTGTATTTTGCTTCGGAAAACGACATTAACCAAACATATACTGAGTTTAACAATCATTTGAAAAGAACATTTAAAAAAATAAAACAGTAAAAGAATTGGCAGAACTTTTAGTTATTGGTCATAGTTCGTTGTCTTCGAGTTATCTACTCCCAGTAACCACTGCAGAGGCAGAGTGATATTTGTCTAAACTTAAATTGTTAAAAATATATTTTAGAAGTACAATGGCACAAGCCAGTTTAATTAGCTTAGCTCGAATCTCTATTGAAAACGACGGAGCTCAAAAATTATATTCTTAGAGTTATCGATGACTGCCTGCACGAATAAAAGAATAAAACAAATGTTTCAGTACTAAGATGATATTTTAGTAACTATGTGTTGTAAACCAATAAAAACGATAAAATATTACAATCATTTTGAATTATTTTATATTACTATCAGTTAGCTCCCTACATTATTTAGTTTTGATCGATTATTCATAAATTAAGGTTATTATGTTTTCTTTTTAAATGCTATGGCCTACAAAAATCATAAATGTAATTAAATTTTGTTTTATGATTTTTGACACTCGCACGCTCACGCTTGAGTAAGATATGGGGGGCCCGGGGGCCCCATCACCTAGTCTTGCCCCGGGGCCCCCAAGTTTAATGTTACGGCTCTGGCTTAACCCCTAAATACTTATGGTAATTCATAGATTTGGAAAGCCTACATCGTGGTAATTCTAGTTCATTATTCCTTCTAGTCTGATAACTGTGCATCATATTTCTTTTAGGCAATTCAGCATGATTCTTCTTAAATAAAATTAAAACATTCAGTATATACAAATTCACGACAGTTAAAATTTTTGTTTGAGCAAAAAGAGGCCTACAGGGCTGCAACGGTTTAGCATTTACTAAAATTCTCACAGCCTTTTTTTGTAGAACTAAAACCTTTTCCAAGCCAACACCATTCCCCCAAACTATTAAGCCATATCTCAAAATAGACTCAAAGAAAGAAAAATAGGCAATCCTCAAGAACTCATAACTTACATGTCTTTTCAAATTTATTAGCATATATATCACCCTTGAAAGTCTACTACTTACAAGATCTATATGATTTTTCCATGAAAGATTTGAGTCAATCGTAACACCTAGCAATTCAACACATTATTGCTATCGATCATATTTTTCCATTTAATGATACAATGAAGTTTTGCGTCTTATCTTGATTTAAAAACAAACCATTTCTTTCAAACCAACAAGTTGCATCAAGCAGTGCTTTATCTGCCAATTGTTTTAGAGAAACTAGACTTTTGTGCACATTTAGAAGAGATGTATCATCAGCATAGATTGTCGTAAAACTAAAATTATTATAACTAAAATCATTAATAAAAATCAAAAAGAGTACCGGCCCTAACACAGATCCCTGAGGAACACCTAATTTAATATCTAAAACCTGAGAACTAACACCCCTGACATCTACCAATTGCTTTCTTTCACTTAAATATGACTCAAACATTTTTAAGCTTTTGTCCTGAAAACCGTAGTATTCTAATTTAGCTAATAATACATCATGCTTAACAGTGTCGAACGCTTTGCTAAGATCACATAAAGTTATTTGAGCTGAATTGCATTCCTCTAAAGCTAAAAGTAACTGTTGTACAATAACATCTAAAGCCTGGGTGGTAGATCTGCCAGGGCGGTAACCATACTGAGAATCACTAAATAAGTTAAATGATTCAAAAATACTACTGACCTGAAACTTCAAAATCTTTTCAAAAATATTTGCAATGACTGGAATACATGAAATTGGACGATATCTGCCAGGACTATCTAAATTACCCTTTTTATATATTGGTACCACCCTGGCAAATTTTAAACAAGATGGAAAAACACCTTCTAAAATACACTGATTTAAACAATATGTGAGGGGCTCTAATATCTCAAACACAACACTTTTTAATTCATCACTGGACAGGCCATACACATCTTTTGTAGATGAGCATTTTAAGGGACATTATCACATTGAATACTTCCTTAAGGGACACGGTTGAAAAGGCACTTATCACTGGCTGCACAATATTGGCTTTATCGAGGTAACTCACAGCAGCATTTGAAGAAGCATTGATGTTCTCACCTATCTCCTCAGCCGAAGAAATGAAGAAGTGATTTAAGTCATCAGGTTGTATGCTGGGTCGAGCTGGTGATGTAGAGACTTTACCAACTGCTTTGTTTATGATGTTCCATTAGATGAATTGTTTCTTCGTTTTTTTTGCCTCTTTGCTTCTCTTAGTGCTAACTTGTAGTGATGTCTTTGGGTTTTCAGCTTCAATAGTAATTGAGGATCTTTAGTATTCATATATATATCTTTCCAAATTAGAATATATTTTTTCATTTGTGCCAGTTCAGGTGTAAACCAATTTAACATATTCCTATCTTTGTTTTTATTTGGCTTCCTTGATGTTTCATCAATCAATATACTTGGAAAGCAGTGTTCAAATAGTGCAAGAAATCTATTAAAAATAGCTCGAAACAAACACTAGCAGATTCTTTGATAGCATAAAGAAAATTCCAGTCCTCTACTGCTAACCAATTATTAAACTCTTCAATTTTAGTTTTAGTTATAGGTCTTGTTTTCACTAAAACTTTATTTTTACATTTTGGATTCTCATTCAAATGCTCAAAATTGATCTCAAAGTGCAAGGAATCATGATCTGAGTAGCTTTGTCTGAGGACCTCACATTTATAATCATGCATATTTAAATTAGTCAAGATGTTATCCAAACAAGATTTACCCCTTGTTGGTTTATTATTGGTACAATACATATTAAATAAATTGCCTGAGAGTGTTTAAAAAAGATTTCACTGTATTTTTGTCTGTCATCACATCAAATTCAGCATTGAAATCGCCACATACAACTAGTTTACATTTTAGTGTAATCAGATATCTCAATAGTTTTTCTAAGGATTGCAAAAATGTGTCTGTTCCACCTTTGGGTGACCTGTAAAAAGAAACAATAACCAAACTGAGCTCTGTTAATACCACTCCAGTCACTTCAAACTCTAATTCAATGCAATATTTATTTAAATCAAGTGTTTTAAATACCAATAGGTCGCTTAGGAAAATATATACTCCACCATGTACATGTTGACTACGACAAAAACTGTTGCCAAGTATAAGTCCTTCCGGCACACAAAAGTTGATTTCTTGAGGCCTCAACCAGTGTTCAGCTGTGCATATTACCGAGTAATTTACTTTATTTTGTAATATCTCTAGCTCTTCAATTTTACTAAATAAACCCTGAATGTTTAAAAATAAGAGTTTTAGAACTTGATCATTGCCAGTTTCCTCTTCTTCTAATACCTTGATTGAAGTTTGGTTGTGTTCATTTAAGTCATTTGCTGATCTAGGTAGGTATTTGTGTTTAAATCAGTAGAGTTAAGTGCGGGATCAGTTACTCTAATATTGTCGGTCTCCTCACAAGACATTTGGTGTTCTACGTTACTGTTGTTTAGTACTCTGTTGAAATTTTGTAATTTATCTCTGCTTGTGACGATGATTGGTGTAGAAAAGCCCTGAAATGGTGAGTCACTTACTGCTCGGTTAAGGAGCAAGTCCTGGGAAGTACTTGTGTCAAAGACAGAATGACCGTTAGACTGAGAGATGAACTCCCTTTCAAGATCTGTTCCATTCTCTGTAGCAACTGGTGGTTTCTCGCTGATCTGTGAAATGTTAGATGAGTTTTTAAGTTTTATAGTAACATGCAGAGCGATGATGCTACAAAGAAGTTCTTTACCTTTTCTGTTCAAGTGAAGACCGTGATTTGTAAAATGTTCTCTTGTCAGTAGGTTGTTAATAGGAATAAATTATATTTCTTTATGTTTTTTTGCTAGCTGGTACATTTTTTGATTTAATTGTTCTATTTTTATATTTTTGCGGGGCAGGTCATACCTGTAAGGCACAGTAGTTAACATAACATTGGTGTGTTTGAGGCTCCTGATATGATCTTCTATCATATTACATGTGTTAGAACTGTCAACATCAATGCTGTTGGTTCCTCCAACAACCAACACTACATCATTTTTAGTAAGGGAGGGTGTGTCTCTAGAAATATTCTCATACACATTCGTTAATGGAGCTCCGGGGTTGACATGTCCACAAACTGTGGCACCAATATTACTGCACACTTGTTGTAGATTATGTACACATCCATTGGCGTGGCTGTCTCCATATATTATAATTCTAGAGATATTGCTTGCGACCTCCCTTGCCTCTGAATGTTCAATTTTGTTCAAGACTGCATTTTGCTTCCTAACTGAGTTTTCATCATCACTGACCTTATTTTCAGCCGTTTTATTATTAATGGCTGGTTTCAACATGTATGCCAGGATCAAATCATTTGTAATAGAGTCTTTATTTTGTAGGACAAGAGCAAGTACAGCTCTTTTTGTTATACAATCCCTATGATTGAAGCAAGGAATCTTTTTTGTCATTGTTACATACCTTAGGTTCTGTATTATCAATTCCACTGTCAGGATAAGATAAATTCCACAATCATAGCCATTAGTTTGAATAGGCCCCTCCAGCTTATAAAATTGAGGGGGTCCTTGCAGTTTTAAATAACTACTTAGTTTTTCAACAACTATTTTAGCTGCTGAGTCATTAACTCTTCCGAACAAGTCATAGAGGAAGAACTCATTTTTATCCTTCATATATAGAAGCAAACTCCAATGACTTCCTTTGTCAGCACTAAGACAGTCCTCACTGTTGTTTATGGGAATAACCACACATTTTTTGGTTTTTATATTCCAGCTATCTAACACATGCTGATAGTCATTTAACATTTTTATCGCATGACTGATTGTTGGACTGAGCAGATAAATATCATCTGTGTTGGGTAGTATTTTATCACTTAGCAGTTCGAAGTACTTATGAATAGGTTCATCAGTTAACCAATTTTTTAAACTTAAAACATCCACTCTTGTCTGATTTACATGCAATAATTTATTTTCTTGTTGCTTTAGTTAATCCTTGACAGACAGCAATTGTGATTTTAAATCTTGTATTTCTTTCACATAGTTCTGAGTGAGTACATCAGAGGTACAATCAGTTTCTTTATGAGGTGTTTTATTATTCATTTTTGTTGTTGATGTTGCATTATTTTTCTTGAAATTTAATGTCTGCTGAGACAGTTTCAGTTGGTTTCTATTTTTTACACTAGGAGATTTTATGTCTTTTTCACTTTTTCCCATTTCATTAAATGATATCAAATGTGATGCGGAAAGTGAAAAGGGACCTCAAGTCGGAATTTTCAGGTTTTGAGTTATTAACATCCTGAAGTTCTGCATTAAATTCCCAACAATTTGACATATAATTTATAGTGCTATGATTTTTTGTCTTTGAATTATTGGTGTTTGAATTTTAAATAGTCAAAACGGGCATTTTAGGAAATCAAGGCCCAAAACTTCAAACGTTCACAGAAAACTTATTATTAATATTTAAGAAATGAATTTGGTATCAAAATAAAGCTGAAAACTAGATCTTTAAATCTAAACTGAAACAGACAAGATACACCCACAATTTCATTGTTAAAAAAATGAGAAAGTGAGAAGTTTGAAAAGGGACCTCAAGTCAGAGGGCAGAATACTGAGGAATAAAAGAAAAATACACTGTCAAGACGGTGATTTTTGGACTCAGACAATGTTCTTTTACAATGAAAAACTTGGAAGTAGTTCACTTATCTGCCGATAGATGTCAGGAGAGACTAGTTTTGTAATGCCCCTGACAACATGTCAGTACGGGCCTGCACATTTGGGAAATGGGACCTAAAGTCGCTCGCCATGTTATTTTCCATATAAGCGACTTGAGGTCCCTTTTCGTTTGCATGACATAGGCTACTAAATAGATTATTTTTTTAATATTTATCGGATTCTTATCGCTAAAATAACCGAATGAATATGTAAAGGAAAGATTAAGGAATCGTATCCAAATGAAACCTAAAAATCGATATTTTTGACCAGATTCGACTAAAATGCCCGTACTGTAAAATTTACTCCAGCGACTTGAAGTCCCTTTTCACTTTCCGCATCACAAATAATAAATAAATAAGAAGCAGAAATTGTTAAACTGTCAAGTGATAATATTCCAGCAACAAATAACTCTTGGGAGTAAAAGATAATTTCAAGGCAAGATTATGTGGCTTGCTGAGTTTGTTATCTCATGGTTAAAGGTCAACTCACTGGAGTGTTATCAGCGTTATCAGTAGTTCCATCAGCCACTTATCCTTGGAAAAAACTTGAATATAATTTATAAAACTAGAATAACTCTTAACTGGGACTCTATATCCATAAACTAAAATCACACTTAGGTTATTAAAATCTGACCCAATATTTGGGTGTAAAAAAATGTGTCAGACTATATGCAATTAACCACTGAAATATCTATAAAACTCAAAAGCACAAATGACACAAGTTCTTAGCATAGGGGCATCCCCCACCACTGTTATATACATAATGATACATAATTTTTTTAACAGAGTACCTTTTTTTAGTTTAAAAAACATTTATTTGACGACTAGTTTCAAATCATAAGATCATTATGACATGACTATGATCTTATGATTTGAAACTAGATTGAATTGAACTTGATTTGAATAAATTATGTATCATTATAACATATTAGTAGCCCTAATCACAATAATAATTTTTTCAATATATAAATATATATATATGTGTGTGTGTGTCTGTGAGCACGATAGTGGTCGTAAAAATGGTCCCATCCTAATGAAATTTGGTACAGACATGTAAAGTGGTAATCCTCGGATGAGTTTGTAAACCAGCCCGATCGGACCACCGGAAGGGGGGGGTAAAGTGGGATAAACCCCCCAAAAATGTTTTTTTTGAGTTTTTTATATAGAAAAATAAAATTTATCGAATTTTTCTTGGCACCGTTGAATTCAGCTCAAAAAAACAAACAATTTAGTATCTTCAATCACTGCTCTATGTCCATTGGTTAACGAGATATTGAAAATGGTAAAACGCAGTACGTTGTCCCAATGTTAACCTTATGGGAAATAAGTAAAATTCTATATCTCGGTTATTTCTCAACATATCTTGATAAAACTTGGTAAATAGGTTCTTCTAGTTCAGATCTACTAAATATTGAATTAAAACCACCCAGTTTTAATATACCTGTGGCAGCAAACCTGCATACTCATTACCCATGTTATTCTTATGGAGCTTACCAAAACATGTCAAATCTCGCTATGTTGGATTGAAATATGTTGTTTTGCATTTGAAATTCGCTGAGTATACAGGTCTGCTGCAACGGGGGTATATATATGATATATAATATATATATGTGTCGTGAGCACGATAGCGGCCATAAAAATGGTCCGATCTTAATGAAATTTGGTACAGACATGTAAAGTGGTAATCCCTCGACGAGTTAGTAAACCAGCTCGATCGGACCACCAGAAGGGGGGGGTAAAGGGGGGGGTAAACCCCTCCAAAAATGGGTTTTTTGAGTTTTTTACATAGGAAAATTAAATTTATCAAATTTTTGTTGGTAGCATTGAATTCAGCTCAAAAAAACAAACAATTTGGTAATTTGAATCATTGCTCTATGTCCATTGGTTACTGAGATATTAAAAGTGGTAAACACAGTACGTTGTCCCAATGTTAACCTTATGGGACAAAAGTAAAATTCTATATCTCGCTTATTTCTCAACATATCTTGATAAAACTTGGTAAATAGCTTCTTCTAGTTCAGATCTACTAAATAATGAATTAAAACCACCCCAGTTTTAATATACTTGTAGCAGCAAACCTGCATACTCATTCCCCATGTCATTCTTATGGAGCTTAACAATGTTGTAATATATGTCATTGTAATCTAGTGATAGGGTAATATTGCTCTGTACAAGTTTCTATGGGAATTATGTTGTTTAATGTTGTCAGTACTGCTGTCGGATTGTGTTGTTGATTGATGTCCTATTATGAAGTGTGTGTCTCACAGTTTTGATTAATAAAATGAATCTTTTCGAATCAACTGTAGTTTTTAATATAACACACCAATTCCAGCACTAAAAAATATAAGTGGTTATGGGCCCAGTGCTGCAGTAATTTAAAAGTTGAAATATTTCATGTGAAATGTGAATAACCTTAAATTAAATGTGAGGTTATGTAAAGCACATTGCCTTGGAAATTGGTGTGGACAGTTAGTTTCTGTGTTTAAATCGTGATTGTGAAATTATATACTCACAATGGATACGACAAAAACTGTAATAGACAAACTGGAAGGACAACAGAATTGGTTGGACTGGAAATTTCAAATTAAAATCCAGCTGCAAGTCAACAACGTCATGGGTGCTGTCTTAAACAAATTCGAAGTCCCAAATGACCCTCCAGAAACAGCAAGTGAGAAAGAAAAGAAAGACCATGAAACAAAAGTGAGAGCTTTGAACAAAAGTGAGTATTTAGCTCAGAATCTAATTGTGACCTCCATAAGTAGCCAAGTTAGGCAACTTATAAACATGTGTTCTTCGGCCAAAGAAATGTGGGACAAATTACACAGTGTGTATGAGCAGCGGACTGAGCAGAGGCAAGATAGACTTTTTAATGAGTTTTTTGGCATTAAGATGAAGGACCCGAACGATAGTGTTGCTAAGCATATCGCTAAACTTGAGAAGCTGTGGTCAGAACTTCAAGATGAAACCTGGAAAGAAGACAAGGTAAAACTACCCGATTCACTCTTCTTAAATAGAGTTCTAAATACATTGCCTGATGATTATTTTGAGTTTTTAAATGCATGGGAGTCTGTCCCTAGAGATCAGAGAAATTTAAAGAATCTCTGTGAAAGGTTATGCGTAGTAGAAAATAGGCTACTTGAAAAAGAAAGATGTGCTGAAAATATATCATCAGCTCTTGCTGCTAAAACAAATTATTACAAATCAAAAGGTAATAATGCAAACAGGCTTAAACCTAGTGAAACAACTACTATCAGTAAACAGGCTGGTCCAAATCAAAACGGGCCAAAATGTTATGCATGTGGGAAATTCGGTCACATTAAAAAGTATTGTCACTCCCTGAACAAGAACGATCTGGATAGGCCTACAACAGGTTCAAAAAGAGGCGCAAATCTAAAAGTAAACAAGAATAAAAGTGAATCTTTGTTAACTATCTTATCTGCAACCTGCGACAAGAAAAAATGGGTCATTGACTCTGGGGCAACAGCTCATATGTCACCTAACAAAGAGACATTTATAGACCTAAAATTAGACAAAAGCCTAAAAGTCACTGTGGCTAACAATCAAACAGTTCAGTCTGAAGGTGTCGGAGATGTGAAGATAGTTACCAAGTATGGTGAAAAAGTTATTAAAGATGCTGTGTTTGTGCCTGATATTAAAACTAGCCTACTGTCGGTTAACAAAATGACAGAAAAAGGTCATACAGTAGTATTTGATGCAGAGAAGTGTAAAGTTTATAATTCCGATCAAGAAATCGTTGTTACTGCAACTAAGAAGGATGATTTATATGTTTTGGATGAAAAATCTGAATATTCTTTGGTGATGATGAAAGACAATGCAAACAGTAGTCAGCTGTGGCACAAAAGACTAGGCCACTTAAATCGCATCGGAATGGATCTTCTCAGGAAAGGGATGGCAAATGGAATATCATTCGATAATATTTCAACTGAACAGTGTATCGCATGCTTGGAAGGTAAACAAACGAGATTACCTTTCAAAGGGAAAGGTGGCAAAAGGGTGGATGAACTGTTACAACTGGTTCATTCCGATCTCTGTGGACCGATGCCAGAAAAGTCTTGGGGTGGCTCGAAATATTTTTTAACGTTCATTGACGATCATTCGAGGAAAGTTTTTGTATATTTCCTAAAATCAAAGAATGAGGTGTTCAACACATTTAAAGAGTTTAAAGCCATGGTTGAAAATGAAACTGATAAGAAAATCAAAGTACTCCGGACGGATAACGGTGGTGAATATATATCTAATGATATGAAGAATTATCTGCGGCAATTTGGAATCAAACACCAGTTGACATTGCCTTATACACCAGAACAAAATGGCCTAGCCGAGAGGACAAATAGGACCTTGGTAGAAAAAGCAAGATGCATGATGAAAGATGCTAATTGTGATGAACGCTTCTGGGCAGAAGCAGTAAATACGGCTGCATACCTAGCAAATAGGTCACCTCACAAGGCTATCAAAGAAAAGAAGACACCAGAAGAAGTTTGGTCAAAGAGGAAAGCCAGCTTAGAACATTTGAAAGTGTTTGGATGTGTTGCTTACACACATGTACCAAAAGTTCAAAGGAAAAAGTGGGATTCAAAAAGTGTACCATATATCTTTGTCGGTTATTGTGAAAACAGTAAAGGCTACAGACTGATTGACCCTAATCAACCTGGGAAAATTGTAAGAGCAAAAGATGTTGTTTTCTTAGAAAACAAATTCTCAATCGATGAATTGGATAGCCTGAGAGGAAAAATAGATCCTGCTGTTGTTTCAAATCCTGAAAATGAAGTCAGCGACTGTGAAGACGATAATGCTAGCGTTGGGGAAGAAAATCAAACTGATCGTGATGAAGAATCTTTCGATGAGATGGAGGAAAGTGATGAAGAAGATCTAAATGAAGCAGATATCATCATCCCCGACGAAGTAGAGGAAGATGTGCTACGTGAAACTCCACGGAGACAGAGAAAAGTACCCAATAAATTCTCTGATTTTGTCTTGTACCAGTCTACACTTTCACACAGCGTTCCAGCTACGTATCGCGAGGCGATGGCGAGCGATGAAAAAGGACTTTGGCTAAAGGCGATGAAAAAGGAGATGGAAGCCCTGTCCAGCTACGATGTGTGGGATCTAGTCGATCTTCCAGAAAATCAGAAAATAGTGAAGTGCAAGTGGGTGTACAGTGTAAAAGGCAATGAGTGTGGTGAAAAAGTCGATTACAAAGCTCGATTAGTGGCTAAAGGTTTCACGCAAGAATACGGTGTGGATTATAATGAGACATTCTCACCTGTGATAAACAAAACTACTCTAAGGGTATTGGTTGCTCTAACTGGTAAGTTAGATTTGTCAATTGATCACCTAGATATAAATACAGCCTTTTTAAACGGAGAGTTAGAGGAAACTATTTACATGGAACAACCTGAAGGTTTTGTAGATAAGACATTCCCTAATAAAGTTTGTCTTTTAAAGAAGGCACTATATGGCCTTAAGCAATCGCCTAGGGTTTGGCACAGTAAAGTTGAGAAAGAATTAAATGAATTAGGCTATCAGAAATCTAAGTATGACTCTTGTATGTTCACAAAAATCCAAAGTAACTCGTTCAATGTTGTAGCATTACATGTTGATGATTTTTTGGTGTTCTCTAACAATAGTGTTGAAAAGTCAGAGCTTAAGAAACATCTTATGTCTAAGTTTAGTGTAAAGGATTTGGGTGAAGCAAAATTTTGTCTTGGGTTGAATATTGAGAAATGTGATGGTAAAGTAAAAGTCAACCAGAAAACTTTTATCCTTGATTTGTTAAAGAGATTTAATATGTTAGATGCAAATCCTGTAAGCACACCTATGGAGTGTAATGTTAAGTTGGGTGCGAGTAATAATGAAAGAGAAAATCAATTAAAGCCTAGTGTTCCATATCAATCTCTAATCGGATCATTAATGTATTTGGCTGTAAATACTAGACCTGATATTGCTTATGCTACTTCTTACTTAAGTCAGTTTAATACTTGTTACAATCTCTCTCATTGGAAAGCTGCAAAGAGAGTGTTAAGGTACTTGAAAGGCACAGTAAATTTTAGTTTAACTTTCGATAGTTCAGACTTGAATATTAAAGGTTTTGTAGATGCCGATTGGGCAAACAATGAACTAGATAGGAAGTCCTACAGCGGATTTGTTTTTAAGATATGTAACGGACCGGTTTCTTGGGAAGCTAAGAAACAACCTTGTGTAACCTTAAGTAGTACTGAAGCAGAATATGTTGCAATTACTCAAGCAGCTAAAGAAAGTGTGTTCTTGAAAGGTCTCCTGAAAGAACTTATTGATTATAATGAAGCCATAGTAGTCTTTAATGACAACCAAAGCGCTCAAAAGTTAGTGTACAATCCTGTTTTTCACAATCGAACAAAACATATTGATACAAAATTCCATTACATTAGGGAAACTGTGAAGTCTAACAAAGTAGTATTAAAGTATTTGCCTACAGATAAAATGTTAGCAGATGTAATGACAAAAGGACTACCTAAAGCTAAACATGTATTTTGCACAGAAGGTATTGGGTTGAAATAGGCCTAATGAAAAGATTTGTGGTAAGAGTATCACTAGATTAAGGGAGGGTGTTGTAATATATGTCATTGTAATCTAGTGATAGGGTAATATTGCTCTGTACAAGTTTCTATGGGAATTATGTTGTTTAATGTTGTCAGTACTGCTGTCGGATTGTGTTGTTGATTGATGTCCTATTATGAAGTGTGTGTCTCACAGTTTTGATTAATAAAATGAATCTTTTCGAATCAACTGTAGTTTTTAATATAACACACCAATTCCAGCACTAAAAAATATAAGTAACAAAACATGTCAAATCTCGCTATGTTGGATTGAAATATGTTGTTTTGCACTTGAAATTCGCTGAGTATGCAGGTCTGCTGCAACGGGGGTATTTTATTCTACTTCGACGAAGCCGTGGACTGATGGATAATGTTCTTCACATCAGTACTCAGCTGAGGATTTTGAGCTGTTCGATGTTCCTAGTAAGTAATATAGTCTTACATTAGTTCGCAAAGGTCAGGGGCCAAACCATTGATAATAATTCAGTACGTTGTCTAATGTTACTCTTATGGATGATATTAAAAGACCAACATCTTCCTTATTTACCATCCAATTTAGGTAAAACTTGGTATGTATTTAATTGTAACTTTGTTTTATTTTATTGTATATATACTTGTTTTACCTGGTATGACGGGACTGAGTATGTGTCAGTTTCCTGATACTGTTCATTTACCTCTATAAAAAACACTTTACATCATCTGTATATATTTTAAACCTATGAGAAAGGGTCTTGTGCTTCTGAATATACTTTTTTAAACTGATTGGTTAGGGCCCGTATACTTTTCCTCCATCCCGCCTATTTATTATTAATTAATACTTTCATTTTTGTGTTGCTTCTTTAGTACCGTATATTGTTGCTTTTTCAGTTTTTATTGATCTGCTTTATGCTTTTACATCGTGAGATGTTAAAATAAGTTTCGTTTATGGATAATTATGAGTATTCATAAGTAAATTAATGCCTAAGAACAAAAATTTCATTCAGGCAAACGTTAGGCCATGTAGCTCATATGCTAAATTGTTTTGACTAAATCTGTCACTAAAACCTAAACCTGGCAACATGAAAACTTATATAAGATTACAGAATAAACATTAGTGTGTTGGTCGCCCACCTTTTAAGTAATTTAATTTAGCAATTAAATAAGATACTCTCACCAGGAATCATAAAGTAAATAATAAATAAGCTGTATAAGAAATTCAATAAGAGAAACCCCCTATTAAGACCTATCCGGTCAGTTACTCTTTGACTTTTGTAGGATCACTAATACTCTAGGTGTTTTTGAGGAGATAATAAACTATAACTACAGTTTTGCAAGCTTAAAAATCATAAACTTCTTTGTTAGTTTATGACTTATGTACAAAGAATACAATCATTATTGTGAAATATAGTTCATGCCTAAAGTGTAACTCAATAAATTGTTCCGATTATAGTTAACATAGTTATATTTCACCTGTTTTTGTTAAAATGTGCAATTAAAATTGTTCACGTAAACTGTATTGTGTAATGTAAACTTAAAGCTCCTAAAGCTCTTATAGCTCTTTTTGACTGATTAAAATGTTATTCAGATTTTGTTTCTACTACTAAGAAAGGAATTCAAAATATTTTCTCCCAAAAGGCTAAAGTAGGGTACATTATAACATTCAAATAGGTGGCCATTTTCATTTTCTTAAACTAGATGGAAGCCATACAGAAAAATTTCAAGGAGCAAAAATTATAGGCCGTACCACAGATGAAGAACTATACAGATTGGCAACCGAATGCACCCCGTTTTTCGCGCGGGTGTCAAGTTTGTTAGGTCGTTTTGCCGCACATATTGCATTGGTATCAAAGTTATTAATGGCTATATTTGTTCTTTGGGACCTGAAGATTTGATATTGACGAAATTATACTTGATACCAATGCAATATGAGCGGCAAAACGACCTAACAAACTTGACGCCGTGCGAAAAAACGGGCACGCAAAAGTGCATTGGGTTGCCAATCTGTATAGTTCTTCATCTGTGGCCGTACTAAAAGATTGAAATGCACAAATCTATTATGGCCAAATGCTATGTATTTTTCGAATACAACTTAGGCTAGTCATGTTTTATCAATCCTCCCCCCTGCCCTCGCTGAATCACTCAAACTAGAACCTTGGAAGTCTGCATTGACATTTCATTCAGTGCAAGCATCACTGAAAAAAAAGTTAAGTTAAAAAAATAGACTTTTTCAATACATTTTCGCCTCTAGCAGCTAATGAGTGATCCAATCTTCAGTGTAATCATGAAATTTTTGGGAAATTAAGTTTTGGGCAAACCAAAAACAATAAACAGTTTTCGGTCTATAAAATCAAGCAATCTCAGATGTTAGGTCGAAAATCCATCCTTGTGATATTTTTTGTAGTTTATATCAGCTTTATATCCCGGCTTATATCTTACATTGTCACCAGTCTAATTAGCTAAAGGGAAGGGCACGGTGCAATGAAAGCTCAGAGTTCAAACCCCTGAAATGGCAAAGGTATTTTTGCTATTTGGACAATTTTAAAAACCCGATTCGACAGGCTCACTGATGTATTAATTAGGAAACTTCAATATTTTTGTGGATAAATTACAAAATAAGAATTTTTTGGCAAATGAGCCAATTCATACAATTTGCCCACCTTGAGAAAAACAGAAACATATATATTGTTACTGTACAAACAATATAAACGTTTAAACATACGTTGCTTCTGATTTCAACCTAGTGCGAAATCACCCTCTGCCACCATAAGGGGGTAATTGAGGGCCTGAAAGTTACAGTACAGATGTAATATGTAATTAAAATAATGTATACTATTTTGATCTCTTATAAAAATTGCACGTTGCATTGTATAGTCTAATATAAATTAGTTGTCCTTTCAGCGGGTGAAGCCATGAGTATATGCTAGTTTCTCATTAAGAATTAGCATCATAATCTAAATTCCAAGTTAACAGCCAATTGGAGTAAACACTCTTCAAAGATGGTTGCAACTATCGCTTGGTACTCAGTAGGATTTTTAATGAAGGATTCCCTCTCATAACCCCTAGCAAAGTAATTTTTGTCACTCCCTTTGATATTGATCAGATTTGCCTTGATCTTTCTACTATTTATTAAGCTCAGGGTTCTTTAAGACGGCAGGTTGAATATGTGCTTCTTCCAAATTTGACTACTTTTATATTCAATAATAAATAAATGACAGAAAAAAAACACGTTTCAGTGGGATTTGCCGAAAACTTATTGTTTTAAGTATTTAGAGTAATTTTGGCTTAAACTTATTTAAAGTACACAGTTTTCATTAGAATGACAAGTTATTTAGGTACTTACAAGCTAATAAATTTGTTGTAAGTAATTAATTAAGGAAAATCCCACAATGACAATTTATTTTTATCCTATATACTCAGTGGTGAAATACACCATTATTTTGCATAGTGCGTCACTGGTGCGGAAGGGCAGCAGTCGATGTACTCAAAGGTGTGGAAGCTTATTTTTTTGGCCTGGGCGGTGGCGCTGATTTTATTCGGGGTAATGGTGGAATCGGATCATTCGAAGGAGGGGGCGAGGAGGGCAATATGTTTGTTATTTTTGTAAAAAATATATGCGAAATGACGGCTGCGAAATATCCGAGAGTTTTACCAACAGTCTTAAAGCTGAGAGTTTAACGTGGTTGCGATACAGTACCACCAAGAGATTTAATTATTACGTCCACTATGATACAACCGAGATTATCGGCTGCAGTACAACCGTAAGATTTTATTGCCGCGAAATGACCATAGGAATTTAGCCGATCGCTAAAAATTCTAAAGATTTGATTTGCAATACTACCAAAGATTCATCGGCTGCAAATATTCGAGGTATTTGTCTCAAAATATGATGGAGATTTTTCGCATGCAATACAACTGACTGGTTTGACGACCGCTATAGAACCGACCAATTTACGGCCACTACACGACTAAGAGTTTTTTTATTAAACAACCCATGTTCGCAGGCCACGATACAGCCTAAACACGAGCTGTTATTGCCGTAACATGACCGGTAAATTTGCCAGTTGCCGCAATACCAAAGCAGGCTGTTTACCAGATTTCACATAGTCTATATTTTTCCGAAATTTTTCTTATATCTCTCCACTGTTTAAAAAAAATCACAATCAGTGAAATCTGTCATGATGCCCCCTTCAAAAGAGCGAAAGATTGTCTGCCACAAAATGACCGAGATACATGTGTGCCAACCGCTGTAAAACGACCGATTTTTCGGCCACGACATGACCAATATAGGCGACGGTCGCGAAAAAAGCGAGCTTTACTTGTCGACCGCAATGCGACCAAGAGATCTGTCGGCGGCGATACAAGCAGGCAATTTTCCTGCCGCAAAACTACCGAGAGATTTTCCAGCCGCGATGTAAACGACTGATTTCCGGCCACAATATTACCGAAATATTTGATTGTTGTGATAGATCAAGAGATTTGCCGGCCGCAATGACGATACCAACGATGAAAACGGCTATATTTAGTTTCGTTCTAACTCAAATATCGAAATTCCCGACCAAATGTTTAGATTCATTACTTTTCCCAAATTTTAGCAAAGTTTTCCTAAAAGGAAGAAGCTAACCGAGAGGCTATGAAACGGCCGAAATAAAAAGAAGGCGATAATGAAGCTTTAGTAGCCCCGAACTGGTCGAGAGATGATCGCGGCGAAACAATCGAGAGAATTTTAGACCGTGGCAATGCGACCTTTTTTCAGCCTTGTTAACGAATTTTAACATTGGAAAACACCACAATATTTGTATTGTTACTGGACAAACCTGATTTTAGGCCAAACTAGTTTGGACTAGGATGAACTAGTTTGTCCTGACCGCCTTAGGATAAACTAGTTTGGCCTGATTAATTTCAGGCTAAACTAGTTTGGCCTAACAGCGTTAGGATAAACTAGTTTAGCCTGGTTGATTTGTTAGGCCAGAACTAGTTTGGCCGTGTAGCCTACGGATAACTAGTTTTTCCGGGTTCAAAGTCAGGCCAGACTCTTGACTAGTGCACCACTGCTGCAGCCAGTGGAAGTCAGGTCAAGTTAGGTTAGGATAGGTTAGGTTAGGTTAGGTTAGGTTATGTAAGTTTAGGTTAGGTTAGGTTAGGTTAGGTTAGGTTAGGTTGAAATATTAGAATGAGAGATACATTACATAACCTAAACTAGCCTAACTTTACCTAATCTAACCTAACCTAAACTAACCTAACCTAACCTAACCAGACCTAACCAGACCTAACCAGACCTAACCTAACCTAACCTGACCTTACCTAACCTAACCTAAGCTAACCTAACCTGACTCTTACTGGCTGAAGCAGTGGAGCAGTAGAGAAGAGTTTGGCCTAACCTTGAACCCGGCAAAACTATTTTAATCGTAGGCTACCTGGCTAAACTACTTTTGCCTAACGAATCAACCAGGCTAAACTAGTATATCCTAACGCTGTTAGGCCAAACTAGTTTAGCCTGTAATTAATCAGGCCAAACTAGTATATCCTAAGGCGGTCAGGACAAACTAGTTCATCCTAGTCCAAACTAGTTTGTCCTGAAAATAGGGTTTGTCCTGTAACAATTTTATTCTTTGAGGCCTTTCGCCAGCTGGCATCAGCAGACATGTACACAATCACAAATATTATTGTGTTTTAATGTAAAAAATTCAGGTCTAGCTAATAAATTGTCATCCCAAATTATTAGGTGGAGCAAGTAATTAGTAATTGGACGTACGGATAACTAGTTTTTCCGGGTTCAAAGTCAGGCCAGACTCTTGACTAGTGCACCACTGCTGCAGCCGGTGAAAGTCAGGTCAGGTTAGGTTAGGTTAGGTTAGGTTGAAATATTAGAATGAGAGATACATAACATAACCTAAACTAGCCTAACTTTACCTAATCTAACCTAACCTAAACAAACCTAACCTAACCTAACCAGACCTAACCTAACCTAACCTGACCTGACCTAACCTAACCTAACCTGACTCTTACCGGCTGAAGCAGTGGAGCAGTAGAGAAGAGTTTGGCCTAAACTTGAACCCAGCAAAACTATTTTAATCGTAGGCTACCTGGCTAAACTACTTTTGCCTAACGAATCAACCAGGCTAAACTAGTATATCCTAACGCTGTTAGGCCAAACTAGTTTAGCCTGTAATTAATCAGGCCAAACTAGTATATCCTAAGGCGGTCAGGACAAACTAGTTCATCCTAGTCCAAACTAGTTTGTCCTGAAAATCGGGTTTGTCCTGTAACAATTTTATTCTTTGAGGCCTTTCGCCAGCTGGCATCAGCAGACATGTACACAATCACAAATATTATTGTGTTTTAATGTAAAAAATTCAGGTCTAGCTAATAAATTGTCATCCCAAATTATTGGGTGGAGCAAGTAATTACGCATCCTCCCCCCTCCAAATTACACATTATGAGTTCTGGCAAATTGTAACGTTTGGGAGGAGGGGCAGCGAAATGCTTTGGGCCCATGGGCGGCAAAATTGTAAATCCGGCACTGTCTATCGATTAACAATATATAAATATTATATGTCCTAAACTATGTCAACAGGTCCACCGACCTAGTGTTCCGTGTGTAAGTGACTTTCCTCAGTCACTTGCACCAGCGAAACCATTCGATAACATTCGATAGTGTTCCAAAATATTAAGTTAATAAATAAAATACTACATCATGCGATATTTCTCGATTTAGCAATAGTTTTCTTTCAAAAACGTTAAAATACATAACTTAATATTAAAAAGTATTTAATATTATTCGATTTACCTTGATGAACCATTATACCACAATCGATAACATTCGATACCATTTTGATATGATTCGATACTTTTTTATTATCTAGTTACAGTACACCTCGGATTATCCGGATTAATGTGGCGGAACACCGATCCGGATGACAAAAAATCCGGATAATCCGAGGCCATTACAATATCGCCTAAATAGTGGTCGAGTACCTTAGCCTTTGCTAAATTGATGCTGCAAATGGCGTATTAAGACTACCCAACATATTTGATTTGTCTTTCGAGCTTTTTCCGCATACGTACCATTTTTCTAGCTGCGCTCATTCTTCTTCCAGTCACTTACCATACTTGTTCCAACAACCAGTTCCGTAGCTAATTTTTTACCTGATTCTCTAGCATTGATTTTTCTGACAGTATTCATTTTCTGTTCTAAAGTTAAAACCACTTCTTTACTTTTACAACCGCTCATTTTAAAACTCGTCATAAATTCACACACAGAGTTCACAACTATAAAATCATGAATATAAACTAACTCGACAGCAATATAAACTAACTCGAAAAATTGTCTTAGGCTACGCCTTTGCTGATAAATGTGATAAATGCTAGTGCCTGAAGTATAGCAAACCAAAAAACTTCGTTCACAAAAATGCTGTAATGTACTGTTTAGGCAATACGACTCCTTCAATTATTGTGATTCCAAATGCGCACAGTTAATGTAGTGCATTTATTTGCATTTTACTTTTAGAAGGAGCATTTCCCTCGTAAACTCGCTAAAATCACGTTTTTGCCGTGATTTTAATTTTTGAATTTCTCAGATGGACCGGTCCGGATAATCCGGGATCCGGATAATGTGGGGTCCGGATAATCCGAGGTGTACTGTAATAAATATTAATTGTTCAAATTATTATAGTACATCAAGAAAATCATGCTATATCATTCGATAGGATTCGATATCATTCAATATGATTCAATATAATTTGATATGATTCGATATCATCCGATATGATTCAGTATGATTCAATATATTTTTTTCATAAATCTTTTAAGATTTACATTTGCTAAGAAAATCATTCTATATCATGCGACAACAATCGATATCATGTGATATCATTCGATATCTTTTGACAATTAAATTTATAAATATAAAATTGTGAAAATATTAGTTTACTACTGAAAAAAATCATTCGATATCATCCGGATTTTTAAGATTATTTACCCCATAAAAACGGCAAAAATCCAAATTTCTCCAAAATGGTTATAACGATTTTGATAAAAGGTTTATGATTTACAGTGCTTAAGATGGCAAATAAAATTACACCACCCGCATATCTGTAAAAATTCAGATTCAGAAGTTATAGGCGTTTGAATGTAAAAAATCATATTTTTCAAATTTCACAAAAACTGTAACCTTAAAAGAAAATATACTTGCAATCATTAATTTTTGCTTGAAAAACTAAATAATCTAGTATTTTGAATCATTAGTCTACATCAACTAGTTGCAAAGATAATTGATATTTTAGTTTGGCGGTAAATGCAGTATGTTGTCCAATGTTATTCTTATGGCAAATATTTAAAAACCGATATCTCTGTTATTTAGTAACTGATTTTCATAAAATTTGGTATGTATTTGTGTGAAAATTAATTGTTAATTTTTTATTTCGTTGTATAAGTTTTATAATTTTAAATGACTTTAAGGGAGAAAGTACGTGTCAGTTTCCGTTTACCGTTTTACCGTAGTATTTCATACCGTTTATTTGCATGAAATTTGACTTCCTTTCATTTTTACATTAATATAGTGTACAGAAAGTTAAAATTTTTTGAAATGTTTAAGAAAAACCTAAAAATAACACCTAAAATCAAAGACGGTGGGCACTTGCCAACCACCTACCATTGGGGCTTTTTGATGTATTAAAAATATACAACTACAGAATATAAAAAATTTTTAAAATTATAAGATTTTTCCTTTTCTCAAAAAAACTAAATGGGTGGGCTAAAGAAATAATTCTTACCCGCTGATGCTCTGTCCCAGAACTTTCCATTTCTTCTGACCACATTAAAAAAAATCAGGTCAAGAGTGCCAAGGCTTAAATAGGTTAAAATATTCCTCCAGAAAAAAAGAAGGGGATTTAGGTCGATATCTATGCTTGCTGTTTCATATGTTACACCTATGAAACAAGAATTCTTTAGAAAATAATTGTCACCTTTTAAAATCAGTACCTAATTAAAAAACATGATGATTCATCATAAAAAATCGAAAAGTCTTTGTTGTCATAATCTTATACTAATGTAGAATAGAATAGAATAGAATAGAATAAACGTTTATTTATCCATAAAATTACATTGATACAATTTACATATACATACAATACAATACAATATACATAAATATATACAAGATACTATAGAACTATCATGAATTATTAGTATGGATAAATCTAGGGACCCCCTAGGCATAGCCAGTTTTGGGGTCTCCATCAGTTAGCATCATTACAAAAGGCTGAAGGATTAAGTAACTTATATAGTAAAAATAGACAAATTCTTTAACATGCAGAAAAACAACTTTTTAGGACATTTGTTTGTAAATAATGTGTTGCAATTTTTTCATTTATATTTTTTTCATATATAAATAAATAAATAAGTGAGTAATATCACACACACGACTGAAGTACCAAAATCACAGTGATTCATTACTACTAATACATAAGAACTAATACATAACTGTTACATGAGAAGGATATAAGTGAAGGGAGAACAATATTAACTATTAACCTACAATTTGAAACAGAAATTCTACATTTTCGTATTCAAACAACCACCCCTTTAGACACCGCACATACTTCACAACTGAGTCAAGACATGTTTACTGTTGTAGTGTAAAAGTGTTTACAAATTATTTTCAGCGTTTAGCATTATGACATAACCGGGTCAGTATTTCAAAAGTAAACATTAAAATTTCTTTAAAAAATCATAAAAAATCGGTGATTACAAGTTATCACATAACTGTATGGTAATTTCTCCATTATTTTTCTTCTTTAACATTCTTCAGCCCTCTGATTGATTCTTAAATGTCGATGAAGATCAATTGTGTATCATGAAAAAATCACCTAGACCATTATTTAAGTAGTTTTTTACAGTCCACCCTATAGGTAAAATACGAAAAATATATACCTAACCTGGGAAAAATTGCTTTAAAGCCAATCAAAGCAGAATTCTTTTCATTACATATTAGGGGAGGTCTCTACCAAAATCCGACAAAATCCGGCCATGGGAACCCTAAAAATATAGGGTTGAAAAAATTATTAAAATCACGTGTAATTACAGAGTACAACATGTGTAAATTCCACAAAAGGCACACAAAAGCGCACGATAAAAATCTCCAGAATTAATCTATATACTATATACTTTACTTTTAGCCCTGTACCATACATTTATGTATGCTTAAGCATTATTTTAGCTATTCCAAATTCCAGAAATTGGTGCAAATTGAAGTATTTCATAGAAAATTTTACATGGAAATTGCTTTCCCTCACTCTTGTCCCTTTGGTCTCAATAAAATGTGTTAATAGAAAAGAATAATGCACAAACACTCAAATGATATAGTGATAATGTTTATTAATTAATGTACATAGATATCAAAGAAAAAAATACAAAGAAGATTAGTTATAAATTAATGTTAAGGCATTACATCACTCTAGGTCTGAGTTGTTGTCAACGTCTTTATCCTTCTCAATGTCCATTTCATTCTCACAGCCGGCCTGCTGGCAGTGTCCACAAGCTCTTGTACAGGGTAAACCATTCTTCCGGCAACTGCAGCGTGTTGTTACACAACCAGAGGCACAATTACATCGTACCTTTGAAAGTAAAGAGGCGGGAGCTGGGGGCAAGTCGCACATTAGAGGGTAATACTCATTATTTTTCTCCAACCATCCCCAGTCTTGTGGATTTGCAGCGTCACTATCTGATTTCCACACATGAACTTGATAATACACACAAAGTGAATGGTATTTTGTAGCAGATTTTGTAGGAGGTAATCGTTCTGGCGTGATGAAGCCTTTTGCTACAAATACCTTGTCACAGAGCATGCGGTGGCGGAGAGTTACTAGCTCTTTGTCAGGTTTCCCACCGCATAGTATTAACATTGCTCTTTGTCCAGCTTCTGCTATTTTATCTTGATGTTGATCTGTAGCACAGAACACGCTGGCCGTTTCTCGCAGATCTTTATTGTGTAGCAGTTTTTGGAATGCACTTGTCTTTCCGACACTATGGATACGTGAAGTGGTATCACATCCTGTGAACGCATGCAAAAACAATAAGTGCTCACATATTTCAGGTCCAAGGCCTTGCCGGATTAGATTAATGTTATAGGAATTGAATGTCTTTGCTTTCCTGTTTACATCACTGCGGAAAACTAGGGAAAAGGGGGAGTGTCTTGAATGATGCAAGAGCAACAACAATAAATCTGTATCTTCGCCTATTACCGTAGTATTCATGTTTTCAGAAGACGACACTGCCTCTTTAACAATATCTACATCGGCATCCCCTAAGGCATGTACAACGGTGCAGTTACTAAGAGTAAGATGGATTACAATTAGATTTATAATCCGTTGTTTATTAGTGCTGTTTGATAAGAAATGATCTTTGTTTCCTGAAAATACTGTCTGGGGAGTGAAATTTACATCAGTACTGATCTTATCACGACATCGTCGGCGATGTGTTACATCTTTAATAGATGGGACATTAACATAGCTGTCAAACACAATTGTAGCTGAACCATACTTCTCTGTGGTAAATTTGGCATAAGAACTAGCAATATCATCATATGTACTTCCTCAATTTATTCGATGCAACAATGATCCACCATCTAAAATGAACTTGTGAGGCTGTTCTGTGGATTTTGGAAGGTTATTATCGTATATATTGAGGTGTTTAAGGATTGCATGTGCTAAAGGTAGCTTATCTGCCTTCCGAAGCATCGTACTTGAATCAAATAATGATGGTGGATATGAACACAGTTCATGCTTCAGAACTTCTTCCAAATTCATATTTCCGGTTTTTGAAACAACCAGCATTCTTTGGAACAACAACGCTGGGTCAATTGAGCATTTGTCATCAACTTTGATAGAAGATGTGGATGCTAAGGTTTTGACTCGATCACTATGTTTCCACTTAAAAGTGAACATATCTTTTCCATCCAATTTGGTGACTATTTCACTTCCAATACTGTAGAGGTTGTGTACATTCACAGCAGATCAGCGGTGACTCCAGTAACAACATTTCTTAAGCTTGAATCTGTCGTAAATGGGGAAACTTCTTGCAAACGCTTTATTAGTTTTTCAGTGTCTTTGGTATCTCTTGCAAGTCTTGTCTTCCCCTCTTCCTTGTGTTGCTCACTGGTCTCGTACAAGGTCTTAGCAATTTTTTACATACCTAAGTTATATTCACAACAAACTGGCATTGCAAGTACCCATATAGCTCTCTGGACATCTGAAAAACCAGTTCCACGAGTAAGTCCACCAGTACTTTTTAGTGCTCTCATCATTACTTGCTCTATCACCAAATCACTTCCAAGCCCAGCCCAAAACCGGTCGCTTCGTCGAATTACATGAAGTCCTTCCTGGAATCCTGCGTACAAAATGGGGTTTGTTATTGGCAGACATTTCATAGTTTGCAAATATAAAGATACACTTTTTAAATAGTTGAAGTGCCCCGCTGCTGCAAAGATGGGCAGTGACTCCTCTAATGCCGACAAGTGATTGCTCCAAGAACCTGTACGGTCAGAAGCAACAAGTCTGCGTACGGTGTTTACCATTTGTTGGTATTTTATCCAGAGCTTGCTTGTCAACGAATTTTTTTCAAGTTCGATCTTTCTAGATTCCAGCTTTCTACGAACCTCCTGTAATGTTTGTGAATACTCTACTTCAGAAATTGGGATAGAGTTTGATTTTACTTGTTCATATATTATCTCGGCTTCACTGATCACAGGATGATGTTTGTCACTGGCTGTACTTGATTTGGGGAATACATCGTTTATCAAAATGGAACTTAATGCTAAGTCTACTATCATGTGTCCACGGAATGCCCTTGAGACAGATTTTCCACTTAACATGTGCATGACTGCATTTTCCCCATAAACTTCCTGCAGAATTTCTCGAAGACCAGAACCATCCATTATAGTACCAATCGCTCCTAAGAGGTTCATCAGTGTGTGGAAAGAATCGAGCAAGAGCACTACATCGGAAAATGATGCTGCATGCATCTTATTATTTAGGATCTGTGAAGCCTTCCAGAATAGTGGTTGATCAAATGTTATCGTGGGTGTCATGTTGTTTTTTCTGGCAAGATTGCTGAGAAACGTTAAGGTAGATAAAATACAATCCATGTTACTGGGCTGCAGATCTATGATAGGTAAACACAATACTGTAGATTGCCCTGGATACTGCAATGTTTGTTGTAAATGCCCTGCATCATACCAGACCAATTAGGCTTGGTTCACGAAAATACCACGAAAGTTTCCACAAAATGTCGAGAGAACTTTCTTCTGGGGCAGGCATGGTGAATTTTGTGAACTTGATTGGATTCAAAACAGCTTTGGCTTCTCTGTAATCATGTAATGGGACGACTGCTAGTTTCCGTACTTCAGCGTCCGTGACTGTCTGTCTTGGGATCATACGCTTAATTCTTTTTCCAGGTGTGATAGCCCCCAACATTCCCATACCATGGAATGTGTTTTCCCCATTAAGAGTCACAGCATTGTGGTCAACGTTATCAGCAGCAAGAAGTAGGACACAGAGATCCTTATCAGCTTCCACTAGGTTCTCGCTGGCTACAGTAGCTGCATTCCTTTCAAATTTCTTAACCTCAGAATATGAAGAACAGAATCCAAGATTATGTAGTGTCTCAACAAGGTGCTTTGAACGGAAGTGGTAATGCATTTGTATTGCTAAGCCTATCTGAAGAGGAGGAAGTAAAGCTCTGGGTCTCACAGCCTGCATTATACACTGTCCTATTGAGGCAACACGGGTTTCAGTGTCTTTTCCAGAGAAGAGTTTAGTCAACAACATTCTCAAGCTAAGAGGAAGGTACTGAAGAGCTTGCTGAAGCTCTAGTTCTTCGCAGGATGGGTATGTATAAATTTCCCCTGATGAATGTGATTTTATATCACTTTGTATTAGCCTGGCTGCTGTATCTATGATCCACATTTTCTGTGCATCCTCTGATTCTTTTGGCATTGAATAATACAAATGAAGAATCGTATTAGCTGTTTCTCGCAAGGTGATAACATCAACTTTTCCACTCTGTCCAGATATTACTATATTGTCTCCATAGTGTTCAAGTAGTTGACGCTTCATGTATCTTCTGTCATACGCATTAAGTTCTGTTCCCTGCAGAAACCCCTCCATTAATGACACGAGATCTCCAACTGTCACCTGTTCGTCATTATGTGATTCTAAGTGAGCACATATTTGTAGGAATGCATCTTTTTGAAGTTCATTTTCTGGTCGACCACTCCTTCGTTTTTTTACGGATGGATTTTCATTACATGCATATAGCTTTGGGATAAGATTGCCAGTGCGAAAATTAACACTACACGAATTATGGTACACACATTCTGCAGCTTGCAGGTCAAGTCCAAGATATTTCAGTCGTCCTCTGACGATATGTGACCATTCATCTTGTCGTTGCTTACAACATGCCATAATCGAGTGTGCAAACGTGTCTGTTTGTACTCGGATGCCTTCGCCATTTCGCCCGTACTTATCATTGAAGTGTACAAAAGTACCACATAATAAACAGTCTAGGTTGCTCCAGAATGAAACATCAGTTGACCGAATGCTTCTTTTTTTAACTGGGGAATCGTTTCTTTGCTTCTGTAGGATAGAAATATCTTTTTTGTCCGTGTACCGTTTTCGGCACGTTGAGTGTACTTTAAACCCATCTGCTACAATTATAACATCTTGGCGTAGTTTACTTGCATTGTTAATTCCTTCAGCACCTTTTGGGCTTAAAACTATGAGGGTATCATTGGTATCAGACTTCTTACATATAGCACACTGACCTGATAAGACTTCCATGGTGATATTTTCTTTAGGTTATGAAACATACAACGATATTTGGTAGTTTTGCCAATGAAATAGTATAATTCATTGGTACAAACCATTGTAAATGTCACAATTGTGGTAATTTTAATTTATTACTATACTAAAACTAAACAAATGTCCACAACATAACGTTAAAAATACTTATTAGTTGTATATCAAAAAAGTAAAGCACTTTTTATATTAACAACATTGAAATACGTAATATTTGTAAACACACTAAATATGTTATTGTTAAACAATAACAATCAGCTGTTAAATACAGTGGGTGTTAATCAGCTGTGTAATTTCCACTGCTTTATATGCACAAGTACATGACTAGGGAGGGAAAGGAAAATGTGAGAGAGGCGGAGATAAAATAGACAAATTTCAGCAACTTGCAATTTATATATATATACATATATATTTATGTATAAAAATTTGGAGGAATATTATTATTAGCATATAAAGGGATCTAAAAAAATCTGCCAACCATTTTACTGCCTACTTACAAGAAATAAATAGCTGCTTTACAATATGTGGGGAATACACTACTGTATTTGTCTATTGTAAAATATTGCATTTTGTTATGTTACAAAACCCCAAATTTCTCAGTGTTATCATGCTCGGATTTTGTTGGATTTTTGTTTATATATTGTCCTGTATGTATAATTTGAAAATATGGCTTAAATTTGCTTAAAGCAATTTTTCCCACCTCATAGTGTATTTTACCCGGACTACTACTTGAGTAATTTTGTTTGGTTTTTGGGTGCATTCTACCTTTCACTAGAATATGTATATAATTAATAGACCTCTCAGTGCTCTTGGCAACTCCTTTTTCAGCTACTTTTGTTCATTTTTAAGTAGTCGGTGGTCTATAGTGCTACCAAAAATCATCTATTGTGTTTTTAGTGAAAATAAATGTCATATTATAAAATAGTTGACATCATTACTCTATCAGTGATCGCTTTGAGTAGGTCCTCTTTTAATCATGGCTCTGACAAATACTTGTTCACTTTTTATAGTGGGAACGGAATGTATCTTCAGTATTCCAAGTCAGAGATTCTATACAACCATTATTTATCTTTCTAATTCAATGATTGTTTGGAAATTTCCTTGGATGAAACTCTGGGTTTTGAAGCAGTTCGCTCTGATTAAGTTCTTTTCATGAAGCTTCTCAATATTAAATATCCTAACAGTTCTTATCCCTGCTTCTAAATATTAAAATGCTAATATCATATATTTGCATATGTTCAAATTAGTTTTGTTCAGTTTACAGAATCCTTATGTTTTAAGTGATGATAGGTTCCTACAAACTATCATAGAAGCAAAAGTTAATAACTCTATGTTTTCTTTTTTTGAGTATACCTAAAGTGACCAGTAGCTAATTTTTTCCTATAATCTGACTGTGAACTTTTTATCGGGCCTCTCCTTTATTTTTATGCTGGTTTTTGGGGCTGTTACGAATTTGAAAGATTTGACCGCCAGTTTCAAATATTGCGGATTGCTTTGATTTTTCATGTGGAAAATTCTGTAATTTAAATCATTTTTGGATTCTACAGGTTATTCTAAGTCACCATAGTTTAGTACCAAGCATTATTAAGATAGGACAGTTTAAAGTTTAATTTTCCCATTTTAAATCATGTAAAGGGCAACTATGGCATCATTTCTCAATGGCTTTTTATATTTTAAGGGGGGGGGGACTAAACTTTTAGGTTTTAGGACAAATACCAAATCACAAAGTGTCTTAAAATAACCTGTAGAATTGAAAAACACCATATAATATGGGTTGTTCCTTAAGAAAAATCACAATTGTCTTGCAAAATGAAAAATGGCGATGATATTTTTCAATTTCGATAACGCCCCAAAAGAATATCATAAAAAATAAAGGAGAGTCCCCATAGAAAGTTCATTGTCAGATTTTGATTAAAAATATAGCTCTTGGTTTACTTCAGGTGATAATACTTCAGGGGTATGCCATGATTATTAAGGGAAATCGATCATCAGAGAAACTGTGTGGAAGTAAAAACTATCTAATTCAAAATGCTGTAGAAAAGTAAAAACCTCTGCCAAAAATTTGCAGTAAATTGTATTTAAGTAATCAGACAATTAATTTTTAGCACAAGTTTTGTGTCATTTTTAACCTTCTCCATACAGATTATGTTGTGAGTTATATTTATAAAAACACGATTTACGAATTCAAAAACTCTTCAACACCTATGTTTGGTTTAGAATAACTCTTTTTAAAAGCATCGGAGAAAAATTTCCTGAAGAGAATCTTCACAATACTATATCAACATTTGTGATTCCTACGATTGAAATTAGTTACTCTATTAAACAAAATAGAGCAAAAGAAGCCAAAGGAAATAGTTGCATCATTGGTCATCAATGTTATTTATTTATGTTGTTCTGGTGGTCATCATTGTTATTTATTTCCAGTGTATTGTTAAATTAGCTATTAAAAGTCGTATATTGATAAACTTCCCGTAGTATCTGTTTTAAATAATGTAGGAAAGATATAATTTACATTTTTTATATTTTGAGATAACTTTACCATAATAGATTAATAAATAAATTGAGTATTTATGAGTGCAGTGACAAACAATCTGCAGCGGAAGAACGGCCTGCACCTATTAGATTTATTTAGTTTTGGCTCTTAACCATACCCTAAACATGTTGACCAAGGTCTGCTGACACCATTGTCGTCAAGCTGTTATTGTTCTTTGTCTGCCACTGGCACTGCTAAACAAGTTTAATATTGCTTTTTTATTCTAACCGATTTTTACTTTGTTCGGTAAGATTTAATAAATGAAATTAAGTTTTTACTGACAAATGAAATAATTCAAAGCTATGCTGGAAAAATTAATATGATAACCTAACAAATAAACGGTAAAAGTATATCTGAAATAAATGAATAACATCATTAATATTATTTACCTGTATCTCAAATTTTTATACAGTGTTCTTAAGAAAATCCCCTAAAGGTCTCCTACAGGAAATAGTTTTCCAATAAATCTTAAGTAGAGTTCTAAATCAAACACAGGGAATAGAACTTTTTAATTTGTTCGTGTTTTCATAAATTGAGCTTGCAATATAAACTGTACCAAGTAGGTATACTAAAAATTATTTGAAACGTGTTAAACGTGTAATCGACCGATCATCGAAATAACTAATTTTTGCAAATTTTTAACACTGTTTTTTATGTTTCCACGGTTTTATGAAGAAGAATGTTTTTACTGCCATGCGGTCGCTCCGCTGATCACATTCTTTTGATAATCAAGGCAAAGTATGTATTCAGTTAAGCCACCATTAAAACTCTTCTGGGTCAATACAGTTTGACCGACACTGATTTTTGATGGTATAAAATAAATACATATCGTGGCTAGATTCCTGCATTTGATGTGTTTGGTTGCTGGATAGGTCTCCTGAGGCCAAAGGCCGAGGTAGAAATCGGGCCAAGCGAAATTTCTCTCCCTTCAGGATCTTCTGGAAAAGCAAAGAAGCTGATGCGAGGTAAGCTTTGAACTGAGGCATCATGTGTAAGAATTTTCTTGGAACAATCACCGCTCTCCTGTAGACACAGTTATGCAGTTTGCATGAAAATAAAAGAGAGCGTGTAAAACAAGAACCTTTTAGTACTTTTTAAAGAGTGATAAAGTCTCCATCATAGCAGACTAAAGTGAGTGAACTGATTGAAAGTTAGGAAAGGAATAAAATTGTACCACTTTTCTAATTGTGAACCAGTAATCTTTGTTCGTAATATCCCAGATTTTGAATACGCTATACAATGGTGCAATCCGAAATCAAGAGGATGACTGAGTCAAGAATATCAGCCGATCAAACATCCATTGAATGTAACATTGAACTAATTTTAAATTGTGTTTACGGGTGTTAAGAGTAGCCCTTTTGACTCACATTTTGTGATAACCTTCATGACACCTTTAAAAAGATTTACAACTTGACCTACGGCCTACCCTCGAGCATAAACCACTTGCCTTAGTTAGCACAATTTAAATTGTGTGTACAGGTTGTCCAATAAAAACATTTCAGGATTTCGGGATGTGATTCCTTACATCTAAACTAAGAAAACAGTTAACATGAAGTCCTAGAATGCATATTTACCCAGATACCTACCATTTTGTATTTTTCACAAAATATTTTTATCTTGGAAGTTTTTCAAACCGATTCTTTTGAAACTCAGTATGTACCTATAATCAGTCTAGGCCAGTTTATGAAAAAATAATCAACATAATCGAATGGTTAATTTGAAAAAGGGGATCGTTTGAAATCTTTTAATTAAAATACCGAAAAAGCTATATGTTTTACAACAAAAAAAGGGATAACAACTTTTAGCGAATTTAATTTTCAATCCAATGACATCAAAATTATGAAAATCGTTCGATAACCAACTGAGTAAAGGTCGAATTAACAAGGCAGTATAATTTGGAGCAAAATAGTTCATTGTTGCACTGAGCCATGCGCTAAAAAAGGCCAGTTATGCTGCCTCGTTAGCTAAATTCGACCATAACTCACTTGTTTATTAGACGATTTTTATAATTTTGGCATCATTAGCTTTGAAATTGAATTTAATAAAAATCGTTAGTCTTCATAATTTTTTGTAAAACGAATAGTTTTTTCAGTACTTCATTTTAAAGATTTTTAACGGTCACCATTTTGAAATCTACCATTCGATCATGTTGATAGTTTTTTCATAGACTGAACTTGACTAGTTATAGGTACATACCGAGTTAAAAAAATGGATTAAAAATATTGGAAATGAAAAATATTTTGTGAAAAATACAAAATGGCGGATTTCTGGATAAATATGCATTTTGGGACATACATTTGTAACAACCTTTTGCTTAGATTAGATATAAGGATTTACTTCCTGAAATCCTGAACATTTTAATGGACACCCCGCATATGTATATTTGTTAGTCACTTGTTTTGTCTGATTTTCTTCTAAATCGGTCGGAACATTCCTTTCTACAGTAGAACCTCGTTAAGAAGACACTCAATAACACAAAAACCTTAATAAAAAGTGCAATTTTTAAGTTCTCTTGATACTGTTATGGCACTTAATGTCCTGTTAACACGAACCTCAATAAGAAGACTCCCTTTACATCGAGACTCTTTCCAGAATCATCTTGAGAGTCTTCTTATCAAGGTTCTACTGTATGATATATTGGACAAGATCATTGGGCAAAAGAATCTAAGCATCCCTATACGCCACCTTTTAGGGTTAAAGGCTCCAAATTTGGGCCCTAGATAGGATAATATAAGCCTAAAATGTAAATTTAATTTACTTTTTATGAAAGAAAACCTAAATACAAACATTTAAAGCCCTCTTCCAGAATTAGAGCACTAAAAATTACCAATTTATGAACAAAAATGTTAATTTACCAAACAAAGTGTGTCGTCTTTTGGGGATTTTGCCCTGTAGCAGCTGCAAAAATCCTCTGCATAAGTTTCTTCTATCATAAGCTTTTATTTAATTTGGTAGAGAGATTATTTTCTAGTAGCTGACTGGCTAGTTAGATGAAGTACAGGGCGGGATTTCCCAATAGGCACAGGAGCTCCGGGCCTTCGGGCGCAAGCTGTCGAGGGAAGCACTTTCAAATAAATATAGAAATTTAACAAATTTATGCTAGGGTATATAATTTTTTTGTTGCTTTAATCCAAATTTGGCGCAAGGCCCTTGCGGAACAAGTGTCCGCATGGGGCGCCTCCAAGAAAAGGGTGCTGGCAAGGCTGGTGTGATTTAGTGTCTGTAGCGGTGCCCTTGAAGCCCTTTCAAAAGATTCAAAGTGCATGTTGATTGGATTTTCCAGCGCCCGGGAAATCTTTTAAAATTGTCCAACGTGCAAATTTTTTTTTGCATTTGTATTTGCCGCCGCCCCTAAGACCTTTTGAAATCGTTCAAATTGCTAAATATTTTTTGTCGGCTCCGAGGGAGCCTTTTAAAATTGTTCATTGATCAAAATGTTAATTTTTTTGGCAGCATTTGCTGGTTTCAGTAGAGCTTTTCCAAATTGTTCAATTCACAAAATGTATGTTTTGGTGGCGTTTATCTGCAGTCGTGGAACCTTGTCATATTGTTTAAAAATTGTATGAAATGCGGTTTCTTGACAATCGACATATAACATTATTCTTTTGGAAGGATTTACAGACTACCACGCTCAAAATCTAATGGCAAAAAAATAGTGGGCCTAGGGGCACCCAAATGTTAAATCAGGCCCTGTGGGGGAATAAATCAGAAGTCCCTCTCCGATTTCAAGGGAGCATAAACCAAAATTTTAGGGCTTGGGATCTAAAATGGGCATTTTAACCCCTGAAATCAAAATTTGCTTTTTCATGTCAGCGTGCTGTGTACAAATAAGAGAATTTTGTTCAAATCAAAACATTAAAATATAGAATTGTTTTGACTTTGGCAGATTGTTAAATGAGGGGGTGTTAAAGAATGAATCAAGTTGTTATATTACTGATTACAGGTTTGAATGAAGGATGCATAATTACATTAGACCGCTCATTAGGACTAGCGATTTCTGTCATACCAAGCCTGGACCTCTAAACTCCCCTCCATCCCCACATGGAAATTCCATATACTGCAAAGGTAACCCCTCCCTCCCCTTGAGTTTATTTGTTTTGCAAATATTTATTTCCACGTAGTTGTTCATTGGTTGCATCTGCAGTAATGTTAGGAAGGTGCAAAAAGTAGCCGCGAAGTATTGGACATACCGTTTGGTTACTGATGATGTTTTTTTTTTTAAGTTTAAGAGATTTTTGCAATGAGACAATAATCTGGTTTAGATTTTTTTGGATGTAGAAACCAATTCAGTAGGGTGGGCCGAAAAAAGTAAATTTTATCCGATCAAAAACATGTATGTCTTAAAAGTTGTGTAGTAGGTATAGTATGAACAGCATAAAATATTAAGCCTGAGAGATAATATCTTTAGACTGCGCAAACTGTGTAAAGTTTTAATGTTTTGTAAAAGAACTGAAATTTTGCAAAATTTTTAAAATATATTTAATTTTGTCCTATCGTAAACATGCATGTCCCAAAAGTACCATCAAAGAGTCACAATGCCTATTTTAAATCAACAGCCCCAAGCAATAATATCTTTAGACTGCGCAATCAGCTTAAAAATGCAGTTATTTAGCGAAAAAATCAAATGTACTCAAAATACAAATATAATTATTTTATCATTATGTTTAAGCAATACTAAGCTAAAATGGTCAAAATAATACTCAAGATCTTGTTAAAAGGTTGTATTCCCACCTCAAAACCTTTTTTTATAAATAATTTAAAACATGTATAGACAGCTCGAATATTATGAATACACCTTTGTTTTATTCGAATAAATCGGGATTCATTGTTTCACTATAATTTATATTTTGCGGTGTTATTTTCTGTCTGCTTTACAGTGCCATACCAAGCACCTCTTTGCTAGCTAGTTCATGTAGAACTACCCAGAATTCACCAAGGGGAGGTGGTTGAATGTCGAGTAGTTGAGTCCGATCCGTGCTCTCCCTACCACCCAACCATGAGAGCACGTTACCGCCAATACTTTTTTTTACTATAAACCTTATAAACTTTTTTGGAGTTAATCTGTGCTCTTACGTCCTGTATTCGGGCTCTTATCACATAACTTACTTTCTCTATACTTTCTTCATTTCATACTTGCTTAGGATGACCTTGTCACTTCCTTGACAGACCTCCCCCATAGCTTGTGTACAATTTAGCAGCTTCAAAGAAACTCCTTCTGTGGTCAGACACATCATTATCTTGCTCCAGGATTTGGTATAGATGCTTACGAAAAATACATTTTTATCGGTTGTTCTGTTACTTTTAGAGACTGCGTTGTGATTAAATCAATGATGTCTGCTGTAGTAAAAATTATGTTTGGAATTTAGAACTTTTATCACCAGTATTTTATGTACATTACTCGATTTATTTCGACCTGCAATGATTATAGTGCAAAGAAAAGACCTCCGCACTAATTAGAAAACACCGTATAAGTTAAGTAAGGTGGGTTCCACAGGCGACAACCCCACTGGTTTCAGAGATGGAGTTCCAGGAACGCTAAACCACACTAGTTAGGTTACGACTGCCAACCGAATTTCGCGTATGTATATTTGTTCTGGATCACAAGTGAGATATTGAAAGAGCTGGCCACATAAGTTGTAAGATCGTATGCATTAAGCTCGTTCATAATAAAATATAACTCGAAACTACAAGATGGGCCAATCAATTTGTGGAAAATGATCCAATTCTCGAGTTACACGAAATATGAACACAAGAAAGTAATACTAAACTTTTACAGGACAGTGGCCAGGGGCTACTTTGCCAACCCGAAAACTTCTTAGTTGCAATGTTTACAGACAGCAGAAAAAACATCCACTAGCTTGCCATCAAGCGAATCATTGCAGCTCGAAATAAGTTGGGTACAGAAAATGCTGGTGTTAGGAAGTTCAAGATCTCAAAAATCAATTTAGGTAGTGTTCTGAGTAGTTTTATACGTAAATAGCGAAGAGACACGAAATAGCACGAAAATACAGAAAATAAGAAAACAGCATAGAATAAATCATAGTGAAAAAATTAATCCCAATTTTTTTGAATAAAAGGAGGGTAGTTGAAAATTTATATTTATAGTATTCGAGCTGTCAATACATGTTTTAAATTATGCATAACAAATTGTTGAGGTGGAAATACAACCATTTATCAAGATCCAGACCATTATTTTGACCATTTTAGCTTAGTATTGCTCAAACATAAGGATAAAATAATTATGTTTGTATTTTGAGTATATTTGATTTTTTCGCAAAATAACTGAATTTTTAAGCTGATTGCGCAGTCTGAAGATATTATTGCTTGGGGCTATTGATTTACAGCAGCGGTTCTCAAACTGGGGTTCGCGAACCCCTAGGGGTTCGTGGAGAGGTTTACGGGGGTTCGCAAGAGATAAATCAATAATGGCGGACACGAAAAAATTATAGCCATATTTTGTAAAATTACTTTGAAATAACTATAACAATTTTACCATAACAGTCAAAATATTTCCAACTGTTAACAGTTTGAAATATTTTAAAAGTCAAAGACGTTTCCAAGATCAACGTTAGGCCTGTTTCATAATAATTAGTCTGTCTATAGACTCAACCACTCAACTCATTGGCAACAATTTTGTCAATTTGGCAATATTGCTCGTACCTCTCCTCTAAGCTGCAACCTCTTACTCATTAATTACTCATTTTCCAGCAAATAAATAAGCTAAATCTTGGCCTTCAAGCCACTTCTGTTACTTTGTTTAGCGTCGCAGAGAAGATAGAATCCATGATTTAAAAACTTGATTTTTGGAGCTCTTGTGTCATTAAAGGCCATAGACTGAAGTGTTTGAGACATTAGATGAGTTTATAAAATAATATGAATTAGAACTGAGCTGTGAAGTTAAAGATGTTATCAACGAACACTTGCAAGGATTGAAATTGTCATTTAGGAAATATTTTCCCAAACTCAATGTAAACATTCTTTGGATCAAGGAGTCTTCTTCTGTTGGAATCATCCAACCTAAATTTCAAAGAAAAGTAAAATTTGATCGAACTTTCCTTGAAAGTAGAATTGAAGAGAAAACAATTGATCAATTTTTGGTTGGACATGAGTGACGTATGTAAATTTGTCCAATTTAACAAGCAAAGTTCTGCTCCCTTTTTCAATTAGGAGCTCGTAGAGCGAGCATTTTCCTTATTTGCATATATTAAAAATAAATATAGGAACAAATTCGATGCAGCCCCAGATAATATGTCTAGTCTAGTATTTTTCTGATCCATAAACTTTTGAAGCTTTTTGTAAAAATTTCCATTGCCATTTTTTTAAATTTAACTAACTTAAAAATGTATTCAAAATATAGTTATAACTTACTTATAAACTTAAGTACTTAAGTATTAGTTCATTTACCCCGAGCTATTATAAACGCTATAGATAAGCTAATATTCAAGTATTAAGTATTAAATATGACCTAGGGCCCTAGGGCGGCCTAGGGGTACAATTCATGAAAATACATTGGCTTAGGGGTTCGCAAGGTGAAATAGTTTGAGAACCGCTGATTTACAGCAAGCGTTGTGACTCTTTGATGGTACTTTTGGGACATACATGTTTACGATAGGACGAAATTGAATACATTTAAAAAATTCGCAAAATTTCAGTTTTTTTACAAAACATTAAAACTTTACACAATTTGCGCAGTCTAAAGATATAATCTCTCAGGCTTAATATTTTATGCTGTTCATACTAGGCCTACTACACAACTTTTAAGACATACATGTTTTTGATCGGATAAAATTTACTTTTTTCGGCCCACCCTACCGGTTCAGCATTGTACGCTTCTGTCATTTTTTAAACACCCTATACTTAGCAATGTACTCTATTTTTAGATGATGTATCACAACTCTAGTGCTTACACTTGGAAAATCAATCACATCTGAGATGGCATCCAAAAATTATTATCCAGTCCAAGTGTCCAACTGCACCATATTTTATACCATATTGGGTGCCATCTTGAAAGTAGGACCTTTCCGGTGGTTAAACTCCGGTACTTTTAATATGTTCTTCAGCGCATAAAATACGTGATATCAAAACACAAAAATTTCCCTTATAGCAGATTTTCAGATTACCATAGCTCTCTTAACTTATTGTTGAATGCCAAAATTCAATCCACAAAAATTAAGCATATACCAAAACTTAAGGGAATATTCTGTTGTTTGTCGATTAATGTAATCCAGTCAGTTTGAGTAAATAAGCATTTAAACCACAATTATAAGTTCTTTTTGGCATTCTGTGTTGTCTCACATGACATTTAGAGCAAAGTGAAGCTTGCTTAACACTCGCTTTTGCCTCTGCTTGCTCTGTGCCATTTGGCTATAACTCAAATATTACTTGTAAACAATAACACTGATGTATGTAAATGCATGTACATATCTCTCCGCACAAAGTTGATTACTGTATACTCTGTAGTTAGTAGTCTAGTCAAAACATATTTTTTTGCTGACAAAATTTTGTTGCAAAATTTTGTTTGCTTAGATTTTTATTGTTGTTGTTAGTTTTTGTGGGGCTGAATCGAAATCTGGTGTTTGCCGACAACATTTTGTGACACAACATGTTCAAAACTTCAAAATAAGACCAACATTTTGACATTTTAAACTGATTTTTGCTTATAACTTTAAAACTATCAATTTTATGTCAAATTTTGATTTGCAAAAAGAAAGTAATTAAAATTTCCTCCAAGTTACACTACTTACTTGTTTTTATTTTCATATGAGAAAATTCTGAGCAAGGGTTATGGAAAGACCTAGGCCCAAGGCTACAATAACTTTTCATTTTGAACTCTCTAAACCCCAAAAACTCCATCCGTTCATGTTTTTATAATTACGTATGTATATATATGTTAATTCTTCCCTTGATCTTTTATAGAATACAAATCTTGTAAAAAAAGTCTGACCGTACTTGAACTAGTTTCCTGCATAAAACATGGAGTGTAATTAGATTCTATAAAAACCTAACCATTCAGTCAATTCTGAGGGTAAACCATAAATTGTTTTAACTAATTTCATTTAGTCATTAAGTACTTAAAAATTGTGTTTTTGGCATTTTCATATATAGAAACCAAAGTATTAAAATTGTATGTTACATTAATTTATTTAGCTTACAAAGAAAACTGTTTAGTATATTGAACCTTACTCTTGAAATTTTCACTCACTTATAGGGATATATATTAATATACATAATTTTTATTTCATAAAATTATTTTAATTAATATTTTATATTTCATATAGATAATTTTATCAGATAACCCCAGGCCCGCCGACAGACATTTTGAGGCCCGGGGCAAAGTTTGGGAGTGAGGCCCCTCAATACAAAAAATCGTAAATAAAGATAACTACCTTAGATAGATAGTTACCTTTGTCTGTAAAATCTACAGACAATTTGTAGAATTTATAGAACATTACATTTGTAGAATTTACTGATTACAAACTTTTTGATCTAAAAATGTTGAATATATGTTTAATACAAAACAACTTCATCACAGGTCTGTACTAAACTTTTGATTTATGAATTTAAAAAATTCAGAATACAAACAGTAAAAGCTGGTAAAATCCTTCTTGATACGACTACTGAATAACACATAACTTTGGATTAAAAGCACTAGACTAAAAAATACATGCTTCTAATAAGCCTGTACCTGGGGGTAAAAAGGATTTAAGAAACAGGAAACAGTTTTAAGTTTTTACAAACTCAACGGTCTACCCAACAACTGTAAACTTCTTTACTTGTTTTCCTTCTGTTTTCCAACTCCCATAATGCCTGTGGTGCGTGTGACGTCATTAGGACACCATATTTTACCGGTTGTATCCTAGCCCTTGCCTATTACTGGTAAAAGTATAGCTTAAGTCGAAGGTGTAGTAATAACTACTCTCTGACTGGCCAAGATACTTTATTGTGCTAGCATGAGGCGCTACAGACGAGCACATTCTTTCGGTCTGCCGATGGCATCATGAGCTGCTTAAATAATGTTTGTATGAGGAAACCTGTATTTCTTTGGACCTTGGTTCATATCGCAGATAAAAGAATACATTCGTTTATGATAGTTGTGATTTTTGAAGTCGAGTCGAGTTTTCAAAATACTCACGAATTTTGAATTTTTTCGAGTCGAGTATTTTGAATAGTAGAAGTTAAATATTTATCATACTTATTATTGAACACATACTATGTAACATTTTTTAGTTATTAAACTGGGAAGTGTTCCTATGAGTTAAAACTAAACCTGATTTCAAATTAAAGGAAACGACAATTCAGGTCACTCTTAACATAATTTTATATTAATTATTATTCAATATTTGATTAAACTTTCAGCCCGAGGAGGTAAAAACCAAGCAACATCTGCACCTGTTTGTTTAAAAAAGAGTAGGCCTATTTGTAACATATTTTTGTAGGTTTAAAAATTAAAGTTAAATCTGTCTCATTGAACAGAAAATATCTGAAAAGTTTGGGTAAGAATAAGAATATATCTCAAATTGTAGAAAGGATTGCAATATTAAACTAAATTTATTGATATTAAAACTCAAAAACTACTTCAATTTCAAGTACAGTAAAATAACCAAAGTCTTATAGTGGCTGTTCATGACTGTGAGAAAACGGCCATAAAGTGCGAATGCGCGTAAAAATGCCGGGTAAACGACGGGAATAACTACTAGACTCGAACTTCCGAGTATTTTTCAAAACTTTGAGCCGAGTCGAGTAGTCTAAACTCGGCTCGAAAAAAGCTCGATAATCGAGTACTCACACACGCCTAGATTATGTATTCGTTTATCTGTGTTCATACGTAGCTGAATTTAAACTCAGAGGAGAAACGAAGCTGAAGTTGTTAATCATTGGAAAAAATTAATGTCAGGTCTTGAGTCGTAAATGTTATTGTTATTACTATTATTATTTAGTAAAATATACTCCACTTATTTAAAGATAGGAATCCTTTTCCTTGGTCCATCGCAGGTCTGTACAAAAAAGTTTTGTGATGAACTTTAGGGTGTAAACGATTGGTATTGGACGATTTTAGTTAATGTGAGGTCTGGTGCAGGCCTATAACCTCGGGGGGCCCCCAGACGAGACGGCCGGAAACCAAATGAAATTGTATCAAAATAAGACAAATGAACAGTTAGGTAATTTAAATTTATATACGTTTTTAAGTACTAAGTTGTTTATATCTTCTAACACATTTAATTTTGGTCTCCTTGATTTAAAAACTCTAATATTTAATAATCCTCAAAAATAATCTCAGCTCAAAATGTGGCCCCTTTCCTTTTGTGGCCCGGGGCAATCTGCCCCCTTTGCCCCCCCCCTCTCGGCAGCCCTGGATAACCCATCTGACGAGTCATAAAATGCCACTCAGAGAAAGCCTCCCTGAGAATTGACCGTTATGGCTAGTTCTTAATCTCCTCTAATTACATCACAGACATGTATACACCACGTTTGAATACAATCAGACTATTTTTATAATGTTGTCATTCATAAAAGAAAATAAGTGTAAATTGATATATTTTTATACACAACTATATATGTTCACAAAGAAAAATTTTAACGGATGGTGTTTTTGGGTCTGGGGATTCCAAAATGAAAAGTTGTAGCCTTAGGCGAGGTCTTATCAAACCTGTAAAGGGATTTGTCATAGAGAAAAAAATAATTTTCAATTACTCTGGCTTGACGCCGATGGCCCCTACAGGATAAGGCGACCCTTCGCCAACACAATAGATTGAAGTGGGGAGAACGCCTAATCCAGTAGGGACTACCGGCGTCATGCCAGGGTGTAGTCAGGGTGCCGGTCGCCCCGGGCGCCGCGGCTAAGGGGGCACCATGGCCGAAGGGGCCCAAGGCCGTCTAAGGGAAAAATTAAAAAATATATCGCCGACATGCTATAGAGCGCAAATATTTCACGGCCAAGAATCGTAAAAATTTTATCAAATAACTATTAAAATATAAGTCGTTCGTTAAATTTGTTTCTGTTCATAAATTATAACTGGAACACCCAGTAGCCCAGTAGTTAGTAAGTCTTTGGTGAGAACCTTGATACTTGATACTATTTACTTATTCATGGTAACCATTACAACATGTCATTACATCATCTCGTTATTCATAATAGTATTGAGTTTTACTAAATGTGTAGGCTGACACCCCTTTGCTACATTGATCAATTATTATGTATGTTATTGGATTTTTTTTTAGGAGGCTGTATTTATTTAGTCAGTGCTGTGGCATAGAGGTTGTGATGGCGAGTGGTGAGGTTGTGGTTGGGTGGCATGTGTCTCCTTGAATCATTAGACCAGGCCCCCATTTCAAAAAGGGCTTTGCAAGTAAACCTCTAGTTACAAGTCAGTAATAGCAATTAAAGTAAACACTGGACAATATAATGATTGCCAGTTTTAAGAACATCAAAGTCAATATCATTAATCTACCAGCATCTTTTTGAAACGGGGGCCAGGGCCTGATTTCAAAACGATTTTGGTAAATTAATTATATTGGCTCGTACCTAGTTTTTTTTTATAGTCCTACTCATGAAACCTGTTTTGAAATAAGGCCCAGATGATTGTTTGACGGACAGATCTGTCTGACAGACATATCCTCTGTTTTGCCTGATGAATTTGAGTACAGAATCAATTTGAAAAATGCACAGAACCCTTACATTGTGACACGAGGTTGTGTTTAAGCTATGATACTAGTGAATTGGTTATTCAAAACAAACTTAATGCCAACTAGTATGAATGAAAATAATTATCCTTTTGTCTGAATTGTCACTGTCGACGAAATAGTGTAATAGTAAAAAATAATTGAGTAAGCCTTTAACCTCATAGTATTATTTAATTTTTTTCAAAAACAGTATTGAGGCCAATTAGTAGTTTGAAGTCAAATAGTCCAGTCAATCTGGGGTTTTTAGGGGAAAAAACTAGGAAAAGGCTGAATTTTTTCCCATCGACTACCACCACATAGACAAGCTTCTAGCCAAAAGTCCCCACCCCTAACCCCTTGCTTCCCCCCCCCTACAGCCCCCCCATATTTTTCAAGTATATTGATTACAGTGTTTTGCTAAACTGCTTATATCTCAGAAACCGTTTTAGATATCTCTTATATTTTGTTGTTTTCGGATTTCTCATAAAATTATCTATAAATAATGTCATGTAGTGTTTTACGATTAATTTACTCCTTCTAAGTCTCTTTACCCATTTAATATGGAAAAGAGTATTTTCCATCATTTTGAACCAAATATATTTATATTTCGCTTAATAAAAAGGCTTAAATCACTTCCGTTATGCATTGAATATTTTCTCCTCTGTATAAGCTTTAAAATGATATCATACTTGGCTTGCTTTTCTCACATCATGCCCTGCTAATACAAGTAAAACATATTTAACAGCGCCTGCCGCGGCCGCGCGCCACACCATCGAAGTTCATTCAACCTGGGGTTTTAAGGGGAGGGGAAAATAGGAAAAAGCTGAATTTTTTACCATCGACTACCACCATGCATACAAGCTTCTAGCCAAAAGTCCCCACCCCTACCCCCTTAGTTCCCCCCCCCCCACATTTTCCAAGTCTAAATAAATGCAGTATTTTGCTAAACTGCTCATATCTTAGAAACTATTTGAGATATCGCTTATAGTTTGTTTTTTCCGGATTTTGCATAAAATGATCTAAAAACAGTGTCATGTAGTATTTTACGATTAATTTACTCCTTCTACGTCTATTTTCCTGTTTAATTTGGAAAAAAGTATTTTCCTTATTTTTATTTTGAAAGAAATATATTTATATTTTTCCTAATAACAAAGCTCAAATCACTTCCGTTATGATTCTGTTTGGCACTAAATATTTTCTCCTGTGTGTGAGCTTTAAAATAATATCATACTTGGCTTGCCTTTCTCACATATGGCCTTGCTAATACAAATAAAACATGTTTTACAGCGCCTGTCGCGGCCGCGCGCTACGTCACTGAAGTTTATTTAACCTGGGGTATTAAGGGGAGGCGAAAATAGGAAAAAGCTGAATTTTTCACCATCGTCTACTACCGTATAGACAAGCTTCTTGCCAAAAGTCCCCACTCCTACCCCCCTGGCTTCCCCCCCTACAGCCCCCCATATTTTCCAAGTATAATAAATGCAGTATTTTGCTAAATAGTCCATCCAGGCAACGAAAATGTATAGAGGGAATTTTTTGGAACACAATTTTTGACTTTGCAGCCTTGTTTCGACTAGTTAGGAGGTAAACATATCAAATGTCCCCGTCCATAGTCCTTGAGCGTGGGGAGGGAGGGGGGTACCATTTTTTTGTTTTTCCTAAATATCTTGAAAACTATCAACTTTTAGTAATCCCTGTTAAATTTGAAAATTAAAGGAAATTAAATTTCCTTTCAGAAAAGTAAATAATATATATATTTTGGTCCAACCATTTAAAAGGTAACCACTAATTTTATTAATATTAGAAAAAATATCCCTTCCATTAAAAATACATGTAAATTTGTGGGTATCATACGTGTCCAATTAGACAATGCTTATTTAACCTACAGGAAAATGAAAAGCATTCAGGAAATATTGACGAAATTTCCATTAATTTGACACCTCAATCATAAAAATTGGTCTAAAATAAAGGTGTTGGTGAGCTCTCAAAAAGCGTTGTTTTTCAAGGAATTATTACAAACATATTCCTTGAAAAATAACCTTTTTTGTGAGCTCGTCAACACCTTTACTTTAGACAAATTTTTATGATTGAGGTGTCAAATGAACGGAAATTTTGTCAATACTTCCTGAATGCTGTTCATTTTTCTGTAGGTGAAAAAAGCGTTGCCCCATTGGGCACGTATGTTACCCACAAATTTACATGTATTTCTTATGGAAGGGATATTAGTTTAAATATTAATAAAATTAGTGCTTACCTTGTAAATGGTTGGAACAAAATAGACATATTGTATACTTTTCTGACAGGAAATTAAATTTTCTTTAATTTTCAAATGTAATAGGGAATACTACAAGTTGATAGTTTTCAAAATATTTAGGAAAAACAAAAAATTGGTTCCTTGAGACCCCCCTCCCTCTCCCCGCTCAAGGGCTACGGACGTGTGCTTTTGATATGTTTACCTCCTAACTAGTCCAAACAAAGCTGCAAAGTCAAAAATTGTGTTCCAAAAAATTCCCTCTATATTTTTTTTGTTGCCTGGATGGACTATTTAACAAAATACCACATTTATTAGACTTGGAAAATATGGGGGGCTGTAGGGGGGAGCAAGGGGGGTAGGGTCGTGGACTTTTGGCTAGAAGCTTGTTTATACGGTAGTAGTCGATAGTGAAAAATTCAGCTTTTTCCCATTTCCCCTTTCCCTTAAAACCCCAGAATGAATAAACTTCAGCGGCGTGGCGAACGGCCGCGGCACGGCGGCACTGTAAAACATGTTTTACATGTATTGTATTAGCAGGGCGTCATGTGAGAAAAGCAAGTAATTCGTGACATCAATTCAAAGCTTATAAACAGGAGAAAATATTTAGCGCAAAACAGTTTTACAACAGAAGTGATTTGAGCCTTGTTATTAGGCAAAATATAAATATATTTCATGAAAATGAAGGAAAATGATTTTCCCCATTTAATCAAGAAAATAGACGAAGGAGTAAATTAATGGTAAAACACTATATGACATTATTTTTAGATTATTATATGAGGAATCCGAAAACAACAAACTATAAGATATATCTCAAATAGTTTCTGGGTTATGAACAGTTAAGCAAAATAGTGCATTTATTAGACTTGGAAAATATGGGGGGGGGGGGCTGTAGGGGGGAAGCAAGAGGGGTAGGGGGGGGACTTTTGGCTAGAAGCTTTTTTATAGGGTAGTAGTCGATGGTGAAAAATTCAGGCGTAGCGTGCAGCCACAGCAGGCACTGTAAAACATGTTTTACTTGTATTATCAGGCATTATGTGAGAAAAGTAAGTCAAGTATGATATCATTTTAAAGCTTTTAAACAGGAGAAAATATTTAGTACAAATCAGGTTTCTAACGGAGATAATTTGAACATTTTTATTAAGCGATATATAAATATGTTAGGTTAAAAATGAAGGAAATTGTTTTTTTTCAAATTAAACTGGAAAATAGACGAGGAAGGAGTAAATTAATTGTAAAACACTATATAACATTATTTTTACAGCTTTTTATGAGGAATCCGAAAACAATAAAATGTAAGGGATATTTCAAATTATTAATGAGATGTAGTTATTTTGACAAAATACTGCATTTTTTAACTTTAAGAACAACAAGGGGCTGTAGGGGGGGAAGCAAGAGGGGTAGGGGTGGGGTCTTTTGGCTAGAAGCTTGTCTATATGGTAGTAGTCGATGGTGAAAAATTCAGCTTTTTCCTAATTTTTTCCCCTATCACCTCTTTTTAGGAACAGATTGACTGGACTAAAAATAGGCACATCAAAATTTCGCCCCAGGCGCCTACTAGCCTCGGGATGGGTGTAGTAGTGCTGCTATTTCACTTTGTCATGGAAATGAAACTGGTATTGTTAACCTGTACTTCCTTTTCGAAAATCAATGTTAATGAAATGAAATTGACCGTTTTTGAGGTTTAAGCAAAAATGTATAAAAGTTGGAATTTTAACCTTGTTTTACATTCCTTACCATGTTGCATCACAAAATTTTGTTGGCAAACATCAGATTTGATACAGCACCCCAACAAACATATGTAACAAAGAAAAATCATAGTTAACCCAAAACTCACCTGGAAAGAGGTATTTTAAGAAAATTTTACTGGACTATTAGTTGATTTCTTGTTTTTCAGTGATTACTTATAGCCTGTACTAGGATTTTCAATTGTCCGTGAGCTCCAGATGTTTGCTACATAGTACATATACAGTAGATAAGACTGTTTTGTATTTCATCTAGCAGTAAACTTTGGATTTCCAGAAAACCTTTCTTGGAAAAGCTAAGAATTAACTAAAATATTAATAATCAAGATTATAATATTTATGATATCAAGTTGCTTTTTATTATTTATTCTTGCGAAATCTATTTTTACAGACAAACAGCAATCATACTAGGCAGATGGCTAAAGATTCTAGAGCTGACAATGCTACTTACAATTAGACCTATCATATTTTGAACAATCAACCAAGCCTAATTGGATGTGTACAGTAATAAATAATAATTAATTGGAAAACAAATAGAATAGTTTATGCAACTTTACAGCAACATAATAATAACTACATGGACTAAAACGATTAAATGCATGCTTATGATTACAATAACCTCATCCCACAAAATATGTAATTGAAATGGTCAAGATTCACTTGACACTAAACAAGTTTTAACCCCTTGAGCGCCAAGTAATTAGCCCCTGTGGTTTTTAGTAGCGCGCAGTTTAATTACACAATCAACATGAAAATGCCGGGTTTTCGTCTCAACGCGACAAGCGCGACACTGCACAACTCGTGGTGTGGACGTAGTTCCAGAAAAATCCACTAGAGTGCAGCACCAATCAGTCTGCACTCATCAAGGTCAACTGTACAGTCTTAGCAGGGAAAAACCAAGCAAAATAGTTGTACCAACAAAAATCAGCTGAGAACGTCAAATCCGAGTAAACTCGGGCGTGGCGGTCGATGAAGCGAGGGTGACGCACGAGATATCTCGTGCGCGGCGGAGCGCATACAGAATACTACCACGAGTTAACTCGTGTGCGGCAGTTAAGGGGTTAACATATAAAGTCTACGTCGTACAATTTCACAGAATGCAATAAAAGAGGAGCAAAATATTAGTCGATAGTTCAAAGGAAAATATAAAGTAATTTAGCTAATTTTCAAACCAACTATAAACTAGATTCATTATATCCTCAACAGAGTAAAATCAATTATTATTCAACCACACATTCAACACTCTTTTTATTTTATAAAGGGTTACTACATCTCTTACTCCCGATGTCAGTTATTTAAATAATCCAATTGTAATTTTTATTTGACTTTATTGGGATTTTCTAGTTTTATTTACATCTATTAAACTACGGTATCTTGTAAAATTATGTACACGACCACATAGTTCAAAACTAAGCAGATTTTCCTTAGGGATGTTTGATCAAAAAATATTTTTATAGTTTTTCCCCTGAATTTGTTTGTTGTGTTGAGACAAGAAAAAGAATTTTTATGTATTTTTTATGTAAACTGTGAGAGCTACAGAGGCCCAAAGTGCCAAAAATAGGTGAAAAATACCAATGATGGTACAACTCCTAAAGGAGAACCGCTTTATCTATAGGGCTTGTATTTTGGGACTTTTTATGATTCACTACCATCTCTAGAACCTAATATAAAAATAACAAACATTTATTAAAATTTATTTTTAACAACAAATATAGAAATTATTTTTCTACTCAATTTAAAATTTTATAGCTTCAAAAACTATGTTAATTTTGAGGCCTGTCAATGTCATGCAATGTTCAAAAAATTATAACTTTTATAAAACTTTTCCCTATGGAGTTGTGTCAAGAAATTTAACTTTGAGCCTGCTTAATTTGGTTAGGCAACCCACAGTACACATATAAATGCTACCAACATGTTCCTGCCACACCACTTAATCAAATGCACTAATAAAAGAAAATATTTTTTTCTTAATTCTTTGCCAAATACCGTTAAAAAAAGTTAAGCATTTTAAAATGTAAATACATGGAAATTACAACGTACCCAGCTCCTTGAAATAAGGCCTACAAAACTATTTAATCCATGACAACAGTTTTTTTTTATTTTAAAACTTTTATAATATACAAACTCAATTTGCTCTTGTTAAATTACCCCACAAAAGTTGCTTTGCTCCTCTCGAATAACCCTACAGAAATGTGCTATACAGTAACCGTGAAAAAGAGCAAATTATAAACTTAGAACTAAACTAAGGCTACTTCACAGTTCTAATTTTCTAAGCAAAAATATAATTTCAAGCAATTGTTTACATAAAGTAACCAATTGCTTTTGTAGTTACTTTGTTTCACAAAGTAACTAGTATGTGAATTCTAGTCAAGCTTTGAGTCTTTGCCATGAAGCTTTTCTTTGGACATTCAATTTGATATTATCTTGCTCTTGTCTGTTGTCAAATGTGAAACTTAATAATGTTAGATGATTCTTCCCAAAATGTTGCCTTATATTGAAATTAATTTTGTTTTCAACAGAATCTATAAGAAAAGGAAAAAGAAAAACTGTAGCTAAGAAGTGTTCAACAAACTTAGTCTGGTAGGGTGAGTTTATAATTTTTTACCGTAGTTTGATACTTGGATTCATTGCATGGGCGTCCATCATACTTTTTCCACATGGTGCTTAACTAGGATGATCTGGTCGTTGAGGGGGGGGGGGGGTTGCAACTGTGGAACAAGTTTAGGGAGTATGGATTATCCCCAAGCAAAAAAAGATGATCGGGAGTCACTCCGGGAAATGTCATCAGGGTCGGTTCTGCCGGACTAAACTAAATTTATATTGGAATCACTCTTTTTCTTGTGAGGTAAATTTTCATTAAGTAATTTTTTAATAAACAATTGAAGATTAACTTTAAACTCTTTGAACAGGAGATTAAACAGAAAGCTCAGCAAAGGACCTCTGTAAATCCGGCACTTGCTTTAAATTAACATTTTTAGGCAATCAGGACAGATAAAAGATTAGTCCAACACTCAGCAGACACTGCAACCCTTAACACAACTTGCAAATTACAATATTAAGAAGATATAATGAAACATGAACGAAAAATAATGTTACTGAAATATGAAAGTTATCGTAATTGTAAAGTAACAGTATAAAAGTAATAAACTCTGGCTATAGTAATGTTACAACTCAAATAGATGTCATATCGGTAAAAATTGGCAACAAAGGGTAAAAGCCTAAGCTTTCAAATGAAATCCTGTCAAGCAATGTAAAGGTTTTTGATCATGGAAACATTTATCATTTTATAAGGAATTAAAGGAAAACATTTTTAAAGTTTTCTCGTATCTGGAAAAATGAGTAAATTTATTCACAAACCTAACTTAACAGTTAGCTTTGGGAATAAATTATCATCAAAATTGTTGGTTAAATTCTTTGTTCAAAATTAGTTTGTTACGATTATTTTTTGTCATGGGATATCTTGGATGATTGCCATTATTTATCACTAAAATCTGCAAGTTTCACAACTGACTCAGTGAGGTTTTCTATTTTTTCCCCTATCAGTAGGCCCATAAACTAATAATGTTATATGAGAAATTTTGAAGAATAATAGGAACATGGACAAACTGAGTTAATGAATGGAAGTCCGTGCCAACTTCACTTTCCTTTTCGTACTGGTGATTTGCAAATGGGTGTTTGTCATGATCGCTCGGGTATCTGTCACCCCCATCCCCAGCTGTGACTCAGCGCAGCAAGACACCCGTGGGAACTTTCACTGTCTGTGAGGGTACCATAAAACTAGGCAGCTAATCGAATGGCACTAATTAGTTGCTCTATGGCATAAATCACCATACCTGAAAATAATGTCCATTCAAATGAAAAATTAAAAACCTTCGAAGTCTCTACCTGGGACAAATAAAAAAAATCTAACTAGCTTAGATTACTCTCACGCATGTATGGAAACCAGAAAAAAAGTTTCATTGACAACCACTTGCATGTTATTTTGTGATGCGCGGACAAAGAAAGATAATTTTTTGTTTACAAACAACTTACAATTTTATTTATATAGGCAATAACGATGAAATAATAAAAACCTGTTGAAGTTCAGTAGTTCCCACAAAAACCTGAATCGAGGGGGTGTCTTCTTGCCCACATTGATGGACGCCCATGTTCATTGGGAAACGGTATTTTTTCAACCAATTCAAATAAGTAGTTATTTGCTTGTATAGCTTCCTTCCATTGCCAAAATTTGAATCAACACTGATTATATTTTCTACTGCTCTCTGCCCCAAGTTTATTTACCTGAAGCTTCACATCTCTGTTTCAGCACCTAGAATGATCTAAAATTATCTGTCTCGTTCCTAAGTTTCTGATAGTTTCTTGCTCTTTCAGAACTCTTCTTGCCTGAGTTTTTTGGGATAGATGTCTGCTTTTCTGCACAACGTCTCTTTTAAGTTATAGGAATGATAATTTTAAGAGTAGAACTTGTATGGATCTTCTTTAAGCCTGTCCATTGTTGATATCATTGGCAGACAGTGCAGCAAACACTCGAATGAAGTCTGGAAGAGGACTAACACCCCATTTTTTTAGCGATATAAATTAATTAGTAGATCATTCTCATTTGATAAAACCATTGTAAGGACACCGTCCATTCTACACTTTGGAAGAATACTACCAACAGATTTTTGACAGTCAAATTCAAGAAAAAATATATATATATAATTGATGCCAACACTGTTCTTGAAGAATAAGTTGATAAAAAATATTTGTCTATTGTCTGTTCGTCCTGAAACTCTTCTAGCTTTCGAATTAAAACTTAATTACATTGAAATGTAAACCTTTAAATAGCAAGTCACCTTTTTATATCAAATTAATAAGTGCAAACGTATGATTGCACAGAAAACCATAATACCAGAAGTGCATCGAAGAGGTTGGTGATGAGATAAAATAACTCATCTCTTCATTCGCAAACTGCTGGTTGTATGATATTTATGAATTGAGAAGCAAAAGTTATTAATTTATCCCTGGAGGTAAAAAAATCCTTCTGGTGGATTTTTTTCCTCAGGTAAAAGTCAATTTGATGACACTTTTTGGTTGAGCACATTAGCTGTTGTAGATGTACATATGTAATAAGTAATTTAACTCATCATCTGATCTTTTGTCGTTTCAATACATTTTGACTGATGAGCATTCTGTTATAAATAATCTATACAAATACAGTAGAACCTCGCTAATCCGTCACATACGGGACCAGGGGCATGGTCAGAACAGCAAAAAGGTCGGATTATCGGATGAACTCATTTTATTGACATGAAAACGTACAAAAACTGTATTTCGATCAGAAAAATTGCATTAAGAGTGTTTAACAAGCTACTGTACCGTAAAAAATGACATTAGGACAAAAAAAACTAACCGCACCAAATGTTATTGCTCTACTGAACGATATACGCACCCCCAATGAGTAATCAACAGGAGCCAACCTGAACGGAGGAATGCACCGGAAATGTAAACAAACATCAATTTCCAATTGCGTGGTCGGAGTAACCGATGAGAAAACTCCGCTGAGGGCTAACTAGCGGAGGCCTATTTTCCCCGGCGGCATGGTCGGATTAACCGAGGAGTCGGACTATCGGAGGTCGGACTAGCGAGGTTCTACTGTATGAAAATATGAAAAAGTGGATTAATGTGAGGTCTTAATCTTGTTTTAATATTAAACACTGTAGTTTGTTACACGAGTCAAAAAATGCTTTTTGGTACTTGCTCATTTTCCTGTATCAAAAAGTTAAACTTTTGACCCCAGTGAAGAACTATTCATACATTTGTAAACGTACATATAAATACATGTTTTATTACAGTATTGTGATTCACGTGTCAGTTTTTGTTTCAGGATGACCATGTATAAACGGAGGCACCAGTACTCAGGGGGCGACAGGCAGAAGTTTTGTCCCAAACTCTGTGGCGGTTACATGGAGCTCAAGACATTCGACTGATCGCACTGTGTATTTTTTTCTAAAGGACCTGTTTTGTTAGATGCCAGTATTTTTCTCTGCTAATTTCGTTTTAATTTCTAGTCAGTAAATATATGTTCCTTAATGTAGTTTCAAAGGTGTATCCAAATTTTTTGGCGAACGATCTGATAAGATTAATTAGTAGTGCAATGATCTCTTTTAATTTTAATGAGTTTCATTTTGATTTGTTTATGATTTATTCATTTTAGCGTTGATCGTTGAAATTTTCGAATCTAGTTATAGTGCATTCCCCACTGAGCTGGTGTAGGTTAGGGCGGGACTCGTACTGCCCGGGGCCCCTCAGTCCCCACTGAGCTGGTGTAGGTTAGGGCGGGACTCGTACTGCCCGGGGCCCCTCAGTCCCCACTGAGCTGGTGTAGGTTAGGGCGGGACTCGTACTGCCCGGGGCCCCCAGTCCCAACTGAGCTGGTGTAGGTAAGGGCGGGGCTCGTACTATCCAGGGTCCCTCAGTCCCAACTGAGCTGGTGTAGGTTAGGGCGGGGCTCGTACTGCCCAGGGTCCCTCAGTCCCCACTGAGCTGGTGTAGGTTAGGGCGGGGCTCGTACTGCCCGGGGCCCCTCAGTCCCCACCGAGTCTTGCCAAGTTCCGATGTAACCTGAGATTATTCCATGCGCCTCCTAACGCTGCTTCTCTTTCTTTCTTTTTCTTTTTGGAAATTTAAACTTGTATAGTGTACAGACCTAATTAAAATATTAGTTTTGTATTAAATAATGTTTTTTTTTTAAATATGACATTTTATCTGTATAGAACTGATTTGTGGATATTTTAATATTTATGTGATCGGAAAACGATTGCCAATGAATAATAATGTTATGTAGATATTCTACTAGAATAAATTTTTTACAAAAATAGAGATTTATGTTTTGAATTTAGCCACTTTACCTATATTATTTCATATTGTTACTTATTATTTTACGTTATAAGCTATGAAATAAAAAAAATAAAACAATGATCCACCAGATACGTTATTAGCTTAAGATTATGTGCTTTTGGTGAAGAAATTTTTTTGAAGGCTGAAAATTCAAGAAAACTACGCTTTTATCTTTTTCTAATGAATCAGTTTATTTTTCAACTACATAAGTTAATAAGTTTCTTTAGCTAAGATGTAGACGTTTTTTGTACATAGAGATTTGTATTTTTTCTAGAAATAAAATAAAATACATTATCTTAGCAAATCAAATACCGTCTCATATCAAATAGATATTTAATTATTATTCTTAAAATTAAAGTATTTACTTTAAGCTTCTTGATTTGAAATGGAGATAATGAACACATTTTAACCATCGGTAGAGATATTGAAAACAAAATGTGCAGAACCCAAGTCCAAGTAGATATAGGACTATTGAACACTTTTCAAATTACTTTGCGATATAATATTTTGCCTACGAATACCACAATTATCATTTTCCTAATTTTCTACACTGAACTTTGAATGTTTATGCCGGATTTACCACTAGGCCTAGAAATCCCAGGCTTAGAGCCGCGCTGATAGGGGCCGCACATGGTAAAAAATAAGGTATTTAGAATTAATTTGAGGGGATAATTAGGCTCCAAAATGGTAATTGAGCTAAAATAAAGGTTGCTGCTCTTGACGAGGCCATTGGGGGCCTCAGGGGGGGCCGCACAGAAATCTGGGCTTAGGGCTGTGGCGGGCATGAATCTGGCACTGATATTGACCATTTACTATTTAGATTTTAGTTAAAAATACTTGACTCCTCTGGCTATAAAATTATGTATAAGTTAGCATATTTCATCATTTCAGTGCAATATCTTTCTAGATTGATAGATTTTTTAGAGTTACATTAGTATGTGTTCTATTAAAACATTGTTTTGATCCTATGACATTTGCAACATATAGATTTATACTTGATTCGGTTAACTCAGAAGGATTTTATCATACCATGTCCATTTATACATTGAACGTGATATATACATGTATATATAATTTAACTGTCAAACAGATTGGTTGTTGAGTATTGGTGCTCTCTTTTTTTGCTCATGTTTATCACATAAAACTGTGGTTTGTTTAGTTAATTTTAGTACATGTTAAGAGCTTTCATCATCCCTGCAGAAAACCGTTGAAACCAGTGGTTTTCTAATAAACTGTTTCTGACTTCATTTTTCATACGATTTTTCTAGAAATGCTTTGTAACTTATCAGGAAGAGTGCCTGCTTTTCATTACAATCTCATAATTATTGGGAAAAATCCATGGATTTTTGAGAAATAAAAATCAGGATTTCTTAATTTTTACAGTAAGAATTTCTTGCAAAAATTATAAATTTTAAGGTTATGGCAATCATTAAGATTTAAATTTTTGAATATATTAAACCTATTGTTTGATTTGTGAATGCAGCGATAGAAACAGGGTAATACAAAAGCATTTTCGGGCTAAAATCAAAGCTTGCGAATCGGTGCTACTAGCTCTCCTCCAAATGTCTTTTCTTTACTTACAGAAACACACGGTAATAAATAACTCTGAGAATAGACACATTCATGCTCAAGACGTTAGCGGAAATGTGATGTCAGTAGTCTAATATTTTTAGAAATCTGATCCCTCCTTGCCCCTCACCTTGACTTGCACACCTGATGTTTATTCATCAAGGACTATTTAAAGTAAGTCAGACTGTACATACTAAATTCTCATGTGAGCGATGAAAACTCTTAAAACTACATTTCGGTGCTTGAATATTTTCATACAAATAATTTGTGATGAAATATGAACATTAAATTGAAATGTATACTCTGAAGAAGATAAACAAAAATTTATTTATTGATGGAGCTGCAAATGTTGCATGGCTGCTGATATTTGTTTTTAAACGTTTCGATCCACTTTCTGACTAATGTTGTCCTCATTTTCTGCTCTCCACTCAGAAGATAACATTTAGTTAAAATCAAATTGCATCAAATAAATGGTGCTGATTAAATAATCTCCGCATTACCTAATTTTTCATTATATATCACTATTTTTATATTTTATGGTATTTACTCACCCTTAGAGCTACCCACAGGCATGTGTACAATGAGTACCAAATTAGCTAATAGCGAGTATTTACATATGCATATATAAGATGTTTTTCCATAAAAAAAATTAGTGGGTAAATAATTACAAATTTGTTTTAAATCAATGCCAAAGTTGTAAATCATTGTTATCTAGCATTTATTTGTTAGCTATGTCGATTGATTGATACTGATTTTGTTGACAGTGAAAATTCTACCACATCAGCCAAATCATGGTCATGGCTGGACATTGTGACGTTTTTATATGGCGATCGCCATATAAACACTTTTCTCTTCTGTTAAAAAATGCAAAACAAATATTTTCGATGACATTTTGGAAAATTTTAGCCTCTTTGTGCTATTTATATTTAAAAATACAATCTTTAAAAATTACCTATCTATCTGTCTTGTTACCTTCCGGCATTCGCACATTCGCCTCGGCTCTGTCGCTGGGTCAGGGGAGTGGAGAGTGTGCGTGGTTTGACGGTGTCTCCAGCATGCCTGGACTGAGTCACTCTCTTGTGGCCTCCCCTTAAAAAATTCTCCACAAATTTTTTTGTGAGGTGCATTCGCCCTGACCCTGGAGAGTCACTCGAGCCAAAACAGATTGAGTGTAAAATGTTCATCTTAAATCATGATAGCCATAACAGTCAGGTCCCGTTTGATCGAAGACTCTGATATTGTCGGATTCTGATATTGTATTTTGTGTCTTTCTACGCCAGTGGCATTTTTTAACATTTAGATCGGGAACGGTCCAAACCCGGGTCTCGTTACTATCTAATGGCGACCTTTTGTTAGATAGCGTCATTAATTCATAGCCCAATGACAAATGGCAACTGGACCCAGTTTCGATCCTGTCAGGAATCGAACCCGGGACCCTCAGGTTATGAGGTTGTGATGAGTTGGAGGGGCTTTTTTGAGGGGGGCACATTTTTCGGATCCAGTACCCTCAGTGGGTGGGTCCTGGGCATGCCTGTGGAACTGTACCAAAGATGATAGATTTTAAAATTTCCATTGTAACATAGTCTGAATCCATCGACATTTAGAATGTTGGTGTGTTTATTTTCAATTATTTTCAACCATAAGCTTTCCTTAGTTTGAGCCAAGAAATTTAACACCTTTTTAACATTGACTCATGTGGTATTAAAGTAGATTTCAGTGCTCAAAATATAATCTGATGTAAACAGAAATTTAATGAATTGTAAAAGGAAAAATTATATATTTTATGATAAAAGTGGTGTCCGTAGGAGATATTAGTAGGATATTATTATTAAATTAATGAATCAAAACTAATTTTTTTCAGTCGGTTCAAATTTTTTTTATATGCGAGGTTTTGAAATATTATGGAACTTCGATAATTTGAACCTTAGCGACCAAAGTAAAAATTCGAGTCATGCAAAAATTTAAATTAGGCCAAAACACTCAACCTTAAACTTAAAGTCAATGATCTTCATTAAAATTATGGTAATTGTATGAATATTGGTTGTCTTACACTCATTTTAAGAAGATTGGCAATTTAAATGTAAAAAAGGAACAAAAACATTCAGGTACATAAAATACAGGTATCCGAAACTCTCTACTAATACTAATGGGAATTGATCCTGGACCATAGACAAGTAAAAACATCATATTCAGAGTTTCAAAATCTCAAAATTTACTTGTTCAGCTGCCATCTTTTTCACAGTATAATTTTTTTAAGAACGGTTTGTTGTAACATAATAAATTTTGTATACAAATTACCTAATAACCTAATCACAGCAAAAAAAAATCGTTTTTGATGTTTATTTTCAAAATGGAGGCTGTTTAAAATCTTCAAATGTAAATATATCAAATGTTCCAAATGATTAAAACTTTGACTTCTTATCGTTTGTCTAGATAATTCAATTACAAATCTAATCATATCAAAATTAAGAAAATCAATTCATACTTAAGGGAGGAAACTTTTTTTTTAGAAAATGAATTTGTGTCAGTATCAGTGTTATTTTGTGAGACCACTGCTGGTGAGTCATATCAATTAGCTTTGTTAAGTTTATTTGCAATGATCAGCTGACTGAAAGATCAATTACCACTGACACCACTGATGTACTAATGATGTATTAAGTTTCATAATTTTGATGAAACTCGATATGTATTTGTGAGATGTGCAAATTTGTTTTATTTTTGCTTTAACAGGCTTTAAGGGAAGAAATACAGGGTTCATTAATTTTCCATGTTGTTTGGTGACTTGTATTCTAATCAGGGCCGCCGAGAGGGGGGGGCAAAGGGAGCAGATTGCCCCGGGCCACAAAAGGAAGGGGGCCACATTTTGAGCACAGCATATTTTTTGTGGATTATTAAAAATTAGGATATTTAATTGAAGACGGCCAATATGAAATGAAATATTAGAAAATACATAAAAATTATAGTCTTTAAACGTGTATTAACTAACTAAAATGCCCTTTATTTGTCTTATTTTGATTCAGTTTCATTTGGTTTTCTGGCGTCACGTCAGGGGCCCCCCGAGGTTAGGCCCAGGACTAGGCCTGCGCCAGATCACACATTACTAAATCCGTACTAAACTGGGCCCCTGGTCCAATTGGCTGTCCCCAAAAATTCCTCACAAAACGTTGTACAGGCCTACGATGGACCAAGGAAAAGGATTCCTAGCAACAATTAAACGGAGTATATACTATATTTTACAAAGAACAGTAGTTACAACATTTACGTGACATGACTTGTTTTGCAGAGATGAGTAACTTCTTCAGCTTCGTTTCTCTTCTTAGTTTCAGTTTAGCTACGTACGAACCATGATCCAATGAAATGCAGTTTTCCTCATCAAAAAATTTAAGTAAATCGTGAAGTCATCAGCGACTAGAAGAATGCAGCTTGACTGAAGCCTCCAGCTGGTACGATAAAATATCTTGGCTAATCAGAAAGTTCTTATTACTGGCACCTCTGATTTAGACTTTACTTTTACCCAATGGTAACATGCTATAGCAAGGATACAACCAAGGTCTGTAGATTAGAAGAGAATCCACAGTCTGATATTATACTGTCAGGTTGTCTTACTTATTCCATCTCCCATATGACCTGTGGATCCAAGCTTGTGATGTCAATGATAGACCCAATATCCGGATCTAAGCAACTCTATTAGCATTAGTCCCGCATTACACTATCAAATATTTTATGAAAGATCTTTTATAAAAGATTTGATTTGACCGATCAAAATTCAGGTCAGCTGATTTTCAAAACAAAATCTTTAATTTTGATTGGCCAAATGAATCTTTTATAAAAGAATCTTTTGTAAAATATTTGATAGTGTAATGTGGGCCTTAGGGTAAAATATAGCCTCAAAGGAGGTAATAGTAATATGCTTCCTCTAATTGGTCAAGAGTAATCACTTTTTTCCAGCTGGAGATTATTATAGGTTTCCGGTCTACAGAAGATTTCAGGATTTGTTTACATTTTTTTGACTGAGGAAACCTATGTGTACCATTATTCTTCTCTTCTCTTCTTCTCTTCAGATCTTGGAATACAACCGGATAAACTTTCTCCTGATGACGTCACACAGGCCTTATGGAAATATAAGAGTTAATTAATAGAAGAAAAACAAATAAAGAGGTTTAATTAGGTAATCCTCAATATAACTTAGAACTGTTTCTTTAATCCTTTTAAACCCCAAGTACAGGCTTCTTACAAACATTGCTTAGTCTGGTGTTTCCAATCAAAAGATTCATTAGGCATATTAAAAATAATTTTACCTAATTATACAGTTTGTGTTCTAAATTTGAATAAATTTACAAATCAAATGTTTACTTCAGGCCTACGATGAAATTGTTTAGTTTTGAAATTAAGATAATATTCAACATTTTTAGAACAAAAGAACAAAACTTTTTTAATCAGCAGGATCTACGATTTTAGCTATTCAAGAGATAACAGTATTTTTAACTACGATTTTTATCCATTGAGGGGCCTCATGCTCAAACTTTGCCCCGGGCCTCCAAAAGACTGTCGGCGGCCCTGATTCTAATCACCTTAGTATGTGGGAATTCATATTTATTTAACTGATTTATCATTCACTTCATATTGATTAATATTAGAACAAAACAGAAATTAAAAAGAAAAAAAACATACTAGAAGTTTTAATTACCAGAAAATTCTGCCAACAGTATAAGTGTTTTACGTTTGTTTACACTAATCAGCTGACTGTTGCAGTTAGTAAAACCATTGTTATATCTGGGATTATGTAGATTACATTGAACATTAAAAATCATAAGTAAGTGAAATTGTTCAGGCTGTAGATTATTGTAAATTTTCTTTGAACATGGTTTTTATCACTTGGATCCCTTGGTTATATCTCATGTAAATTAATAAATAAATTTATTGTTTTTGTAATTTTTGCGCTTTTTAGGGTTTTGATGTTTTACAATAAGCCCTCACTTCATCCCAGAAATAACAAATGGTATTATTGGCTGAACCTGTCAGCTGACTAGTGTAAATAAACTTAAAACACTTATTGATCTCAATCAGCTGATTGGTGGAAAAAAATTTAACACTGCTGATTGATGTGTCTCACTGGGTACTGGGTTTCATATAATAATAGCTGATATTAACCCAAATTAATTTTCTTAAAAATAGGTTTTCTCCCTTTCTTATAAACCGATTTTTTAAACTTTGGTATCATTGGATTTGTGATTCAGTTCTCAATAAAAAATATAAGACTATGGAACTTAGGTTTTTTTCATGTAAAGTTTTTGAGATATTTAAGATTAATGTTTTTAAACAACCACCATTTTGAAAATAAACTAAACTTTTTACCTGTAGTTGATTTTTAGTTTATAAAGCTGTATACCAAGTTTCATTACCTTACAACAAACCGTACTTTGATTAAGAATTATTTTATGAAAAAACAAAATGGCAGCTGTATGAGTAAATTTTAAGGCTTTGAAATTTTGATAATATTTTGACTTGTCTGTGGCCCAGGAACAATGCCAAAAAAGTATTGGTAGATAGTTCCGATAAGAAATACCTCCACATATGCTTTGGTAAAGGCAGGCAATGTGGGGCATCATCTAGACACAAAGACCTGAACTGCAAACAAAACAGGGATGAAAATTTCTTAGCAAAATACACAAAAATAGGCTGGTATGCTGAGGCTAGACAAAATAAAATTATGTCATTCTAGTTACAAGCACAGTGATTGAAAGTGGAATTATTTGGGGTGACTGTAAAGTGCAATGGCCTTAAAGACGTGTACAGACAAAAGGCGATCTTGAGTTACTTTATGGATACTATTGGTGTGGTAATATTGTGAGGGTAGAACTGTCTTTTGAAAATATCGTATTTAAGGCAGATGTTAGACCGTGTATTTTACAACTGTCCTCGGAAATTTCTAGCCCGAAAACCGCCAATATCTCATCATTTGGATGCCAAAATTTGAAGTATCCGAGGTTTTATTCTAATTATCAACAATTAATTTTTTTAGCATTTTAATATATATATAATGCTGGGGACCGGACGATATTCAAAATGAAGAAATTGAACTATAGAAGTTTTACACTTAATAAGTATAAAACATGTTCTAATTAATTTTCCATATTGTTTGGTGACTAGTATTCTAATCACCTTAGTATGTGGGAATTCATATTTATTTAACTGACTTATCAATCAATCCATATTGATTAATATTATAACCAAACAGAAATAAAAAAAATATACTAGAAGTTTTAATTACCAGAAAATTCTGCCAAAAGTATAAGTGTTCGAGTATTATTTTTAAGTTTTACTTAAAATACGAATAAATAATGTCTTAGAAGTTCTTAATATTAGTTATATCTAATTGATTGTGATAGAAAAATCAAATACTTAACATTAATCTTTGATAACAAAACTGAATGTAAGAATCTTAATTCAATACTTAATTATGTAAGATCTGCTTTGTACCCTATTTTTTATATATGTAAAGAAATGAATTTGAATACAGTTTATTTATAGGAACTGTGGTAAATATTTTTTTCTTATATTTAGTAAAATACGTGTTATAATGCACAGTCAAACTTAAACTTTCAAAAGCATAAAGCAATTTTTTATTTACTTTAAGTAAGCAGTTGGTCAATGGCCAATCATCTTGTTTTAAATTCTTCCCTATGTACATTGTATATGGAGAAAGTGTTGTTTTTGTTAAAACTTTCAAATTTGAGTTGTTTCCTTTTCCTTTTAATGCTCCCTGAATAAAAAGTGTTTTTCGGAGTGGTGTCTGTCCGTCCGTGTGTGAGGATGTAAATAGAGCCAAAGACGACACCAGTGGTTCGATTGCTAATCATTTTGATGAAACTCAATATGTATTTGTGAGATGATTGTAAGTTTGTTTTATTTTTGCTTTAACAGGCTTTAAGGGAGGAAATGCAGGGTGTTTTTTTTAACACAACCCATTTTTAAGATTGAATAATGCACATATAAAGATGAATTGAGTATTTTTTGCTAATCTTTACATTTTTTACAACCTATTTTTTAAGGTTGATCACATTTAGCTTATGTGTTCAAACAATCCACCATTGACAATAATTTTTCATAGTTGTGCTCTCTTCATCAAATTCCTGAACAGGTTTTGCTGAGTACTTTTTTGAATTCCTTGTTTTAAATTTATTATTTTTGTTTTTGGGTGCTGCATATCCTCTGAATTGTTTTAGTAGGCCTTACATAATATAGTGGGGTCAAGTCCGGGGATCTTGAAGGGGAATAATCCTTCACTAATAAAATTGTTTTGGGTTGTATTAAAAAAAGAAAAACCCTGTATGTTTCGGTTTCCTGACACTGTTTATTATTTGTATGTTATTTTAAATAGTATGTTATTCTTAGTCCGTTCAACAAATTAGAAATTAGGCTTGAACCTTGAATTAGGGTACAAGAAATATTTTATGATTGATTCAAGAGTACTATTCGATATACTGAACCAGAATATGAGGGGTGCCAGAGTGGCACCCTAGGGAAACCTTGGATATAGAAGGTCAAGTTCACTGAAGAACTTCTGCATATTCTGGTTCAGTATATCAAATAGTAATAGAGTCAGTTGTAAAATCTCTATTTCAAGGTCACATGGCTTGGTGACTGTCATGTTTTTTTAATAAGATAGAATGATTAAGATAGATTATTATAATTCTGTATTTTTTTTACAAAAAAGCAAAAACAAAAATGTTTGTAAATAAAAAATAATATAACATTAAACAAATAATACCATATGATTTAAGACAGGACACAATATTCTTCCCCCTCTTATAGTGAATGAATGACCTCAGGGAAGAAAAAAGTCCTTTAGGTGACCTGGTGTCTGGCGATGTCGTGTCGAGCGGCGAAGTGGTTCAGGAAACGTATCCTCATGGTGTCGAGGTTTATCCACAACATCGGCAGGATCGGCAATCTGAGGTTCATATGAAGAGTTTTTAGGTGTTGGACGGTAAGTAGAGGGATTGAAAAATGGAAATGGTAGTAACATAGATCTAGTGTGGTCTGTGTGGTCCGTTGTGACTTCACTCCTTGTCATAAGTGGATCCTTGGTCTCCTTGTCGGTAAAGTCTTGAGGTGGCATATCAATGACTGTTCTAGTTCGTCGCAGTTGGTTCGCGTGTCTCTTCAAAGTGTAACCATTCTCAAGTTGAATTTGGTAGTGAATATTCCCAAGGACCTTCATAACTTTCCCCAATTTCCATGAATCTTTATTACCTGAGTACCAGCGAGCCAAAACCTTATCACCGACTTTAAATTTTCTGGATGGAGGCAAATTGAATGTAACCCTTTTGTTACATTTCGGGATTGTGGGTTTGAAAACATCGAGTTGACAACGAATATTATGGTGTAAGTACATTTCGGCAGGTGTTTTGCCATTCTGAAGAGGTGTGGCTCTGTATCTGCACAATATTTCACGAACCTTAGATTGAATAGGTCCGCAATCTGTCATGCGACTTAGCTTGGATTTCAGGGTTTGAATGTATCGCTCAGCCAATCCATTAGTGGCAGGGTGACCTGGTGCTATGTATTTCTGGATTATACCACTCTGCTTACAAAATGTCTTAAACGCTTCGCTTTGGAAAATCGTGGCATTATCCGAAACAATGATTTCTGGAAAACCATGGGTAGAGAATATGTCTTGGAGTAATTCGATGGTAACTGAAGTCGTTGGAGCATCCCTGATGATTTCTACTTCTGCCCATTTAGATTTAGAATCAACTAAAACGAAAAAGAAGTGGTTTAGAAAAGGCCCGGCATAATCAACGTGGACCCGTTCAAAGTTTTGTTGAGGTTTGTCCCATTGGTGAAGGGGAACCTTTGCTGGACTCTTCTGGACAAGAGCACACTCCCTGCATGATCGAACCAACTGCTCAATGTCTTTGTCAATGTTGTTCCAGTAGCAGTGTCTCCGAGCCAATTGTTTCATTTTTACAATACCAACATGAGTACGATGAAGTTCTTGAAGTACTTCTTTTTGCAAAGACTGGGGAATGCAAACACGGCTGTTTTTTAGAATGACCCCATTTGAGGTACTGAATTGAGGGTCCTGATTTTTTCCAGAGAGTAGGTCATTTAGTAAGTTTGAGAGGTGATTATCTTTTGCTGTTTCTGCAGCTATTATGGAGCTAGTAATTGTCTCTGTAGACATTTGGTGTATGGTCTGGTCTTCCATCGTTTGAACTTCTTGAATGAGTAGAGAGTAACGTTTCATGTGTTCCTCGAGAAATACAGTCAACATGTGCATGATGTTCAGCTTTCCGGTGTTCCACTGAGTAGTCAAAGTCTTGAAGAAAAGTCGCATACCTGAGGAGTCGAGCTGATGTGAAGGACGGCAATTTAGTGTCAGGGTGAAAAATCCTAGTCAATGGTTGATTATCCGTAATAAAAGTAAAATGTCGACCAAACAAATACATGTGAAGGCGTGAAACACAAAAAATAATTGCCAGAGCTTCTCTATCTAACTGAGAATAATTTCTTTCAGTCGGTGTCAAGGAGCGCGAAATTAATGTTATCGGCCTTTCAACCCCATTAATCACATGGGAGAGGACACCAGCTATTCCAGTGGGACTAGCATCGCAAGCTAACGTAACAGGAAGGGATGGATCGAATGGCATGAGCACTCTATCGCTCATTATTTCATCTTTGAGTTTCTGAAACGCTTTACGATACTTTTCTGACCAAACCCACTCACTATCTTGACGAAGTAGTTGACGAAGGGGAAACGTTATTGTAGATAGATTTGGAATGAACCTAGAATAGTATGTCACCATTCCAAGGAAACGATGGAGTTCTTCTGGATTAGTGGGCTCTGGAAGTTTAACAATTGCTTTGATCTTTTGAGGAGACTTCGAAATCTGGTTATAGCTTACACAATAACAATAGCGGAATGATATGTGAAATAACACAATAACATTCTGATTGGCACAATTCCTATGCGCATGGGAGATGAAAGCAAACCAAATATTTGTCACCAGCGGAAAGAGAAGACTTTTCGAACACGTTAATCGTTTGATTAATCGACTGTAAATCTTGAAAGGATGATATCTCGATGAAGTTTGTTGAATTTGAATTAGCATTTGATGATTGTTTCATCAAGGTACTAATGCAGCAGGTACAGAAGCAATATGACCGGTTTTACCACATGAATTACAATGGAGTCTAGCGGGATTTGTTCGACAATTTTTACTCATATGATTTAAGCGTCCACATCGGAGACAACGGTTGTCGAGCCCTAACTGTTGAAAATCTATGTTGAGAAACCAGAACGTTTCGTTTCGGAGATAGGTGTTTCTCTAAAATAGTGATCAGGTCATCGTATGACCTCTCATTTGGTGAACTTGGCGCAACCAAAGACGCAATTAAGTGGTAATAAGTTGAACCTATGGAATTTAGCATCATGTGAGCACATGCCGTTTTGTCGTGAAATACACCTTTCAACGTCAAATAACTTTCAAATCTAGCCTTATACATACTGAAATTACCTTTTGAAGGGTCAAAACTTTCAAACGGGGGAATAAATGCACAATTACTTTGGGATGGAACAGAAAATGTATTTGATTGTGGATTTGAGGTCGTCCGGCTAGTAAGTGTTTCAATCAAGGCCCGTTGTTGAGCGGTGAAGGCATCCAAAATTGTCTGGAACTGGGCAGGGTCCATGATCAATAAATGCAAAATTCGATTACAAATAAGGAAATAACTGAAAAATGAAATAAATACCTGGTATTCCAAGGTTAAATTAACATGACTAATTGGAAATCAAAATCAATTTTTTTTCCAAGTCGCCACTTTGTCATGTTTTTTTAATAAGATAGAATGATTAAGATAGATTATTATAATTCTGTATTTTTTTTTACAAAAAAGCAAAAACAAAAATGTTTGTAAATAAAAAATAATATAACATTAAACAAATAATACCATATGATTTAAGACAGGACACAATAGTGACGGACTACCTGTAAACACCTTGTAAAACACTTGGTTTTGTAGCGATAGATAGGTTACAGAATCGTTTGTATCAATAAAAATGTTAATTTCATATTTATCAAATTGTCGAGGCATTTTTATATACTGTATAGGTAAACATATTAATGTAAAATAGAGAAAAAATATATTTTATTTCATAACACTCTAGCTTCCCTCATTGCACACAAGTTATACAGCTCAATAAAAATGTTTTTTTGTAAATGTTATCAAACATTTGGTTTTATGTAATAGTGTTGTCTTAATTGTTTTATTTGAAGAATTTAGTACCTAATATATTTATTAATTAATAATAACCTAGGTTGTTTTTTACCTTAACAATCCTAATATCCTGATTTATCAGGATTTTTAAGGTGAGACCTTATATTATTAATTTGTATACAAACAATCCAGAGGCTAAGATGATTGATGATTGCTAATATATTTTCCTAAAAAATTATTTAATCTTTAAACTAGTTTGAAAACTTATTATGCACCTGAGATTTGATAATGGACAAACTAGTGATTATAAATTATGTTGTGATAGATATACCTTCGTTATCCTCACTTTCGATTTTCCTTATAATTATCGCTCGGATATTGTCACTAAATAAAATTATATTCAGAGTAAAAGAGTACTGAGTAGGGCTTCTCATAAATGTAATACAATTCATTGAACTGTCAGATGTTGGCCATGATATTGATTATCTAGACGTTACATTAATTCCCAGAATAAAATACAGTAGAGTCCCGCAAACCCGGACTTCAATAACCCGGAATTCTGGATAACTCGGAAAGCCTGCCAGAGCAATGAAGTGCATCAAGATTCAAGGCCAGAGCACGGTGTGACACATTTAAAACAGTTTTAGTTTTTCTTTTAGTTTTTTTTATAACTAATATAGTTTTTATATTTTTTACTATGCAATAAATAAATGATTTCTTATAGAAATAACAGAAACTATTCTTATTTTTACTTATTTCCCGATAACTCGGAATTTTCACAAACCCAGACACCGTTTGGTCCACATTAGTCCGGGTTTGTGGGACTCTACTGTATATATGAATATGGAATTTTTAAATGTGAACTAATGTTTCAGCGCTGTATTAGTGTCATGAGTATTATTCAATAAGGATATAAAATTATAAAAAATGCTATAAACAATATTTTACATACTTTATTAAGTCTTTTATTTTAATCCCAATATGATGTCAAGAGGATATTCTGTAGGTCATACACTTGACAGCGCTTATTAAGAACAAATGAAAGATTTATAACAGTAATCAGCTATTCATAAACTTCGCTCACAACAATTGGTAATGTTCTTTGCTTATCTTGGGAGATGAGAATAAAGAAGAGAGAAGAGAATATTCCTAAATAGAATTAAGTTTCAGGTTTTTCTATTCTGTGTGGATAAAAGCTGGTCTGACACACAGAAAGTCCTGATGGTTTAGGAACTTACCTATTCTACAGTAGTTCTGAGTTTTATTCACCTCTCCCAGTGCAGTCAAGAGTCATGTTAAGTCATTAGTACCTGGTGTAGATTGAGTCTTACCAATCAAAAGTGTGAGCCTCATTAATTTAAATTTGTAACTGTTATACAGTTGTATGTGTCGTAAATCACTCGGTTGGAAAATTTGATTAAAGTTTGAGGGAAACTTGAAGGATGTGATTGTGTATATTTTTGGGAACCTAAGAGGTAGGTACATCAGACATGATTTCTTAACATGTATATGAATGTACAGAAACAATATTACTTCCAATTCTTTGTTGCACAATAAAATATAGTTTTTTAATCAGTTGTGTTATTTATTTCCTCTGCCACTTGTATTAAGCCTTCTAAAGGGTGTCTCAAACAAATTACAAGTAAACTAACAGACCCTAAAAGGTTGAAACAAAGTCGACCCTTAGGAATAAGGAAAAAACATTTTTAACCTTTTAAAATGCAGGGTGTTCCAAAAACCAGGAGTCAGGGGTTTAAATTTCAGCACTTTCTAGTGCCTGAAAATATACTATGAGTGGAGTGGATAAAACATAAAACATATGTAAAACCTTTTTTTAAAATTCAGAGTGTTACAGAAACTAGGAGTCACAGGTTATTTAGCATTTGCTACTTTCGAGTTGAAGAAAACTTCTTAGCTCTAATTGAGGAAAATAAAGCATCTCTTATTAAAATTTTACACATGCTTAACTATTTGTATGGTCACTAGGCTAGGAGATTCTAATGAATAATTTCCATGCAGTTGCAGCTAATTACTGGCCCGAAAACAGTAAACAATTTTACATTAAAATGAATCTAATATCATATATTCTGAAACCATTCACTGGACTGAGATTCCCATGTATAATAATAATCAAAGTTCTTTAATGGTAATTATTATTATTTTTTTATTTCTTAACTTGATTGTTTGCCACCATCAAAACTTGCCATTTGGGGCAGGAGTGCCTGCTCCTCTAGTTCCGGCCCTGAGCAGATGACCTTACCATTGTAGGCAAACATCGGCATTAAACTTTGGCCAACAAATAAAAATTGTTTCAGTTTCAAAAGGAACTGCTAAAAAAATATGCCACATGAACATCTTCTGAAGAAATATATAATATGCTAATAAAGATTTTATAATATAAAAAAAGGTTGTATGACATTATTCAAGAGAAAGTGTAACCTGAAAATGCAACATATAGTAAGCCTACGCAGTGCCAATGTTCTTCCATCGTCCTATCCTAATTATTCGCAAGTTCTCCGTCAGAAAAATGTATTATTATTAGCAAGTGTATTATTATAAAACATTCTGTGCTACTCCAAGAATCAAACAAATTGTTTAATTAATTTATCAAGTGTGTCATTTAAACAAAAAAAGATTGAATTCAAAACATAAACTCATTAACATTGAAATGAATTTCACACGCTTCGTTTCTTTACAAAAAATTTTAAGAGATTTCCTTTAATAGTTTTTTCTCCATGGCGCCACCAGAGCGTATCAGGATGTAGCCATATTAAAAAAGGAATCATCAACTTACAGCATGGAAAAGTTCCAGCTTGGCTGTATAATTTATTTTGGTCAGTTACATGAAATTCATTGAACCAATATTACAATGGATTATATGAATCACAGCAAAGGTTTTGAGAATTCTAATATTTTTAAAGATTATTATAAATGTGCATTTGATCATTGCATTATTATACCCTCTTGATGTTTGAACAAGCTATAATATCGTGTGTATCTGTATGTGTATCATTTGGCTAACGATACACAAAAAACCCACACTTGTTTTAATATATCGTGTTTGTGTTCATTCATGGGGCTAACTGTGCAAGGGAAGTAAGAGATAACTTATTTGTGTCTAATTGAAGTAAAGTGCGAGATTGTCTCCAGAGAGAAATTGTTTTTGCCTGAGGCTTGCCGAGGGTGACAATATCCTTGAGGGAGACAATAATTCACTTTTCTACCGTAATGCACACAGCTTTCCCTCACTTGTACAAGTAGATAAATACACAATGCATAAATAATTATTATGTTGACATGGGAAACGTTATGGCAAACAAGCACAAGTTGATATGTTGTATTCAAGGAAGTTTGACCCTACAGGAGGTGACACTGCAGTGCATTTCTTGATGAAAAGCGGCCCTTCGATTTTTTCGCATTGGCACTTGAGAGCTAATAATTTTGTTCTTTGCATTAATAAACCAAAAATTAATCGTCAGCAAGCGATCCCAAAATTTTAATTTAAGTGTACGATCGATTTAGCCCGTCTGGTAATCATACTTTTACTGAGAACTTCTCTTCTGTTCACAGCCCTAGCCTCTTACTTAACCCTTGAGCGGGCGCTTCACCGGCAAAACGCGAGCGGGCGCATGCGGAGCTTTACACCGCTACACTAGATTAAACAAATTTAACCCATTTTACTTGTTTTATAACGAAATATTGTATTTAAATGTTGACAAACTTCATTAGGAATCACATTTCATCGTCGATTCAATTAATTGTTCAACTTAATAGGTGTAATATTTTAATTAAACATAGTAAGTAATTTTCTAGTATAAAATATGTATTGATTATTATTTACATTTTTGGACTTTTCCTTTCACTTCTTTTTTTCGAAAGCAAAAGGAAAAGTCCAAAAATATTTTTTTTCATGATATTTTTCATGATAAAACTTTACACCCTCTCCAAACCCCTTCTCACCCCTGACTAACTTTTAAATTTCAAGTACGATAGTTACCCTTGTGACATATTAAATTAAAAGGAATGAAAAAAGAAACATTTTCCTCCAAGAAAATATAAAATCACATCACCTGTTCTCAAGATATCCATAGCAGCAAATGCTGATAAAAGTAATTAATATTGAGAACATGTGGTAAGATTTTAAATTTTCTTTTGGAAAAAATTTACTTTTTCATCCCTTTTTTTCATATGTCACAAGGGTAACCATCCCATTTGAAATTTTAAAGTTAGGGTCAGGGTTGGAGAGGGTGTAAAGTTTTATCATGAATGTCTACCCCAGTAGTGATGGTTGTTTCCCTCATTCAGAATACCAGAATCTGTTTTACTTTTTCAATAACTAAAGATCTAAACGGGGGTTACAATGGTAAAAACATGCTTTCTTTGATGTTTTAATTACTCAAGAACGTATGAAGCAATTTTAATTTTCCTTCCACCAAAATTTTTATTTTTTATGCTCTTTAATGTGGTATGTCACAAAGGGTATGTTGGTATTTGAAATTTTTAAGATAGGGGTTGAGGTGAAAAGGGAGTTTTTGGGAGGATGAAATTTTCATGAGGTATTTACTTCCCCCTGCGTTGATAGGCATTTCTAGCAAAGAGAACATTGAAATTTATCTTAGTTTTTGAATAAATTCAGAAGTAAATTTCATAATAGAAAAGCACCCTGTATTGACTTGTTAAATAGCATTTATCTTTCAAAAATTACAGAAAAATATAACCAACAGTAAAAAAGTATTTCACCTACCTCCAGACAACTGTCAAAAACCACTAAAAGATCCAGATCAACATTTTGAAAGAACCAGTAAAACCTCTAGTAGGAAAATTTAAACCAACAAATTAATGAATGAGAGTAATACAGTATCATCACAAAAGCTGGGACATGTTAGCAGGAGGTAGACAAGGGAATGTAATCAAATGTATTAGAGCATGTAGTGGGGAAGAGAGGGCAGTTCTCATTACTGGCCTGGTCATATAACACGGTCCAGTCTGACCTCATAGGTAGGTAACTAACTCCCTCATTACATTCAATAATCAGTAATATAAGCCTCAAGTACCTGCCACCATTTAGGGGGTTGTCCTTTAAGAATGTTAATTGAAACACACTGCCTACGTCTTTATTTAACGATAAAAAATAAATTAAATTTGGTAGTCTTAATTTTAAGGTAGAACTCCTTCACTTTTTTTATGATTTACAGTGCACGTACAAAACAACTATATTTTACATGACAGTTTTGGGCCTTCCATTTTTTTTAAATTCTGAACAGTAAGCTAGAATTATAGATGAGTAAAGCACGTTCAAGAATCGAGTTAATACAATTCAGGCCAGGGTAATCGAATGATTTGTGTTAAAAACCACACATGATTCAAGAATATTAGCATCACTCTTATGAGATACAAAACCTAAGATGACAGGAGGTATTGCAAACTTAGACTGATTTGTAACTTTTACCAAAACCGTCGGAATTTACTTAAAACCTGCTTCTCGCCTTATAAATTAGTAACTCTGGTTCTTAAAATAAAAAGATCAAATTTGATATACTACCGTAAAGATAAAGAGTCGCTGAGGTCGCTTTATCACACTTTCAAAAACTATTATGTTGAGAATAAAATAGAATGGATCTATGTTTACGGACACAGAAACTACATTGTCTTTAGTTGTACAAACTCGTCCCTATAATCAAGGCTTGATTAATAGAGGTAATCTTTTTTAAACAATATATACTGAGGAACTTTATATCAATACAATTGTATTTAATTTTATTTTGAGAACCGAAAACGTTAAATTACACTGCCTGAACCCTGGAGTGGCAAAATCTGCTACAATTCTCATCAATTAATTATTTACCATGGGGCTCTAATAAAGGGGAAGTGTCCAGCACAGGAGCAATGCTGTAGGAGCAGCTTTTAATTTTGCCGCTAGTGTCAATGGAAAATGAAAACTGCCACAAACACATTGTTGCTGATTTGTTTATAAGTTAAGTTTGTTGCTAATTTTCCATTCAGAAAATGGAAAGGCATCGAGGCCAACAAAATCGGATGATGTGTTAACAAGAGCTAAAACCACGAGCAAAAAGTATGTTATATTTATTGCAAGTTAATTTGTAAACTATAATAATTAATTCATTACCTCTTTACCACCCAAAAATAATTTATCATCATTCGCAGTAAACTTGATGCAATTTCCTTTAAATCTTCCGAGCATGTATGCGAATGATACATATAGCACTTCGTCATGCACAGTTTCAGTTCATTTAGTACAGAATTGTCACAGAAAGTCATCTCGTGTGCACAATGCACATGTATATAGTTGTCACACTGCATGTATCTTTAAATATTTAGAGAAGAGCCATATCTTTTTTGCTGTAAATAAGGATGAATACAAGCAGTTTATTTATTTATTTAGGGGATATTGTACTGCGACCTTTTTCATGCTAAAACAATGAAAGTTGTAATTCGGTAACTAAAAATGTATATTGCCTCTTTTTCAGTAACGGCAGATCATTTGCCATGATAAGTCGCCAGTCTTACGGTTGGTTTGGAGTCATTAGTTCAGGAGATGAGGGGAGACGCATAATATATATTATTTTCTTTTGGCATCTATTTAATGTTTTAATAGACATTTCAGCTTAAACGATGCTGAACCCATTCATCATCAAATGATGGCTCCAGTTCATTAAACCTGTATCAGGAGAAATACATGTAGCTGTATAAAGAGATGAATAAATAAAGATCAATATTAATGTGTGCAAACTAGGCGGAGGAAAAATGCAAATAATAAGCAAATGTAATAGAAACTTTAGAACTTGTAAATTTCAAAAGAAAAAAAACTCAGCGGTTTTCTTTTCTTTTTTTTCTTTTGTTTTATATTTTTTCTCTCTTTTTCTTTTTTTCTTTTCTTTTTTTAAGATGCTGAATATAATATATGTTTAAACCAGGGTTCCTGGAGAGGAAAAACGTAAAAGACATGTGGTTTATATTTTAAGTAATGAACATGCTTTAAGACTGCAATCACAGATGAAGAACTATAGTTCTTCATCTGTGCTGCAATTTACGATGCATGATTTTTCGTTGTCATTTAAGTTATCAACCATTAAAACATTAGATATTTCTCTGATTTGGATCGAATTTTAAACAATTTTTTTACGGTCTATTGTGTAGTATGTACAGAAAAGTGATATGTATACATGGATTGTTGATTGAATTTCTTTTCCTGAAATTTTATTAAAGTGTTCTATCTATACTTAAAACCAACATATTTTTTATCAATATTTTAGTTTAAGGTATTTATTTTGCTTGCATGTTTCGTATTATTGCTAGGCTATGAATAAAAAATGCACCGAAGTTTTTTCTTTTAACTGCTTGAACATATTATCTTCAAAGGTCATTATTTATTTGCAAGAGGCAGTCACATTTGTTTAATTTGTGATTTCGTTATATTTTTTGCATTACAGTAGTTGATTTAATTTTGCTGTAATGTATTCTTCAGTGTAAATAAAATTATTTTATTGTTATTTTTCCAAATGGAATTGCTTTGTTTAAGTAAACATATGTAACTGGTTATCAAATGCATCACATTGATCACAATATATGATTTTATTCGTAAAGTATTTTTTTATTAATAATTAAAAAAAAACTTCCTTTCAGAAATAGAAGATTACCTAAGGTAACAAGATTGGATGTTATTTATTTTTTTTCAAAATGGATTAATGTAATACAATGAGTGTTTTTCTATCTCGGTTCACACCGAGGCCAATGTCGCACTAGCAGGTCCATACACCGGGCTGTGATTTGGAGGTGTGCCCTTCAGCAGTGTTTTGCAAGTGTTTTTATTTATCTCAATAGTTCCCAAAATATGGAGGAAATAAATTTTTTTCTGGATTATTATAGGGAAATAAATTGCTCAAAAATTGAACATTTAAATGACATCAATATATTTTTTTAAATTGATGAAAGCTGCTTAAAATTTTAATACATGAATATACGTAGCTACAATAAAAACTTTGATTCGCTTTTAATTTTATTACAGTCAATACATCTTAAGTTTGACTTTATTGCACTGGGGGAGACATGGTTGCGTAGGGGCGGGGGTGATATGGAGATAGAGGGATACAAACTTTTTTGTACACCTCGTGGTAAAAATCAAAATGATGGAGTTATATTGTATGTGAGTGAGAGAGTGAATGTGGGTGAATGCTGAATGCAATGAACTGGAGCCAGCGATCTCTATGAGATCGCTGACTGGAGCTGGGCGACATAAACTGCTTATCATTGGAATTTCTCCCCAAGATAAGCGATGTAATTTACTAACGGTGTACCGAACACATGACAGCGACTTAGACAATTTTACTATGCTCTCAAATATTACTACAAAATTGCTAGACTCAAAAACTTACATTTTAATGGGAGACGTTAATGCAAACATTTTGGACTCTGATAGTAAGACGGAGAGATACTTGGACGTTTTGTATGAATGTGGTTTCATGTGTGGCATAGATATGTTCCCACCAGAGAGGTGGGAAATAGTAAGACATGCATAGACCACATTTTCATCAGGCACTATGACTTCAACACGTTACGCACGGCGGTGGTGGGGACGGAGATTACTGACCATTACAATGTGTGTTTACAAGTTAACTTTGCACTTCCGACAAGACAACTATCGCGAAAGACGGACTCTTACATTGATAAAAAATTGCTCAACGATTATATTAGGGCCATCGACTGGACTGTAACCACACACACAAAAGATGTAAATGAATGTTCAAAAATTATGTTTGAAAAAAATCATGAAAGTGTCATTAAATAAACTAAACAGCTTAATAATTCTAATTCAAGATTCAAGAAAATGAAACCTCGGATTTCACATGATCTAATTTGTAAAATAAGAGAAAGAGATAAATTAAGTAAAACCGTAAAAAGACAACCATTAATACAGATTTAAAGAATCGTTTCCACGCATTGAAAAATGAATTAAAATTTGAAATACGACTAGCCAAAAACAATTATTATAGAAGTCAAGTTCTAGAATCAAAAAATAACCCTAAAACATTTTGGAGTGTTTCTAATGAGTTAGCTGGCAGGGGTGTAAAAAAGGACATTTGCCCTCTGACACAATTCACGGCAAACAGATCTAACAACGACTCAGACATTGACATGAGACAGCAGGTGGTCGACGAATTTAATAACTACTTTTCCCACGTTGGACCAGACTTTGCAGCAGCAATAGATTCGGGCGGGCCACCTGTAGTGTTGACGACGCTGACTACGCTGTTAATTCCGTCCTCACTCTGCGCACTGTGACTGAGCAAGAACTGTTTCATTATGTGACTAGTCTACGGGGGGGTTCAGCTCCGGGATATGATTGTGTATCAGCTGCTTTACTGAAGGAAAACTGGGAGACTTTAAGACGACCAATTTTACACATCATTAATATGAGTATCCGAAGCGGTGAGTTCCCCGATGCCTTTAAAGTAGCAAAGGTTGTTCCCCTCTACAAGGCAGGAGACATCACGAATACCTCAAACTTTAGGCCAATATCGTTGTTGAGTGTGTTCACTAAGGTCCTTGAAAAAATAGTAAAAGACCAATTAAATGACTATTTAAATGAACATAACATTTTAACTTCTCGGCAGTTTGGTTTTAGAAATTCAATAAATATTAACGATGGACTGTTTGAAGTAAATGAAGATTTAAATATTGCAATTAATGAAGGTAATCGGGTCATGTTGGTATTTTTTGATTTAGCAAAAGCATTTGACTCGGTAGATAGATCAATTCTCCAAAAAAAACTTGAATTGATTGGCATTAAAGAATCGTCTTTGCAGTGGTTTAAATCCTACTTTCAAAATAGAAAGCAGTTTGTCACAGTTAACGGCGTTAATGGTAATTTAGAACGAGTAGACTACGGGGTGGTTCAAGGAAATACGTTGGGGCCTTTATTATTCTTAATATACATAAATAACCTTGTTAAATTGGATATAAAAGGCAAATTCTATCTCTTTGCAGACGACACCTTGGTAATGTTTAAGGGAAAATATTGGAATTCAGTTTTTTCTGATGCTGCAAGAGATATTTCTAAGATCAAAAAGTGGTTTGACCAAAATGTTCTCACCCTAACTATAGGAAAAACTAAATTCATGCAAATTTCCTTAAGAGGACCTGGGGACACATTTAACAACGATCTGAAAATCCATTCATGCGGAATTTTTCCAAACGATACATGTGACTGCCCTGCGATAGATAGAGTCCAGAAATACAAATATTTGGGAATAATAACTGATTCTAGACTTTCGTGGGTCGATCATGTCGCTCATTTGAACATGAAATTGAGAAAATTCATTTTTGCTCTCTATCAATTACGTCAAGTTCTTGACATCAAAGAAATCAGAGTAGCATATTTTGGATACGTCCAGTCTGTTTTGGAGGGGGGAATAATTGCCTGGGGCTGCGCATATCACAGCATTTTGCAACAATTAATGGTCACACAAAAGGCCATTAAAAGCAGCCCTGGGCAAGTGTCGTCGCTACCCTTCGGATGCTCTATTTAATGAGATGAATGTACTTGATATTACACAACTTTTTATAAGAACTTTAACTATGTACATTCACAAACACTATGACGATTTATTTGAACGTATTACTCACGACTACAGAACAGGAACAGCACTTGGGCAAGGAATACGCATACCGAGACTATAATGAGGACTTTTTCAACAACTAACTGCTATTACCTGGCCCATCATTTATTCAACAACCTTCCTCAATATCTACGGAATAATCAATACTCAGTGACTCAGTATAAAAAACTTTCAAAGAGTGAATGTTCACTTTTTCAAAGAGTGAACATTCACTCTTTCAGAGTGGCTCAATTTTCTCTACCCCTAAGAGTGAATGAGTCACTCACAAAGAGTGAGTATTCACTCTTTCGATTTTAGAGAGCACGCTAAAATCGAAAGAGTGAAAAAGTCATTTATTTGTCGGAGTGAATAGGTTTTCACTCCGGAAGAGTTAATTTTCACTCTAAATTAGTGAAAAATATCCAATAATTTGGTTGAGTGATGATTTCTCTCATAAAAAAGTGAAATTTTCACTCATTGATTATATGGTTTTGAAACCATACAAGGAAAGAGTGAGAATTCACTCTCAATTTAGTGAGTTTTTGAAAGTGGTTGGGAAAAAGAGCGAAAAAAGGGATCGCTTCCGGCGACGCGACGATGCTACTGAGTCGCCAGTTTGGTCATTGATTTACATGCACATGGATATTACCGCTTTACATAAAGGTAAGCAGGAAACATTGCTTTAACCACTTACTTGGTTAGTGTTAATGTAGCTAACGTACTTTAAAGATTAACGATAGTCTGTAGAATCAAGGTTAGGGTGGAGAGGAAATTCAATTTAGTCTCAGCAAAGGTTCTGTGCCACTCGTTGAATATGCCTGCGCTGTTACATTTTAGGGGTTTTAGTTTCAATTATCAAGTTTAGGTACCAGTTGTCCACAACAAGTGTCGGCAAAGAGTCAGAATTGTAGTTCATAAATGCCAATGAGAGGTTAGGTTAGTGAGGTTAGGTGATTTCACTCTTTTAAAGACTAAAATTCCACTCTGAAAAGAACAAGACCCACTCTGTCATTGAGTGGGGATATTCCACTCTTTTCATGAGTGGAAACTGTTCACTTTTTCAAAGAGTGAACCTTCACTCTTTCAGAGTAGCTCAATTTTCTCTACCCCAAAGAGTGAATGAGTCACTCACAAAGAGTGAGTATTCACTCTTTCGATTTTAGCGTGGCATAAAGTCTAGGATTAAACTGTTTCCTGTCTCCTTTAAATTTCTCTACCTGTTACGTGCTTCTCCTCTCTCCCTCACCAACCACCCCCTCACCCTTTTGCGCCTTTCTCCTGCTGGACTGCTGCGTTGAGGTCTACTGCGTTGTGGACTGTTGCTGCTGCTGCTGCTGCTGCTGTTGCTACTGCGTTGAGAACTGCTGGATCCTTTCAGTTGCTTTGCCGGAGGTGGATCGCCAGGGCTGCTTCGTCGCAGTTTGTTGAATCTGGTAGTATATCCTTTGGTGGCAAGACACATTTGCTGGTGCCTCGCTAAGGATTCTTGCGTCAGGAAGTATACCTCGTGACATATGGTGCACTCTAAGAACTCCATGTGTCGGTTGACACTCTGCGGATCGTTGTGTGCCGGCCTCAGAGCTGCTCGGCTCTTTTATGCCCGTCGGTGGGGTGAACCGACCTCGTGCGGTAACGCGGTCAAGCCGTCGACAAACTTTCAATTTTGGCACGACTAAGTCTGTCGTCGGCCTACTGACCGCGATCTACATTTTGACCGGTCAAACCTCGGCCTACAAACCACGACCTAGATTTTTACCACTCAGTCCTCGGCCTACTGACCACAATCTAGATTTTATTCGGATCAGTAGGTCAAACGACCTAGTGACCGCGATCTCGTCGACTCGACCTGCTTCTGGTTTTATGTCAGTGGGACACATCCATGACCTGGACCCTCGTCGGGCTTATAAGACTGTGGGTTCTAGCTGGAAAGCACAGTTGACTCTGCGCACACGTCCGCTACACAGCGTGGTAAGTCGCTGGAACTTTTGCTGTAGGTTTCTCATTTTATTACTACTTTTCTTACAATTTTACAGTTGCTTGGACTAGGAGAGTACATTACACATTTTGAATTGTCACAGTTGTCTTATTTTATCACTACATTTTTACAACTTTGACACTCACTTTTTTAGATCTGTTACTACTTTGAAACTCTTTACTACTGTTAACTGACATGATAATTTACCGCTACAAACTTACTGGTATACAGGGTGGAAAGAAAGAAATAACAATTGCTGTTAGTAGATTTTTATTTTTAATTAAATAATTCAAAAATTACATCGTCCTCGACCGAAGCGTATCCGGACGAGTTACTGTTTGAAGCAAGTGCTTCGTTCAGTAACCCGTCCAGACTGTCTTCGTCGTCAGACGTGAGGTCTATAGCTCCCTCCGTCGGAGGTTGAGACGGCTGCGACGGCGGCGGCGGCAGTAACGAAGGTTGCGGCTGTGACGGCGCATCGTCAGAGGTGAGGTCTATAGGTCCCTCCGTCGGAGGTTGAGACGGCTGCGACGGCAGCGGTGGTGACGTACGCTGCTGTGACGTCGACGGTTGCGGCGTCAGTGAGGTCGCGGACTGAGCGGTGAGCGGTGACGTAAGCCGTTGCAGTGTGGTCGGCGGAGACGTGTGCCGTGGGCGAGACGTCGGAATGCCGCTAACGACCGCGATCGGCTTTCTCTTTCGGCTCAACGACACCTCGTAACGGTGGGTCGTCTCGCAGCGCATCACGGCCGCTAACAGTCCAGCTGAAACAACAAACCTATGTTTGTACATAATCCTTGTGGACAACACTGTGACTGACAAACTTCACCACAGTCGACAAATACTGTGTAAACATTACCACTACTGTCTTTAGGCTTTATTTATTAAGATTATAGATAGATTTTCGGTTAGTTTATTTATTCTTATTGATTTTTGTTATTGTTATTGTTGTTTTGAAAGGTTTTCTGTCGTCTTGGATCTTTTTATAGATTTATAAGGTGTATTTACTCTTATTATAGGCTATAACAGGTTTTAGTTAATGTTTGACATCAACAAATGTATATACAAGTTTGTTTATACGGTTCTACGATACAGCGAAAAACAATTGTAGCATTACTATTATTACACCAATCGTACATATAGTTGACGCAAATAAATATACATAATAGTATATTCAAATAGTTTAAAGCATAACTAAGATATTCCTCTTAATAATCTACGTACTTGAAGGAAATAATGCAAGTGAATCATATGGAATAATTTATTTTAAATACATAGTAATGCTGACAAAATAATAACTACTATTTATATGATTTTTTTGCGTAAGGCTAATAGTTTTGTTGTAACTTATATATTTGTATCCACTATAGATATGTGGTTATTCCAATTTTTAATATAAATTATATTCTGTGAACTTTTAGAAAAAGGTTTTTAATGGGATATATAGATTCAAATATAAATATATGACTATTGGCTACTTTTCATACTTTTATGACTAGGTCTACTTATCATAAGGTTTTATGTCAACAATTGTCGTTCCAATTGTTTATGGGTTTTAAATCTTATGATTTTATCAATTAAATTTACTACTACTAGTTTGAAAATATAAATCGAGTTTTATTAAGGATGTGTTTATTTTATTAACATGGGAATGTTATGTTACTATTTTATATATATGTATTTGCGTAAGGTTTTATGTTAACTATTGTCGTTCTAATTTTCTATGGGTTTCTTATAATTTCATTAGTTGCACTTACTTCAGTTTGAAAACATAAGACGAGTTTTGTTGAAGATGTGTTTATTTTATCGACATAGTAGTACTATGTTATTATTTGGAATAAATGTATTTGTGTTGCATGAATCTAATAGTTGTTCATACAAATTACTGTATTTCTTACTCTTACTATTTTTTTATCGGTAAACTACTGTTGTTTCTCTTTATTTCGTACGTTTATTTCTTTTTTTATTTATTACATGTATCGGTATCGGTTATATCCAGCTGTAAAGCATCTTATGAGGGCATAGCAAAGTATTGTTTTAGTCGTTCTCCTTCTACGTTATTTTTACTCAACATTAGTGTATCAACTAATTCTATTTGGGGTTTTTACAGTAAACTTTCCGACTTGGAAGTTAGCCGAGGTCCACCAAGAGCAGCTATTACGGATTTAGTCGATCCGGCGGGCTATCCAATTACCGGAGCGAGACTACATTCTCATCGAGAATACGGCACAAGTGTCATACTTGACATTATCTTCAACGGCAAACCGCACATAATTTTTTTGCCGAAACGTTTTGCACTTAACCTCACTCAAGCGGAGATCGACAACCTGGCTGCCGGAGGGTTCAAAATAGCATTCACGGGCATGACTAATCGGTCTCCTAATGTTAAAATTTTTCAGTAAATAAACTGGTTGTCTTTCGAAAACGTTTTCCAAGTATTTATTTATTGACCTAAACTATTTGTCCACTACCTCCTCAACATTGTTTCCAAATATTATATTTATTTACTAACCTGAAGTATGGTTGTCAACCACCTCGGTGACGTCAAACGACGTAGATCGCTCCACCTGGTATCGCGACTGCAGGTGCTGCAGTGCTGCAACCGCTTCCGCCTCCTCGTTGTACTTAAACAATACCACGAACCGAGACATGGTTAGACTGCACTTGTCCTCCTCCAAATGCATGCTTTTATACCAAAGTCTAGTTTACCCTGACTTCCAGTACCAACACTTCGGTCACCTCATTTTTACATGTACCCTGGTTTACTTTCCTTAAGTGCAGTCGGTCACCTACTTATTGCAACGACTTATGCACCAGTTTTGGAACACCAAAATATTGCACTCGGTCACGGTGAACACCACCGCACAATAAATACCAAGGCCGACCACTGACGGCGGCTGCGGCGGCCAAAGCCGCTGCTCGCTAAACAGTAATATCCCCATACGGAACATAACGTCTATACAACGTCTATATTAGGGCTTGCAAGTTACATTAACGTCTAGGTCAATATTCGTACATCTATTAGACATCTGCGATATCATGTCAAAAAGACATCTAACGCGGATGTCAAAATGGCGTCAATTAGACGTTGTCGTACATGTATATGACGTCAACGTAATAACATTTAATAGACGATGTATAGACATCGCCGACATCGCCGAAAATAATAAACCAAGTATATAGTACACATGAGTATAGTCTTCGTAAATAAAAACAATATCGCTGAGAACAGAATATCAATTAAACTTTTTTGAATTAAAAATGTAACGACGTTATTTCCTTAATTATATTTTATTTCCCTGATGACTACAATAATAAAAAAACTTAACATTTTTATTGGTTTGAATCCCAAACTAATCTGTTATTGTTTACCTCACTATGCCCACATAACAGGTTGTTTTTCGGCAAAGTTGCCTTCATTTGCTGTTTGTCTGATAAAGTAACTTTTCACTAGCAAATTTGTCACATATTTGCAGTTCTTTGTCTAGGCAAAGCTGTTTCCTGATAGTTATGACAACTTGGCGGCACCTTAACATGAGTTTGCCATTTCACATATTCACCGTAGGTGGTGTTCACATAGAAAAATAATAATTATTATAATAGTTTGGTTAGCACCATTGGATTCAGCTAAAAAAAAAAACAAATAATTTAGTACCTTGAATTATTGCTCTATGTCCATTGGTTACTGGATACTGAACGTGGTAAACACAGTACGTTGCCCCAATGTCAACCTTGTAGAAAATAAGTAAAATTCTAGGCCTATATCTCGCTTATTTCTCAATATAATAAAACTTGGTTTGCGGCTTCATCTAGATGAGATTTAATGTCAAAATCAAGTCTAATCTCGCTATGATCGATTGAACCAAGGCCACACTACAGTGTAGTGTGGCCTTGATTGAACTATGTTCTTTTGTCTTAGAAATTAGCCGAGTATGCATATCTGCTGCAACGGGGGTATTTCACTTTCACGTTATTTTGAAATTTCATGTATACTCTTACCACGTTACTCTTGTAACTACTCGCATTGAGCTTCCAATTACTTTACATCGATTTGAGTAGAATAGAATAGTATTTAAACAATTAGACGAGGTAAATTTTAGGTAAAAGGTTTTTGTCAATGTCATTACACTTTTTAAAATAGTTGTTTACTGAAAAAATATTATTATAGTGTGAATGGGGAAAAAGTGACAAGGAGGCACTTTATAACTCGTTCTCAGTCCTTAAAGGTTATCTCTGCACTACATTCGGATCCTATAATGTTTACCACCAAAGCAGTAGTTAAGATGAGATTTTGCCCTGAAATTATTATCAGGTCTGGTGGTGTAGTGGATACAGGCTCAGCAAACGAAGGTAAAGGTCCCGGGTTCAAATCCCAACATAGGTCAGCAGAATTTGCATTGTGGTAACGTGTGTAGAAACTATGTACAAATGCATATCCTTACTTAGATTTTTTTATTACACTTTTTGGATTTTTTATATAATTATAATTACAATTTTGTTATTCGTTACTTTTTGTATGTTAATTGGATGTTCTGTAGATGTCAATATATGGATGTGTAATTAACATCTATTGAACAACTATCCTACATCCACGTAGAATGTTGATATAAGGTCGATAATGGTGACATTTGAACGTTGTAGGAATGTCTATTAGACGTTAGACGTCTATAACGGTCACGTTCAATAGACAAGTGTGGTTTAACATGAGGTACATCTATTAGACATCTAGTTGATGTGACTGTGCTATCTGGGATCAAGTCTCGACTTTTTGCGATTTCAAAACGGAGGAATATATATCTACTAAAAGGGTGTTACAAACTTCGGTCATTCTTAAAAAAAACATTTTTTACCCACTATTAGCCACCAATTTGTTTTCCACTAATTAATATTTATGTTCTTCGCCTGCAAAACGGTTTCGTTCAAACTTGGTATGCTTTTATGTTAAGTAAAATAAAGAAACCTTCTAAGATAAAAAAACCAGCGTGGCAGGCTCCCGACTGGGCGTAACGGCAATATTTTGGCAATTTTTAGTTTCCTTCTAAACTTGCAAAAAAATGAAGAGTTTTACAAAAAATTGTCTAAAACAACTGCTTGGATAGCTTTATTGAATTAAAATATAAAAAATTACAATAAAACGGCCACCACGCCCAAGTAAGAATTCCAACCGTTCTATTGATTAAAAAAATTCCTTGTTAAATGTAAAATGATACGGAGTTTGAAGGAAATTGGTTTGGTAAACCCATTCCAAAGGTTTTTGAACACCCTGTATAGATTGTGTGATTGTGTTAACATATTTTAAAACAGTTGTTCATGTTAGTTTTCGGCTTACTGAATTCAGATGTGAACTATGTAGACTGTTATTTTTTAGATCGAACTCTGCTGGAAGCTCTATTGAAATTTTCAACGTTCATCAAGAAGATCCTTCAGCCAAGAGCCTAGACAACTCTAATGCAGTCACTCAAGATGCAGCTGAGAGTGTTGTGGAAAGTATCACATGTGTCGCTGACAATCAGTCAACGGATAACTTAGACATTTCAAACAACCTAAATGATAGTGAGATAATCCAAGTAGACATTTCTGTGTGTTCCATGGGAAGCCCTTTTACGGAGAAGGAAGCAGGAAGTAATCTGCGTGAAGATCTTGATTTATCTATTTCACACTCAGAAAATAAATAACAAAGTATTGACAAGTCCGTCCAGGGTGATGTTTTACCCTACAGACCCTGCCTTTTTGGCAAATAAGAAGTTGTCAACTGAAGACATCAATTTAGCTCTTAATTTAGAAAATCAAGATTTGACATCAATGAACTTTCCTACCACTAATGGGAGAAAGTTTAACCCCTCTTGGAAGAAGGAAGTTTTACCAAATGAAAATGTTATTGTCAGGAAGTGGCTTGTTTATAGTCAGGAAACTGATTCTGCTTTTTGTTTGTCATGCCTTCTGTTCGCTCTTCCTACCGAGAGATCTGTTTGGGGGACCAAAGGATACAGAGGATGGACAAATCATTTGGGAGATAGAGATATTGCCTTACATGAAAAGTCTAAAAATCACATATCAGCCGAAATTGCTAGGATCCAGTGGATATCTCAAAAACGGATAGACCCAAGTGTGGCAGAGCAAACAGACAAAATAGTTCAACACAACCGTGAGGTGTTATCAGTGATCATAGATTGCTATCGATTTCTGAGCGAAGAAATGCTTGGATTTCGCAATAAGAAGTCTGTAAAAGGGAAACTTTTAGGACTGTTCAGAGTTCTAAGTAAGTAGAGTCTTGATGCAAGGGTTTACCTTGAGAAGATCGACAAGGCTAGAGCCGGTAAGGTCAAACTGGGATCTAACTTTTTGAGCTATCGCAATATTTATGATCTTGTAAATATAATGAGTGAAATAGTAGTTTCAAAAATAACGCACAGCATCAACGCGACCAAAGTTTATTCAATAATATTAGATTCTACACAAGACGTAAGCAAGAAGGAATGCTCGGCTCTTTTGATACGACATGTAGAAGGAGAACAACTTGATTCACAAGACTCTTCTAAGACAAGTGTGAAACCTGTGGAACGCCTAGTTAAAGTTTTTACTTCTGGAGACACAACTGGCGAAAATCTTGTTAGAGAATTAACCAACTGTTTGAGCTCACTAGGTCTCGATCCAAATAATATTGTGGGACAAAGTATGGATGGAGCGGGCAATATGAGGGGCAAGTATATTGGCCTGAAAACAATTATACAAAAATATTACCACACAGCTTTTTACGTGTAGTGTTGTTCTCACCGATTCGCTTTGGTCGTAGAAAAATCTTTAGAAATATGCCCACAAATGAGATATTTATTCCAGTTTTTGGAAGAGTGTTACATTTTCATGCTAGGACACAGACGACATCATGTTTTTATAAACAACTTGGAGAAAGGAAGAAAACCCCAAAGAAAACAACGGCTAAAAAGAGTACAAACAACCAGATGGTCAAGCCGAAATGATGCCCTGCAGACAGTAATAACCTGTTTTGACATACTAAAGCAGACGTTGTCTGAGTTGTGCCATGACAGTAACTCAGACAGTGAGACGAAGGCATCGGCAAGTGGTTTGCTCAAAAAGCTTTTGGACTTTGACATAGTTTCTACCATGCTTGTAGTAAAAGCCATTTTCAAAGTACTGTCACCTATAACAAAGTGTTTACAGTCTCAGGCTATCGACTACAGTGTCGCCCCTAAAATTATTGGCGCCTCAAAAGACAAACTGGCCAAACTTCGTACCGAAAATGGATGGGAAACTGTTAAATCAGAAATTATTGATTTTTGTGAAGAGCACAATGTTGTCCAACCTATTCGCCGAAACAGGAAACGAAAAAGGTTCTTGGACGAAATCGCTGTAGACGAAACAATAGTGGAGCCATTAAAAAAAATTAAAGTAGAAGTATACTACCATGTCTTGGATTCTCTGCAGCAGCAAATATCTGATAGGTTCCCAGAAAGAGCTTTAGCTTTGGTTACATAGATGTCAGTTTTTAGTCACGAGGGAATTTTGAATGAATCTGACCCAGCAAATCCGAACAAAAAGGTGGACATTGAAGAACTGTGCGAATTTTATGATTTGGATAAAGAAAAGATTATTGACGAGCTGGAGACATTTGTCACCCTCTACAAAGCTACCTACTCTAGTATCAACATAAATGATGTTGCTTTTCCAGGAGAGAAGTTCCAAAACAACGAAAAGGACGAAGCCGTCCATTCCACCAAGATGACAGAACATCAGGAACTGACACTGACGACGAAGAGACTGATTACCAACAAATCGTACATCAATGGTTAAGAAGGGGGTTTATTAGGCCATATAGGTGTCTTTTAAATCTCTCAGGGCTGCCAAACCTCCGTTTACTGTACACAATTCTTCTGACTCTTCCAGTGACCAGCTGTTCTGCAGAGAGGACAATGAGCAGATTGAAAATCGTGAAAAATCGTCTTCGAAACAGCTTAGGTGACGAGTGGCTCTCTAGCCTGATGATTCTGTGTTGTGAAAGTGACATTTTAAAAGAAATCACCAATGAGGAAATATTGAATCGGTTTGCTTCATCAACAGACCACAGAAAAAAACTATTGTTCAGAAAATCATTTGTAATATAAATATTTACATACATAAATATGTTACATTACCACTCATAGACATCAGTTGTTTTAATCTCCAGGATAATACTTTATTTTATAGTCTGCATATGCAAATTACTAACATAGTGGCGTTAGCTTTTTGCCTCACCCACTATGCTAGACGTATACAGCATCTAAAATTAGAAACGCTTTATTGTTCCACTTGGTTACGAGGGTAACAATATCTCTTATACTATCCAAGAATTAAACTAGGCCTAGGTATCGATGCCGACTTTTGGGGGGGATTTTGCGACATGGACCATGGGGGGGATGGGCACCCCTGGTCGTGGACAACTGGTACCTAATCTCTATGACTGACATTAAAACCCCTATTATATAACGGCCCAGGCATATTCAACGAGCTAAGCAGAACCTAAATTTAATTCTCCTCCACCCTTACAGACTAGCCTATTGTTAATCTTTAAATTATGTAAGCTTCCTTAACATTAACCAAGTAACCAATTAAAGCAATGTGTTTTCTGCTTACCTGTATGTATTTTGTAAACCAATATCCTTTTCTAGATTCCACAAGAACTTTAAATCTACGAAATTCTTATTCTTAACCATCCACTGGGCATAATAACATAACCTCCTTGGGCATAATCGATAAAATCAAAGATGGCGACTGTAAAGCGTCGTCGCGTAGGGGCGATCCCAGTTTTCGCTCTTTTGGGAGTGAAATCCCACTCTTTCCTTATATGGTTTCAAAACCATATAATCAATGAGTGAAAATTTCACTTTTTTACGAGCGAAATCATCACTCAACCAAAAGAGTGGATATTTTTCACTAATTTAGAGTGAATATTAACTCTTTTAGAGTGAAAACTTATTCACTCCGACAAATAAATGACTTTTTCACTCTTTCGATTTTAGCGTGTGCCTAGCAATATGGTTTAATGTATAAAAATGCAGCTAAACTAATCAATTTTAGGTTGGAAATAGTTTTAATAAACCAAAAAACTAATTAATTGCAATTAAACATTTAAAAACCACTTTCTATTCCATAAAAACTTATTAAAGTCGACGTCTTGGTAAGCAGTGAATAGTGAGTCAAATGAATCAAAAGAATCGATTTAATTTTCGATTCTTTGAAACTGAGTGATTCAAATGAATAGATTCACCGAAAAGAATCGAACTGCGCATCACTAGTGGCAACGAATACACGGTGTTGGCGATGACAAGCGGGAGCCGGGGGTGGAGCGGCGGCGCGGCGCCGGCCCCACCGTGGCGGCGCCGTGGCGTAGCGGCGAAACGGCGAACTACGATCACTATACTACGCGACCACAGGATATTTTACCAGTGTGCGCACGGTATCTAGCTACCGTGAGACCGTGAGTGTGAGCCCAGCCCGACCGACCGACAGTACGGTAACACGTCAACAACAGTCGTGTCGTCTAACTTTTGACAATTTAACCTGAACGCATTATTGCTATTTGACCATTACAAATTTTCGATTCTGAAAAAAACTGTGCTATATTTAAAAATCCCCCCCATTTTCCCTAGTTTCTTTAAAATCCCCTCCAAATTTAGTCTGATGTCGCAACACATGCTGTGGGCACCCCTGTCCACGACAACAGTTTCAAAGAGTCACAATTGTAGTTCATAAATGCAAGTGAGAAGGTTTATTTTGGCCTTGGTCAAGCCCAGGTTGGTTGAGGTACTTAGCTGTAATAACAGTGATTTTCAGTGAACCAAAGTATTGTGAAGGTTATTTCACTAATATAACTAGTATTTGCAAGCTGTACACATTATAAATTAAAGTATAATGATTTGGGATAACTTTGGCTTTTTCAAGCATAGGCCTAGACCAGTTTTAGCCTACACTAGGTAACTTCCACAACACTATAGCTACGCCGACCTAAGCTTGAGTTAATTAGCCTTGGCAAATCACCTTTAGCCAATTATCAGGAAATTTATACCTTCCTCCAAATCAAGTCTGTTGCAAATAACGCATATTATCGGCATGAGTTCCGTAGGCCTTTGTGATCTTCTGCCGTTTGTTCTTTTAGCAGACAATTAGATTGTGTTTTAAACCCTGATTTAAAACAAAATAATACCGAAGAACCTTCCGAGAAGTCTAACTTTGATATACAAACAGAACTTGACAAACCTTCGATATTCGTCTCCACCATATGTAGGTAATTTGATTGTTTCTATCGATATACATCGATAACTTTTTGTTCGAAGTGCTCTGTAGCGCAAGACGTACAATGTGAAATAAGCCATATTTAAATCATCAACTTAGTTGAGTGTTGTGGTGTTTGTTATGTAGGCCTACCTATGTTTTGATTATTAATGCATTAATGGGTGTAGTTTCTTATCGGGGCTACCATACTATCGAATGGTAGTCCCACATTTATTTACATGAAAACAGGTGGTTGTGATTTCAAATGGTTCTAATGTTCTACCACAGAGTGCCGTACTTAAAGTCATAAGTGACGCAAGCTGCTAGTAAAATTAAAAAAATTCATGTTTACACTTTTATGGAAGATAAGGTTTAAAGTTACAATGAAAGTTTTTATTTCTAAATAATTCATAATTTTTAGCGAATTTCCCCTTTATAGGGAAGAAGCTGTTACCGTAGTACTCATGGTAAGACCTAAGCCCGAGACCATGATAACTTTTCGTTTTGGGGCCCCCAGAAGCAAAAAACACCATTAGTTTGAATTTATATATAAATATGTCTGTTAACACGATAGCGGTCGTAAATATGGTCCGATCTTAATTAGCAGTCAACCTGATTAAAATAAATTAAAAATCTTTGAGCAATTTTCGAAAATGTCGAATAATGACTCATCCCCACGCACGGATTTTTCTATGTGGGGATAGTAGTGGTAGAATACCGGTTATGCATCAATTTTAGTAGGTTTTTCCCATGTTATTCTTATGGGGTTCATTTCTTGCACCGACCCCTGAACCTGCCCTGATCCCTGGCTATTATTTGGGTATGTTGTTTACCTATGTGAGTACATTTGTAAATGGTATATGTTATTCTTAACCTTGCACTATATTTTTGGATATAAAATTATAAAATTGTCCAAAAATAGCAACTTTGGTCTTTATTGTCTGATTTGTCTAATATTTGGATATGTTAAGTTAAGCAAGTGAACCTGTAAATAGTATAAATTAATTCTATCTACCCTATAATTTTTAAAATATAAAATTACAAAATTAGGTAAAAATATTAACTTTTGTCTTTATTGTCCGATTTGTCTAATATTTGGATATGTTGTTAACTTAAGCAAGTGAACTTGTAAATAGTATAAATTAATTCTATCTACCCTATAACTTTTAAAATATAAAATTACAAAATTAGGTAAAAATGCTAACTTTTGTCTTTGTTAACAGATTTGTCTAATAATTGGGTATGTTGTTAATTTAGACAAGTGCATGTATAAATGATATATATATATATTTTTACCTAGCCTGTATATTTTTAAATTTAAAATTTTAAAATAGGCCAAAAATATCAACTTTGCTATTTATTGTCTGATTTGTCTAATATTTGGGTATGTTGTTAACTTAAGCTAATTTATTTGTAAATGATATATATTAATCCTATTACTCTGTTTATTTAAAATATAAAATTACAAAAATATGTAGAAATACTAACTTTGGTCTTTATTGTCCGATTTGTTTAATATTTGTATATGTTGCTAAGTTAAGCAAGTGAACTTGTAAATAGTATAAATTAATTCTATCTACCCTTTAACTTTTAAAATATAAAATTACAAAATTAGGTATAAATGCTAACTTTTGTCTTTATTGTCTGATTTGTCTAATATTTGGATATGTTGTTAACTTAAGCAAGTGAACTTGTAAATAGTATAAATTAATTCTATCTACCCTATAACTTTTAAAATATAAAATTATATAATGAGCTAAAATATTAACTTTGATGTTTATAGTTTGATTTGTATAATATTTGGGTATGTTGTTAACCTAAGTAGGTGCATCTGTAAATGATGTGTTTTATTTCTATCTAACTTGTATATTTTAAAATATAAAATTATAAAACAAGCCAAAATATTAACTTTGGTCTTTATTGTCTGATTTGTCTAATATTTGGCTATGTTGTTAACTTAAGCTAGTATAGTTGTAGATGATATATATTAATCCTATCTACTCTGTATATTTTAAAATATAAAATTATAAAATGGGCTAAAAAATTAACTTTGACGTTTATTGTTTGATTTGTCTAATACTTGGGTATGTTGTTAACTTAAGCTAGTATTTTGTAAATCCCATTTACTCTGTATATTTTAAAATATAAAAATTTGAAATGGACCAAAAACTATTAACTTTGATGTTTATAGTTTGATTTGTCTATACTTGGGTATGTTGTTAAGCTAAGCAAGTGCATGTTAAATGGTATATATTAGCTATATTTTTGTATATTCCAAATTATAAAATTATAAAATAGGCTAAAAAATACTAACTTTGAGCTTTATTGTTCGATATGTCTAATATTTGGATGTGTTGTTAACCTAAGCAGCTGAACTTGTATCAAATATTACCACTAACTTTTAAAATATAAAATTACAAAAATATATAAAAATGTTAATTTTGTATTTATCAACAGATTTGTCTAATATTTGGCTATGGTGTTAACTTAAGTAAGTGCATGTGTAAATGGTATATTGATTATATCTACCCTGTATATTTTAAATTATAAAATTACAAAATAAGCAAAAATATTAACTTTTGTCTTTCTTATTTGATTCGTCTGTGTTTTTGATATGCTGTTAACTTAAGTTAGTGTATGTGTAAATTGTATACAATATTTCCATTTATCTTGTATATTTTAAATTATAAAATTACAAAATAAGGAAAAATCTTAACTTTTGTATTTATTAACTGATTCATCTGTATTTTTGATATGTTGTTAGCTTAGGCTAATGTATGTTTGTAATGTGTATATTATTCTTATTTACTCTGTATATGTTAAATTATAAAATTATAAATATTAATTGAAAATTAATTTAGCTCTTTATTGTGTAATCTTTTTTAGTATTTGGATATGTAGTTGTCCTGTGTTAGCAATTTGTAAAACTTGTATATTATTTATATCTACCTTCTATATTTTGTATTATAAAATTATAAATGTAGGTTAAAAAAATTAATTTGCCTGTTTATTGTTTGATATGTCTATTGTTTGGATATGTCGTTGTCCTAGACTAATATATGTGGAACTGCTAAATTTTATTCTCATATACCCTGTACAGTTTAAATTATAAAATTACAGGGTAAAACAACAGAAAAAATAATGATTTTAGTTTTTATTCGACAATTAATTAAAACCTTTGTTTTACGAGAGTTATTACCCAGTACATGTGTAAATTGTACATAATAATCCTATCTGCCCTGTATAATTTAAGTTGTAAAATTATATAAACAGGTAAAATATTAACTTTTGTCTTTGGTGATTGATTTATTAAATAATTGGATATGTATTAGTCGTAAGCTAATGCTTAGTATAATGTAAAAGGGTGAAATTACAAATACAGGTAAAAACAAATTAACTGATCCACCTCTAATGTTAGCATGTTGTTAACCTAAACAAGTACATGTGTAATACTAATCCAATGTACCCTGTTATGTAATATTTTTGTAAAAACTGTACGTTGGACTTACACACTTAATTTGACAGACAATAATAAGAATATACAAAGCCTAAAGCCTGGAAATTATTATTTGATATATTGCAGAACTTGTAGTATTTGTATAAAACTCTCTGTTGGACCTGCATACTTAGTCTGGCAGAAATTTAAAAGAATTTACAGAACATGTAAAATAATTACTATTATTTTGTAACTGCTAAATTTTATTCTTATCTATCCTGTAAAATTTAAATTATAAAATTATAGGGTAAAACAATAGGTAAAAATAATGATTTAAGTTTTTATTGGCCAATTAATCAAAATGTTTGTTTTATGATAGTCCTTAGGCAGTACATGTGTAAATTGTACATAATAATCATATCTACCCTGTATAATTTAAGTTGTAAAATTATATAAATAGGTAAAATATTACCTTTTGCATTTGCTTCCTTTGTTGATTGATTTATTAAATAATAATTGGATATGTGTTTGTTGTAAGCTAATGCATAGTATAATGTAAAAGGATGAAATTATAAATATAGCTACCAAGATTTAACTGATCTAACTAATGTTTGCATGTTGTTAACCCAAGCAAGTACATGTGTAATACTAATCCACTGAACCCTGTTATGTAATATTTGTGTAAAAAATGTACATTGGACTTACACACTTAATTTGACAGACAATAATAAGAATTTGCAAAGCCTAAAGCCTAGATATTATAATTTGATACATTACAGAACTTGTAGTTTTATGTAAAACTGTCTGTCGGACCTACATATTTAGTCTGGAAAAATTTTAAAGAATTTACAGAACGTGTAAAATAATTATTATTATAATCACTTTGTCCTTACTTTCTGGATATTTTCTTTACAACCTAAGCATAGCTTGGAAAACTATTGCCTTTAATGTTTGATTTATCCTTGATAATCATAAGCTTACCAGCCTCGTGAAATTTAATGTTGATTTATACTGTAATCTTGACATGTTTGGTTGCAAATGGTGGCAACAAGAATATCAGTATTTGTTTTTGTTAGTCAGTCTGGTCTGTGTATATATTGTATATTTTTCTTTCATAAACTTACCAACTTGATTAGTTGTTGTTATCCAGCTAGTACATGTGTACATACAAGGATACAAATACGTATTGTCCAGTAATACCTGTTAAATAGTTAAAAATAAATTGTAACACATTATGGGTTAGAGAAATCCTATTTTGCTTTAATATATTTATAAATGTCTGTAAACAATTGATTCGCTTATAATATCAGTAATATTAAGTATCTTTGTAATTAGCATTTTAAGTACAATTATGTGAACTCTTGTAAAAACTATAAAGCGAAATAAACCGTTTTTTGATTGATTGATTTTTTTGATTGATTTCAACAACTATTTCGAATGATCTCGGCTCCTAATTGCCTTTGTATAAACAATTAGGTATATATTTTTTCATTTCCATAATACATATAAAATAAGTAACTTAAATATTTTCATGTAACTGAATTTAGATTAATGACAAACTGCCTGACTCCTCAATTGAGGTAAAGGTTAGGATCAATACAACACTGACTTATAAAGCTTAATTTGGAGCCATCCATAACTGAATGCTGAGGCAGAAACCTAGCAACTTGCTATAATATTCAAACTGCTCTCTGAGTTATAGTCTCTCCTCGGCTCACTCTGCAAACATTTTACACTTTGTCCCAACAATTTTCTGCTTGCTGGATTTGTTATTTTTTATGATAACCTCAAATAACAATAATGGTCGTTTATAGGCCAAGGTCTGTAAGGCTCTATATAGTCTAATTTCATGCCTTCTATGTTTCTATGGCTTTGAGTACCCAAGCACCTATTTATTTATGTTTTTGTATAAATAAAAAAAAAATCCTTATGATGAGTAGGTAGTTGTGTAAATATCTAAAAACCTTATGGAATTTTATATTTTTAATTTATTCAAGATCTTGTTATAAATCTTAAATGACCTAAATCAGTGCTTTAGAGTTTTTTTCTAACATTGTAAAAGTAAATAAGTGAAAAGATGAGTAGAGCTAATTATTTCTTAGAGAGAAAACAGTCACATAAAAAATGTTGAAGGCAAAACTACTTGGTATAAGGTAAATTCACCGGTGCCTGACAGTATGAGAAACCATGTGGAGACCTGTGGTTTTCAAGGGTGCCCTCAGGAATTTTTTTCCAGTGGGGGCAAATTGGTATCCTTTTCCGGGAGTTTGGGGATATGAAATACACTCAATAGGAAAGAGGTCCGATGACCTTCCCCGGAAAAAGGTTATACAATAAAAGTTCTTTAACACGTATTTTTCGGCTCTCTAAAAGCCAGAATTCTTTGTCAAAAGCGTCTAAAAATTCTAATTTTGTCCCTACAACCTTTAAATACTTCGACTATAAAAATTGTGAAACTCCCGATTTGGGGATTAAAAAGTTTGGAAAATAGCTATCTAAGAAATACTTTATCACAAGGTATATAAATGTTAATAGAAGATAAGACCGCCAGATTCATGTAGCGTCTACCACAAGACAACCAAAAGATTCATTAGCAAAATTTATTTTCTACAATATTTGAATTGTTTACCACTCATGATGTTTAACAATATCGTTTGCAAGCCACACAATGCGGACTTTTGATTTGACGGCAGTGACAGTGATGTCACCGAAAATGTCGGCCACGATGAGACCGAGATTCGACGGCCGCATCACCGTTCGAGAGATTTGCGCGCCGTGATGCGGTGTTACGTGATCGTTGGATAGAGAGATTTGCCAGCCGTGAAACAAGCGAGCGATTTTCCAGCTGCAATACGATCAAGAGATTTGATTGTCACGAAAAGAGTAGGCCTAAGCGATTTTCGGCCACAAAAAGACCTAAAGACTGTCGGCTACAATAAGACTGACCGCAATATCGTACCAATAAGAGATCTGACGACTCTGCGATACCAAGAAGAGATATGACGGCCGCAAAATGAGCGAGTGATCTGAATGCATGACTACTGAGATACTGGGTGAGGGTGAGTCCTTAAGCGACAGATTTTTAACCGCAATATGACTGAAATATCCGTCTGCCGTAATTTGATTGAGGCATACACCAGCCTCAAATACAACAAAATGATCTGCCGGTTGCTACCACCGAGACATTTTTCGGCCGAAATGGTGACTGGGAGACTTTTCAGCCCCGACGACGATATTAGAGCAAAAACGGCTATTTTGCACTATCGCCAAATTCCGAAGAAGGATACCGACTTCAATCAAGGAAAACCAAAGAAAATATATCAAGCCTAGCAGCAGACATAAGAAGACGGAGAATAAAATTTTTATGGACATGTTACTAGATTTCCCCCACAAGACTCACCCATAGAATTCCCACTTAAATCGAAAAAGTTTAATTAACAACACCATGAATTAGCCAAGTAAAATCAAATTTACAAAAAGCAAAAATAGAAAAAGTTGTGGCAAATAGAAACATTTTTTGAACTAAGGTGCAAAAGAGGATTGTTTCGTCAGAGAAGGATGCACCGAAGAAACCGGGAACAAAACGTACAGAAGAGAGAAAAAGAAAACATGGAGAAAGGATGAAAGAAGTATGGAAGAAACGCGGTGTCAGAATGCTTTGCGTGATCGCTCTGGGTTCATTGGCGATAAGCAAGTATGTATATATATATATACATATTTTTTTTTAAGTACCAGGAAGTGGCGCACCCTGTGGCGTGCCCGGCCACCTCGAGGACTTGGATTTTATGCTATGAGTTCAACCACAGATAAAAACGTTTTTATCTATGGTTTAACACTAACAACATATTAACAAATCTGAACTAACCAACCTTTTGTACAGCAACCCAATATTTTCTGACGTATCCACATGACTATATGTAATGCCAATACTTATAATCAGGGCCGGGGAGAGCAGCTAATAAGCGGCTAGTAATATATGTTTAAAAGTAAGCAAGATATAACATTTCATTAATGAGCTACAATGGCGTTTATTCGGCGAGCGCTATGCTGTCAGCCCGGTGACGTCACACGGTCACCTCCCCTGGCAGCACGTTTTCGAGCATGAGAACAATGGAGTGGCGGAGCCCTTACTAGCTGCCCTCCCCGGCCCTGGCTGGGCCTGGCTTATAATTATTTCTTTGTTGTCTTAATTCAAATATAGAGGGCTGTGCTCGGTTAGAGGGAGGTTATGAAGTAAGAATTCCTCGCATTCTATCGACATTCCATACAGTTCCCTGCTTAATTTTATTGAAACCATCCATCTATCTTTCTCTCTGTTCTGGTGCTTTTACCTGAGAATCACTGTATTAAGCTATTCTTGACGTAAAACTTTGAGAAAAACTAGATTTAAAATTAAATTCGGACTAAATTAGGCTAATTGATTTTCGGTAAACAAATGTACTTTCAGAGTAAAGGCTACAAGATGTTTTTTTAATAGGTATTACATTCAACGGGTACCCATATGAACCCCCCCCCCCCGTGGGATTGTCGATGATTACTATATATTTTTTGGAATTGACATGTACTTTGAGGTTTTACTTACTTGCCACTTGCAAATTACAGTACAGTATTAAAAACCTAGAAACCCAGAAAATTTGTAGATCGTTGAAAAATTAACATTGGATCTTTTTTGAAAAAAGTTATTTTACTGCTTGGACTATTTTTCTATTACACTGTTTTAGATACTATGTTAATCCAGCTAAATTACTTTTCCGCAAGTACGCCGAAAAAGTTAATTATACAGTAAGAAAGTGTGATAAAAGTATTCGATAGTCATACAAAGTATGTTGTCACTTAACGGTACTGAACTAACAACTCAGAACTTTTCACAGCGAAAATTTGAATTTTGTTGCTATATTTTTTGTTTCTTTTTAGTATGTTTCTCCTTTAAGTGTGATATCCACTTTTCCAATTCGAGTTTCTTCAGTTGTTTTAGGCTACCTACGAGACCCATGTATACCTCGTAGAATAAAAAATAATGACATCATTCGGAGCACAAAAAATGTAATTAAATTGATAGATGTGTCAATTGCAAAAATCAAAAAAGTCTGGAATAGGTATAAACTTAGAGGAGAATCCAAAACTAACTAAAATATCTGTGAGTCCTAAATACTTGTCAAGATTGATTATTGCAAAATGTTAAGTTTTGTAAGTATACGCAGCAGTGATTTAGGGGACCGGAAGTGTCATGGCGGCCAAGATGGCGGTGCTTAGCTGACTAGGGATAGACTAGTTGCGAATTGGAAGTGTTGTGGGATTTTTAAATGACATAATATTTTCCTGCTTGCGTGACGTAATTTTTTTGGTAGCCCTTGTTGGTAAATAACTATCGTGTCCCGTGTATTATTTTTATGGTAGTCCTCGGTTTTTGGCGGCGGTATTGCCATTGTGACGTAATTTGGTAGCCATAATTATTTTTCTAAATTTATATCTTAACACTGATTTTAAATGATATGAGAATATAATTATTTTCCAAATTTGTACAAGCTAACATTACTTTTTACGTAAATTATGGTTTCTTCGCCCTCTGCTTTATCAGTGCCTATAATCAGAGAGGACTTCTTTTCCTTAAAAAGAAGTACTCTACCGAAGGCAAAAAAACGTTGCAGCACGTGGTAGAGCTTTTCTAACTAATATTTTGCCGGCACTCTGTCATTAGGATCAGCACATCTCTCTATAGCACATGTAACAATACAACATCATTTTGATATTTCTAAAATCAAACATAAAGGATCATGTGGTCGATTTATTTATTATCATCACATAACATCAAGATTATTGCCAGGTGATTTGTCCATACATCTAAATAAAATCTTAACCTAAAATATACAAAGCAAATATAAACAAACAATTCACTCCTATATTTTTTTCTGAAAAATACTCGTCAATAGAGTAAAATGCCTTCTCCAATAGCCAATTTTTAAAATCTTTTTTTAAATTTAGGTAAAGAGCCAGTGTTTTTGATAGAGGAAGGCAGTTTATTTAAATGTTTTGGCACCATTTACTGTGGGTATAAATGAAATAGTTGTAGCCTGTGTTTGACCGGTTTGATTAAATTTTTAAATATAGTGTCATGATTATGATCATGCTGGTGCTCCATAAATGTGCCAAAGTCACTTTTTACCATGAGAGCAAGTTGATAAATATATGAACTGTATAAAGTAAGGATTTTAAAAGCGATAAAAAACTCTTTACAGTGAGCAGTTTTTGGTGCTTTGGCCATTATCCTGATGGCCTTTTTCTGGAAGATGAATATTTTTTTAGCATGGCCAGATGATTCCCAGACAATCAAACCGTAGTTCATGATTGAGGAGAAAAATAAGAATGATATGTCATGATTTGTGTTTCAAAATTTGTAGAATCTTTAATTACTCGAAGAACAAAAATAGCTGAACCTAATCTTTTGTAAACATTTTCGATTTGAGAAAGCCAATTTAGGTTTGAATCAATTTTTATTCCCAGATAATCTACTGAAATTTTAGTGCAAATAATGGTAGAGTTTCTGTTTATTGTAATATCGATACATGAATTGGAAGGAGAGAATTGTATTAGTTGTGTCTTTGGCACATTCATAGAAAACCCATTTACAGCAAACCAGTCCTCAAGCAACTGAATTTCTTTAATGATAATTAATTGTACAGGTTTATCTTTAGCTTATTTACAAATAAGTGCAATGTCATCAGCATATTGAAAAGTTGTCAAATTAGTGATGTTACAAATGTCATTGACATTCCATACAGCACATAACGTCTATACAACGTCTATGTAGGGGCTTGCAAGTTACATTGACGTCTAGGTCAATGTTCGTACATCTATTAGACATCTGCGATATCATGTCAAAAAGACATCTAACGCGGATGTCAAAATGGCGTCAATTAGACGTTGTCGTACATGTATATGACGTCAACGTAATAACATTTAATAGACGATGTATAGACATCGCCGAAAATAATAAACCAAGTATATAGTACAAATGAGTATATTTTTCGTCAATAAAACAATATTGCTGAGAACAGAATATCAATTAAACTTTTTTGAAATAAAAATGTAACGACGTTATTTCCTTAATTATATTTTATTTCCCTGATGACTACAATAATAAAAAAACTTAACATTTTTATTGGTTTGAATCCCAAATTAATCTGTTATTGTTTACCTCACTCTGCCCACATAACAGGTTGTTTTTCGGCAAAGTTGCCTTCATTTGCTGTTGGTCTGATAAAGCAACTTTTCACTAGCAAATTTGTCACACATTTGCAGTTCTTTGTCTAGGCAAAGCTGTTTCCTGATAGTTATGACAACTTGGCGGCAACTTAACATGAGTTTGCCATTTCACATATTCACCGTAGGTGGTGTTCACATAGAAAAATGATAATAATTATAATATTTTGGTTAGCTAAAAAAACAAATAATTTAGTACCTTGAATTATTGCTCTATGTCCATTGGTTACTGGATACTGAAAGTGGTAAACACAGTACGTTGCCCCAATGTCAACCTTATAGGAATTAAGTAACTCTAGTAATTCTAGGCCTATATCTCGCTAATTTCTCAATATAATAAAACTTGGTTTGCGGCTTCACCAAGATGAGATTTAATGTCAAAATCAAGTCAAATCTCGCTATGTTCGATTGAACCAAGGCCACACTACAGTGTAGTGTGGCCTTGATTGAACTATGTTCTTTTGCTTTAGAAATTAGCTGATTATGCATATCTGCTGCAACGGGGGTATTTCACTTTCACGTTATTTTAAAATTTCATATACACTTACCACATTACTCTTTTTTTAAATAACTACTCGCATTGAGCTTATAATTACTTTACATCGATTTGAGTAGAATAGAATAGTATTTAAACAATTAGACGAGGTAAATTTTAGGTAAAACGTTTTTGTCATTACACTTTTTTAAATAGTTGTTTACTGAAAAAATATTATTATAGTGTGAATGGGGAAAAAGTGACAAGGAGGCACTTTATAACTCGTTCTCAGTCCTTAAAGGTTATCTCTGCACTACATTTGGTCCTATAATGTTTACCACCAAAGCAGTAGTTAAGATGAGATTTTGCCCTATGATTATTATCAGGTCTGGTGGTGTAGTGGATACAGGCTCAGCTTACGAAGGTAAAGGTCCCGGGTTCAAATTCCAGCATAGGTCAACAGAATTTGCATTGTGGTAACGTGTGTAGAAACTATGTACAAATGCATATCCTTACTTAGATTTTTTTATTACACTTTTTGGATTTTTTATATATTTATAATTACAATGTTGTTATTCGTTAATTTTTGTATGTTAATTGGATGTTCTGTAGATGTCAATATATGGATGTGTAATTAACATCTATTGAACATCTATTCTACATCCACGTAAGATGTTGATATAAGGTCGATAATGGTGACATTTGAACGTTGTAGGAATGTCTATTAGACGTTAGACGTCTATAACGGTCACGTTTAATGGACGTGTGTGGTTTAACATGAGGTACATCTATTAGACATCTAGTTGATGTGACTGTGCTATCTGGGAATAAAAACAAGGGCCCAAAATGGATCCTTGAGGTACTCCATGTGTGGCTTCACTCCAATTTAATTTAAAATTTGTTTGAAAATTGATTCTTTGTTTACGATTTTTTAAATATGAAGTAAACCGTTTTAGTTCATTGTTTTTAATACCGTGTCTGCCTAATTTTTCAATGAGAATGTCTTTGATTGACACAGTCAAAGGCCTTGGATAGATCACACAGCACCCCCACTGTCTGTTGTGCTCCATCCAAGGCCCCTGCAATGTTGTCAATCATGCTAGAAATTGCTTTTTGTGTACTGAAATTTGACCTAAAGCCGAACTGTAATGGATTTAATAGATTATTGTTTTCTAAGTATTGACTATGTTGAATAGTGACCATTTTTTCAAATATTTTTGAAAAATAAGGTATTAACGCAATGGGGCGATAATCAGAAGGGTTGTTGATGTCCCCTTTCTCAAACAAAGGTTTTACCTCAGCAAATTTGAGTTTTCCTGGAAATATCCCTTGCTTATGTGACTGGTTTATCTGGAAAAAAAATGGATTTGAAATTATTTTAAATATTTTTTTAATGACAAAAAGTGGGATCTCATCCCATCCACAAGATTTTGTGTTACTTAAAGATTTAATTACCGTACTTCCTCATTATCTTTGACAGAGACTCTCTTGAACTTGAATTGCAATAGGCCATAATCAATTTTCCTTTTTTTATTCATTTTATCTAAAATATCAGTAGCTTTGCATTTATTAGCTGAGTGATTACTGGTATTTGCAACATTTACAAAGAAATTATTGAACCTGTTTGCAACTGAGACAACACAGCTTTGTTCAGTTTCATTTTTTGGCAGTATAATCTCGACAGGTGTTTCATAAGTTTGCATCTTAAGCCCTAGTTCATGCTTCACTACAGCCCAAGAAGCTTTAGTTTTATTGATTGATTGTTTAATAAATTCATCATTTGCTTTGCGTTTTGCTAAAGAAACAACTTTTTGAAAATTTTTCTATAATGTTTACAGTAGGCTAAGAATTTGGATTTTCGATTCCATTTTGACTCTTGATGCAAATATTTTTTCCTCTCCGATGAGATTCTAATTCCCTGAGTAATCCAATTTTTTTGCAAGTCATACTTTTGTTTCCGGTTTTAACAGTTTTCGGGAAGGCCTCATTAAATGAGTTGATAAAACAGAAAGGAAATTGTTATAGTTCTCTTCAACTGTAGAAGTGTCACGAAAACCCCAGTCTGAATTGTACAAAGCTATTTCGAAATAGTTTAAGTTATTTTCAGTAAACTTTCTTATTAATTTTTAATTTTTTACTTTATTTATTGGAGAAGGCAATGATATTTTCTCAAAGGATAAAAGTAAAATCTTATGGTCTGAAACCCCAAGATCTAAACAATGTTACTTGTTTTTTTTGCTCTGATATTAGAAATAACGTTATCTATACATGTGCTAGAAATTCTAGTTATTCGATTAGGGACAAAAACATTAGGAGTAAATCCGAAGCATTTACAAATTTCTAAAAAATTATTATTGTTTGTTTTCTGTTTTAACAGGTTAATATTGGTGTAAGAGGAAATGAAAATATTCTTTGATCTTGATTCCATAGCCAAGAAATATTTTGTTTATTTCATCTCCAGGTATTCTGTATATAGATACAAAAATAGAGTTCCATTCTTTTACTTCTTTAAAAGAACCTTCAAAGTAATTAGGTTCATTTAAAAATTTTAGGTCATATATTATTTTAAAATTTACGTTTTTATTTATCACAATGCACGAGCCTCCCCTTAACTGATCTACTCTTGAAAAATAATCCGCAGTTACAAAATTGTCTAGTTTATTCAGCATGTCAATATTTCTAGAATCTAACCAATGTTCATTAAGATAAATAATATTTACTTTTTTTGCATGACTCTCAAGGAATAATTGTAAATCAACATAGTTATTTGAAAATCCCTGTATGTTAAAATGTAAAATATAAATACTATTGCTTAATGTACTTACAGCGTCAACGTTTCCATTCACAGAAGTGAAGTTTGTTTTCCTAAAAAAAACATCATTTATGTTGTTGCTAGTCCTATTTACAAAATCATTTTCCTTATCAACTAACTTATTACTATTTACAGGGAAGAACTCTTTTCCACCAGCACAATTCTCTTTTGAAGCACTATTTACACTGACCGGGACATTATCACAAGACTGACTTTCATCACAACACAAGACACTCTCAAGCAGGGAAGCAGATTCTCCAGACAGCAGCTGTGTGGATTGGATCGTAGACTCCTCGCTCTCCACTGATGAAGGTGTCAGGGTTGACTCGTCACAATGGGCTACCAACGAAGTAGATCTCGTTGCTTCTGCCGACGATGTGGAAATATGATTTTTATTTTGTGAGATTATTATTTTCAGCCGCTCCATAAAATGTGAAAAACTAAGTCCACTTCTTAGTTGACGTCTTGAATGCTCATTGTAGGCGACAATTTAGACTGTGGCACCTGTATCTTGATGGAACTTTACAATGTTTTGAGCAAACCGTTCAACGGTTATTTCATCCCCTATTCATCCAAGAGGAGAACAAATAAGGTAATTAAGGCCTTCGGATTTAAAATATTGAACAAATTATGTGAATGCCTTATTATAATTGTAAACATTTGGCTTTTCAAAAAAGTTTGACTTAGTGGTTAAGCCATACACTTTTGATCCTGAGTTTGAAGTTTGCTTTGTCAAGGAGTTGGTTATGCAGTCTTCAGATGTGGGTTTACCAAATATAGATTTAAATATTTTCGCAACTCCAGCGCTCAAACTTCTATCATTGTCTAGATCACTGGAGATGCAATGAGCGAAGCCCACATTCTTTTTAAGTTGATATTGTCTGATAAAATCCCTAATGTCTCCCTCGATGATATAGATTTGTTTTTTCTCTTCATGAATAGAATATTGGTTTGGGTCTTGATTCATTTTAGTGTTTAGGGTCTTAGTACAGGGTATTCTTGGTGGCAACAGTGGTGGGAAGCATTGCATGGTATTGAAATAAATGTTGGTATTATAATGTTTTTCTTTTTTCAACAGAATTTTGTTCACAGTATTTATGATCTCACAACCAAGTTTTTTCTTGCCCACAATATGGTTTAGATGCAAGCCATGCCGTGTGAAATGTTCTCTTGTGAAATCGTCTAGGTCGATTAGATGAACATTTTGAATACGAGCTGTAAGTTCTCTGATGTAGTTATTGACCAAGATTATTTCATTGTGGACTTTGTCATTTTGAGGCAAATCAAATCGGTAAGGAATGGTAGTGATAAAAACTGCTCGAGTTTTACTTAAAGCTCGGAGCTGACTTTCCATCCTTTCATATATTGTTTGAGGTGACCTTTGAATATCATTAGTGCCTGCCACAAGTATAAGTGGGCGATTGAGAGATTTTGAGGCTCGTGGGTATACCTGCTGAAAACTAGCCCCTGGAGTGACCAACCCATCGACAGATATTCACCCTCCGCTGCATGATCCAATGATTTCAGGAAGATCCCTTCCTTGACTGTCTGCAAACAGTTCAATTTTAATTTTTGATGTTTCTCGCCTATTGTTTGAATTAGTAAAAGATTTTACATTGGAAGTGTTTCTACTCGGTTTTCTATTGTTTGATTCATTAGCATTATTATAGTTTTCTAAGCATACTGCTGCAAGATTATCAAACTCCTGAACACTCAAGGCTTCAAATCTGTTGGCGGTGGGAATACTTTGAGGGTTGAAAAATTGTTTGATAAAGTATGGTTTGGTTGCTCTGTGAGGTGGAACTTTGGTCCACTTCTCTTGAGCTTCAGGTCTCTTTCTGACCCCACTGATGGTGTTTTGCTCGGATGATTTATTTGAGACCTCGTGATCCTGTTTTGTATGTGTTGGTAGAGCAACAGAGCTAGCAATAGTAACAGTTGTGTTTACTTGCGGGGTTTTGAATAAGAGCTCATTGGTTGTAATAGAGTCCACATGCTGAGTATTATGCCATAAATATGCAAGAGTTGATCGCTTTGATATTACGTCACATCTTTTTACTTGTAGTAGAGTTGAACTATTAACTGATCAAATTTGTTATGTTTGTACCTGTAGTAATACCTTTCATTAGCCAGTCAACGAATAACATCAAATAAATACCACAGTCGGCTGAATTGGTCTGCTGTGAACATGTTACATTTTCAAAGTTGGTTTTTTCAGAACTGGTGAACTTGGATGGTTTGTAAAATAAGTCTTTGGCTGGCTTTAGGTTACGTTGTCCGATCGAATGAAAATGATAGAAAGTATTGTCAACTCTGTGATAAAATAACAAATTCCAATGAGTTCCTGATCCTTTTCCATTTGTTTCCGCATTGCTGATGGGTATAAAAATATAGGTTTTGTCCTTCAATGGGGAGGCTACACATTTCAAATCCGAAAAACGTCTTATAGCATGACTTTCTCCTAGATAAATGAACGTGGCATCAATTTCAGTGAAACTGTGCCTAAGAAATTTAAAGTACATTTCTATCGAATCATCTGTTACCCACTCATTTTTGAGTAAATCTAGGCTGTGATTTTGTTCGACCCTTGGAACTTAGCTTTTCGGGGTTTAGCTGAATATTGTTCTTGTCAGACGATTTTTGGTACTTTGGTATTAAACGGAGGCCACTATTTTTAGAAAGATTTTTTAACTGGATACAAAAAATAGCTACTTAGTTGGAAAGAACATACTTAAATTGACTTACTGGCCAAATTTGACATTATTATGATGAGCGGTCTGTGTGTTCTGCCTCCAAGAAGGCAGTGATGTCGGCGAGGATTGCGTTGACCGAACCGCTAGCGACGATACCGAACGATACCGGATGAGTCACATTTTCGTTCACAAAATCCTGTAGGAAAGTGATGCACACACCCCGGTCAACAACCTGACCTTGGCCTAGTTGGCAGTGGTGTAGGTACGGGGGGATAAGATAAGGGGGATATATCCCCCCCTTGGCCCTACAGAATGAAAAAAATTAAAGTTAGGCTACGACTTTTAACTAGGAAGTAATTCTTTTACCGCAATAAGAAATAAAAAATCTTTGTTAAGATATATAAATAAAGTTATTATTATTATTATTATTATTTATTTAGTAGTTGAAAAACTGCCAAAAAATGTTATCTTTGAGGTATTGCGCACCAAACTAACGCGGCAGGATCGGTGACAAGAGGCTTAAAAATACAATTCAGTATTTTGGAATATTATGGTAGCGGCGAATGCGTAACTGAAAGTGAACTGTTACTGTAACACAGGGCCGGCTCAAGAATTTTAGGCGCCCTAGGCGAAGGTATAGTTTGGCGCCCCCCCCCACTTTCTAACAGTTCAGTAAAAGGGTACATTAGTATTGGGGCTAAAGAAACAACTTATATACCGTAGTAAAAATCCAATTACTACATTTTTAAGTTTTAATACCTTTATTTAAATTTTAATTAATCACTTAACAATTATTTTTAATTTTTTTTTGTAGACTCACCGTCATAAGCCTTGGTAGCCATTTCCCTATTATAATTATTTTTACCTCCTTGTGTGTTTTTTTTCGATAAGTACTTGTGTAAAACAAAACGAGAGAGACTTGTATTATCGTGGATGAATTACAATTTTTTCTCCCACGTTACAATTCTTTGTCACGTTTCTCAGGATATATTTGCATATTATTATTATAATTTTTATTAATTTCAAATAAAGTTACAAAACGATTTGTCCTATTATGAGATTTGAAGGATTTGCTGGTTAATATATTTTAAGATGATTTTTTTACTCCATTATTTATTGATTTATATGTAATTTTTGAGAACAAATTGTTTGATTTTATCACTATCAACCACCACGTAAAGATACTTGGCCACTTACTTTAAAGATAAAACACTTAACAGCCAAGAATAGACTTTTTCAATACACTATGTAGATAACGAAACAGTTCATGGCACAGTTACGGTTCAAGGTAATAGTTTTTGAAAGTTGTCAGTTTTTTTTTGTTCTCAAAGTTTCTTGTTTAAAGTAAATATTTATTGTAATGAAAGGAGGGTGAGTCCGTGTAATTTTGATATCCCCAAGCAAACACTTGAAACTGGAAAATTTTGTTCAGGGTTTAAACCAGTGATTAGTGAAAAACCTCACTGTCTTCAGCAATCTAATTTATTGAAATGTCAAAAATAAACCCCCCCGATTTATTAAGGGACATCATCAGGGCTGTTTTTTTTCATTAATTAGATAGCATTTTTTTCATTAATGGCATGAAAGGAATTTGAGAGTAAAAATTAAATATTTAACACTGGACCTCATGGGGTTCCATGTTATTAACAAAATTAAAATGTCCACTTCCGGCTCCTACGTTTTTACTGTACTTCATCAATTTGGAGACTGCACATCGAGTGTTCAATAGACACGATACCATTTGAAAAATTGTGCTCATAAAATGATACTTCATAGAATTTAGATTTTTCTGATTGTAGGTACTTAGAGACATAAATAAGATATGATTTCTCCGTTTATCAAATAAAAATAATATAATTAATATACAAATCAAACAATTAAAAAACTTTTAGGCAAGTAGGCCTAATTAAGAACAATAATTTACAAAACAAAATCACATTACTTGCCAGCATTGGGAAAATGGTGGACTACAGGAGACCAGTCTTCAAATTTGGCTGTCAAGATAAAAATAAACCTGAACTATTGTATATCGGCGAGGGCGCCTAGAGAGCAGAGAATGTCGCATGCTTAGTATATTGGAAGATAATCATAAGTTTGGGAGGGTGGGATTTTCCACTATTTGAGATAAGTTTATACAGTAGTTTGAAAGTGTTTAAAAAAGTAACAAGCAGAGCATATTCCCGCGAGCTAATCCCAAATTATAAACTTATAATTTCATAAAATGTAAATATAAATTGAAGTTATGCTACTTTCATGATTTTCCTTTCCAAAGTAAGTGTTTTATTTGCGCCTTCCTTTCATAAAAAAAACGGGGCAGATCAGTGCCCGATTTGGCGCCCCTCAGGCCCTGGCGCCCTATGGTAGAGCCGGCCCTGTAGTCACCGAGATAATGAAAGCGGTAAACACCCCTTACATTGTACCTATTGAATAGCAGAGCATATTCCCGCGACCTATTCCCAAATTATAAACTTATAATTTAATAAAATGTAAATATAAATTGAAGTTAGGTTCATGCTACTTTCATGATTTTCCTTTCCAAAGTAAGTGTTTTAATTGCGCCTTCCTTTCATAAAAAAACGGGGCCGCTCAGCGCCCCCTTTGGCGCCCCTCAGGCCCTGGCGCCCTAGGCGATAGCGGTAATATTTTTTAAACACCATGGTAGCAAACAGTTAAACTACACTGCCACATGGGCGCCCATATAAATTACGTCAAATACATTTATATACATAAAAATAATATTACGAAACACAATGTTTTACCGACTATGTCTAAAAAATTACTCCAAAATTGCAACACCGCCGCCGAAAACCGAGGACTGCCATAAAAATAATACTACGGGACACGATATAGTTTTTTACTACCAAAATGGCTACCAAAAAAATTACGTCACGCACTCAATAAAATATTACGTCACGCAAAAAAACCCTTCCAATCAGCTGATCAACGCCATAACTTCCGGTTTGCCACTAGTCTGTCCCCAGTCAGCTAAGCACCGCCATTTTGGCCGCCATGATACGTCCGGTCCCCCAATCTCTGCCGTGTCTGCTTCTGTAGCATCATGTTCTGAAATAAAACTTGAGGATGAGGTCAAACAATCAGCACCTAAACTGTATTGTTGAAAACGCAAAAAAATAAAAAAACTTAAAATAGGTTTAGCGTAGTAAGAAGTATTATTTGTTGTTGTACACTTTCCCACGGAAATGTACCCACATGGGCCAAAGCCTGTGCGTGGGTAAGAGTTGTTGTGCATGGCTTGGTGAAAAATTTGCAATAGGAAAAGAAAATTGTGTTGCTACTATCATTTTTTACAACATTTTAACATATTTTAAAAATTAAAATCCATATCCATACTTTAAAAATATATTATGTGCTCGCTGACGGCGAGGGGAGGGGTAGGTAGGTGTCGTTTCGTCGTTAAAACCCTTACTATAATAAATAATCGTTTTCTCAAAAATACATGCAATAAAATAAATGAAAAAATCAATCATTTATTAAAAAAATCATTAATAGTTACAATAAGTCATTCAGCTCCCAGATATCTCCGGTCGCTACTTCTACAAGATGTTTTATTTCTTGCTAAGGAAATTCGTAATTCTATACCGCATTCATTTGCTCTAATTCACCTAAGTTTTAATTGGTGAACTCATGAACAACAAAGTTGTGATAACTCGGTGCCGCCTGTCAGCCAGTCCTTAAAACTTTTTCAACACTTTTCCGAGTAAAACTCGGCTAAAAATAAACTTCCCTTGTCGCTTTCCCTGTACCGTTACACTACACTCTGACATTGAGATTTCAACATCAGACTGACAATTTTAAATCAATATTCGATATCGATATAATAGGTATTTAGTTAAGAAAAACCTTAAACGAAATTGTTGGGAGAATTTAAGTTTACAAGTTCAATACCTGTGTCTTTATTCCGTTGTTGTCACTCCACGGATGACGTGTCTCGATCTCGAATCTATTCGGCTATCATTATTTACAAATCGCACTCAAACTCTAAATCAATCAACGATTACATAATGCTATATGTTTTGTATCTATCCCTTAAGTGGGGTTTCTACAATCTAAATGCAAAGCTTACTTGGAAAGGAAATCTTGCTAAGGAAAATCTTGCCAAGGAAATCCTTAGCAATATTAATTGAAAAGTAGGGGTGTGCGAGTAAACTATCGAGATTTCCGAGCCGAGTCAACACTATTACTCGACTCAAATTTTCTAAAAAATACTCGAAATTCGAGCCGATTAGTTACCCCCGCCGTTTACCCGACATCGGTAAAAAATCTTTAGTTTTACCTCAAATAAAGAGATTTTTAATTTGCTGATATCAATAGACATACCACTTAATTCCATTCATGAATTTGTGATTACTTCTTGTCTTGTTTCTTCTGTTTGTCAATCTGAGAATACATGAAGGCCGATTTTTTTTACCAAACATCAGTTAGGCTTAATGAAAGCATATATTTAAGATGTGCTGAGCTTTAATAATTTTATCACTGGGAACCCAAATCCCGTTTTAAGAGATTTCAAGTAAAACGTTGCCTTCCTTTTAGTTGATAACGTTTTATACTTGCTCTTAACGCAGGAATACCTCTAAGTTGAATTGTTGTACACTTTCCCAGGGAAATGTACCCACATGGGCCAAAGCCTGTGCGTGGGTAAGAGTTGTTGTGCATGGAAAATCTTGCCAAGGAAATCCTTAGCAATATTAACCAATCCGGTTTTACAGGATTACTTTTTTAAATATAATTATAGTTATTATTGCCATGATAATTATGTAGAAGGAAGAAAACTATTATCTTACTACTAAATAAAAGCTCGACTCGACTTCAAAAATCACTACTCTCACACCCCTATGAAAAGCGCCTCTCATAAAAAAGGCAGAATCGAATTACGTGATCGTCAGGCATTTAATCTTTCATCCCACCTGACTATATAATCATAAAGTAGCACAGGTTTAGTTATCCTGCCTTCACCATCGGTGGATTTAGGTCATAATCGTTGGGGGCGATAGCTCACCTAACTTATGAGGTACTTTATGCTCGAATTCAGTACTGTATTAAAGCTCGTTATATAAATCTGTATAAAAGTATTTATAAAAATAGTGCATTAGATTATTTTATCTATTTTTATTTTATTGTGATCTTCCGATTTCTAGAAGGTTTTTCTTTTTTTTAGTAACAACCCCTTTATATTTTATGTTACTGCTCATTCGAATTATGAGTAGTACTAATAATCCATTTTTAATAATATGAAAACGGCTAGATATTACTATTAAACATCTTTAGAAAAAATAGTATGTAAAATGATTTTTTGCTTTGAAAGCAGAATATTTGGAAGCCTATTTGAAATTATATAAGCCGTTTTTATTTGTTTGTTCGAAAGGAACCTATAGGAATTTAAATACGCATGACAAATAAATAAAATTATTTAAATTCAAACTTTAAGAAGTAAAAAGGTTAAAGCAAAAGGCTGGGATAGAAACAAACACATCAAACCAATTACAGACACCCCCGTTGCAGCAGACCTGCATACTCAGCGAATTATAAATGCAAAAGAACATAGTTCAAGCCAACATAGCCAGATCTGACATGCTTTTGTAAGCTCCATAAGAATAACATGGGGAATGAGCATGGAGGTTTGCTGCTACGAAAATGAAATACCGGGATTAAGACTATCAAACATTAGATCTCATCTAGATGAAGCCACACACCAATTTTTATCAAGATATGTTGAGAAATAAGCAAGATATATAATTCTACCTATTTCCCACAAGGTTAACATCGAGATAATGTACTGTGTTTACCACTTTCATTATCTCGGTAATCAATGGACATAGAGCAGTGATTCAAAAAAGGCCTACCACATTGTTTGTTTTTTGAACTGAATTCAAAGGTGCCAACCAAAATTGGACAATTTTTATTTTTCTATGTAAATACTCAAAAACTCATTTTTTTGGGGTTTATCCCCCTTTATCCCCTCCCCCCTTCCAGTGGTCCGATCGTGCTGGTCTACGAACTCGTCACTTAACACGTCTGATTATGATCGGACCATAATTACGGCAGCTATCGTGTTAACAGACATATCTATATTATTAAAAGAATTTCTGGGATTTTGAACAGAGCATATCGACCTCTAGAAATTTATTTTTCTACACATATTTGGAAACAAATTAAAGCTATTACTCTCTAGATGTGCCTTTTGCAGGTTTGGAAAATATCCCATTAAAAGCCATCACACAGGACGCTTTTGAAATTCCAGCGAAAGTGCTACTACATGTGTTAGAAACTGTGAACTTTTTCCAATTTACTTTTATTTGTAACAAAACAGAGATGTTCAAGATTTAAAATAGTTTCAGAAATATGCCACAGAATGAAGGGTTAGCAAAAGCCAGTTCTGCGGTGTATTGATAAATTAATTAATAATTATTGTAAAACTCATTTAATAATATTTCATAATTTGTAACATCAAAAAGTAAAATCGTTGTTTTTCAAGCAGAGTCCGTTGCATCGGACCATACATCACCTGAAGTGACGTCATATGATCTGGTCTGATATGATCTGACGTCTGATAAAGTAACCCGATTGGTCTACATGATCACGCCACTTCCCCAAGCCATCCAGGCTCACCTGATCTTCCCTCTTCTCCGCCAGTTCAGCACCAGCTCCCGTCAACCCTGCATCGATCATGTAGTCTGTTCGGTTATTAATTGTAACGCGTGTCTTATGTATTCGCGCCGTTCCTCAAACATTAAAGACACGACACTGGCGACGAGATCGGTAATTATTCGGCGATCAGTTACGCGAGTGCGAAGTATTTCTGGCTTGTTAGAGCCAAAATAGTCGCATATTCGGTCACCGGGAAAAGTGTTCGTACTGGTAGTGTATGTCCGACGACGACGCATCACTCGATTCGCACGAAGAGGACTGGAATATATCATCTTTGTTTCAAGATTTTAACGGTGAAGGTGCAACGATGACTTCAGTGGCGGGAATCATCGGCAACATCGACAACTTCGACAGCAATGAAGAAACATGGAACATTGAACGATTTGATCTGTTCGTTGAGTGCAATGGAATAGCAAGCAGCAAAAAAGTGAGTACGTTGTTGACTGTTGAGGGACCTAAAACGTACAATTTATTGCGGGATTTGTGTACTCCTGACAAACCAAGCACGAAATCATACGACGATGTGGTGAAAATAGTGCAAGATCACCTTTATCCAAAACCTAACCTTATCGCAGAAAGGTATAAATTCAAAGGGACCAGCGTGAACATGAGACAGCTGCGCAGTACGTTGCTGTGCTGAACAAACTTACGGCTTACTGTGAATTTGGAAGTAATTTAAATGACTATCTCCGTGACCGCTTAGTTAGTAGCATCAGAAGTGAGTCAACGAAGCAAAAACTGTTATCCGAAGCTGACCTAACCTTCGACAAGGCAATGAAAATCATCACTGCGATCGAGGCGGCAGAGAAGGATGCGGCGTCCCTGACCCAAGGCGGCGGAGGCAGCTACGCAGGTCGGCTGCAGCGGATGGGAGTCAGAGGCAGCGCCGGGGGCGGCGGCACCAAGGGCGGAAGCGCAACATCCAGGGGAACAGCACAGCGAACACCGCACCAAGGGCCGAGCAACGTAAACAAGTGTAGTGTCAAGTGCTTTTGTTGTGGCCGAGTCGGTCACACGAGTAAAGAGTGCAGATTAAAAGGGTGTGTGTGTCATTTTTGTGGAAAGAAAAACCACATAGCTAAGGTGTGTCGTTCTCGAGAATTTGGTAAGTCACTAGCCAATTTTCAAAACTCGAATAATAAGCAGTCAAATTGGAAAAAAAATCGTGGTAAAAAACACAACTATGTTGAAAAAGCTGAGGGCACTAGTACAGATTTAGATGAAGTAATTTGTGACGTACCTAATCTATTTAAAATGAATGAAAATGTAACAGAAATCGTAAATGTTAAACCGTTAAAAGTAAATGTAATGGTTGAAAAGCAACCAGTTTGTTTTGAAATTGATACTGGTGCAGGTGTCAGTGTAATTAGTGAAAAGTTTTATTTAGATAATTTCGGTTCTACTAAGTTATCATCACCTAGTGATGTAACGCTGAGCTCGTACACTAATGATCCTATTGTCCCCAAAGGAAAAATAAATGTAAATGTTTCGTACCAAAATAATGAGAGGAAACTTGATTTGTACGTAATCAAAAGGGGGGCACATCCACTTATGGGTAGAGACTGGCTTAAAATATTAAATGTAAATACGAGTATTTCCTTTCATAACAATAGCATATTTGACATGACTAATGTTGAGAGTAAAAGTAAAGTAGCAGTCACAAAGCTAGTTAAAGAATTTCCTGAAGTATTTTCAGAAAAGCTTGGTGAGTACAAAAGTGACCCTGTTAATCTGAAATTGAAAGAGAATGCCAAGCCGAAATATTTCAAGCCACGTCCTCTGCCTTATACTTTAAAGGCTAAAGTTGAAGCGGAATTGGAACGTTTAGTACAAGCGGATGTTTTGTATCCTATAGATTATTGTGACTGGGGTACGCCCATTGTTCCAGTTTTAAAACCAGATGGTTCAGTGCGCATTTGCGGCGACTTTAAGGTCACTCTTAAACTCTTAATCCTAACTTAGAAGTTGAAAGGTATCCTTTGCCTAGAGTCGAGGATCTTTTTGCTGAACTACAAAAAGGAGAGTTGTACAGTTCGTGTCAGAAAGGAAAAGAGAGTGTCGGACCGGTCCAGGTAGGCCCGGGCAGCCCTAATCCACTGTTGTCACAACACCTATTGTTGTGAGGCCGGCCGGCGACGGGGGTGGGCAGCCCCCACGCCTGTGTCATTGACTGCGGGCCGCTTCGGAATTCCTTATACCAGGAATTACTCAAGAAATAACTCGCCGGCCGGCCTCACGACAATAGGTGTTGTGACAACAGTGGATTAGGGCTGCCCGGGCCTACCTGGACCGGTCCGACACTCTCTTTTCCTTTCTGACACGAACTGTACAGTAAAATAGATTTGAGCCAAGCGTACATGCAGTTACACCTAGACGAACTTTCTCAAATGCTCTGTACCATAAGTACTCATAATGGTTTATTTGCTTACAAACGTGTACCATATGGGATTAATTCAGCTCCTAGTATTTTCCAAAGGAAAATTGAACAAACATTGCAGGGTATGACAGGAGTAGCAATATTTTTAGATGATATATTAATATCAGGCCCTGACTTTGAAACTCATTTGTCTAGATTAAGAGAGGTTTTTCAACGTTTAAGTAAGTTTGGGTTAACAGTAAAGAATGACAAATGTCAGTTTTTTGTTCCCAAGCTAGAGTACTTAGGGTAAACTATTGATAAAGACGGGCTACACACTTCCCAAAGCAAAGTTAAAGCTATTTTGAATGCTAAAGTGCCAGAAAATGTAACAGAAGTTAAAGCTTTTGTGGGCTTAGTTAATTATTACGCTAAGTTCCTCCCCAATCTAGCTAGTGTGCCAAGACCACTGTATGACCTTCTAAGGAAGGATGTTCCTTTTATTTTCAACAAACATTGTATGCAAAGTTTTAATCAGGTAAAACAAATGTTGACAACAGCACCCGTTTTAGCCCATTACGATACTCGAGCGCCTGCAATTTTAACAATAGACGCAAGTAGTACAGGACTGGGTTGTGTTTTGAGTACTGTAGGAAAAGACGGCACTGAGAGACCCGTATCGTACTGTTCCCGTACACTAGCTGTCACCGACTGAGCTACAAATACAGTCCAGTGACGGACCTACACTTACTGTCGCTCGGGGTAAATTCGGAGTTTGCCCCCCCCGGCAACAAACACAAGAAATGTAACTATTATATTTTTAATGTGTATTTGATGTGATGGATAAGCAATAATCTCGCATATAATTATATGATTTTATCTTATGGTTCTTATGATTTACAACCGATGTTCATAGGCTACGGTACAGCCTAACCAAGAGATGTTATTGCCAATATGACCGGGAAATTTGCCAGCCGCTGTAAAACCAAAGCAAGGTGTCTACCAGATTCAATATGATACTTCAGACTTTTTTCTGACCTTTCCCAAATATTTCCAAACAATTCCCGACCAGTGAAATCGGCCATGTTGCCTCCTTAAACGAATAAATAATTGAGCTCAGCAATCTATGTAAAGTAAAATACAATATTATTTGGCTGCAGTGCGACCGAGAGATTTTTCAGCCGCGATATGTCTCAACATATTTAACAGCCGCAATGAGACCAAGAGATTTGTTGGTCACCGAAACAGTGACCGTTTTTTTTCCGGCCGCAATACGACCGAGAGATTTGCCGGCCGTGGTTTATACACAGCGATTTTACAGCCACGATGCAACCGCGAAAGGTGTAAACGGCCATGAAAGAAGGCAAGCGGTAGTTGCAATGCGACAGATATGTGCCGGCCGTGCTCTAAATGACAGATTTTTCGGCCGCAATGTGGTCATGCAATAAAAATGACGAGCTCGGAAATAGCAAAATACTTGTCGGCAGTGAAACAAAAGAAAAATGCCTGCCAGCGACGACTGATTATCTGTTCAAGATATGGCCACTAGATGTGACGGTCGCGAAAAGAACAAAAGAATTGTCGTCCATAATATGACCAAGAGATCTGCCGGCCGCAAAAGGCGATTTCCGACCACGAAATGAGCGAGCGCTTTTTGGCCGCGGCACGAGTGAGCTATTCTCCGTCCGCGAAACGAGCGAGCGGTTTTCTTGCCATCAAACAACGAGAAATAGACGGTCACGAAAACAGAGACATGCTTGACGGCCGCGATGCGACAGAGATTTTTCCTGTAGTGATGCTACTTAGAGATTTGCCGGCCGCGAAACAAAAAATTTGACTTTAAATAATTATTCTTTTCAAATTTTAACTAACCGGAGCCAGCCAGTTGGGGCGCCGCTGGCGCCCCCTACCGCTGCCCCCCCCCCCTAGATCCGTCACTGAAACAGTCAGATTCATAGAGAAGCGTTAGCTATAGTTTATGGTGTTAAAAAGTACCATCAGTATCTGTACGGCCGACACTTTACCCTAAGAAGTGACCATAAACCCCTAATTAGCATTTTTGGTCCGGAGAAAGGTTTACCTATTTTTGCAGCTAGTAAACTTCAAAGGTATGCGCTATTTTTGTCTGGCTACGACTTCAGTATTGAATACGTTCGATCAGACAAAATAATGCGGACGCTTTATCTAGATTACCGTTGCCATGCAAACATAATGATGTTAATGAGGAAACACTCTGGGTTGGTACATATTTACATTGTTTGAAAGAGAGTTCGTTCCCTGTAACTTGTGAGCAAATCCGAGTTGAAACCCAGAAAGATCCGGTATTGAAAAAGGTTTTGGTTACTTAATGCATGTACGGTTGGCCAGGTAATGTGTCAAAAGGAAATGGGGAAATGTATACCTATTACTTAAGAAAAGAGGAGATGAGTATTGAGCAGGGAGTAATCATGTGGGGTTATAAAGTTGTAGTACCCGGTAGTTTACGTAGGCTAGTTTTGAAAGAGTTACACTCAAGTCACATGGGTATTGTTAAGATGAAATCTGTAGCTAGATTCTACATATGGTGGCCAAACTTAGACCGTGATATTGAGAATGTAGGAAATAGTTGTAATTCATGTCTAATGGAGAGACTTATCCTCCCAAAGCGGAAATACACAACTGGCACTACCCAAGCAAACCGTGGGGACGTTTACACTTAGACTATCTTGGTCCTTTTAAAGGTAAAATGTATTTAATTGTCGTTGATGCACACTCTAAATGGTTAGAGGTATTTGAAACCCAGAACACATCAGCTAAGTTAGCAATCAATAATTTAAGAGAATTGTTTGCCCGGTTTGGACTTCCGGAAGCAGTTCATTCAGACAATGGACCTCCGTTTAATTCTGTTGAATTTAAGCAATTTTTGATGGCCAATGGCATTAGGCAAACAACGTCGGCACCATATTGGCCACAGTCAAATGGCCAAGCCGAGAGTTCTGTAAAGTACGCTAAAAACAAGCTCAAGTGTGCTTTACGTGATAATGTTGACACTAACGTAGCTTTAAGTAGGATTCTGTTTGATTACAGAAACTCTGTCCACTTAAGGCTAAACATCTCAGGATTAGTTATAAATTCTGCCACCACGTGGCAGCACCAAAATGAAGTCATTTTGTAGAAAGTTTATTGGTGGAATTTTCGTCCGATGTTAATTTGAAAAACTGATTTGTAAACAGATTAAGATTATAATTCACGCTATTCAGGCATATTTTTTATTAAGTTGCTGGTTAAAAAATAATAACAAGATATTCTTGTTACAAAAAGAAATATGTAAATCGCAGGTAGTCATTTTGAAGGCAATAATTTTTAATTAATTTTAAATTTTTAATATTTAAAATCGCCCGAGTGGTCCAATCGGTATCAATTTTTATACATTTAACGAGATAGCGCGCGGGAGGCAAAAAAATGATGCAGTGCAGGGCCGGCCGGAGGTGACTCACTGTAGCTCTCCCCCCACCACGCGGCTCAGCCGTTGCTCGTCGTACTAACACTCCTTGTGGTGGATGTGGATGATGACTTCCCGCCCTTCCATTCATGTGCTCTCGGTTATTAGTTACCATGACTCTTCTTACGAGTTTGTTTCTTCGCCTGTTAATTATTGTTATTGGTAACGTTATTTTGTTAAACTTTTATGTTCTCCGTGGCCCACGTGTTTAAAAAAATAATGATAACAAATTTGAATTTCTTGTTAAAATATGTTACATAAATTATTATTAAGCTATAATGATATTTTGAGGGCTTGGAACATTAGGGTTCTAACTGCCAAGTCTTAAACTTTACACGAAAAAAAATTTGAGATTGGGTACTGCAGTAATTAAAGTGATCAATGTTAACACATTCAGAGTATGTTTTTCTGAAATTTGTGATGCTAAATATGAAAATATATGTTTATCTTCCCTTAAATGTATAAGTGTTAAAAACTACTTTTAAAACTACGGAGGAACTGTGTTGCTCTTTAAAAGGCTATAGGGTAGTTTTATTTTACTATATTCTATATTTCAAGTTCGTCTTTCATATAAATTGGTATATTGCCTCTAAAATTATAATAGTAATAGAAAATAACAAACACGTCATGATTTTGCGTACTTCTAGACCGACAGATTCAGCAACAAAACCAAATAATCTCTGTCAAAAACAACAGGTAGAAAATCTACCTGTATTTATACAGGTAGATTAATATTTGATTAATTAAAGATTAATATTTGATTAATTAACAGGTAGATTTGATTAATATTTTTTTGTCATGTTATGCTGTCAGCACTTGTTAATAAATAATGCCACCTGTAGCTATCCGGTATCGAAGAGATTTATCTAGCCAGCAATAATTTTTTTTGCAGGAAGGATGAATTTAAAATAATTTGCACATAAATTAATTGTCAGACTGTAAAATATGAGGATATCAAAAATTCTGTAACGGATCTCAATTTAGTTATTGCAATAAATCTAGTTTTTTCATACCCTTTAATTTGATATATCACTTGGGGTAATTCTCTATCTTCAACAAAGGGGTTGGGGGAAGGGGGTGAAGTAAGGGTTGATTTTGAGTTCACCACACATTCCCCTGTCATTAATTAGATGTTTCCCGCTAACATCATATTTATGTCTGTGTTAATTTTTAAATAATGAAAATTTGAAGTTAAACGAAAACACCCTTAAAAACCAAATAACTCGAGAACGCATGAGGCAATTTTAATTTTTCTTCCACCAAAATTTTTCTTTTTTTGTGCTCTTCAATTTGATGTGTCACAAAGGGTATGTTGCCTTTTGAGGCCTGGATGCTGTCGTATCATCCGACGCGACCTCTTGCACTGTAGAGATAACCAGTTTATATTGGCGTGTTCCTCATGTCTCGGTCGTGGATACTTTCCGCTTAAAACTTTTGCGTATGATCGAAAAAGACACTGCCATACAAATACCCTTCCGGTCTTGGGAATCGCACGAGTACCCGTCTCTGCCGAAGACTACACGACAGTCGTGGACAGTTAAGACGGCATCGCAGTTAGAGAAACCACAGTAGTGGGCAAGTGGCGTTTCTGGCCCAATCAAACTTTGACAGGCAGTCAATTTTTTGACAGCTACTTCCGGTCACGTGACCGGAAGTGACGTCATCAGCTGTGACGTAGCTGTGACGTGTTGTTGGTTGGTATTTAAAGTTTAAATGCCCTGCTGTGCTGGATATTTAAATTTTAAATGGCCGGAAGTGTGTCAAGGTCGTTTGGGGATGTTTTTTAAAAAGATCTTGCATTTTCGGAAAATCCGAAAATGCAAGATATTTTCTTTTTTTATTTATTTGTTTTTTTTTACAAAAGTATTATTTTACAAGTTAGTAAAGTTTGCTCCCAAATTTGAAAAGTAAGTTGTTGTCGGTGCTGAAATTTCTTGTTTATTTTCATTCTTCTTGTTGTTGTAAGTTGGCAAAAACACATTTTTTTCGTTTTGATTGTTTGTTGCATAAAGTTCTAAAGATAAACCAAACCCAGTGGTTATAAGTTGTTTTAGTTCTTCACTAAAAATTTCCAAATCCTTGTAGGTTGTAAGATTGATAGTGTTGTAGTGAATCCCGCGAATGTTGAGAGACATGACTAGAGTTGTTTACTCGGCGAGAGGTGTAGCAGGAATGACTATTGCAAAGCCGGTGCTGCAGGTACCTCCGATGGTAGTGGGGGTAGTGGTGGGGGTAATGGCAGGTGTTTGTTTAATCACTTTGAATTTAATCGTTGCCACAATAGACCGAGTCGATGTTGCAATTCTTCTAGTTTATCCAACCGGTTCTTTTGATATGTTTTGCAACTACATTTACAATAGCTGAAAGAATTACATTTTGTACAAGCTTTTCCGTCAACTTGATCTTCAGGTATTCTAAAACATTTTTCTTTGCAACAATAAGTTATAAGTGTTAGATTATTTCTTTTGGATGACATGTTGGTTGTAGCTTGTCTTAAACAGAACTGAGCCTCTCAACGTTAAAGTTTCGTATTTATGTAAAGTATTCGAATAAAACTATCGAATAAAATAATCGAATAATACTATCGAATAAAATAATCGAATAATACTATCGATTAAAAAGTTCAAGGTCATCCGTTTGAGGTTTTAAAAAATACAACATATCAGTATATAAAAACATATACTGATATGTTGTTTTTTATCTTTTTATTTAAAACTTTTTTTTTTACAATGTTATTTTTGTGCGATGTGCAGAGTTAGTTCCGTAGAGTTGTTTCCGCTCATTCCGTGTGACACCAAATATAATGATCCTGGTTGAATTTCCCGCAGATCTTCATTTTGCAGCAACTGGACGAATCGTTTTGGAAGATATACTTGAAACTTTGGTTCATCACCCGGTGTATATGGTGCATCGGATAAAGATGCGACGACTGCGTCTCCATGCGTTGTATCAATTTTCTTCATTTCATGAACAATATAATGTTTCTGTTCTTTTAATTCTGAACATTTCTTGATAATTAGAGTATTTGATTTTGAATGCAAGTTGAATTGTTCAACTAAACATTGGAGAAACTGTTGTGATGCCATCCTTCACAGGAGATGTTGTCTGTTCGGAGTATGGAGTTAGACTGATACTCGGGGTGTGTTGCCTCTTCGTTTATATAACCTTCGGAACCCCCACTAAATTCTTCCGTTTGTTGTTGTAAGTAAGCAGCCAAGTGATACGCGTTTTGTAATGCGCATTGAGATTGGTTGTGTTTCGGATTTATTGTAGAAACACAAATATTTCTAGCATCAAAGTGAAATGTTTTGTCCACTTTTATGTTTAAAACTTCTTTGTTTGTGTACTGTCGTATCAAATTCTTTTTTTCCAATCCTCTGGTATATATGTGTGTAAATTGTTTGCAAAAATGAAACATAATTTTGTGTACATTGTTGTACGGTAGGAAACCTTCATACCAATGGATATGATGAAAATTATTTGTTAGCCATCTGTTTGTTATTTTAGCTTTTGACTTTAGTTCATGGACAGAACACGGTGCTTCAAATAAAAACGGGTACGCTACTTGTGTAAGCAAATCCAAAATTACCAATTCTTTTATGATAAATCTATCATCGTTTCCGCGAAATGCTTGAAATTCAATTACACAAGGTTTTGCTGCCATTTCTTCATCCTGTCTGCTCATCATGGTGTCTGCTGATCAACTGTTTTCCACACCACGGTAGGTTAGATATATATATAAACCAGGCCGTACAGTTGTAGGCGCGTTGGTGTATGTTTAACGTGGGCACCATCCCCAGAAGGCCTACCCCACGGTTTATTCTTTTGTTAAATTACATTGTAGTTTTAACCTAGCAAAGTTTCTTCTTCTGTATTATTGTTGTTGGTGGTTTCTTCTTCTGTACTGTTGTTGTTGTTGTTGGTTTCTTCTTCTGTAGCCTCCGTTGCAACTTCGGTAAAAGGTTCAAAGTTTCTTAACTGCCTCCACATTTCCACTTCGTGAGGTATTCTATTAAAGATGGATGTATCTATTGGTCCGTATTGTAAAGTGCTTTCTGGTTGTTTTTCGCATGCATCTACCAGATATTCCTTAATAACAGAGCTTGAAAATACTAATTGTTTCATATACCTGGTAATAGGTGATGTTGCATAGTTTAAAATGTAAAATTCTTTACGTGTTAGAAGAATTTTATTTTCAAATTGTGTCGAGTCTCTAATTCTTACTTGTTGTTGACCACGATGTTTAATAATGTCAATTTCATTGTCACAATCCAAAAGTCGAATGTTAGTTTTTCTTCCAAAGAAACTGTTGGCTAAATAACATTCAATAAGATGTAGATGTTTTAAAAAGGAATCCCAAGCATTTTCTGAAAATAAAACCATCTTTGTTCCATGGCTTAGTATTACTGCGGGAGAGTAGTCTAATGATTTTACCAATCCTATCGACACACTTTTACTCATGCAAGATGAAATAGGATAAAAGATGCGAAGGAAAACTTCAGTTAAAATGTTTGGTGGAATATTTTCTTCAAGTTTTCTTTTCTTTCTTACGTTTGTTTTATTATTTTCCAACTTTTTATTTTGTTTTCCAAACTTTAAAAAGTCATCAATTTCATTTACAATATTTTCTTCAAAATGTTTATCATCATTTTCCAATAAAGGTGCTGTTTCGGAAACGTCTTGTACAACTGATAAAGAACTCATTTTGTTTATCATGCTGTAGACGATGTTACCCATACAACTGTAGACAGTAAACTAAACAATTTTTGTTCCCGCTCCTGCTTTTATAACCGAGTGGTGGGGGTATTTTTTTTCCTTTTCATTTTACAAAACTGCTTTTACAATTCCTGTTAAAGGTGTATATGTAACAACTTTATCATGTAAAATTAAACAATAAGCAGATGTATCTTTGGGTACATTTTGTTCAAATTCCATTTCTATTTTTATATCTACACTGGAAGATTTTACAGATTCGTTTTGTTTTGAACAATCAACTACAACAATCGGATAGTTAGATTTAAATTGGTTTGGCGTTAATAAAGGTGTGTTTGTTTTTCCATAATATGAATTTTGGAATCTTGCGTACATATCGTACAAAACGCTAAACCTGTCTTTTGTAAAGTTTATGTTGAAGTTGTCGTATGGAAAGAATTGAGAGTTTAGAAACACCTTAAAATTTGTAAGTTTGCAATGATCAAATTCACCAGCATGTTTAGTTATTTCGTTTCTTCTTTTTGTTTGTAATCCAAATATTACATATCTTGCCTTTTCCAAATGAGTAGAAGTTTTTACAGTCCATGTATGACGTTGTGTTTCCGGTAAAACCGGATATTCATGAAACTCCCAACTTCTAAATGGTATTACGATATCACGATCTGATTTTAAAGTTCTTAATAATGAAATTCTATTCTGATCGTTTAACCGTACATGCGGTACTCTCCAAACAATTTTGTCTAATTGCATTTTCCATTCTAAAGTAGCTTCCGTTGTTCCATCAGTTGCTTGAATAATATCTTTGTCGTTTGATGATCTTAACAAAACTAATTCTTGTTTTACGTTTATTATTATTTTTCGGTAATCTTCGGCAAAGCCTAAAAGTAATCTTAAAGGAATGTAAAAGTCAAAATTGCCTGAAGTGTTTGGAGTGATTGTACTGGAATCGGGTGCTACCCATCCTGCGGCGGCCAGCATATTTTTTTCACTCGGTGTTAAAGATGCTAATCCTTTTAATGTACTTGTAATTCCAACCTTTTTTGTTGAATCTACTGTAACTCCGGAAATTTCATATCTTATTTCATCAAACAAATATGCCATGGGGTTATTTATGAACGGAACAGTACTTGCAGTGCTTCCATCTCTTTTTGTTACTCTTCCTTCGATATACAAATAACTTTCACATGGAAGTGTATAAATATCCTGTTGTTGTATGGGAATTCTAATTTCATCATTATTATTTAATTTTGATGAAGCGGAAGGGTTGTGCGTATGATATTCCTTTTCCCATAAGGTTTCGTCGAATGTCGGACCCTGCGCTATATCCAATATTTCCATTATTAATAAGTTTTAATCCAATTTCTTCTAGAAAACGAATGTTATCACTTGTTAATCCTTCTATAGCTGAAGTGCTACTGACTTGTTTACCAGTCAGCTCTTTCTTTTTAAATGATAACCCCATTGTTATACGGTTGATTTTATATGTATTCGTATAGTTATAGGTTCGTCTCTAAAATCAATATGATTTCCGTCTTGATCTAGTATGTTCACCACAATGTCTGAAATAAAACTGGTGTTTAACGGTAGGTACACCAAGTTTTGTGGCTTTTCCACAATTTTAAAACCCGGAGCGACCGTTGGATAGAATGTGTGCAATATATGAGTATTTTCACCATCTCTATAAGAACCATGTATAATAATACATGTAATATCTATACTGTTAACTTTCATTATTGTTACAGTTCTAGCACCTGAATGGTTAATATTAGGTTCTAAAATTTTTGTTGTTTTAGGAAATCCTAATAAACTACCAATTGAATGTTCTTTGCTAAAATCTATATAATATTTAGATTTAATTTCAGCTTTCATAGTATTGTTATTTCCTTTTATTGTTATATTATCTTTTCCCATATGATTTTGTATCGCTTCATTTATATCATCAATTTCATATGCTCCAGTGGGTAAACTAAATACTTGTATATCTGAATATTTGTTTGTATTTTTATCTTTTGTTTTGTAATAATGTATTTTGTCATTAACATTTTCAGTAACGTTGGGAATAGAATTATAAGTTGTTATATCTAATAATGCGGCTTCCCATAATTTATCTTTTTCCAAACGTAACGCAGGGAAAAGAACACTTCGCAAAGTAGATGAAGTTCCAGTTAATGATACTGTATAGGAAGACATCTTAAAGTTGACTAACGCTTTTTGTTAAAAAATCTAAACATAAATGTCCACAGATTACCGTATCATCAGGTTGCTCTCTTTTATAATTGTATAGTACATTTTTAGCTGTTTTAAAGTAATATTGTAGTTCTTTTGGTGGTGGGAGATTACCAAAACTATCAAAGTAGTAAATAGTTGATCCTAGTTTCTTATAACATACCCAATGAGTGCCTGATCCTTTACTATTATCTAAATTTACTATTCCGGTTTCATTTTTCCATATTTTAACAGGTAATGCATCTTTCATAAACACTCCTCTAAAAATGGAATTTTTAAACAAGAAACATAAGTAATTAATTCTTTATCTGTTAATTCTTTATTTGGAATTAGTAATTTTTTTTTCTGTTTAATACACACGATACGGTCTTAGGTATAATCCTCCTCCTTTTTTTATCATTGACCATATTGTTTGTTTCTTTTTATTTTTACCTGCGGTGGATCGTCGTTTTCTTCTTATATTTCCTCCACGTTTCTTTGCAGGTTTTCTTCTCCTTTTTCCACCTCCTTTCTTCTTTCCACCTCCAAACATCGTTTTACCCTTCATTGCTGCTGATACCGCTAAAGCTGCTGCTTTTTCACCGATACTAGCGTCACTGGATGTTACTCTTTGCCAAGCTTTTTCAGCAAGTGCTCTATCCGCTATTGATCTATTTTTAGTATCTGCAAACTTTGAATATGCTATATCGTGTTGTTTGCAGGCTTGATCAAGTTTATTTATTCCAAGATCTCCTCTAGCAAGTCTTTTTTTCAATTTTGTTCCAGGACCACAATATTGATAACCTCCTGGTAAATGTAGTTCTACAGGTAATAAATCGATAGCTTTATTAACTATAGCTCCAACCGGCTTAGTAATAAGAGAAAGTGCTGTTGATGCTATTCCTCTTCCTCTCTTTATAACGTGTCGATTATGACTGATGCGTTGAACTTTCAACATGGTCTTTTATAGTGAAAGGAAATGTCGATACTTGTTTATTTTATAAATGCTTTATAATGAATGATGCACTTATCCTTTGACATTGTTTATTTATAAGTATGTTTGTTTATGGGTAAAAATTTTTTTTCCAGTTTTGTGGAAGGATTGTATCTTCTTCATCATCATCATCTTTAGAAGTTCTTAAAGTATCAGTTTCCTTATTTAAAAAATATTTTTCCATAACATTCTTTTTAACCCAATTTAATTTTTGATCAGATTTTATGGGCTTTATTGTGTTATAAATATCATATAATACTACACTTAAGAGTCTTACAATGTAATTTACATTAACAGCATCAGTAAAATTAATAGGGTCTTTTAAGCTAGTCAATCGCAAGTCTTCACAAAAAAAAGACTGCTTATTTAAATCTTTTCTTAGAAAAAGATTATAGTACATGTTTCCCCTCTCACGCATTTGTGCTACTGTAACTACATCACTGTCTCTTATTCCTTCTGCAACATTGAATAGTGGTTTCCCTTTGCAATCAAAGTATTGTTTACCGTCTTCATATTGTTTTATTACAGGAACTTGTCCAATTGTTGCTACATCAGTTTCATCCAACCCTTTTTTAACATTAGTAATTATTTTTGCATCCGCATTCCATTTGTTATCTTTTAATTTCATTATTTGACTTATTGTAGCTGCATCTGATTTTGCAGTTCCTTCCTTAACGTTAGTTAACACTTTATTTTTGCAATCAATTGTATTAATATCATGTGTAATACAATGATCTGTAATATATTGAAGGTTTACAGCATCTTTCATATCTTTAGGGTCTCCAATATCATGTATTACAAAGTTGTAAAAGGAAAATTTATCTGTTTTTTCAGGTATGACTGAATGTAAATACTTTTTGGTAACCGAATCTTGATCATTAACAGGATCTGCTATATTGGCTATTCTAAGATCTTTTGCATCATATGCTTTATTATTACTTTTAGGATCATATCTTAAGGTTTGGTTTATGTACCACATTAAATATTCTTTATTTACCGAAACATTCTTATCTATTGGTTTTGGAAGATTTGCAATTCTATAAAAATTAGCGTTATACACTTCATTTTGAAGCTTTAAGCTAGGTAATGTTTCACTTCTTAAAGTTTTAAAATTTACCGCATCATTATCATCTTTTGGATCATTTACAAACTTTAAACGTTTGTTATTTATATCATAATCTCCATCGGATGTTAGTGGTAAACCACCTCTTTTTCCATAAGATCCTGATTTGCTTCCAGTTTCGGAATACCGTCCAAACTTATCCACACTCATGGTTATACTAAATATTTAATCAGTTATACTTGTATTATATATATATACTCATATTTTTTTTATGCAATTACTCCTCGATTTCGCAGTTCGCCGACCAAAGCTACCCATTCATTTTCTAAACCACTATGTCCGGCTTGTTTAGCTTCATATATCAACTTCATTCTGTCAACCAATTTGTTTATATCGTTGTAGTATATTATATTAGTATCATACAAGTTTTTTAATAATCCTTTTCCTGATAAACTTGATTGATTTGTTTTTCTTCTTTTATGTAAAATATTTATTTCAGCAGAAGATAATGATTTTCTTTTTATGGGTTCCCTTCTTTTTGGTGGGAAAAGTTTAGCAATAATAGTTTTATATTTTTCTGATGCATTTCTATGAACATTGAAATTTTTAGAATAATTTTTCTTATGCGCATTTGTATCCTCCAATATTTGTTTAAAAATGTTTAAATCCTTTTTAGTATATTTATTAGGTTTCGGCTTAAAAATAAGTTCAAACAATCCTTTTGTACCCTTGTATTGTTTATTATTTATAATAATATTGTCATGTTCGTCTACATCAAGTTTGCTATCTCCAATCATTAGCCCATTTTCTTCTATTCTAGCACCAAAAGTATTTAATATTTTCGAGTTGGTTGTGCAGAATGTAACATTTTTAATACAAATTGTCTTGCAAGCGGCCCTTTATACGCAATATCCGAGCCCAATTTGCTCAAGTTGGATGGATTAATAGGCTCTTCTTCTTCTTGTTGTTCTTCGCTTGTAGAAAGACCTTCTTTTTCTGTTAAAACATCCGTTTCTTCACCTAGTTCGCTTTCTTCTTCAGTTGTTTCTCCTTGTTGTGTAAAACTTGTATCACTTTCATATTCTTCTTTTTGTTCAAATTTTGAAATGGGTAAAATAGCATCTCCGGAAAAATTAAATGTTGAATGTTTAACATTTTGTCCTAATTGTTTTAATGGCTCAGTAATAGGTTTAAATGTTGATTCCAGAAATTTCTCTCTTTCACTTATTCCTAATCTTAACGCTCTGTTTTTATGTCTAATAGAATCACTAAGTGATTTTATTTCTTTTAATAGCTTTTTCTGATTAACCATGTTTACACCATGAAGACTTGTACGATAATGTTGTTAATTAATGTATTAAAACAAATTTATCAAAACCTATGCGGTAACGACCATCTGTTATAGCTTTATCTTTCATAATTACCAAAAATCCATATTTTTCCGCCCAAGCTTTTCCACAAAGCTCTTTGAATTTATCAAATGACATATCAGCATTTACATGATCGTTGTATATATGTTTTAGGTTTGTATCGTCTTGTTTGAATAAAACTAAAATATTTGCATTGTCTCTAATTAGTTGTTTTGGAATTTTGCTATATGTTTGTCCGATATATATGCTATCAATATTATTATGTCTTCCCATGGCAAAATAGTTTCTAATAGTATCATGATTTTCACTAGATACATCATCAAATACAAATACAGAATACGGCTTAGCCTGGTCTGGTTGCATAACACTGTCACTAGCATTAAATTTGTAATAGTTAACATCGGGCACATCAGTCAGGATCTTTTCCAACAATTGATACTTTGGTTGATGTAAGGACTTTGAAAAAATATATAGGTTATTTAATCGCAATCCTTTTGTGTTTGTAATTAAGTTAAACACAACGCTAGTTTTGCCACAGTTTGAAGGACCGCTGACTATACATCGTACAGTGTTTGGAAATAAACTGCCGTGTTTACCATTGTTGATTTTAACGTTATCTACGGTTAAATCATCAATGTTATTAATATTAAATTTATCTTTATGGTGAACAATCTCCATCTTATTCAAAGGCAGAAGAGTAAATAAGTTGATTTAAAACTAAATCAAATATTTTATAGGTATCCACGAATCTTCAGTTTTATCAAACCCCAACCAACGTACTTTAACTTGGTCTTTTTTCCTTTGCAACACCTTTTCAACAAGATAAACATCGCCTACTGTTGACTTTAACAATTCATGTCCGTAAAAACCGCCTTGTAACAAATTTCCTTTGTTATCTTTTAAAATATAAGTTTCCGGTACAGTAGGTTGTACTTTATACACTGTAAAAACTTCGTTTGTCCAATTGGGCAGGTATTTTTTAGTAAACACTCCTTTGTATTTACTAATTCGAACTTTATCATTTACATTAAATTTTCTTGGTTTTCTTTGTTCCGCTTTTGGCTGTGTATTTTTTTAATTCGTTGTAAAACTAGTTTAGCGTTTTTCTTATTCACTTTGTTAGGTGCCATACCGATAGTTCTATGAAACTTGTTGTTGTAATCGCTTATTAATTTTGGTAAGATATCAACCCATACGTAAGAACCTCTTTTCGAAAACATTTTATACATTGCACCTTTTAAGGTTCTATTAAATCTTTCAATTATAGCTGCCTTTTTCTCAGAATTTGTGGAATAATGATTTATGTTATATTTTTTCATTAACAAGGCAAAATGTTTATTAAAAAATTCTTTCCCATCATCAGATTGTAAATGTTTAATTTTATTTTTATCTCTTTTTATAGCTACTTCCATAGCTTTTGTTATGCTGTTACCAGTTTTGTCTTTTAATGGCAAAGCATCTGCAACTTTAGTAAAACAATTAATAATCGTAAGTATGTATTTAAATCCTTTATTTATTTTACTATGCGGTTGCATTTCAATTAAATCTGCTTGATATAAATCATTTATTCCTTTTACAACAGTATTTCGTCGTGGAAACTTTATTCTTGCAGGTTTATGAAGTTCATTAACAATCTTTTCCTTTAAGTCTGTCATGATGATTTTACTAACAAAGTCAAGTTAGTATTGAGTGTTTCTTTTTCTGCATCCGCTTTTATAGTTCAAGGTCATTTCAACATATTTAAAAAAAAGGGGAAATCACAGCGAGCATGCTGTGATTTCCCCTTTTTTCTTTTTTCTTTTTTATTTATTTTTTTTTTATTATTTTTTTTCTTTTTTTTTCTTTTTCTTTTTACTCATTGATAGGATTGAGAGAGTAGTGGCCGAATGGTAGAGTGTGAATTTTGTCTGGAAAAATGTGTCGTTTGTCATCATTGGAGCAGAGTGCTTTTTTCACTTCTGTTACGCTGTACAGTTGATGGTTGAAACTTTTGATGGTGTTGAATTTTGCAGTTATAGTCGTTTCTTCAAATAAGCATTGCTTGTAGTGTTCAAAATTTACATTCTTCTTAAGATACAAACTTTTTACTCCCTTAGCTTTTTTAATAATATTGTTTTCTTCTTTATGTAATTGTAGTGAATACAATTTTGACATTAGTGCAGTAAGTTCTTTCAGTAAAATTCCATTTGCTTCGTCTTTAAATTTTCCAAGTTTCTTTTTGTTCCGATCATTGTCATAATTTAAATGATCTTTTGGATAGTCACTAAAATCAAATTCATTTTTGTGAACAAATGTTCGAAGATCCAAATACATATCTTCAGTAAGAATCCAGTAGATGAAAGCGTCCGTGTCCATGTAGGCGATTCCGATGTTATCTCTACCGTAGAAGGCGACCATTTTGTTGTAGTGAAAATCATACATGTGGGTTTTGGAAATATCCAAGATTGACATTCCAACGTACAACGGACGATCCATTTTCACGCTTGTCTTCTTCATAGATACTGCCACAAGGTTTTCATTGATGATAACGGATGTTCCAAAGTTTGGTTTTTGTACAAGTCTTTCTAGTTTTATAGGATCTGTAATTAATTTAACATTTTTTTGTTTTCCAATGTTTTTCCAAATATCGCATTATTCATCAATTTAAAAAAGTCCTTTTGAAATGTTGATGTTGCAGCTGCTCTTCTTCTGGTGTTTGAATCAATGTACGGTTTTAACCAGTAAGATTGGGTAAATTTTAAAACTCTATGAATTTTGGTTATACGTAAACCCAATTGGAGTGCTTGTTGAACAACCCAAAAGTGAGCTACGTATCTTTGTTTATTTTCAAGAGTCATCATTAATTTTGGATGTTTGCCAATTGGTGAAACTTCTGTTTTTGCAAGGAGCGGAAGATCGTAATGAAGATCATGCAAGTGTTCTGGATATTCAAAGTCACAGTCCAATATGTATCCGGTGTCTCCGTCTTTTGAAATTTGCGAAATATCACCAAGAGAGTCTGGATTAACCCATTCAAAGTTTCCAAAAGGAAGTGGATTAGACATGGCCCATCCGTATAAATTGTTGGCATCGAAATATCCTAAGAACACTGATGGTTTTTCTTTATCGTAGTTTGGAAGATATTTGTTGTTAGCTTTAACATGTCTAGTAACACTTTGGGTCAATCCACCTCTAACGCCCGATTCGATCATCAACACCATGTCAATATCTGTTAATAATTGAAGGTTGCACTTTGTTTCTTTTAGCATAGCTTGCCAAGCTAGTCCTGGAGAAGTATAAGAATGAAGAGGGTCTAATCCGTAAGCTTCAAAGCAGGTGTTTCTAAATTCTTCCATCACATCGCAGAGAAGGGTCACATCAAGTTTTACATAAAAGTCAGAATAATCTCCCAGAGTGTTCATTTCCAATTCGTCCCAAACTCTGCATGCGTGTTGATAGTCTTCAGGTGAAATGTCCAAATCGTTAAGTTTACTTTTGAAAGCTTCTGGTGGAGGAAGTGACGTTTCTTGAAATTTATGTAGTCCATCGATGTAATCATACGGGAAAACTCCTTTCCGAAGAACCAAATCCATTTTTTCTGCAGGTACAATTTTGCTTGTTTCTATTAAATTTTGTCTTCTTAAATTTTCAGAAAGTTTCATAAGACTGGAAGGCATAAATCGAAAAGAATCAACAAATCTAAGTTTAATTTTGCCCACCTTTTTTGAAAAGCTTATAAATTTTTCCATAGTTTGTGCTATAACGTCTATTTCACCGTTGTCTCTTGCTAATTCAGGAATGATAAAATGTCCATCGTATCCGCTAAGATTGTGAAAAACCACGGGAATAAAAGATGGTAGTTTGTAGTTGATGTTACATCCGTTGCAAGCTGCACCTCTGTAGGCTCCTGTCAGATGGTCATGGTCGCGAACTTTAACTTTAGTTTCTGTAAATTGATTGTTACACAAATAGCATGTTGTTGTCGAATCATAAAGATAAATTTCTTCCGGTGTCATAGGTGACATAGGAACCACATTGCTATACATTGCTTCCACTTTCCCAGCGATGTCGTATAAATCATCAACAAAGTATCGAGCTGCTTCTTCTCCACGATAGATCTTTGGTGTAGATGTCAAACCATATTCTTGAAGATGTTCTTCAGGCAGAGTGGATTTTACTATTAAACAGTAGCTGTTTGGTTTGTGAAGTTGATACTTTGTTCTGCTTGTAATTTCCTCTCCTTCTTCTTGTTCAAGTGGAAGCAATGAAGATTCAAAATCTGCATACACTACAACGGGAATTCTGTATTGTTGGATAACTTTATCAAATTTTACTTGTGATCTGCTAGGGTGTGGTAATTTAATTCTTACTTCATAGTTTCCATTGCATAATCTTTTATGTTCTGTTAACCATTCTGAACCTCCTCTTCTTAAAGGTTTGTTTACAAAACAGAAACATCTTTTACAAGTTGTTTTTGGTTGTTCACGTTTTGATAACTGTTTGCAAACTAGAGCTTCAAAATCTTTAATATATACATAATGTGAGATATCACCTTTAGTTATAAATAATAAATCAGTATGATCTCTGCGTTCGGTGGGTGTTATACGTAAGGGATAGACATTGTTGGATGAATCTAAGCCAAAGATGTTTACAGATGCAAAAGGATTTTTCTTTTCAAATTTTGATATGTCTTGAATTGAAACAGGATAAGTCATGCCTTGAAAGTTATACATATAGGAAACCTCATCGTATGCTCTACTCGGTCGTTCCACATGATCTTCTACATATTTTGCTAGCATTGCATACTTGAAACATTCAGCATTTTCATTTTGTACATTAACACAAGATTTGGTTACTCGAATCTTCCTTGGCAAAGCAATATAACTACTACCTCTCATTCCATATCCATGTTTATGAACTCTCACATCTAAGCTTGTTATACTTAACAAACTCCATCCAGAACCTCTTCCTTCATGTTCTTGTAATTTTGTTAAAAGTTCTTCAAAACAATCATCCACAATTGAGCTTATATCCGATGCAAACATGATGGTTTTGTTTTTAGTTAAAAATCCTCTTGGTGATGTTTCATTCTGAACATTTGTAAATACAGTATCTAATAATATTCCAAACTTTATAAAATTTAATCTTCTTAGTTCATTCTTCAATGTTTCTGTTACTAATGTTTTTGCTTTCAATATAAATTGTGCTAGTTGCAATTGAGCATTGTCAATCTTAAAATGAGTTACTACACTGCCTGGTAAAGCTCGGGCGTATAATTCCACATCCAAAGATGGTCCGGGTGCGTATTGAATAACACTTGGTCTTGAATTTAGTTGTTGTTGATGGGTAGCCAGCATTTGATCTAATTCTTCCAAATCTTTTCTTCTGCATTGTTTCTTGTTTCGTTGTTATGGTACACTTCTTTGTGTATTTGTAGTAAGTTTTCATTTTCAAAAGATTCTTCACAACTGATGCAGTAATAAATGACGTAGGTGTGCTCTCCACAAAAGTTGCAGTAATAATAAAAACCACTCTTAAACTACCCCTATTTATAGACTACCCCCACCACTTTTTCTGTATTAAACACAAAAAGTGTTAATAACAGTTAAATTTCTTATATTTCAAAACTCCTAAGTGTCAAGGTCAAATAATGCAAGTTTAAAAAAACATCTAAGTGTCAAATAATGCAGGTATTAAAACAAATCTAAGTGTCAAGGTCAAATAATGAAAGTTTTAGAAAAAATCTAAGTCTCAAGGTCAAATAATGGAAGTTTTAAAAAAATCTAAGTGCCAACGTCAAATAATTTAAGTTCAAAATAATACATATATTATGCGTCGTAAGTGTGATCATCATTGCTGTTGTTTAAATATGTTATTTCCAAATCGTTATCGCTTTCATCTTCCTCCATGTCCGATGCCGGAAACAAACGTCGCCGAACAAGAGCATGTATATATTGTACTGGATCATAGTTAATTGTTACAACATGTGTTAACGGTTTTTCTTCGCCTATTGCTACTGGTACTTCCAAAATATATTCTTCATCACTTGTAGCATCAGACGTAGCATCGGATGTAGCATCGGATGTAGCATCAGATGTATCTTCTACTGGAATCAAACTATTTTCAAAAATACTTTCGTCATCCGTTAAGTCTTCTGGTTCAACTATTTTATATATTTTTTCACAAATTGTACATCCAAAAGGAAAATTGTTGTCTGTTGGAGGCATTATAAAAGAAACTTGATATTGTAAAATAAATGTTGAAGCAAATGTTTGAAAATTTTTCTAAGTCCGAAAGTATTAATTATTAGGAAGTTTTACAAGTCCAATGTAAAGTAAAAATAAAGAAAGAAGTGTTGTTGCCTGTTTAAACAGTTGCAAAAGAATGATAGGTTTGAAAATTTTTCAAAGTCCTAAAATATTAAATATTGAGAAGTTTTAACACTTAAAATATTTACAAATCCAATGTAAAGTAAAGAAAGAAATGTTGTTGCCTGTTGGAACAATGGCAAAAGAATGATGGAAACCAAACCCGCAGTAAGGGTCCTGTGGTTTGGGAGGGGGTAAGCAAGGAGGGGGGATGACCTCAAGCCGAGTTGGGGTCCGGGATCTGCGCGTGTGGTTCGGCATCAGTTGCTCGCTAGACAGTGAGGTGGTAACATGTTCAGAAGGCGCCCTGAACATTTTATCATTTTTGCTGTTTGGTGAAAATATCTTGGTGTTATTTGTATAATAACATCTTGACGTAGGACTGATTAATTTTAAGGCATGGTAGTTGTTTGTGCTTGTAGATACCCTAGGGTTTGTAGTTTGTTTTTAATTTGCTGGTTTGGTAGTTAGTATTATTTTAAAATCTTTCTTTTACTTACAATATATTTCTGCCTGGAATGTTTAAATTTAAAGTAAAATTTTTGTTTTTAGGAATGTTATATGATATGTTTTTAATACCTTTCTATTCCAATTTCCTTTTTCCAACAAGCTTGTTGAGGGCATTCCCTCTCTTGTCTTGTACTCCTTTTTAGTTAGGGACACCTTTCAATTCCAATTTCCTTTCCTTTTTTCCTTCCATCTTTTGCATGGTAAAACCAATAATGGTAAAACCGGCTACCGCTTTTGTAGTGATTACGCTCACCAAAGCGGGTCACTTACAACCTCTATACGTGCTGGATGGGTAGTTCGCCTACCTCCGGAGTTTCGCTAGACCTCAGTTGTTCTGCGTCGCTAATGGCGAGACACTGGCTCCTTTAGTGTTAGGAAATAAAAAACATATTTGTATAACATTTTTTCCTAAATTTAATTAAGCAACTTGCTATTTCAAAATAACATTTTTGTTTTAGCTTAGCGTTGTGCGCTTATGGTGAGGTGTGTGAGTTCGCTTACGTGATGATCACACTGTAATCATGATGTGCAGCGCTGGGCTGTCTAGCTATTTTTTTCTAAACTAAATTTTATTTCTTTATTTTTTATTTTTATTAATTCTTAAACTCTAGGCAGATTGTATTGTAAATTAGCTTTTCTTCTTTTAGGTTTCCGGGGGTGTACGGTTCTGTAAAACCGTACACCCCCATTTTCTTTTTAGTTATCGAATGACCTTGACCTACTTATTTTCAAGGTCAACAAAAAGACTTAGCGAAAATTTCTAAGTCTCAAGGTCATTTATATATAGGTAGATTTAGCTTTTCTTCTGTTAGGTTTCTGAGGTGTACGGTTCTGTAAAACCGTACACCTCCATTTTCTTTTTAATTATTGAATGACCTTGACCTATTTATTTTCAAGGTCAATAGCAGTTAGCGAAAATTTATAAGTGTAAAAAGTAGGTCAAGGTCACCAAAAAATACCCTATGAACAGGGGAATAGACCGCTAAGTAATTCTTTTAGAATTACAAAGTGGTCTATTCTCCCGCTCCTATTTTTTTTTATTTTATTTTTACACTAATTTCTCAGTTTTAACAAAAGGAGGTATTTGTTGTGCGCACTGCATAATGTTTGATTTACACAACACATCTTTTACCCTTTTTTAATAATATACGAACATTGTTCTTTTTAGGACTAGATTGTAAAAAGTAAAAAGTCATTTTGTTATCCCGCTTTTATAAGAAATTAACCCTCCATTGTAAATTTTGAAAATAGGTCAAGGTCATTCAAAAATACCCTATGAGCGGGGGAATAGACCGCTAAGTAATTCTCTTGGAATTACAAAGTGGTCTATTCCCCCGCTCCATTTTTTTTGTCTTGTGTTTAATTTGACCATTTAACTTTATCAGATGGAGATTTTCTTACTAAATAATAATGAACATTACTGATATTTGGAATTTGAAGATTTACTGGTAATTTGAGCAAGTAGAGTTCATCACAACATCTAAGAACAACATCCCTGTTACTGATCTTTTTTACAAAAACATATTTGTGGTTTAATTTCAATCTGTTGATTTTAATTCTTTTATAGTTTTCAATTTTTTCTGGCAATTCACTTTTGGAAGGTTCAATTTTGACTTTTTTAGAAGGTTGAATTTTGACTTTTTCGGAAGGTTCACGTTTGTTATGCAAATTACACAATTTTTCACCTACACTACACAACTTCACACACCTTTCACCTTTGTTCGCTCCTTTTTTTAAAATATGAGCACATTGTTCTTTCTTAAAACAGGATTTTCTTAATTTTTGAAGTTTTTGAAGTTTTTCAGAAATTTTGTTAGGAGATTTTTTTGGTGAAGATTTTTTTGGAGAAGGAGATTTTTTCGGTGAAGATTTTTTTGGAGAAGGAGATTTTTGTTTCACAATAGAAACAACAGATGATGATGATGTTCTTGATGACGAGGAAGAAGCTTGGACGAAGACGAAGTGCCTGCCATAGCGCTGGATCCGAAGAAAGTAAAGATTACTCTGTTTACCCTGCCTTTATAACAGCTCCCCACCCATTTACCCCCTCTACTTTTCGACGTCAAAAAAATATTCATCCAAGCTTTCTAACATTGGCAAGGAAACAGTTTCAAAAGGTTGATACAAAATTTCATAAATGTCTTGGTTTAAATTTTGCGAAGTTTGAAGATATTCTTCTATTTCCTGTACAAATTTCTGTTCGAATTGTTGGAATTCTTCTATATCCTGTAAAAATGTCTGTTCGGATTGTTCAAATTCTTGTTGTTCTAAGTTAAATGTTGGTGATTTCAAGTCTTCTTCCAATTTTTTAATGTAATCTATTGCATTTTGAACTATAGATTGTCTGTTAATTTTTTTTGTTTTTGACTTTCCGGTACAACTAATTTTAATTTTTCAAAAGCTTTTTTTAATCTGTGTTGTCTTCTTTGTTCCCTTCGGTTTCTACTTAATCTTTGATCAATCAGGTATTTTTGGAAAGATTCCATAACGTTTTGTTGATTCAAAAATGTAGCAAAATATTAATTCTATAAAGCTTCTATCCGCTCAATATATAGTGGAAACCCGGGGGGAGGGGGAATCACCTTCGCCATCAAGGTGATTGGTACGTATTTAAAGCTTTGAGGTTTGCATAGCCAGACCATAACTATGAGCTCCTTGTACGAGTTGTGTCTGCAGCGTATCTGCACCGATAACCCTATGCTCCGGCATATCAGAAGGGTGTCAGAGCCGCTGCCGCCAATTTTGCAAGGAGAGCTCATTTATGAGCATAAAAGACGATGCGTCTACAAAACCAAAATTTGGTTTGAAGGGCCAAATGTTGGCAGAATATGTGCCGTATGTCACATGGTACGTTTTTTCATTAACTGCATTGTTTATTTTGTTAACAATATATTATTTTTTTAATTTCTTTAAACTAATAATTTTTTTTTTCAGGCGCTTCCTCTTGCCGGCCCGGGGGAAGAGCTTTATCGAACTATTGCTTATAGAAGCGGAATAATTGGGTATAAACTACAAATGCCGGCACCTCAAGAAAAATGTCATCTCTGCAATTTCTGCCCCCTGGCAAAATATGAAATTAATTGTATGTGTTTATAAACACATATAATTATGAGAAATTAAATAGGGACGGGGAACAGAGCAGTTTGTGGTCTAACCACTTACTGCTCTGTTCCCCGTTCATAGGGTATCTTCAGATGACCTTGACCCACTTTTAAAACTTTATGGTGGGGAAAATGTATATATAAACCGTGGATTATATGAAGAGGCATCACTTCCCTCACCGATAATCATGGAAAGTTTCCGTATGGTTTTTTTCGCGGGGGGGGGGATATAACAAAAAATGCTCCAAATCTATCGTGCGGGTAGTCAAATTAAGCGGAATTAAAAGACAAACAAAAAAGGTCCAGTAACATTTTTTGATTAAACCAACGGTATAAAAGTTATGACGCAAAAACTCAAAAATATTAATAACCAACGCGAAAACTAAACTCACCATCAACAGAAATTAAAACATTTACAAAAACCCAAATGTTAAAAATAATAATTATTTAATAAAAGATACAACACAAAACTAAAATCTTAGGTTATTTAAAACTTTAACAAAATATTTAAGTCTCAAAAGTAGAGTTTTAAAATCAATCAATATATAAGTCAAACAAGTAAGTCTTTTGAAATTAAAATATCTAAGTCTAAAAAATAGGTCATTTAAAATAATTCTAAGTCCGAAAGTAGAACAATCAAAACTAGGTCAAGGTCATTTAAAAATTATAAAAAAAGGGGGGTGGGGAAGCGTGGGGTCCCTACCTTATTCTACTACTTTATTTCTATACTACTTTATTATAACTTATGCTACCCCTTAAATGCTATCATGCATGCGGTTACGGTGTGATCATCACGTAAGCGAACTCACACACCTCACCGCCCTATCATATCTTAACCCCTACCTAACGTTCCCCCTATTCTATCTTATACTATGTAATATTACAGTTACGGTGTGATCATCACGTAAGCGAACTCACACACCTCCCTATAATATTACACCTAACTTAATATTACAGTTACGGTGTGATCATCACGTAAGCGAACTCACACACCTCACCGTAATATTAACCCTGACAATTAAACCACGCAGGAAATGGAAAGGTAGGTGGATTGCCATTGCGACCGACTATTATAGGAGGGCGCCTCTCCCACAATAGCCGAACGCAGTGTGTGCTTGACATAAGCCATCCCACACACCATGGCGAACATTACGTTACAGCATAACCCTCCACGTAAGCGGACCAGTTACACCTTCACCGTAATGCCAAAGAGAAACGTTGCGCGCTTGCTTATATCAGCGAGCTCGAGACTCGACCTCGCTAGCGAGCCTTGACTAGTAGGTCAACGTGTCGCTCTGCCGGGGCCGGTAGCCTTGGCCGGGTCGCTAGCCACCGCTCTCACAACTTCGTCTGGCCTACTTGGACCTGGTCGCTAGCCTCAGCTTTCACTACCTTGACTACAAGGTTGTTGTGTCTGCTGCCTATAAGAACCCCATTCGCCCGCCTTGTGTTATTCTGCCACTCGCCACCATCGCTGTTACTATCCATTCCCACGTTTTTTCTATTTCATTATATCCATTTTATTATTTCCTTTATCTAATTATGGACTCCTCATCTGCCTCTTCATCCTGCCCTATTCTTCTGGGTCTGCTCAAGAAACCTCTGATGAAGCAACATTCCATCCCGGTATCGATCAGCCTTTCTGCAATCAACGATTTTATTCCGCAAAAATCTTCTACTCCCGTCCTCTCCTCCTCCATTAACGAAATAATAGCTGATGCTGTTAATGAAGATCAACCCCAGTTATTTCAGAATCCCACACCAGTTACAGAAACATCAACGCCGCAAATTGAAGAGATTCCGATCGCTCCAATTTGTGACGACATTTTAACTGAAGACTGGATGGAGTTGTGCGGACTGCACCCTTCTTCTACCCCCCAACAAATTCAACCCGCACCAATCAAAGAAACCCCCACCCCCCAAACAATTCATCCCGCACCAGTAAAGAACATCAGGCTAAAGGAATTAAAGAAAAACAAAAAATATAACCTGTACAGAATTGAAGAAAACAAAATTTATATCTACAACGAGGAGAGGACGAAAATTTATATCCTCACAACTCCAAAAACCAAACCACTACTTGTCCCAACAGATCCAAAATTTTTACTAGTAACAGCGGAGGGTGGAAAATTGAGAATAAATATATTAAATTAAACCTTATATTCCTTCCCCTCCTCAATCAAAGTCCACCCTAGTGGCAAAATCGGCCCTTCTAAGGGCCACCCTAAGACTTTCAAATTTAGGCTTAAGTTAGGGCCTCAACCCTTGGTGACTACAAGCGGTTCATATACCTCTAAGTCCCAAAGGTTGAGTCAATAGCGGGGGGCTTTCGCTAAAGCCTCAACCCTTGGTGTTTAACAAGTGGTCTGTGTACCACTAAGTCACAAAGGGTTGGACGCTAAAGCCTCAACCCTTGGTGACTAACAAGCGGTTCACATACCTCTAAGTCCCAAAGGTTGAGTCAATAGCGGGGAGCTTTCGCTAAAGCCTTAACCTTTGGTGACTAACAAGAGGTCCGTGTACCTCTAAGTCCCATAGGGGCTTTCGCAAACCACCCCTTGTTAGTCACCAAGGGTTGATACTTAAACTTAAGCCTAAATTTGAAAGTCTTAGGTCGGCCCTTAGAAGGGCCTTTTTTTTTGCCACCAGGGTGGACTTTGGAGGTGGGAAAAGGTTTTACTCGGTAATATTTATGTTTAACTTGGCACCTTTTTTATTTATTATCAAGTGTCGAGGGTTAAAGGGAATGGGAATTTTTTTGGGAATGTCAATGACATAAATTTTGGTTTTTTCAGAATTAAAAATGAAAATGGAAGAAGATAAATGTCTTAAGATTTCATATTTTCGGTTAAGTTTCAGTTTTTTTAGATGAAATTTTTGCTGGGGTACGTTTGAAGATACAGGTGATAGAGGTGGTTTGGTGCGAATTTTGGGTGGTTCGGTGCGAATTTTGGTGCCGGTAAGAATGTTTTTCCAAACTTGCTGAAAAGGTTTTCGAGCAATAGTGGTTGTAACATCATACCAATCACGATTGTTGTTCGATTGAATAATTCGTACCCCAAGCAGTTGAAGATAGGAAAACCAGTTATACCAAATCTCGGTATACTCGGAGCGGTTCATTGTGAAATTGAAGTAGGTGTTGTTAGGACGGTGGCAAAGGAAAGAATAACTTGTCGAGTGTAGAGTGTAGAGTGTGTTAAACAATCAAGGACAGGTGTGCCGGGTGATGCAGCAAGGACGACGACCTGTATTCGCTGGCCGGCCGCAAGCGAAAGTGCGGCGCAAGGTCAACCAGTTGTATTGCTAACTGGTCGGCAACAAGCGAAAGCATGCGAGGTCAAACCCGGCCCACTCGGTCTCGTTTATCTTTTAAAACTCGCATGATAGGGTTTGCAAACATATTAATTCAAATATGTTGTAAAAATTTTCTTACGATATTTTGTTACAAATATTTTTAAGGCAAATGTTAAGAAACCATGTTTCTATTTTTAATCGCAACTACAGTTTCGATTTCTTTAACTAAATATTATAACTAAGTATTAAGGTAATATAATAAAGTAGCATCTTTAAAAATATTGTAACTTGTACAAAGTTAAATAAGTATTTTAAGCCAAATGTTAAAAAAACAATTGTTTAGTACTGAGATGTTCACCCTACAACACCTACGTTAGAACTAACACTACAAATCCAAAAATTGCGAGGAGTCTCTCATGGTGGTGGGGGGAGGGCAGATGTTCCGAGCTGCACATGTCAAGGGAGGTTGCAGCGCCGCTACTGACACATCAGTTTGCTAGTAGAACTGGCAGAGTAAACATCTAAATAAACATGAGTTCTGTTTTATATGTTTCTTTTATTAAAGATGGACTTTGCATTGAAACGCAAAGTTTTCCTATTGATGCGGATCCTATACAACAAATTTTAGTACATCCTCCAGAAAGTTATGATTCCATCTACATTTCAGTGCAAGAAACAAACGACCCCCCACCACCAACAACTCCTGATGCACAGTAGGACACGGCTACCACACGTCATTAAAGCTTCAGCTCTTTACCCGAGCACACATGGACTCTGAGCTTCAATATAATACTGTTTCTTCTACATCTACACCAACTTCCGAACAATTACCTACTACAAATGAAACTACTACAAGTCTACAAGTAAATGAAATTTCATCAACTGTTAGTTCTGATGCGCAAGCAATAATGTTATCATTAATTGGTTTCGACTAAAAATTCAACAATGGAAGAAGAAAGAAATTCGCTACTTTACAACTTGGTTTTTGTGAACCCGTCGAAATTTATTATTTGCCTACTTTCATTTTTATGTGGTTACAATTTTGGTTACCTTGTTCAGGAAATGCTAACAGATAAAAAGGAAGAACATTCGCTATATTTTAAAGTTTATGTTTATGTAATTGCATCTTTATTTGGATACTTTGTAGCAGGATATTTTCTTGTTAATTTGTCAATTCCATTTTTTACATGGTATTTTAACAGACGTGAAAATCAACAAAACAACAGTTTGTAAAAAGAAACAAAAATTATCTTGCATTTTCGAATTTTCCGAAAATGCAAGATCTTTTTTAAAAACATCCCCAAAAGACCTTGACACACTTCCGGCCATTTAAAATTTAAATAACCAGCACAGCAGGGCATTTAAACTTTAAATACCCACCAACAACACGTCACAGCTACGTCACAGCTGATGACGTCACTTCCGGTCACGTGACCGGAAGTAGCTGTCAAAAAATTGACTGCCTGTCAAAGTTTGATTGGGCCAGAAACGCCACTTGCCCACTACTAACCACGATATGTAATACTAGCATTTCAGACAGATAGAAAAAATAAATTGTCAAAAGACATGTCCGCCTTTGACAGTTGTGCACTGACAAATGTAAAGCTTTATCTAAACTCTCAATACTATCCTTATGGTAACATCCACGGTGATATGACTATATACTATGAAATGTTTTCCAGATTTCAAAAATCCTATTACGGTAGAGACACGTACCCAAGTGTCAGTTTGGACACTTTTAAAAGTAAAACACCACTTTACGTCATCGACTGTTCCAAACAAAACGACACAATCAAGTCTGGACCTAACGATGTGCGGTTAGAGTTTGAGACAAAAGAGTCCATTCCCGATAAAACCACAGCGTATTGTCTCATTTTACATGATTCCCACCTGGTGTACACTTTACTCACAGGTTCGGTGAAAAAGGTAATGTAATCACAGAGTAATGGGTGGGGGGTTAATAAATTCACCGGTGACCGGAGCACTGTTCAGTCTTAAACATGGATCCATGCGCTGACGATGTGTCTACTTTTAGCTCTGACGACGAGGAGGAGTACTCCCAACTTGATCCTAAAAGACCGTGGAGGGACGATGTCGGGTGGATTTTTATTAATCTTAAGAGAAAGGGAAATATTGTTCGGAAAATTGAATTTGACGGGAAACCTTTAAAGTTAGACGTGCGTTCTAATGGAAAATTTGATAGAAAAGGAATTCATCGATGGTGGGGCGATGGAATTAAGCGGGTTTACAATACCGGAAATTGTAGAGAAAACATGCGCACTTTCCAAGTAAACTAAAATGACCGTTTTAATGTACACAGCTTGCGGAATGTGTGGCCATGAAGACTTTTGTTTAGACGACAATTGGGAAGACGAGATGCGTCCGGCCATTGATTTTAATGATATAGATTTATGCGAAAGGAAATATCTCGATCACATAGTTGTAAAACTTAAAAAGACAATTCCTCCTGATGATTATACAGATAGTGACACAGAGGAGGAGGAAGAAGAAGCAGAAGAGACGGGGGAGGGAGAGGGGAGACCTGAGGTAAAGAAAAGGAAGGTGAACTAGGTGATTCCCTGTTAGTCGTCAAGATGGCTTCGACAGTTGAGGTTCTCAAGCATAATTTTGCGGTCTGTAGAAATTATGTTCGGAACAAAATTGCGCGTGTAAATGTTTGTAGAAAACATACGTATCCGGATGGATATTCGTGGTTTGTACCGGATGTTGAATCGAGTTTGTTTGTCGATAGAATACGTACCGGATACTTTAGCAAAATGTTAAACACACTCCAGATCGATGTAGAAGAATGCAAAGCGTTGATAGGTACTGAGGATCTAGAGCACATTCTCGATTGCGTAATTCATTACGATCAGTTTGATAAAATAGAAGTGTGTCTTTTTACCAGATTCGGAACCAGTGATGTGAAACAGTACGAACTTAAGAGGGGAAATATAGAGATAGAGGTGGATGAATATGTAACTCGTGCGGATATTGTTTTTCTTTTGTTTACAGACATTTACATTGTTTGTATACATTAAATTCCGGTTCGTTCCAATAGAATAAGCAAACATAACCTCAATTAACTTTTGTGAACAGGTTAGTTAATAAGTTAAACTGTTTAAATAGTGGTGGTAGAAAAACTCTTGTGTGTATTATGAGCAAAAATAGTCATTGATGCCGCTCTCGAAATGTTTGGCCGCCTTCAGCTAACGCTTCGTGCGGCCATCTACAATTCTCGAGCGGCAATGACGTACTTTGTGCTCTTAATACACAAATAGCTATTTTGACAGCACGAGTCATTGAAAAAAAAACTTTTATATTTATACGTTCACTTGAGGATATTAGTTAGGGACCCAGCCGTCTCTATCGTGCATTTTAAGCGAGTAGGTGGCACCCGAAAGACATACTCTTGTAATCGATTTGACCTTTTATTTTACACTCTGGGGCATGTGAAAACCAATGTTGGCTTGATATACTCTCTTGCAAAATGGTATTTACGATGAGTTAAAGTTTGATTTGTTATTAAAAATTTTTACTCGTTTTTGCTCATTGATTGGCCTCTACAGATCACCTGATGGCGACCTAAACTCATTCTTTGAGCGTCTTGAAAGGCTGATCAGCGAGTTGATGGTCACCTCGTCAGTCTTCGTGATCGTCGGCGACTATAATATCGATGTCCTCGACCCTGCAAAACCCGAAACTAAAAGGTTTCGGGACGTACTGGCTTCTTTTGGGCTAAAGTGGGCCATAGACTCGCCCACACGTGTTACGGCAACCTCTTCTACCGCCATTGACAACGTGGTCTCAAATAGCACACACTTCGCAGCCTCCGTTGTTGTAACAGCCATCTCCGACCATGACGCCCAGATGGCCACCTTCACTGACTTCCATCCACGAACTGGCCCCCCCACAAAAACAGTGGCAAGAGTTGTAGACAATGCGGCTGTTAATTGTCTGGATCTTTTCCGTTAATTCACCACCACTATTTTTTTGCTCATGATTCCGTTAATTCACCACCAATTCTATTTTAAATTAAAATAGATTTAGCTTAGAACATTTTACAGTGTATCCTATTTAAAACAGCAAGAAAAAAGGAAAATAAATAACTAAATTGAAATCTCACACAATTTCTTAATTGACGACTTCCCTCTTTACTGTGGTGGCTGAACTGTGAAATATGTTCCAGCATTTTTTTAAACAGATTTTCTGGTCCTTTTTTTACACCACTTGAGCTCGCGTAAGTAGCTATTTAAGGGTATTTTCTGTTGTACCTCGCATTTACAAACTAATATCCACAGACTGAGAATTAATCGGGATGGAACTAATACTGCGAAATAATATATTTACTCACCACTTAAACGTTTAATTGTTCGAAAAAGAGTACTATAACAAACCTTTTAACATTATTCTTGACACACAAACACAAAAACAATACACATATTAATGTATGTTACACACTAAAGTTACTTTGGTAGCCAGAACTACTTAATGTATTTGATGAGTTGGTTAGGTTAGGTTATGTTAGGTCCTAACATCGACTGATAATCAATAGTACATTAGCCGGCGCTCAATGAACGTAAAAAACGCACTGTACTCTCCTCACTCTTACGTTCACTTGCGACACTTAAGAAATTCATTGTTGCCGCTCCACTGTCTAGACTGGCCGCTGAGCGCGCGGTCCGGTTATTGCAGTGCGATAACATAAGACTTTCAGGAATACTGCAGGTAAAGGAAAAACGAATTCAACATTCCTAATTACTCAGAACGACTTTCTTTACTGTATTTTAGATTCTGAGTGGTGGTGAACTAACGGAAAACAAAAGAAAATAGTGGTGGTGAATTAACGGAAAAGATCCAATTGTCTAAACGGCAAACTGCCGTACACAAATTGGGAGTTTCTTGACCAATGCGTATCGGCTGATGATGCCTTTAAAGCTTTTGATCAACAATTCTCTTTTGTCTTAGATTTATGCTGCCCTTTTAAAGTTGTCAAAAAATCGACTCGTCAAAAGAAAAGCTCCTGGATTACTCAAGGTTTGCTGGTGTCCAGGGAAAAATTAAAGCAGCATGCCATCACGGCGAGAAATTCAAATTGCGAACGTTTCAATGCCTTTTTTCGTAGCTACAAAAGAATTTACAAAAAACTCATACGTGCCGCAAAATCTTATGACATTAATAAAAAACTTAAAGAAAGTAGCAATATTTCAAAAACAGCCTGGAATGTAATAAATAATTTAAAGTCTGAAACCCGTCCCAAAGACATTCATCTCAAAGTAAGTGATGACGAAATTAAAGAACCTCAAAAGGTAGCAGACATTTTCAATGAATTTTTCAGTGAGGTTGTTGATCCGGGAATTGCTGAGGTTGTGCAACATGGTGAAGCATTGGAGGGCATTGACGGTCCCCTGGCGTCCATGGTCTTGACCCCAACAACTGAAGAAGAGGTGGCGAATGTTATAAGGAGGCTGCCTGCTAAAAGATCGACAGACGTCAATGGTGTGTCAGCGTGGCTTATTAAGCAATGCTATCAGCACTTGTTAGGCCCGCTAACGAAGCTCGTCAATGTTTCCTTTCAAAGTGGAGTGTTCCCAGTAGACCTGAAAAATTCGAAAGTCACTCCTGTTTTCAAAAAGGGTGACCCGCTTCTGGCGAGCAACTATCGTCCAATCTCGATCCTACCAGCGTTTAGCAAAATTTTCGAAAAACTCTTCCTGTCCCGTTTGATTCAATTTCTCCAAAGCCACAATATCCTCTTCAAGGATCAGTTTGGCTTTAGACAAGGCATGTCAACAATGGACGCAGTAAACAGTCTTGTTACTGAAATAGTGGACAACCTGGACAGGCAACACAGAACACTAAGCGTCTTTCTTGACCTGTCTAAGGCGTTTGACTGTGTTGATCACTGTCTCTTGGTCTCAAAGCTGCACCACTACGGAATCCGAGGGATCCCTCAAATGTGGATTCAATCGTATCTTGCGCACATATCACAAAAAGTTCAAATCTCAAATCAGTTTTCAAAAAGCATTGTTCAAAAGTATGGTGCCCCGCAGGGATTAATACTTGGTCCGGTTCTTTTTTGATTTATGTCAACAATCTTCCATCAGCGTTGAGGACTGGCAAACTGGTTCAATACGCAGGTGATACGACTCTCTGCTGCAGCGCACAATCCGCACCAAAATTAGAAATTGAAACATTCATTCAACTGAATTCCTGTGTTCAATTTTTTCTCAAAAACAATTTGAAAATCAACCCTCAAAAAACCAACTGGATATGCTATTCAAGACGAGAGACTTCCGAAGCAAACGTGACTGTAATGGTTGATGATGCAGTCATTGAAAGAGTTGAAACAACGAAGTTTCTCGGAATTACTCTTAACCGGGGACTCACGTGGCATCATCATATCGATTGTGTTTGTGTCAGGGTATCTTCCGGGATCTACGTCCTGAGGATCTTGTCCAGGTATAGCCCCGCACACGTCCTTATAATGGCATATTTTGGCCTGGTGTATCCCCACCTGTCTTATGGTATCGCCATATGGGGTGGGTGCTCGGAAGCGGACTTCCTCAGGTTGTTCCGTCTTCAAAAGAAAGCCATTCGTATAGTGGCAAAGCTGCAGTTCAGAGAGTCTTGTAGGAATAGCTTCAGGGAGATGGGAATCTTCACTCTGGCCAGCCTGTACATATTCGAAACCTGTTTGTTTTGCAAACTCAAGTGCTTTCCTCTCCAAGGTGCACAAGTCCACGACTACCCAACTAGGGGTAGAGACATGTACAGGCTGTCACAGAACAAGTCCAGAGCTGCATTGAACCTGCCTTCCCAAGCAGGTATCAGGTTCCTGAACAATCTCCCTGAAGATATTCGGAGGAAGAGAGATTGGAAAAAATTCAGGGCTCGTCTCAAGCGGTTTTTGGTTCTGGGGGAATTTTACAGTGTGGGCGAGTTTTTGGCTCATTGTCGGTGACGGTCCTTGTGCTCCTGGGGGCGTAATGCGGCGGCATCCAGGCCGCCCAGCTGGGTGGCGCTGGGCTCTGGAGGATATTAATGTCTTTTTTTGTTCTTTTATAATTACTGAGTGTAAATTTTCACTATATGCTATATTATATTGTTGACCTTTGCTACTCAATTGTTAAATTGTTTATGGCAATAAAAGAATTATTATTATTATTATTATTATTATTATTACTGTACTGCTGCCCTTGGTAGGCTTATGCCCAATGTCGGCGGTCCTCGCTCCTGCAAGCGCCGCTTGCTCATGACTGCCGTCCAGTCAGTCTTGCTGTACGGGGCGGAGGTATGGGCTCACGCACTCGAGAAGCGAGCCTACCGAGACCGGCTTGCCCGAGTCCAGCGCCGAGGAGCTCTGCGGGTCGCTTCGGCCTACCGCACAGTCTCCGAGCCTGCTGTGATGGTGATCGCCGGAGTCATTCCCGTCCTCTTCCTCGCGAGGGAGAGGCAGGCGATTTACCGGAGGAGGCCTGAAGTGGGCCGGGAAACAGCTGCCAGGGAAGAGCGCGATCGCAGCTTCGACTCTTGTCAGCGCGACTGGGAAGCCGAGCTGAGGGGACGTTGGACCTTCCAGCTCATACCTTCCGTCCGACCATGGGTGGAACGGCAGCACGGCGAGGTCGATTACTACGTGACCCAGTTTCTTTCTGGGCACGGGTACTTCCGAGCCTATCTGCACCGGATGGGCAAAGTCGCCAGCCCGGACTGTCTGTATTGCCCCGGCATCCCAGACACGTCCGAGCACACTTTCTTTCAGTGCGACCGTTGGCACGTCCGCCGAGCCTCGCTTTCATCTGAGATCGGCGTGGTCGTCAGCCCAAACAACATCGTCGGAGCTATGCTCCAGGGAGAGGGCAACTGGAACTGTGTCCAGCACTACGTCCAGGCCATTCTTCGGGCGAAAAAGGTCGACCTCGATCGGCCTTAATCCTCAGCTTTTCCCCAAGGAGGTTGCCCTAGTGGCGTAATATCAAAGGCCTAGCCCGAAGTAATGTGTGAAACAGTTCCAGGCTAGTGTCCTCGGTGCCGAGGGAGGTGGTTTAGTCGGTAGTTCACGGGACATCGAGCTCGTGGGAGTCCGACACTACTGAGGGGACAATGAGCCCCTCAGTGTGCGTAAATGCATTCCACCTCCTACCAAAAAAAAAAAACAAAATTATTACTGTACTAACCACGCAAATATATCGATAGCACAAAAACTAGTTGATCAATTTTAATATATTTAAATGAATAAATGATTTATTTCCTCCAAGAAACATAATTTTACAACAGTGAATGATAATGTAAACAAAAATATTTATCAAACTTTATAATTAAATTATAAACTATCCTTATGCACATATATTTATCTAAGGAGGAAAATAGGGTCCCTGAGGCTTTTTGCCTGTTTAGGGATTCCATCATGCAAAAATAATACTAGAAAGAAATCAGAATTCAAATACGGTTGCGGATTTTCAAATTAACTTCTAAATTGGGTGTTCCTTAAATTAATTGATAATAATTTAATTTGGCAAATAAAAATTCATATTGCACATAAAATAAAACAAAAACATCTACGAGCACATGACCAAAATTTGTAGTGATAAAATATGTTAATTTGGCATGTCTTCACTGAGGAATATCAAAAAGTTTCTCAATTTCTTCCTTGTTTAAGCTTAAAAGCCAATTTTTAAATTTTTTTAGAAAGATTTTCAAGTTATTTAAATTTTTTATTTTATGGGGAACTATATTAAAGATTTTTGGTGCTATATATTCAAATGTTTTAGTGAAATATGTTAAATTTGGTTTCGGAATTCTAAACTTTTGCGCATTTCTTAGTCCTTGTCTATAAATATTTACACAATCAGATAACTGTTCCCTTTTAACATAAAACACTTTTAATACTTTATAGATGTATAAAGATCTTAGGGGAAGCAGTCTAAAATTTACAAAATATGGTTGCGAGGGCTAACGGCAATTTTTCTTTGACATTATTCTCACATACTATTTTTGTATGGTTTCTATCGGCTTGAGAGTGGATTTATATGTCCCGCCTCAGGAAACAATAGCATATTCTAGTCTACTATTAGTCCAGTAAAAATACTGTTTAACCTAGAACAAATTGCAACACGAGCGTTTTTGACGGCATTCTGCTCAAAAAATGTGCATATTAACATATCCAAAATCGGACAAAATCGGACCATGGGAAACCCCTTAAAATCACGTTTCAAAATGGCGGATTTTTTTAACATTGGAAAGTTTTTGAAATAAGCCACTCGGCTGCATTTTTTATCTACATTTAACAAGATATTGAGCTGGAACCACCGCCAATCATTTTTGAGTGGCTAGTCGTGCATTTTGACAGGGTAAAAATTTTTGGCCGCCATCTTGGATTCGCCATATTGGATTTATTTTATTTTTTCAAATGTAAAAGTGGTCGTGTGACACATAATTTAGAACTAGATTTTTATGCTGATTTCAATGCTGAAGTCCGTTTTCATAAATATCGATTCGTTTTTAAGATATGCTCAAAATAAAATTCTTCCTTGTACATTTCTTATGGGGGCTAAATAAATAATAAAATTTTTACGATTATTTTTCTTATATCTCAGGAACCAAGCAAGGCTTTCAGTTCGTTTTGATCTTAAAATAATGAGTGATTTTTTGGCTTTTATTTGGGCTATTGATCACTAAAATCGGACATGTATGAAACGAGCTATAAAGCTATATGCTACATGAAAATTGTGTTTTTTTAATGTGTTTTTTGTTAAAGATTTATATCTCAGGTTTGAAATGAGTTAAAAAGTTCCTTCTGGTGTCAAATTACTTCTTCTGGTGTCAAAGTATAAGCTTTCATATGAACTATGACTAATCGAAATCTGACTAATATAAATGGAGTTATGATCCATAATACAACTTAAATTCTTCTAACTTTCGAAATTTGTCACCACTTAAAGACTTATATCTCCAAATTTAGCAGAGACTCAGGCCAAATTAAGGTCTCAATTAACTCGGTACATTACTGGCTTTAATTTAAGCTCTTAACTATTTAAATAGGTTGAGTCAGATGCGAGTTATGGACCTTTAATCAACATAAAAATATTTTTTTTTCAGAATTTTTAATTTTGTTAAGGACGGGTATCTCTAGTTTTGTTTAAGGAATATAGGTTTGAATAGTTTCAAAACACTCAGTGAGCTATCAGCTTTAATTTGAGCCATTGATCATTAAAATCGGATAAGTTTGGAGTGAGTTATATTGTTTTTATTAATTGTTTTGGTAACTATTTTTTGTGTCACATTTAAAGCTTATAGGGTATCAATAAAACCAACCATATACCTATTTTAAAGGGGAAACTGTGTGATCCAGGAATGCTAAACAGAATTGTCATCCACTAACTCAGATATGTAGAATTCATTGAAAATGTGTTCATCACAATTTATCTTATTTATCTAGGGTGTTCCACAAATTAAGGCCAAGGGTAAAAATATCACAATATTGTTAAGTAAACATATACCACGTTTTATATCATTTTACAGGTCCTGCTGAACGGAACATTTTGAGGAAAACTGAACTAAATTATTTCTAGCCGTTTCAAAAGGCGGCCATTTTAGAGATATTTTCCAATATTTACGGAAAACATTGGATTTTTTTAACCACTACAAGTATTTTAGTTCTGTTTAGAAATTCTTAATCCTTGTCAACCCAGTTTTGCTATGGTAACTGCTATGACCATATTATTTAAAATCAAATATAGTTCCTTTGGAAACCAAATAAAAACTACAAACATTATTCAAAACACTAGTGAGAAATAATGCATACGGGGTGAAACTTAAAGGGATATTAAGGACCTAGGTACACCCATGTTTTGCCTGGGTAGATGATATACCTTGGTGCGAAATTTCAGCATATTCCCCTCGGAAGGTTTTGCATTTACTTGAAACAACTTACACAAAAACAACACCGAAACGACCTTTATTTCATATTATATAAATAAATAAATAAATTGTGTGTATATATATATATATATATATATATATATATACCGGGTGTCCCATAATAGCCCTCCCCTAACTTTTTCCTTTATTTTTTCAAATATCAATTTTACACCACCCCCAAACGTTATTGGGTAGTTAATACTTAATTTTGAGAGGGTACTCAATTTTGGCCGCCATCTTGGATCCACCATATTGGATCCAAAATAATTTTTCCAAATGTAAAAGTGGTGTTGTGACCCATCATTTGAAATTGTATTTTTTCACTGATTACAATACCGCAATCTGTTTTTTAATATATCAATTAATTCTCGAGATATGGGTATTTTCAATTAATTTATTTTCAACCAATTTAAACATTACAAATTGATAAAATAGGCCCATAACCACAAAATAATGCTAGATCGTGACGAATAACCACCACCAGTCATTGTTGAGCGCTTTACACTTAACTTTCACCGATGTAATTTTTTTGGCCGCCATATTGGATCCGCCATTTTCGAATGAGGCAAGTTATTTAAAATATGAAGTTGGTATTGTGGCCCATCATTTTCTTTTTACGGCGAATTCAGTGCCGCAACCCGTTTTTAGCTGCACAACTTATTTTTTGAAAAATTCAGGTTTTTTGAGATATTGTGACGACTCAACCGTATTCGTGATTTTTTTTCCAATTATTGATACTCGCAAATGATTCGTGAGCGTCGCCAACACCTTAAACAATTTTGTTCCGGAGCTCAGCTACTCTGAGTTCGTCCAAGGTTCATTCGTGACGGTTATCCAACGATACTATAGTCGGTACGTCGAGACCGTAATAGGCGATACGCAAGACCAACACCGACAATTGACCAAAAAATCTTAATACTAAACTAAACAGTAAACATGGTCAAAATAAAGAGAGGATTACCTTAAATATATCGAAGTGTAGGTTCCGCGGACCGGGTCTCGCCTCGCGCGAAATCAGGCGTCATAGGTGAGTAGAACGGCTAAACGGGATTTGAGCGGTATGACTACACGCTCTATGAGGGGCTACCGGTTGGCTTTGTTTACATCCAGCTTGCAACGTAAGTACGAACAGATTAGACGGCTTCTAATGTCTGGATGAGTTTTAAAAAATACATTAATGTAAGCGCCCCGTTATTATAAGATTTAAACCCCGATCAAGGCTCCTGGCTAGATACTAGAATTTAATCGAACATAATGAAGCAATTGACTTGTCAACATAACAAAATAATCAATCAGGAGGGTCTAAATCATTAATTTTGACAGGATATTTGGCCTCGTAATTTACCGAAGTTAATGCATGCTGAAGGCAATTTGCAAGACAATAAATCTAATAATTTTACACATTTATCGTGCACCTAACAGGAACGGTCGTGCATCGTTGCACGTGCGAAAATAAAGTTGATTACGTGCTCTACAAAAATGGTAACAAAACAAACAAGCTCAAAAATAAATTGCAACAATTCCTACAATACTCGGAAATAGCCCACGCGGCCAAAATAATCAATTATAACAATCACGACAATCGAAACTTACGTGTTCTCGGGTCGACACCACGAGTCATAGAACGTAAGTCCGTATAGCTTTGCGGCGCGCCGGGGACTGACTTGCCTCTGGGGCCGTCAAGCCGGCTCCGGGGTGGGGAGGCAGGCGACGTCAGCGCGGCCAGTCTAGTGCGGTGGACGCTGGAAGCTGTTTGCATGCCCGGCGTACTGTTCGACCATCGTGACAAAAGCGAACTCCGCAAACATAAAATCGCCTCTCGCGTAAATAATGGATAGGGTGAATGACTAGCAAATAAAATTGTTACTGGTAGAATTTTGGGCCGTTACACCCTTCCCTTTCCAACAAAAGAAAAATAAAAAATAAAATAAAAATTCTTTAAGTTTCCTTTCAAGCTCCCCTCGAGCTTGACGGCTCGACATTGAGCCGCCGAAAATAAAATGCTGAATCAACAAAACGTCAAAATAAAACGGTTCTACTGGAAGTAGTGGGTTTTCAAGTTTGCCAACTTTTTGGTCCTCATACGAAAGAACGTTCCGTCAGGTCGAAATACCCTCAGCTTCTCGTTCTTCTTTTGGACCCGGGTCCAGTGGGTACCTCGCTCCTGGAGCCGTCGAAGGACGTCCTCTGGGAGTGGCCGAGCTTCTTCTTCTTTCTCTGGTAGCGGCCGAGCTTATTCTTCTTGTTCTGGGAGCTGTCGAGCTTCTTCTTCTTTCTTCTCGTTTGAAGAAGCCTCCCTTGTTTCCCCAAGGCTGACAGCCACCGACACCGAAGGGCTTGAAGGGTCTTGGAGAGTTAGCTTCTGACTCGGGGTTTCCTCTTCGGACATCTCAATGTCTGACGTCGTCAGTGACAGACATGGCGAGGCAGTCTTCTCCTCTTCGTTCGTCTCCTCTGGCGACCCGACGTCCGACGTCGTCAGGGAGAGACAGGGGGACCTCGATCTATCATCGTCTTCAGCAGGGGCCATCGAAGGCAGCCTCACGGAAAGCTCCAACGAGGCGTTATCGGAAGGGCCCCGCGACGTCGACGGCTGCGGCGAAGAGGGGATGTCTTGACTCCCCGGGGTCGTCACCACCGGGTCGATTTGTAGTTCGTCAAGGAGGTCCGGGTCCCAAGGCGAAGGCGAGACGGCTCGATTCGGGACCGGACACGGAACATATCTCGGCGGCGGGAACAATCCTGGACTGCCTCCCCAGTTCGGGTCTTCGATCGCTCGTTCAAGTTCCTCTAGCAAGGGGTCGGGCGCGGAATCCGTTGAAGTTCGAGGTCTTTCATGTCCCCGCGTGTACCGGTCGGTCTTTCTCCAATCAGGTGGTTCTAGGAGTGCGAAGTTCTCAAAATCGAATCGGCCGCGTCGAAGTGCCTTGGCAATTGTTTTTCTGGCCTGCCTTTGGCTGATGGCGCGGTCCAAGAGTACGCCCCGGCACAACCTCTCCGCGTAAACACAAACATACACCCCGCAGGAAACTTCATCTCTCTCGGCCTGCTGTTTGGGGATTTCGTGCGGCGTCTTTATCAACGCCCATGCCCCACGGTGGAAGGGTAAGCGATGATGCATGGAGTACTCCTCGAAGAAGTCGAGCAGGCTCTCCATCTCGTCGAACAGCTCCAGTCCCATGGAATCGTACGCCCGCATCTCCTCGTACCCTGGACGGACGACTACCAGACTCCAGTGGCCGAGTTGTGAGACAGCAGGAAGGAAGAGCGGAAAGAGGACCAACGGCTTTGTGAAGAGCGAAATGTCGTGGATTCGGCTCCTCACAGCTTCGTATCCGCCTCGGCGCCAGTCCTCAAAGAAGCGATAGTCAAGGGCGAAGACGGTCGGGAGTTGGTCGTAGAAGAGGCTGCGTCGTTCCACCAAGCGCAAGTAAGCGTCGATAATTGCCTCGGTGATTAGTTCCCCCGTATTTAGGCAATCGTAATCGGAGGGAGACAGAACCACTACTTCCCGTAACATAACGAATTAAAATACGCTATCGTGCAATACGGGGAAAACTAAGCTAATATTTACAACGTGCAATACTAAGCAAGCAAGTGAACTAAGAAGCAAGCAATAAATTATAGAATTAGCAAACAGGGCATGCAAGCAACTGGCGTGCAACCTGAAAGAAAAAGCAGTGCAAGCAAGCAATAAACACAGGCGTTTAAAACATGTTCCCTAAAGCAAGCGTTACCACAACTTAACCTATCTAACGAGCAACAAAAGGTTTTAAGTCCTTTGCATGCACCCTAATATTTTGCTTTTCTCGTGGGTCCCGGACTTCGTAAATGTTAGGATCTTCTCGTTTAACGATCGTGCAGGGCCCTTGAAATTTTGGGGACAGTTTACTTGCAACAGCGTCGGCCGCGGAAGACAAACCCGAACTCGCCTCATTACTTGGTCTCCGATTTGAAAGACGGCTGGTCGGCGCCTCAGGTTGTAAATTTTCGACTGTCGAGTATACGCCTTTTTTAAATTCTTATGAGTCCGCTCGTACATTTTCTTAAACGCAGCCGCTCGTTGGTCGCGGATCGTCTCCAACGACTCCTCTCCAGCACGGTCCGAAACCTGGAGTTCGGGCCCGCAAATCGACCTCGGGAGCTTCAATTGACGACCGAATAGTAATTCGGCAGGGGTGAACCCGGTCGAATCGTGTGTCGCCGAATTGAGTGCAAACTGAAATTCTAGAAGACAAGTATCCCACGACTTATGGTCCGACCCAACAAATTGCGAGATCATCGTTTTGATCACGCGATTCTGTCGCTCGACGGGGTTGGATTGGGGTGTGTAGGGTGCTGTCTGTTGGAATTCGATTGCCCATTCTTTCGCGAGGTCTCTGAAGAGCTTCGAAACGAATTGGGTTCCGTTATCGGTCAGAAGGACTTGCGGAGTTCCGTATCTTAGTAGAATTTGATCCTTGAACCGCGCAGCAACCGCCTTCGCAGTAGCGGTTTTCAAAGGGCTCAATTCTGTCCATTTCGTGAACTGATCCTGGAAAACCAGGATAAACCGCATGCCACTCTTCGAGCGAGGAAGTGGCCCCATTAAATCAGCTGATAGCCTGTACCAAGGACCCTTGGGGTCACGAAAGTACATCCGGCCTACCGGTTGCGTCTGTGGCACCTTATGTGTTTGACATTTCGGGCAAGACCGGACGTAACTCTTTACTGCCTGACGCCACTTTGGCCAAAAGTAATTTTCGCCCACTCGGTTTATCGTTTTCCTGACTCCTAGATGACCGGCCGTCGCCAAGTCATGAGTCTACTTCAGTACCTCATCCCTCAGGGATTCGGGTACACAAAACCTCCATCGATCCATAGTTCCCTGTCTGGATTTACCCAATCGATAAAGCTTATCGTCCCGGACTTGGTACTTGGGAAATTTTCCGGGGTGGGCTTTAACCTTTTGCAATAACTTGTCGGGCCAATCGTTAATCGTCTCTACTCGGTTCGATTCACTCGCATTTGATTCACCCGTCTGTTCGTTGGAGGGTCCCGTGGTTCCTCCAGTAGACGTGACCGCTACTTCGAGTGGAGGTTTGTTATCGTGCGCGACGGTTTGGTTGCGTGAGAGCGCATCGGCCACGCGGTTCAAAGAACCCTTGCGGTACTTTACCTCGAAATCATATTGCTGTAGTTGCATGATCCACCTAGCTAACCTACCAGTGGGTTCCTGTAATTGCATTAACCATTTTAACGCGGCGTGGTCTGTTAGAGCGACGAAGTGGTACCCTTCGAGGTAAGGACGAAACTTCTTCGTTGCCCAAACCAAGGCCAATAGTTCTTTTTCCGTGGTGGTGTAGTTGCGTTCCGCGTCAGAAAGAAGCCGACTGGCATATGCGATCACTACTTCGCGACCGTCCTTGTTTTGGCAAAGTGAGGCACCTAGGCCTTCATTCGACACATCGACTTGAAGGATAAACGTCTTATTGAAGTCTGGGCAAGACAAAATAGGAGCCGAGGTCAGTTTATCCTTTAGCGTTTCGAATGCAGCTTCTTGGGCTTCGCCCCATTCCCATTTACGGTTCTTATGTAGAAGTTGAGTGAGGGGCCTCGAAATTGCCGCGAAGTCACTAACGAAGCGCCGATACCAACCGGCTAATCCAAGGAAACTTCTGAGTGTCTTGACATTCGTGGGCCTAGCGAATTGAGTGATGGCTCGCACTTTCTCTGGGTCTGTACCAATACCCTGATCGCTCACAATGTGACCGAGATAGCGTAATTTAGTCCTACAGAACTGACACTTATCTACGTTGAGGCGCAAGCCCGCACTTCGTAAACGCGCGAAAACGTCTCGCAACAGTGACAAATGTTCTTCGAACGTAGTGGAAACCAGGATAAGATCGTCCAAATAAGCAAACGCCTTGGGCTCGAGTTCGGGACCGATAATCTTATCGAGTAGCCTTTGGAACGTCGCCCCTGCGCTATGTAAGCCAAACGGCATAACTGTAAATTGTAGGAGGCCTATGCCTGGTACCGTGAACGCCGTGATAGGCTTACTATCGTCTGTAAGAGGAACCTGCCAATAGCCTTGTTTCAAATCAAGCGTACTTATATATTTCGCCTGCTTTAACTTCTCCAGGATAGCGTTCGGTCTGGGTAACGGATATGCGTCCCGTATAGTGACGTCGTTGACACGCCTCATATCTACACAAAACCGCATTGCCCCAGAGGGTTTCTTGATTAATACGATCGGACTACTCCAAGAGCTTGTCGACGGCTCGATAACTCCTTCTTTGAGCATCTTATTAACCTCCTTTTTGATAATTTCCTGCATCGCGGGGTTCCTAGGATATGGCCGCTGTTTAATAGGCTCAACGCCATCCTTCACTCTTATCCGATGCTGGATCAACTGAGTCCTACCTGGTACATCTTCAAACAGTTTCAGTTCCTCGGCCAAAAATTTTTCAAGTTGTACACTTTGGTCACTCGTAGGCTCGCTTACCGCTCCGACCGCGGTATCTCGACTGGAAGAATCTCCAAGCCGAGATCTCAACCCTTCCTCGAACCTAACCAGTCCTAGCTCCTCGATCTCATTGATTCCCAAAACTAAGTAGTTGGTAAGGCCGGGAACGTGCAACGCGGTCCACGAGAAAGCTCGTTCGTCCACGAGGCCGCAAACCTCGAAACAAGTTGTCGTCCGGGTGGAGGCCCCATTCGCCATTCGAATCTCGGTCGTGCTATCTAACTCCGGAGCGCCATGTTTACGCAACATGTCCGCCACGTTATCGCCTACTAAGCTAACCACTGCCCCGGTATCGACTAAGCCCTTAAAATGATTCCCATATAATTCGACAGAAACATAAGGCCGGGTGTCAACAGCGTTGCATTCTCGTTTGATCGGTAAATGGAAATTCCTTAGTTGTTGGAGCCAGCGCTCCCATTCTTCGGGGGTTGTCTTCGACGATGTCGTTAGGGACTCAGGCGCCCCCCTTTGCGCTGAGCCCGATACTCGTTTCCCGCTTCACAGTTACACCTAGCTTTTGAGACCCCTTCGGTTTTACAAAAATGGCACTTTAAGGTTCTCGGTTCAGTACAGTCCCGAAACATGTGGCCCTCCTCGTCGCAATTCCAGCAGAGAAAAGGTGTATTGGGGACCTCCTCAGGTTTATTAGCCGGCCGCGGCAGAGAAGCTTCGTTCTTTGATGGGGGCATTTCATTTCTCGGCGGTCGAGCACCAACCGAGTTGTTCGGATTGACGTTCGTTCTTTCTTGCCTGGGCTCTACCCGCCTATTCCAATTCGAGGGGCGTTCATCGAATCCCGCGTGGTCTACGACCTTCTCTTGTCGCCTTTTCCCATGATACGCGGTCTCAGGTACCAACGCGAGAGACGGAGGAGGGGGAGGCCGAAACGTTCTTTTGTCCCGAACATAAGTTTCATAGTCCTCGGCACTTTTAATCATGTCGGCTAGCGTCAAACAATCGTGTCTGCGGACCATAAGCTTATATTCTGGCCGCATATTCGAATAAATGAGATCAAGCTTGTCGTGAGCTGATATTGATCCCCTTCGCCTAATCAGCGTACTTATTGACACGACAAAGTCCCTGAACGATTCGTGATCGCCTTGTGTTCGCTTTCGAATTTCCTCATCTAGACTACGACGATAGCCAGGTGGAAGAAACTGAACTTCGAAATGTCTTCTGAAGTCCTGGAAGTTTTGCCACAGATCCCTACTATTCCGATACCACAACAACGCGGATCCGGTAAATAGCTCGGGAAGCGCTTTCATGACCTCGTCCGGGGATAGAGAGTACGCCTCTAATAGTTCGTCCATCCGTTCAAGGAAAGAGACCGGGCCCTTACGGCCGTCGAAACGCAGATTCCATTTCCGCACCAAGGTACAAATCGAGGGAGTTTCGTGTGCCCAACGCGTTTCGAAACGGGGATTCAAATTCAATCGTTGGATCCCGGTGTTATTCTGAGCCTGATTCGGATAGGCCGACGTCGTTGCGGCTTCGGGATGTGTAATCGCCCCATGGATGTAGTTACTATAAGTCAGATTAGTTGGCGCGGCAAACTTGTATGTACCAGCTCCAGCCGGTTGGCTGAGGTTTCTATTTTCCTCTGACCTCAAGGCAGACACCATTGAGGCTAGGGCGCGTTTGACCTGAGCCGAGTCGGCGTGAGGTGGTAATCCCAGCATTTCCCGGACACTATGCGTCTCGTCTAAGTTCTTCCCCGCTAAATCCTGTTGACTATCTTTAAATGTATCCGGTAATTCAGTAGCTCCCCAAACATTTGGACCCATAGAAGGCATGCCGTACTGGAGTGACGGAGGAATGATGCAAAACGGTTGCCGCCAAAAATCAACAAATATCTTCCGCATTTCGCCTAGAGTACCCTCGGTATACAGTCCAAATTTCAGCATTTCGGCTCGCAATTCATCCTTAGACAGGTTGTAAATCCAGCCTACCCGCGGGTCATCCAATGGTGTTCGCGGTAGGTTCAATTGCATCGGTATGAAAGACCGAGGATTAGTACCGCTCGTAGTGCCCGGTGGGGTGATAGTAGCTGTAGCCGACACGGTCGTGGTTATCAAAGTCTCGACGGTCGTGGTCGTCAGAGGTGCGATCGCCGTCGTCGCAACGATAGGGGCCGGCGTCGTCGTAGCTACATTCGAAGCCTGGGTAGTCGATCTAGTCGTGGTTTGAGGCTGGTCCTCATTTTTCTTTTTAGTTTTAGGCCTTTCAGGCGATACTACATACATCAAAGAAAAGAATCTGAACCAAACGCGCAAGAATAACTTCCACGGACCCATGTTTACCAAACTCAATTAAAATATTTATGATGCAAATAATAATTATAGACTTCAATCTTCCCCAAAGACACTATCTAATTTAATTTAGCAGGTTAAGAACACGTACGACAACAATGTCCTTAACTCAAGTAAAATCTAAGTCCAATTAAGTTTAATTTCTGTCCCTATTTTTCGGGCGCCATAAGATGTGACGACTCAACCGTATTCGTGATTTTTTTTCCAATTATTGATACTCGCAAATGATTCGTGAGCGTCGCCAACACCTTAAACAATTTTGTTCCGGAGCTCAGCTACTCTGAGTCCGTCCAAGGTTCATTCGTGACGGTTATCCAACGATACTATAGTCGGTACGTCGAGACCGTAATAGGCGATACGCAAGACCAACACCGACAATTGACCAAAAAATCTTAATACTAAACTAAACAGTAAACATGGTCAAAATAAAGAGAGGATTACCTTAAATATATCGAAGTGTAGGTTCCGCGGACCGGGTCTCGCCTCGCGCGAAATCAGGCGTCATAGGTGAGTAGAACGGCTAAACGGGATTTGAGCGGTATGACTACACGCTCTATGAGGGGCTACCGGTTGGCTTTGTTTACATCCAGCTTGCAACGTAAGTACGAACAGATTAGACGGCTTCTAATGTCTGGATAAGTTTTAAAAAATACATTAATGTAAGCGCCCCGTTATTATAAGATTTAAACCCCGATCAAGGCTCCTGGCTAGATACTAGAATTTAATCGAACATAATGAAGCAATTGACTTGTCAACATAACAAAATAATCAATCAGGAGGGTCTAAATCTTTAACTTTGACAGGATATTTGGCCTCGTAATTTACCGAAGTTAATGCATGCTGAAGGCAATTTGCAAGACAATAAATCTAATAATTTTACACATTTATCGTGCACCTAACAGGAACGGTCGTGCATCGTTGCACGTGCGAAAATAAAGTTGATTACGTGCTCTACAAAAATGGTAACAAAACAAACAAGCTCAAAAATAAATTGCAACAATTCCTACAATACTCGGAAATAGCCCACGCGGCCAAAATAATCAATTATAACAATCACGACAATCGAAACTTACGTGTTCTCGGGTCGACACCACGAGTCATAGAACGTAAGTCCGTATAGCTTTGCGGCGCGCCGGGGACTGACTTGCCTCTGGGGCCGTCAAGCCGGCTCCGGGGTGGGGAGGCAGGCGACGTCAGCGCGGCCAGTCTAGTGCGGCGGACGCTGGAAGCTGTTTGCATGCCCGGCGTACTGTTCGACCATCGTGACAAAAGCGAACTCCGCAAACATAAAATCGCCTCTCGCGTAAATAATGGATAGGGTGAATGACTAGCAAATAAAATTGTTACTGGTAGAATTTTGGGCCGTTACAATATTTATTAGAAACATGTCAATACCTTGAAAACTAAACACTATAGTAAAAAACGGGTTACGGCATTGAATTCAGCGTAAAAATTTAGTTTGAAATAATGGGTCACAATACTAACGTCATATTTTAAATAACTTGTCTCATTTCATAATGGCGGACCAAGATGGCGGTTTAAAGTTATTACCTCGTCAAAATGCAGTTACAGCCACTCAACAAATATTGCCTGTGGTTCCTGATCAATATCTCTGGAAAAGTAGACGAAGAAAAGATGAGCTTAAAATTTTGATAAACGATATCCGGAGAAGCCGCCATTTTGAAACGTGATTTTTTTGGTTCTCCCGTAGACCATTTTTGTCCGGTATTGGATGTGTCGGAATAAGTATTTCTTTAGCAGATTTCCATTAAAAAACGATTGTGCTGAAATTTGGTTTAAGGTTATGAGCTTTTTAACAATTTAAAAAAATAAAAATAATAAATTCGTTATATTTAAATAACGAAATAAGATTTTTGAAAACGGACTTCAGGATTGTAATTAGCGTAAAAATCTAGTCCTAAAATGTGGACATATGACCACCTTTACTTTTGAAAATAATATTTGAAATCCAAAATGGCGGATCCAAGATGGCGGCCAAAAGTTTTTACCTAGGCAAAATGCACGACTAGCCACTCAAAAATTATTCGCGGTGGTCTCAACTCAATATCTTGTTAAATGTAGATAAAAAATGCAGTCGAGTGGCTTTTTTCAAAAACTTCCCAATGTTAAAAAAAACCGCCATTTTGAAACGTGATTTTTGGGGGTTTCCCGTAGACCGATTTTGTTAGATTTTGGATATGTTTGAATAAGTATTTTTTTGTTATATTTTCATGAAAAAAGGTTGTGTTGCAGTTTGGTCTCAGCTGGTGAGCATTTTAACAAATTAAAAAAAATTAAAAAATTAAATTCGTTATATCTTAAAAACAAAAACAGATTTTTGAAAACAGATTTAGCATTGGAATCAGCGTAAAAATCTAGTTCTAAGTGATGTGTCACATGACCACCTTTGTATTTGAAAAAAAATAATTTAATCCAATATGGCGGATCCAAGATGGCGGCCAAAATTTAAAATCCTATGACAATGAAGTATTACCCCCCTAACGGTTTTCTGTAGCATTTCTAATTTTATATCTATAGAGATGTAGTTGAAAACTAAGAGTAAAACTTAATTTTAAATTTTTCCATTGTAATCCGCCATTTTGAAACGTAATTTTATGGAGTTTCCCATGGACCGATATTGTCCGATTTTGGATATGTTAAAAAGCACAGGGCTTCAATTTACGGCACTTATTATTAATAGTACAAATTTTCTTACATTTTATAATACAACCCTGCAATTTATTTTCAAAAATATCATAAGCTAGAGAAGCGTTATTTTGCTCATAAACATCCGACCAGTCCATATCAGCCAATAAGGCATCGAGCCTATCGTAGCAGATAACAGTGCGGGTGAGTGTGGCGGGCTCGTCGGCAGCGCAGCGTCCGTCCCGCTCCCACCGTAGCCGCAGCGATGTCATGTAGTGGTCGGTCACATCAGCCTTCACCCCCGCTGCCTCCGCCGTATACGGCCGCTTATTACTAGACCATCTAGCAAATATGTGGTCGATGCACGAACATGTAGTTCCCGTTACTCTTGTAGGCTCGTTTATAAGAGATTCTAACCCAAAACCAGCCATCGCTATTTTATAATTATCGACATTATTATCATCATATTTTAACAAGTCTACATTCATGTCACCTATTAAAACTAAATTTTTTATCTGGTTATTGCTATTAATTAAGTTGTTTTCAAATCTCATTTATAAACGATTGAACAGTATAACTATGCATTCTGTAAATTGCTAATAAAACAAAATTATACTCATTTATCTTCAGATTTACTTTGAGTATATCAGCTGATGTAAGATTTAATTGTTCATTATGTATAAGAGTAACGTTAGAAGAGCATTTTACATATACCGCTACGCCTCCAGCACGATAACCTTCATTCGTACACAGTTATAGTTCATAGTTGGGTAATTTGTAAAACATAGCTTCATTATGTTTTATGCACACCTCAGATAATACAACAATTTCAGGAAGTTCGTTGAATACGCTCAACTCAGCCACAAATTGATCAAAGTTTTTCCTTAAACTACGGATATTTTGGTGTAAAATTAAGCAATTATTGCAGTTTATTCATAATTAAAGTTTGTTTTTTCATATAAAAGATGTAATTCCAAATTTATTATGTTGTAGTAGGCCTAATCGTTTTTAACACATTGACATACAAATACAAACATAAAAAATAAATAGATAAAGTAAGTAAAATCATAACTATTTCTCTGCATGTTGATGTTACCTATATTTAAATGCTCACACCAGTCTACGTTCATTAAGTTGACCTTTGCTAGCAGGTTATTTGGTGTCTAAATGTTCGGAATAAATGTAGAAACAATTTTATGAGACCTATATTAACGGATTAGCTTGTTTACATATCGTAAAATGAATTTATTTATAGAAAAATGTAATAATTTTTTATCTGGGACTGTTTAAATTACGTTGACACGTTTACACCAAGGTTAACATCACTAAACGTTATATCACTGGATGCGGAATTTAATTCTAAAACATTTTTGTATTTGCATGTTTTACCTAGGAAGTGCCGTTTTTAGTAATACAGTATTTAGTAAAATGTTGCAGGTCGTGCGTTCATGGCGGGCGCCGCGCGCCGGCGCGGCGCGCGGCGGTCTAGCCTGCGCGGCGATGTACGTTGCATCTCATTAACGTTACATTGTTGCATTACATTGTTGTTTCAATACAAATTTTTATGTAATTATGCTCTTAAATTACAAATTAATTGCTACGAATTTGTCACGTTATCCACTTTTCATATGTTACGACGCATATTAATTTCAATTAATTAAAAATGTTATTGAAATACAATAGTAATTCTTATTTAAAGAGAAATATTTAACTAATATTTAAAATCTATGAATTGTACACTATATAAACTGTGTTTACATCTAAAAATTTATATTATTATGATATTTAGTAAAGTGTTGCGGGGTCGCGGAGGTGAATGCTAGTGACAAGACGCACAGCCCAGTACAGCTTTATGCTAAATCACATGTACTTGCGCTCTGCATTGACACTTGATGAATGATACATTTTAACTTTAAACGATATTGTTACCACCATTTTAAGATTTTTATAGATTTTATTCCCTATAAGAACGGGTACAACTGTTATTATAGTCTTTATACATTTAAAAAGTTAGTTGTAAAGTCATAAGTGTTCACACATTAATCATCATTAAAATGTTTAACTTAACAGGAGGTATTGTTCTTACGTACAAAATCTACAAAGCATGTCACACAATTATTAAACTATCGGTTATTAAATATGTAATCAATAATAAAAGTCGTAATAAATAATGCAGTAGAAAATTTTGTTTGTCGATTTTTTTTACATTCTGAAATTGAATAATAAATCTAAAACTACAAGTTATAACAGATATTTTACAGAAATTATTTACAACACTTTTTATGCCCTGAGTGAAGGAAGCTCTCTCTGTCCTTTTTATTTAAGTATTATATATGGCTTATTTTTTCATTGCAGCTGGTAGAGGAGGACTTTCCATTAGGATAGGTCGTAATCGGTTCTCCATTAGTTGCCATCCAAAGCTTTCTAGCTTGGGCATTGTCATGTTTGAGTTTCTGGCATTTATGTACAGTAGGAAGCACATTAAACTTCTAAGTACATGGAATTAAATGCATCTTCTGTAGGTGGCAAAGCCCTGATTTCCCGCTTGGATTTTAAAAATAGGCGATATCGCAAATTGTCCAGACTTTGTATGTTATCACATGCGCCGTACAGATAAAGGAAACATCTGCGTGCATCTTCAACAATGGCAAGTGTAATTTCTTCGTTCGTTTTCATCTTCATATTTAGTGATGGCTTTCATTTTTCCTGCTAGTTGTAATGCGACATTTACTGCTCTTTTTTTCCCACATCGAAATTGATAGCTGGTTTGGTCATTGCCTGTTAATATGTAAACAATAGCGATGGTGTTTACTAGTTCTCGTACTGTTACTTCTTCAGTGCTATTCACCTTTTCTAAAAGGTTTGACAGTAGAATGTGTACTGCTGTACACTGATTAGTTTGTTAGAGCCATATTTCCTTTATTTGTTGGAGGACTGGAAATTGGAGTAGAGCTATGATGGCAATGTCGGTGTCACTAGTGAAAATGATCGCTTTTGTTAAGCCGTCATGTTTTGAAGCGTAGTTAAGATGAGCGAATATTCTAGTATCAGCTTCCTCATGTTCATTACATTCTAGATCTTTTATTTTGGTAACTTTGCCATTGTGTATTTCAATACATGTGGCTCGATCGTTGAATGTACCACCTAGAGTCAAACGAACATTTTCTGTGACCATTTCTGGTTTTGAAATCCACATTTCTGACAAGTAATTTAGGAGATTTGCTTTGTTTTTATTGTTCTTTATAAATACTTGCCATGGTGGAATGACAGCCTCAGATAGCATTTCAAAAGTAGGTGGTTCTGAAACGTTGGATCATCTATCTCTTTCAGCTTGTTTCAAACTTTTGTCCGGTGGAAAATCGTATCTGTCTCCAACAAAGTGAACATACAAACAGTCTTTTGGTTTTAACTTTAGGATCTTGTTCAAATAAGCCTCTTGAAGCTCTCCAAAAGTCTTGGCCCTCATATCTTTATAAACTTGAATGAAATACATTGCGTCAATTATAAAAACTGGTGGATTTTCTGATGGGGTTATACTTAGAAATTCCAAATTCGGAGCTTGGTCTTTTAGATATTTTATGAAGTCACTTTTATTACCCTTTCTCATGACAACATCGTTCTTAGTACTATCCCCACGTTCAAATAAAGAGGAAGGATATTCAAACCATTCAAATGAAAACATTTCTTTTCTTCGCTCTTCAGGAAAATCTTGTATGAGCAATAATTGTCTCGTTATATTCCCTTCTTCTTTAAGGAACATTTTTGACTTTTTAACTTTTGTTTTTTTATGTTTTTCAAAGGTTTTTACTTTGAATGATGTTATCTTTTGCTGGTTCTTTTCAATAGTTTCATTAAGCACCTGAATTCCCTTTTCCTTAGCTCTTATGAAGTCTTGCTATTTTAGAATCTCGCCCGAAACAATGCTCAAAAGATTTGTTGTTGGTTTCTTAAACGGATTAATAGTACGAGTACTCAAGAACTGAACCAACTGATTTACTATTTCATAATCAGTAACTGAGGACCTTTTGCTGTCATTATGATGATGTTTTCGGGGACATTCTTTGTCCATACTTGCCATGCTTTTTACACTCTCAGAAACTTGAGCTAAGTAGGGTGCAGTTTTTATATACTTGTCTTTTGTGTTTTCATTGTCAGTTATTCCTTTAAAAAGTATTGTTTTTCCATCCTTATTGTAAGATTTTTCTAGAGCTAAATCCGTCCAGACGCCGTTAAATGCCCCCTTCGTCGTTCGAACACAAAAGTTCCCATTGACAAATTCAGTATAAACAGAAGGATGTGTTGATGGTAGTGATTCCATGTCACTTAGATACATTGGCACGGCTTGAGCATAGTTGTGGTGCCCACAGGAAATCATGTAGGGGAGCATATTTTTAGTTTCCCTTAAATGGTCGTGCCAATCACCCCCTCTTTCGGCTTCCAAGTACCGCTTTAAAATTAATACCATCTCCACAAACATGTTCCAAAATTTTCCGGTTGGAGATAAACTGCTCACAAGTGTGTTCCAATTAGACTGTATTAATTTAAGTTGATCTAAAATCAAATTCATTTGTCCATTTTCGAACTTATTCTCTTCCTCATTTTCTTCAAATGTCTCAATCGCAGCTTTCAAGGCGACTAGGCTGTCGTGTCCATTTTTAAACGACCAATCTTCGAATTCTTTCCATTGAACCCTAAATACAGCCTCACCGTCTAGAGAGAAATATCGAACCATTTTATAATAATCTTTCCCATTTACGATTTTGTTTGCTGTCCCTTTTCCACAAATATTGTTGATAAACAAAATTTCCTGCAATCCGCTTCCTCGAAATAGGTATCCCATACACTGCAAAAGGTTCAGAGCTATATGGAAACCTCCAAGCCTAATAACAACATTTTGATACTCCTGCGGATGTTTAATCTGAATAGCCTTAATCGTGTATATGTTTTGATCACAGGTAATAATGGTTGTTGTTTGGTTTAGTTTGTCACTTAGGGAAAGAAAGTATTTTAAGGATGTCAAAACAACGTCTGGATTAGTCGGAGACTCAGGAAATAACGGGCCGTAGGAAATACTTGTCTTTTCTTTTGGATGATTCAGTCTTATCTTTTCATGGAATTCAGCCCAAGATAGTTGAGAAATACTATCTCTGAGTACCGTTAGTTCATTTGGACTTGTTGAGGAATATATGCGAAGTAACATCCAAACAATACTGTGGTCATCAAGCTTGACAACTGATGTAGTCTCACCATTAGTCAAACCTAGGTTCAATCTTGGATTCACAACGTTTGAAAAAGATCTTGCGTTTACTTTATCCTCTCTATTAAGATCACATTTAATTATTTCCACGTTGCTTGGATTATTTACGGTAACATCTCGCCCCTTCTGTATCGGTATTTTGGATGCTATTTTGTCCATAGAAGACGGTTTATATTGGTAGATCACATTAGTTGTGCAGTGGAAACTTTCTCCAGAATTAGACTCATTTTTCAAATCTAAATTGTCAAGAGCACACTGGAAAAAACATTTTTCTCGAGGTTTGACGGAATGAAAACGCCCTCAGCTTTAACATTTTCATTAGTTTCATTTGCAATAGTCGTTAAATACCTTTGAGTTGAGTTGTAACTTATGCTACTTCCGAGCCTGTTTAAAACTGTAGTGACATTTTTACTGCGACATTCACGTAAAACATACATACCTATCCCTACATGCTTTGGCATTGGAAGTTTCGTCAAAGAACTCATAACATCTTGTCCTAATAAGATAACATCGTTATTCTGTTCTTCATTTAGGGTTAGCCTTCCCTCTTCGTTTAAATCAAACTCTTCATCATATTTCATCCAAGCAAGATGATTATACAAGGGTATTGGAATCCTCGATAGTGCTTCTTTTGTAGTTAAGTTAAAACTCTTATCAACACTTTTTACATCACTAAGACCTTTTGCATGGGACAAGATTTCCTTTCTCAAATATTTAGCACAAGTTTGTAATTGTGAGGGGTTTGGTGCTATTTTAGCCGTTGACCTTTTCATTTCATCTTTGTTAGCTTCCGGTTGATGGAATATGTAATCTTCTATTTCATTCTTAAAAGTTATTAGAGCATCAATTAAATCCCTTACTTGAATGTTAGCTGAGCAGACAATGGTAGGGAACCCCTGACGATCGAGAAATCTAATGTCATCTCCATACGCTTGGAGAAGTTTATTTTTTAAGCGATAACTTCTGTACGATTCAGCTGTGTCTATACATTTATTTTTAAGGTAGGAATGAAATTGTTTTGTTAAATCATTAAGATAAAATACTTTATTATTTTTTACTAAGTCACAGTGTATTTCTTTAAGGAATTCTTCAAAAGCTTCATTATGTCTATTTATTCTTGGATTTTCTAAACGAGTCCATGCGCAGAAAATTTCCGCGCATGTAGGGGAGGTAAAACCCCTCCCGTCATTCATCTTTCCCCTTCAAACTGGGGAACGGATTAGAGGAACTATTTCTTTTTCGTATGCAACTGCTATTTAGAAACATGTTTTTAATGTTGACTGTTCTTTTACCCGTCGCAGTTGCAACAGTTTCTTTTTACTATTATTCAAAAGACAGCTGCGAAGAATGTTTTGGGTTTCTTGTTTATAGATCAGAGGATGAAAAGAAAATTACGAGTAGAGAAAGGTTTTTTTGTCGTACATACTATATGAAATAACGCATTTTAAGGGCATATTTTTCATGTTAACCACTTTTTTAACGTTTAGCTTGACAATTATAGAGTGTGCGTGGTATATTTTTCCATCTCCGTAGTGGTGAAGAACAAAATTGTAAAGATTACTCACAACTGAACTTGGCACTGCGTGTTTACCAGGCCTAGAAAACATTCGCAACGAACAAGTTAAAATTGAACTATTGTCTGCCTGGTGTAAGCTTATTAGTGAACAAATTTTAGGTAAAGCGAATATGAACCAATTATAAGATTCTTATACGTAAAATATCAGAAATTAGGATGTACTAAAAACACACATAGTTAGGATTGCAGATGTAGAGCTTATTTGGTTTTTAAACACCGATTAATAGCCTACTTTTTGAAAAATCCTCTTTTGATTGATTAAACAAACTTTCAGCATGGATCGTTCCTAAGCGCTCTTTCAAGGCCTCAAACAGCATAATACACCGAATGTTTGCAGGGAAAGTCAGGTTCACCCTGGTTTGACGATAGTGAACTCCCACCTTTTTTGACGTTCACTCCTGCTCGTTATAGATCACTTTCGCATTCGTCAGCACTCGATCTAGTAGGCCCAAAGCCCTAAACACATAAAATAGAGCTTGCATCACATATCAGAAAATCCCGCACCGTCTTGGATATCAACGTTAATTTATCCGCTTAACACTGATGCCTTCTTTTATATTTATTGGTTCGCGAGTTTGAATCGCTAAAATAGTGGCACTTTACGTTGTTCTGGTGTGACTGCACCCTTTCTCATGCGTGCACGCTAGCGAACTATGCGCCTGAGAACATAAGGGTAGGCTAATGTTACTCTTGTCGAGTTCTAGAATCAAATACCATTAGTTTTAACCCTCTCCCATCATTATATACGATTTGCTAAACTAATAATTGATCAATTATATAAAAAACCTAATATAACTTAATACTTGAATTATGCTGTGATTATTTTTGAGATAAGTATTGTAACAGCCATTTTGTACAAAACATTATCCCTTAAAAATAAGCATTCACATATACAATGTGTAACTAATCCATTTTTTAACATTATTTATATTCGGCCATAGATATTTCTTTTCTTGCTGATAGCCTTAATTTGAAAAGCTATCAACAGCTGTTTTATTTTGAAAACCATTTTATTCTTCTCCCGACGACATGAAAACAAACATTCGTAACTAATACAAGTTACAAAGTATTAGGTTCAGGGATTATCGTATCAAAGTGACGTATGTAACAGATGTCACGAAACTGTTAAATTAAAAAAAACAACAAAAAAAACATATTTGCTTCAGCCAATCGTGATCGAGCATGTCACGTTGAGGGACTGTGATTGGTTAACACTTCCCCTCACAAGATTCTCCATTTCTCTCGCACAGTATCTCAGAAAGTGGTCCCGTTAAGAAAATCGGTCAATATATTAGTTTCTTCTGGTTTTCTAAGTAGGAACTCAGTCATACAAGATTTGTGATATTTAAATCCTGCCCTGATCAATGAAGGTTTCATCTCTGTTCCGTATTTGTTCTAATATTTTTCTTTCGCCTAGTTCCAGAGCTTTACTTCTCACTGATTGTTGTCTAGTACTGCATGAAAGTAAAACCAGCTTAAAGCATCCTTTTGAATCCCGTTGCTTTTCACATAAAAAACATTTGTTGAAGTTAAGTTTTGATTTTTTAGAGTATATTTCCTCATGATCGTTTTTATTTTGACTGGATAGCTCTATTTTACGTTTCACTGCTGTTTTTGCATTGATTGATTTTATTTTGTCAGGATTTATTTCCTCATGATCGCTTTTATTTTGATTAAATATTTCCACTTTACGTTCCGCTGATTTGTTTTCATTGATTGATTTTAATTTTTTAGGGTGAGTAAAACTACTCCTACAGCTTCTATGTAACACAGGATTTTTTTAAGAATTCATCTTCACATTGCAAATCTATAAAAAGTCTATTGAAGCAACTGTCTTTTCTTGTCTCTAAGGCTTTTTTGAAAGTAAGAAATCCTCGCTTCGTTAATGAGTTCAGTTCTTCACTGGGTATGTCTATTTGGTAAATGAGACATTTTGAAAAGTCACTATGTATTTCAATTTCATTTTCAAACAAATTATTTTGAAAACACTGATTTGAATTCATTATATCATTAAATAACAAAAGAACTAGAATAGTCAAATTCAATTTAGTCAAACTTATCATTTGTGATTCTTTTAAATAACAAGTTCATTTTCATTGAAACCGAGAATACTTACTGGAAAACATAAATCAAATAACTTAAAAACCATGATAAAAAAGGAAGTGGTGTACCTTTTGGATGTAATAGAATTTGGTAGAGATTATAACTCTAATAGTGTTGTATTTTCAAGTCCTTTCTTTTTAACTAAAAAAATTACAACTAAACCGCACTAATTATTATAAAAGCGATATAATAAAACCAAAAGATGAATTCTCATTTATAGTAGTGAATAGAAAATCACTGTATTTGCTAAGACCTTCAAAATAAAATTAAAATTTAGCTCAACGCCATTGAATAAATTTATACACTTTTATTTAGACATTTTTAATGATAACCCTATTAAATTATATTTCTAAATTTCATTTTAAAATAAATACAATTTAGTCTCTCAAAAACATAAGCATTTTGTAAAGTAGAAAGGATTCTAAAAGAACTCTAATTTCTAAAAATAACTCAAAATAAAGGAAATTACAAGGTAAAAATTGTACAAACGTAAATAATTTAAGAATATTAAACCAGACTGGAAATTTTTAATTTTAGCAGACTGAAAGCTAAACTTTTTTTACATTTCAATAGTTGAATGTTTCTTCCAACGTAATATACAATTGCGTAATATAAACTTCTATGGCATATTTCGGATTTCCGTATTCAAATATAAAATACATTGAAGAGATAGAGAGAGATACATTGAAACACTCATCATAACTATTACGTACAAACAAATTTGATATTTAAGTAACACCCATTCCTTTTTTATAATTAAAATCCCTAGGCTTATTGACACTCAAACAGTATTTTCACATATAGTAAACACGTTACAGTCTTTCAGCGAAACGGAAACGACGACTGCTACTGTTAATCAGCTGATTTAGAAATGAGCCACAAGATTCCGACCGTTCCGCCATAGAGATAGAATACATAGAATGTGCATAGAATATATTTAAGTATATCTAGTTAAAAAAAAATGTTTTGTAAAATATTTGTTATGGCTTATAGTTTTAGATTTATTATTCAATTTCAGAATGTAAATAAAAATCGACAAACAAAATTTTCTACTGCATTATTTATTAAGAGTTTTATTATTGATTACATATTTAATAACCGATAGTTTAATAATTGCGTGACATGCTTTGTAGATTTTGTATGTAAGAAACAAACACAAGGAAACCAGGAGGTTGCTACTGTTAAATTAAACATTTTAATGATGATTAATGTGTGAACACTTATGACTTTACAACTAACTTTTTAAATGTACAAAGACTATAATAACAGTTGTAAGAAAAAATAATCCACAACAACTGTAAGCTGTACCTGTTCTTGTAGGGAATAAAATCTATAAAAATCTTAAAATAGTGGTAACAATATCGTTTGAAGTTAAAATGTATCATTCATCAAGTGTCAATGCAGAGCGCAAGTACATGTGATTTAGCATAAAGCTGTACTGGGCTGTGCGTCTTGTCGGCACGGCAGTTGCCCGTTCACTAGCATTCACCTCCGCGACCCCGCAACACTTTACTAAATATCATAATAATATAAATTTTTAGATGTAAACACAGTTTATATAGTGTACAATTCATAGATTTTAAATATTAGTTAAATATTTCTCTTTAAATAAGAATTACTATTGTATTTCAATAACATTTTTAATTAATTGAAATTAATATTTGTCGTAACATATGAAAAGTGGATAACGTGACAAATTCTTAGCATTTAATTTGTAATTTAAGAGCATAATTACATAAAAATCTGTATTGAAACAACAATGTAATTAATGAGATGCAACGTACATCGCCGCGCAGGGTAGACCGCCATGAACGCACGACCTGCAACATTTTACTAAATACTGTATTACTAAAAACCGGCACTTCCTAGGTAAAACATGCAAATACAAAACGTTTTAGAATTAAATTCCGCATCCAGTGATATAACTTTTAGTGATGTTAACCTTGGTGTAAACGTGTCAACGTAGTTTAAACAGACCCAGATAAAAAATTATTACATTTTTCTATAAATAAATTCATTTTACGATATGTAAACAAGCTAATCCGTTAATATAGGTCTCATAAAATTGTTTCTAAATTTGTTCCGAACATTTAGACACCAAATATATTAAAATTGATCTACTAGTTTTTGTGCTATCGATATATTTGCGTGGTTAGTACAGTAAAAATGTTTAATAACAAATCAAACTTTAACTCATCGTAAATACCATTTTGCAAGAGAGTATATCAAGCCAACATTGGTTTTCACATGCCCCAGAGTGTAAAATAAAAGGTCAAATCGATTAAAAGAGTATGTCTTTCGGGTGCCACCTCCCCCCTTATTTGGGGCACTGGGTCCCGGACTATATAGGAGAGGATTCATTGTGTTAATGAATGATGAAATTCAAATTTATGTATTTTAAATCTTGGAATGCCGCTACAGATAAAAACAAAAATGACAAATAGAAAATGGCAAAGTCTTAGCCTATTTCATAATATTTTCTGTAATACGTATTTTATATTATTGTTAATAAAATAAAACTATAAAAACCGGTCAAAACACTATACCGGGTGTCCCATAATAAGTCCCCCCTAACTTTTTCCTACATTTTTTCAAATATCAATTTCACACCACCCCCAAACATTATTGGGTTAATACTTCATTTTGAGGGGGTACCCAATTTTGGCCGCCATCTTGGATCCGCTATATTGGATCCAAAATATTTTTTTCAAACGTAAAAGTGGTTTTGTGACCCATTTTTTTGAACTAGATTTTTTCACTGATTACAATGCCGCAATCCGTTTTTTAATATCTCAATTGGTTCTCAAGATATGGGTACTTTAAATTTATTTATTTTCAACCAATTTAAACATTACAAATTGAAAAAATAGGCCCATAACCACAAAATAATGCTAGATAGTGACAAATAACCACCATCAGTCATTGTTGAGCGATTTACACTTATCTTTCACCAATGTAAATTTTTTGGCCGCCATCTTGGATTCGCCATTTTGAAATGGGGTAAGTTATTTCAAATACAAAGTTGGTATTGTGACCCATCATTTCAAACTAGTTTTTTTACGCCGAATTCAATGCCGCAACCCGTTTTCAGCTATAGAACTTATTTTTTAAAACATTCATATTTTTTTAGATTTTTAACAGAAACATGTCAATATCTTTAAAACTAAACAATATAATTAACATAAATGAAACAGTCAAACAGGTAATTGTTTAAATAGCAAGAACAAGATGAAAGCATTGTTAGAAGAAATCTTTTAAAGGTTAACAAGTTTAATTTTTTTAAGTAATTAGCGGAAGATATTGAGTGGTATAACGAAAAATATAGTTCATCAAACGAGACCAACGTTGCTTTTCGTTACACAGCCATTTTTACCTTGGCTCAAGGGCCTCGGTCGAAAACGGATAAAAGGAAAAAAAGGACAAAAACTAAAAAAAGAAAAACTAGGACTAAAGGTGATCACGTCAGGGAAATGACATAAATGTCGGTTAGTTAGGAGAATAGTATATTTCAATATTAGGACTAAAGTGACACTTCATACTAGGTCAAGTTTTTCGACCGAGGCCCTTGAGCCAAGGTCGAAAAATGGCTGTGTAACGAAAAGCAACGTTAGTCTCATTTGATGATCTATATTTTTCGTTATACCACTCAATATCTTCCGCTAACTACTTAAAAAAATTAAACTTGTTAACCTTTAAAAGATTTCTTCTAACAATGCTTTCATCTTGTTCTTGCTATTTAAACAATTACCTGTCACTTTAGTCCTTTTATTGAAATATACTATTCTCCTAACTAACCGACATTTATGTCATTTCCCTGACGTGATCACCTTTTGCTATGTCAGGATCCCCTTCTGCCTAACTGCAGCGTTTGTGGTATTTTGGAGACTTTCATGATTCAAAACATGAGTGACTTAAGTTTTAAGTTAGCTAAAGTTTTTCCATTATATAAATCGAACGACATCACGAACAAGAATAATTTCCGGCCAATCTCTTTGCTCAGCGTTTTTACTAAAATAATTGAGAAGGCAGTGAAAGATCAATTAATTTTTTATCTACAAACAAATAATATTCTCAGCGAGCGCCAGTACGGGTTTCGTCGGGACAAAAATATTTCAGATGCTTTGTTTGATATTAATAAAGAATTGAATCACGCGATTTCAGATAAAAATCACCCACTGTTAATTTTTTTAGATTTGAAAAAGGCATTTGATTCTGTAGATCGTTCAAAACTACTTGGTAAAATGGAAGAAATAGGTATACGGGGCAACGCCCACGCTTGGTTCGCAAGTTACCTTTCACATAGATCACAGTATGTTTCTATCTTTGATATAAGTAGCGATAGAATGCCAGTAGACTACGGGGTGGTCCAAGGCAGCAATCTTGGGCCAGTACTTTTTTTAATATATATCAATAACATCTCAAAATTAAATTTATTTGGAAAATTATTTTTATTTGCAGACGATAGCCTCATTTTCCTCCAGGGAAAGACCTGGCCCGAGGTAAAAGAAAAGGCTATGCATGATCTTATGATAGTAAAAAAATGGTTAAGTCAAAATGTTCTCTCCTTAAATGTTTCCAAAACAAAGTTCATGCCAATATCTATAAACAAGAATACAGATTACGATTTAGATAACCTCATCATTCACGACTGTGACGATTACCGTAGTACTGTTTGTAAATGTGATTTTATAGAAAAGGTAAACTCATATAAATATTTGGGTGTATTTTTTGATGAGCGATTAAAATGGAACGATCACATTTTTTATTTGAGAAATAAAATCCGAAAATTTATTTTTGCTTTCAAACAAATGAATGAAGTTTTAACATTTAAGGAATTAAAGATGGCTTACTATGCCTACGTTCAATCTTTGTTGTCATTTGGTATAATAGCATGGGGCGGATGTTATAAAAGTATACTAGAACCTTTAAATGTAGCTCAAAAATCTGTCTTAAAAATGGGGTTTGGGAAATGTAGACGATACCCGACTGACGCTCTGTTTGCAGAAATATCTGTCTTTACAGTTCGTCAATTATACCTAAAGAGTATTTTAATTAATATTTTCAAAAACCATGGCGTCATTTTTCAAGAAATCTCCCACAGTCACAACACTAGATATTCTTCAAAAATTGGAATCACGGTTTTGCCAATTAATTACACCTTTTCCACGACTAACTCATTTTACATCTCACACATAGTTTACCGCAATATTTGTAACTTTTTTAGTAACCTTAAGATTTTTGAATGTCCCTCCCTAAGTTTGTTTAAAATCCGAGTAAATGAATTTATCTTCAGCTTAGGTACGGACAACGCCGATGCTATCATCACGGCCGATTACAGACGTGTCTGACCCGACCTTTGCACCTACTGTTTCTCCCCCCCCCCCCTACCGCACCTCTCTCTCCTGCTTGCCGGCAGGATTCAGGATAGTTATTTCCCACCAACCTTTACTCAAGTTTTTTTTTCCTTTACTCAAGTTTTTTATATTTTAAGTTCTGAGTTTAGTCAAGAATTTTTTCATAAAACAGATATAGCAACTTTTAAATTCCCTACCGTACTTCAACCTCAACTATTCTTATTAACATTTTTTTAATTATTCCCAATTTTGTGGTCTTAGTTATAATTTGTAAAGCAACCCAGCGGACGCACAGGCAGTACCTGCCTATGTCTGCTGATTTCCTTATCTTTCATTTTCACTAAAGGCTACAACAATTATGTATATTTTAGTTTAGTTTATTATTTATAAACGATTTATGTTTACAATCATTTTGTTATTTTTCATGTCAGTAGCTTAAGCTTGTATGGGAATAAACTTTTCTTTCATTCATTCATTCAAAATCGATATGAATGTAGCTATAGTTTTCACTCTCGGATTTAACAAATTAGAAAACGATTTTGAAATCGGGATCAGCTCTAGGACTCTATTTTTAAGAAATTTTAGGGACAAAAAATTCAGTATTTTACTCTAAGAAATTTTGTCACTGATTGGTAAAGAGTGGTTAAAATAAATTTGCAAGTTAAGCTTACTCCATGGATCTTATAGATCCAACTAAGTAGTTACCTTTCCCTGTTGGAGCAGTCTTTATCCCTATTGGAGTTGTAATGTTCTTGAAGAATAAATATCTGTTATTTTGAGTGTAGGGATTCATTATTACTTGGGGCGTTCGAGTAATCGATTATCGAGCTTTTTTGAGCCGAGTTTACACTACTAGACTCGACTCAAAGTTTTGAAAAATACACGGAAGTTTGGGTAGTGTAGTTACTCCCGCCGGTTACCCGTCATTGGAACGCGCGATTGCATTTTACGGCCGTTTTTCACACAGGCAACACCAGTCATGAAAAGCTACTCTAAAACTTTTGTTATTTTACTTGAATTAAAGTGTTTTTTAGTCATTAATATAAATATATTTGTATAGTATTTTTTTCCTTTCTATAATTTGAGATATTTTCTTACTCAGTGAGACAGATTTAACTTTAATTTCTAGATCTATAAAAATACTTACAAAAACTCTTTTTTAAAGTAAAAAAGTGCAGATGTTGCTTGGTTTTTACCTCCTTAGCCTAAAAGTTTAGTATTGAGTATTGATATAAAGATGAGTTAAAGAAGGCCTGAATTATCGTTTCATTTCACTTGAAACCAAGTTTGCTTTGAATTCATAGGAACACTTTCCAGTTTAATAACTATAAAATATTACATTTTATGTGATCAATAAAAAGTATAACCATTAACTTCAACTATTCATAATACTCGACTCGAAAAAATTTGAAACTCGCGAATATTTTTTAAAACTCGACTCAGCTTAATAAATCACTACTCACACACCCCTAATTATTACAAACGAATAAGCTCAACTATAAGAAAGTAGAACAAATTAATTCGGGCAAAGACTTCCTGATAGGCCAGCACGTTTTGAGTCTTATAAAAAACTTAGAAATAAAAAACCTAATATAAAACAACCTTACGAAAGAAACTGTATTTTCCTAATATCTCATGTTCTATGGAATAAAAGAACACGTATAAACCTGAACATTGCAAGAGAGTCGATTCACTTACCTCGAGTCACAATGAATAATGTAAGAAGATAAGAGGTCGGAAGTGTGATGCGTTTTCCCGGTTAGCCTTCACCATCTGGCTAAGTTTCTCAGAACAAAGGAAACAACTGAGCTTGGACCCATGAACCCGACTACCTAGGTTCTTCGGAACTTGAACTTAGGGCTACCTTTACCTTCCCAGTTATATCATAGGAAAAAATATAAAAGTAGGCAATATTAGATCGTTACATTGTAAGAGGTTGAAAAGGTCCCATCCCTTTGGGATGTTGAATGAGTTGAAAAATCCTCTAGTTATACAGGTAAAGTTAGGCCACTTGGCAGGACAATATAGGTAATTGTTATTTTGTGATTAATTTTATTTTGCTTTTCTACTTTATTTCACTTGCAATAACGCAGTTCTACAAATACTTCATGTGTATTAGAGGAACACCCCAGGTTTTCATAGGTTGAATAGTAAATAAACAACATTTTTTATAGGTGTTTTATCTTGGAAATATGAATTCATTTCTGCATAGGTAAATTTCCTTGTTTTATTTAAAAACAAGGAACACCTATTCAAGTTGTTGAATCTGTTAGGTTATCAGGCATAAGTTTAGATATTAAATTGACATGGCATGTGCATATTGATGAAATTTGTAAGAGATTGGCAGAAATTATTTATTTACTTAGACATTTAAGAAATGGCAGATGAGTTCTTAAGAAATGTATATATTTTGCTCTATTTCATGGTGTTCTCTCTTATGTCATTTTGTTTTGGGGAAATTCTGCAGGGGTAGAAAAAGTATTGATTTTACAGAAGAAAGTAATTAGAATAATTACATATTCACATCTCTCAGAACACTGTAAACCTTTATTCGATAAGTTAAAAATTATAACAGTTGCCAACCAGTTCATTCTAGAATGTTTAGTGCACGTAAAAAAATGTGAGTAGCATAAGATTAAATAATACAGTGCATGGTCATGACACAAGATCGAAAAATCAAATACATGTTCAATTCAATAGGTTAAGCCATACAATATCATATCAAGCCATATGAAGCCTTGGTGTATCATTGTTTAATACGTTGCCGATTTACAGTCATAATTGAACCACCACACAAAAGTTAAAATAATATAATATTAGTAGTGAGCAAGTGGCATTTCTAGCCCAATCAAACTTTTTGACAGCTACTTCCGGTCACGTGACCGGAAGTGACGTCATCATCTGTGACTTAGCTGTGACGTGTTGGGGGGTGGGGATTTAAAGTTTAAATGCCCTGCTGTGCTGGGTATTTAAATGTTAAATGTCCGGAAGTGGGTCAAGGTCGGTTGGGGATGTTTTTAAAAAAGATCTTGCATTTTCGGAAAATCCGAAAATGCAAGATATTTTCTTTTTTATTTATTTTTTACAAAAGTATTATTTTACAAGTTTGAAAAGTTTGATCTTGATTGAATTGGCTGGATTCTGGGCTGTATGTAGGGTAGACCGGGACACATTTATGCGGATTTTTTAAAAACATTTTTTTCAATTCGTCGTCGTTATTTTGAAGTTTTAAACATGACAGTTTTATACAGTGGTTAATAAGGTTTAATTTTATATATAGAATGTTAACTTTTTTATTTTTATTACAGCACAACAAATTATTATTCATGTTGTTGTCGGGTGCATAAACCTACCCCGGGTTCGGGACAGGTTTACGCATCAAGCGGGGCACATTTTCGTATACTACAAAATGTTAAAAATGGAAAATAACATACAGTTAGGTAATAATCTATAATTGATTTATTAGTCTTTTAGCTTTTATCTTATTTTTCTTCTTTTTCTGGTTTTCGGAACGTAATTTATCACCATCTTTAGAAAATCAGAACATAATTTTAAAAAATAAATATTTAACTTTGCTATTTAAAGTATAAATTAGTTCTAGTTGGCTAAATACAAGTATATTAGGCTTAAATGATGACACGCATGATTAAACCGCATACAAAAGGTAAGATAAAAATTAAAATTATTTTTAGGGGCACGTTTAGGCAGTCAAAGTATGCGCAAACGTGCCCCGATTCAACTACGTAAACGTGCCCCTGCGCCATGTTTGATTTTATATTAAATGTGCAACGTAATCCGTTAACTTTTCTTTGCTTGCAAATACATCACTTAATTAAGAAGAAACTGCTGTTTATTATTGTATAATTGTTTATGATAAATTCTGCACTCTTTGCTAACAATAAGCATCAAAAGATATGTAGCAAGATTTACTCGCCTTGTAAGAAAACAGATTTCATCCACCATTAAGCTAAGATAATCTTATCTTACATTGCTAAAACGTTTCAATTGTTATTTCTGGGTTCATTGTGGACGATTATCGCCCATCGTAATCTATTTTATCGAGAAAAGAATTTTGTATTTTTTTCCAAGATTTGTTACTATTTGCCCCACTGTGCGTCGCCTACCAAAGTGCTAACATAAGAAAGGAGCTACCATTGCTAATCTAATCATATTCGTATGTCTGAATTTGCACTTGTCGTGTTATCAACGTTTTAATCACTTTTGGAAACATATAAAATACCATACATAATTTCAACTCGATCGTGAAGTTATTTCGTGCGGGTTTCTCGAAAGCGCGGGGTCCTGGGCAGCTGCCCCGCCCGCCCCTGCCTGGGGCTGGCCCTGCTTATTGTCTCTTTAAATTATTCGTTACTTCTGTTCATAACTTTCATTTAATCACAGCTCTAAAAACTGAAACGGCCGATAATTTGAAAGTAGTGGGCAAGTGGCGTTTCTGGCCCAATCAAACTTTTTGACAGCTACTTCCGGTCACGTGACCGGAAGTGACTTCATCATCTGTGACGTAGCTGTGACGTGTTGGGGTTGGGTATTTAAAGTTTAAATGCCCAGCTGTGCTGGTTATTTAAATTTTAAATGTCCGGAAGTGAGTCAAGGTCGGTTGGGGATGTTTTTAAAAAAGATCTTGTATTTTCGGAAAATCCGAAAATGCAAGATACTTTCTTTTTACAAACTGTTTCTTAATTGTTGGTTTGTTGATTTTCATTTCTGTTAAAATATCACGTAAAAATGGAATAGACAAGTTAACAAGAAAATATCCTGCTACAAAGTATCCGAATAAAGATGCAATTACATAAACATAAACTTTAAAATATAGCGAATGTTCTTCCTCTTTATCTGTTAGCATTTCCTGAACAAGGTAACCAAAATTGTAACCACATAAAAATGAAAGTAGGAAAATAACAAATTTCGACGGGTTCACCAAGTTGTAAAGTTGTGAATTTCTTTCTTCCTCCATTGTTGAACTTTTAGTCAAAACCAAATAATGATAACATTATTGCTTGCGCATCAGAACTAACAGTTGATGAAATTTCATTTACTTGTACACTTGTAGTAGTTTCATTTGTAGTAGGTAATTGTTCGGAAGTTTGTGTAGATGTAGAAGAAACAGTATTATCTTGAAGCTCAGAGTCCATGTGTACTCGGGTGAAGAGCTGAAGCTTTAATTACGTGTGGTAGCTGCTGTCCTACTCCGTGTCGGCAGTTGTTGGTGGTGGGGGGTCGTTAGGTTCATGCACCGGATTTTCCGAAAATGCAAGATTTTTTTAAATTTATTTATTTGTTTTTTTACAAAAGTATTATTTTACAAGTTTGAAAAGTTTGTTCCCAAATTTGAAAATTAAGTTGTTGTCGATGCTGGAATTTCTTGCTTATTTTCATTTTTCTTGTTGTTGTTGTAAGTTGGCAAAAACACATGTTTTTCGTTTTGATTGTTTGTTGCATAAAGTTCTAAAGATAAACCAAACCCAGTGGCTATAAGTTGTTTTAGTTCTTCACTAAAAATTTCCAAATCCTTGTAGGTTGTAAGATTGATAGTATTGTAGTGAATCCCGCGAATGTTGAGAGACATGACTAGAGTTGTTTACTCGACGAGAGGTGTAGCAGGAATGAGTATTGCAAAGCCGGTGCTGCGGGTACCTCCGATGGTAGTGGGGGTTAGTGGTGGGGCTAATGGCAGGTGTTTGTTTAATCACTTTGAATTTAATCGTTGCCACAACAGACCGAGTCGATGTTGCAATTCTTCTAGTTTATCCAACCGGTTCTTTTGATATGTTTTGTAACTACATTTACAGTAGCAGAAAGAATTACATTTTGTACAAGCTTTTCCGTCTACTTGATCTTCAGGTATTCTAAAACATTTTCCTTTGCAACAATAAGTTATAAGTGTTAGATTATTTCTTTTGGATGACATGTTGGTTGTAGCTTGTCTTTAACAGAACTGAGCCTCTCAACGTTAAAGTTTCGTATTTATGTAAAGTATTCGAATAAAACTATCGAATAAAACTATCGAATAAAACTATCGAATAAACGTTCAAGGTCATCCGTATGAGCTTTTAAAAAATACAACATATCAGTATATAAAACATATCCTGATATGTTGTTTTTTATCTGTTTATTCAAAACATTTTTTACAATGTTATTTTTGTGCGATGTGCAGAGTAAGTTCCGTAGAGTTGTTTCCGCTCATTCCGTGTGACACCAAATATAATGATCCTGGTTGGATTTCCCGCAGATCTTCATTTTGCAGCAACTGGACGAATCGTTTTGGAAGATATACTTGAAACTTTGGTTCATCACCCGGTGTAAATGGTGCATCGGATAAAGATGCGACGACTGCGTCTCCATGCGTTGTATCAATTTTCTTCATTTCATGAACAATATAATGTTTCTGTTCTTTTAGTTCTGAACATTTCTTGATAATTAGAGTATTTGATTTTGAATGCAAGTTGAATTGTTCAACTAAACATTGGAGAAACTGTTGTGATGCCATCCTTCACAGGAGATGTTGTCTGTTCGGAGTATGGAGTTGGACTGATACTCGGGGTGTGTTGCCTCTTCGTTTATATAACCTTCGGAACCCTTAATATATTCTTCAGTTTGTTGTTGTAAGTAAGCAGCCAAGTGATATGCGTTTTGTAATGCGCATTGAGATTGGTTGTGTTTCGGATCTATTGTAGAAACACAAATATTTCTAGCATCAAAGTGAAATGTTTTGTCCAGTTTTATGTTTAAAACTTTTTTGTTTGTGTACTGTCGTATCCAATTCTTTTTCTCCAATCCTCTGGTATATATGTGTGTAAATTGTTTGCAAAAATGAAACATGATTTTGTGTACATTGTTGTAAGGTAGAAAACCTTCATACCAATGGATATGATGAAAATTATTTGTTAGCCATCTGTTTGTTATTTTGGCTTGTGACTGTTCATGGACAGAACACGGTGCTTCAAATAAAAACGGGTACGCTACTTGTGTAAGCAAATCTAAAATTACCAATTCTTTTATGATAAATCTATCATCGTTTCCGGGAAATGCTTGAAATTCAATTACACAAGGTTTTGCTGTCATTTCTTCATCCTGTCTGCTCATCACGGTGTCTGCTGATCAACTGTTTTCCACACCACGGTAGGTTAATATATAAACCAGGCCGTACAGTTGTAGGCGCGTTGGTGTATGTTTAACGTGGGCACCGTCCCCAGTAGGCCTACCCCACGGTTTATTCTTTTGTTAAATTACATTGTAGTTTTTTTAAACTAGCAAAGTTTCTTCTTTTGTATTATTATTGTTGTTGGTTTCTTCTTTTGTACTGTTGTTGTTGGTTTCTTCTTCTGTAGCTTCCGTTGCAACTTCAGTAAAAGGTTCAAAGTTTCTAACTACCTCCACATTTCCACTTCATGAGGTATTCTATTAAAGATGGATGTATCTATTGGTCCGTATTGTAAAGTGCTGTCTGGTTGTTTTTCGCATGCATCTACCAGATATTCCTTAATAACAGAGCTTGAAAATACTAATTGTTTCATATACCTGGTAATAGGTGATGTTGCATAGTTTAAAATGTAGAATTCTTCACGTGTTAGAAGAATTTTATTTTCAAATTGTGTCGAGTCTCTAATTCTTACTTGTTGTTGACCACGATGTTTAATAATGTCAATTTCATTGTCACAATCCAATAGTCGAATGTTAGTTTTCTTCCAAAGAAACTGTTGGCTAAATAACATTCAATAAGATGTAGATATTTTAAAAAGGAATCCCAAGCATTTTCTGAAAATAAAACCATCTTTGTTCCATGGCTTAGTATTACTGCGGGAGAGTAGTCTAATGATTTTACCAATCCTATGGACACACTTTTACTCATGCAAGATGAAATAGGATAAAAGATGCGAAGGAAAACTTCAGTTAAAATGTTTGGTGGAATATTTTCTTCAAGGTTTCTTTTCTTTCTTACGTTTGTTTTATTATTTTCCAACTTTTTATTTTGTTTTCCAAACTTTAAAAAGTCATCAATTTCCTTTACAATATTTTCTTCAAAATGTTTATCATCATTTTCCAATAAAGGTGCTGTTTCGGAAACGCCTTGTACAACTGATAAAGAACTCATTTTGTTTATAATGGTGTAGACGATGTTACCCATACAACTGTAGACAGTCAACTAAACAATTTGCGTTCCCGCTCCTGCTTATATAACCGAGTGGGGGGGTATGTTTTTCTTTTCATTTTACAATACTGCTTTTACAATACCGGTTAAAGGTGTACATGTAACAATTTTATCATGTAAAATTAAACAATAGGCAGATGTATCTTTGGGTACATTTTGTTCAAATTCCATTTCTATTTTTATATCTACACTGGAAGATTTTACAGATTCATTTTGTTTAGAACAATCAACTACAACAATCGGATAGGTAGTTTTAAATTGGTTTGGCGTTAATAAAGGTGTGTTTGTTTTTCCATAATATGAATTTTGGAATCTTGCTTACATATCGTACAAAACGCTTAACCTCTCTTTTGTAAAGTTTATGTTGAAGTTGTCGTATGGAAAGAATTGCGAGTTTAGAAACACCTCTTAAAATTTGTAAGTTTGCAATGATCAGATTCACCAGCATGTTTAGTTATTTCATTTCTTCTTTTTGTTTGTAATCCAAATATTACATATCTTGCCTTTTCCAAATGAGTAGAAGTTTTTACAGTCCATGTATGACGTTGTGTTTCCGGTGAAATCGGATATTCATGAAACTCCCATCTTCTAAATGGTATTACGATATCACGATCTGATTTTAAAGTTCTTAATAATGAAATTCTATTTTGATCGTTTAACCGTACATGCGGTACTCTCCAAACAATCTTGTCTAATTGCATTTTCCATTCTAAATTAGCTTCCGTTGTTCCATCAGGCGCCATAATAATATCTTTGTCGTTTGATGATCTTAACAAAACTAATTCTTGTTTTACGTTTATTATTATTTTTCGGTAATCTTCGGCAAAGCCTAAAAGTAATCTTAAAGGAATGTAAAAGTCAAAATTGCCTGAACTGTTTGGAGTGATTGTACTGGAATCGGGTGCTACCCATGCTGCGGCGGCCAGCATATTTTTTCACTCGGTGTTAAAGATGCTAATCCTTTTAATGCACTTATAATTCCCACCTTTTTTGTTTAATCTACTGTAACTCCGGAAATTTCATATCTTATCTCATCAAACAAATATGCCATGGGGTTATTTATGAACGGAACAGTACTTGCAGTGTTTCCATTTTTTTTCTTACTCTTCCTTCGATATACAAATAACTTTCACATGGAAGTGTATAAATATCTTGTTGTTGTATGGGAATTCTAATTTCATCATTATTATTTAATTTTGTTGAAGCGTAAGGGTTGTGCGTATGATATTCCTTTTCCCATAAGGTTTCGTCGAATGTCAGACCCTGCGCTATATCCAATATTTCCATTATTAATAAGTTTTAATCCAATTTCTTCTAGAAAACGAATGTTATCACTTGTTAATCCTTCTACAGCCGAAGTGCTACTGACTTGTTTACCAGTAAGCTCTTTCTTTTTAAATGATAACCCCATTGTTATACGGTTGATTTTATATGTATTCGTATAGTTATAGGTTCGTCTCTAAAATCAATATGATTTCCGTCTTGATCTAGTATGTTCACCACAATGTCTGAAATAAAACTGGTGTTTAACGGTAGGTACACTAAGTTTTGTGGCTTTTCCACAATTTTAAAACCCGGAGCGACTGTTGGATAGAATGTGTGCAATATATGAGTATTTTCACCATCTCTATAAGAACCATGTATAATATTACATGTAACATCTATACTGTTAACTTTCATTATTGTCACAAGTCTAGCACCTGAATGGTTAATATTAGGTTCTAAAATTTTTGTTGTTTTAGAAAATCCTAATAAACTACCAATTGAATGTTCTTTGCTAAAATCTATATAATATTTAGATTTAATTTCAGCTTTCATAGTATTGTTATTTCCTTTTATTGTTATATTATCTTTTCCCATATGATTTTGTATCGCTTCATTTATATCATCAATTTCATGTGCTCCAGTGGGTAAACTAAATACTTGTATATCTGAATATTTGTTTGTATTTTTATCTTTTGTTTTGTAATAATGTATTTTGTCATTAACATTTTCAGTAACGTTGGGAATAGAATTATAAGTTGTTATATCTAATAATGCGGCTTCCCATAATTTATTTTTTTCCAAACGTAACGCAGGGAAAAGAACACTTCGCAAAGTAGATGAAGTTCCAGTTAATGATACTGTATAGGAAGACATCTTAAAGTTGACTAACGCTTTTTGTTAAAAGATCTAAACATAAATGTCCACAGATTACAGTATCATCAGGTTGCTCTCTTTTATAATTGTATAGTACATTTTTAGCTGTTTTAAAGTAATATTGTAGTTCTTTTGGTGGTGGGAGATTACCAAAACTATCAAAGTAGTAAATAGTTGATCCTAGTTTCTTATAACATACCCAATGAGTGCCTGATCCTTTACTATTATCTAAATTTACTATTCCGGTTTAATTTTTCCAAATTTTAACAGGTAATGCATCTTTCATAAACACTCCTCTAAAAAAATTGAATTTTTAAAAAAAGAAACATAAGTAATTAATTCTTTATCTGTTAATTCTTTATTTGGAATAAGTAATTGTTTTTTCTTGTTTAATACACACGATACGGTCTTAGATATAATCCTCCTCCTTTTTTATCATTGACCATATTGTTGGTTTCTTTTTATTTTTACTTGCGGTGGATCGTCGTTTTCTTCTTATATTTCCTCCACGTTTCTTTGCAGGTTTTCTCCTCCTTTTTTCCACCTCCTTTCTTCTTTCCACCTCCAAACATCGTTTTACCCTTCATTGCTGCTGATACCGCTAAAGCTGCTGCTTTTTCACCGATACTAGCGTCACTGGATGTTACTCTTTGCCAAGCTTTTTCAGCAAGTGCTCTATCCGCTATTGATCTATATTTAGTATCTGCAAACTTTGAATATGCTATATCGTGTTGTTTGCAGGCTTGATCAAGTTTATTTATTCCAAGATCTCCTCTAGCAAGTCTTTTTTTTAATTTTGTTCCAGGACCACAATATTGATAACCTCCTGAAAAATTGCTTAAAACCCTATCGTGTGGGTACTCAAATTACGCGAAATTGAAAGACAAACAAAAAAGGTCCAGTAACATTTTTCAATAAAACCATTGGTATAGGAGTTATAACAAAAAAACTAAAAAATTCTCTTTTATTACATCATATTTTACTTTATATGTTTCTAAACCCTGTCATGTGAGTACTCGAAATACAGGGAATAAAAAGACGTAAAAAAGTCCAGTAACATTTTCAATAGAACCAACGGTACACATGTTATTACGCAAAAACTGACAACTTTATTTTACATCATTACTGATCCATCTTTCTACTTCTAGTGACCTTGCACGCTTGAAAACAGTTGGCAATACAAGTCGTCGACCTTGTTGCGTCAGCTGACACACCAGGTGGCCAAGTCCTTGATTGCTTCACACACTCTACACTCAACAACTCATTCTCCGCCTTGCCACCATCCTAACAACACCTACTTTAATATGAACCGCTCCGAGTACTTTACCATTTTGAACAATTATTTCACCTACTTACAACTGCTGGGGTTACGAATTTTTCAATCCAACAACAATCAAGATTGGTATGATGTAACACCTACCATCGCTCAAAATCCTTTTCAACAAGTTCGAAAAACATTCTTACCGGCATCAAAATAACTTCTAAGCCTTCTACTATTAAAAGACCTCTTTCACCTTTACACGTACCCCAGCAAAAAATACTACTAAAAAGACTCAAACATAACCAAAAATACCAAATCCTCAAACACGATTCTTCTTCCTTTTACATTTTTATTTTGGAAAAAACCAAGATCTATATTATCAACCTTCCTAAAATACTCTCTATTCCCCTTAACCCTCGACACCTACAAATAGTAAAAGAAAATGGCAAACTAAAAATAAAACTTTCAGGTTAAAACCCTACTTTCCTCCCCCTCCTTCAAAGTCCACCCCCGGTGGCAAAAACGGCCCTTGTAAGGGCCAACATAAAGATTTCAGATTTGGGCTTTCGCTAAAGCCTCAACCCTTGGACTAAGAAGGGGTCCACGTACCTCTAAGTCCCAAAAGGGTTGGGGTTGGGGTTGGGGTTGGTGTTGGGGGAGGAAGGGGGGGGTTCTCCGTTTTGTTGGTGGGGGGGTCGGGGGGGGTTCTCCGTTTTGATGGGGGGGGTTGAAAAATTGCTTAAAACCCTATCGTGTGGGTACTCAAATTACGCGAAATTGAAAGACAAACAAAAAAGGTCCAGTAACTTATTTTGATTAAACCAACGGTATAGAAGTTATAACGCAAAAACTAAAAATTATCTTTCTTTACATCATATTTTACTTTATATCTTTTCCAACCCTATCATATAGGTACTAAAAATACGTAGAATTAAAATACAAACAAAAAAGGTTCAGTCAAATGTTTTATCAAATTAACAAAATAAAGGTTATAACGCAAAAAGATAACAAAATATTTTTCTACACCTAATATTTTAGTTTATATGTTTCCAAACCCTATCATGTGGTACTTCAATAACGCAAAATAATGATACAAACAAAACACTTCGGTAACATTTGTTATTTAACCAACAATGTAAAAATTATAACACAGAAACCAATTTTAAATCTTTAACCAAGTTAATATTTAATCGCAACTGTAGTTTATTTTTAGAAGTATCAAGGTGATATAATAAAGTAGCATCTTTAAAATATTGTAACTTGTACAAAGTTAAATAAGTGTTAAAACGATATGCTATTGCAAATATTTTAAAACCAAACATTAAGAATGATTGTTTAATACTGACATGTTCACTCGACAAGAACAACAGTACGACTAACGCTACATATCCAAATATTGCGAGGAGTCTCTCATGGTGGTGGGGGAAGGTGCGCGGCAGATAATCCGTCCTGCACATGCCATTTCAAGGGAGGTTGCTCAGCCACCACCAACACATCAGTTTGCTGGTAGGACTCGCAGAGTAAACATCTAAATAAACATGAGTTCTGTTTTATATGTTTCTTTTATTAAAGATGGACTTTGCATTGAAACACAAAGTTTCACTATTGATGCAGATCCTGTACAACAAATCTTAGTACATCCACCAGAAACTTATGATTCCATCTACATTTCGGTGCATGAACCTATTGACCCCCCACCACCAACAACTGTCGACACGGAGTAGGACAGCGGCTACCACACGTAATTAAAGCTTCAGCTCTTCACCCGAGTACACATGGACTCTGAGCTTCAAGATAATACTGTTTCTTCTACATCTACACAAACTTCCGAACAATTACCTACTACAAATGAAACTACTACAAGTGTACAAGTAAATGAAATTTCATCAACTGTTAGTTCTGATGCGCAAGCAATAATGTTATCATTACTTAGTTTTGACTAAAAGTTCAACAATGGAGGAAGAAAGAAATTCACAACTTTACAACTTGGTGAACCCGTCGAAATTTGTTATTTTCCTACTTTCATTTTTATGTGGTTACAATTTTGGTTACCTTGTTCAGGAAATGCTAACAGATAAAGAGGAAGAACATTCGCTATATTTTAAAGTTTATGTTTATGTAATTGCATCTTTATTTGGATACTTTGTAGCAGGATATTTTCTTGTTAACTTGTCTATTCCATTTTACGTGGTATTTTAACAGAAATGAAAATCAACAAACCAACAATTAAGAAACAGTTTGTAAAAAGAAAGTATCTTGCATTTTCGGATTTTCCGAAAATGCAAGATCTTTTTTAAAAACATCCCCAACCGACCTTGACCCACTTCCGGACATTTAAAATTTAAATACCCAGCACAGCTGGACATTTAAACTTTAAATACCCAACCCCAACACGTCACAGCTACGTCACAGATGATGACGTCACTTCCGGTCACGTGACCGGAAGTAGCTGTCAAAAAGTTTGATTGGGCCAGAAACGCCACTTGCCCACTACTTTTGAATTTTCTAATTTACCTCATTTTAGCCTTGTGAGAGAAATAACAATGTGTGTATTAAGAGCGCTTAGTACGTCATTGACGCTCGAGAATTGTAGATGGCTGCACGAAGCTTAGCTGAGTGCGGCCAAACATTTCGAGAGTGGCAATGACTATATGTGCTCGTAATACACACAAGATTTTACCTACCACCATTATTTAAACAGTTTAGCTAACTGTACACTATTAACTAACTTGTACACTAAAGTTCATTGAGGTTATGTTTGCCCATTCTATTGGAACGGACCGGATGTTAGTGTACAGAAACGCCGACTATGAAATCAGCTGATTTAGAGCAAGGCAACTAGAATTTAGGATACGGTGAGTGTCATGGGATTTCTGATCAATAGAAACTGGTCTTTGGTGTTTGACATCATAGTTATCTCTCTTGTGTGCGACCTTAACCTAATAAGTAACCCTGATATAGCGAGCGGGTATGAAATTAAAGCGGAAATTTACCGTTTTGCGTACTGTTTACAGATGTGGCAATGTGATTATTTCCATGCAGTGGTAGAAAAACATTTTAAAATCCATCCTGTTTATACGCATCTAGAGCCTGTACAGAATATTTGTGCCAAGTTTATGGCCAAAAGCCCTACATTGTTTTAGGAAATAAGCTTTGATAATGGCAGCCATTTTGAATTGTATAATACATACATACATACATACATACATACATACGACGAGTCGTCCCATAGACCACAGTGATGCCGCAATGATTGTAGAATCGTGGAAAAAATGCAAATAATTTGTAAAATTCTTTCTGTAATTGGCCTCTTTAATTTAATATTTATCGTTTTCATTTTCGATTGAAAATTATTGTCGGAATGCGTTCCCGCACACAATGGTGTTTTCGGTGATTTTCACGGCTTACAACAGCGCGCAAAACCATATCCTGACGTTATTCTTCAACATACGACAATAAGCACGAATCTAAATGAAAAGAAATGAATTCCTCACAATTTGCAATTTTTATTTTCCCTATATCGTAAAAGATACAAGATTAAATTGGCATTCGAGTTCAAATAGAGGGTCTTTAGCTGGTTGATATTTTGAGTTAAAATAACTAGGAATGTGAAAAGAAAATGAAAAATGTACTTCACGAACCTAGCGTTGAATTTATTTTTCTTTGAGGTACAATAAAATTATTTCTTAGGATCAAATATATAGCCGTAATTTGCAACAGCATGAACGTTTACACGCGATGATCGCCAACCCCGCGGAGGAATATTTATCACTTTCATCACTGTTAAGACAGTTATGTAAATGAGCGACGACACTATATCAGCCTCTGAAGCTATATTTTGACATTACAAGTGGAAAGAGTACTTTATATGCTAGTTAATACCATATTTTATAAAAACTGGTCATTTACTACGTCACACTGCCTTTTCCCAATTTTCAACGTGGAGTAATGTTAGTAAGTTTCTCTCCCGCGGACACCGAATCGCCTTTAGCCCCCTCTTAATAAAAACATGGTAAATAATTTCATTACAAAGTAATTTATTTATTTTTGTACAATCATTGTCATACGTACAATCCACAATTCAGATCACAGCAAAACATAGAATGAAGTCAGTGCAGGGCTTGTAACAGTTTTTGGGGTTGAAAATAATTAAAAGATAACAGATTGTAAAAAAACCATTCGATATTATGACTTTAAACTAAGGAACTCAAACAAAGAATTTAAATCAGAAAAATATAAAACATCTTAATCAAGAAATGTTACAGTGTTTAATAAAAAATATTGTATTTTGCTAAAGTTTACATTTTTGTGAGGATGATTCCTAAGTAGGCATAATTTCTTTGCTAATTAGGCACGAGCATATTTTGAGAAACTTGTTTTCACTGATTCATAACAGGCAAAAAATACTTAATAATGAACAATGACAAAAAACCCAGTTTAGTTAATGCTTAGTTTTTGAGACCTAGAATAAACTAATTTTAATAATAACTGTTCAAAAATACTTAGTCTGAGGTAAGATAAAAGTGTAATGGCTAAGTTTAACAATTCGCTTATCCATCCATTTGATTCTACTTGACAATATAGAGGTACATGCATCTATACAATAGAATATTATAATTTACTTTCATTAGTGCAGGAGACACTATTTATTTTTGCATTGATTAATAAGATATTATTGATAATTTTCAACCCCAAATAAAACAGATTAGTCTGTCATTGGTGGCTTGATCTTTTAGCAAACAGTGTCTCTCAAAGTAAAATTTAATCACAAAATCACAAGTAATTATTTTAAAACAAAATAATTGTGCAAACTTCTTACAGGTTACAGGTTCAAATAAAAGTAACATGATAATTAGTTTTTTATAAACCGCAGGCTGCAGGTTCTTACAGGTTTACAGGTTTTACAGGTTATAATTTTATAACCTGTAAAACAAATAATTGTGTAAAAAAAGCTAGTAACTTCGGTCGGTAGCAAAAAAGAATAGAGAATTAGCAATCGGTGGTCTCTGGACTAGAGATAATTAAACTCTATGATACCGAACACCGAAGGTGCTTTACTCTTATTGGATGTTTATGAGATTTTGCAGTCAGAAGATGGATGCAGTGTGTATTGAAGAAAAGTCTGCAATGTTCGTTCAAAGCACATTCGAGCTAAAAAGTATCAACAGAAAGTATACTTTATCAATTGAATAATGCTGGATAATAAAACATATCTAATTATTTTAAGTATGTTCCTTTTTAACTACCCGTATTTTAGCGGTTACGAGGGACAGTATTCAGAACGTAACAAGCTTATTAATGAGCTAAAAACACGGTTCATGTTGCATCTGCTCATCTGCTTGTTACATATTCTCTGTGTGGGGAGACATTATCTGTAAGCTAGTAACTTCAGTCGGTAGCCAAACAGAATAGAGAATTAGCGATCGGTGGTCTCTGGACTAGGGATAATTAGACTCTATGTTACAAAAACACCGAAGATGCTTTTACACTTATTGGATGCTCATGCGATTTTAGTCAGAAGCTGCCCTGTGTATTGAGGAAAAGTCTGCAATGTTCGATCAAAGCACATCGACATAAGAAGTATCAACAAAAAGTAAAAAAGAAATTTGGCAAATGGTATTTCTGTTGAAATATGATAAGACTTTTTCTATTTGATTTGATTTTTTCTAAAAAACTATTTACTATTAATAAAGGTAAGTAAGTTAATAAAGGTATGATAAAGGTAAACTATTAATGCTGCTGCAAACATGTAGTCCAGTCAATTTAATCGATAACCTTAAATATATTGCAAGAAGAAATTTTTTGATGGAATTATAGTTTAAAAATAAATGTGTATTTCAACATATCCCAAGTTTACCAGAATCGGACCATGAAATCACGTTTAAAAATGCCGGTTTTTCCCACAATACGAAGTTTTTTTAGGTCACTCAACTGCACCTTGGATCCGCCATATTAGATATAATTTTTTTTTCAGTTGTAAAGCTGGTGTTGTGACACATCATTATAGACTAGATTTTTACTAAGAATACAATGCCGAAATTCGTTAAAAAAAATTGAATTCGTTTAAAAGATATGCCCAAATAAAAATTCAGCCTGTACATTTCTTAAGGACACTCCATACTTTGAATATTTTGTTGGATTGTTTCTCTTATATCTCCGGTTACAAATAAGATATGCTGCATGTTTTGGTATTAAAATATTCAGTGATTTAACAGCTTTTATTTGAGCTATTTATCATCAAAATTCGGACGATTGTTGGACGAGCTATGAGGCTAAAGGCAACATTAAAATAATTTTTAAAAATTTGTTCTTTGTCTAAGATTTATAATGCAAGCTTATTTAATGGAATTTTAATGATCAATAAATCGAATGTAAGCTGATAAGTTATCGGGTATTTTAAAAACCATTGCTACCTGCAGACCTTATTTAGTTCTGGAGATACAAGTCTTCAATTAATTACATAACAAATAGAATTTTATTTTGGTTGGAGGCCCATTAAGAGCTTAAATGAAAGCCAGTAATATACTTAGTTTAATAAGACCTAAAACAGTTTTGAGTCTCTGTTAAAATTTCTATGTATAAGCTATTAATTATACATTTTAAGAAAGTAAAAAGACTAGGTTAAATGAAGTTTCATAGCTCAATAGCTTATATGAAAACCTGTAACTTACTAATTTGAGACCAGAACTAACATTGTGACCTGGAGTTTAGTTTAGTGACCTCTAACTAACTTTAGAGCCAGCGCAATAAATCTTTGATAAAAACTAATTTATAACAAACTAATTATCATGTTACTTTTAGCCTTATAGCCCGTCCAACACTCGTCCGATTTTAATTATCAATAGCTCACATTTAAGCCGATTCAAATCTCTGAGTATTTTAAGACCAAAACTTGCAGCATATCATATTTAGAACTGGAGATACAAGAGAAACGATCCAAAAAATATCCAAAGTATAGAATGGGCTGAATTTTTATTTGAGCATATCTTGTTCACGAATTCAAATAAAAAAACATGTTTCAGCATTGTATTCAGGGTAAAAATTTAGTCTAAAATGATGTGTCACAACACCATCTTTACGTTTGAAAAAAGAAATTTATATCCAATATGGCGTATCCAAGATGGCGTCCAATACTGAGTATCCTGCCAAAATTAATAACCAATCATCCAACAAACGATTGGCGATCACGCTTTTAGTGGTGTGATCCGAAGTCAATATCTCGAAAAAAACATTGATGAAAAGTACAGTTGAATGACTTTTTTCAAAAGTTTTCGTATAGTGGGAAAAGCTACCATTTTTAAACGTGATTTTAGTGGAGTACCTGTGGTCCGATTTTGGTAAACTTTCGATATGTTAAAATACACATTTTCTTAAGTATAATTCCACCAAAAAACGCCTTCTTGCAATATTTTAAGGTTCCCTACGAGCATGTTATTTTTCGTAGAACGACTGGCCTACATGACAAAATTTGGCGCCTTGTGATGGATATACACGTAGAAGGTCGGACTGCTGGGCCGGGTGTTGGAAGCACGATGGGATCGACCAAATAAATGTACGTCCGACTAAATGCAAGAACTATGTTGTATTCCAAACTCTGCACAGAAAAGGCGTATCAAGGTAATGGTAGCAATAATAGGTTAGAGATATTCTCCAGTCCATGTATAACAATAAAAAAAAGGAAGCTGAGCAAATGTATTGCATGGTCATGTATTACTTCCTGCAAGACTACATCGTCACGACGAGATTGTTAATGGTACTACGAGCATTCAAAACCTACTTGGACAAACGCCGAGCCTGCTGAATATTTCGGGAAAGTTGTTATAAACATAAACTTAACATTCGGTTTCATGGGGACAGTGAGCAACAAACTTGCATTGTGTAAAACTACATTAACGTCCTAACAGTTGTATTTGCAGAGGGTGTATATAAATTTATATTGCGTTTTCACTTACAGATAAATTTTGATCACAATTAAGAAGTGGAAATGTGGAAAATGTGTTTAGATGGATAGACAGATAGACAGTTTATTTGATCATTAGTCCAATTACAGGAAAAAATCACGACAATACATAAAACATAGGCCCTTTACAGTATCAAAAAAATTTATTAATTGTGATTTTGTGATTAAATTTTACTTTGAGAGACACTGTTTGCTAAAGGATCAAGCCACCAATGACAGACTAATCTGTTTTATTTGGGGTTGAAAATTATCAATAATATCTTATTAATCAATGCAAAAATAAATAGTGTCTCCTGCACTCATGAAAGTAAATTATAATATTCTATTGTATAGATGCATGTACCTCTATATTGTCAAGTAGAATCAAATGGATGGATAAGCGAATTGTTAAACTTAGCCATTACACTTTTATCTTACCTCAGACTAAGTATTTTTGAACAGTTGTTATTAAAATTAGTTTATTCTAGGTCTCAAAAACTAAGCATTAATTAAACTGGGTTTTTTGTCATTGTTCATTATTAAGTATCTTTGGCCTGTTATGAATCAGTGAAAACAAGTTTCTCAAAATATGCTCGTGCCTAATTAGCAAAGAAGTTACGCCTACTTAGGAATCATCCTCACAAAAATGTAAACTTTAGCAAAATACAATATTTTTTATTAAACACTGTAACATTTCTTGATTAAGATGTTTTGTATTTTTCTGATTTAAATTCTTTGTTTGAGTTCCTTAGTTTAAAGTCATAAGATCGAATGGTTTTTTTACAATCTGTTATCTTTTAATTATTTTCAACCTTAAAAACTGTTACAAGCCATGCACTGACTTCATTCTATGTTTTGCTGTGATCTGAATTGTGGATTGTACGTATGACAATGATTGTACAAAAATAAATAAATTACTTTGTAATGAAATTATTTACCATGTTTTTATTAAGAGGGGGCTAAAGGCGATTCGGTGTCCGCGGGAGAGAAACTTACTAACATTACTCCACGTTGAAAATTAGGAAAAAGCAGTGTGACGTAGTAAATGACCAGTAAATATATGGTATTAACTAGCATATAAAGTACTCTTTCCACTTGTAATGTCAAAATATAGCTTCAGAGGCTGATATAGTGTCGTCGCTCATTTACATAACTGTCTAAACGGTGATGAAAGTGATAAATATTCCTCCGCGGGGTTGGCGATCAGCGCGTGTAAACGTTCATGCTGTTGCAAATTACGGCTATATATTTGATCCTAAGAAATAATTTTATTGTACCTCAAAGAAAAATAAATTCAACGCTAGGTTCGTGAAGTACATTTTTCATTTTCTTTTCACATTCCTAGTTATTTTAACTCAAAATATCAACCAGCTAAGACCCTCTATTTGAACTCGAATGCCAATTTAATCTTGTATCTTTTACGATATAGGGAAAATAAAAATTGCAAATTGTGAGGAATTCATTTCTATTCATTTAGATTCGTGCTTATTGTCGTATGTTGAAGCGCATACGACAATAAGCACACTACCCACACTGAGCCTTGCTCAGTGTTTTTGGGCACGTTAGGATATGGTTTTGCGCGCTGTTGTAAGCCGTGAAAATCACGAAAACACCATTGTGTGCGGGAACGCATTCCGACAATAATTTTCAATCGAAAATGAAAGCGATATATATTAAATTAAAGAGGCCAATTACAGAAAGAATTTTACAAATTATTACCATTTTTTCCACGATTCTACAATCATTGCTAGTAGTAGGAGTGCAGGGGTCTCGAGAAAAACTAGCTGAGATAAAATTTTTTTATCACTTCTCCTCCTTACTCCAAGACACATACTCGCCTATTAGTCATACTTATAGGCTGTCTCTTGTCAAAAATTGTCAAAAAAATCCTCCCACTGCCTTAGTATATTTTTGAGTTACTATACATTTACTCCTCTATTAAAAATTATATTCCTCCTTACACCAATATTTAACTGGTTATTGGCTGTCTCTTGTTAAATATCTAGTTATAAGCAAGTATTGTAGTGACATGTTTACTCTTACACTTCAAAGTGAACTTGTAAATACGATATGTTAATTAAATATAACTAATAACTTTTAAAATATAAAATTACAAAAAAAATATGTATAAATACTAACTTTGGTCTTTAGTATCTGATTTGTTTAATATTTGGATATGTTGCTAAGCTGAGCAAGTGCATATGTAAATGGTATATATTAATTATACATATAGCCTGGAAATTATAATTTGATATATATGACAGAACTTGTAGTATTTGTGTAAAACTGTCTGTCGGACCTACATACTTAGAAATGATTTGTAGCTATGGATTGATGTGGTATGAATCTAATTTTACATATGTCTTCAATCCATTAAATGTGTTGTTAGACATGTTTTAGCTCTAGACCATCCTCAGTATCTTAACATTTGTAGGTTTATTTAGTTTCCTATTATCTTGGCTTCTTTAGTGTTGTCAATTTGTTTAAAATAATTTCTGATTTGTTTCACATGACACGGAATTCGAAAATATTAAAAATATTAAAAACTAGATGTGTTTGGGAGCACACTCCCAAATGTAGTATATTTCCGGGCTAAAGCCAAAAGTGTATCCGTTTATGGAGTAATTTTTTTGACTGTCATATTTTTTATCCCTGGTATACCTTATAATATCACCCTTTTATACTAACTTTGGACTTTACTGTCCAATTTGTCTAATGTTTGGATATGCTGTTAAGCTAAATAAGTGAATTTGGAAATAGCATATAGTAATTAAATTTACCCTGTATATTTTAAATGGTAAAATTATAAAATGGGTGATATTATCAACTTTGCTATTTATTGCTTGATTTGTCTAATATTTGGGTATGTTGTTAACTTAAGCTAGTATATTTGTAAATTATATATATTAATCGTATCTACTCTATATATTTTAAAATATAAAATTATAAAATGGCCCAAAAATATTAACTTTGATGTTTATAGTTTGATTTGTCTAATATTTGAGTATGTTGTTAACTTAAGCTAGTATATTTGTAAATTATATATATTAATCATATTTACTCTGTATATTTTAAGATATCAAATTATAAAATAGGTCAAAAACATTAACTGTAATGTTTATAGTTTGATTTGTCTCATATTTGGGTATGTTGTTAAGTTAGGAAATTGAATGTATAAATAGCATGTATTAATTATATCTACCTCGTATATTTCAAATCATAAAATTACAAAATAGGCTAAAAAATTTACTTTGTTGTTTATTTTTTATTTGTTTATAATTTGGATATGTTGTTAACCTAAGTAGGTGCAACAAGGCCTTGCGGGATGGGCAATTTCCAGAGTTGCCCGCCCCCACTAAGAGCCCTTTCGAAAGGAGTAGCAAGGTGTTGAGGTCCCCCGAGCCAAAAACGAGGGGTCAAACCTCTTCTCCTGCGGTCGCGCCGGGTTCCTCGGGTCCACCGGACCCAAAGACTCCGAGGCCAAGCTCGCAGCCAGTTCCTGTACTCTCACCGGACGAAAGAATGCTGCAATGGCTCAAGAAAAGGTTGAGGAGGAACTGAAGAGGATGAGGAACACTCTCCTCGACATGTCCGCCGCAACCGAGAGGCAGAAGAACGTGTCGATGGGCATCAAGAATGGGATAATCTCCCTGGACGCATCACTTGATGTCCTCGACTCGATGCTTGGTCTCTGGAAGGCATCGCTAAGGCGGCTCAAGCTTCTTGAGGAGAAGCAGCAAGCTCAACGTCCACCTTTGGAGCCTGCAGCGCCTGGCGTTGGTGCCAAGAGACCGGCGAGCAGCCCTCCGGCGCGTCCGACGGAGAAGAGGCAGAACACCAAGGCCCAAACTCCGCCGGCTGTTCCTATTGAGGAGACCAGAGAGGGAGCTCCTACTGCACCTGCTGATGGGGAGGGTTTTATCCAGGCCCTTTCCAAGAAGCAGAAGAGGAGGCTCCGGGCAGAGGCCAATGCCCAGAGGAAGCGGGAAGAGGCGAAAAACGCGCCTTCCCAGGCTCCCAGCCAGAAGGAGAAGAAGCCCAAAAATAAGGCCCGACCTAGGAAGACCAGGAACCAGGTGGTCCTGATCAAGCCGAGCACCGGTAAGACCTACTCTGAGATCCTCGGATTGATGAAGAGGGAGGTCACGCCAGAGGATTCCGGTACTGTTTTCAAGCAGATCCGGAAGACGGCGGCCGGTGGTGTCCTCCTCGAGCTCTCGAAGTGCGACGATCGGGGGAAACTCCAAGAAGCACTTCGGAAAGCGGTAGGGGACAAGGGCGAGGTCCGTTCCATCATCCCGAAGCTGAGGTTAGAGATTCTTGATCTCGACACCCTGACTTCGGAGGCCGATGTTACCACGGCTTTAAAAAGAGACCTTCCGACAATCTCCGGCGAGTCTAAGGTCACCCTGTTCACGCCGAATAAGCGGGAACAGAGGAAGGCCGTCGTTGAGATGGAAGAGAAAGACGGGCAATTTTTCCTTCGGGCTGGGAAGATTAAGATCAGCTGGGTCGTCTGCCGCATTCGGCAGCGCCTCGAGGTGGAACGCTGCTTCCGGTGCCTCGGGTACGGCCACACACGCCGGAGTTGCTCTGGTCCCGACCGCAGCAATAATTGCTGGAAGTGCGGTAGTGGCGATCACAAGGCCACTGCTTGCACTGCGGCAGCTTCTTGCGTCCTCTGTGCCGGTACACCCGGAGTGTCTTCGGATCACTACCCGGGCTCAGGTGCATGCGGGGTTTTCAGAAAAGCCCTGGACGCCAAGAAGACTCGATCTGCCGCGAAATGATCCGTTTTGTCCAGGCTAACCTGCAGCGGAGTCAAGCGGCTGACGCCATTCTGGAACAGCTTGCTTGCGAGGTCAAAGCCCAGATCGCGATCGTCAGCGAACCCTACCGGATCAAAACCAGTTCATCATGGTTTTATGACCGGCTTGGTACCGCGGCTCTCTGGATTGCAGACAGTCGCGGGATCCAGGTGTTGGGTCACGGATCCGGTGACGGTTACGTCTGGGTGAGACTTCGGCGCGTCACCGTCTACAGCGTCTACCTATCTCCCAACTATTCCGCCCAGGAGTACCGGGAGAGGTTGGAGGCGCTGGAAGACGATCTTCAAGATGTCTCGGGGGGCGTAATAGTGGCCGGGGACCTCAACGCGCGCGCCGTTGAGTGGGGCATGCCCGTCACTAACGCCCGTGGGAGACAAATCCTGGAGATGGCCTCGAGGCTCGACCTGGAAGTCGCGAACAGAGGGAACACGCCGACTTACCGAAGACCTGGTTTCGGCGATTCCATACCAGACGTCACGCTGGTATCGGCAGGGTTGTTTCCTCTGCTAGCAGAGTAGGGGGTGATGGACGTGTACACTGCCAGTGACCACGACTTCATCTCCTTTCACCTGGAAGAAATCGGGTCGTCTCGTCAGTCCAGTACCCGAAACCCAGTTGGCTGGAACTCGGCCAAACTGGACAGGGGAAAGTTCATCGAGCGGCTCCCCCCGAGTCGCAGCCCCGAGGCCTGTCAGACGGATCGCTTCGACTCCACTGACCGACAGCAGGTCGAGACTCTGGTTGGCTCCACCATGCAGCTGATCGAGCGTGCATGCGACTCGTCGATGCCTCGGAAAAAACCTGTCCGGGGTCGTCGCCAAGTCTACTGGTGGACGGACGAGATCGCGGAGCTCAGGAGAACGGCGCTGATGCTTCGCAGAAGAGCGCAGAGAGCTCGAAACCGACCGGAGGCTTTAGCCAGGTCGGCAGAGCATAAGGCTGCGAAGAAAGCTCTGGCCAGCGCCATTCGCCTGAGTAAGGCTCGCTGCTGGAAGGAGCTGTGCCGGGAGGTTGACTCCGATCCGTGGGGTAGGGGGTACCAGCTCGTCACGAAGAAGCTCGGGGGAATGGGGGCCAGCAGCGCGGCTATGTCTGCAGGAACGGTCACGGCCATCGTCGACGCTCTTTTCCCAAGTCACCCAGTGAGGCGGGAGGAGAGAGTTGTGAGGCCGGTTCCTGATGTTCCTTTGTTCACGGAACAGGAGCTCGTGGCAGCATCGTCTGCCATGCACAACAACAGAGCTCCAGGCCCAGATGGCATCCCGGTTGAGGCTCTGAAGGTTGTGGTGGAAAGTCACCCACACTTGCTGCTGCGCATGTTCAACGCGTGTTTGGCGGCGGGTGTGTTTCCGTCACGCTGGAAGATAGCTAGACTGGCGCTCATCAGTAAAGGCAAAGGTGATCCAGAGTCCCCGTCGGCGTACAGACCTCTCTGTATGCTGGACACGGCGGGTAAACTCTTTGAGAGGTTGCTGAAACCCAGGTTGAGGTTGGCCGTCGAAGCCACCGGGGACTTGTCCCCTCGGCAACACGGCTTTCAGAAAGGCCACTCAACCCTGAATGCCGTAACTGAAGTCCTGGGCGCCGTCCAGCAGGCTGACACAGCCTGCCATCTGGCCAGGCCGATCGTGCTGCTGGTCACCCTGGACGTGAGGAACGCGTTCAATTCTGCCCGTTGGGTGGATATGCTCGAGGCGCTGCAGCGTGACTTCAGGGTACCCGACTACCTCTTGGTCGTGGTACAGGACTACCTGAAGGATCGCAAGCTGGTGTACAGCACTGAAGCAGGAGTCCGTTCCAAAGTGGTCACAGCCGGCGCGGCACAAGGGTCGATCCTCGGCCCTGACCTTTGGAATGTGGCATACGACGGGTTGCTTCGCCTCGAGATGCCACCAGGAGTTTTTCTCGTGGGCTACGCAGACGATGTAGCCGCAGTCATCACGGCTCGGGATCCGGAGTTGGCCCAGCTTCGCCTCAACCAGGTGATGTTTCGGGTCAACAGATGGATGAGCGGTCATGGACTTGAGCTGGCGGTCGCCAAGACCGAGATCGTCATGCTCACTCGACGGAGGATCCGCACAGTAATCCCCATGACTGTCGGTGACGTCGAGGTCCAGACGAAGACTGCGGCGAAGTATCTGGGAGTTGTGCTCGACTGCCGTCTCACGTGGTGGGAGCACATCCAGACTGTCTGCGACAAGGCGGCGAGGGTTGTTCTGTCGCTCAGTAGATTGATGGGGAACATCGGAGGTCCGAGGGCTAGCAAGAGGCGATTCCTCATGTCCACCGTCAACGCCATTCTTCTCTACGGCGCAGAAGTGTGGGCGGGTGCCATGGGAGTCAAGAAACACAGCAAGAGAATTCTCTCTGTTCAACGCAGGGCTGCGCTCAGGATCGCCTGTGCGTATCGCACCGTGTCTGGACTGGCTGTCATGGTTGTGGCTGGAGTGATTCCCCTCGATTTGCTCGCCGTTGAGAGGCAGAACATCTTTCGCCGCGCTCCGGATCTCGGCAGAGACCAAGCTGCTGAGGAGGCGAGACTCGTCACTCTGCGGGCCTGGCAGGAGCAGTGGAACGACGGACCAGAAGGGCGATGGACATTTCGTCTCATTCGAGACATCAGCCCGTGGTTGAGCCGTACCTTTGGGGAAATTGATTTCTTCTTGTGTCAATTCCTGACGGGTCATGGCTACTTCAGGGATTACCTTTTCGCATGGGAAAGGTGAGGTCACCTCAGTGTAGGTACTGCCCGGAGGAGGTGGATGATGCTCATCATACCTTTTTCCGGTGCAGACGTTTCGCTGAAGATAGGAGGAGGCTTGTTTCTGCAGTCGGCGATCTATCCCCGGACGTCGTTGTGGGAGCAATGCTTCGCAACGAAGAATCCTGGAGAGCGATTGCGCTTTTCGTGCAATCCGTACTTCGGCGGAAGCGAGATGATGGATGCTTAGGTGACCTCTAAGTATCCTGAAACAGTGACTTGACCCGTCAGGGCGCAAGACACGCGGACCAGTGCTGAAGTTGTCCGATAAGGGTTCCGGCCTGGTTTTTCCCCGCGGCTCCGTAGGAGGTTTAGTGGGTACACCTCGACCAACATCTGAGAGGGAGTCCCACACTGTTCCTTGGGTTCGCGCATAAAGCGTTCCTCCTACGTAAAAAAAAGTAGGTGCATCTGTAAATGGCATGTGTTATTCTTATCTAACTTGTATATTTTAAAATATAAAATTATTGAATAGTTAAAAAAGTTGACTTTTGTATTTATTTCCTGATTTGTCTATAATTTGGATATGTCATAGTCTTAAGCAAAAAGCATGTGTAAGCAGCACATATTAATCCCATCTACCCTGTATCTTTTAAATAATAAAATTGGAAAAATGGGCTAAAAAATTAACTTTGGTGTTTATTATCTAATCTGTCTATATTTTAGGTATGTTGTTACCTAAGCAAGCTCATGTGTAAATTGTATATGTTATTTCTATTTACCTAAAAAAGTTTATATTATAAAAATACAAAAATAAGTAAAAATACTAACTTTTGTCTTTATTATTTGATTTGTCTGCATTTCGGTATGTTGTTACTAATACATGTGTACAATGCATATATTATTTCTCTTTACACTGTATATGTTAAATTATAAAATTATAAATAATTGATTAATACCAACTTTGCTTTTGATAGTCCAATCTGTTCAATATTTGGATATGTAGTTGTCCTGGGCTAGTATATATTTTTACCTATATATTTTTGTTATATACTTTGTATATTTTGTATTGTAAAATTATAAATGTAGGCTAAAAAAATGAACATGGCTCTTTATTGTTTGATCTGTTTATAATTTTAGTATGTTGTTAACTTTAGCAAGCGTATGTCTAAATTATATGTATTAATCTTGTTTACTGTGTAAATTTTAAATTATAAAACTATAAAGTAGCTAAGAATATTATCTTTACTGTTTATTGTTTAATCTGTCTATTGTTTGGATATGTCGTTGTTTTAGACTAATATATGTGGAACTGCTAAATTGTGTTCCCATATACCCTGTACAGTTTAAATTATAAAATTACAGGGTAAAACAATAGGTAAAAAAGATTTTAGTTTTTTATTGGCCAATTAATTAAAACTTTTGTTTTATGACAGTCCTTACCCAGTACATGTCTTAATTGTACATAATAATCCTATCTGCCCTGTATAATTTAAGCTGTAAAATTATATAAACAGGTAAAATATTAACTTTTGTCTTTGTTGATTGATTTATTAAATAATTGGATAAGTGTTAGTTGTAAGCTAATGCTTGGTATAATGTAAAAGGATGAAATTACAAATACAGGTAAAACAATTAACTGATCCACCTCTAATGTTGGCATATTGTTATTAACCCAAACAAGTACATGTGTAATACCAATCCATTGTACCTTATTATGTAATATTTGTGTAAAAACGTACATTGGACTTACACACTTAATTTGACAGACAATAATAAGAATTTAAAAAGCCTAAAGCCTGGAAATTATTATTTGATATATTGCAGAACTTGTAGTATTTGTATAAAACTGTCTGTTGGACCTACATACTTAGTCTGACAGAAATTTAAAAGAATTTACAGAATGAGTAAAATAATTACTATTATTTTGTAACTGGTAAAATTTATTCTTATCTACCCTGTAAAATTTAAATTATAAAATTATAGGGCAAAACAACAGGTAAAAATAATGATTTTAGTTTTTATTGGTCAGTTAATCAAAACGTTTGTTTTATGATAGTCCTTAGGCAGTACATGTGTAAAATTGTGCATAATAATCCTATTTTCCCTGTATAATTTAAGCTGTAAAATTATATAAATAGGTAAAATATTACCTTTTTCCTTTGCTGCCTTTGTTGATCGATTTATTAAATAATAATTGGATATGTGTTTGTTGTAAGCTAATGCCTAGTATAATGTAAAAGGATGAAATTATAAATATAGGTAAAAGATTTAACGGATCTACCTCTAATGTTAACATGTTGTTAACCTAAGCAAGTACATGTGTAATAATAATCCAATGTACCCTGTTATGTAATATTTTTGTAAAGAATTTACGTTGGACTTACACACTTAATTTGACAGAAAATAATAAGAATTTGCAAAGCCTGGATATTATAATTTGATACATTACAGAACTTGTAGTATTTATGCAAAACTGTCGGACCTACATACTTAGTCTGACAAAATTTAAAAGAATTTTACAGAACGTGTAAAATAATTACTATTATTATCACTTTGTCCATACTTTCTGGATATGGTCTTTATAACCTAAGCATGGCTTGGAAAACTATCGTCTTTAATGTTTGATTTATCCGTGGTAATCATAAGCTTACCAGCCTTGCAAAATTTAATGTTGATTTATACTGTAATCTTGACATGTTTAGTTGTAAATGGTGGCAACAAGAATATCAGTATTTGTATAGTCAGTCTGGTCTGTGTATATTGTATATTATTCCTTTATAAACTTACCAACTTGATTAGTTGTTGTTATCCAGCTAGTACATGTGTACATACCAGGATACATTGCCCAGTAATACCTGTTAAATAGTTAAAAATACTACATTATGGGTTAGAGAAATGCTATTTTGCTTTAATATATTTGTAAATGTTTGTAAACGATTGATAGATCTTATAACATTTGTGTAAAACTCTATGTTGGACTTGCACACTTTATTTAACAGATATTTACAATAATTTACAGAATTATATATAATTATTATATTTTCTGTAAATTATTAAATTACAGTTTACAGATATTATATGGAATTTTACACAGTCGTAAATATCTGTACAGATATTCGTATAGACCTCTGTACACATATTTACGGATATATTACAGAATTCTATAAAAAATTGTACAGATATATAAAATTCTGTAAAAATTGTGTAGATATATCTAGAAATGTGTAATATATCATATATATTATGGATGTATCTGTATAATAAATCGATCAACAAAGGCAGCAAAGGCAAAAGGTAATATTTTACCTATTTATATAATTTTACAGCTTACATTATACAGGGAAAATAGGATTATTATGCACAATTTTACACATGTACTGCCTAAGGACTATCATAAAACAAACGTTTTGATTAATTGACCAATAAAAACTAAAATCATTATTTTTACCTGTTGTTTTACCCTATAATTTTATAATTTAAATTTTACAGGGTAGATAAGAATAAATTTTACCAGTTACAAAATAATAGTAATTATTTTAATAATTCTGTAAATTCTTTTACATTTCTGTCAGACTAAGCATGTAGGTCCAACAGACAGTTTTATACAAATACTACAAGTTCTGCAATATATCAAATAATAATTTCCAGGCTTTAGGCTTTTTAAATTCTTATTATTGTCTGTCAAATTAAGTGTGTAAGTCCAATGTACATTTTTACACAAATATTACATAATAGGGTACAATGGATTGGTATTACACATGTACTTGTTTGGGTTAACAATATGCCAACATTAGAGGTGGATCAGTTAATTGTTTTACCTGTATTTGTAATTTCATCCTTTTACATTATACCAAGCATTAGCTCACAACTAACACTTATCCAATTATTTAATAAATCAATCAACAAAGAAAAAAGTTAATATTTTACCTGTTTATATAATTTTACAGCTTAAGTTATACAGGGCAGATAGGATTATTATGTACAATTTAGACATGTACTGGGTAAGAACTGTCATAAAACAAAAGTTTTAATTAATTGGCTAGTAAAAAACTAAAATCTTTTTTACCTATTGTTTTACCCTGTAATTTTATAATTTAAACTGTACAGGGTATATGGGAACACAATTTAGCAGTTCCACATGTATTAGTCTAGAACAACGACATATCCAAACAATAGACAGATTAAACAATAAACAGTAAAGTTAATATTCTTAGCTACTTTATAGTTTTATAATTTAAAATTTACACAGTAAACAAGATTAATACATATAATTTAGATATATACTTGCTAAAGTTAACAACATACAGTATTTATAATTTTATAATTTAACATATACAGTGTAAAGAGAAATAATATATGCATTGTACACATGTATTAGTAACAACATACCGAAATGCAGACAAATCAAATAATAAAGACAAAAGTTAGTATTTTTACTTTTTTTTGTATTTTTATAATATAAACTTTTTTAGGTAAATAGAAATAACATATACAATTTACACATGAGCTTGCTTAGGTAACAACATACCTAAAATATAGACAGATTAGATAATAAACACCAAAGTTAATTTTTTAGCCCATTTTTCCAATTTTTTTATTTAAAAGATACAGGGTAGATGGGAGTAATATGTGCTGCTTACACATGCTTTTTGCTTAAGACTATGACATATCCAAATTATAGACAAATCAGGAAATAAATACAAAAGTCAACGTTTTTAACTATTCAATAATTTTATATTTTAAAATATACAAGTTAGATAAGAATAACACATGCCATTTACAGATGCACCTACTTAGGTTAACAACATATCCAAATTATAAACAAATAAAAAATAAACAACTAAAAAATAAACAACAAAGTAAATTTTTTAGACTATTTTGTAATTTTATGATTTGAAATATACGAGGTAGATATAATTAATACATGCTATTTATACATTCAATTACCTAACTTAACAACATACCCAAATATGAGACAAATCAAACTATAAACATTACAGTTAATTTTTTTGACCTATTTTATAATTTTATATCTTAAAATATACAGAGTAAATATGATTGATATATATAATTTACAAATATACTAGCTTAAGTTAACAACATACTCAAATATTAGACAAATCAAACTATAAACATCAAAGTTAATATTTTTGGGCCATTTTATAATTTTATATTTTAAAATATATAGAGCAGATACGATTAATATATATAATTTACAAATAGAATAGAATATAGAATAGAATAGAATATATTTTATTTTCCCAAACATTCAAACAATACAATCAGGTTTGCACTGTTATCATTGTCCAAACTAATTCCTTCATCACTTTGTCCTTTTCCTGCACAGATTAAACAAACAATAATCCTTCAATATTACATTAACTTAAAAATATTTCTTAAAGTAAAAAGTAAAATTATCAAAACTTAAACTAAATAATAAAGACAATAAAGTAAACAATTTGTTTGGAAAAATTTAGGGCCTCAGAGGCAAAACCTTTTAGAGGTTCCTTATCACATTATAGATAACTATATCATGTCAGACAGCCTGGTAATGTAACTAAGCATTAAAACCCCTTTCTATTTTCAATTGTTTTGAAATATTATAATTACCTCATATAAAATGCACTTCTGTGTTTTTTAGCTAAAAAAAAGAACCAGAAACTTACAAGAACAATTTAAGAGAGAGAAAAAAATCATCATTCAAACATCGATCTTTAACAAAAAATCCATACTATTAAGAGTCAAGAGCCACTTCCTTAGCCTACTATTGAAAATTGGGGAGTTTTTAGATTTTCTTATTTCTTCAGGTATTTTATTATACAATCGTGGTGCCAAAAATTTGTAACTTAAGGTAAAAAACGTATTAAACGGTCGCGGAACCAACACGTGATCAGCATTCCTCAGACGGCCCCTGAAATTATTCCTATTTTCAAGAATATTCCCACTACGATGGTAAAAAAGTTTCAGAACCTTGTAAACAAATAAGCATTTCAAGGGAAGTATATTTAATTTAACGAATAAAGGAAACGATTGGCTCCTTTTTTGATTTCTTTAAGATGATTCTAATGAAACATTTTTGAATGATTTGCAATGGTTTAGTATTTGTGTCGTATGCTCCTCCCCAAAAATTGAGTGCATATTCTATTCTGCTATGGATAACAGAAAAATAAATCATTCGTAATATATTTTCTGGTATACATAATTCGTTCAAAAAATAAAACAATCTCAAAGTGCTGTTGAGGTTTTGCTTCAGCTTAAGAATATGTTGCTTCCAGTTACATCCTTGGTCAACAATTAAACCTAAATATTTTATATAACTTACTCTAGAAACAGCAGCACACTTTAAAGCACAATATGAATTTTTTACAATGCAATCTAGGCACATAAATATAATTGGATTTTGAAACTCATATTCACATCTGAGATTGAAATTTATGAATTTGGTTTTTTCTGGGCTCAGAATCATGTTATTTGTAGAGAACCACCATTGCAAAGACATGAGATCGTGATTCATATCTCTTTCAATATTTTCCCATGAATCCCTGCAGTAGCTCAGTGCCGTGTCATCGGCAAAGGATGTTATATTGCCTCGAAGGTTAGCTCCACACAAATCATTGATGTATATCAAAAATAGAGTTGCTCTCAGCACCGAACCTTGAGGCACCCCATGGCATAATAGTTTCATTTCACTAAATTTTGAATTGATTTTAACACATTGTTTTCTACCGTGCAAATAATTTTTAAACCATTGAAATGGTATACCCCTGACCCCACATTTATACAGTTTTGATAAAAGAATTTTATGATTCACAGTGTCAAACGCCTTTTTTATATCCAAAAAGATCCCACTTACTGGTTTACCCAAATTTAGCCCATTAATTATATCTCCCATAAATTTTTGTAGTGCATCCTCGGTACTTTTCCCCTCTCTGAAACCAAACTGATTTGAGCTAAAAAAATATGTTTTCTCGAGAAATTCAACTAATCTTTTTTACATTAACTTCTCAATTACCTTCGAGAATACAGGAAGCAGTGATATTGGTCTGAAATTATTTAAACAATTTTTATTGCCAGACTTATGTACCAGAATGACCACTGCCTCTTTCAGCTTATCAGGAAATATTCCAGTTTAAAAACTAAAATTAACTATATACAAAATTACATCAACTATTTTTAAGTGAATTGCTTTAATTAGAGAAGAGCTAAAGCCATCGATGCCTGGGGATGAACTATTTTTTAAAGAATTTATTACTTTGATCAATTCTTCAGGCAGGACTGGACACAAAAACATTGAAATATCTGGTGACTTGATTTTGAATAAATTCTTGTAATGTAGAGAATGTATATGTTCACTAATATCATAACTTAAATCTAGTGTGTCAACAATACTTAAAAAATAATTATTGAAAACGTTACAAATTTTAATTGTGTCAGTTACATTGCTACCATCAACCTCCAAAGACATTACTTGTGTTTTACTGTCATTTTGACCAGTAATATGCTTTACCTCATTCCAGAGTGCCTTTGTATTGCCTTTAACATTTTCAAAACGCTTAGAATAATATGCCTGTTTTGTTAGTTGGATTTCCCTTTGTAATTTATCCCTGTACCTTTTGTAATAAGCTGCCAGTTTATCATTATTTGGATGACATTTCAATTTCTTGTACAATTTGTTTTTTATTCTAACTCGCATGCATAGAAAATCATTCATCCATGGTTTACTCTTCTTAATAACAAACTTTTTATTTACTAAAACCCTAGAATCACCCACCATGCAGTTAAATTTGGAGAAAAAAACATCAAAAGCAAGTGAAGCGTTCGGTTGCTCGTAGACGTCCGCCCAGTCAGCGGCATCCAGGAGCGCGGCGAGCTTGCCGTAGTCGATGCGTGAGGCGCCTCGATCGGTGGGCCCGCTCTCAGCCGCCTTATCATCCTCGTCGCCCCCTCTCACTCGCACACTCACAAGCGACATCGCATGGTCAGTTATATTCGCGTGGATAGTATCCACGTGCACTGAAATCTGGTCTTTACTTGAAACTTTGACAAACACATGGTCTAAACAAGATTCCGTATCAGACGTTATTCTGGTTGCTTCTGTACTCATACATCCAAATCCATTCAACGATAATATATTACAATATTCATCTAATACAAAACTATTTTCTAAGATATTTATGTTTAAACCACCAATAAAAATTGCATTTTTAATCTTTCTAAATTTTTTCTCATTACTTAGAAAATTGTCGAGTTCACGTAAAAACATTTCTTTTGAATACAAATGCAATCTATAGAAAGCATAAACATTGAACAAATGACTATTAACATTAAATTCCAATCTAAGCGCATCAGCAGTTTCAATTTCAACTTTCTGATAATCAAGAATATTAATTTTTTGATTCACATACATAATAATACCTCCCGCTCTATAACTATCATTGCAATTAAAACACATTTTATAATGCGGTATCTCATACAAACAAACTTCATCTGACATAATCCAGACCTCACTTAATATAATTATTTCAGGTTTCAAGGCAGCTGCATCAAGCTCGATTAAGAACACATCAAAATTCTTTCTTACACTTCGAATATTTTGATGGACAGCAGAAAAATTACTATAAGAAAACTCTGTCATGTTTAGTATTTATAAATTAATAGACACCAGTAGCGAAAATTTTTATTTGAACAGTTCATTTGTAAAAAATATAAAAAAATAAAACTAATTTAACCGTTTTTTTTAATTCCCAGTCATTTACAGCTTAGTTAACTCAGTGGTACTATTGATTTGGATTACCTTATCTCCATCATCTTTTTGCAGAAAGATTTTCCCATTTCGCACCCATAGGTACTTGAAATGTTTTTCTTTCCTAACTTTCCTCGCCGAGTTGTATAGCAGCCTCCTCCTTTTGGTGAGCGACTCATTAATATAGACAGATTGATCCGTCGCCATCCCCATGTGTCTAGTCGACAGTGAACTCTTGACCCGGCGCTTCCTCAGCATCTCCTCCTTGTCCATCCTCCGGACGAACTAACGATGATACCCGGTGGCGAGGCGGGGTCCGCGCCGCGGCCGAGACGGTGGCACGCGTCCACCATCGCGTCGGTGATCTCGAGATCGAGCGCCTTCCCGACTTGCTTTACAACAGTCAGCACATTCTCATTTTTGTCAAAGGGGATGCCATGTATTTCTAGAGAATTAATTCTAGAATACTGCTCTATATCGTCGTTACGATCTTCAAGGTCCTGGACTCGCCCTTTCAGCTGATTGTTCTCCGCAACTAGGTCATTGATAAGTTTGAAATAATGCTCATTTTTCTCATTGGCACTACGAAGGGCTTCAGTGGTCTCTTTCAACTGATTATGAAGTGATTCATAGGACTTATTAAAATCCTTCTCCATATTACCTTGGTTACTCTTAATTTCATTAATACAGTCCATTATATCCTGGAGAGTAAGCTTACCGTCGTCTGCAGCCGCCTCCATCCTCATACTCTGGCGTCTCTCCTTTGAGCATTTAGCGCATCTCCACGGCAAATTGTCTGCTACAAAATAGTCTATATCGTTTTTATTTAAACCAACACATCCCGCATGAAAAATTAATTTAAAGTCCGCACATGAGATCTTAAGTTGTTTCTGCCCCACAGACCTCACACAAACTCCACAACTTGCCATTATAAAAAAACTTGTAGAACAATTCAAATGTATCTCAAACACAGGAGCACAATAATAAAAAATAAATTTATAGCATTTTATAAGTCGAGCGTATCAACTATACGAAAACGCGAACTTAAAACTCCGCAAAGGGTTAAACAAGCGCAAGAACGACACCGATCCTCACTGTCCAAGAGCTGACTCATAACTGAACTTTAAAATATACTAGCTTAAGTTAACAACATACCCCAATATTAGACAAATCAAACAATAAATAGCAAAGTTGATAATATCACCCATTTTATAATTTTACCATTTAAAATATACAGGGTAAATTTAATTAATATATGCTATTTCCAAATTCACTTATTTAGCTTAACAGCATATCCAAACATTAGACAAATTGGACAGTAAAGTCCAAAGTTAGTATAAAAGGGTGATATTATAAGGTATACCAGGGATAAAAAATATGACAGTCAAAAAAATTACTCCATAAACGGATACACTTTTGGCTTCAGCCCGGAAATATACTACATTTGGGAGTGTGCTCCCAAACACATCTAGTTTTTAATATTTTGAATATTTTCGAATTCCGTGTCATGTGAAACAAATCAGAAATTATTTTAAACAAATTGACAACACTAAAGAAGCCAAGATAATAGGAAACTAAATAAACCTACAAATGTTAAGATACTGAGGATGGTCTAGTGCTAAAACATGTCTAACAACACATTTAATGGATTGAAGACATATGTAAAATTAGATTCATACCACATCAATCCATAGCTACAAATCATTTCTAAGTATGTAGGTCCGACAGACAGTTTTACACAAATACTACAAGTTCTGTCATATATATCAAATTATAATTTCCAGGCTATATGTATAATTAATATATACCATTTACATATGCACTTGCTCAGCTTAGCAACATATCCAAATATTAAACAAATCATCAGATACTAAAGACCAAAGTTAGTATTTATACATATTTTTTTTGTAATTTATACATATTTTTTTTTGTAATTTTATATTTTAAAAGTTATTAGTTATATTTAATTAACATATCGTATTTACAAGTTCACTTTGAAGTATAAGAGTAAACATGTCACTACAATACTTGCTTATAACTAGATATTTAACAAGAGACAGCCAATAACCAGTTAAATATTGGTGTAAGGAGGAATATAATTTTTAATAGAGGAGTAAATGTATAGTAACTCAAAAATATACTAAGGCAGTGGGAGGATTTTTTGACAATTTTTGACAAGAGACAGCCTATAAGTATGACTAATAGGCGAGTATGTGTCTTGGAGTAAGGAGGAGAAGTGATAAAAAGATTTTATCGCAGCTAGTTTTTCTCGAGACCCCTGCACTCCTACTACTATTGCTGCATCACTGTGGTCTATGGGACGACTCGTCGTATGTATGTATGTATGTATTATACAATTCAAAATGGCTGCCATTATCAAAGCTTATTTCCTAAAACAATGTAGGGCTTTTGGCCATAAACTTGGCACAAATATTCTGTACAGGCTCTAGATGCGTATGAACAGGAAGGATTTTAAAATGTTTTTCTACCACTGCATGGAAATAATCACATTGCCACATCTGTAAACAGTACGCAAAACGGTACATTTCCGCTTTAATTTCATTCCCGCTCGCTATATCAGGGCTACTTATTAGGTTAAGGTCGCACACAAGAGAGATAACTATGATGTCAAACACCAAAGACCAGTTTCTATTGATCAGAAATCCCATGACACTCACCGTATCCTAAATTCTAGTTGCCTTGCTCTAAATCAGCTGATTTCATAGTCGGCGTTTCTGTACACTAACATCCGGTCCGTTCCAATAGGATAGGCAAACATAACCTCAATGAACTTCAGTGTAAAAGTTAGTTAATAGTGTACAGTTAGCTAAACTTTTTAAATAATGGTGGTAGGAAAAATCTTGTGTGTATTACGAGCACAAATAGTCATTGCCACTCTCGAAATGTTTGGCCGCACTCAGCTAAGCTTCGTGCAGCCATCTACAATTCTCGAGCGGCAATGACTTACTTAGCGCTCTTAATACACACATTGTTATTTCTCTCACAAGGCTAAAATGAGGTAAATTAGAAAATTCAAATTATCGGCCGTTTCAGTTTTTAGAGCTGTGATTAAATGAAAGTTATGAACGGAAGTAACGAATAATTTAAAGAGACAATAAGCAGGGCCGGCCCCAGGCAGGGGCGGGCGGGGCAGCTGCCCAGGACCCCGCGCTTTCGAGAAACCCGCACGAGATAACTTCACGATCAAGTTGAAATTATGTATGGTATTTTATATGTTTCCAAAAGTGATTAAAACGTTGATAACACGACAAGTGCAAATTCAGACATACGAATATGATTAGATTAGCAATGGTAGCTCCTTTCTTATGTTAGCACTTTGGTAGGCGACGACGGGCTGTGAAAATCTCGGGAAACAACTTCAGTCGTCTGCTACGGCTGAGCGCTGAGCGGCAGGTAGTTTGCGCCTGCGCGCGATATTGTCTGTTTTGATTTGACTATCGCTGCGACGTGCGCGCTGATGTGTTTTATCGTGACTAAGTAATGATTTTACAAAAGCGACAATGAGCTTTCAGTTTAATAGTAATTTTCTCTTATTAAAATTCTGTTAGGTACGCTTTAATGGATCAGGTAGGTTGAGTCGGGGTCGGGGCCTGAAACTTTACCAATCTTGCCGGATTTTCAAGGCCGTGGTCATGGCTTAACGGGGATTAGGCCTAGAGGAGCTGAAAGGGATCAGAATTAGTTTTTATTACATTTTAAAGAGCTTAAAATTTAATACTCGTTCAAAATAAATGGAATGAAATCCAGATGCAATACGCGATTGCACTAATGATTTAGACTAAATAATTTATTGTCACCAAGTAAATTGTGTAAATATGTTTGAAACAATGCTCGATTTCCGGAAACTATAGTTTTTATCGTCGGAAAATTGGAAAAGTAATGAAAAATCGCAAGAAAATTTTTTTTAAGGAAATTTGGTCACGACGGGTCTCAAATTTTCAGGGAGGGCGAGCTGAGGAGAATATAAAATACCCCCGTTGCAGCATACCTGCATACTCAGCGAATTTCAAATGTAAAACAACATTTTTCAATCCAACATAGCGAGATTTGACATGTTTTTGTAAGCTCCATAAGAATAACATGGGGAATGAGTATGCAGGTTTGCTGCTACAGGTATATTAAAACTGGGTGGTTTTAATTCAATATTTAGTAGATCTGAACTAGAAGAAGCCATTTACCAAGTTTTATCAAAATATGTTGAGAAATAAGCGAGATTGCGACGTACTTTACGTGGAGGTGATTCGTTTCAATATTAAATATATCAGCAAGCCACAGTAAAAATATAACTTTGCCTGGACACTCAGTATTTGAGCGGGGTTTATTTCCAGGGGTCGTAATATCACCTCAATCGATTTTAGTTCTATTTTACCCGTTGGTTTTCCACCCACTGTAGCCTAAATCTTTTTCTTTGGTATTTTGGTTTTACACCCACGTAAATTAACAAAATATGGGGCGTGATCGTTAATTAACTTAAATGCCGACTAGTCTTACTTAGACGCAACTAATAATATATCAACTGTCAAAATATCGGACTAAAATGAGTAAAAATAAAGTTCATACCTCTACAGATCACCCCACTTCAACGCGGTATATTGTCGTTGTTTAGGGTTAACTCACACCCCTTCGTAATATTTCGACTATTTTTGCCTGCCCCGGGAGCTACGCTGTTTCCACCACAGCGCTGACAGATCGACTGCCGGAGCGGCTGGGGCCTCGGCGGTCTCCGACTGACCAGCCTCCCCTACTTCCCCTCCAGAGTGGGGAGAGTCCGTGCCGGGTGCAGCGGCGAGCACGACTGTCTGCCGCGCCCACAAAATGCAGGCGTTACACCCCCCCGATACTTTGGAAAAAAAAGAAAACAAGAAAAGAAAAAAAATCGATCACTTACCCATAGGAACCTGCGACCTCGCTTTTCCTGGCCAGTCGATCTGTCAGCGCTGTGGTGGAAAAAGCGTAGCTCCCGGGGCAGGCAAAAATAGTCGAAATATTACGAAGGGGTGTGAGTTAACCCTAAACAATGACAATATACCGCGTTGAAGTGGGGTGATCTGTCGAGGTATGAATTTTATTTTTACTCATTTTAGTCCGATATTTTGACAGTTGATATATTATTAGTTGCGTCTAAGTAAGACTAGTCGGCATTTAAGTTAATTAACGATCACGCCCCATATTTTGTTAATTTACGTGGGTGTAAAACCAAAATACCAAAGAAAAAAGATTTAGGCTACAGTGGGTGGAAAACCAACGGGTAAAATAGAACTAAAATCGATTGAGGTGATATTACGACCCCTGGAAATAAACCCCGCTCAAATACTGAGTGTCCAGGCAAAATTATATTTTTACTGTGGCTTGCTGATATATTTAATATTGAAACGAATCACCTCCACGTAAAGTACGTCACAAGATATAGAATTTTTCTTATTTACCATAAGGTTAACATTGGGACAACGTACTGTGTTTACCACTTTCAATATCTCGGTAACCAATAGACATAGAGCTATGATTCAAAATACTAAATTGTTTGTTTTTCAAGCTGAATTCAATGGTGGAATCCAAAATTGGATGACTTTAATTTTTTAATGTGAAAAACGCAATAAACCCATTTTGGGGGGGTTTCCCCCTTCTGGTGGTCCGATCAGGCTGGTTTACGAACTCGTCCAATTGATTACCACTTTACACGTCTGTACCAAATTTCATAAAGATCGGACAATTTTTACGGCCGCTATCGTGCTAACAGACACACACACACACACACACACACACACACACACACACACACACACACACACACACACACACACACACACATATATGGATATATAGATATCTAAAAATTCAAACGAATTGTGTTTTTTAAACACATAATTGAGACACGACTCTGTAGATAGGCTTATTCTTAGCGATTATGTTAATTGAATGTGCCATGGATATGGAATGATCTTTTGTGACCTCGTACTTATACGAGTATGCTGAAAGAAAGGCAAGAAAAATTGCCTTTTACTAATTTGATTAAAATAAACAAATTATCATTAAAACATGCAGTCTCCTTTAATTCCCATTAAATATCACAATAGGACTGATTTTGTGATCAATAACACTGCAAAATATTGTAATAGCACATTTCGCAACAAGAACCGAAAATGAGGCCCCTATAATACTTTTGTTTGTTGTTTTTTCGTCACAATTAAACAAAGCAGCCCATGGTGCCCGATTATGCCCATAATTTGTTCTATATACTTTCAAACTCATATTATTATCTAGTTATTAGAATAATTATTAAAAAATAAAATATTAGCACTAACGCAATGACACAATCCATTGGAATGTAGACTGAAGCGCTAAGCGCTGTAGGCCTGACTTACGCACTCGCCTACACAACGGCTTTAAAAGGCTCCGCAACTCAGATTGGCCCAGGGCCCCGCAACGGCTAGGGCCGGCCCTGACAATAAGATAGAAATTTCATCTACTGAACGAAAACACTGTGCAAAGCTACTACTGTTCGGCTATCTACTATATATTGAACGGATACCACTCGAGTTTTACGGATCACCCGAAGTAATCAAATCTAACTATAGAATCTCGAAACTCTACATGGATATTTCAATCCGGCATTCCGTTATTTTTATAAAGGTACTCTAGAATGAACATAGTCGGAGCATAGTGGGATGCTTTGCGGATCTTTCCAAGGTCTTCGATTGTGTTGTTCTCGACATACTCATTGAAAAATTAGCCTCTCTTGGTATTACCGACATCCCTTTAAATTGGATCTCAAAGTTACATCAAAGGTAGGAATCAGGCTACTGAAATTCAACATCAAACAAAAGAAGGTCTTAAAATCTCTGTCACTTCCGATCCCAGTAGCGTTGAGATTGGGGTGCTCTAGGGCTCGATTCTGGGGTCCCTCTACTCTTTTTAGTTTACATTAATGATATAAATAGCTACCTTCCTGATGACGACTTGGTTGTCTATGCCGATGACACCTTCACAAAAACACAGTTCAGACGAAACTTGAAATAGAATCTCATGTTAATGTCAATGACTTTCACAACACTTCTCTGATTTAAAGCTCTCTCTCGATCCTTCAAAAACAAATTACATTTTCATCCAAACTAAACAACTTCAACACTCAAAACACTCTCAGTTTACGCACCTAGAGATAGGTGAAACACAACTTTCCCATGTAGATACTGTCAATTTCCTAGGGGTGAGATTGAACGATGGTCTGACCTGGGATGAACAAATCAAATCAAATCATTTATTGTTCGTTGCATTACATGTAATGCATAAACATGGTCAATTGACAGTTTACAAACAAATATTGTAAGAAAAGTTACTTACTTGAACATGGTCATGTTTACAATCAAAAATTGAAACAAGAGACAATTTTTACTTAGGCCTATACATAACATAGACAATTTACGATTGATGTACAGTAAAAGAAAAAAGTTACTTAGGCCTATGACTAAAGGAACAGGCAATTACCTCATTTTTTCAAAAGGCGAGTCCAGACCATAAGGACATTTTGAAATCAACCATTCTTTCAGTTCTTCTTTAAATTTCCTTCCACTTAGTTCTTTAATGTTATTAGGCAACTTGTTGTAGAAGATTGCTCCCTTTACATAGGGACTACTTGAGGTTATGTTGGACCATCTTTGAACCCTATGAAAGTCTAACCTAGACCTCGTGAAATGGTCATGTACAGCCTCATTCTTAACATCAATAAGCTTATCATTAGCAACAAGGACAATTGTCTGATATATACACATTGCATAGACAGTCATAATATTCAAAGACAAGAAAAAATCCTTACAGGATTGGCGCTGATTTTCACATTTAACCATAATACGAAGGGCCTTTTTTGCAATATGAAGACACGTTTCAACTGACATTAGTAGTGCTGAAGTGGGGCTGCTGGCTCACTTCGCATAAATCAAATTTGACAGCTACATCCGGTCTGGTGACGTCAGAGGCTGTGACGTAGCTGTGACGTGTAGAGTGGGCATTTAAAGTTTAAATGAGCGGAAATGGGTCAAGGTCAGGTGTGGATGTTTTTAAAAAGATCTTGCATTTTCGGAAAATTTGAAAATGCAAGATATTTTATTTGTTTCTTTTCATTTTACATTAAGGTTGAAAAGTTTGCTCCCAAATTTGAAAAGTAGGTTGTTGTCGGTGGTGAAATTTCTTGCTTATTTTCATTCTTCTTGTTGTTGTAAGTTGGCAAAAATACATTCTTTTCGTTTTGATTGTTTGTTGCATAACGTTCCAAAGATAAACCGAACCCAGGGTTATAAGTTGTTATAGTTCTTCACTAAAAATTTCCAAATCCTTGTAGGTTGTAAGATTGATAGTGTTGTAGTGAATACCCCGAATGTTGAGAGACATGACTAGAGTTGTTTACTCGACGAGAGGTGTAGCAGGAATGATTAATGCAAAGCCGGTGCTGTGGGTACCTCCGATGGTAGTGGGGGTAGTGATGGGGGTAATGACAGGTGTTTGTTTAATCACTTTGAATTTAATCGTTGCCACAGTAGACCGAGCCAATGTTGCAATTCTTCTAGTTTATCCAACCGGTTCTTTTGATATGTTTTGCAACTACATTTACAGTAGCAGAAAGAATTACATTTTGAACAAGCTTTTCCGTCAACTTGATCTTCAGGTATTTTAAAACATTTTTCTTTGCAACAATAAGTTATAAGTGCTAGATTATTTCTTTTGGATGACATGTTGGTTGTAGCTTGTCTTAAACAGAACTGAGCCTCTCAACGTTAAAGTTTCGTATTTATGTAAAGTATTCGAATAAAACAATCGAATAAAATAATCGAATAATACCATCGATTAAAAGTTCAAGATCATCCGTTTGAGTTTAAAAAAATACAACATATCAGTATATAAAAACATATACTGATATGTTGTTTTTTATCTTTTTATTTAAAACATTTTTTTACAATATTTACAATGTTATTTTTGTGTGATGTGCAGAGTAAGTTCCGTAGAGTTGTTTCCGCTCATTCCGTGTGACACCAAATATAATGATCCTGGCTGAATTTCCCGCAGATCTTCATTTTGCAGCAACTGGACGAATCGTTTTGGAAGATATACTTGAAACATTGGTTCATCACCTGGTGTATATGGTGCATCGGATAAAGATGCGACGACTGCGTCTCCATGCGTTGTATCAACTTTCTTCATTTCATGAACAATATAATGTTTCTGTTCTTTTAGTTCTGAACATTTCTTGATAATTAGAGTATTTGATTTTGAATGCAAGTTGAATTGTTCAACTAAACATTGGAGAAACTGTTGTGATGCCATCGTTCACAGGAGATGTTGTCTGTTCGGAGTATGGAGTTAGACTGATACTCGGGGTGTGTTGTCTCTTCGTTTATATAACCTTCAGAACCCCCACTACATTCTTCCGTTTTTTGTTGTAAGTAAGCAGCCAAGTGATATGCGTTTTGTAATGCGCATTGAGATTGGTTGTGTTTCGGATCTATTGTAGAAACACAAATATTTCTAGTATCAAAGTGAAATGTTTTGTCCAGTTTTATGTTTAAAACTTCTTTGTTCGTGTACTGTCGTATCCAATTCTTTTTTTCCAATCCTCTAGTATATATGTGTGTAAATTGTTTGCAAAAATGAAACATAATTTTGTGTACATTGTTGTACGGTAGAAAACCTTCAAACCAATGGATATGATGAAAATTATTTGTTAGCCATCTGTTTGTTATTTTAGCTTTTGACTTTAGTTCATGGACAGAACACGGTGCTTCAAATAAAAACGGGTACGCTACTTGTGTAAGCAAATCTAAAATTACCAATTCTTTTATGATAAATCTATCATCGTTTCCGCGAAATGCTTGAAATTCAATTACACAAGGTTTTGCTGCCATTTCTTCATCCTGTCTGCTCATCACGGTGTCTGCTGATCAACTGTTTTCCACACCACGGTAGGTTAGATATATAAACCAGGCCGTACAATTGTAGGCGCGTTGGTGTATGTTTAACGTGGACACCGTCCCCAGTAGGCCTACCCCACGGTTTATTCTTTTGTTAAATTACATTGTAGTTTTAAACTAGCAAAGTTTCTTCTTCTGTATTATTGTTGTTGTTGGTTTCTTCTTCTGTACTGTTGTTGTTGTTGGTTTCTTCTTCTGTAGCTTCCGTTGTAACTTCAGTGAAAGGTTCAAAGTTTCTTAACTGCCTCCACATTTCCACTTCGTGAAGTATTCTATTAAAGATGGATGTATCTATCGGTCGGAATTGTAAAGTGCTGTCTGGTTGTTTTTCGCATGCATCTACCAGATATTCCTTAATAACAGAGCTTGAAAATACTAATTGTTTCATATACCTGGTAATAGGTGATGTTGCATAGTTTAAAATGTAAACTTTTTCACGTGTTAGTAGAATTTTATTTTCAAATTGTGTCGAGTCTCTAATTCTTTCTTGCTGTTGACCACGATGTTTAATAATGTCAACTTCATTGTCACAATCCAAAAGTCGAATGTTAGTTTTTCTTCCAAAGAAACTGTTGGCTAAGTAACATTCAATAAGATGTAGATGTTTTAAAAAGGAATCCCAAGCATTTTCTGAAAATAAAACCACCTTTGTACCATGGCCTAGTATTACTGCGGGAGAGTAGTCTAATGATTTTACCAATCCTATCGACACACTTTTACTCATGCAAGATGAAATAGGATAAAAGATGCGAAGGAAAACTTCAGTTAAAATGTTTGGTGGAATATTTTCTTCAAGGTTTCTTTTCTTTCTTACGTTTGTTTTATTATTTTCCAACTTTTTATTTTGTTTTCCAAACTTTAAAAAGTCATCAATCTCCATTACAACATTTTCTTCAAAATGTTTATCATCATCATTTTCCAATAAAGGTGTTGTTTCGGAAACGCCTTGTACAACTGATAAAGAACTCATTTTGTTTATAATGCTGTAGACGATTTTACCCATACAACTGTAGACAGTCAACTAAACAATTTGCGTTCCCGCTCCTGCTTTTATAGCCGAGTGGTGGGGGGTATTTTTTTCTTTTCATTTTACAACACTGCTATTACAATCCCGGTTAAAGGTGTATATGTAACAATTTTATCATGCAAAATTAAACAATAAGCAGATGTATCTTTGGGTACATTTTGTTCGAATTCCATTTCTATTTTTATATCTACACTAGAAGACTTTACAGATTCATTTTGTTTAGAACAATCAACTACAACAATCGGATAGGTAGATTTAAATTGGTTTGGCGTTAATAAAGGTGTGTTTGTTTTTCCATACTATGAATTTTGGAATCTTGCGTACATATCGTACAAAACGCTAAACCTCTCTTTTGTAAAGTATATGTTGAAGTTGTCGTATGGAAAGAATTGCGAGCTTAGAAACACCTTAAAAATTTGTAAGTTTGCAATGATCAGATTCACCAGCATGTTTAGTTATTTCATTTCTTCTTTTTGTTTGTAATCCAAATATAACATATCTTGCCTTTTCCAAATGAGTAGAAGTTTTTACAGTCCATGTATGACGTTGTGTTTCCGGTAAAACCGGATATTCATGAAACTCCCAACTTCTAAATGGTATTACGATATCACGATCTGATTTTAAAGTTCTTAATAATGAAATTCTATTTTGATCGTTTAACCGTTCATGCGGTACTCTCCAAACAATCTTGTCTAATTGCATTTTCCATTCTAAAGTAGCTTCCGTTGTTCCATCAGGCGCCATAATAATATCTTTGTCGTTTGATAATCTTAACAAAACTAATTCTTGTTTTACGTTTATTATTATTTTTCGGTAATCTTCGGCAAAGCCTAAAAGTAATCTTAAAGGAATGTAAAAGTCAAAATTGCCTGAATTGTTTGGAGTGATTGTACTGGAATCGGGTGCTACCCATCCTGCGGCGGCCAGCATATTTTTTTCACTCGGTGTTAAAGATGCTAATCCTTTTAATGTACTTGTAATTCCCACCTTTTTTGTTGAACCTACTGTAACTCCGGAAATTTCATATCTTATTTCATCAAACAAATATGCCATGGGGTTATTTATGAACGGAACAGTACTTGCAGTGTTTCCATCTTTTTTGTTACTCTTCCTTCGATATATAAATAACTTTCACATGGAAGTGTATAAATATCTTGTTGTTGTATGGGAATTCTAATTTCATCACTATTATTTAATTTTGATGAAGCGTAAGGGTTGTGCGTATGATTTTTCTTTTCCCATAAGGTTTCGTCGAATTTCGGACCCTGCGCTATATCCAATATTTCCATTATTAATAAGTTTTAATCCAATTTCTTCTAGAAAACGAATGTTATCACTTGTTAATCCTTCTATAGCTGAAGTGCTACTGACTTGTTTACCAGTCAGCTCTTTCTTTTTAAATGATAACCCCATTGTTATACGGTTGATTTTATATGTATTCGTATAGTTATAGGTTCGTCTCTAAAATCAATATGATTTCCGTCTTGATCTAGTATGTTCACCACAATATCTGAAATAAAACTGGTGTTTAACGGTAGGTACACTAAGTTTTGTGGCTTTTCCACAATTTTAAAACCCGGAGCGACCGTTGGATAGAATGTGTGCAATATATGAGTATTTTCACCATCTCTATAAGAACCATGTATAATATTACATGTAACATCTATACTGTTAACTTTCATTATTGTCACAGTTCTAGCACCTGAATAGTTAATATTAGGTTCTAAAATTTTTGTTGTTTTAGAAAATCCTAATAAACTACCAATTGAATGTTCTTTGCTAAAATCTATATAATATCTAGATTTAATTTCAGCTTTCATAGTATTGTTATTTCCTTTTATTATTATATTATCTTTTCCCATATGATTTTGTATCGCTTCATTTATATCATCAATTTCATATGCTCCAGTGGGTAAACTAAATACTTGTACATCTGAATATTTGTTTGTATTTTTATCTTTTGTTTTGTAATAATGTATTTTGTCATTAACATTTTCAGTAACGTTGGGAATAGAATTATAAGTTGTTATATCTAATAATGCGGCTTCCCATAATTTATCTTTTTCCAAACGTAACGCAGGGAAAAGAACACTTCGCAAAGTAGATGAAGTTCCAGTTAATGATACTGTATAGGAAGACATCTTAAAGTTGACTAACGCTTTTTGTTAAAAAATCTAAACATAAATGTCCACAGATTACCGTATCATCAGGTTGCTCTCTTTTATAATTGTATAGTACATTTTTAGCTGTTTTAAAGTAATATTGTAGTTCTTTTGGTGGTGGGAGATTACCAAAACTATCAAAGTAGTAAATAGTTGATCCTAGTTTCTTATAACATACCCAATGAGTGCCTGATCCTTTACTATTATCTAAATTTACTATTCCGGTTTCATTTTTCCAAATTTTAACAGGTAATGGATCTTTCATAAACACTCCTCTAAAAAAATGGAATTTTCAAACAAGAAACATAAGTTATTAATTCTTTATCTGTTAATTCTTTATTTGGAATTAGTAATTGTTTTTTTCTGTTTAATACACACGATACGGTCTTAGGTATAATCCTCCTCCTTTTTTTTATCATTGACCATATTGCTTGTTTCTTTTAGCGAATTTCCCCTATAGGGAAGAAGATATTACCGTAGGTCTCATGGTAAGACCTAAGCTCGGGACCACTATAACTTTTCGTTTTGAGGCCCCCAGAAGCAAAAAACACTATTCGTTCGAATTTGTATATATATCTATATATATATATATATATATATATATGTGTGTGTGTGTGTGTGTGTGTCTAAGCACGATAGCGGCCGCAAAAATTATCCGATCTTTATGAAATTTGGTACGGACGTGTAAAGTGGTAATCAATTGGACGAGTTCGTGAACCAGCCCGATCGGACCACCGGAAGGGGGGGTAAGGGGGGATAAACCCCTCCAAAAATGGGGTTTTTGAGCTTTTTACATAGAAAAATAAAAATAAAGTTATTTATTTAATTTTTATGGGCACCATTAAATTCAGCTCAAAAAAACAAACAATTTAGTATTTTGAAACACTGCTCTATGTCCATTGGTTACCGAGATATTGAAAGTGGTAAACACAGTACGTTGTCCCAATGTTAACCTTATGGGAAATAAGTAAAATTCTATATCTCGCTTATTTCTCAACATATCTCAACAAAATTTGGTAAATAGCTTCTTCTAGTTAAGATCTATTAAATATAGAAGTAAAAACAACCAGTTCTAGCATACCTGTTGCAGCAAACCTGCATACTCATTCCCCATGTTATTCTTATGGAGCTTACAAAAACATGTCAAATCTCGCTATGTTGGATTGAAATAAGTTGTTTTGCATTTGAAATTTGCTGAATATGCAGGTCTGCTGCAACGGGGGTATTTATTTTTACCTGCGGTGGATCGTTGTTTTCTTCTTATATTTCCTCCACGTTTCTTTGCAGGTTTTCTCCTCCTTTTTCCACCTCCTTTCTTCTTTCCACCTCCAAACATCGTTTTACCCTTCATTGCTGCTGATACCGCTAAAGCTGCTGCTTTTTCACCGATACTAGCGTCACTGGATGTTACTCTTTGCCAAGCTTTTTCAGCAAGTGCTCTATCTGCTATTGATCTATTTTTAGTATTTGCAAACTTTGAATATGCTATATCGTGTTGTTTGCAGGCTTGATCAAGTTTATTTATTCTAAGATCTCCTCTAGCAAGTCTTTTTTCAATTTTGTTCCAGGACCACAATATTGATAACCTCCTGGTAAATGTAGTTATACAGGTAATAAATCGATAGCTTTATTAACTATAGCTCCAACCGGCTTAGTAATAAGAGAAAGTGCTGTTGATGCTATTCCTCTTCCTCTCTTTATAACGTGTCGATTATGACTGATGCGTTGAACTTTCAACATGGTCTTTTATAGTGAAAAGAAATGTCAATACTTGTTTATTTTATAAATTCTTTATAATGAATGATGCACTTATCATTTGACATTGTTTATTTATAATAAACTTGTATAAGTATTTTGTTTATGGGTAATAAACTTTTACCCAGTCTTTTGGTAGGATTGTATCTTTTTTATCAGCATCAATTTGAGCAAATCTTAAATTTCCAGTTTTCATATTAAAAAAATATTTTTCCATAAAATTTTCTTAACCCAATGTAGCTTTTAATCAGATTTTATAGGCTTTATTGTGTTATGAACATCATATAACACTACAATTAAGAGTCTTATAATGTAATTTACATTAACAGCATCAGTAATATCAATAGGGTCATCTAAGTTAGTCAATCGCAAGTTTTGACAATAAAAAAACATTTTGTGTTTTTCTGTTCTTAAGCATCTTTCACGCCATTCTTTTACTGTAACTGCATCACCGTCTGCTAGTCCTGTTCCAACATTAACTAGTAGTCTCCCTTTGCATTCAAAGGCTTGTCGGCCGCCTTCTTTATATTATTGTAATACAGGAACTTGTCCAATTGTTGCTACATCAGTTTCATCCGACCCTTTTTTAACATTAGTAATTATTTTTGCATCCGCATCCCATTTGTTATTGTTTAATTTCATTATTTGATTTATTGTAGCTGCATCTGATTTTGCAGTTCCTTCCTTAACGTTAGTTAACACTTTATTTTTGCAATCAATTATATTAATATCATGTGTAATACAATGATCTGTCCGCTGCAAGTAAGCACCCCCGCCACGCTGAAAGCAGTGTATCAAAATTGTCGGAAGCGGTTGTAAGAACCATGGGCATATTCCTGACCCTGCGACTGCGCTAGGCGGGTGATGGGTGTCCGAGGAGGTTTGACTGACGTCTGTCGGTCTAGGGCCGTGGAAGACACTCGGAGCGATTGGCAATGCTCCCTTTGACCGGGGAACCAAAAAAAACCCAAAGATTTGATGATTTGATTGTTTGTTGTTCTTTCTTTTTCAGATTGATCAGGAGCACGATGGCAGCGAAAAATCAGGCGAGCGTCAAGAATGTTCTGGGCTCCGGATCGGGGGGTGACCCGTCGCCCTTCGGACGGAGCTCTAGGTTGAAGAGGACCCCTCCGAATTCCGGAGGGGCTCCAAAGTCGGAGGATGCAGGGGGAGGGAAGGCACTGGTGGTCAGTGCGCCTCCCCCAGCCCCGTTCAAGTCCCCGGACTCCAGGGCCGACGCCTCGAAGTCGGTGCCCGAAGCTACGGCGGTTGGGCCATCGGCGGAGACGGTGGCCATGGAGACGGTGACTCCAAAGAATGACGGAGATCGGAAGCGGCAGCATCCGAGAAGCCCGTGGGACGAATCACCGCCTCTCGGGCCGAGTGATACGGAATTGGACATCGTCCGAAGGCAGGTCGACGACTGCGACCTTGCGGAGGACGAGTCCATTTCTGAGATCGTGGCGGCGCTGGGGCAGATCCGCGATGCGATGGCCATCCAGAAGAACATCAGCAATGGTGTTCGGACGGCCGTCGCGAAGATCGAGGAAGCTGTCAGCGTCATGAAGGGGACACGGACGGTCCGGCTGAAAGCCCTCCAGGCTGAACGCCGGGTCGTCGAGAGAGTGTTCAAGAAGTCTCCGCCCAAAAAGCGGAACAAGACTTCCTTCTCGACGCCGGAGGTGGTGCAGAAGTCTGGGATGGAGAGGTCTACTATGACCTCACCCCAGATGCTCCCCCCGACGCCGAGGGAGGCGAGGAAGACGGAGGAAAAGTCTTCTATGACTTCTCCTCCGAAGAAGAGGAACGGTGGGAAACCGAAGGGTGCCCAGACGCCTGCAGCTGCGGGTGGGGGCACCAAAGCTTCGGTCCCACAAAAAGTGCCCGATCCCCCGAAACCGGCGGATGATGGCTTCACTCAGGTGAAGTCAAAGTCCGCCCGGAGGAGGGAGAAGAAGAGGCGGGCTGCCACCCAAGAGGCGCCCCCTCGTGGTGCTCCCGCAAGGGCAAATAAGCCGAGGGCGACCGGCTCTGGGGCGAAGATGAGGCACGTCCTCATCATCAAACCGGGGCAAGGTCGCTCCTACGCCGACGTCGTTGGGAAGCTGCGGAAGGACGTCCAACCCGAGCAGTCGGGTGTGGAGGTCCGCAGGCTCCGCAGGACCAACGACGGCGGCGTACTCATCGAGCTGGGTTCTGGCCGCGGTCAGACCCGATTTGCCGAGACGGTGAAGTCGGCGCTCGGCGCCGGCGACAAGCTCAAGAGCGTCGCCCCTTGTCTGCGTGTGGAGATCATGGATCTCGATTCGTGCTCCACATCGGACGAGGTGAGCGACGCTCTGAAGCGGGAGTTGGGCCAGGAGACGGGAGACTTCAAGGTCTTCCTGACCAAACCCAACGCCCGTGAGCAGAGGTTGGCGGTCGTCGATCTCGACGCCTCAAGCGGCCAGAAGCTCCTGTAAAGGGGCAAGGTCAAGGTCGGGTGGGTTGTCTGCCGAGTGCGAACTCGAGTAGAGATCCCACGATGCTTCCGCTGTTTGGAGTACGGCCACACTCGACGAGCGTGTAAAGGTCCGGACCGCAGCGAGGCATGCTGGAAGTGTGGAGGTGTCGGGCACAAGTCGTCCGCTTGTAGCCAGGCACCCTCGTGCGAAGCCTGCAAGAAGGTGACCGACGGCCGACCGTCGGATCATGTCCAAGGCTCCGGCGCTTGTCGGACCTTCAGAGACCTTTTGGTCTCAAAGAAGACTGACAGGCGCGGACGCTGAGGGTCATCCAGGGAAACCTAAACGGGAGCATCGCGGCAAGCTCCCTGGTGGACCAAATCGTTCGGGAGACGGGAACATCACTCGTCTTCGTGAGCGAGCCTCACAGGGCTAAAGGTCCACTATGGTTCCCTGACCGCACAGGATGGGCTGCGCTGTGGGTGCCCGACCCGCGCGTGGTCCCCATCAAAAGAAGTGGGAACGGCGAAAATTTCGCCTGGATCACAAGCAACGGAGTCACGTTCGTGAGCTGTTATTTTTCCCCGAATGACAGCATTCCACGATTCACAGAGAAGTTGGAGGCCATGGAGGACGCGATCCGAGCGATCGCCGGTCCGTGTCTCCTGGCCGGCGACTTCAACGCCAGAGCGAGAGAGTGGGGGATGCCACTTACAGACACCCGAGGAAGGTTGCTGTTGGAGATGGCATCCAGGCTGGGGCTGCTGACAATGAACGAGGGGGACACGCCAACCTACCGGAGGCCGGGATTCGGGGAATCGATCCCCGACGTGACCCTGGCATCGGAAGGGCTGGCTTCCCGAATCGTCGGCTGGAGGGTGATGGGTGATTACTCGGGGAGTGATCACGAATACATCACCTTCGAGCTGGCCGAAAGAAGACAAGGAAATCGCAGCAACAGCCGGCGCCCGCTCGGCTGGAACCTGGCGAGAATGGACGAACGGAGGCTGACAGAGGCTCTGCAGAACGGCATGGGGGACATCCCCCAGATGCCGGACGACCAGCCAAGCAGGGCGGACGTGGAGGCTGTGGTGGAAGCCACATCACGCCTCATTCATCGCGCTTGCGACGCGTCGATGCCCCGCAAGTCGGCACGTACCGGAAAGCGCCCGGTGTACTGGTGGACCGACCGCATCGCCGAGCTGCGGCGAAACTGCCTGAGACTCAGGCGGCGAGCCCAGCGTTCCCGGGACAGACCCGAAGCGGCGGAGAGGTCGAGCCAGTACAGAGCGGCAAAAAGAGAGCTGGTCAAAGCGATCAGAGAAAGCAAGGCGCGCTGCTGGAGCGCACTGCGCGAGGACGTGAACAGCGACCCCTGGGGATAGGGGTACAAGCTGGTCATGAGGAAACTCGCGCAGGGACCCGGGTACGTGCCGATGGAGGCTGAGAAGATGCGGACCATCGTGGACGGACTGTTCCCGGATCACCGGGTCAGAGACGACACCCCTTTGCGGGTGATCGCCGAAGAGGTCCCTTTGTTCACGCGCCAAGAGTTGGAGAGAGCGGTCAGCTCCATGAAGAACAAGAAGGCCCCGGGCCCGGACAACGTACCGTCGGAGGTGCTGAAACTGGTGGCGAAATGCCGCCCTCAGCTCCTGCTGGACATGTACAACGTCTGCTTGAAAGCGGGAGTGTTCGCATCCCGCTGGAAACTGGCCAAGCTCGTCCTTCTGAGCAAAAAACGGGGCCCACCGGACGCTCCATCGTCGTACCGCCCTCTGTGCATGCTGGACACGGCGGGAAAACTGATGGAGAGGCTGTTGAAACCGAGAATCGGAGAGGCTGTGCGAGTGGCAGGGGACCTCTCGGCCCGACAACACGGGTTCAGAGAGGGCCACTCGACACTCAGCGCCATCTCGGAGGTCGTAGCTTCGGTGACACGAGCGGATCAGGCGTGCCACGCGGCTCGTCCGATCGTGCTGCTGGTCACGCTTGATGTCAAGAACGCGTTCAACTCGGCACGGTGGTGCGACATTCTGGTCGCACTGGAAAGAACATTCAGGTTACCTGGGTACCTCCTCGCCATGGTGAGAGATTACCTAAGGGACCGGCGGCTGATGTACGAGACGGACCGGGGTTTCGTAACCAGGGCCGTCACCTCTGGGGCAGCCCAGGGATCGGTGCTGGGGCCGGATCTCTGGAATGTCTCGTATGACAGCTTGCTCCGCACTGAGATGCCACACGGAACGTTCCTCGTGGGATACGCCGGCGACGTGGCGGCGGTCATCACCGAACGAAACGCGGAGTTGGCCCAATTGAGGCTGAATCAGGTCATGCGCCTGGTGGAAGGTTGGATGCGCGATCACGGCCTTCAGCTGGCTCTTTCCAAAACGGAGATAGTCATGCTGACGAGGAGGCGGATACCCACGATCATTCCGATGCGGGTGGGTACCGAAGTGATCGAGACGCAGAGGACGGCCAGGTACCTGGGGGTGGTGCTGGACAACAAGCTCACCTACTGGGACCACATCAGAAGCGTGTGCGACAAGGCGGCCGAAGTGACGTCCTGCCTCGGAAGACTCATGGCCAACATCGGAGGACCGAGTCAGGGGAAACGGAGGCTGTTGCTGTCGACGGCACAGGCCATCATGCTCTACGGAGCGGAGATCTGGGCAGATGCGACGAAGGTGAAGAAATACCGTACTCGCATGCTGGCGGTGCAGAGACGCGGCGTGCTCAGGGTCGCGTCCTCGTACCGCACGGTCTCCCAGGCGGCGGTGCTGGTCATTGCGGGAGTCATCCCAATCGACCTGCTGGCACAAGAGAAGAAGACCATCTGGGGGCGTGCTCCCGAGATGGATCGGGAAGAGGCTGCCGAGCTGGCCCGTGGCCAAACAATGGCCGCCTGGCAGCGTCGATGGGACGAAGACACGACCGGAAGGTGGACATGGCGACTCATCAGGAACCTGGAGCCGTGGGTTTGCCGCGACCACGGGGAGGTGAATTTTTACCTCACCCAGTTCCTGACAGGTCATGGCTACTTCCGTCTGTACCTCCACCGAATGGGCAAGGTCGACTCGCCCAGGTGCAAGTACTGCGGACACGACGGAGACGACGTGCATCACACTTTCTTCGTGTGCCGTCGCTTTGACGAAGAACGGACTGCCCTCGCCCACTCGGTCGGCGGTCATCTGACCCCGGACAACATCGTGGGGAAGATGCTGCAGGGCAGTGTCAGCTGGAACGCAGTGGCTGACTTTGTCATGTCCGTCCTGCGCCAGAAGAGGACAGATGGGTGTCTCGAGTGACCCCAGAACCGAAGACAGCAGAAGATTGGTTGAACACCAACTGAGGAGTCCCGAAAGGGACAGCAGCGCGGAGTCCTGAAAGGGACCAGAGGCCACGCATTGCGATGTCGCAATGAGCAGACGCTCGGGTCGATCGCAATGATGTGGTGACAGCACGCGAGGGGGTTTTTTTAGCAGGTATGCCCAAGGAGACGTGTAGACAACTGTACGCTCCTAGCCGCCTCGAGCCTCGAGGGGGGGCCTCTGACACTGATGCTGTCTGTCAGAGGTTGGAGACCCCTGCTCGTCGCTTTGCTCTCTTGGGCGAGCGGCGTAGAGGGCCCGCATTTCGGTGCGGGTAAGGGCTATTTTTTAACCTCCCTTCCAGCGTGGATAAAAAAAAATACAATGATCTGTAATATATTGAAGGTTTACAGCATCCTTCATATCTTTAGGGTCTCCAATATCATGTATTACAAAGTTGTAAAAGGAAAATTTATCTGTTTTTTTTCAGGGATGACTGAATGTAAATACTTTTTTGTAACTGAATCTTGATCATTAGCAGGATCTGCCATATTGGATATTCTAAGATCTTTTGCATCATATACTTTATTATTACTCCTAGGATCATATCGTAAGGTTTGGTTTATGTACCACATTAAATTTACCGAATAATTTTAACTATTGGTTTTGGAAGATTTACAATTCTATAAAAATTAGCGTTATACACTTCATTTTGAAGCTTTAAGCTAGGTAATGTTTCACTTTTTAATGTTTAGAAATTTACTGCATCATTATCATCTTTTGGATCATTTACAAACTTTAAACGTTTGTTACTTATATCATAATCTCCATCGGATGTTAGTGGTAAACCACCTCTTTTTCCATAAGATCCTGATTTGCTTCCAGTTTCGGAATACCGTCCAAACTTATCCACACTCATGGTTATACTGAATGTTTAATCGGTTATACTTGTATTTTATATACTCATATTTTTATGCAATTACTCCTCGATTTCGCAATTCGCCGACCAAAGCTACCCATTCGTTTTCTAAGCCGCTATGTCCGGCTTGTTTAGCTTCATATATCAACTTCATTCTATCAACCAATTTGTTTATATCGTTGTAGTATATTATATTAGTATCATATAAGTTTTTCAATAATCCTTTTCCTGATAAACTTGATTGATTTGTTTTTCTCCTTTTATGTAAAATATTTATTTCAGCAGAAGATAATGATTTTCTTTTTATGGGTTCCCTTCTTTTTGGTGGGTAAAGTTTAGCAATAATAGTTTTAAATTTTTATAATGCATTTCTATGAACATTGAAATTTTTAGAATAATTTTTCTTATGCGCATTTGTATCCTCCAATATTTGTTTAAAAAATGTTTAAATCCTTTTTAGTACATTTAATAGGTTTCGGTTTAAAAATAAGTTCAAACAATCCTTTTGTACCCTTGTATTGTTTATTATTATAATAATATTGTCATGTTCGTGTACATCAAGTTTGCTATCTCCAATCATTAGCCCATTGTCTTCTATTCTAGCACCAAAAGTATGATATTTTCGAGTTGGCTGTGCAGAATGTAACATTTTTAATACAAATTGTCTTGCAAGCGGCCCTTTATACGCAATATCCGAGCCCAATTTGCTCAAGTTGGATGGATTAATAGACTCTTCTTCTTCTTGTTGTTCTTCGCTTGTAGAAAAACCTTCTTTTTCTGTTAAAACATCCGTTTCTTCACCTTGTTCGCTTTCTTCTTCAGGTTTAATAGGGATTGCAGTGGACACCTGTTTTGCTTTTTTTACCCTTCTATAGAGGAGGAGGACACGTTTTTTATTTTTTTGATAATTAATTCAGCATATGTATAATCAAAATAACCAGACAAAATAAACATATTACAATTAAAAATTGAGAAAAAACAGAGAAATTGGCATGTTAAAGGGTTAATAGGATAAACCAGTGATGCCCATAAGCACCGTAATTAAAAGGCCAATGGGATAACAAGAAATATTTTTAAGTGTTTCTCATAGAAATTAGACAGTTATATTTTGTAAGTTTTCGGGTAAATTATTGTAAAGTTGTATGCCATTACACAATGGTATTTTTTTGTACATTGATAAATTATGTTTATTATATGCCAGTTGGTTGCCCTTTGTAGTTGAAAAGTTATGAAACGAATTAAGTGTTGGTAATTTATCAAAGCTCGATTTAATATAAAAGAATTATCTAGAAAACAAATAAACTACAAGCCGTAACAATCCCTCTTTCTTTGAAATGTTCTTTCACAGAGTCTTGTTGATTTTATTTTAACATGGTACGAATTGCTTTACTCTGTAGTCTCAGTATGCTATTAAAATTATTGACAGATTTACATCCATAAAGACATACTTCAAAAGAAATGTGCGATTCAATTAAAGCATGATAAATTATTTGTAAGGTACTGAATTGACTAAATTTAGACATTGCCTCAAGGCGTAGAGGCCTGAAGATACTTTCTTACACATGATCCACAAGACAGTCCCAATAAAATCTGTCGTCTAAATTTTATCCAAGAAACCGAGTTGTTTTAACTTCGCTTACCGTGACAACGTTTGTCTACCGCGACGACGATATTGGTCCACCCCGACGTCCATATTTGTCTATTGTCATATCAAATCAAAATATCTTCATTCGTACAAGTACAGAAGTTCAGAATGGTGTCTGAAAATGTTATATTTTTAAACTGATCATGAACAACAAAAAGTCCTTTCTTAAGGCTATTTTACGAAATTAATTAGGATTATTTATAGCATTATTTTTATAATTAACAAAGGAATGAGAAAAAATCCTCAATTCTATATAATGGTCTATTAACCCATTGGCCTTGCATCACGGCACTGCTCCGTGATAGTAAATTATTGTAAAGTTGTATGCCATTATACAATGGTATTTTTTTGTACATTGATAAATCATGTTTATTATATGCCTATAAATGGTCCATTAACCCATTGGCCTTGCAAATCGGCACTGTTCCGTGATAGCTGACGTGAGCCCAAATTTTGGATCACGGAACCGTTCCGTGATACGTTTCCGCCACACGTGCGCTGTTCCGTTCGATGCTGCTATCTATCGGGGAATTCTGCAAACATCTGGCCTGGTAGTTCACTCGTTTGCTGCTAGGGTCTACTGTAGGCTTTATGCGCCAATCGTCCTCCAGGCCGACCGTGGTAACGTGGCTCAATCGTTTGCGGCGCTATACTGACGAGTATAGCGTCGAAGCCGTTCTGAGGTGCGTGGGTTCGAGTCCCGTCCATGCGCAATCCATGTTAGGCTTGCAAATGTGTGGCTTAGTTGGTGGGAGGGCCCACCTAAAATAAACGGTGACCGGCTTGGGCGGAAGTTGACGGCATTTGTAGGTTTAATAGGGATTGCAGTGGACACCTGTTTTGCTTCTTTTTACCCTCCTATAGAGGAGGAGGACACGTTTTTTATTTTTTTATTAATAAATTCAGCATATGTATAATCAAAAGGTCATAACCAGACAAAATAAACATACTACAATTAAAATGAGAAAAAACAGAAAAATTGGCATGTTAAAGGGTTAATAGGATAAACCAGTGATGCCCATAAGCACAGTAATTAAAAGGCCAATGGGTTAACAAGAAATATTTTTAAGTGTTTCTCATAGAAATTAGACAGTTATATTTTGTACGTTTTCGGGTAAATTATTGTAAAGTTGTATGCCATTACACAATGGTATTGTTTTGTACATTGATAAATTATGTTTATTATATGCCAGTTGGTTGCCCTTTGTAGTTGAAAAGTTATGAAACCAGACAAAATAAACATATTACAATTAAAAATCGAAAAAAACAGAAAAATTGGCATGTTAAAGGGTTAATAGGATAAACCAGTGATGCCTATAAGCACAGTAATTAAAAGGCCAATGGGTTAACAAGAAATATTTTTAAGTGTTTCTCATAGAAATTAGACAGTTATATTTTGTAAGTTTTCGGGTAAATTATTGTAAAGTTGTATGCCATTACACAATGGTGTTTTTTTGTACATTGATAAATTATGTTTATTATATGCCAGTTGGTTGCCCTTTGTAGTTGAAAAGTTATGAAACGAATTAAGTGTTGGTAATTAATAGTAGTTCACTCGTTTGCTGCTAGGGTCCACTGTAGGCTTTATGCGCCAATCGTCCTCCAGGCCGACCTTGGTAACGTGGCTCAATCGGTTGCGGCGCTGTACTGACGAGTATAGCGTCGAAGCCGTTCTGAGGTGCGTGGGTTCGAGTCCCGTCCATGCGCAATCCATATTAGGCTTGCAAATGTGTGGCTTAGTTGGTGGGAGGGCCCACCTAAAATAAACGGTGACCGGCTTGGGTGAAAGTTGACGGCATTCGTAGGTTTAATAGGGATTCCATTGGACACCTGTTTTGCTTCTTTTTACCCTTCTATAGAGGAGGAGGACACGTTTTTTATTTTTTTTATTAATTAATTCAGCATATGTATAATCAAAAGGTCATAACCAGACAAAATAAACATACCTCAATTAAAATTGAAAAAAACAGAAAAACTGGCATGTTAAAGGGTTAATAGGATAAACCAGTGATGCCCATAAGCACAGTAATTAAAAGGCCAATGGGTTAACAAGAAATATTTTTAAGTGTTTCTCATAGAAATTAGACAGTTATATTTTGTAAGTTTTCGGGTAAATTATTGTAAAGTTGTATGCCATTACACAATGGTATTTTTTTGTACATTGATAAATTATGTTTATCATATGCCAGTTGGTTGCCCTTTGTAGTTGAAAAGTTATGAAACGAATTAAGTGTTGGTAATTTATCAAAGCTCGATTTAATATAAAGAATTATCTAGAAAACAAATAAACTACAAGCGGTAACAATCCCTCTTTCTTTGAAATGTTCTTTCACAGAGTCTTGTTGATTTTATTTTAACATGGTACGAATTGCTTTACTCTGTAGTCTCAGTATGCTATTAAAATTATTGACAGATGTACATCCATAAAACCATATTTCAAAAGAAATGTGTGATTCAATTAAAGCATGATAAATTATTTGTAAGGTACTAAATTTACGAAATTTAGACATTGCCAGCACAGTAATTAAAAGGCCAATGGGTTAACAAGAAATATTTTTAAGTGTTTCTCATAGATATTAGACAGTTATATTTTGTAAGTTTTCGGGTAAATTATTGTACATTCCCACCTAAAATAAACGGTGACCGGCTTGGGTGGAAGTTGACGGCATTTGTAGGTTTAATAGGGATTGCAGTGGACACCTGTTTTGCTCCTTTTTACCCTTCTATAGAGGAGGAGGACACGTTTTTTTATTTTTTTATTAATTAATTCAGCATATGTATAATCAAAAGGTCATAACCAGACAAAATAAACATACCTCAATTAAAATTGAGAAAAAACAGAAAAATTGGTATGTTAAAGGGTTAATAGGATAAACCAGTGATGCCCATAAGCACAGTAATTAAAAGGCCAATGGGTTAACAAGAAATATTTTTAAGTGTTTCTCATAGAAATTAGACAGTTATATTTTGTAGGTTTTCGGGTAAATTATTGTAAAGTTGTATGCCATTACACAATGGTATTTTTTTGTACATTGATAAATTATGTTTATTATATGCCAGTTGGTTGCCCTTTGTAGTTGAAAAGTTATGAAACCAGACAAAATAAACATATTACAATTAAAAATTGAGAAAAAACAGAAAATTGGCATGTTAAAGGGTTAATAGGATAAACCAGTGATGCCTATAAGCACAGTAATTAAAAGGCCAATGGGTTAACAAGAAATATTTTTAAGTGTTTCTCATAGAAATTAGACAGAATTCTGCAAACATCTGGCCTAGTAGTTCACTCGTTTGCTGCTAGGGTCTACTGTAGGCTTTATGCGCCAATCGTCCTCCAGGCCGACCTTGGTAACGTGGCTCAATCGTTTGCGGCGCTATACTGACGAGTATAGCGTCGAAGCCGTTCTGAGGTGCGTGGGTTCGAGTCCCGTCCATGCGCAATCCATATTAGGCTTGCAAATGTGTGGCTTAGTTGGTGGGAGGGCCCACCTAAAATAAACGGTGACCGACTTGGGTGGAAGTTGACGGCATTTGTAGGTTTAATAATGATTACAGTGAACACCTGATTTGCTTCTTTTTACCCTTCTATAGAGGAGGAGGACACTTTTTTTTTATTAATTAATTCAGCATATGTATAATCAAAAGGTCATAACCAGACAAAATAAACATACCTCAATTAAAATTGAAAAAAAACAGAAAAACTGGCATGTTAAAGGGTTAATAGGATAAACCAGTGATGCCCATAAGCACAGTAATTAAAAGGCCAATGGGTTAACAAGAAATATTTTTAAGTGTTTCTCATAGAAATTAGACAGTTATATTTTGTAAGTTTTCGGGTAAATTATTGTAAAGTTGTATGCCATTATACAATGGTATTTTGTTGTACATTGATAAATTATGTTTATTATATGCCAGTTGGTTGCCTTTTGTAGTTGAAAAGTTATGAAACGAATTAAGTGTTGGTAATTTATCAAAGCTCGATTTAATATGAAGAATTATATGAAAAACAAATGAACTACAAACGGTAATAATCCCTCTTTCTTTGAAATGTTCTTTTACAGAGTCTTGTTGATTTAATTTTAACATGGTACGAATTGCTTTTCTCTGTAGTCTCAGTATGCTATTAAAATTATTGACAGATGCACATCCATAAAGACATAACTCAAAAGAAATGTGCGATTCAATTAAAACATGATAAATTATTTGTAAGGTACTAAATCGACTAAATTTAGACATTGCCTCAAGGCGTAGAGGCCTGAAGATACTTTCTTACACATGATCCACATGACAGTCCCAATAAAATCTGTCGTCTATATTTTATCTACGAATTAAATTCTGAAGCTTATTTTTGAATTTCATGTAATATTCTTTGAGTCGAACATTTTTGGATGCTTCTTTACAGTACTGTAAATTTTATTTATAATTTTTATTTTCATGAGCAAAAAATCATTCACCCAAGGTTTTAATTTTAAAAATTGTTTGGTTTTATTATTTAATGGCCCCTTACTGTTCTGTAATTGCTGTGAAAATATTTTGAAAAAAGCATCAAAAGCGTCTGAAACATCCGTAATACTATAAACATGGGACCAATCAACAAGACTCAGTGCATCATAGAAACTAAGTCTGAACTTAAAATTACGTGATCAATAAGTTTTTTAACACTATCGCATAATTTTTCTTGAGAAAACGAAAACTTAAACCTAGCCCAACCAACCTAGTCTGGCCTAACCAGCCCTTCCAATTCCTAATTTCTCCCAATCTACCTAACCTAATCTTGGTCTTGAGAGAGACATCTACATTGCTTTGTGAATTGCACTTGACTGGTCCCATGCTGTATCACTGTGGTCTATGGGACGACTCGTAGTATGTATGTATGTATGAATCGGTGTTTTCAGAATAAAAAAATGTTCGAAGGGTTTACTTGCTGGCCAAGGAGCAACCCTTCGATGTTTTAAGTATCGAAGGGTACAATATTTTTAAGACCCAACACAAACTTAACCAAAACGACGGATTGGTGGTGTATGCTGACGACCGGATTGATGTAGCCTGCGATCAGCTGTTACTCGGCGGGGTGGCCAGCTGCTTGACCTTGACCTTCAGCTGGGGCGGCGAGCAGTTCCAAATATTAGCCGTTTATCGCAGTCCTAGTTCCAATCTTTCTCATTTTATCACTGCACTGCAATCGCATTACTCATCATCAAACTACCGCAATATTCTAGTGAGCGATATTAATTGCAATATCCTAAATATTTTACCTTATTCCGAACAAGAACGTTATGTCGACGTATTGTACGATAATGGTTTGATTAGCTGTATAAATGAAATTACACGACCATCTAGTAAAACATGCCTCGATCATATATTTTTTAAATTTTCGAACGATTATACAGTAAAATCAGCTCTTTTAACAACTTGTTTAACAGATCATTTCATAACTGGGACATCAATTAATAAATTTTCTAATAAAGTCAAAGTAGATACTAAAAGTAAATACACTGTTACTGATTGGCAAAAAGCTAAAGAAAAATTATCTGAAGCGACTTGGCAAGAGGTTTTTAGTGCTACTGATGTAAATAAGGCCGCTGATAATTTTTTGTCTACAATAAAGTCTGTGATTGAAGAATTCACCATTCAAAAATGTTCCAATGCGAAATACACTAAAATTAAACCTTGGATCAATAACGCTTTGGTTCAATTGATTCGTAAAAGAGATAGATTGCATAAAAAAACTTTTAAAACAACCGTTCAATACAGAGTTACGCAATCAGTATTTAGCTATTCGTAATAACATTCACACACAAATTTGGAGAACCAAACTTGAGTTTTACAAAAACAAGATCAACGAGGCTCGTGGCAATGTTAAAAAAATTTGGACTATATTAAATGAAGTTGCGGACCGACCCAGCTATAAGGCCAAATTTCCTGTTGAAAAATTTATTTCTGATGGAGAAGCTGCCACGCCTGAAAAAGTGAAGCAGGTTGCCAATTCCTTCAATAGCTACTTCTCAAATGTAGGTATCAACCTTGCAAGAGCAATCAACTCCACTGGTCCCCTCGAGGTGGACGACGCCGCCCACGCCACGGACGCCGGCGCCGTGTTTGCACCTCAACCGGTCACCCGCGAGCAGCTCCTCTCAGTCTTAGGCAGCCTCCGGGGTGGCTCAGCTCCCGGAATTGATGGCGTTAGTACTAAGTTTGTTAAAGATAACATAATTACACTTTGTGATCCTATTTTGTATGTAATCAACCAAAGTATACGGTCTGGCCGATTCCCAAATGCTTTTAAAGTAGCAAAAGTCATTCCAATCTATAAATCTGGTCCTAAGTCATCGATACAAAATTTCAGACCAATATCTTTGCTAAGTACATTCTCTAAAATTATCGAAAAGTGTGTAAAAATTCAATTGCAAAATTATTTAGCCAACATTTTGTCTCCCAATCAATACGGTTTTAGAAGTCTTAAAAATACTAATGATGCGCTCTTTGATTTATTAAAATCTGTTAGTGACAGGCTTAATGCAGGAGACAAAGTCATAATTACATTTTTAGATTTAGCAAAAGCTTTTGATACAGTGGACAGAGTCAAACTCCTAAAAAAGTTAAAATATTCAGGAATAAAAGGTACCTCACTTCATTGGTTTGAAAGTTATTTTTCTACTCGAACTCAAATAGTCTCCATTCTTAATACCAATAGTGACATCGAAGATGTAGAATATGGGGTAATTCAGGGAAGTACGATTGGGCCGTTGCTTTTTTTATTGTACATTAATAACATCACTAAGGTGCAGATTGAGGGGTGTTTGTTCCTGTTCGCTGATGACACGGCTCTGGTGTCCTGTGGGCGCACATGGGACGAGACCTATGCCCGGGCGTCGCTGGACCTTATGAAATTAAAGTGGTGGTTTGATCAAAATACTTTGACTGTTAACATCTCTAAAACTAATTTCCTGCCGCTTTATTTCAGGGGGGACAGTGGCCCCGGCGAGCGGGTTCTAAAAATGCACTCCTGCATGGGTCGGGGTCTGGCTGGGTGCAGTTGCGGGGAGATTGCACGTGTGGACCAATACAAATATTTAGGTGTTATAATTTATCATAAGCTGAGCTGGTCTCCACACGTGCAATACATTAAACAAAAACTCCGCAAATTAACTTTTGCGTTCTCGCAGCTGGGCAGTGTGCTGGCCCCGGAACACTGCAGGATGGCATACTTCGCTTACGTCCAATCTGTACTACAGTACGGCGTTCTGGCGTGGGGTGGGGCTAGTTCCAACATTCTGGAACCATTGGCGATTACGCAACGTTCAATAATCAAAGCTGCATTGAAAAAACCTGTTCAGTATCCAACTCTTGATTTGTTTAATGAATTTAAAGTACTAAACATACGACAAATATTTTTGAAATCACTTTTAATTTATATTAAAAACAACAAAAGTAACATTTTTTTCTCCGTAAATCATCAATATTCAACTAGTAATAGGTCAAATTTCGGTTTCTATTTTCCTCGTCTACATTAAACTATTGGCATAACAAATCCTTTTTATCTCGCTCACATTGTTTATCGCAACATTCCGTTGGAAATAAAGTTAGCAGAGGGTGGCAGCGAGGCTAGGTTCAAACGCCTTGTTACAAAGTGGTTGCTGGACATTGGCCCTGATGCGGCGGAGCGGCTCGTTCGGTCCGTCTACACATAACACCACCAACTCTCAACCCTAATTACATAACTATTTATTTTTTATTTTAAATTATTCTCAACTTTCATTTGTTTCATCGTTCATTTGTTCAACGTTCATTTTGTATTCATCACAAATATAATAAAAATTAGAAATCTTCTTTTTAACTTTTTTATATAATTTTTTCTTTGTATCGATGAGTGATGTACACGGCTCATTCCCACACACGAGCAATTTGCTTATGTGGGAATTATTATTTCACGTAATGTTTGTATACTATTGTAAATATTTTCTTGAAATATACTTATTTTGAATTTGAAATTTGAAGGGTGATTTAGGCTAAATAAAAAAAAGACTATTTCTACCAAACTACGAGGCTGTATATATATGTGCTAAGCGATTAATTCAATTTTCTATTGTGATTAAAAAATATTTTGGGAAATTATTCTTCCTTATTTTTGACCAAAACCTTCACTTTAAATATTATTTTATAGTTTTTGGCCTATTTTAAAATTATGCTACATTCAGGTGATGGTGTTAGGAATAGAGTCCGCCCCTTGCACTATTTATTGTAATTTATATAAGTTATATTTCAAATGCCTCATATTCTCATAATGAAATTGGCTGAAAGTATTTGGGCGAGAGCGCTGAGCGATGAATGTTGTTGGTCCAAACCCCTGAAGTGTTAATGCTATTTTTCTATTCAAACTAATAGAAACCTAATTTCATAAAATAAATGATGGATTAATTAAAGTTAACTGATGGAATTAACTGCTGATTTTAAGCCACATTAAAAATCAATCAAGGAAACATTTCATTTCAGTTTGAGGTTTAATCACCATCTGAAACCTTAAGGGTGAAATTAAATGCTCATCAACTGATAGTCTATTTGGTAATTTGTAAAATATTGCACATTTAAAATAACGTATAACTATAATGAAAACTGTTATCCTTTCAGTGGGAGAAGCCGCGGGTATCTGCTAGTATATATATAATTTCAAACGTGTGGTTTTTAAAATCTGGGATCCCCAAAAGTAAAAGTTATCATGGTCTTGGGCTTAGGTCTTACCATGAGACCTAAACTTGGTAATGGCTTATTCCCTTTGGGGGAAAATTCGCTAAAAAGTCAAAACACTGGTCCAAAAAATCTATTGACATAATGTCATCACTTCGCATTCTTTTTAATTTGATATTTATCCATGTTTGAATATATATATTCAGAATTGAATATATATATATATATATATATATATATATATATATATATATATATACATAAGTTCTGGGTGGGAATTTAGGAACTAACGTGTTCATCACATAACAAAGTCATGATTAAAACATTGTGGATTAAACTGGGTCGGAAGGTGTGCTACGAAGTACGAATTCCTCGCATTCTCATTGACATTCCAAACAATTCCTTGCTCAACTTTATTAAACCTTCCCCTTCTCTTCAGCCTAGCCTTTGCTGTACCGAAAATTCATCCTATCCTCCAGTATTAATTTGGCTACAAATCAGAATACAACTACACGTTTGCGGAAGTTTATGTTCTTAAAGGCAGTTTCAAAGGGGATTACAGTTCGCGCATTTACAGTCTCCGGTAAACAGTTGATCTATTGATCTGTCAAAGTCAAAGTCAAAGTCAAATTCTTTATTGTCGTAAGACTATAACAACTATAGCATTGACAATATGTCATAATATTTGCAAGTGACTGCAATTGCAAAAAACTCAAAATAAAACAATGAATTAAAAATAAAAGTAGGCAGAACTTATGTCATTATAATACGATTGAACACTGTAATATTCTTTTTTGATCAAGACAGTTTCAATCTTTCTTTAAATTTGCCAACATTGGTCTCTGATTTCAGATTGTTTGGAAGGGAGTTGTACAGTTTTATTGATGAGAAAAAGGTTTGTTTTTCATAGAGTGTCGTATTGTGACGTGGGATGGAAAGAGAAGATTGGTTGCGGAGATGATAATGACTATTATTTTGAAAATCATAAAGTTGTCTGTTTTTTATCAAAAAGGTCAAACATTCTAAAATATACAAGGAGGGAAAAGTCAAAAGATTGTTGGAAGAAAATATTCCCCTACATGAATCCAGCCTTTTCATCCCGCAGATTACTCTCAAGGCCTTCTTCTGCCAACGGAAAACCTGCTTATGATTTTCTGTTTCAGAACCCCAAAATTGCCAATCCGTATGTAACATGTGGAAGAAAACATCCATAGTACACCGCCATCAAAATTTCCTTATTTGCAAAAAAAGATAGACGACGGAGAAGAAAGACGCAACTACTTAACCTATTACAAACCTTATCAATGTGTGATGAATAGTTTAATCTAGAATCAATGATAAGCCCTAAGAAATTAGTCTGCTGGCTAGATTCTATTAAACAATCCCCAATCATAAAAGTTGACTCTAAAAATGAACTATTAGGGGTTTTCATCCTAAAATCAACAAACTGTGTCTTATCCGTGTTAACAAGAAGATTATTCTCACTGAACCACTGCAAGAGCTGACTAGTTATGATGAAAGAGTTAATTTCAAGAGACTCTCTACATTTATTAGAAACACTCAGGGAGGTGTCGTCTGCAAATAAACAGAGGTCAATACCAGGGACACTGCTAGCAATATCATTTATAAACAACAAGAAGAGAATCGGTCCGAGGACCGATCCTTGAGGTACTCCAGAACAAACATTGATTTCCTTAGACATACGATTCGAAAGATATCCACGCTCATCAACGTGAGAAATTTGAACAAACTGTGAACGTCCATTCAAGTAAGAAGACACCCAGTCTAATGATTTTCCCCTAATGCCAAATGTGTTTAGTTTCTCAACGAGCAGTTTGTGATTTAACATATCGAAAGCTTTACTAAGATCCAGGAAGAATCCAAAAACACCCTCTCTACGATCTAGAGCTCCTGAAACGTTATTTACAAAACTAAACATAGCATCAGTGGTTGAGCAGTTTTTTCTGAAACCAGATTGTTTAGTAAAGATTGAGTTGTTATTTTCTAAGAATGGAAGTAGGCGGTTCAAAAAAAGATTTTCAAGAATTTTTGAAAAGGTCGAGGTCAATGAAATGGGTCTATAGTTGTTAAGAATAGTGGGATCTCCCTTCTTGTGAACAGGTTTCACAATAGCTGATTTTAAAGATGATGGAAATAAACCTTCTTGAAATGTGATATTTGCAAGATAAGATAGTGGATAAGCAATAGTGTCGACTACCTGTTTCATCAACTTTGAGGAAATACCATCACTACCTGCAGAAGGACTCGGTTTAAGGGACTTAATAACATTTGCAACTTCCTCTGGTGTGGAGGGATGTAAATATAGAGAGGATAGAGAATTTGACAACCTATTACAGTTTGATAACGCAACCGGATCAATTGAAGCGTTTAAACTACCAACGTTTGCAAAGAATGCATCTGAACTGGACAGACCTTCTGATCATCTGAACTGGACCTCCTTCATATCAGACAGTTCCAAATCAAATTTAATTTTCGTAAAAGACTTCTTCTGTTTGAGCCTGGTCTTTCTACAAGGAAAAGCAAGTTCGAAGTAGTATTTAACTACAGATAGAAAAGCGTCAAATTTATTATCCAAGCCTTGAGCAGAAAAAATTGAGTCCCAATTTTCCCCTTGGAGAATCGACTTAAAAATACGAACATTATCGTCATTGAAGGATCCTTTCACCATGTATTTGGGTAGACAAGAAGAAGGAGGTGAGGATAATTGTATGTCCATTAATTGCGCATGATGGTCAGAAATTCCAGAGACTATTACTTCAGTGTGTGACAAGGTTAAAGGAATATTACAAAACACAAGGTCAATAAGCGATCTAGAACCATTAAACTCTCGCGTATATGACAAGACCGTATTCTTCAACCCAAAACTTAGCATCAGATTGACAAGCTGTTTTGAAGAGCTATCATTCACAGACAAGTCTATGTTGAAGTCACCTGTAACTATAACACTATGATAATGTTTCACAAATGACCCCAAGCAATCTTGGAGAGACTCGAAGAAGAGGGCATAGCTCTCCACCGTTCTATGAGGTGGCCTGTAAAGAGAAAGTAGAAAAAATGAAGTACTATCACAAGTGAAAGTAACAGCAGCCATCTCACAATAGCCTTCAATTACAAATTTACACACATCAACCGTTGAAAATGTCAAAGACTCCTTAACAAAAATGCATACACCACCCTTATCCATATGAGATCTACAAAAACTAGCAGCTGTAATATAGCCTGGAAAAGAAAACATATCTAGTTCATTTTCACGGAGAAAGTGTTCAGAAAAGCAGATAATATCAGGGACATAGAATCAATCGAAATATCTGTCATATATAGTTTGGCCACAATACCCTGGATATTTTGGTGGAGTATTCGCAGAGAGTTATCTCGACTTATCTCGGAATCCAGATAGGAGTTCTGATGTACATTCGGTGATTCCTCCCCAGCAGATCTATTCCTAAAAAAGGCCCTTGTGAATCACTCCGCTGAGAGGAGATGGTAGGAGGCTGAGTGTAAGTCGAAATGTGGACTGGGATATGTTGGACAGGATCAGAAACGGATGTTGGCGAAACGTAGTTCCAAATCAGACTTGCAATACGTTTCTTACCACTTAAGTTGAAATGCAATCCAACCCTAGTGTAAAAACAGGAATCAAAAATAGAAGCCAATGATAAAAATTCTGCGTGACTCGTTTTTGAAACTGCACTTAAAAAGTGCTCATTAATCAACTTGATATCATTGTTCAAATCATTGTAAACTGATTCGTTATTTAGAGTTATTTCTAAAAAAACCAAAATGCATGGAAAATTGTTAATCCGTTTATCTACGACCGTTGCAATAAGCACCGATAATGATATCAAAGCAATGATTATATTTACGTCCTATGTAAAAAAAAGTCTGATAGATTTTTCACGCTTGGCGAGCTAGTTTCGCACTCAACCGCGAGACAGCGCTGGCGGGCGCGGGCGTTGGGAACAGTGAGTGTGTGTGTTTGTGTGTGTGGGAGAGAGAGAGCCCACATCCACTGTCTCTCTCCCACCCACTCCTTCCACTTTGAGCTAGGGAATAGTTTCCCTAGCTCATTGTGTATGAAAAGGGAATAGTTTCCCTTTTCATACTCAATTATTACTAATGAACTTGAGTGCAGTTTAACCTACTGTTTTACCGGTTGTGACCGTTCCTTTTCATTATTATTTATGTTTAATTTACCTGTACCCCATTTTTTTAGCACAACGGATAAAATCAGTCAACGGGTATGAATCTAAAAAGCATAAATGTCGAGTCTTTTTTTACATGCTGTAAAACGGTTAGTTTTTGAAGGAGCAAACTTTTCGCATTGTAACTCCTATTTAATATTTGTTGATTTTAATATTTGTTGAGTGTGATACTACTAGACCGAAGTATATAGTTTATGCTGCTATGCAATCAATTTAGTGCAGTGGCAAACTTATTTGGGCACGGAGAAGTGCGAGCGTGTACGGTAAATCACCAGTTGTTGGCACTTTAAGCGTTTTGATTTTTTTTAAATGCGTTGTGTACGACTTACCATTATTGTTTTTTACCAACAAAAATTGTTTTTGCAAAGAGGAGTAGATGTGTTAAAGGGTACATGCTTAAGAAATAAGATAGTTGTTTTTATTTATTTATAGAATTTATAGAAAATGAAAAACTTGAAAAACGACAGTTATTGCCACCTAATAACTAGTTACTGGCATGGTCGGATACCAGTTATTGGCACCGTTTTGATATTTATTTCGTAAGAGTTTATGGAATATGCTATGAAAAGTAGGTGTCATTATGTTGGTTTTTGATACTGTATGGTTTATTATTAATCTATACAATTTTAAATGTAAATTAATAAAAGATATGAAACGTTTTTGGTGGGGTAAATATAATTAATAGGCTAATTATAACAAAACATGTTGTACTAAATTAAATACCTATCCTGTAGGCGTTTAAATATTATATTCTACATTTAATATAGATGTAAATTAATATAAATTATAAAATCGTCTCGTAAAATTAAATGTAGAGAATATGCTTAATATCTCACAACTTAGTCTGTATAACCTAGTTCGTCCATTGTTAAGGCTTTAATTGCCCATATTATTCTAAGTCTTTGAAGGCGATATTGTTAAAATAAACACGCTATTTTCAAACATATATTTCAGTTTATTAATCAAAATTGATATCATCCAAACACTTCTTATGAAAGTTTTATTACTTCTCATGCAAGTTTTATTACTTCTTATGAAAGGTCGATTTCGGGTTTTTTCGAGTTCTTGGTATTTGAAGTTTCCTGCATTTGTAGCAAAGTCCACTTGAATCATTATTTTATTTACCGATACTTGAGTTTTGTGGGTGACTTTGTTTTGGTATGACAGTAATCCCTGGATTTGGTTCACTTTTTAAGAAGTGTTTCTTTTCAAAGTTTATCCTAGAACTATTCCTAACATTGATTTCGAAGCACTTTTTTGCAGTTTTGATTCTTCTTGATTTTTCCTCTCTTCTCTTTTTAGCTTTCTTTATCCTTTTTAATGCTTCTTATTTCTTTTTTTCTTCTCTTTCCACTTTTCTCTTCTCTTTTTCTTTTAGCTTCTTTTCTCCTCTTTTTCTTCACACTTGTCTCTCCATTTTTATGATACCACGTATGGCATTTTGTCCGTAATTTTTATAACCTAGCATTTATTTTACCTTTAATTAGTATATAACGTTACTCGCGGCTTCACTCACCTTAATAAGACTTGATTTTTTGTAATGCGAAATTACGTAGGGGGTATTTATTTGACGTAAATGTAATAGATTGGCATGCCAGTATCACCTATAATTGGTAGTGCCAATGATCACTTAAAAAAACGTTGGCATGCCAATAGCTCAAGCTATCGGCACCTTTGGGATGTAAATAGCCCCAGTTATTGGCACTGCCATTGAGGTGCCAATAACTGGATTTGTATATGAAAAGGAACCATACATTTGCACTCCCCTTAAATTCGATAATTTAAGGTAAGGGGTGAAAAAAGTGAGGTTATGTACAGAACGAACCCTTACAAACTACGACATAACCTATGATTGCATGAATTTAAAAATATACATAAGTAGAGATCAAAATAAATAAATATATCTTCTAACGATTTTATTAGGGATCGCAGTCCGATTTGGAGTATTTGGGAAGGCGTATTGTCCGAGATTCGCCAGGTGGGGAAGGGACACTTAATGAGCTACTCTTTGGGTCGGCGAAATGTCCGATGTACCTTCTATGGGGGAGGGAAAGAGAGAGAAGTAAGCGGGTGTGGCACAATTTATTCTTCCAGGAAGTGATGGGGCGGGAGGGCGCTTGCAATCGGCTTCCAGCGGTCTTCGTGTCAACCAACAGGCAATGGCCCGTGATACAATCACTCGTCCACTCGCTCAATGTAGACTACATTACTAAGTAGTGGCAAAGTGGCGTTTCTGGGCCATAAACGCATAAATCAAAAGTGACAGCTACATCCGGTGGTGACGTCAGAGGCTGTGACGTAGCTGTGACGTGTAGGGGTGGGTATTTAAAGTTTAAATGAGCGGAAAAGGGGTCAAGGTCAGCTGTGGATGTTTTTAAAAAGATCTTGCATTTTCGGAAGATCCGAAAATGCAAGATATTTCATTTGTTTTCTTTTTTTTACAAACTGTTTGTTAATTGTTGGTTTGTTGATTTTCATTTCTGTTAAAATACCATGTAAAAAATGGAATGGATAGGTTAACAAGAAAATATCCTGCTACAAAGTATCCAAATAAAGATGCAATTACATAAACATAAACTTTAAATTATAGTGAATGTTCTTCCTCTTTATCTGTTAGAATTTCATGAACAAGGTAACCAAAATTGTAACCACATAAAAATGAAAGTAGGCAAATAACAAATTTCGATGGGTTCACCAAAACCAAGTTGTAAAGTCGTGAATTTCTTTCTTCTTCCATTGTTGAATTTTTAGTCGAAACCAATTAATGATAACATTATTGCTTGTGCATCAGAAGTAACAGTTGACGAAATTTCATTTACTTGTATACTTGTATTAGTTACGTTTGTAGTAGGTAATTGTTCGGAAGTTGGTGTAGATGTAGAAGAAACAGTATTATCTTGAAGCTGAGAGTCCATGTGTGTTCGGGTGAAGAGCTAAAGCTTTAATGACGTGTGGTAGCCGTGTCCTACTCTGTATCAGGAGTTGTTGGTGGTGGGGGGTCGTTTAATTCATGCACTGAAATGTAGATGGAATCATAACTCTCTGGAGGATGTACTAAAATTTGTTGTATAGGATCTGCATCAATAGGAAAACTTTGCGTTTCAATGCAAAGTCCATCTTTAATAAAAGAAACATATAAAACAGAACTCATGTTTATTTAGATGATTACTCTGCCAGTTCTACCAGCAAACTGATGTGTCATTAGTGGCGCTGCAACCTCCCTTGACATGTGCAGCCCGGAACATCTGCTGCACACCTGCCCTCCTCCCACCACCATGAGAGACTCCTCGCAATTTTTGGATTTGTAGTGTTAGTTCTAACGTAGGTGTTGTAGGGTGAACATCTCAGTACTAAACAATTGTTTTTAACATTTGGCTTAAAATACTTATTTAACTTTATACAAGTTACAATATTTTTAAAGATGCTACTTTATTATATTACCTTAATACTTAGTTAAAATATTTAGTTAAAGAAATCGAAACTGTAGTTGCGATTAAAATAGAAACATGGTTTCTTAACATTTGCCTTAAAAATATTTGTAACAAAATATCGTAAGAAAATGTTTACAACATATTTGAATTAATATGTTTGCAAACCCTATCATGCGAGTTTTAAAAGGTAAACGAGACCGAGTGGGCCAGGTTTGACCTCGCATGCTTTCGCTTGTTGCCGACCAGTTAGCAATACAACTGGTCGACCTTGCGCCACACTTTCGCTTGCGGCCGGCCGGCCAATACGGGTCGTCGTCCTTGTTGCATCACCCGGCACACCAGTCCTTGATTGCTTAACACACTCTACACTCTACACTCGACAAGTTATTCTTTCCTTTGCCACCGTCCTAACAACACCTACTTCAATTTCACTATGAACCGCTCCGAGTATACCAAGATTTGGTATAACTGGTTTTCCTATCTTGAACTGCTTGGGGTTTGAATTATTCAATCGAACAACAATCGTGATTGGTATGATGTTACAACCACTATTGCTCGAAAACCTTTTCAGCAAGTTGGAAAGAACATTCTTACCGGCACCAAAATTACCACCGAACCACCTCTTTCACCTGTATCTTCAAACGTACCCCAGCAAAAATTTCATCTAAAAAAACTGAAACATAACCGAAAATATGAAATCTTTAGACATTTATCTTCTTCTATTTTCATTTTTAATTCAGAAAAAACCAAAATTTATGTCATTGACATTCCCAAAAAAATTCCTATTCCCCTTAACCCTCGACACTTGATAATAAATAAAAAAGGTGCCAAGTTAAAAATAAATTTTACCGAGTAAAACCTTTTCCCACCTCCAAAGTCCACCCTGGTGGCAAAAAAGGCCCTTCTAAGGGCCGCCCTAAGACTTTTCAAATTTAGGCTTTCGCTAAAGCCTCAACCCTTGGTGACTAACAAGGGGTGGTTTGCGAAAGCCCCTATGGGACTTAGAGGTACACGGACCTCTTGTTAGTCACCAAAGATTAAGGCTTTAGCGAAAGCTCCCCGCTATTGACTCAACCTTTGGGACTTAGAGGTATGTGAACCGCTTGTTAGTCACCAAGGGTTGAGGCTTTAGCGTCCAACCCTTTGTGACTTAGTGGTACACAGACCACTTGTTAGTCACCAAGGGTTGAGGCTTTAGCGAAAGCCCCCCGCTATTGACTCAACCTTTGGGACTTAGAGGTATATGAACCGCTTGTAGTCACCAAGGGTTGAGGCTTAAACTTAAGCCTAAATTTGAAAGTCTTAGGGTGGCCCTTAGAAGGGCCGATTTTGCCACCAGGCTGGACTTTGTATGAGGAGGGGAAGGAAGAAAAGGGTTTAATTTGTGATGTTTATTTTTAATCGTTCACCCTGCGCTGTTACAATCAGGAATTTTGGATTTGATGGTATGTTTATTCTTTTGTTTTTGGTGTAGTAAGTACATAAATTTTCGTCCTCTCCTCATTGTTAACATAAATTTTGTTTTCTTCAATTTTGTAGATTGTATATTTTTGGTTTTTCTTGAATTGTTTCAGTCTAATGTTCTTTACTGGTGCGGGATGAATTGGTTGGGGGGTGGGGGTTTCTTTGATTGGTGCGGGTTGAATTGGTTGGGGGGTAGAGGAAGGGTGCAGTCCGCACAATTCCATCCAGTCTTCACTTAAAATGTCGTCACAAATTGGGGCCGGAGGAATTTCTTCAATCGTGATGGTTTCTACAACTGGTGTGGGATTCTTAAATAATTGGGGTTGATCTTCATTAACAGCATCAGCTATTATGTCGTTAATGGAGGAGGAGAGGACGGGAGCAGTTGGTTTTTTTAGAAGAAAATCAGTAGAAATAGAAGACAGGTCAATCGATACCGGAATAGTAGTAGGTTTCTGCTGCAGAGGTTTCTGCAGCAGACCCAGGAGAATGGGGGTAGATGAAGAAGATGCAGAAGAGTCCATAGTGATATTAAAAGAATAATAAAATGGATAATATAATAAAATAGGAAAAATGGTTAAAAACGTGGGAATGGATAGTAACAGCGATGGTGGCGAGTGGCAGAATGACACAAGGTGGGCGAATGGGGTTATTATAGGCAGCAGACACAACAACCTTGTAGTCAAGGTAGTGAAAGCTGAGGCTAGCGACCAGGTCCAAGTAGGCCAGACGAAGTTGTGAGAGCGGTGGCTAGCGACCCGGCCAAGGCTACCGGCCCCGGCAGAGCGACACGTTGCCCTACTAGTCAAGGCTCGCTAGCGAGGTCGAGTCTCGAGCTCGCTGATATAAGCAAGCGCGCAACGTTTCTCTTTGGCATTACGGTGAAGGTGTAACTGGTCCGCTTACGTGGAGGGTTATGCTGTAACGTAATGTTCGCCATGGTGTGTGGTATGGCTTATGTCATGCACACACTGCGTTCGGCTATTGTGGGAGAGGCGCCCTCCTATAATAGTCGGTCGCAATGGCAATCCACCTACCTTTCCATTTCCTGCGTGGTTTAATTGTCAGGGTTAATATTACGGTGAGGTGTGTGAGTTCGCTTACGTGATGATCACACCGTAACTGTAATATTAAGTTAGGTGTAATATTATAGGGAGGTGTGTGAGTTCGCTTACGTGATGATCACACCGTAACTGTAATATTACATAGTATAAGATAGAATAGGGGGAACGTTAGGTAAGGGTTAAGATATGATAGGGCGGTGAGGTGTGTGAGTTCGCTTACGTGATGATCACACCGTAACCGCATGCATGATAGCATTTCAGGGGTAGCATAAGTTATAATAAAGTAGTATAGAAGTAAAGTAGTAGAATAAGGAAGGGACCCCACGCTTCCCCACCCCCTTTTTTATAATTTTTAAATGACCTTGACCTAGTTTTGGTTGTTCTACTTTCGGACTTAGAATTATTTTAAATGACCTATTTTTTAGACTTAGATATTTTAATTTTAAAAGACTTACTTGTTTGACTTATATATTGATTCTAAAAATCTACTTTTGAGACTTAAACATTTTGTTAAAGTTTTAAATAACCTAAGATTTTAGTTTTGTGTTGTATCTTTTATTAAATAATTATTATTTTTAACATTTGGGTTTTTGTAAATGTTTTAATTTCTGTTGATGGTGAGTTTAGTTTTCGCGTTGGTTATTAATATTTAGGTGTTTGTTAAAGCCTCAACCCTTGGTCACTATCTAACCTAACCGACCCCCCAACCCCTTCCAAAGGGGTTGGGTGGTCGGTTTTTTTTAAACCCCCCGCGCCCCCGCGCCCCCGAGCCCCCGCGCCCCCGCGCCCCCGCGCCCTCGCGCCCCCGTGCCCCCGCGCCCCCGCGCCCCCGGCAAACCCCCCCCCGCGCCCCCGGCAAAACCCCCCCCCCGCGCCCCCGGCAAACCCCCCCCCCCGCGCCCCCGGCAAACCCCCCCCCCGCGCCCCCGGCAAACCCCCCCCCGCACCCTGGCAAAACCCCCCCCCGCGCCCCCGGCAAACCCCCCCCCGCGCCCCCGGCAAAACCCCCCCCCGCGCCCCCGGCAAATGTTGCCGGGGGGGCCCCCACTTGATTTCGTCGCCGTTCAACTTTAGAACTGCGTCGCCGTACACGATGGCAGTGGATATAACAAAGATGCTCCAAATCTATCGTGCGGGTAGTCAAATTAAGCGGAATTAAAAGACAAACAAAAAAGGTTCAGTAACATTATTCGATATAACCAACGGTGTAAAAGTTATAACGCAAAAACTTAAAAAAAATGTACATTTTCTATTATTTTTTACTTCGTATATTTCTAAACTATAAAAATTAGGTCAAGGTCATTTAACTTTAAGCGGAAAAAAGAGAGGAACAGTGTTATTAATTAACACTGTTCCTCTCTTTTTTCCTAAAAGGCAGGGAAAGAAGTTCCGTTAATGTCTATTTTTATGTGGCAGAATCATATCCATCATCATCTGTTTCGTTTTGAAAGTTGATGTAACTAACATCAACCCAAAGATAATGATATCCTTGTTCGAAAGCCATAGTATCAATATATGATTCCACTGTTGAAAACCAATTAGGATCTATTAAAGGGTTGATTGTAACCATGACAGTTTCTAATGTTAAATTTACCCATCTTTCTCCAGTAACAGAAATTGCAAAAAAATTTACATTTTGAAGAACATGGATTAAATTTAACATAAACTGAACATGTTGTACAGGAGTGCAATGAACATTGTAAGACATCCGGAAAGTTTCCATGCTGATCAGGGAAATGTTGTCTTTTACTTAATCCACGGTTTATATATGCATTTCCCCCACCATAGAGTTTTTAAAAGTGGGTCAAGGTCATCTGAAGATACCCTATGAACGGGGAACAGAGCAGTAAGTGGTTAAACCACAAACTGCTCTGTTCCCCGTCCCTATTTAATTTCTTTTATTGATATGTCTTTATAAACATATAATATATGTTTATAAACACATACATTTAAGTTCATATTTGGCAAATGGGAAGAATCCACACAGCTGGCACAATTCTTGCGGTCTTGGTGTGTCCAGTTTGTATCCTATGATTCCAAATCGATACATCATTTGCCTATGTAACGGTTCTCCCTCTTCGGCTGAAGGAAGAGTCTAAAAAAAAATTAGTTTAAAGATATTTAATAAAATAATATATTGTAAATAGAAAAGAACAATACTGTTAATGAAAACGTACCCAGTCACATAGGGCACATATTTTCTCGCCATCTGCCATTTCAAACCAAATTTTGGTTTTAAATATACAACGTTTCTTGTGCTCAGTAATGAGCTCGCTTTGCAAGATTTACGGCAGCGGCTCTGACACCTCCCTGATTTGCCGAAGCATAGGGTTGTCTGAGCAGATCCGCTGCAAACATAACTCGTACAAGGAGCTCATTGTTATGGTCTGACTATGCACACCTCACAGCCTTAAATACGTACCAATCACCTTGATGGCAAAGGACAACCCCCTCCATTGGGTTAACTAGGTCGCCATAGGAGGCCACCGCCTTGGACCGACAGTATATATAAGGTGTGCTGCAGTCTTGTGGTTATATTTGCCATGGAATCCCTCATGATCTCTGGTGCTGTGCACAACTTTGTTGAAGCCAAAAGAGTACTATGGTACATAAAAACGTATCATAGCAATCTGAATTGCATCAGTGGAGTACTTGAAGCTGTTAAAGCAGACGGTACAAAAATCTGTTGCACTTCGGATTCTATGGATTACGAAGGACTTGAAACATGGGTCCTTTATTATGTACAATTTTGTACAAAAATTTACATCAAAGTTGACACGGACTAAAGGGGTTTTCTAGGAGGAAAGAAAAGAATAGATACCAACAATGCATGTTTGTAGCTATCCTTTTCATTCTTCCGCTAAGATTTAAATGACCTTGACCTTGTTATGGACTTAGAAAATTTTTGCTAAGTTACAATAGACCTTCAAAATAACTAGGTCAAGGTCATCTGAAGATACCCTATGAACGGGGAACAGAGCAGTAAGTGGTTAAACCACAAGCTGCTCTGTTCCCCGCTCCTATTTAATTTCTTCTATTGATATGTGTTTATAAACACATACAATTAATATCATATTGCTCCAGAGGAAACCAACCACAAAGATGACAATATTCTTGCGTTATCGGCGTCTTCAATTTGTATCCTACATTTTCAGATTCATGTTTTATGTATCTGTACAGTTCTTGATCCGGATTCGCACAAGAAAGCCGCTAAAAAAATTATTAATTTAAAGAAAATTAATAAAATAATATATTGTAAATAGAAAAAACAATGCAGTTAATGAAAACGTACCATGTGACATAGGGCACATATTTCTTTTGCCAGCATTTGGCATTTCAAACCAAATTTTAGTTTTAGAAACACACCGTTTTTTGTGCTCATAAATGAGCTCGCCTTGCAAAATTTGCGGCAGCGGCTCAGACACTTCCCTGATATGCCGGAGCATAGGGTTGTCTGAGCATATACGCTGCAAACACAACTCGTACAAGGAGCTCATTGTTATGGTGTGACTATGCAAACCTCACAGCCTTAAATATATACCAATCACCTTGATGGCAAAGGACATTCCCCCTTTTTTCCCGGCCAAGGTCACTAGGTTGAAGGCAATCACCTTGGACTTTCGGTATATATTCACCGAATAACAGCTTTATCAAACTTAGTAGTTTGCTAAATCTTAAGTTGGCAAAACATCATGGATTCTTTGTAGGAAAAACAGATTCGAGAAAAATTAAGAAGACGAAGAAAGGAACAACGAAGAGAACAAAAGATTAAAAAAGCTTTCGAGGATTTAAAATTTGCTGTACCAGACAGTCGAAACCAAAAACGTATCAATAGACAACAAATACTGAAAAATGCTATAAATTATATAAAAAAACTGGAAGAAGATTTGAAATCACCAACTACAAACGAAATCACGACAGCTGAAAACGACTTGGAACAAATAGAATTTGAAAAGAAGTTTTTAGAAGAAATGGAACAATTGACTGCTACAATTGACTTGGAACAATTAGAATTTGAAAAGAAGTTTGTAGAAGAAATGGAACAATTTCGTCTAATTAATGAAATTATTAATGAACCATTACCAACTGAAAATGTTTCCTTACCATCAGTCGAAAACTTGGATGAATACTTTTCGGAGTTATAAAAAATTAATTGTCCTTGAAAAGTGGAGGGGGTAAGCGGGTGAGGGGCTGTTATAAGAGCAGGGCTAACAGAGTAATCTTTACTTTTTAGGATCCAGCGCTATGGCAGGTACTTCCTCGTCGTCCAGGTCTTCCTCATCATCATCATCATCATCATCATCATCATCATCATCTGTTGTTTCTATTGTGAAACAATAATCTCCTTCTCCAAAAAAATCTTCACCAAAAAAATCTTCTCCAAAAAAATCTCCTAACAAAATTTCTGAAAAACTTCAAAAACTTCAAAATTTAAGAAAATCTTGTTTTAAGAAAGAACAGTGTACTCATATTTTAAAAAAAGGAGCAAATAAAGGTGAAAGGTGTGTGAAATTGTGTAGTGTAAATCAAAAATTGTGTAGACTGCATAACAAAAGTGAACCTTCCAAAATTCAATCTTCCGAAAAAGTCAAAATTCAAACTTCCAAAAAAGTCAAAATTCAACCTTCTAAAAGTGAATTGCCAGAAAAACTGAATATTATAAAAGAATTAGAATCAACAGATTGAAATTGAACCACAAATATGTTTTTGTAAAAAAGATCAGTAATAAGGATGTTGTTGTTAAATGTTGTGATGAACTCTACATGCTCAAATTACCAGTAGATCTTCGAATTCCGAATATCAGTAATATTCATTATTATTTAGTAAGAAAATCTCCATCTGAGAAAGTTAAGTGGTCAAAGTAAAAAAAGTGAAAAAAGACAAAAAAAAATTGGAGCGGGGGAATAGACCACTTTGTAATTCGAAAAGAATTACTTAGCGGTCTATTCCCCCGCTCATTAGGTATTTTTGAATGACCTTGACCTACTTTCAAAAAGAGAGTGAAGGGGGTAATATCTTATAAAAGCGGGATAGCATAATGACTTTTTACTTTTTAGAATCCAGCAACATGTCAGGTTCTTCATCATCCAGTCCTAAAAAAGAACAATGTTCGTATATTATTAAAAAGGGGTAAAAGATGTGTTGTGTAAATCAAACATTATGCAGTGCACACAACGAATACCTCCTTTTGTTAAAACTGAGAGGTTAGTGTAAAAATGAAATAAAAAAAATAGGAAAGGGGGAATAGACCACTTTGTAATTCTGAAAGAATTACTTAGCGGTCTATTCCCCCGTTCATAGGGTATTTTTTGGTGACCTTGACCTACTTTTTACACTTATAAATTTTCGCTAACTGCTATTGACCTTGAAAATAAATAGGTCAAGGTCATTCAATAATTAAAAAGAAAATGGAGGTGTACGGTTTTACAGAACCGTACACCTCAGAAACCTAACAGAAGAAAAGCTAAATATAAATAAATGACCTTGAGCTATATATAAATGACCTTGAGACTTAGAAATTTTCGCTAAGTCTTTTTGTTGACCTTGAAAATAAGTAGGTCAAGGTTTTCCGATAACTAAAAAGAAAATGGGGGTGTACGGTTTTACAGAACCGTACACCCCCGGAAACCTAAAAGAAGAAAAGCTAATTTAGAATACAATCTGCCTAGAGTTTAAGAATTAATAAAAATAAAAAAATAAAGAAATAAAATTTAGTTTAAAAAGAAATAGCTAGACAGCCCAGCGCTGCACATCATGATTACAGTGTGATCATCACGTAAGCGAACTCACACACCTCACCATAAGCGCACAACGCTAAGCTAAAACAAAAATGTTATTTTGAAATAGCAAGTTGCTTAATTAAATTTAGGAAAAATGTTATACAAATATGTTTTTTATTTCCTAGCACTAAAGGAGCCAGTGTCTCGCCATTAGCGACGCAGAACAACTGAGGTCTAGCGAAACTCCGGAGGTAGGCGAACTACCCATCCAGCACGTATAGAGGTTGTAAGTGACTCGGTGTGGAGAACCGTAATCACTACAAAAGCGGGAGCCGGTGAACCATAAATTGGTGTACCATACTCCAAAAGAAGGAAGGAAAAAAGGAAAGGAAATTGGAATTGAAAGGTTTCCCTAACTAAAAAGGAGTACAAGACAAGAGAGGGAATGCCCTCAACAAGCTTGTTGGAAAAAGGAAGTTGGAATAGAAAGGTATTAAAAACATATCATATAACATTCTTAAAAACAAAAAATTACTTTAAACTTAAACACTCCAGGCAAAAATATATTGTAAGTAAAAGAAAGATTTTAAGTTAATACTAACTACCAAACCAGCAAACTAAAAACAAACTACAAACCCTAGGGTATCTACAAGCACAAACAACTACCATGCCTTAAAATTAATCAGTCCTACGTCAAGATGTTATTATACAAATAACACCAAGATATTTTCACCAAACAGCAAAAATGATAAAATGTTCAGGGCGCCTTCTGAACATGTTACCACCTCACTGTCTAGCGAGCAACTGATGCCGAAGCACAAGCGCAGACCCCGGACCCCAACTCGGCTCGAGGTCATCCCTCCTCCTCGCTTACCCCCTCCCAAACCACAGGAGTCTTGCTGCGGGTTTGGTTTCCATCATTCGTTTGCCACTGTTCCAACAGGCAACAACACTTCTTACCTTACATTGGACTTGTCCAAATTTTAAGTGTTAAAACTTTCCAATAATTATTATTTTAGGACTTAGAAGATTTTTCAAACCTAACATTCTTTTGTCACTGTTCCAACAGGCAACAACACTTCTTTTTTTATTTTACTTTACATTGGACTTGTAAAAATTTTAAGTGTTGAAACTTCCCAATAATTAATACTTTCGAACTTCGAAAATTTTCAAAGCATTTGCTTCAACATTTATTTTACAATATCAAGTTCCTTTTAGAATGGCTCCAACAGACAAAAATTTTCCTGCTGGATGTGCAGTCTGTGAACAAATATATAAATTGGTTGAGCCAGAAGATTTAACGGATGAGGAAAGTATTTTTGAAAACAGTTTGATTCCAGTTGATGATACATCTGATGCTACATCTGATGCTACATCTGATGCTACGTCTGATGCTACATCTGATGAAGAAAATATTTTGGAAGAACCAGTAGCAATAGGCGAAGAAACACCGTTAACACATGTTGTAACAATTGACTATGATCCAGTACAATATATACATGCTCTTGTTCGGCGACGTTTGTTTCCATCATCAGACACGGAGTAAGATGAAAGCGATTTGGAAGTAGAATATTTAAACAACAGCAACGATGAACATACTTACAACACATAACATGTATTTTTTAAAGCTAACATTATTTAACCTTGGCGCTTAGATTTTTTTTAAAACTTAAATTATTTGACCTTGACACTTAGATTCCTTTTAAAACTTGCATTATTTGACCTTGACACTTAGATTTTTTTTAAAACTTGCATTATTTGACCTTGACACTTAGATTTTTTTTAAACTTACATTGGATGATCTTAGTACTTAGGTGTTTTCAAATATAATATATTTACACTTTGTGTGTTTAATACAGAAACAGGTGGTGGGGGTATTGTTATAAATACGGGTAGTTTTAGAGTAGTTTTCATTATTACGGCAACTTTTGTGGAGAGCACACCTACATCATGTATTACTGCATCAGTTGCGAAGAATCTTTTGAAGATGAAAACTTACTACAATTAAACAAAGAACTTTATCATAACAACGAAACAAACCAAGAAACAAATAACAATGCAGAAGAAGATTTGGAAGAATTAGATCAAATGCTGGCTACCCATCAACAACAACTAAATTCAAGAGCAAGTGTTATTCAATACGCACCCGGACCATCTTTGGATGTGGAATTATACGCCCGAGCTTTACCAGGTAGTGTAGTAACTCATTTTAAGATTGACAATGCTCAATTGCAACTTGCACAGTTTATTTCAAAAGCAAAAACATTAGTAACAGAAACATTGAACAATGAACTAAGAAGATTAAATTTTACAAAGTTTGGAATATTATTAGATACTGTATTTACAAATGTTCAAAATGAAACATCACCAAGAGGATTTTTAACTAAAAACAAAACCATCATGTTTGCATCGGATATAAGCTCAATCGTGGATGAATGTTTTGAAGAACTTTTAACAAAATTGCAAGAACATGAAGGAAGAGGTTCAGGATGGAGTTTGTTAAGTATAACAGGGCTGGATATTAGAGTTCATAAACATGGATATGGAATAAGAGGTAGTAGTCATATTGAATTGCCAAAGAAAATTCAAGACACCAAATCCTGTATTAATGTTCAAAATAAAGATGTTGAATGTTTCAAGTATGCAATGCTTGCAAAATATGTAAGAAATCATGCGGAACGACCGAGTAGAGCATACAATGATGTTTACCATAAGTATAATTTTCAAGGCATGACTTATCCTGTTTCAATTCAAGACATATCAAAATTTGAAAAGAAAAATCCTTTTGCATCTATAAACATATTTGGTTTAGATTCATCCAACAATGTCTACCCCTTACGTATAACACCTACCGAACGCAGAGATCATACTGATTTATTATTAATAACCAAAGGTGATATTTCACATTATGTATATATAAAAGATTTTGAAGCTCTAGCTTCCACAGTTATCAAAACGAGAACAACCAAAAACAACTTGTAAAAGGTGGTTTTTTTTGTAAACAAACCTTTGAGAAGAGGAGGTTCAGAATGGCTGACGGAACACCAAAGACTATGCAGTGGAAACTATGAAGTAAGAATTAAATTACCAAACCCTAGAAGATCGCAAGTAAAATTTGACAAAGTTATCCAACAATACAGAATTCCCGTTGTAGTGTATGCAGATTTTGAATCTTCATTGCTTCCACTTGAACAAGAAGAAGGAGAGGAAAATACCAGCAGAACAAAGTATCAACTTCACAAACCAAACAGTTATTGTTTAATAGTAAAATCCACTTTATCTGAACAACATCTTCAAGAATATGGTTTGACATCTACACCGAAGATCCATCGTGGAGAAGAAGCAGCTCGATACTTTGTTGATGATTTATATGACATCGCTGGGAAAGTGGAAGCAATGTATAGCAATGTGGTTCCTATGTCACCTATGACACCGGAAGAACTTTATCTTTATGATTCGGCAACAACATGCTATTTGTGTAATAATGAATTTACAGAAACTAAAATTAAAGTTCGCGACCATGACCATCTGACAGGAGCCTACAGATGCCTACATCCGTGCAGCTTGCAACGGATGTAACATCAACTACAAACTACCATCTTTCATTCCAGTGGTTTTTCACAATCTTAGCGGATACGATGGACTTTTTTTTATTCCCGAATTAGCAAGAGACAACGGTGAAATAGACGTTTTGGCACAAACTATGGAAAAATTTATAAGCTTTTCAAAAAAGGTGGGCAAAATTAAACTTAGATTTGTTGATTCTTTTAGATTTATGCCTTCTAGTCTTATGAAACTTTCTGAAAATTTAAGAAGACAAAATTTAATAGAAACAAGCAAAATTGTACCTGCAGAAAAAATGGACTTGGTTCTTCGGAAAGGAGTTTTCCGTATGATTACATCGATGGACTACATAAATTTCAAGAAACATCACTTCCTCCACCAGAAGCATTCAAAAGTAAACTTACCGATTCGGACATTTCACCTGAAGACTATCAACACGCATGCAGAGTTTGGGACGAATTAGAAATGAACACTCTGGGAGATTATTCTGACTTTTATGTAAAACTTGATGTAACCCTTCTATGCGATGTGATGGAAGAATTTAGAAACACTTGTTTTGAAGCCTACGGATTAGACCCTCTTCATTCTTATACTTCTCCAGGACTAGCTTGGCAAGCTATGCTAAAAGAAACAAAGTGCAACCTACAATTATTAACAGATATTGACATGGTGTTGATGATCGAATCGGGCGTTAGAGGTGGATTGACCCAAAGTGTTACTAGACATGTTAAAGCTAACAATAAATATCTTCCAGACTACGATGAAGAAAAACCATCAGTGTTCTTGGGATATTTTAATGCCAACAATTTATACGGATGGGCCATGTCTAATCCACTTCCTTTTGGAAACTTTGAATGGGTTAATCCAGACTCTATTGGTGATATTTTGCAAATTTCAAAAGACGGAGACACCGGATACATATTAGATTGTGATTTTGAATATCCAGAACACTTGCATGATCTTCATTACGATCTTCCGCTCCTTGCAAAAACAGAAATTTCACAAATTGGCAAACATCCAAAATTAATGATGACTCTTGAAAATAAACAAAGATACGTAGCTCACTTTTGGGTTGTTCAGCAAGCACTCCAATTGGGTTTACGTATAACCAAAATTCATAGAGTTTTAAAATTTTCCCAATCGTGCTGGTTAAAACCGTACATTGATTCAAACACCAGAAGAAGAGCAGCTGCAACATCAACATTTCAAAAGGACTTTTTTAAATTAATTAATAATGCGATATTTGGCAAAACATTGGAAAACAAAAGAAAACACAAAAATGTTAAATTAGTTACAGATCCGATAAAACTACAAAAACTTGTTCAAAAACCAAACTTTGGAACATCTGTTATTATCAATGAAAACCTTGTGGCAGTATCTATGAAGAAAACAAGCGTAAAAATGGATCGTCCGTTGTACGTTGGAATGTCAATCTTGGATATTTCCAAAACCCACATGTATGATTTCCACTACAACAAAATGGTCGCCTTCTACGGTAGAGATAACATCGGAATCGCCTACATGGACACAGACGCTTTCATCTACTGGATTCTTACTGAAGATATGTATTTAGATCTTCGAACATTTGTTCACAAAAATGAATTTTATTTTAGTGACTATCCAAAAGATCATTTAAATTATGACAATGATCGGAACAAAAAGAAACTTGGAAAATTTAAAGACGAAGCAAATGGAATTTTACTGAAAGAACTTATTGCACTAATGTCAAAATTGTATTCACTACAATTGCATAAAGAAGAAAACAATGTTATTAAAAAAGCTAAGGGTGTAAAACGTTTATATCTTAAGAAGAATGTAAATTTTGAACACTACAAGCGATGCTTATTTGAAGAAACGACTATATCTGCAAAATTCAACACCATCAGAAGTTTCAACCATCAACTGTACAGCGTAACAGAAGTGAAAAAAGCACTCTGCTCCAATGATGACAAACGACACATTCTTCCAGACAAAATTCACATTCTACCATTCGGCCACTACTCTCTCAATCCTATCAATGAGTAAAAAGAAAAAGAAAAAAAGAAAAAAAAGAAAAAAAAATAAAAAAAGAAAAAAAATAAAAAAGGGGAAATCACAGCATGCTCGCTGTGATTTCCCCTTTTTTTAAAATATGTTGAAATGACCTTGAACTATAAAAGCGGATGCAGAAAAAGAAACACTCAATACTAACTTGACTTTGTTAGTAAAATCATCATGACAGAGTTAAAGGAGAAGATTGTTAATGAACTTCATAAACCTGCAAGAATAAAGTTTCCACGAAGAAATACTGTTGTAAAAGGAATAAATGATTTATATCAAGCAGATTTAATTGAAATGCAACCGCATAGTAAAATAAATAAAGGATTTAAATACATACTTACGATTATTAATTGTTTTACTAAAGTTGCAGATGCTTTGCCATTAAAAGACAAAACTGGTAACAGCATAACAAAAACTATGGAAGTAGCTATAAAATGAGATAAAAATAAAATTAAACATTTACAAACTGATGATGGGAAAGAATTTTTCAATAAACCTTTTGCCTTGTTAATGAAAAAATATAACATAAATCATTATTCCACAAATTCTGAGAAAAAGGCAGCTATAATTGAAAGATTTAATAGAACCTTAAAAGGTGCAATGTATAAAATGTTTTCGAAAAGAGGTTCTTACGTATGGGTTGATATCTTACCAAAATTAATAAGCGATTACAACAACAAGTTTCATAGAACTATCGGTATGGCACCTAACAAAGTGAATAAGAAAAACGCTAAACTAGTTTTACAACGAATTAAAAAGAATACACAGCCAAAATCGGAACAAAGAAAACCAAGAAAATTTAATGTAAATGATAAATGATGTAAATGAAGTTCGAATTAGTAAATACAAAGGAGTGTTTACTAAAAAATACCTGCCCAATTGGACAAAGGAAGTTTTTACAGTGTATAAAGTACAACCTACTGTACCGGAAACTTATATTTTAAAAGATAACAAAGGAAATTTGTTACAAGGCGGTTTTTACGGTCATGAATTGTTAAAGTCAACAGTAGGCGATGTTTATCTTGTTGAAAAGGTGTTGCAAAGGAAAAAAGACCAAGTTAAAGTACGTTGGTTGGGGTTTGATAAAACTGAAGATTCGTGGATACCTATAAAAGATTTGATTTAGTTTTAAATCAACTTATTTACTCTTCTGCCTTTGAATAAGATGGAGATTGTTCACCATAAAGATAAATTTAATATTAATAACATTGATGATTTAACCGTAGATAACGTTAAAATCAACAATGGTAAACACGGCAGTTTATTTCCAAACACTGTACGATGTATAGTCAGCGGTCCTTCAAACTGTGGCAAAACTAACGTTGTGTTTAACTTAATTACAAACACAAAAGGATTGCGATTTAATAATTTATATATTTTTTCAAAGTCCTTACATCAACCAAAGTATCAATTGTTGGAAAAGATCCTGACTGATGTGCCTGATGTGAACTATTACAAATTTAATGCTAGTGACAGTGTTATGCAACCAGACCAGGCTAAGCCGTATTCTGTATTTGTATTTGATGATGTATCTAGTGAAAATCATGATACTATTAGAAACTATTTTGTCATGGGAAGACATAATAATATTGATAGCATATATATCGGACAAACATAAAGCAAAATTCCAAAACAACTAATTAGAGACAATGTAAATATTTTAGTTTTATTCAAACAAGACGATACAAACCTTAAACATATATGCAACGATCATGTAAATGTTGATATGTCATTTGAAAAATTCAAAGAGCTTTGTGGAAAAGCTTAGGCAGAAAAATACGGATTTTTGGTAATTATGAAAGATAAAGCTATAACAGTTGGTCGTTACCGCATAGGTTTTGATAAATTTGTTTTAATACATTAATTAACAACATTATCGTACAAGTCTCCATGGTGTAAACATGGTTAATCAGGAAAAGCTATTAAAAGAAATAAAATCACTTAGTGATTCTATTAGACATAAAAACAGAGCGTTAAGATTAGGAATAAGTGAAAGAGAGAAATTTCTGGAATCAACATTTAAACCTATTACTGAGCCATTAAAACAATTAGGACAAAATGTTAAACATTCAACATTTAATTTTTCCGGAGATGCTGTTTTACCCATTTCAAAATTTGAACAAAAAGAAGAATATGAAGGTGATACAAGTAACAAGGAGAAACAACTGAAGAAGAAAGCGAACTAGGTGAAGAAACGGATGTTTTAACAGAAAAAGAAGGTCTTTCTACAAGCGAAGAACAACAAGAAGAAGAAGAGCCTATTAATCCATCCAACTTGAGCAAATTGGGCTCGGATATTGCGTATAAAGGGCCGCTTGCAAGACAATTTGTATTAAAAATGTTACATTCTGCACAACCAACTCGAAAATATCATACTTTTGGTGCTAGAATAGAAGAAAATGGGCTAATGATTGGAGATAGCAAACTGATCTCCAAAATGATTGGAGATAGCAAAAACAGAGCGTTAAGATTAGGAATAAGTGAAAGAGAGAAATTTCTGGAATCAACATTTAAACAAATATTGGAGGATACAAATGCGCATAAGAAAAATTATTTAAAAAATTTCAATGTTCATAGAAATGCATCAGAAAAATATAAAACTATTATTGCTAAACTTTTCCCACCAAAAAGAAGGGAACCCATAAAAAGAAAATCATTATCTTCTGCTGAAATAAATATTTTACATAAAAGAAGAAAAACAAATCAATCAAGTTAATCAGGAAAAGGATTATTAAAAAACTTGTATGATACTAATATAATATACTACAACGATATAAACAAATTGGTTGACAGAATGAAGTTGATATATGAAGCTAAACAAGCCGGACATAGTGGTTTAGAAAATGAATGGGTAGCTTTGGTCGGCGAACTGCGAAATCGAGGAGTAATTGCATAAAAAATATGAGTATATATAATACAAGTATAACTGATTAAATATTCAGTGTAACCATGAGTGTGGATAAGTTTGGACGGTATTCGGAAACTGGAAGCAAATCAGGATCTTATGGAAAAAGAGGTGGTTTACCACTAACATCCGATGGAGATTATAATATAAATAACAAACGTTTAAGGTTTGTAAATGATCCAAAAGATGATAATGATGCGGTAAATTTTAAAACTTTATGAAGTGAAACATTACCTAGCTTAAAGCTTCAAAATGAAGTGTATAACGCTAATTTTTATAGAATTGTAAATCTTCCAAAACCAATAGATAAGAATGATTCGGTAAATAAAGAATATTTAATGTGGTACATAAACCAAACCTTACGATATGATCCTAGGAGTAGTAATAAAGTATATGATGCAAAAGATCTTAGAATAGCCAATATAGCAGATCCTATTAATGATCAAGATTCAGTTACAAAAAAGAATTTACATTCAGTCATCCCTGAAAAAACAGATAAATTTTCCTTTTACAACTTTGTAACACATGATATTGGAGACCCTAAAGGTATGAAAGATGCTGTAAACCTTCAATACGTTACAGATCATTGTATTACACATGATATTAATACAATTGATTGCAAAAATAAAGTGTTAACTAACGTTAAGGAAGGAACTGCAAAATCAGATGCAGCTACAATAAGTCAAATAATGAAATTAAAAAATAACAAATGGAATGCGGATGCAAATATAATTACTAATGTTAAAAAAGGGTTGGATGAAACTGATGTAGCAACAGTTGGACAAGTTCCTGTAATAAAACAATATGAAGACGGTAAACAATACTTTGATTGCAAAGGGAAACCACTAGTCAATGTTGCAGAAGGAATAAGAGACAGTGTTGTAGTTACAGTAGCACAAATGCGTGAGAAGGGAAACATATACTTTAATCTTTTTCTAAGAAAAGATTTAAATAAGCAGTCTTTTTTTTGTGAAGACTTGCGATTGACTAGCTTAAAAGACCCTATTAATTTTACTGATGCTGTTAATGTAAATTACATTGTAAGACTCTTAAGTGTAGTATTATATGATATTTATAACACAATAAAGCCCATAACATCTGATCAAAAATTAAATTGGGTTAAAAAGAATGTTATGGAGAAATATTTTTTAAATAAGGAAACTAATACTTTAAGAACTTCTAAAGATGATGATGATGAAGAAGATACAATCCTTCCACAAAACTGGAAAAAAATTATTTACCCATAAACAAACATACTTATAAATAAACAATGTCAAAGGATAAGTGCATCATTCATTATAAAGCATTTATAAAATAAACAAGTATCGGCATTTCCTTTCACTATAAAAGACCATGTTGAAAGTTCAACGTATCAGTCATAATCGACACGTTATAAAGAGAGGAAGAGGAATAGCATCAACAGCACTTTCTCTTATTACTAAGCCGGTTGGAGCTATAGTTAATAAAGCTATCGATTTATTACCTGTAGAACTACATTTACCAGGAGGTTATCAATATTGTGGTCCTGGAACAAAATTGAAAAAAGACTTGCTAGAGGAGATCTTGGAATAAATAAACTTGATCAAGCCTGCAAACAACACGATATAGCATATTCAAAGTTTGCAGATACTAAAAATAGATCAATAGCGGATAGAGCACTTGCTGAAAAAGCTTGGCAAAGAGTAACATCCAGTGACGCTAGTATCGGTGAAAAAGCAGCAGCTTTAGCGGTATCAGCAGCAATGAAGTGTAAAACGATGTTTGGAGGTGGAAAGAAGAAAGGAGGTGGAAAAAGGAGGAGAAAACCTGCAAAGAAACGTGGAGGAAATATAAGAAGAAAACGACGATCCACCGCAGGTAAAAATAAAAAGAAACAAACAATATGGTCAATGATAAAAAAGGAGGAGGATTATACCTAAGACCGTATCGTGTGTATTAAACAGAAAAAAACAATTACTAATTCCAAATAAAGAATTAACAGATAAAGAATTAATTACTTATGTTTCTTGTTTAAAAATTCCATTTTTTAGAGGAGTGTTTATGAAAGATGCATTACCTGTTAAAATTTGGAAAAATGAAACCGGAATAGTAAATTTAGATAATAGTAAAGGATCAGGCACTCATTGGGTATGTTATAAGAAACTAGGATCAACTATTTACTACTTTGATAGTTTTGGTAATCTCCCACCACCAAAAGAACTACAATATTACTTTAAAACAGCTAAAAATGTACTATACAATTATAAAAGAGAGCAACCTGATGATACGGTAATCTGTGGACATTTATGTTTAGATTTTTTAACAAAAAGCGTTAGTCAACTTTAAGATGTCTTCCTATACAGTATCATTAAGTGGAACTTCATCTACTTTGCGAAGTGTTCTTTTCCCTGCGTTACGTTTGGAAAAAGATAAATTATGGGAAGCCGCATTATTAGATATAACAACTTATAATTCTATTCCCAACGTTACTGAAAATGTTAATGACAAAATACATTATTACAAAACAAAAGATAAAAATACAAACAAATATTCAGATATACAAGTATTTAGTTTACCCACTGGAGCATATGAAATTGATGATATAAATGAAGCGATACAAAATCATATGGGAAAAGATAATATAACAATAAAAGGAAATAACAATACTATGAAAGCTGAAATTAAATCTAAATGTTATATAGATTTTAGCAAAGAACATTCAATTGGTAGTTTATTAGGATTTCCTAAAACAACAAAAATTTTAGAACCTAATATTAACCATTCAGGTGCTAGAACTGTAACAATAATGAAAGTTAACAGTATAGATATTACATGTATTATTATACATGGTTCTTATAGAGATGGTGAAAATACTCATATATTGCACACATTCTATCTAACGGTCGCTCCGGGTTTTAAAATTGTGGAAAAGCCACAAAACTTGGTGTACCTACCGTTAAACACCAGTTTTATTTCAGACATTGTGGTGAACATACTAGATCAAGACGGAAATCATATTGATTTTAGAGACGAACCTATAACTATACGAATACATATAAAATCAACCGTATAACAATGGGGTTATCATTTAAAAAGAAAGAGCTGACTGGTAAACAAGTCAGTAGCACTTCAGCTATAGAAGGATTAACAAGTGATAACATTCGTTTTCTAGAAGAAATTGGATTAAAACTTATTAATAATGGATATATTGGATATAGCACAGGGTCCGACATTCGACGAAACCTTATGGGAAAAGGAATATCATACGCACAACCCTTACGCTTCATCAAAATTAAGTAATAATGATGAAATTAGAATTCTCATACAACAGGATATTTATACACTTCCATGTGAAAGTTATTTGTATATCGAAGGAAGAGTAACAAAAAGAGATGGAAGCACTGCAAGTACTGTTCCGTTCATAAATAACCCCATGGCATATTTATTTGGTGAAATAAGATATGAAATTTCCGGAGTTACAGTAGATTCAACAAAAAAGGTGGGAATTACAAGTACATTAAAAGGATTAGCATCTTTAACACCGAGTGAAAAAAATATGCTAGCCGCTGCAGGATGGGTAGCGCCCGATTCCAATATAATCACTCCAAACAGTTCAGGCAATTTTGACTTTTACATTCCTTTAAGATTACTTTTAGGCTTTGCCGAAGTTTACCGAAAAATAATAATAAACGTAAAACAAGAATTAGTTTTGTTAAGATCATCAAACGACAAAGATATTAATATGGCGCCTGATAAAACAACGGAAGCTACTTTAGAATGGAAAATGCAATTAGACAAGATTGTTTGGAGAGTACCGCATGTACGGTTAAACGATCAGAATAGAATTTCATTATTAAGAACTTTAAAATCAGATCGTGATATCGTAATACCATTTAGAAGTTGGGAGTTTCATGAATATCCGGTTTTACCGGAAACACAACGTCATACATGGACTGTAAAAACTTCTACTCATTGGAAAAGGCAAGATATGTAATATTTGGATTACAAACAAAAAGAAGAAATGAAATAACTAAACATGCTGGTGAATTTGATCATTGCAAACTTACAAATTTTAAGGTGTTTCTAAACTCTCAATTCTTTCCATACGACAACTTTAACATAAACTTTACAAAAGACAGGTTTAGCGTTTTGTACGATATGTACGCAAGATTCCAAAATTCATATTATGGAAAAACAAACACACCTTTATTAACGCCAAACCAATTTAAATCTAACTATCCGATTGTTGTAGTTGATTGTTCAAAACAAAATGAATCTGTAAAATCTTCCAGTGTAGATATAAAAATAGAAATGGAATTTGAACAAAATGTACCCAAAGATACATCTGCTTATTGTTTAATTTTACATGATAAAATTGTTACATATACACCTTTAACCGGAATTGTAAAAGCAGTTTTGTAAAATGAAAAGAAAAAAATACCCCCACCACTCGGTTATAAAAGCAGGAGCGGGAACGAAAATTGTTTAGTTGACTGTCTACAGTTGTATGGGTAACATCGTCTACAGCATTATAAACAAAATGACTTCTTTATCAGTTATACAAGGCGTTTCCGAAACAACACCTTTATTGGAAAATGATGATGATAAACATTTTGAAGAAAATGTTGTAAAGGAAATAGATGACTTTTTAAAGTTTGGAAAACAAAATAAAAAGTTGGAAAATAATAAAACAAACGTAAGAAAGAAAAGAAAACTTGAAGAAAATATTCCACCAAACATTTTAACTGAAGTTTTCCTTCGCATCTTTTATCCTATTTCATCTTGCATGAGTAAAAGTGTGTCGATAGGATTGGTAAAATCATTAGACTACTCTCCCGCAGTAATACTAAGCCAAGGAACAAAGATGGTTTTATTTTCAGAAAATGCTTGGGATTCCTTTTTAAAACATCTACATCTAATTGAATGTTATTTAGCCAACAGTTTCTTTGGAAGAAAAACTAACATTCGACTTTTGGATTGTGACAATGAAATTGACATTATTAAACATCGTGGTCAACAACAAGTAAGAATTAGAGACTCGACACAATTTGAAAATAAAATTCTTCTAACACGTGAAGAATTTTACATTTTAAACTATGCAACATCACCTATTACCAGGTATATGAAACAATTAGTATTTTCAAGCTCTGTTATTAAGGAATATTTGGTAGATGCATGCGAAAAACAACCAGACAGCACTTTACAATACGGACCAATAGATACATCCATCTTTAATAGAATACCTCACGAAGTGGAAATGTGGAGGCAGTTAAGAAACTTTGAACCTTTTACTGAAGTTGCAACGGAAGCTACAGAAGAAGAAACCAACAACAACAGTACAGAAGAAGAAACCAACAACAACAACAACAACAATACAGAAGAAGAAACTTTGCTAGTTTAAAAACTACAATGTAATTTAACAAAAAAATAAACCGTGGGGTAGGCCTACTGGGGATGGTGCCCACGTTAAACATACACCAACGCGCCTACAACTGTACGGCCTGGTTTATATATCTAACCTACCGTGGTGTGGAAAACAGTTGATCAGCAGACACCGTGATGAGCAGACAGGATGAAGAAATGGCAGCAAAACCTTGTGTAATTGAATTTCAAGCATTTCGCGGAAACGATGATAGATTTATCATAAAAGAATTGGTAATTTTAGATTTGCTTACACAAGTAGCATACCCGTTTTTATTTGAAGCACCGTGTTCTGTCCATGAACTAAAGTCAAAAGCTAAAATAACAAACAGATGGCTAACAAATAATTTTCATCATATCCATTGGTATGAAGGTTTCCTACCGTACAACAATGTACACAAAATTATGTTTCATTTTTGCAAACAAATTCCACACATATATACCAGAGGACTGGAAAAAAAGAATTGGATACGACAGTACACAAACAAAGAAGTTTTAAATATAAAATTGGACAAAACATTTCACTTTGATGCTAGAAATATTTGTGTTTCTACAATAAATCCGAAACACAACCAATCTCAATGCGCATAACAAAACGCGTATCACTTGGCTGCTTACTTACAACAACAAACGGAAGAATGTAGTGGGGGTTCCGAAGGTTATATAAACGAAGAGGCAACACACCCCGAGTATCAGTCTAACTCCATACTCCGAACAGACAACATCTCCTGTGAAGGATGGCATCACAACAGTTTCTCCAATGTTTAGTTGAACAATTCAACTTGCATTCAAAATCAAATACTCTAATTATCAAGAAATGTTCAGAATTAAAAGAACAGAAACATATTGTTCATGAAATGAAGAAAATTGATACAACGCATGGAGACGCAGTCGTCACATCTTTATCCGATGCACCATATACACCGGGTGATGAACCAAAGTTTCAAGTATATCTTCCAAAACGATTCGTCCAGTTGCTGCAAAATGAAGATCTGCGGGAAATTCAGCCAGGATCATTATATTTGGTGTCACACGGAACGAGCGGAAACAACTCTACGGAACTTACTCTGCACATCACACAAAAATAACATTGTAAATATTGTAAAAAAATGTTTTAAATAAAAAGATAAAAAACAACATATCAGTATATGTTTTTATATACTGATATGTTGTATTTTTTTAAAAAACTCAAACGGATGACCTTGAACTTTTAATCGATGGTATCAATCGATTGTTTTATTCGAATACTTTACATAAATACGAAACTTTAACGTTGAGAGGCTCAGTTCTGTTTAAGACAAGCTACAAGCAACATGTCATCCAAAAGAAATAATCTAACGTTTATAACTTATTGTTGCAAAGAAAAATGTTTTAGAATACCTGAAGATCAAGTTGACGGAAAAGCTTGTACAAAATGTAATTCTTTCTGCTACTGTAAATGTAGTTGCAAAACATATCAAAAGAACCGGTTGGATAAACTAGAAGAATTGCAACATCGGCTCGGTCTATTGTGGCAACGATTAAATTCAAAGTGAATAAACAAACACCTGTCATTACCCCCACCACTACCATCGGAGGTACCCACAGCACCGGCTTTGCAATAGTCATTCCTGCTACAACTCTCGTTGAGTAAACAACTCTAGTCATGTCTCTCAACATTCGCGGGATTCATTACAACACTATCAATCTTACAACCTACAAGGATTTGGAAATTTTTAGTGAAGAACTAAAACAACTTATAGCCACTGGGTTTGGTTTATCTTTAGAACTTTATGCAACAAACAATCAAAACGAAAAAAATGTGTTTTTGCCAACTTACAATAACAACAAAAAGAACGAAAATAAGCAAGAAATTTCACCACCGACAACAACTTACGTTTCAAATTTGGGAGCAAACTTTTCAACCTTAATGTAAAAAAATAATAATAAAATATATCTTGCATTTTCGGAAAATCCGAAAATGCAAGATCTTTTTTAAAAACATCCACAGCTGACCTTGACCCATTTCCGCTCATTTAAACTTTAAATACCCACCCCTACACGTCACAGCTACGTCACAGCCTCTGACGTCACCACCGGATGTAGCTGTCACTTTTGATTTATGCGTTTTTGGCCCAGAAACGCCACTTTGCCACTACTTTACTACCTCAATATTTTCGTTATTGAAAATTGCTTGTCACTTTGGTTAAAACCTATCTTTGCTCAAGCAACTTTTCTATTCATTTTTAATAAAACTTCAGTTGTAATCCCTGCATTTATCTTAAATCAAATATAATTCTGTAAAAATTAAATATATAATTTATTTGCACTAATGTACATTACATTTATTCGTACGAGAAGTATACATCAAAAGTAAAATACAAATTTATAAGGGGGAGCACTTGGATTAGCAAGAGGTATAAGTAGGGTAGGCAGCGCTTTGGGACCGGAAATAAGATGGCGGCCGTTTCCCGCCAAAATGTGACGTCACCGGAAACAAGATGGCGGCGTCTTTTCCCGCCAAAATGGTGGACATAACCTCACTTTTGGTTCCCGCCAAAACACATAACCTCACTTCTGCTTCCCGCCAAAACTCATAACCTCACTTTTGGTTCCCGCTAAAATGTGAGAAACAAGCAAGATGGCGGTGCCAAAAACCTGAAAAAGTGCGCCAAAACGGAAAAAAGCCCGCCAAACAGTGTTGCCAACAGCATAGAGTAAAAAATATACTATAACATACTATGTCACGCTACCCCTATTACATACGTATTTACATACGTACATACTACGTCATTCTACTATATATTATACATTTATATATGTATAACGGTATATTATAATGGTTTATGGGTGGACATAACCTCACTTTTTCCCGCCAAAATGGCTGATATAACCTATACCCATAGAGTATAACCTCACAGTACATAGAGTGCTATAATATTATGTATGTTGGTTTTGCGCGCCAAATTGGAAAAATCCATACCCATAGAGTATAACCCCATAGTATATAGAGTGTTATAATATTATGTCACGGTATGCTTACAAATAAGATTAAATTGTGTCAAGGAAGGTAGTGTCTCGCGTAACAGTTTGTGGTTGTCGCGGTTATTGTGGCTGATGCGGTCGAGTAATTATCATGGTTGAGATAGTCTTGCAGTTGTCACGAATTCAGCAGTGTTGCCAACAGCATAGAGTAAAAAGCATATACTATAACAGGTATACACTATACTATAGTACATAAAATATACTATGTCACGCTACCCCTATTACATACGTATTTACATACGTACATACTATGTCATGCTACCATATATTATACATTTATATATGTATAACGGTATATTATAATGGTTTATGGGTGGACATAACCTCACTTTTGGTTCCCGCCAAAATGTGGCGGGAAACAAGCAAGATGGCGGCTGTGGCCCGCTGTGACACCGTGGTGCCCAGTGTTGGCAACTGTAGATGGTGAAAACATTATATCCCGCTATAGTGTTACTATATAAAGTGCATAGAGTATAAAAAAAACATACGGGAAGTATGTCGTCATTGTCCCCCGTCCCCCGCCCCCCTGTACTGTAACCAGTGTTGGCAACTGTAGACAGTGAAAACATTCATATTTATATAAATAACACTATATGTTATGTCACATTATCCCCCTAAAGTGTTACTATATAAAGTGTAGTTAATCACATAGAGAATAAAAAGACATATGTATATTTTATGATATGCCGGGTATGTTACATTAGTTCTTTGAAATGTTATAATATTATATGAAATTCTACTTAAAATTAAATAACTTTGGAATGGGTTAGTTAATATAGCTAAAATTTGGTATTTGGGTACTTCTTAACCTCTTCCACCTTTTCCATAAACTTATACCCCCCTCTTACTCCACCCACCCCCTCTTTTTCTTCTTTTTCTTCTCAAATTTGACAAAAAATATATAAAATCGTCGATATCTCGAAAACGGTTGGTCCTAGAGCAATTTTGGGCTCATAAATCGACCCTTCGGGCATCCGACATCATGGGGCATATTACCATACCAAAAAACTTAACATTTGTAATGTGGTTTGCATTTACCAAAAATGAAGGGGTAAATACCATGTAAAAATTTAAAATAAAATAACTTTGGAATGGCTTGGTCAATTTAGATAGAATTTGGTATTTAGGTACTTCTTAACCTCTTCTACCTTTTCCATAAACTTACACCCCCCGCTAACCCCATCCACCCCCTCTTTTTGTTCTTTTTCTTCTCAAATATGGCTAAAAATATATAAAATTGTCGATATCTCGAAAACGGTTGGTCCTAGAGCAATTTTGGGCTTAAAAATCGACCCTCCGGACATCCGACTTTGTGGGGAATATGACCATACCAAAAAACTTAACATTTGTAATGTGGTTTGCATCGACAAAAAATGAAGGGGCAATTATCATGTAAAAATTTAAAATTTCATAACTCAGGAACTACTTGACCGAATTTAATGAAACTTGGTATGTGGATACTTGTTAACTTCTGCTACAATTTGAATCATACTTATACCCTGTAATGCGGGTGAGTATCTAGATAATTGAAGGGGCTATATTAAAAAATTTAATATCTTAAGAACTAGGTGATGGATATTGATGTAACTTGATGTATAGGTACATGTCAACTTTTGCTAAGGCTTAAACCGGGTGATGCGGGTTGCATTACAGAAATTGAAGGGGCAAAAAATAAAATGCTATATCTTAGGAACTAATTATTGGAAATTATTTAAAACTTGTATATGGGTATGTTTGAGTTTCTACTACCTTAGTCTATACCTTTTTTATCATATATTGAGGTATTAAGTCATTAATTTAAATATTAATAGGAAAATTAACATTTATTGTCCATAAAGGAAATGGATATTTAATAATTAACTTTGCTCTTGTAACTTTTAATGGTTGTTCTTTTGATTTAAGTAGCTAGCTTATATGCATTGACATGCACATCTGTATCTTTCACTCATGTAGTCAACCTTCTTGTTTTAACATATACAGTTAGTCTGAATCATCTAGGGTTGGTGTATTTGCTTGATTTTATTAATAGTAGTATTTGTTTTTACTAACTTTAAATAATGCAGTATGTTTCTAAGAAGTGTTCTCCAACTAAGGAACCAATTATTTTTATTGGCGAAGAACAGACTTATAATAGAAAATTTAGACTTTATGGACTTAGTACTACTTTTAAGCTTACTAAGCCCCCTAAAGGTGTATCTGAATTTGACAGGATCCGTAAAGGGCTTGACCAAATTGTTGAAAGAGAAAAATCTAAAACTTTCCCTACAGACTATCTTGGCTTTAAATTAATGTCTATTAATTTGAAAAGTAAGGAGCCAGGGTATACTGACATGTGGCTAGCTTCTGAAGTAACTAGTAACGACATTTGGCAGATTTTTGGGGTAATACTTCAAAGTATTTCTGAAAATATTACTTCATCAGACACTTTTAGAATAGATGTTTCAAGGGTAAATGTCCCTGTTGGAAAAGGTAGAGTAAGGCTTGGTCTCTATAATAGTTTTGATGAAGAATGTAATGCTAGAAAAGGGATTGTAGTAATTAATAACAAAGATAACCTATGTCTCCCTAGAGCTTTAGTGGTAGGCAAGGCTTATGCTAAAAATGATCCTCAATACAAGGCTATTCGTCAGGATGATGGTATGAGGCAGACTTTGAGAGCTAAGAAACTCATGGCTAAGACTTGTGTAGAAATCCCTGAGGGTGGGGCAGGTATCCCTGAATTGGAAAAGTTCCAGGCTTTGTTGAAAGATTTTAAAATCACTGTATATAACTATGACAACAAAGGCGGGTAAACATAGATGCTCTAACATTTGCCCCTACTGCCAAACCATCTCGCCTCCCTGTAAGGAGGAGCATGGGGGAATAACTTGCCCGAAATGTAATCTGACTATGAGAAACCAGCAGTGTTTCATTGCCCACCAAATCGACCGTTGTACTAATGTTAAAAAGTGTTTGGATTGTGGGAAACTCATCTGGGTGAAAGAGAGTTCAACTCCTCACAAGTGTGGAGAAGTATACTGTAAGCCTTGTGGAACGTATGTAGATCCTAACCATCAGTGTTTTATGAAATGTAACATGGGAAAGCCTAAAACTAAAGACTATGTTTTCATTTTCTCTGACTTGGAAACAAGGCAGGATGAGGCTATGTCCTCAGACCCTGATAAACATGTCCATAAAGTAAACTTGTGTGTTTCTCAACAGTTTTGCTACCAGTGTATCGATGGAAAATTTTGTATGGCCTGCCAGAACCGTACAAGAGTCTTCAACTTTAATCCGGTTCAACAATTTATGAACTATGTGATGCAGGTACGTAGACAATTTAAACATGTTTGTGTGATCGCCCACAATGGCCAAGGCTTTGATTTTCAGTTTTTACTAAAGTATGCGCTTGAGGAAACAAAATTCACTCCTGAACTAGTCATGAGGGGAACTAAAATTATTTTGATGGAATTGGACAATGTGAGGTTTGTGGACTCACTAAGCTATTTCCCCATGGCCCTCTCTGCTCTCCCTAAAAAGCCTTTGACCTACCTCCCGAGAGGAAGAAGGGCTACTTCCCCCATTTGTTAAACACCCTAGCAAACCAGGACTATGTGGGCCCTATGCCTGACAAACAGTACTACTGCCCCGAGACCATATTTGAAAAAAATCACAATGACTTTTAGAAATTGTATGATGAAAGAGTAGCAGAAAACTATGTATTCGACTTTCAAAAAGAAATCCTGGAGTACTGCATCTCAGATGTGGAAATCCTAGCCCAAGCTTGTCTTAAATTTAGATCAATATTCCTCCAAGAGTGCAATGTTGATCCCTTCCTTGAGGCTGTGACCATTGCTAGTGCATGTAACCTGGCCTTCCGCCGAAACTTTCTAAAACCAAACACAATTGGCTTGATACCAAAAGACGGGTAAAGACTGACCGACAATCAATCAAAAGTGGCCCTTCAGTGGTTGTCGTGGGAAGAGGAAAAGCGAGGTGTGAGGATAGAGCATGCAGGCAGAGAGAAAGAAGTAAAAATCAATGGAATGAAAGTTGATGGGTTTGACGGGGAGAATGTGTATGAATTTCAAGGGTGTTATTGGCACGGCTGTCCAAAATGCTTCCCCTACAACAGAGAGGCTCCTCTGAAGGAGGATCCCTCTGACTCACTTCATCTGAGGTATGTTAGGACTTTGAAAAAAATTGTAAAGATCAGTGAGTACGAAGTAATACAAATGTGGGAGTGTGAGTTTAGGGCCTTGAAAAAAGAAAACAAACTGAAACATCTTGACAGTTTGCCCATCCTCAACACCCTTCCCCTTGACCCCAGGCAATCATTCTTTGGAGGTAGGTCTGGAAATTCTAAAACATACTACAAATGTGAAGGGGGAGAGTCCATACAGCATGTGGATGTATGTTCTCTATACCCTTATGTTTGTAAGTACGGAAAGTATCCAATTGGTCACCCTACAATCTATGTTGGTGATAGGGAGTGTAGACAGAGAGGTATGGAAGTAGATGGTTTGCTGAAATGTAAAGTCCTGCCCCCCCAGGGATCTTTACCACCCTGTACTCCCAGCAAAAATGAATGATAAATTGATGTTTGTTTTGTGTAGGACCTGTGGTGAAAGTCAAAATCAGGGCATCTGTGAACATGAAAGTGAAGAGAGGGCTTTAGTTGGGACCTGGACTATGGATGAGCTGAGAAAAGCAGTTGAAAAGGGATATGGTATTCTTGATGTGTATGAGTTGTGGGAGTATGAGGTAGCTACGTATGAGAAGGGAGGTCTGTTTACTGAATTCATCAATAAATTTTTAAAGATGAAACAGGAAGCATCGGGGTACCCAGAATGGTGTAAGACTGAGGAGGACAAAGACAAGTACATTGCAGACTATTTTCAACATGAAGGGATTCAATTGGAAAAGGACAAAATTGCTAAGAATGGGGGTTTGAGATCATTGGCCAAGTTGATGTTGAACAGTTTTTGGGGAAAATTTGGGCAGCGGGAGAACCAGACTAAAGCGACAATCATCAGGGAATCCAAAATTCTGTTCGACATGATTATTAGTCCGGAAATTGAAGTTAACCGAGTCCAAATTGTAAATGAAGAAGTAGTCATTGTAAATTGGCAGTATAATGAAGAGGTTGGGGAGCCCCTCAGCAATGTCAATGTTGTAGTAGCCTTTACCACTGCCCAAGCGAGGTTAAAATTGTATGAACATCTGGATGCTTTGGGGTGTCAGGTGTGCTACTACGACACTGACAGTGTGGTCTACTACTTCCGGTCCGGATTATACAGAGTGCCTACAGGGGATTACCTGGGTGAAATGACTGATGAACTAGCAGAGTACGGTCCAGGTTTGTATATTGTAGAGTTTGTGTCTGGGGGACCTAAAACCTATGCCTACGTAGTCTGGTCAACTAACAAGCAAGCCCTTGTCTCAGTCTGTAAAATAAAAGGACTCACATTAAATTGTAAAACTTCCAACACCCTAAACTTTGAAAAACTAAAAGAAATGGTTTTAAGTGAAGCAAAGCAAACATTGGAAATTGAGGAAAGAAGAATTAGGAGGACTAAAGACAGAGACATTGTAACTATCAGTGAAACAAAAATATTTAAAATCACTGGACCCAAGGGGAAAATAGTTGAAGACAACGATACAGTGCCGTTTGGTTATAAATTACAAAAACTCACCACCTAATCCTACCACTCAATCATCCTACCACTCAATTTTATACAATTGTTTGTATAGCTTCAATTGTCCCTTATACGAAAACTAATAAAATCTCATCACTGTAGAGGCTACCGCTGCTCTCCCTTTGGCTCCCTCACTTAACAGCGGGCGGAGCCAGGAGGTGGTTAACTTTCAACCAAGGCCAGGGCAGGATTAGGTAACTGACTTTTAACTAGGGCTAAGTTGTTTTGGAGTCTCATTCTTGTTTTGTCAGCTGAAAGTCAGACCCGTCCCCCAGACGGGTCTGATTGGCTGAGAGATTTGAGGTCTTAAAACTTTTTCCTTCAACTCATTCTCTTACTTGCTCCTGTGCCGGTAATACGCCCCTGTGTTACTTTGCTCTTTGATATTGCATAACCTAACTTTTATACTTGAAAATGTCTAGTCTTACTGCTTATGTGTTTAATAACCGACCAGTTACTGTCCTCTTTGATTGTGAAAATAGCCCATGGTTTAAAGCAAAAGATGTAGCTAAAATACTAGAATATTTAGATACAAATCAAGCAATTAGAAAAAATGTTGATAAAGATGATACGCTTACTTTTGAAAATATTAGACCCATCTTCCAGATGGGTCTGACTTATAATGAAAAAACATCAATTTTTATTAATGAAAGCCTGAGGCAAAGGAATTGAAAAATGGGTAACAAAAGAGGTTTTACCTTCTATTAGAAAACATGGTGAGTACAAATTAGTTAAAAATACAAGCCGGGCTTGTATGAAATCCAAACTTTGAAAAATGAAAACACTCAACTATCTCAGCTATTTGTAAAGGCTATTGAAAATAACCAACAGCTAGCTCTTGCAAATAACCAGCTAGAAGCTAGTAAAGTTGAGCTAGAAACTATTAATGAAACTTTGAGAAAATCTCTGTCTGAACAGACACCACGCATTGCGGTGGTGCCTGAGGATGACGAGTTAAAGCATGTATTTTGTGTACTTGTTAAAGATACTCTTCTTGACATGTATGGAGTGTGCGAATACAAATGTATTCGTACTGAAAAAAACTTTAATTATGCTTTGAAAAAAAAAGGAAGAAGGGTTTGAAATGTGTTTTTTAGAGAAAATGTACCTAATAGTATAAATATCTTGAACAGAGCTTAGTCTTTAGTTTTAGGCTTTCCCATGTTACATTTCATAAAACACTGATGGTTAGGATCTACATACGTTCCACAAGGCTTACAGTATACTTCTCCACACTTGTGAGGAGTTGAACTCTCTTTCACCCAGATGAGTTTCCCACAATCCAAACACTTTTTAACATTAGTACAACGGTCGATTTGGTGGGCAATGAAACACTGCTGGTTTCTCATAGTCAGATTATATTTCGGGCAAGTTATTCCCCCATGCTCCTCCTTACAGGGAGGCGAGATGGTTTGGCAGTAGGGGCAAATGTTAGAGCATCTATGTTTACCCGCCTTTGTTGTCATAGTTATATACAGTGATTTTAAAATCTTTCAACAAAGCCTGGAACTTTTCCAATTCAGGGATACCTGCCCCACCCTCAGGGATTTCTACACAAGTCTTAGCCATGAGTTTCTTAGCTCTCAAAGTCTGCCTCATACCATCATCCTGACGAATAGCCTTGTATTGAGGATCATTTTTAGCATAAGCCTTGCCTACCACTAAAGCTCTAGGGAGACATAGGTTATCTTTGTTATTAATTACTACAATCCCTTTTCTAGCATTACATTCTTCATCAAAACTATTATAGAGACCAAGCCTTACTCTACCTTTTCCAACAGGGACATTTACCCTTGAAACATCTATTCTAAAAGTGTCTGATGAAGTAATATTTTCAGAAATATTTTGAAGTATTCCCCAAAAAATCTGCCAAATGTTGTTACTAGTTACTTCAGAAGCTAGCCACATGTCAGTTTACCCTGGCTCCTTACTTTTCAAATTAATAGACATTAATTTAAAGCCAAGATAGTCTGTAGGGAAAGCTTTAGATTTTTCTCTTTCAACAATTTGGTCAAGCCCTTTACGGATCCATTCAAATTCAGATACACCTTAGTAAGCTTAAAAGTAGTACTAAGTCCATAAAGTGTAAATTTTCTATTATAAGTCTGTTCTTCGCCAATAAAAATAATTGGTTCCTTAGTTGGAGAACACTTCTTAGAAACATACTGCATTATTTAAAGTTAGTAAAATCAAATACTACTATTAATAAAATCAAGCAAATACACCAACCCTAGATGATTCAGACTAACTGTATATGTTAATACAAGAAGGTTGACTACATGAGTGAAAGATACAGATGTGCATGTCAATGCATATAAGCTAGCTACTTAAATCAAAAGAACAACCATTAAAAGCTACAAGAGCAAAGTTAATTATTAAATATCCATTTCCTTTATGGACAATAAATGTTAATTTTCCCATTAATATTTAAATTAATGACTTAATACCTCAATATATGATAAAAAAGGTACAGACTAAGGTAGTAGAAACTCAAATATACCCATATACAAGTTTTAAATAAAATCCAATAATTAGTTCCTAAGATATAGCATTTTATTTTTTGCCCCTTCAATTTCTGTAATACAACCCGCATCACCCGGTTTAAGCCTTAGCAAAAGTTGACATGTACCTATACATCAAGTTACATCAATATCCATCACCTAGTTCTTAAGATATTAAATTTTTTAATATAGCCCCTTCAATTATCTAGATACTCACCCGCATTACAGGGTATGAGTATGATTTAAATTGTAGCAGAAGTTAACAAGTATCCACATACCAAGTTTCATTAAATTCGGTCAAGTAGTTCCTGAGTTATGAAATTTTAAATTTTTACATGAAATTGCCCCTTCATTTTTGGTCGATGCAAACCACATTACAAATGTTACGTTTTTTTGGTATGGTCATATTCCCCATAAAGTCGGATGCCCGGAGGGTCGATTTTTAAGCCCAAAATTGCTCTTGGACCAACCGTTTTCGAGATATCGACTATTTTATATATTTTTAGCCATATTTGAGAAGAAAAAGAACAAAAAGAGGGGGTGGATGGGGTTAGCGGGGGGTGTAAGTTTATGGAAAAGGTAGAAGAGGTTAAGAAGTACCTAAGTACCAAATTTTATTGCAATCGGACTAGCAGTTTTTGAGTTATTAAACTTTACATTTTTACATGATAATTGCCCCTTCATTTTTGGTCGATGCAAAACACATTACAAATGTTAAGTTTTCTTAGTATGGTCATAATCCCCATGAGGTCGGATGCCCGGAGGATCGATTTATGGGCCCAAAATTGCTCTAGGACCAACCGTTTTCGAGATATCGACGATTTTATATATTTTTTGTCAAATTTGAGAAGAAAAAGAAGAAAAAGAGGGGGTGGGTGGAGTAAGAGGGGGGTATAAGTTTATGGAAAAGGTGGAAGAGGTTAAGAAGTACCCAAATACCAAATTTTAGCTATATTAACTAACCCATTCCAAAGTTATTTAATTTTAAGTAGAATTTCATATAATATTATAACATTACAAAGAACTAATGTAACATACCCGGCATATCATAAAATATACATATGTCTTTTTATTCTCTATGTGATTAACTACACTTTATATAGTAACACTTTAGGGGGATAATGTGACATAACATATAGTGTTATTTATATAAATATGAATGTTTTCACTGTCTACAGTTGCCAACACTGGTTACAGTACAGGGGGGCGGGGGACGGGGGACAATGACGACATACTTCCCGTATGTCTTTTTTATACTCTATGCACTTTATATAGTAACACTATAGCGGGATATAATGTTTTCACCATCTACAGTTGCCAACACTGGGCACCACGGTGTCACAGCGGGCCACAGCCGCCATCTTGCTTGTTTCCCGCCACATTTTGGCGGGAACCAAAAGTGAGGTTATGTCCACCCATAAACCATTATAATATACCGTTATACATATATAAATGTATAATATATGGTAGCATGACATAGTATGTACGTATGTAAATACGTATGTAATAGGGGTAGCGTGACATAGTATATTTTATGTACTATAGTATAGTGTATACCTGTTATAGTATATGCTTTTTACTCTATGCTGTTGGCAACACTGCTGAATTCGTGACAACTGCAAGACTATCTCAACCATGATAATTACTCGACCGCATCAGCCACAATAACCGCGACAACCACAAACTGTTACGCGAGACACTACCTTCCTTGACACAATTTAATCTTATTTGTAAGCATACCGTGACATAATATTATAACACTCTATATACTATGGGGTTATACTCTATGGGAATAGATTTTTCCATTTTGGCGCGCAAAACCAACATACATAATATTATAGCACTCTATGTACTGTGAGGTTATACTCTATGGGTATAGGTTATATCCGCCATTTTGGCGGGAAAAAGTGAGGTTATGTCCACCAATAAACCATTATAATATACCGTTATACATATATAAATGTATAATATATAGTAGAATGACGTAGTATGTACGTATGTAAATACGTATGTAATAGGGGTAGCGTGACATAGTATGTTATAGTATATACTTTTTACTCTATGCTGTTGGCAACACTGTTTGGCGGGCTTTTTTCCGTTTTGGCGCACTTTTTCAGGTTTTTGGCACCGCCATCTTGCTTGTTTCTCACATTTTAGCGGGAACTAAAAGTGAGGTTATGAGTTTTAGCGGGAAGCAGAAGTGAGGTTATGTGTTTTGGCGGGAACCAAAAGTGAGGTTATGAGTTTTGGCGGGAAACGGCCGCCATCTTGTTTCCGGTCCCCATTCGGGGCGGGGACTACTGGTATAATTCTGAATCGCTTTCATGGAGAGTTTAGGGTTTTAAATTATGATTAGTCATGTTTTGCACAAGTTAATTTTATTGAAAATCCAAGGTGCATCCTTTACATTAAATAAATATCCTTCCAGTAAATTTGTTAGGTAAGCTTTTCTAAAGTTCCTTTTGAATTACAAAGTATTATACGTTCAGTCCTATTTACAAATTAAAGAGCAAATAAATATATCATTATTCAAACAGGTGTGGTGTAGTCAGACAAAAGATGATTAGCCCACAATATTAAAACATAATTTTTTTGCTACTTCTATAATAATCGTTTCATAAAACAAATGTATTCACCTTTATCTTTTATTTTATTTCAAACAAAATGTTAAATATGTTAATTTACATGAGATACTGAAATGTTATACAAATCTGGAACTCAACAGAGAAGCTATTATTTTACTTAAATACACAAAGTGATTGTAAATGATTCTCATTGATGGGGCCTTTGTGACCTTTTGAAATCAGGACTTAATTTCAAAGTCAAAGTCAAAGTCAAACATTCTTTATTGCCATAAAACATATAAATGCATTGGCTTGCGTCACAAAACAAAATAAATCAATACTTAATAACTATACATTCATGCTTCCTATCTATTTTCTATAAATTCCTTTACAGAATAAAAACATTTTTCATTCAAAAATTTCTTTAATTTTCTTTTGAAATGGTCATAATTATCCTCAGTCTTCAGAGAGTTAGGGAGGGCATTAAATAGTGTGACGGCGTTATAAAATGTGTGGCGCTTGAAAAAGGAAGTACTATGGTGAGGGATGTTTAGTTTGAAGGTATTTCTAAGGTTGTAATTCGACTGTGATACAAGAGGTTGGAAAATGCTATGGTTTTGTTTAAAAAAAAGTAATGTTTGAAAGATGTAAATACTGGGAAATGTAAGGATACGGAGATCCTTGAAATAAGATTTACACGACTCTCTTTGACGAATGCCAGCTATTATTCTGATAGCCTTCTTTTGAAGAACAAATAAACGATTTGAATTTGATGTTTCAGATCCCCAAATTGTGACAGCATAAGAAAGGTAGGGAAAAACCAAAGAATAATAAGCTGAAAGAGGAACAGCTGTATCCGTAAAGGTTGCAAGTCCACGGAGAACAAAGATTCCCGAACAAATCCTCTGTGCAACGTTATGAATATGGGAGGAGAATTTCAGATTCCTGTCCACAAAAAGCCCCAAGAATTTTACAAAGTTTTTGGAACAAACCTCCACATCATCAATCAAAACATTAAGGTCATCACAGCGCTTTGAAGTAATTGAGAAATTTAACAATGTAGTTTTTTCGGTATTTACAAGAAGACCATTCTCACGGAACCACTGAACTATTGAGTTGGACTCCACAAAAGTATTCACCTCCATATCCTCACGACACTCATTATCGATGACAACTGACGTGTCATCAGAAAATAAGCACAAATGAGCATCTTTGACACAACTCTTCAAATCACTCACAAACAAAATAAACAAGAGTGGCCCTAGGATGGAGCCTTGTGGCACACCCGCCTTAACGGTCTGCACATCAGATGAGAATCTTTTGATCACGTTTCCATCCTTGAATGGTATTTGAACTACCTGACTACGTTTTGATAAAAAGGATGAAAACCATTGATGGGCTACACCACGTACACCAATGTTGTCAAGTTTTTCCAACAGAAGGCTATGTGAAACCATGTCAAACGCCTTTCGAAGATCAAAGAAAACACCAGATGCTGATCTACCACCATCCAGAGCATTTACCACCTTATCCAACAGCATAAAAATCGCATTGATAGTTGAACCACCCTTCACAAACCCAAACTGGTTGTTGAACAAGACGTCACAATCCATAAAAGACCACAGTCTGGTTAAAACCGCCTTCTCAAAGATTTTGGAAAATGTTGAGGCAACTGAAATTGGTCTAAAATTGTCCAAAACGTCCACTCTCCCCTTTTTATGCAAGGGCGTTACTATGGATAGCTTCAAATAATCAGGAAAAACACCACTTTTAAAGGAATGGTTAATTAAATGGACAAGTGGCTTGACAAAATACTGACTACATATCTTGAGTAATTTAGATGAGATATTGTCATAACCCGATGATGTCTTAGGTTTTAGTGACCTAATTAAGCCAGCAACCTCCTCTTCCGAAACAGGTGTTAGGAAAAATGATGACTTTGGGCTAGACCTCTGGCATGTGGGAAGACTGATGGGTGCAGACGAGGAGCCACCTTTAGACACACTAATAAAGAAGTTATTGAAAATGTTTGTTACCAGTCTTGGATCACTAATAACATCACCCTTATCATCTTTAACAGTTTGAGGAAAATTTGAAGACATGTTTTTCTTGCCTCTGTTCTCATTTACAATTTCCCATACGCTTTTGACTTTATTAGAAGAGTTTTGAATGATATTATGCACTTTAGATGGCCTTCAGGCCCACTCCCGCACTTAATTTTCACCAACTTTAAAACATGATTATTCTTTGGTCTTCTGCGCTGGACTGCCCTGACCGTCTGTCCTTCTCATGGCTCCCTCCTTCCATGCAGCCCCTGGGTCTGCATCTTATTGGTAGGCTTAGAATATTTTTATGGGTAGGAAGAAGGTGATTGGTGGTACTTGATCAGGGGGAGGTCTTTAGTAGGAAGGACAGAGTCAGCATTTCACACGGTACAAGGTGCTGGGGTCATGAAGGCATCGTGTTCAGGGTCAATAGGCATTGTATCTCGGAGAGAAAGGAATTTATTCTAGGAATTGGTTGAATGACCGAAGGAAAGAATCAAGCTTAAACGTTTGAAGAGGAAAAATATTGTATATTATTTTGTAGTATTTCCCTTCTATTTTTTATTTCTCTTACAAATGTCATATTGATTAATTAGTCAGTAAATGTAAAAAGGTCCATTTGTGAAATACTTAACTATATTATCTTTATTTAAATAACTTCTTGATTAGCATGATACGTGTTGTTTTATATACTGGATATAAATAAATGACGTCTTACAACACTTAAAATATATTTACTCTTATACTGTATTCATATAGAAGACGGTAAATATACGTAAAAGATGGAAAATAGCGATCGATTTCGATTGGTCACCAATCAGACCCAATGAGAGACAGTCTCTCATGTCCACCGGTCTATTTATATGCACTTTATTTAAAACCTCAATAAAATAATTTAAGATCTATTTGTTAAATTTTTAGTTGAAGTCAGTACAATTCTCATTATTAATTCCTATTCGACTTCAAAAAACAGCGGCGCATGCAATGTATACTCTAATTGAACAGAACTAAAGCTATTGGTTCATAAACTCTTGGTAAATAATCTCCTTACAAGGTAAATAATTTATTATTGTACAATCATTGTTTTATGTACAAATCACAATTCAGATCGCAGAGAAACATATAAGAAAATCAGTGCAGGGCTTGTAACAGTTTTTTGGGTTGAAAATAATATAAAATAAATACATTTTAAACAACCAATTTGGTCTTATGACTTTAAACTAAGAAACTCAAACGAAGACGTTAAATCAGAAAAATATAAAACATCTTAATCAAGAAGTATTACAGTGTTTAGTAAAAAAAATTGTATTTTGTTAAAGTTTACATTTTTGTGAGGGTGATTCCTAAGTAGGTAAAATTTCATTGCTAATCAAACACGAACATATTTTGTGAAACTTGTTTTGATTGATTCGTAACAGTCCACAAAATAGTTAATATTTAAAACAATAACAATAAAAACCAATTTAATTAATTCTTGATGTTTAAGACCTTAGGAGAAACTTAATTTTAATAACAACTGTTCATAAATACTTTGTCTGAGGTTCATTCGCTGAAACATGACCCCGGTCATTTACTGACACAACACCGGTCATTCTCTGTAACCATGACATCATTTTAAAAAAAATCTATCAAAATCTTTTAGTTTTTTAGCTTTATAATTAATATCATATATCAATCTATAGATCTTAAGCAAGAGTTAGACGATACATACCACATCTAAAACTATTTAGTGTGGGAGTAATCTTAATTTGATCCGAGATCTCACCCTTAACCCCTTATTCACTGATACACTCACCCTATGGCTCTGGCCTGATTACTGAACAAACATTGGAACCATGGTGTTCATTGACTATTATTTAACATTTAATTTGGAGTTACCAATAAATAACACAAAAATTACACATACAGTACTCCTTGTGATGTAAAAAGTCTTAGACGGACAAAAAATTCGGTGTAATGAGGAAAGATTTAAGGCCTTCGAGGTGTCTACTTTTGCATTTTAACCAGTTATAAATTTTAGTCGATCTTTTTTTCTTAAATTATGTGTTTTGTAACAACCTCCTAAGTGTAATTTAGAAAATAAGCCTATCTAGAAAATGTTGAGATGTTCAATAAACCATCCTTGTTGTCCTTGTACAGACACGGTAAAGAGAATGTAAAACGGTTATTGCTCCATCCCAAGATGTGTATATTCCTTAATTCGTTCCTTGATGTCCACAATGAGCATTTACAATGGCAATTGCTCTAATCTGGATTATTTTCCCAAAAGCGGATACAAGGGAGCCAGCCATATGGCATGGTTAAAAAATTAGACTTCAGATAATTAATAATTATTGTGGACAGGAAGACCGCTGAGCAAAGGCCACACTGATCGCTCTCCCTTAAAATATGTTCCTGGAAGTTAAAACACCAACTCTGTCTCCCTCTGAAAAGAACACTATTTCACTGCGACAACCCACTTTCGAAGCGCACCAACTACTGACTAAACGCAAATCAAATCAAATCAAATCAAAAATTGCTTTATTCCTTGAAATACATAGAATACAAAACATACATAGGAATTTATAAACATCTAGGAATGTTCCTCACATAGGAAATGCCTGTGCGTGAGGAACGAGCTCGAAATCAGCAAGCCAATACAAGGGATGCATGAAAAAAAGAAAATAAACAGAACAACAGGTTTTTTTATAAATATTAGCGGAATATTAATTGTGAAAAAACAATGAGGAGCCCAACAGAAAAACGACTTAAGTGCTGACGTATAAAAAGACACAAAGAACTTGGTTGAAACATACACTCATCCAGACTTACATCATTCATTGCTTACACACACACACACACACACACACACACACACACACACACACACACACACACACACACACACACACACACACACACACACACACACACACACACCGAGACGCTCACACTCATACAACATACACTCACGCAATACATTCACCCATACACATAGACACTAACGCACACATTCCCTCCCCCCTCCATTCGCGCGGCTGGAATCAAATTGTTCAGATTGTTGATGATTGTCAGATGAATACACAGTCGAAAGATAAGCGTCTACTTGACCTCGGCCGATCTCTAAAAGCCATTTATTTACTAATGTCTTGTACTTAGAAACTGTACAAGGCCCGGGGTGTTTTAGGTGATGCGGTAATTTTGAGTAAACTACATTGGCGATGTAATAAGATGACGTTTTATTTATCGTTTTATAAACCTTTGGGAAATTAATACCTGTATTTGTGGCAGATCTAGTCGGATAGTTGTGTGAAGTTTGAATGAAAATATGGTTTTTGTTTTTGAAGATATAACAAATCAAGGTTCTTAAATATAATTGTGATAAATTGAAAACTTTAAATTCGTCAAATAACAAGTCAGTTGAATATCGAGGATGTTTATGTAGAGCAATCTTAATAATTTTTTTCTGCATGATTTCAATAGGATGTAGAACGCTCTTATATCCACCACCCCACGCTAAGATCCCATACTGTAAAACTGATTGTACATACGCATAGTAAACATTTTTTAGCAAAGGTGGGGGTAATATCCTAGACAAATTAGCAAAAATAAAGGCAAATTTTCTTAACTTTGTTCTAATTTGTTGAACATGGCCTGACCACTTCAGTCGATGATCGAACACAATTCCTAAATATTTATATTCGTTCACTCTCTCAATACAAGCACACGACACACATCCATCCACGCCGCCACAAGTATGCAAACTCAGCTGCATGACCGGAGGATCGCAGTCCGATCTCAAAGATATGGGCATATATTTAGTTTTACTTAGATTGACGGTTAACCGATTCTGGTCAAACCATCGCTTGGCAGTGAGCAGCCCGCTCTCCGCGTTGTTGTACGCGTCCCTCCAGCTGTCACCCTCAAACAGGAGGGCAGTGTCATCTGCATAAAGAAAAATTTGTCCCTTACCTAAGTTGACTTTTTCAAGATTATTAATATAAATTAGGAAAAGCAAAGGACCTAAAGTCGAGCCCTGAATAACCCCGTAGTTAATTGATTTTGGCGTACTCGTGTGACCCAAAATGGAAACAACTTGACAACGATCAGAGAAATAACTTTGGAACCACTTGTACGCAACCCCCCTAACCCCAATAAATTTTAGTTTCTGAAGAAGCATATCCCTGTCGACTGTATCAAATGCTTTTGCCAAGTCTATAAAAACTAAGAGAGGTTTCTTGTCCCTACTTAAGACATCCTGTAAGCATTTAGTTAATAAAAACAGATCGTCGTTTAAGTTTTTGTCCCTACGAAAACCGAATTGTTTACTCGAAAGAATACTTTGATTTAACAAGTACAATTCCAACTGGTTCCTCAGGCATTTTTCTAGTAATTTAGCCAGTACGCTTGCTAAGGTAATCGGCCTGAAGTTAACAAACAAATTCTTTTTACCCCCTTTGTATATAGGTATGACTTTACCCATTTTAAATGAATTTGGAAAAATGCCAGAAGTTAAACTTTTATTAAAGATATGCAGAATGGGTGATTTTAAAAGATCATAATTATTTTTAATTATCTTAGCAGGAATATTATCTACTCCAGGCGCCGATCCTCCTTTCATCTCACGAATAATTTTAAACAATTCATTTTCGCTAATTGGCAACAGCTGGAAGGCCGCGTCCACCGCAAAGTCCTTGTCGTCAACAACAGGTACCGCTACCGGGGGGACAGCTCGGGCAAGGTTGGCTCCTACATTGACGTAATAATCATTAAAATTATTGGCAATTTCAATGACGTCAGTTGCTTCATCGTTACGCAGACCTACTTGAAAATGTTCTACCGGAAAGGCATCCCTTTTTTTATTAATCCCCATTATTTCAGATATGTTTTTCCAAAGCAGTTTACTGTTGTTATCCGCCTCAGTAATTTTTTCCCGGTAGTAATTTTCTTTAGCTAGTTGAATAGACGATTTGAGATCATTTCTGAAATTAGTATAACGGGCTTTTAGTACCGGGTTGAAAGGTTGTTTTTTTAATTGTTTGCTAAGTTTATCTCTAATACGAATTGAGTTCACTAAAGCATTAGTGATCCATGGTTTGAGTTTAACGTTTTTGGAAGAGATAGTTTTGTTTTTTGTGGATTGAGAAACAATAGATTGAAGTTGCTTGGTAAAAATATCACAACTCTCATTGACGTCATCTTTGTCAATAACTGAGGCCCAGTTCTGCGCTGATAAAAGGTTTCTAACATAAATTGTATCAACAAATGAATAATGCCTGTTTGGATTAGAATTATTCGATTTGGTTTTGGACACATTTGTCATTACCGCCGTAACATAATGGTCTGTAATATCAGTCATAATAATAGCTGATTTCAAATTATTTGTACGGTTAATGTCAGTATGGATATGATCAATACAGCTACGCGAATTAGCCGTGACTCTAGTTGGGTGATTAATGCACGAAATAAAGCCAGCACCATAAATAACATCAAGGTAACTTTGTGACAACAAATTATTATTTCCTGGTAAAATGCAGCAGTTAAAATCACCAACCAGCCACCACTGACGATCCCTGGAACGGTTGTGAAGATAACACTCAAGGTCGTTAATAAACAAATCCAGATTACACGACGGACTTCGGTAGACTGCTAAAAGAGATAGCCGCTCACCGCCAATTGCCATATCCAGCTGCAAACTTGTAGCGCCATGCAAACACACTTCAAACTCACTCACAGCAAATGATTTGTTTACATACACAATCACACCATCATTCTGATTCATACTTCGTTTACTCATAAACACATCATACCCATCCACACACACAAGCACACTACTTTCATCCGTCCAAGTTTCAGTTAAAATAATAATATCAAATTTATTTTCAAATGAATTTAACAGAATCAAAAGTTCGTCGAAATTTCTGCTGTAGCTCCTAATGTTAACGTTTAAAATTATTACTTTGTTTTCATAACTGCTATTAGAAACCTTGAAAAAATTAAAATCGTCAAAATTATTATAGATGTGTGATGACACATCACTGCAAATTATATAATCCTCAAAATCCTCATCATTCATGCTAAACGAGGTAAGAAAGCCGTTGTACTTTCAGCCTACCTACCCTTATTTAATTAGTTAAAACAGTACAGATATTTAATTCCATTTAAAAAGATATATAAAAATAAAAAAATTTAAATAAATACTATAAAGGCATGATGTTAATACATGTCATATCCTTCAAGCAGAAAATAAAAACAAATAGCACGATATTATTTAAGTAAGTTACTATCTTGAAAGCTGAAACATTACACTGTACAAACTGCGAATCAACCTAGTTAAATTAATATTCTATGATTTTTCACTCAAGCAAATTTCATTTCAACGGATATATTTTTATAGAAAAACAAAGCGTATGATCTTGTACAGTAAAGTTAACAGAACTTAAAAATCGGTTACTCCCACTAAAAAAAACCTAAAAATTTAATTGTAAAGCAATAGGGAAATGTAATTGACAACAAACATTCAGGCTTAAATTACGTCTGCAATGCAGCTTTCAATAGCCTATATACAAATATTACTTTGGGGCAAGAACTTAAAAGATAAGAATAACCGGCTTGGTCACGTATAAAAGGACACAAATGAATATTGAAACTAAAACATATATTTTAAGTATACTCATTATCCAGATGAAAATCAAAAATTCAGAATATAATTAATGAATACTAAGAGAAATGCATCAGCCTTATAGAAAATGACTGTACTTAACCTTATGAAAGTGATTATATTATTCAAAGAATAGATTTATACAATAATAACCCAGGAGTGATTCATATAGATTTACTTGTTACAAAAAAAGTATCGCTCAAAATAGATATATATTTTATATGTAAATAAAAAGATAAGAAATCTGATAAGAAAGGAAAAAAAGAAACTGCTTCACTATAATGGTAAGAATGTCAGAATGTAATTCACTTATTTCGCCTCGATGTTGGAAGACACTCTCTGCGCCGCGCCGCCTCCGCCGCTCCCTCCGCTGCCGGCGCCGCCCCCGCCGACGACGCTGTCCCCCGTGCCGTCCCCGCTGGACCGGTCGACTCCTGCAGTGTCGTCGATGGCGGTGATGGACCTCACACGCTGCACAGCAGAATCACGTGTTTTTCTGATGTAGATTTTCCCATCACGGGACCAAGCAAAAGCTAAAAAGTTTTGCTTTACCAGGAATTTAGCTCTATTTAAGAGCATTTTGTTATTAGCCGTTAGATGGTCCCCAATGAAGATAGGTCCGGGCGTAAGAGACGAGGCTACATCAGTTGTCTATGGCTTCTTTACTTTGGCAGCATTAATCCACATCGCTCTGGTTGTACGCGAAGTAAATTGGACGACAATACTGGGATGGAAGGTCTTCCCTCTAGGTACAGGCAAGCGGTGCGCAATTGACACTAAAGTGAAACTAAAGTTAAAGAGTGTCAGGGACTTTCCCTAACATCGCTATCAATCCTTTACTTATTTTATTTATTTATTTGCATGCTCCAATACAATATACAATACTGTATAATGTACCTACTGTATTTCTAGATAGACTCAATACTGTATATATACAATACTGTATATTGTAGCTTTGTAAACTTGTAACATTGAAGCAGTTGAAATATATTGTAAAGTCCATTTTGGAGATCTTCACTTCACTTCAAAATCAACTTATTGCTTGGTGGTCGTGTGGTCGCCAAACCTGCGAGTCAGCGGAGTCAGCCAATGACAGGCCAAAGTGCCAGTTATGCTGTAACTTGTAACTAATCAGGTATATTGGCGTGACATGGGGTTGGTTCACAGTATTTCGACTCCATAATGAATAGTATTTACTAAAAATATATTGACGCATTTATGATCATTAATGAATATTTCAATAACATGCACTTATACGATTGTATTATTTACATTGGCTTCCTCAAACTCAACCGATTCTCATCTTTTTTATATCAAAATAATCAGGCGATCAAAACAAAGCGCGTGGTATATTTGGTTTTTCGTTTTCATTCAATTAAAAAAGTTAATTAATATAACGTCACTGGGGCAAGCAGCACAGACTCGCCGTCAGGTCCGGCGAGGCTATACCACGACGGAGCCACGAATGCTCTCCTAACGACTGGGACGAAAAATAAATATCAGGGTGCGAGGCGGAATTGAGCCACAGTGGTCCAGGTAGCCAGACCTGCGGCGCGGCAGCGGCCGCGGTTATGGAACGCAAACAAACCGCAAATGCCGAGCGAATTACTTGTTCCATGTTCCAACCCTTATGCCGGCTGTTACCAAAAAGCCACGAAACTTTCGGTCCATCTGAAATTACCAAATAGCCACCATCATTAGTGAGGATTAAGAAGGGTCATCTCGCAAGGAACGAAGTGTCCAAAAAGCCACGATCGCTGCGGCAGGTACAGATGGGCCGAAATTTCTGTGCGCGCTTCCAGAACTGCTCGGGTCTAGGCGAGGGGGTTGGCGGGGGTACTTCTGTGAAAACATCCGTGTCTTGCTACTCACGAGAAGCATACCGAGTAGCGAGTAGCGTACCGTCCGCGCGCACAGAAATTTCGGCCCATCTGTAGGCGCTGCCAGGGAGGTAATGGTCGGGAAGAATGGGAATTTTAAATTCCCTCTCCCCTGCCTGTATTCTGTTCCCTTTCTGTCTTCCATGCCACTACCGCCTCCTGCGATGCAGACCACGCCACAACATATCACCTTAGATGTAAGATATTAAATAACTAACAACTAACTTTTGTTTAAATACAAATAATAAAAATCATTCATAAACGGTTTACACTATTATGAATCCATTTACACACAAACACTCCTTTCCCTTTGTTACAACTAAATCAACTTCTTCACCTTCCATCTTACCACCTTCAATGATCATACAAGACTGGTGCGAATGGTGTGAAACTGGTATAAAAATGCCTAACCCCTTGAAACTAGTTAGGGTGGCGCCGCATTCCACCGAAAATCGTGCGGGAGCGTTGACATTTGCTCATACCTGCTCTCTTTAGGATATGTAATTTAAATAATGTTAGTCTTGTGTTATAAACTTGCTTGAAACGTAATTGAATGAATGAATGAATGAAAAATTGATTTATTCCTCAATATGTTATTACAAAATTTAGTAATATATATGATACATAAAATATACTATTTGTAATCATACTAAATATTATAGCAAAATATGGAAAAAGCCCACATGGGCATCAAAGCCTGTGCGTGGGCTCTAAAAGATAATTATATATATGATGGTAAGCAATTCGTATCAAGTATCTGAGGATAAAACTAAAAAAACTAAACTATTGTAAACTAAATTATTGTATAGAATTCGTGCAACGCCAAAATTTCAAATATACAGAACAATATAGTGTTGGCCGATAAATTATTATCATAATTATATAATAAATTATTATTTCATGAAATTAAACTTTTATTTTACAAACTACTAAGTGTAGTAGTAAATGGTTTAGGTCATAGAGAATTATCAATTCCCTTTTTCCCAGAGGTGGTGCCGGCTACCTGGCTGAGCCGTCGTGGCTTTTCGGACATTTCAGCGCTGGCAAACGAACCCTTCTTAATCCCCTCTAATGATCGGCCTAAAAATTCGTGGCGTTTTGGTAGTTCCCCTTATGCCCAATACAAATGCGACGCATTAAGTCTGCAGTATCAATTATTTCTATTATATTTCTAAATCGCGCTTTTACATTTCTTTTGAATACTAACTTTTTAAAAGTGTGAAGTATAGAAGTAAACGTATAGTCAAGTATATACATAGTCTGGCTGAAGGCGGCTACAACGCTTTCTTTTACCCGTTTCTTTCTGTAGACACAACAATACCACCTCTTATACTTAGTTTTAATTTTAATTTTATTTTGTGTTTTAAGTATACGATGGTTATTAAAGGAAATAAAAATGTACATATTTGCTTTAAAAATGTACATATTTGTATTGTGTTATATTTAAAATTTTGGTTACCTCTTTGACTTAATTTTTACAGCGTCTGATAAATTTATTGATTCTAATTTAACAATACATTTTAAGATTTTAAAATGTAAAACTTATGAATGTGAACTTGTATTAGAGTGTTTAATATTATATATCTTTGACGTAATGTTTACAGCATTTAATAAATCTATTGAATGCTTGTAATTTCATCCTTTAATAAATGCAGGTTATTATATTAAATATACGATGATTTTTATTTATAACTGAAATGAATTTTAAACCATGCGGTTTGGACGCGGTCGGCGGTGGCTGCGCTGCACGTGACGGGTGGCTCAGTTGCGGTGCGTCTTCGGGGGCCGCTTATCTCTGCGCCGTCTACCTGATCCTCGTGGCTCAGTTGCGGTGCACGGATTGGCGAGCGTGCCCATCCCCGACCGTGCACAAGAGACCCAAGGTATGACATATTAGTACGGCCGACTGGTTCCGTCTACTCCTGATGTGAAAAATACAATAGTGAACTATATTGTTATGAATAGAAATATACAAAAAATCTACCTAGTGAGTCTGCACTAAACCTGTGTTTAGTAAAATATTTAGTTTTACTATTAATTATTAATTTTAAAGAGTAATCTCTGTCTGGATAGTACTAAAAGATTCTCTGCAGAGCGTAAACTTGTTCGATCAAAAAGGGGCCTTTGCCCCTTTATTATTACTGTTAATAATAAATTACAACGTTTCGATGTTAGTCCACTAAACAATTTGATTTTTTTTAATTCGGTACATAGCCGAGTCAAGTGGTAGCCCTCATATGAATAAAATCATATTTTCTTATATTTTAGTGACTGTAAACGATTCAAGTTTTACATAGAAAGATTCGTTTTTTATCACGAGTGTTGTGTGTGTGTCAACAACGTATAACAAATTAAATGGAATAAGTGATTAATTTGAAAAGGATGGTGCTGGCTTGAGTATTTGATCCATTTTGAAAATGACTTCAATCTATGAAGCTGCAACTTGGAATTCAAACCCAAAGTATGTTTTGACAAGTTTTCCATGCCATAAATCCCGAGAACTCAACACGATCGAACCGGCGTGACGTTGAGTGATGAGTTTACTTTATCTAATTTGTGATCTACTTCCCCTGTCCTTTGAAGAAGGCTGTTTTAGAACATTCAATTGTTATGGTTTCCATTCTAAATTTTCGTTTTAAATAAGTAATGGTTTTAACATTTCTGAGGAACTTAACACCGTCATATTATTCTTTTCCGTTTAAAATGTATAAATTGTTTGTGTTAAGTAATATTTTGCCCTTTAAAATATCACTAAATGTTAAAAATATTAAGATGGGGAAGTTCGTTACTAATAGTCAAGAATACAGAGGAGTTACTGAACAAAAACAAAAACATACAAATCCATATGCAAATATGTTTGAGTCATCTTGGTAAAATATAAAAAATGTAAATGGTTTATTTAGCCCAAATATGAATACAAATGACACGTGCAGGTGAGTAAATACATAGTAAAACAAAAACGAGCAAAATAGAATTAAGAAAAATGAAAATTAATCTTTATTTATTGTATAAAACATTAATCTGTAGATAAATAAATACACTACTAGACACATGTATCCTTTGAACTCAGTGAGTTATAAGAATGTTGTAGCAAGTTATAGTAATGCTGTATATACTATATGGTAGCAACAATATCATCAGACCTTGCTGATGCGGACTATAATCATCCACTGAGTGGCCCGACTTTGCTCCGCCCTCACCCCCCTCGCGACACCTCCGCACCAAGACAAATGTTACCATTAGTAAAATACCATTTTATAGGTTAAACGGTAAATATTTTTTAAATTAAAATTTCTGGTGTTCACAGATATTATTATCAGAGGTAATTAGATAATATTGAAATTTACTCCATGAAAATACTCAGCCCAATATTAAAGATGCTGTAGGATACCGCGTCGTTATGTTACGTATAAAATCATAGAAGGCCTAATCATAGATGTTTACCTCCTACGTAGGCTATTTTAAGGCAAATATGAATGAAATACAAGTGTTGATATATATGAAACCTTTCTTACTGCTTGAATAGTAGCCTATGTGATCGGGTTGGCAACACGAAGGCCTATTGAACACAACATCTGTAGTGTAAAATCCGATTAAGTGAATTATCATAATTTTTTACTCGATCATGAATTTTAAGTACCATACGACATAATAACAATATTACAACATCTCATTCAATCTATAAACTAAAATATCAGTGTCAAAGTAAATTTGTGAAAAGTACTAAAAATACTAGTAGTAATTTTAGACCAAATAAAAAAGATTTATGTGGACAATGTGGACTTAATATCTGTACTCTTTAGAATCAAGCAAATTTTATCAAAGGGTAAGGACATCTGCTAAAGAAATGTTAGTAGAAATCGAATTTTTTGTTGCCATAAGTTCTCAGTCAGGTACTTTGTTTCTTCCTTTTAGAATGCCAAATCATGAAGAAAAGGAGCCCCTAATACTCTCTGTTATTCATAAGGACAAACACATGAAAATATGGGGAACTATTACTAAGTACCGAAACTGTTGCCTATGATACCCCCGTTGGAGCAGACCTGCATTCTAAGCGAATTTTAAATATTTAATCGAATCGAATCATTTAGACGGATCTTCAAATCAAATGGAGTAAAATAAACTTAAGTCCCTAAACTACCATACAACAATTTTCTCCATTAGAATTGACACGGGAAGTGAGTAATGTAAGGGTGTGGGCCCATGGTGGATCAAATTTACGGCTTCCCCACTTAGAATAACTTATAAGTTCAAATTGACCAAACTGCTAAAATAATAAATTAATATTTGTAAGGGTTAGCCACACGAACATCTACATCACAGCCATTTTTGACAGTTATTTATGAAACGTTACCGTCGGATTTAATTAACTAAAGTGGAAACAGGAGCAAGCTTCAGCAGCCCGCGCCAGAAGGGCGCGGGGCTCTTAATACAGGAAATATTACTTGATCAAAATTTATTTAAATTAAACTGAAATGTCCCTAAGCCCCTTAACCCCCCCCTTTCCTACCAAACAACTACTGCATATTAAAAAGGAATTATATGAAATGGAAAAATTATTGGAACATATCCTCCGGCGAGAAGACTCGATCTTCACTCTTCCGCAGCTTGGCACCGACTCCGTCGTCCTCTGGGAACCGGACAATTGGCAGAGATTGTCCGTCGGGGAAGGGACCCTTAATGAGCTACCTCTTGGATAGGCGCTTTGGCCGATCTACCTGCTATGGGGGAGGGGAATAGAGAGAGAAGTAAGTCGTGATGGGTGACACGATTCTTCCAGGAAGTGATGACAGGGCGGCGGAAGGGCATTTGTAGCCGGCTTCCAACGGTCTTCGCAATGTATCCAACCAATTCCAGTACACATCACATCAACAATAAACCAAATTCCATCTTTGCAGGTCCATAAAACCTCACCCGCTCCCCCAATAATTGCTTCTAATGATGGTTCCCGACCGATTCCAGTCCACATAACGTTATCCACTAATCCAAATCCATCACTCCAGTTCCATAGAAACCTAAGCAGTCTCACAATGCCTAATAGGAAGACTTTTTTAGAGACAGCTCATCATGTACCCCCACGGCTTTGATAGATAAATCTCTTGAGGACACAAAGGCTTTTAGGATCGTTCATCAAAATGTTCAGGGTATTATTTCAAAACTTATTATGCTTGAGTCATTTATTGAAACTGTCACTCCTGATATAATTTGTTTGTCGGAACATTTTCTAACTTCCCCTGAAATGGATAGCTTTTGTCTCCCTGGTTACATTACCGCTGCCAGTTTTTGTCGATCCAATATGATCAGAGGAGGTGTTTGTATTTTGAGTGTAGCAGGATTCCTCTTTAAGCCGGTTGATGTTAGTGCTTTCTGTAATGAAGGTTTTTGTGAACTATCTGCTATTAACTTTGACCTGAATAACGTCCCCTACCTGTTGGTATCAGTGTATAGACCTCCACACAATTCTGTTCTTAGCATTGATCTATTTTTAGACTCTTTGGAAAGATGTCTCCAATTGCTTGTAAAGCCTAACCAGTACGTTATAATAGTTGGGGATTTCAACATTGATCTGTCTATTTTCAGTTCGTCTGCTAAGAAATTATCGGATCTCATGTTGTCTTTCGGTTTATATGATACAGTTTATTCCTACACTCGAGAATTCAATGGATCCAAAACACTCATTGATAATTTTTTTTGCAATCTAAATCCTAACATCCTAAGTACAGAGGATATCAGGGATATCTGATCACCATGCCCAGGTATCTGAAGTTAAGATTTCTGAATCCAACATTCCACCTAATTTTGTATTTAATAGGTCTTTTTCCGAAGATAATGTAAGAATCCTTAGATATCTCCTTGAAAAGAACAATTGGAACGACGTATTCTTTATGACCGATGTTAATGATAAGGTTGATGCATTTCTATCTTCTGTAAATTATTGCTTCAATGAGCCGTTTCCCATCAAGACATCAAAGGTTTGTTCCAGAAAATATTTCACAAAAGTCAAGCTGGATCCATCTGTCCTCAGGCTTCGAGAAAAAATGATTGAATTATACTTCTTATCCAAAGATCTAGGCCCCACTCATCCCTTAAGAATATCTTACCTTTCATTAAAAACCCAGTTCCGGTCCAAAGTTAAAACAGCTAAGGCAGAGCAAGTTGTCAATCATATCGATTCAGCAGGTTGTAAATCAAAGGCGGTTTGGAATATCATTAATGAAGTCATTCCATATAAAAAACAAAAGTCCTTTGTGCAGTTAACAATTGAGAATGATGAGGGGAATGTTTTGTACTCTCCCAGCGAAGTAGCTAATGAATTTAACGTATTCTTCTTAACATTGGCAAAAGGTCTTCCGATAATGTCCCTGCTGCTTTAAATGACACTATTATATCTACCTAGAGTTCTTTCAACATTGTTTTTAAGGCCCACAGTTGAGAATTAGGTGTTAGAGGTCGTGGGATCCCTGAAATGCAGTGACTCGGCCGGAAGGGATGGTGTTTCCTCAAGGTTATTAAAATGTGTGGGAAATAGTCCAGCAAGTGGAATGCAAGTGCTAGTCCACTTGCTCACATTGCCAATTCCTCTTTTGAACAGGGGGTATTCCCTCAGTCCCTAAAGCAAGCTGTAGTCAAGCCTTTATTCAAGAAGGGGGAGGCTGCTGATAGGAATAACTATCGCCCCATATCAATAACATCCACATTCTCAAAGATACTCGAAAAGATTTTTCTCAACAGACTGTTTTCATTCTTGGCTTGCAATGATATTCTTTTTAAAAATCAATTTGGCTTTCAGAAAAATATCTCCACAGTCAATGCTATGTTCAGTTTCATTTCAAATGTTTCAAGAGCCTTAGATGATCATAAATATGTTTTCGGCCTTTTTCTTGATTTAAGTAAGGCTTTTGACATGGTGAATCATGGTTTACTTTTGGAAAAAATGGAATGTTTAGGTATTAGAGGTATTCCCTTGAATTGGATTTCGTCGTTTGTCTTGAACAGGAAGCAGGCAGTCAAGGTAAATTACGTTGACAATAAGGGCTGTATAAGGTTTCATGAATCTAGTGAAGTAGCTGTTAGTTCCGGTGTCCCTCAAGGGTCGGTCCTTGGACCGATTCTTTTTTTAATATTCATTAATGACATTGCCAGCAAGGTCCCAAGTTCAGATCTTTGTTTGTTCGCGGACGATACTTCCCTGTGTATCAATGATCACCATAACTGGTACTGAAATGAAGGCTTTCATTCATAGTAGTCTTTTACTGCAGTGGCTGGAGGATAACAATCTTTCTGTAAATACTGGAAAATCTAAACTCATTGATTTCAAACTTAGGGATGAGGGTAGTAGATCTTCGACCATCATCATTGGGGATACTGAGATATATTCTTGTGATCAAACCAACTTCTTGGACCTAATAATCGATTCTCGACTTAACTTCTCAAAGCACATTGATTAGGTTGCAAGCAAAATGAATAGCGTAATTTTCACTATTCGCAGGTTAGCTTTGTTTTCTGATAGGAAGGTTCTTCTCACTGCCTATTTCGCTTGTGTGTATCCTCATATGTGTTATGGTGTACCAATCTGGGGAGCCGAAACTGTCAGAACGAAGAGGATATTCATATTACAGAAGAAAGCTTTGAGACTCATTTTTGGTTTGGGGAGGGTTGAAACTTGCAAAGGTGTATTTTCTGGTAATAATCTATTGACGTTTCCTTGCATTTATATTTTCGAATGCCTCTCATTTCTTGTTAAAAATAAACATCTTTTCCAGTCCAATCTCTCATCTATATATGAATTTAGAAGGCGAGATCTCCTAACTATTCCCCAACACAACACCACTTTTTTCGAAAACCAAACATTTTATTCTGGAATCAAATTATTCAACTCCCTCCCATCCCACCTAAGATCTGTTACTGATCCGGTCACCTTTAAAAGGCTTCTGAGGACCTTTTTGATTAGGAAGGAGTTTTACAGTGTATCTGATTATTTAAATGATACAAGTTAGTTTTAGTTACCGCATTTATCTTTTCTTTTCTTTATATTCTATTGTACTAATTCTTTGTATTTAATGTTCTGTGAACATTTATTTTGTGACGTTTGTCAATGCTGTTTACAGTCGGATGACAATAAATGATTGATTCATTGAAATGATTGATTGATTGATTGATTGATTGATTGAATGGCCCGAGATACAATCACTTTCTTGTCCACTCGCTCAATGTAGACTACATTACTATCTAAATATTATCGTTATTGAAAATTGCTTGTTACTTTGGTTAAATCCTATCTTTGCTCAAAAGCAACTTTTGTATTCCTGACTTCAGTTGGAATCCCTGCATTTATCATGAATAAAATGCAAATCTATAGTTTAAATACATAATTTACATAATGAAAATAACACAAATACATAATGAATACATAATGAACATTTATCTTAATGCTGCAATGTAATTGGCTTAAGCTGTTTTGTAGCATTAAATGAAAATAAATAAATAAATAAATAAATATTGATTGATTTGTCAGTAAATGTAAGGTCCATTTGTAAAATACTTGACTATATTATTTTTATAAAAAACCTCAATAAAATAACTAGATCGAATGGTTGAATTTCCAGATAAGGTAAATCCAATTCTCATTATTAATTCCTAGCCGACTTAAAAAAATAGCGGCACATACAATGTATACCTCTAATTGAAGCGAACTAAAGCTATTGGTTCATAAACACATGGAAAATAATCTCATTATAAAGTATAGTCACGAAAGTCACGAAAGTAGCCCATTTCGCAAGTAAAAGCAAGTAAAAGTAAGTAAAACACTATCGAGCCCCGAAATGGTACTTTCGTGACGAGTTGTGAACAGTACTTTTCATCACGATGCAAATAAGTGACCAAACTTATAAAAAATTATCCAACATTTCATAATTTAGTCATTTTTCTATAAGTAAACACAATACGGCTGAACTGTCTATGTATCTATACCTATAAAAGGCAAAGGCCTCACTGACTCACTCATCACTAATTCTCCAACTTCCCAATAACCCAGAAGGCTGAAATTTGGCACACTGTTTCTTTAGGCATTAAATAGGAAAACTAAGTAGTTTCCATCCTGATCTGACCCTCGGACTCCGCCACAGACCCTCTCAAAGATCCCATATTATCCTTATGGCAGAATATAAATTGATGAAATGTTTATATTTAAACAGATGTAAAAAAACAAGAAATTTTCTAGAATGTCAAACCAGCTGTCAGGTACAGAACATAAAATAAATCACTGACTAGATACAATAATAAGACCTTTCTTCCCTGTAACAGCTGTTATTAAAAGAGCTAATTTAAACTATTTATTTTATTTACATCATTAGAAAAAAAATACTTTGCCTTTGTCTTTTAGCGAATTTTATTCATGGAATTATTATCATAGGTCTACGGCAAGACCTAAGCCCGAGACCATGATAACTTTTCATTTTGGAGCTCCCAGAAGCAAAAAAACACGATTCAAACTATATTTTAATCTTAAAACACAGTACATTGTCCCTATATAAAAATTATATATCTCGGTTATTACTCAACATATCTTGATAAAACTTGGTATGTGGCTTTTTTGGTTCAGATTCACCTGACACCTGATATTGTTTCAAAACCACCAAATTTTTGTATGACTGTTGCAGTAGACCTGCATACTCATTCCCTGTGTTATTCTTATGGAAGAAATAAATTAAGGTCATGCCCATAGTCCGGAGGTCTGCTGCAACGGGGGTATTTTTATGTTCAAGATAGACCCTAAAACATAAGCATTTTTTTGACATTAAATCAAGGCAACTTCTACGTTTTACGTACATATACTTTCATGAAGCAGAAAATTGCTTTAGGATTCTCTAAGTACGCAAGGTCTGCTGCGACGGAGATATTTATATTCCTGCTTAAGGGCCAATATATATCATGCATGCGAACAGATTCAACGATATTGGACATAAGCCTTCCCAGGGCAGTGGCACCCTTGAGGCCTTTATCGGCGGGGCGTTGAATCTGCTCACATGTACAGTACAGGGAGGCCAAATAGAAATACCTCCTGCGGGGGGCAGCAATAGAATAACTCCAGTCGCAGCAGGTCTGCGGACTTTGAGGATTCCTGAAAACATCTTACTGGTAAATGAAAGTCCATCTTCTTTATATTTGTCCAATACCACTGACCTATCACTGCACAGCCCAATCCACTTGACTTAGGACCTTGGATCTTTGCATGGACTATATTAAGGGTGTAAGCATCCGCTAAGAACGGTTTTTTTAATTCAAAGTTTTAAGGGGTTTTGGCGGGGTCGAAGTTTATACATTTCCCTACGCAAGTGGAATGGATGATCTTTTGTTTAATTTTCAATGTTCATTCAACAAGCAGATGGTTCAGCTTCACATACGGATACAATTTTACAGCTGATTTATAATTTGGTTACTTTCATAATGGTTTAAGGTTGTTTTGTTGATTTTTTAGGTGATGTGTACTATATAAAAGTTAAATTTAATTTAGTTAGTTAAATTAAAGTTGTCATTTGTTTTTTTACCTTATCTGTTTAATCATAAACTCAGTATGTGGCCCTATTTTCATTTAGGCAGCGGGAGTTACAGTTTTTATCGTGAGCAAAGCCACGGGCAACTGCTAGTTTTAGTTTATAAAGTCAGCTGGTTGAACTGTCAAATTAAGGAATTCGTTTGTTTGGGTACGGCAAAATTTTGTTTTGGTACGGAAATGGTTTGTTTGGGTACGGGAATGAAATGTTTGGGTACCGAAAAAGCAGCGGATCATTACTTGATTTGACGTAAGTAAATCGAGAGTTTTCGTAGATCTCAGCTGTACGGTAATGAGTTATTTTCGTATACAGAGTGATGAAAAACAATTTATTTCTGTACAATCATTGTTATATGTACAAATCACTATTCAGTTCACAGAAAATAGTATATTTCACTACTAGTCACGAAAGAAGCCCATTTCGACTTTTTATAATTTAGTCATTTTTCTATAGGTAAACACAATACGGCCAAACTGTTTATAAAGTCAGCTGGTTGAACTGTCAAATTAAGGAATTCATTTGTTTGGGTACGGCAAAATTTTGTTTTGGTACGGAAATGGTTTCTTTGGGTACCGAAAAAGCAGCTGATCATTACTTGTTTTGACGTAAGGAAATGGAGAGTTTTCGTAGATCTCAGCTGTACGGTAACGGGCAATTTTCGTATACAGAGTGATGAAAATATATAAAACTAAGTCAGTGCAGGGCTTGTAGGCCTAACAGTTTTTGGGCATAAAACAATTCAGTCTCATAAATTTAAAATAAGAAACTCAAACAAAGACGTTAAATCAAAAAAAATCACAAACATTTTAATCAAGAAGTATTACATTGTTTAATAAAGAAATTTTGTATTTTGCTAGAGTTTACATTTTTGTGCACTAAAAAAACGAAAAGGTTAATAATAACCCAAAAAACGGTCACTATTGACCGAGTTGCAAGGTTAATATAGCACCGACTAACTTAGTTAGTTACCAGTGACCGAGTGAAATCGGTCGGTTTAAATTTGTTAATAATGACCTACTAAGTTTGTTAACCTGATGATCAATCATAATAGGTTGGTAATAACCAGGTTTAGTTTGTCACAATGACCTTCCATCTCGGATCTTTTGACCGACCTGGTAGGTTATGGTTAACCGAGTGGTTAGTCATTCTAACCGAGCTGGTGGGTTATTCTGACCTATCTGGTGGGTTATGGTTAACCGAGTGGTTAGTCATTCTAACCAAGCTGGTGGGTTATTCTGACCTATCTGTTGGTTTATGGTTAACCGAGTGGTTAGTCATTCTAACCGAGCTGGTGGGTTATTCTGACCTACCTGGTGGGTTATGGTTAACCGAGTGGTTAGTCATTCTAACCGAGCTGGTGGATTATACTGACCTATCTGGTGGGTTATGGTTAACCGAGTGGTTAGTCATTCTAACCGAGCTGGTGGGTTATTCTGACCTGGTGGGTTATGGGTGACCGAGTGGTTAAAATATAGGATATTTTTCTCTTTTTTTGTCGTAATACGATTACTGTAGAAAAAATTTTTTAACACAAAAGTTGGATTTCAAAGAAAATAATCACTACTCATTTTAATTACTAGTCAATTTATTTATAAAAATGAAAAACTGGTAATAACTAATTGTTAAATACATGTCTTTCTTAAAGTCAAGAGTCGGGAACTTAATTAATAATTTTACATGGGTTACATGTGTAGTATCATCAAGAAAACATAGATATAAAAAACATAAATGAATCGTTTATTTCAGAAACTGCATAACCAATATTTTTTTTAATTTATGTTTTTTATTTATTTATGACGTTTGTTTGTTAATAATTTCTATCATGAAATACAGTGTTTCATTAATATTTTTGTTCTTAATAGGTCTAAACCTACAAATCTGTCAGAAAATTAGTAAACTAATATAATTTGTTTTGAAAACAGCGTTTATTGCAGAAAGAACATAAGTGACATTTCAATATTTTTTCAGTGTTATGTCAACATTTATGATTAAGACCAATGACCAGGACTTGAAAAACCTCGGTAGTTAACGATAAAAAAGTAAAATTAAAATGTTTGTCACTTTAAAAAACAGTTTTTTTTAAATTTCCCTAAAATTAAAAAATTTTGGTTATGCTGTTTGTGAAATAAACAATTCAAATATAAAATTACTGAAAAAACAGGTTGAACTGAGAATCACAAATGATACCTAATCAAAAAAGCAGATAATGAGAACATACATTGACTTCAGATTATACAGGGTGTCCCGTAAGTAAGTACAAAAACTTTGGGAATAGGTTCTATTGGTCAAAATAAAAAGAAAACCAAGAATAAGATTTTTTTCTAAAAACGCCTTGTTACCGAGATATCTGCCATTTTGTATTTTGTCAATAACAATTTTTATCTCAAACACCATTGAAGATAACTTTATGAAACTTGGTATAATGTTTAAGGTAGAAATAAAACAATTGGAAAAATGAATAAATCTTTTTTTGCTTCAAAATGGCGGCTATTTCAATTCTTCAAACTAAAATTACTAAAAAACAGCTGATTTTATGGAAAAAAGACAAGAACACTTTTTTAGTATAATGAATTTTCTATCAATTGACACCAAGTTCAGAATGATCGGACAATAAATAGCTGAGAGATATTAACAATTTTTAGTTGTACAGGCCAGGCGCTCCCTGACAGCTCGAAGCTGATTTAGCACCCTGTACAACTAAAAATCGTTATTTCTCAGCTATTTATTGTCCGATCATTCTGAACTTGGTGTCAATAACGATTTTTAGTTGTACAGGGTGCTAAATCAGCTACAAGCTGTCAGGGAGCGCCTGGCCTGTACAACTAAAAATTGTTGATATCTCTCAGCTATTTATTGTCCGATCATTCTGAACTTGGTGTCAATTGATAGAAAATTCATTATACTAAAAAAGTGTTCTTGTCTTTTTTCCATAAAATCAGCTGTTTTTTAGTAATTTTAGTTTGAAGAACTAAAATAGCAGCCATTTTGAAACAAAAAAAGTTTTATTAACGAATTTTTTTGTCAATTGTTTTATTTCTACCTTAAACATTACACCAAGTTTCATAAAGTTATCTTCATTGGTTTTTTTGGATATAAAATTTTATTCACAAAATACAAAAAGGCGGATTTCTCGGTAACAAGGCGTTTTTAGAAAAAATGTTATTCTTGATTTTCTTTTTATTTTGACCAATAGAACCTATTCCCAAAGTTTTTGTACTTAACTTACGGGACACCCTGTATATTATTTAAGTTAAAAAATGGACTTATAATGGCTTTACATAATTTTTCCCTGTTGATAAAAATGGACTTAATATGAAATTCACACTATACAAACTTCACATTCATAAAAATCCATAGAAAGAGCCGTGAGGGGAAAAACCGATATGTTAATACATTTATAAAAAGCAGCTCTGATGGTCATTTAAAAACCAATAACAAATGCAAATTGTTAATAAGCCTAGTTTTACGCATCGAACTTGAATTATTAACATAATCCTATAAAAACAACTTATTAAATATTCACACAGGACCTCTTAAAACAACATAACTTTACCCAAATATGTTAAAAGGTTTAGCATTAGGGATAAAAGACAAAAGTTTACTCTGTAAAACTAAAGTGTTTTCATTAACATTTGTAGGTTCTACTTCATATGCGTAAAAGTGCTCATCAAAACAGACAGTTTTAAGCCTTGTACCAGACATAATTATTGTTTTACAATCATAAATGTAAATTCTGTTCACAATTAAAAATTTACAAGATAACCTTCTTTTTCTTCAAGGCTATCAGCTACAACAATACCTTTTTCATAACGAGTGGATGTCACTTCAGCCCATTTCACCCTTTTTAGATCTTTTTTTACATCTAAACGTAACTGAGAGTTTACTTCATTTTCTTCAATGTCATTCATAGGGCAAATTGGACCTAATTTTATGATATCATTAAGTTTTCCCCTACAAAACAAATCATTCAACTGTAGTTGATGTTTCTTGGCTAGTGTAAGTGTGATATTACGTCTGTTGGATGATGCTTTGGCACTGAGTTTAGATGGTCTATGTTTAGCTTCAAATCTCATTGACCATATGTTGATTAATGGACCAAACCGAACAAGTAACGCATGGTAATGGACCATGTGATGAAATTTCGGTTTCAGATTGGTTTTGGTCAGTGAAATGTATTTTTCATTTAGTTCTGCTACTAATGTCTTTAGATATTCTCCAGTTTCAATGGAAATACAGTTTGTGAATAATACATCGATAATTTTTCTTAATGTTACATACATTTACCATATGGAGTTGTTTCTTGGTATGAATTCCCCTACAATTAGGCCAAGGAAACGTAAGAGGGTCAACATTTCTGAGGCTGATAGTTTGACATTATCAGCTTTTAAATGGTTCATCTCCAAAACACAAGGCTTATTCCTTGAGTCAGGTCCAAATGGAAAAGTAGTTATTCTTTCGTTTAGAGTTTCAAGAGAGAAAAACTTGAATATCTCTGTGAAATAAATGATGATAAAACTGAGAATATACTTTGAGACACCTTCCAGCAGGTCATGCATAATGTCAACTCCCACTTATTGAAATAAATCAAATTCTTGTACATCTAGCCAAACACACCTTTCTTTGATACCAGTTAATGATGGATTGTTTTTTAATAGATCAGCTTCATAGTTTGTAGAATTCCTTAACAAAGTTTCATCTTCAAAGATTTTTTTTGAAGAACAACCTTTTCAACTTTGCATATTCTACAAGGAAAGTTGCTAGAAAAAGTCTCTACAAAACCAGTGATGGAATGAATTCCCAAATTATCACCTAAAATTAGGCCGGTCTCAAAGTACAATACTCCCTGGAATGATTGTGTTTCAATAAGGATTCCTTCCTCACTCAAAAAATTAAGTTCATCTATAAGTGGTTTAAAAATAACTTTGTTCCCAAACTTAGACCGATCACTTGAGTGAATAGAAGAGCTAAAAAAATATTTGAAAGTGCAGAAACCCTCCGAGGAGGAATACAAGCGACAGATACATATACAGCTCCGAGTTTGTGTATTCCCGCATGACTACCAAGCACATTGCCGGTCTCATAGTCGTCAAAGTCTACATGAAGTGGCAAAACTCTTCTACCATTGTGGAAAGCTTTTTTACTCTTCCAAAACGACCCCTGAATGAAATTCTCAATTACATCAGATTGGTCTGACGATAAGGTATCTACATTCTGCAACGTCTCATCAAGAACATTTTGTAGTGAAAAAAACCTTTTTAACACTTGGCGCAATGGAACAAACTGCTCTTCACAAGGAATAGTTTCAATTCTAATAATCCCTTCTGATTTTTTAGAATCAAATCGTTCCCCAATCAAAACTGGTTTTGGTGGTATATAAGACTCTTCTTCTTTGAACTAATTTAATCTATTTGTTTATGAATTAAAGGTATTAAAAGGAGAAGTGACAAAATTAGTTAAATTATTTATCATATCGTTTGCTGATTCCCGCGGAATGTTGTTTGTAGAAACAGCATCTTCTACACAATGCTGAATTGCTGGAACCAAGGCATCAGTTACAAATGACTTCACACCAGAGACAACAACACCGACATTTTTGGGGGGTAAAATGGGGTCAGTATACAATGATGCAATAAATGAAGATAATGATTTGGCCACATGATTCGTGAAATCATGTGTAACACGACAAGGACCAGTCTCCTCTGGGGCTGAACACGGAATATCTAATTCCTCTGTAGTGGTTGAGAGACTTGGCCCAAAGTCATGGTTATCAGTGTGTAGTAGGCTTTGTTGAGGAGTATATATCAAACCATGTTGATGTTCTTTTAGGTAATGTCTTTTAAAAGAAAAAAAAAGTTGGAACGTTCTATTGCAACCTTCTTCTATACACTTGAAATGAGTTATATTGTAATTTGTATGATACATATCCAAATGAAGTTTAAGGCCTGTCAAAGTGGGAATATTGTTCTTACATAAAAAACACAGCACCATTATTCTAGTTACAAGAACAGTTATCATATGAAAAATTAATATCTTCTGCAGAAGACCTGAACTACCATATGCCTATAGCATACCAAAATGTTTAATATTTAGGCTCTACTTAATTGTTTTGTACAATTTATTGTATACCTGTACATACAAATCAATTATTACTCACTAGAGGTTATTAGCCTATCTATATTGAATCAAATAGAGTAAATTTAATCAACTTAACTGCTTGAAACTCGAAGTAAATGTTTAGTCAACAATCCCTAACTGTGACAATAAAGCATTTACAGCTGTTGATACGTTATCAAATTCAGTTTTTAACTTGTAGCAGCCAATCTGAATCAAGTACCAAATGTTATGAGCTTCAGGAGGGTACTTAGCGTTTAGGGCCCACATTACCTTAAAGCAAGTGTCCACAGCTGATACAATATCGGGTAATATGTATTTTACCTGATCAACTATCACAAAGTAGGAAGAAATGTTATCTAATGATGGTCCAACAATAATAATGATTGGTTGGAGGGTTAGTCCGAATTCAGAGAGTTTGTTTTGACGTGATTTTAAAAATGTCAACATTTCACATTCATTTGCCACTTGACAGATGAATCCATCACGAACTTCTGCTCTAGTTGGCCGCCAATTTTTTTTCTGGCCCTTGACGTAACCAACGTGGAGAAGGTAGGGTAGCAGAAGAAGAGCTGCGAGATTTGATGTTTCTTCAGAGGCTGAAAGACCACAAAATGACATGTTATGTGTGTAGCAATCTAAAAGCGGTTTGCAATGCATTAACAATATTTCAATTTAGATTATTTTTTTAGCTGTTTCAAATAAACGGCAAAAAAATGTCATTCATTTTAATTTAATTGCGAGCGGAAGTAAGACTTACGATGGTGGGAATCAATGGAAGTTCTAGTAACAAAAATAAATCCAGTAATGCAAACACCACTATATCAGAATGTTAGGGGACAGTGTATTGAAGGTTAATATTCAGTAATTGCAATACATATGTTTGGTGTTGCAATACATTCAGGGGCGGCTCCAGGACAATTTCTCGGGGGGGGGGGCAGGTATGAGACAATTTTGTTGATTTTTAGTCACCCCCCCCAAATACTTGTGACGCTGGCACTAACACTCCTCTAAAGAGTACACGTAACACTGAACTATCACCCCCTCCCCAAATCACCCCCTCGTTATCATAAATAGTTATCACTTTCTCATGCTCTACTGTAAGCCATTTAATAAGTAATATCTCAAAATACGGTATTTTAGACATTAGTTTTCAACAGGACTTAGACCTACTTGCCTAACTTAAATAGTTTTTCCCCTAGCTCATTGTGGTATTCCCCTCTCTCACAGTGATTTCCCCTTCGCTCACACCAATTCCCCTCGCTCACGGCCACTTTTTCTTTTATAAAAATGGAAAATTTTAAAAAATAATTTTGAACATAATATAAATAAGATTATAGGTTTTCTCATCATTTTATTATATTTTTCTGAAATCAAACAAGGAATTTATAAATTTCAGAGTTTAATTTCAATTTTTTTAAACTTTATAAAAATAAAACACAAATTTCCAGTCAAAAAAAATTGGAAAAACCACGTTGTTACGTATGTGCAAACCACATATGTAGGTAGAAGTGTGTAAGATATAACACTTTTCTTCTACATTCAGCCTTAAACTTTTGAATCTTACTATTTTTAGCGAATTTACCCTATAGGGAAGAAGCTATTACCTAAAACAATGAGTGTTTCTTCAAATAAAACTAGGAAAATCAATGTTAAAAATAATTTTTAGGCTCTGCTAGGTTTAAGGTTTTATTATACAGTATATTTATATTACCTTACAACTAAATAAATATTTTTTTAATGGAGTTATTTTTTTACTTCTCTCAAATTGGCCATTAATTTGATAATGACCCATTAATACCATATTATTTAGGAACCACTTGCAATATGATATACCCAAACTTAAATGCTTTGGTGAACTTACAGTCTTTGAGATCCAGGAGGCTTTTAAGATGTAGGTCTTTGATGGCTTGTTTCTTCTTTGCAATTTCAAAAATTGCTGGCTTCAGCAGGGGAAATCTTTCTTTCAGTCCATTGACGTTTTTGGGATATGCTTCTTCAAAGTCTTTGATGAGCTAAAAACGGATAAAATATGTAGCCTAGTTACTGAAATTAACTAGGAGATAAAACTGCTATATAGAATTGATATTATATGTAGTCCGAGCATACCAGGAACAAATCATCCTTGCGTATACTTAGAGAACAAATAAGCTAGGGTAAAAATAAGGGAAGCCTAAGGAGTAATTATATTTTTAAGTCTTTATTGAAGTATCATCAATTAACAATAACTTCAATCACTTTCTAGGTAAGTTCTACATAAATATTGCATGTCAGTTTTGAGCCCATAATGACAAGGATACAAAAATAAAATACAAATATATAAATCATCGAATATGAAATTTAATAATAGTAGTTTTAATTTACCTTTGACCAAGAGTGCTTGTGCCACACTACCATAATTACTTAAGAGCGTCACATTAAAGTTGCAGTTAAACTTGCATGTAGCCAAGTTATCCAACAATTATTGGTACTTATTTGTTATACGGAGTACCTATAGGAATATCTATAAGGCGCATTGCGGTGGTTAGAGCAGGTTATCTTATCAAAGATGAGTCACTAGTACTTCCATTGTACGATATTCACCGATCCCACATGTGAGAGTCTCTCTTCCAGTTGCCGAAACCCGCCAAATAGGTCAGGTCGCAACACTCGGGAGGGCAAGTCAGCAGGCGCATCCCTGCATAGTCATCTGCTGTCCCTGGTTCTTGTTTAACGGCTTGTAGTACGATCGACTAAAATGAGTGACATTGTTTTGCTGTTTTACTACCGGTACTTTTTATCTATATCATATAGCTGCTGAACATAACCGCTGCAATGCGCTGTATGTCGGCAACTCATTACGCGATCAAGGCCGACATCACGCTTTTTCAAAAGGCGCCATAAGAAAACGGGCGTGATTAAAATAATTGCGATCTATTTTGATTCTTATTAATGAAGATGTAGTCTTTCAAATGGTGTGCGTTTTAAGATTCCTAAAAAAGTTTTTGACCTGAAATAACAGTACTCTATACGACATATAAGTACCTAATTTTTATATTTATATATCTGCAAGATTAAATACAACATCGAACCTATAGTCCATGTGACCATGGAATAAACAGGTACCGAAACCAAGTTGTAGAAAAACCAAATATATATTTATACACATTAACCAAGGTAAATTAAACTACTATTGTAGTATAATCAGTTCAGAAGCAAAGACACTAAAGTTATGCATTAAAAAATCAATTTTCTTGTAAAAGTACAACATGATTTTCTTGTTAAACCCCTGATCAATACACTCCTCATTGAAATTTACTTCTTATTTGACATATGCAAAATATAATTAGGTGTATAGGACAATATTTTAACAATAAACTCACCAACAGATAGCCTTTTGGTTTGGTTAGGGCAGGATATGACTTTAGAATATTATCAATTGTTAAAGTACTATTGGATTTCAAATCTCTTAGTCGGTATTCTGATGTCTGCTTCCATTTTTGTTCCACCATTAGCGATGGGTGAGAAGAATTTTTAAGCCACTCAAGGCTTTCAAGGACGTTTTCATCTACTGAGGCTTGATCTGCTAGGGGTTGGCGCTTTTGAGGTTGAATATTATCTGCAGGTGTGGTTTCAGCTAGTTTCACATTTCCTTTTTTGACTTTGAAGCACATTTTCTGCTCTGTACCTTCTTCTTAAATTATGGATCATATCGGGTAGTTTTCCTTGCACCCTATTAACCATTCCCTTAGCTCCAGGTCTGATGGTTCTATAAAAATAAGTGGAGGAATGCTCTTTTGGAAACAGATTTTGGATCTGGCGAGACCATGAAACATAGACATCGCTAGTGACTGGACCACTGGGATTTTCTTTTATTATATGAAGGCAAATAATCTTGCTCAGCCTGCCTCTAGTTGTCTCATCAAAGGGACCTGGTCCCTTATTCAAAACTGCTCTTCCTTCTAATGAATCATTTAAAAGTTCAATCTGTAACAACAGAAAAATTTTTGTTCTAGCTTAAATTTTTCAATATAATTACTTAATCTAAATGTTGGTTATTTTTTTAAGTTTTGTAAATAAATCACATTTAAAAAACATAATCTACAGAGACACTCCATTTTGTCAAGCCTAACAACAGCCAACTGTCTTAGAAACCAAACTAAATTGCTTAGAAACAGTTTGATGACAATTAACTGCCAGTAAAGCCGATACCCCAGTAGGAAACTGAAAATCCAAATTTACAATCAGTTGTTGAATACGGTAACTGGCAATGATTTGGTCATCACTGAATCCACAGATGACTGGACGACTCACCACTTACCTAAATACAAAAAGCTGGTAATATTACTGGCAAGTCCATTAAGAAAATTTGGTTTGAAAATAGCTGGGTGCATGTAAAATTTATGCCTAACAACAAATTTGTAGTGATAAGATTAGCGCACAGAGCACTTCCTTACGTTTAAGGGTAAAAATCTTTTTACGTACCAGGCTCAAACTAGAAGTGGTAGGCCTACTTAATGGAGCTGCAAGCTCTCCTGATGTGCTTTGGGCTGTTTTTTTGTGCATTGGGAACTGTTACTGTTTTAGAGGTGGCTGGAATATGTGGCGGTTCTTCCACTTCAACATTACAGTCAACATCAGAATATCCAATAATTCCTTCGAGATCGCTGCTTCCACATTCCGACACGCTCTATAAACAAACATTTAATTTGTCTCAAACAAACATAGGATAGTGTCTTGATGTTAAACTATAAAAGGCCTTTATTGAAATGAAATGAAACGAAAATAGGTAACTTTATTTATCAGATTGTACAAATACAATAGGAATGGCTTTGCAGTATTTTTATATTTTGTGTATTTCAATGCCAGTGGCATTTTTTAACGTTTTGATCGGGAACGGTCCAAACCCTGGTCTTGTTACTATCCAACGGCAACCTTTTGTTAGATAGCATCATTAATCATTGTCCAATTGACGAATGGCAACTGGGCCCAGTTCCGATCCTTTCAGGAATCTAACCAGCGTATTACAGGATGTATTAATAATCAAACTTAGGCCTACTACATCCAAACACAACCTTTGTGTGTCAGATATTTTATTTTGCTATATGGGAGGGGGAGTATGAAGGTCTGAATAGTTTATGAGTGAAGTTTTAAAATTATTTAGACCTATTGTTTTGATTTGTGAATAATTACGAGTTTAAGTACATCAAGTATTGAAAAGTTAGGTTGCAATTGAGGTTCCTCACTTGAATTGGCCATGTCTCAACATTTAAGCAATAAAAAGCACACAACTTTGGCCTATAATTATTTTTAGCCATCAGAGATTTTCTAGTTTACAAGTAAAAAAGACATTCTAACTAGGCCTATAAAAAGTTATTTAGGTTATTTTAACACTGTTTTGGGTTAACACTGGTTATGAAAATCATAATCGGTTTTGGGGAGTCGTCTCATTTGATAGCTAGCCTAGAAGCATCGGTCCACCCGTTGGGTTATTTTATACTGTGAAAAAAGGCAGGCTTAACTTAACCCAAAAATTATTTTTCTGTCGTAAAATTTAGAGGGTTGATATAATTGCCATATAAGTTCACCAGACAGTTAAAATTGGTTTCCTGTTTTTTTTTCAAACAATAGAAATTAAAAATAATTTGTCAAAACCTACTTAGCCTACTACATACACTCACCTCATAATTGGTTTCCTGTTTTTTTTTTCAAACAATAGAAATTTAAAATAATTTGTCAAAACCTACTTAGCCTACTACATACACTCACCTCATTTTTCTGTAAGACTATGTTGGGGTGCATGTCTTGTACCCACTGTTGCCAGTTTCTTTTAAACAACGCACGATGTCCCAACTTAGGAAATAAAGCATTAATTTCTTCATCTGTCAATATAGCCATAATATCACTGGTCACAGCGTTTTCTAAACAAACATTACATGTAAAAAGTGATTGGAATGTAATAAGTACCATTAAAAAGAATACGGTAAAACTGCAAGTGTTCAAATTTAAAGTAAGTTTTCAAGAATTTCAAAAATAAAATATTTATATTACTTAGCTAGTTGTTTTTAATCAGGGGCGGTCTGGTCAGTTCGGCGATCTCCGGGAGTAGTTTTAATTTAAAAATGTAAAGTCCAGTTTCAGACTGGCAAGCCACGACAAAGTATATGCATGGCCTGGCCTATCTCCTGACATGCCAACCTTTCGACACTTATGTTTACCCTTCTGCTGGCTCAATCAACAGTTGCAAGTCACGGGGCTTTCAAAATCTGCTAGGCCTAGCTCTGATCGAAGTTTAAAATGAAGATGAAAATGTCAAAACCTTGTGCTGCGATGGTATTTTATAAAACATACGCCTAGGATGAAACAAATGTCTAAACATTGTGCTGCAGCATTTTTTAATAATTGGTAGGCCTACAATAAACTATACGCCTGACCATCGCACTGCAGTGATTTTTTATTTTTTATAAATGTTAGGATAAAATCATAAAGAATGTAAAACAAAAACATATTTTTGTTTTTTTGGATTCTGTTTGACGTTTAGCCTAAGGTTTAAATTCAATAGATAGGCTAGCAAATAACTTTATTTTTATTGAACTAATAATATTATACGCTAGAAATTTGGGAAACTAGCCTATATCTTAACTGAACGAGCTGTAGGCCTTTGGTTTATCCAGGGAAATTGCTATTCGGTCAAGGTCCTGGTCCCGAGGTGGTCGATTAAGAGGGGGGTCTACAGAGTATTGAAACAACTCGTTTTTTGAAAGCAATTAAGCTTAAACTTATACTATGGAATGGTTGCAACTACAACCTAAATAACCTATCACCAACTAACAAAACGCGGTAAATGTTCACTTTACGGTACTACTCCCGAAATTGAAATTTCTTTTTTGCAATTTGTAGGAAATTTTGCGCTGATTCCGGAAATGATAGTCGTTTTCCGCGGAAAACGTCGGAAAATGCCGGAAAATCGGAAAAAACGGAAAAAACCTTTTTTTTGGAAATAGGTCATATGGGTACTCAAATTAACCGGGAGAGTGAGCTGAACCAGAATATGCAAGAATTTTCAAGATCCAACGAATATTAACGGAGATACAGCCGGAAAAGCGTCGGAAAAGCTGAAGAAAAACTTCGCCAAATATATGTCATGTGGGTACTCAAATTAACGGAAGTTGAGAGCTGAACAATATTATGAGAGAATTTTCATAATCTAACATATGGTAACAGAAAAAAATTAAAAAACATTAAATAAGTTGATACATTATTTTTGTTAGGTTGTTTTAGGTTATATATATATTCATTTTGTAGGAATTAGGTAGATTAGGTATGGTTATGTTAGTTTGGATTGGATGAGGTCAGGTTTAGTTAGGTAAGGCTAGGTTAGGTTACATTATATTAGGTTAAGGTTAGGTAAGGCTACATTATGTTAAGTTATATTAGGATTTGTTTAAAATTATATTGTAGAGTAAAGATAAGGTTGGGAAAGTGAAAACATGACAAAAAATATATCACTCTAACAATAACAAATACAAACTCTGCCAATAAATCATATCTTACCTATCCTAAGCTATCCTATCCTAAACTAACCTAACCAAACCTAACCTAACCTAACCAATCCTAACCTAAGCTAACCCTTACTTATCTCAACCAACTTAATATAGCACAGCCTAAGCTTAGTTTCGAAAAATTGAGCGAATTTTTCACAACAAATTAACAAACAATAACCCATTTTGTACAAATCTACAGCTTCTACGACACTTTTCTTGCTGTAATTCCTTTAATATGCATCGGATCTCAAAAATGCTTGCATATTCTTGCTCAGCTCGTTCTCCCGGTTAATTTGAGTACCCACATGACCCATTTCTGGGGTGAAAAGTTTTTCCCGGTTTTTCCGATTTTCCGGCATTTTCCGACGTTTTCCGCGGAAAAAAATTATCATTTTCAGAATCAGCGTGTTATTTCCTACATTTTGAAAAAAAATTTCAATTTCGGGAGTAGTACCGTAAAGTGAACATTTACCCAGCAGGCTGTTGGTCTTACCATCGATGTAAATGCAGTAGAGCGCCGATTATCCGAACTAATTGGGTACAAGGGGTGTTCGGATAACTGAATATTCGGATAATCGAACATGAAAAGACAACATTGTAAAATTATATATGTAACGTAATTCTTAAAAGTAAAAAGGCTAAAAAACTGTCAAACAAAAATTATTCACTTAATTTTATCATAAAATCTATCAGAATACATTGATATACCGGCGCAACGGGAGTTTCGGTTGGCGCGCAAATTTGAATTGCTTGAGAATCATGTTCAAAATATGAATTAAAACGGCGTTCGGTTAACCGACGGTTCGGATGATCGACGTTCGGATAATCGGCGCTCTACTGTAAGTACACTGGATTGGTAACTTAGGCCCCGCAACGCGAGCCTCCAGCAGTGGTTGCGTTTAAGATTTTGCAGGGGCGATGGGGGAACGCATCTTTTGCCGGTCAACTTGTACTGACAGTATAGTTAAATATTAATTGTAATTACTTATTAGTTATGGCAATACATCTATTATAACAAGCTTTACCCGTAAAACTGCTCCCAAATCCGTGGGGTTTCAATACGGTTAACAATACAGTTTCGCGCTTTTCCCCCAACGCCCCTTCAATTCGGCCCGGCTGCAACCCCAACGCAGAGCTGTGTTGGCTCGGAAATCACTACACGAGCCTTACGGGGAGCGAGCTATCCAGTTGTATTTATTTACATCGATGGGTCTTACATCAGCAATTAGCCTGGTGATTTTGGTACGCATTAAGACAATTCCTGGTAAGTAGATTAGTGAAATATTGTACTATAAATTACTTCGCTCACCAAACCCCTTAAGTAAGATGTAGGGGCTAAACTTCGTTTTCTGACTCCTTCACTATTATGATATAGCGAAGGATGTTTCCAATTTCGATATTATGATCACCGTTTACCGATTTTTTATTCCATAGCATCCATTGAAATCATAATACTACACCTTATACAGCGCGCTTCGGCAATTTAAGGTGCAGCACAATATTTTATCTTATTTTAATTTGAATATTTTATCTCAGATATAGTATTTTGATATTCAACACATCCACAAAATAAACTTTTAAAAATTGAATAAAATGAAAAATCTATGAAGTCTAATCGTAATATCGAAATCGTAAACATCGATAATACCGATGGGGTCGGAAAGCGAAATTTCGCCATATAGGAAAAGTTTAATGTCTTAGAATCGCTCAAGTCAAAACGTCACATCTCCAAAAAAATTAACTTCTACCCCCCCCCCCCCAAAAAAAAGATCTAGCCACAACCCAACCTTCAGATTATTTCAATTTGTAAAATTGCGAGACAGTTAAGAACTGCAGCGAAACTTAATTTTATTCGTACCGAACATACATATTATTTTAATCCTTTACCCAACAAAAATCCAAAGCGAGGCTACCATTTACCCAGACAAATAATCAGTCTTGTGCCCTGAAGAGGGGGAAGGCTAGGCTACAGTTTCATATATGTCCCACGATATATTATCGGTTCAATATTACCAAATGGTAGTGAACATTTACCTCAAAAGGTAGCTTTTTTGATTACCGTAATAATCGTGTTCAACTGATTGACGGCGCTTTGCCAATTATAATTAGGATATTAGCCTACTACAATCGATATATCGATTTAAAAATATCATTAAATTGATATTGTCAACTAAAAATATATCGTGAGACAGCTATGAAACTGAAACCAGTCACTTAATAAGCATAGACCAAAGGCTGCAGTTTCATATCTGCCCCACAACATATTATCAGTACCACAACATATTATCAGTTTAAAATATAAAAATGTTGCAACCGATTGAAGTTATCGACATGTAGTGCTTTGCGAGTAATAGTTAGGGCCTACCCAGTAGAGATTACCCCAGTAATGTTTACGACGTCCGTAATATAAATTTACTTAATAAGTTTAAGAAAAAAAGTTAAGCCTCTCAGCCACGGTCAAAATAAAATCTCTAAAAAATTCTCCTTGATAAAAGTTGGTTGCATTTCTTATTTGCCCCACAATATGATCTATTTATTGAGAAACATCAATTATTTGTTTTCATAAATTGTTTTTTACCTAACCTAACCATAACCAATCTTAGATTATTTCAATTCGTAAAACTGCGGGACAGTTAAGAAACTGCATCCAAGTGACTTGCGTTCCAGGTACCATGAAATGGGTGTGAGATTTAACTAACTTAAAATGTACAGTACGAGTTTCATATCTGATCTTCTGCCGATCGTTCCTATAGCAGAAGATTCAACATCTGATATTCTAAGAAAACAATATCGAACGATCTAGGCCTAGATAGGCTAGTCGAAGTTCGATGTACTGTTTGTTGTACAGAACTTGACATCCGATTCCATTATATTTCACATCGATTGTTTTGTTACTCTACGAAAATATATTGATCGATAGTATTTTAGTACAAGATGGTGGTTGATGAGAAATAAGATAAGCTGTGTTTAGTTAGTTAATTATAGTAAACGTTTTAATTTAGTTTTTAATTTATGTTTAATTAAATTTTAATTGTATTATATTTACGCTTGGTATGGTTTATTGTTCGTGAGAGAATCGAATGACATAGATATAATTGGCAATGGTTTCAGTATTTCTTTGTTATCGAAGTTTTTTCATTACTGACGGTTGTTGAAACAGTACATCGGTTCAGTTAAACGCGATAGGTTGACAGTTAATATCGGATAACCGAAACCTGAACTAATAGGCCTAAGTATCGAAAACGAAACTGATCTTCGCCCATGTTAAATCCTATTGAGAAGTTCAGTTATCAAACCTAAGCATTAAACGTAAACAATCGATAGTAGACATAACCTAGAAGATCAGATATGAAACTGGAACCTAGGCCTACTAGGACTTACAAAATAATGCCTCTACATAAGAGAGAGCTGGTGTTATAGGCTATGAAAATATGCCCAGTTTTTGATAAAAAGGTAAACAAGACGGGTTGGTCTGAAATATAACTAACATTAACTCACATAGGTAAGTTCGGTAACATAATTATAACTAACCTTTAAAAGTGGAAGTGGAATCGTATTGCTCAAGATTCCATGATTTAAGTAGGTTTTTCACCTCCTCATATTACGATTCTTCTTCTTCTTGATATATAACTTGAAAACTTAAGTTTGTAACTTCTTCAACCATGTTAAAGATAAACAGTTTAAATGAAAACTAGTAATACTAAAGAGTGGGGTACAACACAAAACGTGGGTGATGATGCAAACCCCATGCCGCCCGGCGCCGATTCGAGAGAGGGAGAGAAACAACGTATTGCCAATCCAAGCCAAGTTGGTTAAAAATTACCCATCTCAAAACCGGCTGCATACAAACTCGCCAACATTTTTGGGACTGTTTCTAATATACAAACTCCCCAACTTTTAATTAGGTGCAAAAATCAGGAATCCGGCCGGCCATATTCAAACTCGCCAACTTTTGACCGCGGGCAGGTACCTCTCCCTCTTCCCCTCCCCCGGCTCGGTGACAATTGTTTGCCGGGACCCCTGCGTACAGGCCTCTGCTACTGCACCTGCATTCAAGTCTATATTCCTTCATAACAACTCTTAACATTGCTACTTAAGAACTACTGTATTCTATAGCATTAAAATTAACTGTAGTTCAAGCAATTCAAATAATAATTTTAGTCAAATTAATTATAATTAAATAAATATTAAGCATTTGGAACATGTTGGTTTTAAAACGTTCATGGAAATAACTTTTAAAACCATATAAGAGAATGATAAATACAGTACAGCTTATTTACTATGAATTACCAAATGTTAAGACGCCGATGGAATTGTAGCAGGTGACTAGTCATAGATTTTTGTTGATTTTGCAGCTGTAATCTTCACTTTTCGTTTTGCGCTGAGACTCCGTATCCACTCATACATTGCCAGCATGATCTGATAAATATACAAATCAAATCTAGCAATGTAATTAGCGGATTTTATTTATTTAGCGGGGAGGGTAATTAGCGGATTTATGTAATTAGCGGGGAGGGGAAGAGGGAGAAGTACCAGCCCGCGGTCAAAAGTTGGCGAGTTTGAATATGGCCGGCCGGATTCCTGACCCTAGTTTTTTTGCACCTAATTAAAAGTTGGCGAGTTTGTATATTAGAAACAGTCCCAAAAATGTTGGCGAGTTTGAACGTACCCGGTCGATATCATGCTCCAGTCCAAAATGGCGGCCATTCAAAAATTTAAAAATGCCGAGTGTCAATTAAAATTGAGTATTTTCTGTGTTCAGCAATTCACATTTAAATCGAATAAGAACCACCAGAACACATATTAACTACTTAAAAGATACAAAAGTAATAATTTCTTGTTGTCATTATCAAGGCTCAACCCTCCAAAATGGTTTTGGGGGGTTAGGGTTTGTGCAACCAATTCAATATCAACTCTCATCGTGTGACCACTCGTTTTAATATGCTGAATGAGTAAAAATATAAGCCAAAGCTTGTTTTAATGAGATTTCAAAAAAGTTACCTAATACTTATAAATTTTGTAGGGTTTCCCACCCCCCAAAACCATTTTGGAGGGTTGAGCCTTGATGATGACAACAATAAATTATTATTGTTGTATCTCTTAAGTAGTTAAAATGTGTTCTAGTGATTCTTATTTGATTTAAATGTGAATTGCCGAACACAGAAAATACTCATTTTAGTAAAAAAAGTGACTAATAAATATCCGCCTAGATGCGACCTTCGGCTCAGCGGCAAAGGTCGATACTTGCGGAGGGTCGTCTATGCGTTATCTTTTAGGAAAACCTCCATACATGAAGTACCAAATAATCGCCACAAAAATAACTATTTTTTTAAATTTTATTAAAACAAGCTTTGTCTTATTTTTTTACTCATTCAGCATATTAAAACGAGTGGTCACACGACGTGAGTTGATATTGAATTGGTTGGACAAACCACCAACCCCCAAAACCATTTTGGAGGGTTGAGCCTTGATAATGACAACAAGAAATTATTATTTTTGTATCTTTTATGTAGTTAATATGTGTTCTGGTGGTTCTTATTCGATTTAAATGTGAATTGCTGAACACAGAAAATACTCAATTTTAATAGACACACGGCATTTTTAAATTTTTGAATGGCCGCCATTTTGGACTGGAGCATGATATCGACCTCCGGTTTGCGGCATTGTGTTTCTTTTAACAAGCCCTTTAAAATAAGCAGTCGCACGATAGGGCTTTACATTTAAAATTTTGGGGCTACCCCCCCAAAATCCAATTTTGGGGGCAGGGGCAGAAATGACACATACATCAAAAAGTAGTTTTTTTAGTACTAAAAGGTATGCAAAATATTGTTTTTATATCTGGCTTACTTTAAAAGATATTAAACCGTTCCGGGACTTTTGGGACACACAGTATATATATATCTAGAAATTTGAACGAATAGTGTTTTTGACTTCTGGGGGCACCAAAACAAAAAGTTATAGCGGTCCCGGGCTTAGGTTTTACCATGAGACCTATACGGTAATAGCTTCTTCCCTATAGGGGAAATTCGCTAAAACGTAAAACTATGAACGTAAATATAATAACTATCTAAAAATATAAATATTAAAACACGAGAAGTGGTTGATAAAAGGAAACATTGACATATAAAACGTTTAATCAAATAGTTATCGGAATGCGTTGTGGCGCGCGGCGGCGGCGGGCGTCTGCCTATCCCGAGCGCCGCGGAAATTTTTTCTTAACTTCAACCTGGATTTTCTCCTTGACGGCTGGTCGTAGAGTTTTCAAAAAAATATATGATACGTTTCAACTATTTTTCTGAAACGTGGTAACAATCAAAAATTTTCTGACCAAAAAATAAAAAGATTCCTAACTATCTAAAATTTGCTAACTTTTTCATGTCATGAATATAAATTTAATTAATTTTCAATGATTTAATTACTTATTTCAATTACAGTATAATTTTTGTCGACTTAAAAATAACACCGTAAGTGAGCAGCACTAATAGACTTTCTCTCTGCCTAATTTCATAATTTTTAGATGATTGTAAGTGCCTCTAACCGCAGTTTATTTGAAAAGCGCGCATTAAAATGTTGTAGCATTTTGAGCGACGATCCGTGGCTGTTGCCCACAGACGGGCCGCGGACCGGCTTCAACGCCAACAATCAGATGTCCTCTCTATTTAGGCTTACCAGACGTCAGGGATTTCCCCGGGCAGTCCGGGTTTCAGGCTTGCGTCCGGGGAAACGTCCGGGGTTGAATTTTGTCCAGGGTTTAGTCATACTGCGTGAAAAAGAGAGAAAAACGCCCTAAATAAACGAATTGGTAAATCGTTTTGAACAGTTTTTAAGAAAATTTATACAAATCCAAAGAAATTTTCAACAAAACGAAAGGATATTTTATGGTTTCGCCAGGTATCACACTAAAAGGGTCTCGGCCTGCGACGGGCTAATTCGTTGCGCGAGCGCGACAACTGCTCAACTGCGTTTTCTGCTTGGTGACGAGGCCTACATAATTGTTTTTTAGCCAATCAGTATTCAATTCCAGAAACGTTAATGCCACGCAAAAACGGCAGCAAGGTAGCCCGTCTGCCGAGACCCTTAGAATTACACCGGACTAAATTTCACACTGTAAAATGAACACCATTTCATTTGCCTTGTCCCCTTCTCCCCCCCCCCTTTCTTTTCGGTCCGGAGTTAGGTCTGAAAATTTATGGTAAGCTTATCTCTATTATTTTTCAGTGCTCGCTGTTTACAGTACATTTATTTAATAATGGTAATGGATGAAGTTTGTACTTTAAAGCTTTTTTATACAGTATTGTGTTTCATTCTCTCGTCAAATGTTTGACGATTGAGATATACACACAGTAGTAACTACAAAAACGGACGGTAGCAGTTCAAAAAAACTATTTATACGTTTAACTACAATGACGAAAACTGTAAAGCTCTTAGTACTGTTTTTGTCGAATAAAACAAAGAAATCTTAGATTTTTGTAAATTAAAAGAACGGAGTGTGAACAAATGGTTATCGTAGGTTGACCCACGTCGCTCTCGAAGGCTGCGAAATAGTTATTATGAAAGTGCCAACAATTATAGTCCTCGAGCGGGGAAATGGCTTCAGCGGCGGTCCATTAATACTTGCCTGAGAGTGTTTGTTACTGGATAAGTGCCCCCGTTCACCGAGAACAACAGAGCTCCGACTTGGACTCATGGGTTGAAAGATTTATTACTGTATTACCGCCGGCAAAGCAAACGCCCATACATACATGTAAAACACAATTAATAGTAACACAATTAATTTGCAATGTCTGGGTAGTTAATAATCAACTATATGATCATATGTTAAAGTATATAAAAATTTACCCGTAAAAGGCCATGAAAACATAAAAAATTTGACAGTCAATAAAATCATTTCAATTTAGTCATTTCAGCTGAGATTTAGCAGACGATGTGATGAGTGTACACTTTTTGCCGCCGGCCATATTTAGTGCTCCTTATAATACTTGTAATAATAAATATGATGTACATGAAAATTGACAAGATGGGCTTACTTAAAAAGCATCAGTGCACAAGAATGATTGTAAAAAAAAAGAGATCGAGTCAAATTTACTAGCAAACATCAGGTTTTCACTTTAAAATGAAATGACTACATATGTAACAACAGAATGAACAAAAAATCCTTAATGATCTATCTTACAAAGCAAAATCTACAAAATTTCACCGTGCGTGAACTAGTTAGTCTATCATAATAATGTAGAGACTAATACATACACAACTGAAAGGAGTGGTTTTATGTCGATTTGAGACTATCAGTTAAGGTAGAGTTTTCTGGACAACGAATACCCAATTTGGAGAATTCTGGCCGAATGGCCATTGAAGTTGTGGACTGTTGAAAAAAAACTGAACGACTGAAGAAGTCTCGAAGTCTAGTTCGAGAGGATTAAAATGCCTACCTGATAGGACGGAGTTCTGGGCAGATTAAAACACTCAATATAATGTTTTGATTTTATTAAATAAAAATAGTTTTAACACTCACAGACAAAAGACGTTCACGCACCAAATATTTTGCAATATAACTCAGAATGAACATAACACTTTTATATCGAATTACAAAGCTTTTTTTCTTCAGTTTCATAGTTCCTAAAAATGCTTAAATTAAATATAATTAGATTTATTTATTTTTAAAGCGAGTCAAAAACGGGCTATCAGTCTTATATTTATGAAAATTTAATGGCAGAACCTTTGGTGACTGTAGAAAATTAATTAACGTAGTAGTAAGATTTCCATATAGTAGCCTATTAGTTTTAATTAGCACAATAATTGTTTATATATACCTACACTGCGGTTAAATGAAAACTATATTGTAAAATACAAGTTCGGTACAATAATATACTCCAAAACGTTAAATATACCTGCAGTCCGGAGAATTTAGAACAATTAAAAAAATGTTAATTTTTCCATAGGCCTACACACAGCAATTTTTTAAAGTCGATTTTTCATCAATAACAACTGTCGGAAGATTACTGTTACGTGAATTCGTATTTTTGGGTTTAAAGATTTAATCAGGTGTCATGTAACAAAAACATTTATTATGCTAATCAACTTCACGTTAAACCCGCTTTGACGTAACTAAACCTTACACCGCATTGACGGCTGTAATACAATTGTGAACTGATCGACTCACTGACATAAAAAAATTGCATGAAAGTGCTATAAAAACGGAAACACATAGTTCCATGTTTGTGAATAATAGGTTTTCCTTATTCTCTAGTTTAAATATTTACTTAAAATCTTTAATTGTGTTACAACCATTTAAGTTTATCCGATGAAACTGTTAAAAATAGATTGGCCATTACAAAATCTTGATGTGGTGATTTCCAAATAAATTTATATAATGTAACATGGAAGTAGTACCCATTTTACATCTGATTTTTTTCATGAAAAAATAAAGTTTTCCAACAAAAACGCTATAACGGAATCTATGAAAATTTAACATTTTGTACATGCATGTGCATTATGGAGTTAAAACTTATGGGTGGTGACCAACAAGGTTAACACAGTATTTATTACAGCGGTTAGCTGTGGGTAACACAGTGATATGGTTTGCAAGCAACACCGCTTCAAAAAAAATATCGACAAGGTAAACGCACCGGTTCCTGACAGTTTAAGAAACTTTGCACTCAATAACCTATAGTTTCATAAAAATATGAGTTAAACCTTCTCAGCCATTAGAACACGTATGTATTTTATATACCAGTTCCAGACACTAAACCGACCATCAAGAAACGATAATTTTTTACTGTAAAATCATCTTGAAGATGTATTTTTATGAACCTAATAATTTATATTACATGTCAATATTGCCAGAATTACAAAAAAATAAACTTTTACCTCCTTAACGATTTTGAAGAGGAGATCTCCGACGATTTTTTGCTGGGGAAGATTTCAAACAACCGGTATATTTTTAGTGTAAGCTAAGTTACACTGATTTTTTTATAAACATACTAAGAATACACACATTTTACCTAAAGAAATTCATTCTTATGTAAACTATTATACGGGAACCGCATTATAAAGCAAATAAACGAAAAGTGTCAGGCATTGGAGCACTGTCGGCTACTGGTGCGTTTACCTTAGTACTGACAACTCAGTACTCTAAGTTAACAGCAGGTAACGAATCCGTTTTGATTTTCCAATTTTCTCACAACACGGTATAAAGTTTTAAAGTTTAAACATTCTTAACATGTACATATACATTTAAAATGTACTTAATCGTCTAAATATAAATATCACATATTTTAAACATACTTTGTTATTTACTAGAAGTTTAAACAAACAACCTCTAATGCCTGTCCATAAGTTTACCTTTATGTTGCGATCTCTTGTTCTCATACCTTAAAAAACTTCCACCACTATGTACAAAAATACAAAGAGCCTAAAAACGACTAATGCCAATCCTATAAACATGTTTACATTTAAGTGATCCCTTGGTTGTGAGCAAAATAATGAGTAAAAACCCCATCGTTGTAAACAAATAATAAGGATAGAAAATGCTGGACTATAAGCTTATTGCCACTACAAACAGTCCAAGATCCAGAGTTTAAGACCTGCGACCTGTGTAAAAATGTGTTTGTGTATTTGAAAATGCTACGTAAACATTTTCTAAGTATGGTTTGTAATTACTTGGTCTAGCTCGAATGGACATATCTCTAAATACAAGGAACATAAATTTGGTCGAATTCGGGTCATCGATTTGACATTTTAACATGCTTTAAATAATAATTACAAGTAAACTGTAAATTCAAAAAATAACGTTTCAAAATTTGGCACAAGAGTGGGTTATATTCATGAGTTATGTTTTTTTACAATCAATACACATATATCACAATATATGGTGATACATTTGTTATATGCATTCTGTTTAATCAATAGGTAAGTATTGATTAAACGACTCCCTTATTATATTCGTAATAATTAAACCGTTTTTGACGTTTCTACGAAATACAAACAGGAAAAAAGTTATTGAGTAAACGTATGAAAATGAAAACTCTTCTCAAACATTTAATAAACGTTTATGTAAGGCACTCGCCAATAAAATATAAATACTTTCAAACAAGGTTACAGGTGAAAAATAATTAAATGAGGTTTGGTGTTGTTTTAATAAACAAACTGAAATAAAAGAAACAAAAACGGATAACTGTACCCGTTAAAAATTCCATACTATACCCAACATGGTTTTCAATATATTGTTTTCGATACTAAATAGGCCTATTTTTTAAGTCCAAAGTTGTTTATAAGTTGTGCTTTAATACTGTATCCTTTGTATATACCTGTATTGTAATTATGACGATTGAGATATACATGTGCTTATGTATTCTATTCATGAAATAAATGAGTATTGAGTATTGTGTTTAACCGTTTAGTTGACGTGGATTCGCTAGAACCACAATTATTGTAGTTTTGGAATTAACTAAAATTAATATTATGGTAAAAATAAATTCGAAAGATGGTTTTTAAAACCCGTTTTCTAATTATTTGAAAACGTAGACCAGTGACATAAAATCAATGATCAAACGTAAAAGCGTTGTTAAAAATATTAATATGTAATTAAAGGATATTCTTTCTCTATAAATCAATGCTGGGTTATACTTTGATTTCAGGATATATAGTTTCCTGCGATGCCAAGTCTTTCGGCAGACATTTTTCAGAAATTAGCATAAGATTTTGATGGTTTATTTAAATTTCTTAAAATTACTGTTTGATATAAGCAAGTCGAAAAAACGTAATGATTCGAAAAATTTCCGCAGAAAGAGTCAAAGTGAAAATAAAATTACTAGTTGATCAAATATTCGAAAAATAATTCATTTGTTTATGTTCAACTTAGCGTTGAAAATAATGGAATGCGTTGTTTCGAGGCCCTACAATGTCCATAGTATCGTTTTTAATTGAAAAATAATTACCATATACTTTATTTTAAATAAAAATAGAATCACACTTAAATAAAACTAAGGAGGGAAAAATAAAACCTTACAAAATGATAACAGCATTTTTATATATATATATATATATATATATATATATATATATATATATATATATATATATAAGGAGAGAAAAATAAAACCTTACAAAATAATAGCAGCATTTATATATATATATATATATAACATTAAATAATACTAAGATTTTTATAATTTTCTTATGGAGGTTGAGCATAGGGTGGCCTGAACATATTTTTCGAAACGCTTTAGTGTAGAACAGATGATAATTGCATTTAAAATATTTTTGTTATGCCTAAAGAATACCAAAAATACCAACATCGGATATCATCTTCCAGCAACGCATCGCACCGATAGTTTATATCAGTTTGCAAAAATCGCTCTATTTTGTGATTCGGTTGAAGCTCCGTTTACACGTTTCAGACTTTTGCTCCAACTACCTCCAAAGATCATGACGATTTTTTCCTAGGTTGATTAAAATGTTTATCATTCTTCCAACTCCAAAAATTGTAAAAATCTACCGTTAATTACACGCAATGGCATTTTGCAACGATCAAGTTGGAGCAACAAGATCGTTGCAAATATCGTTGCAAACGTGTACACGATAACCAACCCCGGCACAATACCAAATACCGGGTAAGCGAAAAATAAACTAAATACTACCGCCATATACATGTGCGCCAAATACTAAACTAGCGCTACCGGTAAGTTTCTTTGAGGGCCTTGATATAAATTTGCAAAAGTCACTCCGTTTTGTGATTGTCCTACTTTTGAAATCTAACAGAATATACATGCTTTATTTTTGCATGTTTATTTTATAGTTATAATAACCAAAATATATTTTTATTTGTCTATTTTCAACACCTTACGGTCGCACATTGAACTTGGAGTTTGTAATAATTTGCCAAAATAGCTCTCATGTGTGGATTTCTAAGTCCAGGACTTTGAGAGTAAAACAAAGTTAAGTTTTTTAGGTTAGTTTTAAGTTTTGTGTGTTTGGTTGTATAGTTAGAGGTTTGAAAAATCTAAATAATTTACAGCTCAATTAATACTTCAGCCTTTTCTGCTTACACAATGTCAAAAACGAAATTCAATAGTTTAGGGTTTTTTTGCCATGCATCCCTATTCACCAATTTCGCAAAAGAAAATTACATAGAACCCACTATTTGAGGTGGTTGCACTTCAAGTTCTCCCCGTAGTTTGCTTCAACAGCTATCCAATTTTTGTGTGATATTTATATCATGTTTACAAGGATTTATATAGATATTTCATACACAAATACGTTACATGGTACAGTTTTTTCTTTTCGCATCTACTGGTACTTAAAATTTAAAGCCATATTTCTTTGGAAAAAATGAGGCATAACAAAAGTAGACGGAAGTTTTGCTCGGATAAGGCCAAATCAAGTTTACTGTCCATACACTTATTTGACACTGAACATGAAACTTGCTTGGACCATTGTTCCAAAGACTTTTCAAATCGGTATTGTCCTTCTCCTTTATCACACTCCAGATGGCTAACCGCCGTGCCGCCAATCGAGTCATCAGGTTGTGACTAAGTTCTTCATATCCATCCGAAAACTTAAAAAGAAATAGTTTACTTCCACTTGAAGCCGTAATGCATCTGCGGTTCGCCCTTAATGAAAGGCAAATTGCTAGGAAGCAATCAAAACCTCAAGGTATTGATCCAACGAGTTACTTCAATCTGTCGACCCACTTATACAGGGAAATAATAATCCATAACTAGTAGATCCGAGCGCACGGAATCGTGCGCTACTCTAGCAGAGCGATAATTCAAATGGCGACAAATTTAAAACACAATCATGCTAACACAATCCGTCTTGAGGGTTATGTTTACACAAATTAAAAAATAACAGCAATTAAATTATCCAGCTGATCAAAATGTAAACAATTATGTTCTTCATAAGGACAACATGGGAACTTTAAAAGCCAATGGGGCAGAGCCCAAGGGACTTTTTCAAAAATGTAAGGCCAGTTTACAAATCTACGCGACACGCTCTTTCCAATGAGCCGTCAATGATCAAAATCGGTTAAGAAATGACGGAGGAGTTCATAAGACAAATTTCGTGTTGGCGTATTAATTATATAGATTCTTTATAATTATTATTTTCTTATAACTATTTCAGGAGTTATTAATAATGATTTTCCTGCACATTCAGAAAATAATGTTGTATAACTGCAAAATAGGCAAAGAGGTGCACGGAAAAGAGCCCTTAACTGGTGAATTTATGTTTCTTTCTGTGACATTACGCGAACGAAAACGCTCGATTATTGAATGGGCTATAATTTATTTCGATTTCTCAAACCATAAACCAAATACACCAAACTTAAGAGTTAAGCCCCGAACTGAAATAACATTTGAAAATTAGAGCGATTTTGGAAAATTATTATAAACTTCAAGTTCAAAGCGCTACCGGAAGATGTTAAAAATATACAAAATAAAAATGTATTTGAGTTATTACAACTATAAACTAAACATACAAATCTAAAGCGATTTTATTTTTTAAGCTTTGAATGGTAGATAAAATCACAAATCAGATCAATTTTTGCATGGTACTGTAAGGTGCGCGGGAGGAAGAAAAATCATCAACATAACAGTTTCATTTAGGTATTTGTTGTATGCTTTTCATTGTCAATGCAACAGGCAACTTCAAACTAAAGCGTTTAGAAAAAAATATTGATTTTTTCCGGACCACCCTGTTGAGTAAGGTGCACAGAAATCCGTAAAATTAGTAAGTTAAGGATTTAAGGCCCCGTTTAGGCATTGCGATTCGAGTCGCACGATTTGATCTACGTGATTTCATGGACTGTTAACCCATTGAACGAAATTTGATTTTTTATGTCGCGCGATTTCTTAATCAAGAAGCTCTTCTCGGTTGGTTTCCGTTAGTGACTCATACCTTAAAACATTAAACGGTAAGTAATGCATTATTAATTATTTATAAGTAATTAAACATTTACCTGTTTATGGTTAATAATAGGTAATTGAGTCATTAAAGAAATGTTCTCTAGAGAATTAAGAAAAATTTGATTTGATATTAAAAACAAAACATACAAAATATTTATACCGTGGTCGGGTGATGGCAGGCAACTTTTGGAGGGATTGTGGGTAAAACCACCGAATTAGATCGGTAACCCTAACGATTATCCGTCCAAATTATTAGTCCAAATTACAACAATGTTGTTGGTGGTTGCACGTGAATAAACCCATTCAACACGGAAGTGTTTATTTTGGCCGTGCAACGAAGGAAAAGAATTTGGGATACTGTCTCTGATACTTTCAAGGACAGAGTGTTTCAAAAATACAATAGAGCAAATAAATAAGTTTTTGAATTGTTCAAAGACGACTTTACACAACTATCAGCAAAGAAAAACGCTGATATGTAAGTAGGTTCATTTACTGAATTTATTATGTTACATAACTATTAACCTCATAAAAGTTCCCCTGCAACACACGCGGATCCATAAGCTCGAATGGTCGGTTTTTGTAAATCGCTCCTTCTTGCAATCGCGCGGAGCAGAAACGGGCGTCTCGAATTGCGTGCATTAACGGGGCTTAAAGAAAATTTAGGAAAAATAAAAAGTAAAATTTGCATTGTTTAAAGGATTGTTTACAGGTCATTGTATTCATTCTCGCCTGTAATATTTTTTATAGGCCAATCGTTGTTAAACCTAAGTTCAGGTAACACTTTGTGGTTTATACAAAATATTGCTAGTTAAATTACGTCTTACCTTTAATAATACGGTATTTATTTTGTGCAATATATGTCTACATTCCCAATAAACTGGTTACTCCGCTTTTTATTTTACATGTATACTTTTTAAAATCCTCACTGTGTTTTAAATAAAAAATATCGTTGTGTCAATGATTATACAGATCGCTCGAGAATGTACATATTTAGGCCAAAGTAATTCCTACGTCAAGAAAAAATCAGCTTAACCTCTAGATAACTAAAGCCAATAACAGAGGAGAGCGTAGACGGAGTTGAGGATGGCAATAATTTTCAAAATATCCACCGCTTTTTCCATGTATCGGAATCATTAATATCGATCGATACATGAAAAATATCGGGAGCAAAATTTCGGTGTTTTTGTATATGGAAAAACTATGTTTCTGGAGAATTTTACGAGTGAGAGTTATACAACTGGAAACAGTCATTTAGATTTTCTAAAATCTTACCAGAGAAGATTTATACTCTTTTAAATCGCAAAATACCATGCTGTACACTTTTTTATGCCTTAAAACAGTCTCGATCATACTGACTTTTTGAAAACGTTGGTATAAAACCGTATTTCTTAAGGCGATTTACATCGGACCAACTATACACCGATGATAACGTGACAAAACCATCGATATGTTTTGCGATATATCGGAATTAAACTATCGATACTTGCGATATATCGATACTCTGTTGCCATCCCTAGACGGAGTGCGGAGTTGGAGTTCAGTCTCGGGGGCGCGGCGGCGGCGGCTGGTGCTGGTAGTAGCGGCGCTGGTAGTGCGCATGTCTGGTGTGGCCGGGGGACTGCGCATGCGCGTGCCAGTCCGGGTACAGTGGCTCGTGTGCAGGCGCTGTGCTGGTGGCCGAGTGCTTGCGCCCTGGGGATGGCCGAATATTAGTACTAAGTTTTTCGCATTACAGTTCATTAAAAATACATTGTGGTGTACAAAATGTTTGGTAGTTATGATTTTTGGATACGTCATTAGTGTTGAGCTGGTAACAAAAAATCCGAGTTTCGACCTAGAGCTTCGCCGGGTCGCTACAGAACGTGCCACTTTCTGGCAGGTATTTTAAAATTTTAACATATATCTATATATATTATAAGCGATTCATAAGACATTGAGTTACAGATTGAAAGAAGCCTAAATTACCTACAATTACAGTACTTTTGCAGCTCTGTAGCTTTGATGTATCCGGAGATATGGTCCTACAAAGATGATAAGAATTCTTCTATTTGATTAACAAGGGAAATTTTGTAAATTTCGGAGGCCACTGGAGAAGAGCCCTAATTAATTAGGACAAAATGGATAGCTCAGCATTATTTTCCCTGTAAATTTACATGTGTTCATAAAATTTAATGCCAAACGGCCAAACGTCTTCGAACTAATTAACATAAAATATACTATAGCTTTCTACATGTTTTCATGTATTAATATGGAAAGATAGAGTTTGTCTGACGTTAATTGGTTCGAAAATTGACGGTTTGTCATTAAACTTGGTATACTTATATAAATTTTAACGAAATATATTTTTATAACTGGTAACTGTTTTAAAGTTCAGTATCGGGGGCGCGGCGGCGGGGGCTGGACGTTAAGATTTCGGCCGAGGCCTGATTGGCCTCCGAAATCTTTGAAATGTATGTTAATCGAATGGAAGAATTTCATTATCTTTGAAGGACCACATCTATGGATCCATCAAAGCTACGGAGCAGCAAAAGCGCTCAAATTGCAGGAAATTTAGTCTCCTTTAAATCTTTAACTTGATAATTTTCTGTTGGATGCAACTCTTTTGACATATATGTTTGAATTCGAAAAAGTACTACTGTAGAAAGAAGCGCGCCCAGTAGCAACCCGGGAAAGCGCGAAGTCGAAAACTTGGATTTTATGTTATCAGATTAACTCTAATGACATATCCAAAAATCACAGCCACCCAACCTTTTGCACAGCAACTCAATATTTTTGTACGTATTTACTGGACTAATAGATTTGTGAAACACTGATTTCCAAAGCAACTAATATGTGGTTCTGATAAAGTAGTAATACACCTTTGCCTTATTATACACACTACAACGCTATAAAGGATTCGACTTTCTGTTCTTTCATCGCTCGCGTTAACAAAATAAAAGTAGTTAATTTTTCTCATGTGATTTAAACCTAATGCGAGAGTTATCTGATACAGATGCAATTTCTTGCTAATGCAAGGCGGTCGCTGCATTAAATATCATCTGTAAAGCAAGGACAAGATTTCAGGACCACAGAAAACATAAAATTCAATAAAAAATGCCTTGAATACGGAAAATGCCTTGAATACGGAATTGTGCCGAAATATGTATCGGTTAAAATAAGAACTAATTCTAAATCCGCCAAGAAAGCAAAGAAAATTGCTGAAACAGCCAACAGAAGGATGGCCGTGCAGTTGAAGGGCAACTGCACGGTCACCCTTAATAAAACTGAATATGTAAACAAAGTCGGCGAGTTCTTTGAAAACAACAACATAGATTTATTAGACCATGATCCCACCATAACTTACTCTAAGGACATAAACAAACTGATATCTTCTTCCACCAATTTACTGTCTAAGGACGAAATTAAACAAGATAAAATGACAAACCACCAGGGCCCCGTTCTCAGAGAATTGCCTAAGATACATAAACCCAACACACCAATAAGGCCATTAGTCAATTTAGACCTTCTCCAGCATATAAAATTGCCAAAAAACTAGAAAGTATAATCAGAAAAGAGACTACCTTAGATAACGACCATAGTGTAAAAAACTTAGTAACGGTTGACTTAGTAAACCAGATATCACAAATAAAACTTAAAGGTTCATACATATTAGCATCATTTGACGTGGTAAACTTATTCACGAACGAGCCCATTGATGAAACTATTGATATACTCGAATCCAACTTAACCAAAAAACCTGCCTTGTCGACAGAGGCCAAAAAAGAATTAATTAATTTAACAAGATGCGTCCTCAAACAAAATTATATCACATTTGAAAATAAATATTACATTCAGCGCGAAGGCTTGGCCATGGGTTCTCCTCTATCCAGCATCCTCTCAGAATTGTTCCTTAATAACATTGAAAATAAGTTTTTATGGTCGAATTCCAACCGTCATAAAGAGAAGATAATACACTACTGTCGGTATGTGGATGACACATTTGTCCTATTCAACGGAATGAAAGACAAATCACACTGCTCGGCACATATTTAAACAGTGTTCACCATAACTAAAATTCACCCTGGAAACTGAAATAAACAAATCTATAAATTTTTTTGGACGTAACCATCACAAGAACAGACCAAAACCTGGAATTCAAGATACAGAAAACCCACCACAACAGACCAGACGATTCATTCTTCACCACATCACCCCCATAACCACAAAACTGCCGCTTACAATAGCTTTGTACATAGGCTGCTATCCATCCCACTTTCCCCAGAAAACTATAAAACTGAAATAAATATTTTAAAGCACATCGCAGTCTCCAACGGCTACGAAAGTTCCCTCATTAACAAACTCATAAAAAACAGAAAAATAAAATAAAAGAGAACCCAGAATCGGAAGCCAAAAAATACGTTTGTGCAGAATACGGAGTTGCACTCAACAACACCTTGAGAAATGAATTGGCAAAAACAAAGTACAGGTTGCTTTTAAAACGTCCAATCAACTATCTGGCCTGCTCAGAGAACGGATAAAAAACCGTGCGACAAAGTAAACAACACAGGTGTTTACAAAATCAAATGTAATGACTGTCCGAGTTTTTACATCGGCCAAACCGCACGTTCCTTCTCTACCAGGTTTAAAGAGCACTTGCCAAAGAAAAACACCAAATCCGCTTTCGCTAACCATATTATTAATTCCAATCACAGCTACTCAGATACACACAGTAATTTAGAGATAATGCATTTATGCAATAAAGGCAGACAAATGGACACCATAGAAGAATTCGAGATTTATAGAGCATCAAAAAAGCATCCAGACCACATTTTAAACGAACAGTTATCCTTCAAATCAAATATAATTTACAATACCGCCATTCGCATTCTCGACCAAAACAAACCCAGAAAAGGCCCAGATAAAGGAAGAGTGGGGGAGGGGGATGCAACTTCCGCCACAGGTCAGTCATGACTCATCAGCCGCCGGCGCCGGCACCGCACCTCGTGACGGATTACTTGGCCAAGTATTTGTTTTTAACGTTAAATGTCATATTCGTTTTCGCGTGTGTTTCGTGTTTTTGTGTCCTGAAGATTTTTAACATTTTTGACAACCTCATCGTGGATGAGATGTGTTAGCGACGTTCCTCTTCAACCTGATGATGTGCTCGTGTAGCATGAAACGGCCGTAGTTGTTTTACTACTGTATAGGATCATTTGACAGCAGCAGGTAACATAAACCTTTCATATTGCAATATTTGATCCAGAGGCTATCCAATCATGATTATTATTATATACAATATTATTATTGTTATTGTTTGTTAAATATTGTTTATACCGTTGGGATAAAAAAATAAATATCTCAAAATATCTGATATGGCACATCCTACCCCGCTCGTCGAGTTGGTTGGAGGACTCGGTTCTGCTGGAATTGCCGGGTTCCGTGTCGGACTCGGACCCGTAGCTGTCGTAGTCTTCGGTCAGTCGCTGACGAGATTTTTTCGCCCGACAGTAGTCGTCTGTCACGCGTGTGGTCGACTGAAACACAAAGGGTAAAAATGTTCGATAAGTGCATTTTCCTAAAATTCTATTTCTTGTACGTATTCTATTGTAATTTTGATGTTTCTCGGAAAACTCGTACGTGATATGTATGCGTGTATATATATATATATATATTTTTTTATTGTCCTCCCTTTACATCCCAGGACACTAGAACTAGCCCGGAACTGTTTTACACATTACTTCAAGCTAGACCTAGTGGGTCACGGCAATATCACACACCGAAAATGCCATTGGTGATTGGCGGGATTTGAACCCGGGCCTCCGAGATCGAAAGCCCACGCTCCAACCACTATGCCAGGCCGCTCCCCGATATGTATGCGTATATTAAAATATACTTCTTTTAAGACTAATATACAAATTTACGACTTTGGAACTTTTTAAAGTTATTTTAGAAAATGTTCTCTTACATATTTTTTACTATATGTACTTCAGATTTACATTTTGACGCATTCTTTGCAAATATGTATTTGTTTCACGGAATAAAGATTATTATTATTATTTTTTTATATATGAAGCATGACTATAATATGTTAGTATGGCTATACTAATACATAAATATATATTTGTATGGCTATATTATACAGTAAAATATGTCCTTACTTGATAAGTACCATACTGGAGCATGACTAAAAATTATAACTAACATTCTTTTCGCTTGCTAAGTTGCTGAGCTAAAATAAACATCTTTAAATGGTTTAAATAACAGCATCAAAATATCTCATTTCTCATTAAAAAATAAACTTTCACTTTGTCTTGATTTCATTTGACAAAAGGGATGTGAACATCTTTACTTTCCTCCTTTCCGTCTGTAAATAGGGCTACTGCTTTGGAGAAAGTTCTCTTATAAATTAACTTTTTTCACTTCATTTACTAGGGCTTCAAAAAACATTCCAGTAGAAAATAAAATTTTGACATATCACAGACATTTTCAATAAACTTTAAAACCAATGTGGTCAGCATTTATCAAATAAGATGAAATTATTCATGAATATAGGTACTTTAGAAGTAAAAAACAAACATGTAAGAAATCGTAAAAAAATACATAGGCGAGTTTACAATTTTAAATCGTTATAAAATAACTAAGCGAAGAAATTGTACCAAATACTTGTAACCATGATCTCTTTGGTAATGCATTTTTTAGCCAAATAACAATTTTGTGGTTAACGCAAAATGGTAGTTATTTTAGTACAAATTTCTGTAATCCGGTGCTTGATTGCAACAATGTATTGCTCTTTTTATGTCATTGTAAAAAAATTGTTGTTGTAGTTGTTGTTGTTGTTGTGTGTTGTGGTTGTTGTATTTATTGTCGTTACTGTATCGCTTGATGATCTCAGCCTGGCCATTCCATATATAAGAACGTCTGTTCTGTCATCTGAAATTCTCTGATTTATGCGTGTTATTTTGTGAACATGGTTGTTTTTGTGATGTTTTTAATAATTATTTTGTCAATGACCTTGATAAATTCTACTTTCTATTGTGTACTATTCTTATGTTCTTATGTATGTCTTGTTTTGTTTTTATATTACTCATATTTGCAGGTATGTAGTCAACTAACCATCGTCTAACTGTTGATCATTGTTGGATTCAGCTATAACTGTCATCACTATCTTGTATTCTACTGTTTTTATTATAATTTATATTAAATTGTAATGTACTCGATTTGACAACCGAAGATATATCATTAAGCCATCTTAAAAACATTATTTTCATCGAGTAATATAAAAATAGCGTAGTTCCTAGTGAAAAAAGAAAGACATTTATAAAACGAGTATGTAATTATATGGATAAATAAAAATCAAATAAATAAAAAAAGTAAATACCCCCATTGCAGCAGACCTGCATACTCAGCGAATTTCAAATGCAAAACAACATATTTCAATCCAACATAGCGAGATTTGATATCTTTTGGTAACCTCCATAAGAATAACATGGGGAATGAGTATGCAGGTTTGATGCTAAAGGTATATTAAAACTGGTGGTTTTAATTCAATATTCAGTAGATCTGAACTAGAAGAAGCTATTTACCAAGTTTTATCAAGATATGTTGAGAAATAAGCGAGATATAGAATTTTACTTATTTCCCATAAGGTTAACATTGGGACAACGTACTGGGTTTACCACTTTCAATATCTCGGTAACCAATAGTAATAGAGCGGTGATTCAAAATACTAAATGGTTTGTTTTTTTAGCTGAATTCAATGGTGCTAACAAAAATGCGATAAATTAGATTTTCCTATGTAAAAAACTCAAAAACCCCATTTTTGGGGGAGTTTATCCCCCTTTACTCCCCCTTCCGGTGGTCCGATCGGGCTGGTTCAAGAACTCGTCCGAATAATTACTACTTTACACACCTGTGCCAAATTTCATTAAGGTCGGACCACTTTTACGGCCGCTATCGTGCTTACAGACACACATATATATATATATATATATATATATATATATATATATATATTATCAATAAAGTTAAATGTATGAGGGCTACTAATATTATTATTTTTAACATTTCAGAACACAGTACCCTGTTTTAAAATTATAAAATAATTTTAAAACAGGGTACTGTGTTCTGAAATGTTAAAAATAATATATATATATATCTAAAAATTCGAACGAATGGTGTTTTCTGCTTCTGGTGGCCCCAAAACGAAAAGTTATCATGGTCTCGGGCTTAGGCCTTACCATGAGACCTACGGTAATAGCTTCTTCCCTATAGGGGAAATTCGCTAAAACTCACCTTTCTACTGGGCGAGAGCTGACTGTCTCGGAAGGCGAAGGTCTGCAGTTTGGTGTCGTCCCCTGCGGAGGGAACATGGAACGTTGCGTAAGGGCGGATGTCCTCTGAATATTCTAAGGATATAACTTCGTTAAAGTGTACATACCCGATAGGAATTTTTAAACTATCTATATATATACATATATATATATATATATATGGTTTCTATTTAAAAAATGTATGTTTTAAATGCCTAACAATTTATAGGCGAGGAGGAAAAATCAGGTTTGTATTACCGGGTTCTTAGACGAATAGTTTCGCTTTCATTAACATGACTTACAAAAGGGCATTACTGTATTATAGTTTCTATTGTTTTCAACTACTTGAAATTTTTAAATATTAATTTATCTTATAGTATATATTTTAAAGAAATATTTTTTTTTTTGGATACATGATTCCATTCTCCTTCTAGTGGGTTAAAAATAAAATCTAAAAAGCTCATCTGATTTTAGCGGATTCTGTGATAAACAAACATGTGTTTTTGAACTATCTTGCCAAAATATTTGAATAAGCACTTAGTAACATTTTTAAAGTAAACTTCAACTCGAAATTCTTATTTGTTCAAAAAGTATTCAATAGCCTGTTTCGTAAAAAACTAACATTTAGTCCATACATAAAACCAAAATTTAATCGTAAATACGATAACTATTATTAGAATTTTTCTATAGAAAAAATATGTTAAATGAAGATAGTAAGAATAGCTGTGTTAAATGAGATAATGAGATGGTGCGTATCTCCTGCCATCTTGGACTTCGGACTCATAATAACATTGTTATAAATTCCATGAAACTTGAGCGGCTTTGGACACGAATTACTCGAAAAAAACTCAATATTTGAATTTGAAATTTGAAAATGTCTTTTCTTACTCATATCTTAATGAAAACAATAGTAACAATTGTCCATTCTCGCACTTTTGGGATTAATTTATGGCTGAATACCCCCGTCGCAACAGACTTGCATGCTCAGCAAACTTCGAATGCTTATATTTCTATCCATTATAAGTAAGATATGGCATGTTCTTGATCTCCATAATAATAATCTAGAGATAATAAATATTTTTTATCGCAGTAATTAATTCTAGATTCTTACAAATAATGAAATAAACTTACATTCATTTACAAACATATTATTAATATAAAAATCCCTGTAAAAGCCATCCCAACAGATATTATAACCAATTACTGGGGAAGTAAACTGAATAATAGTAGACCGACCTAATCAGAGAGCCGTCTGTGTTTATCGGATTACCTGGGATACACTCAAGGTGCGCGGGGGAGGGCGGCAGCTTACGCACCGTCGCGTAGTACTGGTCCCTGTTGTGTTTGCTATCCTGCGTCGCCGTAGTTTGCGCCTCCTCCAGTTTACGCCCTGGGGCCTGCACGAGGTCTCCTGGAGCATGGAATGTAGCTTTTAGAGTAAAAGACTAATCCGGCAGAAGCACCCAAAACATCCTACTAATATATTAATAGGGGAGTTTCGTACAGTGAGTGCACTATGCTGCCGGGCGCTCTGAGAAATAGAGTACAATATCGAGAGAGTTCGGTTCTTTTTCTATTTTATTAATATTTTAATTAGGCATAGACGATTCCAAGGAATGTTTTTTTAATTTTTGTATGTAAACAATGAGAGCAGTAGAGGTCAAAAGTGTATGAAGCCTTAATATTTTAACCTTCTCTCTTAAAAGAGTTGTAAGCTGCCTACTGCTTGACGAGATATATCGTACCAGCCAAAGAAGTAAACCGGTAATTATGTATAATGACCGGCTATTTCTCATAACGAATAAAGTTGCTGGCTAAAAAAAGTGATAAATTAATCAGTTTAGCCAGTGATTTTACATAAAAACTAGAACGTTCTAGCCAAAGTAATAAATATATTACAATATTAATTACTTTGACCAGACATTATGAATAACAGCTATACAGGGCTAGCCAATGTAATAATTCGTAAGCTTCTGGTCGGGTCGTTAGGTTAAGTTAGGTTAGGTTTTATGTCAGTGATAGGTTAAGATAGGTTAGGTAAGGTAAGGATAGGTCAGGTTGGATAAGATTAGGTTAAGTATTAATCAAATTGACCAAACTAAGCAAAATATTATGCATAGTGGCTGGATAAATTGATAAATTAAGCGTAATTTATTATTTTGACCGAAAATGCTAGATATTATGTATATAATGGTCGGCTACTATTCATAATAGCTGGATTATTCACTTTGGCTGTTACATGTCTATCTATGTATGTATATACCTACTTCTTTTCATGCAGAAACAAAGGGCGAGGAGGCTGAGGAGGAGCGTGACGCTGGAGAAGATGGACAGAGTGACGACTTTGATGTCCTTGTGCAGCGGCTGGCGGTGGTCGCCCAGGGTAACGACTTGGCTAGGAATGACCGTCACTGGAAAAACCGACCAGTTATTAGATGTTAGCTATTAAGAAGTTTTATAAACCGTCGCAGACAATAGAAAACGCCCAGCGTAGTCCGTCGCATGCCAGTGTACATGCAATGTCATTGTAGTGTTTTCCTGAAGAGCGGAATTCGCCTTCCATCGACGTCGTTCCCATAACGGGAGGTTTGACCCACTCGATTTGGAGGACTCTAGGACGTCGTCGCCCGCTGCGATTTAGTGTCAGTGTAGTTGTGAAAGTTAGGTCGTTTGTGGTTGGTTTGTGGAATATATTTGATTCTTTCGACATTATAACGATGCGTTTATTTTCATTTATTCGAATTTATATTTAAAACTATAACGGTAATATAATCAGTGTTAATGTTAATAATTTCGAATACAGCCTCAATCTATTTCGAAGTTTTCCTGGGCATCTATTTTTGAAACAGGTGAGAAGTGAGGGCACTCTCCGTAAATTTCACTTAATTAGCTCAACATTAATGCCGTACACGGTTTACTTTAAGGAAACGCTTTTCATATTATAAAAATGTTTTGTGACTAATAAATAACTATGGCAAGGAAAAATGCAACTGCATAATTAATCGATTCCGCCGCTTAGGAAAACACCACACAACGGAACCGTCGGGCGGTCGACGTCGGCGATTTCCGTCGTCCGCGGCGGTTTATAAAACGTCGCTAGGAAAACGCGCCTTTAGATAGTGGTAGAGCTCATCTCCTTTTAATCGGATATCATGCAGCCAACTTTTAAATGTCTGGCTGACAACCTCAGCTTTCCTCAGAAAATTATTTTCATCTCGCTTGACAAATACTCCATTATGTCGATTAACACTGATACTACTTGGAACTATGACCTTATGTTTTGATATAAACTGGTCTTGTTACCTTTAAGTTAGTCTTGTGGCGAGGCTCAAAATTATATAGAAAAACAACTGCTTTAGTATATATGTCGAGATTCCAAGCTTCAATTTGACACTAAAAACAAGGGTATATGACAAATAGTTTTGGCTGCAGCTACTCACACCGATTTGTTGAATACTGTATTGATATAGTTGAGGTCATTAGACATAAGCCGTTTATTCGCATACCAAATTTGTATACATTTATATATTAAAAATATCATTAGTTTTCAAATATAAAATGCGAATAGCCCCAACAAGTTTTACTAAACTTAAATAAAAGAACATATTTCATTTTCAAGAGTCTTAATCTATGTTGTTGATGGGTAAAAAACTCGATAACTTAATATAACGCATTTAAAATTAGAAAAAGTCTCACTTCACTTTTGAAACGGGATACAGTTCGAGTTCGCGCATTATATCTCCGGCTATGGCAGAGTCAGCTGGTTGCAAGGTGCGGGCCCCCCCTGTGCTACGCAGAAAAGTGCCCCCTCTTCCCAGAGGGGGTACTTTTCTGATAACATTGTTATAAAGTCCCGCTGTTTGTCAAAGGCTGGGTTTACCAAAATCATACGTTTCAAATATCATGTGATACGGTTAGTAGCGTAGTAGCCAAAGCCGGAGATATAATGCGCGAACTGTAAGTTTGAGCAAGATTTTTATAAATTGTTTTCTATGTTGTAGGAATGCTAGATCATTACTATGTCTTGTGCCAAGCCGGTGAAAGAAATCCAACTAATAAAACTATATACATTTAAGTATGTATAGTGATTTCCTGGATGCACAAGGAAGGTATAGTGATGATCCTGGCTTCGTTATAAGGATATTTTTATATGTGAGGGCGGTAATATAAATGAAAAATATCAATGTTCGTTTGTTATTTCAGAGTTCTTTAGTTCAGTATATTTTATAATTAGTCAAAATCCATACTCATCGCGAATTCAGTTCAATTAAGGAAATAAAACAAACAGTTTACTCACTTAAGCTGTTTATTAGTCTGTAATTCAAAATAATAGGCTATAGTAGGAATTTTGAAAGAAATATGCAAAATTCGTGCCCTCTATTATCTTGGAGCAGTAAATCTAAAAAAAATTACCTTTAATTAAATGTCGAACTTGTCTATCTTTTAACTTGTAACCAATAAAAGTCATAAAACAATGTAGGCCTATTCAAAGAGGATTAAAGAAATCTTTTGCAAGTTAAACATGGAATATATACTACAAAAAAACTTAAACATACTTGAATCAATAAATTATAATGAAATTATATGTTTAATGTAAAGTGACGCCGGAACGGAGATTATCGGCTGGTGTGCAAGCCTCCGTCTAGTCACATGCGCCACTGCCTTTCCGGTGCCGGTCCGGCACCGGCTGTCTACAGTGGCGCGTCCGGCTGCCATCCGACGACCGTGTTGGATCGGATGGAGGACGGACCGTGTGCAAGCTCCCATTCTCCACCGGCCGCCACTATTGGAATGTGAAGTTTCGATATTTTCCGGACCGATAAAAATCGGAGTGTGTGCAAGGGGCCTAAGGCGTGTACGCATCCCAAAAATGATTTTCAGGATTTTCTTTTGGAGTTTGAGCAGCCTTTCTACATTTTAAGAGTGTCAAAAAACTGCTATACCGTTTCACATGGCGCTTGAATTCCTTTCTGCTTCAAGCTGGTTTTAGGTTGTGTATGTGTATTGTGAACAGGGCAGAACTTAATCAATTATAAATAACTCAAATTTTCTTTCGCGATTCTATATTGTGTAAAAAACAAAAAAACAAGCTCAGACATTTTGTAGAGGGTGAAAGAAGGAGATCTAAATTTGGAAAGAATTTAATTTAATCCTCTTTATTTTAATGTTCAAGTTTGAAATTAAAATTTTTAATCTTACCTATGTTTAGAAGAAGACCATTGTTCCTAAACCAATCGATTGAAGAATCCATTATTTGGAGTCTTTTTTGAAGTTTATTTAAGTCATGAAACTTAATTAAAACTGAATAATCATCTGCCAAAGTGTTGACATGACTTATCTATCACTCTTATTATGAAGACCATCGATATATATCCAACCAGGAGAGAACAGGGGATAATATTTTGCAGCCCTACGGCAAGATGGGACCAGAGGCTATGTAATAAAACATTTTGAAATGAACATATTTGTAGAGCATTTCCCCCTCATCACAAGGTGAGAAATTTTAACTGAAACAATGTCCATGGTCAAATAACCAAATCGATTATAACAAATGACAACGGTAACATCCGATTTTAAATATAATAGGGTAAAGAATATATATGGTAATACTATTAGGCGGACTGACACATTAAACTAGTGGTAACCTAGGGAATCAAAAGTTTTTTCCTGGGAAGGAGTTGTAAAGGTAAATATAGATAAGAGCTAAAACTCTAACTCCGTTTAGGAAAACGTCTAATACGCTACTGTTTCCGGAAACATAACAAGTTGTATTACAAACGTTTTCCACACAGTGGTTTGGTACGATCGATAGACAAGGAAATGCTTCCCCTAATATGTTTTGCACCTCAAAGGAACACGGTGCAGGAGTGTTTCCCTTCCCTACACGCACGAATCAATGGGGCCATCTATTTTGCTGTCCAGGTGACTGAAGAAAAAACTCGACTGACTAGGTACTCCAGTTGACCGATCAAAATTTGCAATTTTATTCCACCAACTATCCCACACAAAAATAAAAAAAATCCATCCCCTGAGTCAACTCTAATGGGTGGTTCATAGCACACTACTGACTGGGGAGAAAACTCGACAGTCTGGGTACTTCAGGTTGACCTACCCACTTAAAATTTTGTAGTTTTATGCTACGAGCTATCCCCCACAATAATACAAGGAACCATTCCCCTGTGTCAAATATCTAAAACAGAGAGTTCTATCTGTTAGAGAAAACAGTCAGTTGCGTTGTTTCCCTAGCCAACGGGGGGTTTGTCTTAACTATCCCTTATAGCACTGACAGAGGGTTGGTCATTTATTATTTTTGCGAGGGATGGTTGGTATTATAATATTACAAATAATGAAGTTGGTCGGTTAGCCGGAAGAACCCAGTCAGTAAGGGTGTTTTCTCTGAACTAACCTTTTAAAGTTAACTTAGATTGATGATTGTTTCTTTGTTACTGTGAGGGATATGGGAATGAAACCATATATTGAACAAAAAAAAAACTTTTCAGAGGTTCGAAAGTATTAAGTTTGTTTAATCGTGTTCTCTTACTACAATTTAAGAAAGTACGCAAAACATTATTGAGAATAGAATCCATCAGCGTTTATGACATATTTTTAAGAACGGATTCGAATCTTTGGTCATTCTGCTAACATTAGAATCGTTTTAAATTACCGATGAAATTTTAACTGTAGCTCATGATTAAATTACCACATTACTCCCCTCATATCGCCAACCTGGCAAAATGAAAAGGCCATTTTTTATCAACTAAAGCATTGTCGCAGTACCTCCAGTATAGACTCTAACCTCCTTGGTAAAGTAGGATAGTTCCCGCATTAATAGTGCGGGACCATGGGCCGCCCATATGAAACCCTCCCCCCTTAAGGAATATTTGATCAAATATATTTTTTGTTAAAACGAATGAAATACCTTACTTATAACCGAAGATATAAATATTCGATTAAAAACAAATTTCCTCAAAATAGATTTTTAAGTTACATCAAAAACGACAAGCTTTGTAGCTCGTCTCTCACTCGTCCGATTTTGGTGATTTATATCTCAAATTATAGCCCCTAGTGACTGAGTATTTTAAGACTAAAACAAACTGAATACCTGAATTGAAATGTAAGATGCAAGAAAAATAATCCAGAAATATTTAAAATATGAAACGTCCAAAAGAAATGTATGGGGATTAATTTTCATTCCAGCATATATTTTAACAAATAAAGTTTAAAAAAATGAATTTCAACATTGCGATCAGTGTAAAAATCTAGGTTGTAATGATGTATCGTAACACCATAATACCATGCGAAAAAATAGTTTATATCCAAAAAAGTGGAACCAATATGGCGGCCAAAAATTACTATCCTGTCAAAATAAAGAATTAACCACCCAGCAATGATACAGATCTATTCAGCCAGAAAGTCTTGTAGGGGTGGAAGTTCGAGAGAGATGAAGAATACCCCCACCACTGTTTTTCCTTCGTCGGTTGTGTACTGTCAACTTAAAATCCCATATGGCCTATGACAGCATCACAAATATTGTTGCAAACAAAGAATCAGATGTTTCGACAGATGAGTTATTTTGAAATTTCACTGTACTGAGACTTGCGGTCGGGGAAATCTTCACTGCGCATGCGCATCCCACAGGACTTCTGGGCTGAACAAATCTGTAGGCGTTCATCCCGAATCAATATATAAAAAAATGCGTGTAAAAAGTGACTTTTTTCTAAAGCTATCTAATGTCAATTTTTTACTATTATCGATGATTTTGTTTTCTTTGTCTGGGTTATGCTGTATTTTTTAAGTGGCAAGCAAGCAAAACCTTAAGGTACATAAAAATGCCGACAAAAAATATATGAGTCGAAAATTCCCCTGAGGGGAGAGGAGTATACAGTATCTCCGAGGGCTTTAAGCGTGACGAAGGTGTCACCAAGGGGGAGGGGAGGTATACAGTACCTCCGAGGGTGTTGAGCGTAACGAAGGTGCCCTGTAGGGGGCGGGGAGGTATACAGTACCTCCGGGGGCGTTAAGCATGACGAAGGTGTCCCCAAGGGGGAGGGGAGGTATACAGTACCTCCGAGGGTGTTGAGCGTAACAAAGGTGTCCCCAAGGGGGAGGGGAGGTATACAGTACCTCCGAGGGTGTTGAGCGTGACGAAGGTGCACTGTAGGGGGCGGGGAGGTATACAGTACCTCCGGGGGCGTTAAGCATGACGAAGGTGCCCCCTAGGGGGGAGGGGAGGTACACAGTACCTCCGAGGGTGTTGAGCGTGACAAAGGTGTCACCAAGGGGGAGGGGAGGTATACAGTACCTCCGAGGGTGTTGAGCGTAACGAAGGTGCCCTGTAGGGGGCGGGGAGGTATACAGTACCTCCGGGGGCGTTAAGCGTGACAAAGGTGTCACCAAGGGGGAGGGGAGGTATACAGTACCTCCGAGGGTGTTGAGCGTAACGAAGGTGCCCTGTATGGGGCGGGGAGGTATACAGTACTCCGGGGGCGTTAAGCATGACGAAGGTGTCCCCAAGGGGGGAGGGGGGGTATACAGTACCTCCGAGGGTGTTGAGCGTAACGAAGGTGTCCCCAAGGGGGAGGGGAGGTATACAGTACCTCCGAGGGTGTTGAGCGTAACGAAGGTGCCCTGTAGGGGGCGGGGAGGTATACAGTACCTCCGGGGGCGTTAAGCATGACGAAGGTGTCCCCAAGGGGGGAGGGGGGGTATACAGTACCTCCGAGGGTGTTGAGGGAAGGGTACCTTCGAGGGGGAAGATTGGTACTACTGCTTGGTGACATCAACTTCTTCCCTCTGACAGCTCAACCAATTTTTACAGTTTTAGTGTATAAAAATATGTTTTTAAGTGACTAAAGTATTAAAAATTCAATTAATATGATAGGGAAACATCTTGAAAGCTATAATTTACAATAGCCAGACAACCATTCAACCAGGAAATGGACTCGAAAATCGGCGACCAGCAAGAAGGAAGACAGCGGCCATTTTCCTGTCTATTCCTTCCCAATTCTTGTTCCTCATCATCTCATTTTCCGTAATATGCAAACTCCCATAACCTATTATTAATTTTTTTCCTCCCAAAACTACAGGTAATTGTTGTATGTATACATTGAAACCCAGATCTGTGAATTGCACAAATACCATTACAGCCTATGTACCAAACTTAGACCATTACTTTCATATTTCAAGATGATTGCCAAACTTCCACTCAGTACTATACAGACCTTACATTCTTAAATCCCTTACTAAAGAAGTTGATTACAATTACTCAATACTTAACCTTAGCCTAGGACAAACACTGTACCAACCAATGCACTCAGTCAAAACAACAACTCTTGACTAAACAAAACCCAAGCAGACTTACATCATCAAACCTAGGCCTTATAGGCTCAAACCTCTGAAAAATGACAAAGTCCACGGCCACAAATGATGAAAATAAATGTGGAATCTGCTCAAACCCAATAGGCCTAAATGACGACTACGCAATCTGTGACGGATGCTCTGTGTGGTATCATGCAAATTGTGGTAGGATTTCAAACAGAATTCTAGATAAAATTAAGTCAGCAACAAGAGATAAACCTGCAAAATGGAAATGTGTAGGGTGTATAAAAGGTTACCCAGGATCTAAAAATCAAAATGTTCTCAAACCTAATAAAGTAGGCCTAACAAGCAAACCAAAAAAATCTAGTGATCAAATGAAATTAGATACTAAAGAAAATATATTAACCCCGAATAATGCAGATAATAAACTAAAAAGGATGACACCGAAATCCACAATCTCGGAAACAATAACTTCCCCAAGTACAGGTAATAAGCATAATGCAAATCAACTTCCAGAATCCACACCCCACCGAACAGAACCAAACAAAAATTCTGAAAATAAGGATGAAAACAAGGATGAGCCCACATACCCTCAATTAAGTGACAAACTTAGGGACGCTCTCATTAAAAACAAAGAATTATGTGCGGTAATCACCGAACAACAAACTAGCCTAATCCAAACAAGCGAAAAATTACAAAAATCATATGAAAATGAACTTAAAATGAAAACAGAATTATTCCAAGCGGAACAAACTATATTAAGATTACAAACTAAGATTACAGAAATTTCCCAAAAATTTCTAAACATTTCAACACCGTCACAATATCAAACATCCAATACAACACAAATTGTGAATGACATAAATGGCTGCCGGCCTAATGATAAACATGACACACATCAGTGTACGCCTAAAAATACACAAGATGTTCAAAGGCTCGGACCAGACTACACCCAAGTTCAACCATGCATAAAAAACAAATCAACGGAGAAACTAACAGAGAAACTAGTCATAGGGGATTCCATTATGAGGGGATTATCAGAATTTGTCACAGATGATGATATTAGAATTATTTATACCGGTGGTGCCCGAATCCAAGACATCAGCAGATATCTTCATGAACAGTACGCTATTGGTCTACCTAAGATAGTAGCAATACACATTGGCACAAATAATATACATGACGCACTAACCCCTAACCATATCATGCGCCCACTATGGCTGACTCTAGAAGCAGCCAAAAAACAATTCCCAGAAACAAAATGGCTAATCAGCGGAATTCTCTACAGACGAGGAATAGCAAAAAACTATATTGATGTAATAAACGCCTCCTATAAATTTATGTGTGATGAACTAAATATCAATTTTACTGATCCAAATATAACACTTGGAGACCGAGCCCTCAGTCGAGATGGACTGCACCTAAATAGACATGGTAAGAGCGCCCTAGCCCAACATATACTTCGGGCAATGAACACTATGACTGACAAAGACAAAAATAACGGACCACAAGATAATCACAGCGAAAGTGCGCAGAACAGAAACCTACAGAGCACACCCGTGACAGGGGACGTCGATGACCATAACAGCGACCATGTTCAAGATGGGCACACAGAAATAAACCACGCTTGTGACATCATGGGTAACAGAAATAATACTCCCGACTTCAACAACACGGTCGACACAGACATTTCCCATACCTCACATGAAAGCGAAACAGCTCACATCAATGATATTAGTTCCAATAATAAATCAACCACAGAAACTCATAATAACCAAACAGCTGATGACGAACATAAAGATCTCAACACAACCAAGACTGACATCGCAACAAATAAAAAAAACAGCAAAACCGAATTGACACCCGAACCCAAATAGGCCTAGGCCTAGGCCATACCAAACTTAACACAAATAATTTAAAGATATTGAATCTAAATATACAAAGGGGAATACAAAAGAAGATAGATGGACTAAATTTAGAATTATGTAAAGCAAAACCACATTTACTACTTCTTACAGAACATGGAGTTAAAGCAGACGAACTGGAATCAACTCACATACCGAACTACAATTTAATTACACATTTTTCAAGAACAGAACATAGATGGGGCGGGGTTGCACTCTATGCATCTAAAAACATCATAGAAGAAATCAAACCAATAAATGTATCTCAATACTCAACTGAAATATTATTTGAGATAGCTGCACTTAGCATTAAGATTGGAAATACAATTTACATGATAGTTGCCGTATACCGCTCCCCAGACAGCTGTCTATCAGATTTCTTAGATAAACTAGACACATTTTTAACATCAATATCGCACAAAAACCGAAAAATCATAATCATGGGCGATATCAACATAGATACACACAAGGAAAGTCTAGACCTAATTAAATTGAAATTAGTCCTATATCAGCATAACCTAACCATGGAGAATTTGCCCCCAACAAGGATAACGCCAAACTCAATGACTAGCATTGATGTATGCATCTCAAATATGACAAACAATACCTCTTGTGCTATAAATACGACACTTTCAGATCACAGAGCAGTATTAACCACATTTCCAACAGCAGAACTGAGGAGACCGAACCTAACATACACTACCCGAAACTTTTCACAAAAAAATTTAGACAAGCTAAAAATTGACCTTCAAAACGAAGACTGGAATTCTGTATATGATTCATATGATGTAGATGACAAATACAATGAACTCGTAAGAAAGATAAGACTACAAATGGACTCAACATGCCCTCGACTTATAAAAAGAACCAAATCAGACTATAACCGGATACATGTCACTCAAACACCGGAACTAAGTAGCCTAAGGAACAATGTAGAGATAGCACGGAATAAATACATAACAACTGGTACCGAACTACATAGACAGGGCTACAACGAACAGAAAAAACAATATGATTTATTAATCAAAAATGAAAAAAGAAGAAAGTAAATGACTATATATTCAATGCAAATAACAAAACCAAAGCGACCTGGAAAATCATAAATCTGGAAAGAAATAAGTTAAAGCCTCAAGAACCAACAATCACAATTAAAACTGACTCAGGCATTGAAACTGATCCTTATATTATTGCAACCAAATTTAATCAGTATTTTTTAAGCCTAGGCATGTCAAAAACGAACAGCAATGAGCTACAAACTAATTCAAAAACACCAGACCAAACTTTACATAAGTTTAATACAATTACTATGAAACAGCTACAGAATATAATTAAAGACACTAACCATAGCAACGCTGCAGGTATAGATGAAATCCCTGGAAACCTACTAAGACACTGTAAAGAAGAAATAATTGAACCAATTAGGCACATAATAAACACATCGATTATCAATAGTACCATACCTAAAAACATGAAAATATCACTAGTTTACCCAAAGTTTAAGAAAAATGATAAACAGGACATCGAAAATTACCGACCACTGGCAATACTACCGGCTGTATCTAAATATCTGGAAAGAACCATTTACAACCAAACTGTAGACTTTCTGAACCGACACAACTTAATTTCACCCAATCAGCATGGATTCCGATCAAACAAATCAATCAATACAGCACTATCCGACCTACTGCAACAAATCACTGAAAACTGGGAAGATGGCAATAAAGTCTCAGCAATTTTCCTTGATCTTCGGAAGGCATTTGATTGCCTAGACTGGAAAATCCTTCTCAACAAATTACAAGAAATTGGAATAACAGGCCAGGCTCTTAGCCTATTCAAAAACTATTTCACGGACAGGACACAAACTGTAGAAATCTAATACATACAAAATAGCAATAAACAAAAAGTCCGAGCTCCATTAATGCCGATGCAAAATGCAGTGCCTCAAGGCTCAATATTAGGCCCACTATGCTTCTTAATATATATTAATAGCCTACCAACTGTGCTACCGCCTACAACGTCCTGCATAATGTTTGCGGATGACACTACTCTGCTTATTTCCGGACGATCAAAACAAGAAGTACATAACAAAATAACAACTACAATAGAAATAGCATCAAAGAACCTAGCAGACCTAAAATTAGAAATAAATGATACAAAAAGCATACAAGTAAATTTCACAGCTTCAAACCGGACTTCAATGACTGATAACACCACCAATCAACTTAAAAATAAATTCACAATAGACTCTCACACTAAATTCCTCGGAATAACCATAGATCAGAATCTTACCTGGAAATTTCATACTGAAAGATTGCAAAATAAACTAGCCTCATCACTCTACGGATTAAGACGAATAAAATCCATAGCCGGCATCAAAGCAGCTTTAACAGCCTACCATGCTCTATTCTCATCACACCTCAGATTTGGCATTGTAGCGTGGGGTGCAGCACCATATATATACATAGAACCATTACTAATAATTCAAAAAAAAGCAATCAGAGTAATAAACGGACTGTTACCCCAAGAGCACTGCAAACCATACTTCATTAGAAATCAGATCATGACTATAATTTCACTCTATATTTTCGAAACGATTCAACATAGCCTAAAATACAATCTTCAAACCAGATCAGAATATCATCAATACCAAACAAGAAACAGGAACAATATCGACCTACCCTACAATAGACTGAAAAAATCACAAAACCATCCCAACTACATCGGAGCCAAGATCTACAACCATCTGCCGGATAACATCAAGACGGAGAATGGCAGCAAACTCCGAAAGTTACTTAAAACTTATTTACTAAACAAACCCTACTACACGCTACAAGAGTATTATGACGACCATACCAGACAAAATTAAATGACAAAACCAGCCTATCCTAGCAAAACCTAACCTGACAAACCCACCTAACCTAACCATAACCTTGACAATCCCCCGTTCTCAAGGAACGCGGAGGAGAAGAAGAATAAGTGAAGTAAGTAAGTGAGCGTAACGAAGGTGTCCCCAAGGGGGAGGGGAGGTATGCAGTACCTCCGAGGGTGTTGAGCGTGATGAAGGTGCACTGTAGGGGGCGGGGAGGTATACAGTACCTCCGGGGGCGTTAAGCATGACGAAGGTGCCCCCTAGGGGGGAGGGGAGGTATACAGTACCTCCGAGGGTGTTGAGCGTAACGAAGGTGTCCCCAGGGGGGAGGGGAGGTATAGAGTACCTCCGAGGGTGTTGAGCGTGACGAAGGTGTCCCCAAGGGGGGAGGGGAGGTATACAGTACCTCCGAGGGTGTTGAGCGTGACGAAGGTGTCCCCAAGGGGGGAGGGGAGGTATACAGTACCTCCGAGGGTATTGAGCGTAACGAAGGTGTCCCCAAGGGGAGAGGGGAGGTATACAGTACCTCCGAGGGTGTTGAGCGTGACGAAGGTGTCCCCAAGGGGGGAGGGGAGGTATACAGTACCTCCGAGGGTGTTGAGCGTAACGAAGGTGTCCTCAAGGGGGGAGGGGAGGTATACAGTACCTCTGAGGGTGTTGAGCGTGACGAAGGTGTCCCCAAGGGGGGAGGGGAGGTATACAGTACCTCCGAGGGTTTTGAGCGTAACGAAGGTGTTCCCAAAGGGGGAGGGGAGGTATACAGTACCTCCGAGTGTGTTGAGCGTGACGAAGGTGTCCCCAAGGGGGGAGGGGAGGTATACATTACCTCCGAGGGTGTTGAGCGTGACAAAGGAGTAGGCGGCGGTGGTGGCGCCGGCGGAGTTGTGGGCGGTGATCCGCAGGCGGTACTCCGTGGCCGGCTCCAGACCCGTCAGGTGGTACACCTTGTCCGGGCTGATGTTGTTCCCCACTAAGACATACACCAGCAAATAGATTCAAAAACTTGTTTATTTCCTTTTTCTTTACAATATTAGTACATGAAAACGTTATAAACACGAAATAAAAAGTCCTTCACAGATTCTTAGAACTGTGTGTAAGACTGACTTTAAAAAACTGCTGATGCACCCACTTTCACAAAGGAAAAGGAAACTGCGCTTATTTAAATAGCTTAACAAAATTATATGTTATTAAGTTTGCGGGACAGGCAGAGAATCAAAAGATAAAAAAATTATATATCTGAATAGATAAAATGTGTTAAAAGGAAAAACATTGATTTGCAGAGGCTATAATCTAGAGTTTATATTTTTGATAAAGACAACAAGAGAAAAACACTTTGGTTTGTCTACTTGGGCATGACCTTGATTGGGCTTGCAGTAGTAAAAGTCATAGTGTCTGTTGGTAATAATAATAAATAACTTCATGTAACCTTCTGACCGTGGTCTGGTGTCAGAGTTTCCAGGGCGCACGAGTGCCTCTGCCATGACCTATCGAATACTACAGTAGCAAGGACCGAGGGCTTAACGTGCCTTCTGAAGCATGGTGGCAATCTGAGACTACACTTTCATTTGTCCTGGTCGGGAATTGAACCCGGGACTTTTGGTGGTAGGCCATTACTCTAACCACTCGGCTATGACTGCCACTCTGTTGGTCATGCAGTGTCATAAATAGCAGCAAAAAGTTTTAAAGTGTTTTTGAATTTTGTAGAAATTGTAAAACACTTGTAAAAGTTTTAAGATTCTTTATGAGGAAGTGAGAGTGTGATCGAATTACGAGCCGGGCGAAACTGTAATTTTTTTCTTTTAGATAGGGGTAGGAGTTATACTCGGACCTATTTCTGGGCTTGGGATAGCAAAATGTCGGGAAACCATGTTTTACTGACCAGCGTAGAAAAAGTCAAGACGATTTCTGAATGAAAGTTTGCCTATTCCGTAAGTGAACTCGGTGATCAGCTTCCAAATTTCCTTTGAAATTAGGTTAAAATCGAGACAGCGTATAACAGTTGTTTGGCAACTTTAGAAAGTAAATGTAGGCCTATATAGTGAACGTTTCTGCACTCCAAGTTGACAGACGATGGGTTTAGGGAATATGAGAAACCCTTTGACAGTGCTAATATTTAATTTGTTTGACACAGATAAATATCAATACTTCGTAACTAAAAGAATTACGTAAAAAATTGCTAATTCTTGTTTTTCTTTTAGATTTTTTTATATTTCTCATATAAAAATGCGATTCAAAAGAAGGTTATGTTTTGTTAAAAAGGAGAGTTTTAGTGTTCCAGGAATAGGATAAGAGGCGACAGAATAAATCGTTACGAAAAAATTTAAGATTCAAATGTATTTGTACTTCTGAAAGAGGTTACATGACGGTTGTAATTTTAGCTTTTAACGAGCGGTAAGATGGTTTTACTCGAACAAACGTAAGAATTTTTTCAGACCAATCGAAGGTTTCAATACATAAAGTGATCGATCGTATTTTCCACTTGTTAATAGATTTATTCGATAGTTGGATGAGTTCCTTATTCTTATATGTTCTCGTGTGGAATAGAAATAAACAGTATTTTTTCATTTACTATAAAATCTATTACCTGTTTCCTTTTTCTTCTTACAAAAAAGTACAACAAATTTAAATACATTACTTTGTAGATTTGTTTGTGTCATTATAAGTTTGTTATTATTTATAATTGTGTTGAATTATTGCGTACTTCGTTAAATAAAAAAGCGCAAAGTATATTAATACCAAGAGCTAAATTAAAATAGACTTTTTTTAGCACCAAATTCATGTAAAACTGTCTAAACAATCCATGTATCGAATTTTCTCTCAATCGCTGAAACTGTTATACTTATCGAAGTCTCCCCGATTATCGTCTTTTAGAGTTTCCTCACCGACAGTGTAGTCGAGAACATCAGCCAGGGCGTACTCCAGGACGAAGTACAGCATGGGGCAGCCGCCGTCGGGCCAGGCGTTGAGGCGGACAGCCACCTGGGTGGAGTTGACCACCAGCACCTGGGAGGCCACGGGGATCAGCGGCAGCGAGCCGCGGGTGCGAGTGGGCAGCGTCTGGCTAGGGCTGCCACTCCCCACCTGGCAACGCAAGGTAACACATATACTAGGGCTGCCACTCCCCACCTGGCAACGCAAGGTAACACATATACTAGGGCTGCCACTCCCCACCTTGCAACGCAAGGTAACACATATACTAGGGCTGCCACTCCCCACCTTGCAACGCAAGGTAACACATATACTAGGGCTGCCACTCCCCACCTTGCAACACAAGGTAACACATATAATAGGGCTGTCACTCCCCACCTGGCAACGCAAGGTAACATATACTAGGGCTGCATCTCCCCACCTGGAAACGCAAGGTAACACATATAATAGGGCTGCCACTCCCCACCTGGCAACGCAAGGTAACATATACTAGGGCTGCCACTCCCCACCTGGAAACGCAAGGTAACACATATACTGGGGCTGCCACTCCCCACCTGGAAACGCAAGGTAACACATATACTGGGGCTGCCACTCCCCACCTGGAAGCGCAAGGTAACACAGATACTGAGGCTACCACTCCCCACCTGGAAACGCAAGGTAACACATATACTGGGGCTGCCACTCCCCACCTGGAAATGTAAGGTAACACATGTACTGGGGCTGTCACTCCCCACCTTGCAACGCAAGGTAACACATATACTGGGGCTGTCACTCCCCACCTTGCAACGCAAGGCAACACATATACTACGGCTGCCACTCTCCACCTTGCAACGCGAGGTAACACATATACTAGGGCTGCCACTCCCCACCTGGCAAGGCAAGGTAATACATATACTAGGGCTGCCACTCCCCACCTGGAAACGCAAGGTAACACATATACTAGGGCTGCCACTCCCCACCTGGAAACGCAAGTTAACACATATACTGGGGCTGCCACTCCCCACCTTGCAACGCAAGTCAACACATATACTGGGGCTGGCACTCCCCACCTTGCAACGCAAGTTAACACATATACTGGGGCTGCCACTCCTCACCTTGCAACGCAAGTTAACACATATACTGGGGCTGCCACTCCCCACCTTGCAACGTAAGTTAACACATATACTGGGGCTGCCACTCCCCACCTTGCAACGCAAGTTAACACATATACTGGGGCTGCCACTCCCCACTTTGCAACGCAAGGTAACACATATACTAGGGCTACCACTCCCCACCTTGCAACGCAAGGTAACACATATACTAGGGCTGCCACTCCCCACCTGGAATCGCAAGGTAACACATATACTAGGGCTGCCACTCCCCACCTGGCAACGCAAGTTAACACATATACTGGGGCTGCCACTCCCCACTTGGCAACGCAAGATAATTATATGTATAGACATCGTAAATTTCTGAAAACTTTCCAAAGTGTCTTTAGATAGAGAATTGTTAATATTGGTGTTAATTGCATTTAAATTAAAAAGCAAACCGACATTTATGTTCAAAATTAGAAATTTTTTTATAATTTAATATTTTGAGGCCTTCCGCCAACTACGCTGGCGCCATCACAGTGTTTTCATCTTGTGTGCGTGCGTGCGTGCGTGTGTGTGTCATATCGTGTTTTATGATGCCATGGTCTACAGGTTTCAAAAAGCCTCACGAAATCAAATTGGGGACAAGACAAATGACCAACTCGGCATTTGACCAACTGGGTTCCCCATCACGTAGGGACGGCTAGCTCCATAGACGCCGTTTGATCACAGCTGCCAGACAGGCTCCGGCCGGCGGGGCACACAGCAGACTTGTGGATTGCTATGATGTCCGGCAGGGCACACGGGAAACTTATGGACCGAACATCAGCAGGTTCATCAGAATATTCATGAATAATAATTATTGTATTTTCTGATTGATAATGTTATGGTTTAAGCGGTTTGATGGAAATATTTAATTCGAAAAAAATACAATTACAGTAATAAAAACGATGATCTTATCTGATTTTTTACTATCGTTATTTAGGGCCTAATGATTATTTTAAAATCTAAAGTTGTGTAGACAAAAGGGGAAACAAGGAATTAATGATCACAAAAAAGAAGATAGCGACGGAAAGAGCAAAATATTACAAACTTTGCATTCAATATTTATTTATTTTATAGGAGAATTATTTATTTTCTATATTTATTTTTATCGAGGTGGTGAAGTGGCAGATTTGATGTTGTCAGCTGAGGGGCAATTTTAGATGTGTTCTTATGGTCAAGGAACAAATTTGATTGCAATTTTTCACTGGAAACAATTATTGTTGTTGGTTAAAGAGAAAATTTAATGAACAAAAGGTTACTCTACCAAGAAATACTATAAACAACATCCTATGATATACTTTTATATTTCCCCCCAGCTCATAACACACAATGCAAAGGTTCCATAAGGGCAGTTCAATAGGCCTAAAGATAATTGGAACTATTGGAAACCCTCATAGAAGTCCCTCGGGTTTGAGTTATAAAAATATATCCAGAAAGATTATTGTAAAGTGTTAACTTTAAGTAGGCTATTTTTTATCGCAAATAATTGCCTCATTGTAATTAAGGGGTTAGGTACTAGCAAAAGTACTTCTGTTGCTTTTCAGTAAATTTTAAGTCTAACCAACAGTAGCCTATATATCAACTTATGATCACAGAAGGCCTAGTTATAGAAATACAGTGACCAGACCTCAGTAACTTCTCGATGGTTTTAATACAAAGTAAATTTTCTTTTCTACGGGTAGATTAACCATACGATAACAAATTGAAGCTGTGAAGATTCAAAAATCTTGTTCCCGCCCTAAAGATTGAAATCTGTGCTAAAGCATATGAAAACGCGGTGGATCAGTGGTCAACACTCTTGGCCAATTGATTCGAGGTCCCGGGATCGATTCCCGCCTCACCACGAAATTTTTACATAGTAATCGGCACAAAGAATTTTTTTGGGTGTAAGTAAGTAAATGACTCCACAATAAATTAAATTGAACTTAAATTTCAACCTTAATAAGATTCGTTGAAGCCTCCATAATTTTTACTTTCCTTCTTTCAATTAATTTATCAACTAATTATTACATTAAAATTCCATAAATGAATTTCAAACCTACATTATTGAAGTCGTACGATTTGAGTAAGTGAACGCTGAAAAGCCGGTAGGCCTACTTAAGAATTTAAATCATCCATTAACTTCGGACATCAAGAAAAACTGTAGGCCTTATATTATTTTATTAATTCAGTAAACCCTTGTACATAAACAACTAAATATAAGTAATATTTTGGTGATTTTATTAACAAAGAAATATTTTTAAAGAGAATATATTGATTATGTAACCGTTAACTTAACCGAATACAGATTTCTTATTGCCTTCGAAAATCTCAATTACCCTAATTCAAAACATTTATCTATTGATCATAACGTTAATAATTATAGGCCTAAGTCAAAATGTTGTTATCATTCACCGCCAAAAACCCGGTGAGCCTAACTTAAATGGATTGATAGTATTAAGGCATTCATTAAGATCATTCCTCAAAACCAAAGTCTACATGGCTTATTATGGTTCAGAGTGCCTACAAATGCCTTTAAGACTGAGACTTAGCTCGGGGATGCGTATTTAAAGGGTGGGCATTAACTGCGCGAACTGACCTCAGTCAGGTAGTCGGGTATTCCTGAACAGCGTGAACTACTCCAGGTAGCCACCAGATACGTTCCTTAACTGCGCGAAGTGGCGGCCCTCTTTGACTGTAGAATTCTTAGATGTGAGCATTTAAGAATCTGCCAAAGCCCAAGTCATCTGCAGAGAGTGCATTCATTACGGATTTGATGTTCTAATAAAAAAAAAAGGAAAAAAGTGCTCAACAATTAAGTTTCGAACTGGGGTAGCGTATATAGGCCCTAAGTTTGTAATGAAAATACATTAAAATGTACAGAACATATTAATGAAAATAAAATGCACCTTTTTGGGGATTAGGAAAATATCATGGCTTCAAGACGGCGTCCAAAGTGCAAGTTATTCAATCGAATGCGTTAAAAATAACATAGCAGTATGGGGTTTTATAAAGTATTGTCGTAGTTTTCACAATAAATTACTCTGAACGGAAAAAAGCAAACCGTATTTTCAAATTAAATCCCGTTACTGAAAAATTAATAACATTTTTCAATTAATATTAATTTTCGAGTTTCGTACCTTTTGTTTCTGTGGTCCCATGATTTCGGTAAAGAGGTAATTAATATCATATTATGTGTATGTTCCCTGAAAGAAAATGTTAATCTTCAAAATGGTTTTCTGTGAAGTCATATTGATACGAGTACAATAAATAAAGTGTAAATAGGACCAAGGAAGGTACTGCAATAAAAATTCAGAAATTTAAAAACACACTTATATCTTGATTTAAAAAATAACGTTGTAATCACAATCATAATCAATGCATCTACACAAGATAGATTTTGCTCGAAACGCACTTTACAAATTGCAATCTGTCAATAATGGTTTGCGGTATGATGACACGTAAACAAGGACATTACTTCTGCTGGCAACTCACTCGGGTACGTACAAACTCGCCAACATTTTTGGGACTGTTTCTAATATACAAACTCGCCAACTCTTAATTATTTGCAAGGGGTACGTACAAACTCGCCAACATTTTTGGGACTGTTTCTAATATACAAACTCGCCAACTTTTAATTATGTGCAAGAACTAGGGTCAGGAATCCGGCCGGCCACATACAAACTCGCCAACCTTTGACCGCGGGCAGGTACCTCTCCCTCTTCCCCTCCCCCGGCCCGGTGACAATTTGTTAGCCGGACCTCTGCGTACATACCTCCGCTACTGCACCTGCACTCAAGTCTATATTCATTAAGAATTACACTACTTAATTGCTACTTAACGACTGTATTCTATAGCATTAGAATTACCTGTAGTTCAAGCAAGTCAAATACAAATTTTAGTCAAATTAACTATAATTAAATAAATATTAAGCATATGGAACATGTTGGTTTTAAAACCTTCATGGTAATAAACGTTTAAAACCATATAAGAGGACGATAAATACAGTACATCATATTTACTACTAATTGCCACATATTAAAGACACCGATGAAACTGTTGCAAGGTGACTAGTCGTTTATTTTCGTTGATTTTGCAGCAGTAATCTTCACTTTTCGTTTTGCGCTGGGACTCATTTTGCAAAATTAACAACAATCGACGACCAGACACCTTCCAGTTTCATCGGCGTCTTAACATGGGGTAATTCATAGTAAATATGCTGTACTGTTTTTATCTGGTGGGTATTAACGTCCGCACTATTGAATACTACGTTCATAGGACCGTCCTCATAATTAGATCAGTTCGTAAAACTGTTAACCGAGGAAATTATGGTTCGGATTCCACGTTAAAATGTAGGTCCCTTAGTTGTCATTGGCTGTTGGGCTATTAATTAACAGTCCTGTCGAAGGAACATGTCGGCCTTAGTCAGTACCAAGACTACAAGAACGCGCCACTATCATCCTTCACTCATCTGTTCATTCTGTTAAAATACCTACCTGGGTAGGTCGCCATTTCAAGTAATGTATCTAATGTATCTAACGTTTTAAAACCAACATGTTCCAAATGGTTAGTAATCATTTAATTATAATTATTTTGACTAAAATTTGTATTTGACTTGCTTGAACTACAGGTGATTTCAATGCTACAGAATACAGTCGTCAAGTAGCAATGTTAAGTATAATTCTTAATAAATATAGACTTGAATGCAGGTGCAGAAGTGGAGGTATGTACGCAGGGGTCCCGGCTAACAAATTGTCACTGAGCCGGGGGAGGGGAAGAGGGAGAGGCTTCCCTGCTCACGGTCAAAAGTTGGCGAGTTTGAATGTGGCCGGCCGGATTCCTGACCCTAGTTTTTGCACCTAATTAAAAGTTGGCGAGTTTGTATATAAGAAACCGTCCCAAAAATGTTGGCGAGTTTGTATGCAGCCAACTCACTCCTACCTGGCGTGGACCTCGCACAGCTAAGGAACATTTTTTGGGACCCTTAGAGGGATTAGAGCAGTTAAGGAACTCTTTCGCGCAGTTAATGCGCGACCTATTTAAACAGAACTACTACAGCAAGATACAAAATACCAGACTTATAAGTTTATAGATACGCCGACTATTTCAATAATTAGCTATCTTTTCTAACGATTCTCCGAATTTTAACACATTTTATTAAACAAAAACTTGGATTACGAAACATAACATATTATTACAAATTAACTTGGATTTATATAAGCCGAATCGAAGGTTTCCATCGTGTCAATTCTATTCTGTCATCGAGTTGGCAACAGCAACGTCGTGAGTGAGTTCGTTTATCATCTGGATGGTGATGAATGAATGAAATAAACAACAACCAATAGCGGTCGACGTTCGACGATAGTGTCGAGCGGTGTGCTCTGATTGGTCAAGCGCTGCGTCACAGTGATGGAGAGAGCCTGTTGGCCAAACGCTCTGTACTAGCGTCTAAGGGCGAGAGATCATGCCGTGATGGGGAACCCCGGTCGGCCCAGTTGGTCAAACGCCGAATCGGTCAAATGCATGGATCCCATAAAATTTTACAAATGGCACCTATTTTTTTTTAATTTTCGAATTTCATCCATAGCGGTCAACTTTAGAAGGGTCTGTACACTTTTGTTCATCAGAAGCTTACTAATTATTTTAGAATAGGGCGTGTTGTATGCTAGAGGACAGGCTAGAGGCTGTATCTATCAAAAAGTATTTCATTGTGTCTAAACTGTTTTGAATACTTAGTGTATCAGTTCTTAAACTACTTAGAATTAGAATGTAAAGTCAGGCATCTGTTTTAAAGGTTAAACTGATTTTAAGGGACAATTATTGAGAGATACCTTAATCCTTTATTTCGTACCGAAAAGTAATTTTTTTAAAGCCACAATTCAACTGATACGACGAGTACAACAGTTGACTTGCATAAATTGCTGTTCCAGTTATCATTTAAAACAGAATTTCATTCGTCAGATAAATTAAATAAATATGTAACCATATGAAGTAAAGCGATAAACGTGATCCGATAACTGTTTCCCTTCGGGCAAACAATGACTTGCTCGAGATAGATGAGATTTAGAATTTCATTATAAATCTTTATGAGTGAGTTATTTTCGGTGAAGAAGGACTATTAATATATTTATGTTCAAAATTCGAAAAAAAATTTATAATTTAATATTTTGAGGCCTTCCGCCAACTATGCTAGCGCCTCAGTTTGGCTGCCAAAACGCTGAGTACGTGCTTGGCCAAACATGAGATATGCGACCGGCTCAACTTATTAAAAATTCGCAGCCAAAGTAATCGCAAAATAGGATATTGTTACAGCGTTATTAAGACTAGGGAATTTGATGTTACTCATGCGCACGTCGGTATAGCGCCAGTACAACGATTAATTTTCAGCTTGCGGGAGTAAATTGTAGAACTATGGTGTGCAATGGCTCTACTCGATAAGCGTCAAACACGTAAAGAGTGTGCTGTAGAGCATACCATATCCAGTTCATGTCCCTCCGCGTTCCATACTTATCTGTTCGGTCGTCAACTGTAATATTTAATAAATCTGAGACATAGAATTATGGTTTTATGACTTCTAATGATCTATATCGTTTACCGAACATAAGGGATGTACTGTTTTCGTTTGTATCCCTTACTGTCAAGTCCGTATTCATTGAAACACGCTGGTTTTTATAACAGAAACATCACCGAGTTAAAAGGTGATGTCAAGTTAAAGGCGTCTTACATATAATGTTAACTTTACATCTGTCATATTTATAACAATACTTTAATCGAGTTTATCAAGATCGGATAGTATTTTAGGAACGCTTTTTATAAACTCGAGTTTATTTGAAGATAAACAAAGAGAGCAAAGCGTGACAGCGTCAATAGTTTTTAATCGCAGCGGGAGCCGGGGGCGAAGCAGTAACGAAATCACGTTCTTCTCATTAGAACGAGTGTTGTTAGCGGGTACCCCCACTTCCCCCGTCAGTCGAGGGGACTCCCGCTTTTATATAATATTCCGAGTAGACCGTTCTCTTACGCTAAATCGCCCGTCACAGAAAATTGGTTATCGAACGTTAGATTTATTTCTTCAATCATTTATGTATAAGTGAGTCGGAGGCGCATTCGTAGCGCGCCGGACCTCGGAACTTTGGCAGCAGCATCATGGTTTCGAGACCCGTCGCCGCCAGTATCTTTAAACAGTACTATTCGTTCTTTTACTTCACCGACTCACTCCTCGCTATGCTTGTTAACATCCACGTACATATCAATAGTCGATGTGGGCGGGGCAAAGGCCATGCGAAAAGAGGCAGCCAACCTCTCTATAAGGAAAAAAGGTACTCGATTTTTATATAAAATAACTGTTGAAACATGCAGCACAAAATAGAAGTTTAAACTTATTTGTTGTCAAAACTGCAAAAAAAGTCTACATCAAATGATATAGTTTATGATATGCCGCGTTAACATACTTATTTCGGTCCCTAAACTTTAAATATAACTATTGCCATTGCCATTGTAAATTTATATACATCCGGCCTATTTCCTCCAATCTGGTATTTATTTTCCCGACGTTTCGAAACAGTGGCTTTACCATATTATAAGTAATATAGGTACGAGTTCTGTAAATATTCATTTGTCATCCGACATTTACAAATAATTTAATACATATTTGAAAGCTCCAAACATGGTACACAGCTCCGATGAAGGAAGCCACAGTTATTCAGAAACTTTATAAAAAATACAAAATTAAAGAACACTGTAAATATAAAAACAGTTAAATTACACCCTAAAGATGGCAGCTAATGTTCCACCCCAAGGTGAAAGTAAAAGGAGTAATTTTTCCTTACAATGATTTTTTTAACATCCTATGGTGTCATGTGAGCAGTGTGGTTGTTGTCCTACTCCTTTTGAGGCGAAACAGTATTTCAGGATAAATCAGAATATAATTTAAAAATTAGCATTTTAATGTGACATTTTTATTAAAATATAAATATTTACTTATTTATTTAAATAAAAATTTTTGTTTTTAATTATTTTATCTTAAAAACTAATGATCTCTGAGCCACTGTCCTCTCGACCGCCCCGATTATTAATGTTTATGGATGAAATGTTAATTCTTAGTATATAAATTCAGCAGAATGACGAGACGTGGAACAATTTAGAACTATTATGTGCTGCCCATATCTGGTCTGAATATATATATTTATAACTAGCAATATTGTGTTCAAAGCATTTTAAATGATTAAAGTTAATTTCGAAGTACTTAAAAAGTTTAGTCTTTTAAGTTCTTGTAAATTCAATTACAAATTATTTAACCGCATTATTTCAAACCATTGTAATTGATTTCGCAATTCGATAGGCCTACATATTTTATAAATGTGAATAGTATATCAACACATTTAAGATGATTGTAAAGTACTTTACAATAATTCAAATGGTTTGATTTGTATGGATATATATATATATATATATATATATATATATAGTATACTCATTTAAAAATCTATGTTTACGATTTTAAAACATTTTAAATAATTTTATTGGGTTACTTGCGCTAGAACGTTTTTATTAGTTAATTTGGTGTCCGTACGCGTGGGGAGCATAATTACTCTAAGTAAACAGTACTATTATACCTGTATTTCGTTCTGTTCTTAATCTACAAACGATATTCTTCTTTCGGGTGCAAAATATCTCACCCATAGCGGTGTGCGTCTTCAAAAAAGGTGTTTATAAATACATTCTATATATTTAAACCCCAATTCCACCTCAAAGAGTATAGTGCCACTTTTAGAGTGCTGACAAACACCAGAAAGGTGCAATGACCTAACATCACGCATTGAATGAGAAGTATTTACTCATAATGGTAACTCTTTCCGCCTTCGACGGTGTTATAGCACACCACCTGAGTGAATGAAAGAAACGTTTGTTACAAAAAAATGCACTACTTTTTCATATAAAATTAAAGAGCACATAAAAGTATAGTTTAGATGAAAAAAATTTTCAAGATTTTATTACAAATTATATTAGTTGCTGAAAAAATAGTCTTAATGGAATCAGCAGACACAGACAAATCGTCCGTGCGATTTCTGCGGTGTTTCAGAAAGAAATATTTTAAGTTTGATATAGAATGAATGAAATCAAGAGCCAAAATGTAATTAATGAAGTTGTAATTAAGAAATTGATCGAGCAAAGCTAAAATATTAGAGAAAAAGTAATGCATGGAGAAAATGGTATTATTGAAAAACTATTGGTATGGATACAGTTTGTGCTTTTTAACTAGTTATATTTTATAACGATCTGATATATAAGTAATCGAATCACGAAGTGGCTGGGACGAAGTCGGAGCACCAGCCGGATGGAGATGGTCTTGGTCAAAGGTCAGTCAAGGATCAGGTTTGGCGCGCCGGTGACCTGCCGTTATATTCCGGTCCGCTTAAAGTCAGTAGCCATTATTTTACGTGAACTTTTAAATACGTTAAGAGAGGGCGAGTCAAATATATTTAATTCGGGAAAGTTTGTATGAATATGTCGAGAAAAATATGAACAATAAAAAGGGGTTTGTCGTAAAAAATGTATAGTTTAGTTGTAAAATAGCAATTGTGACTCTAGACGAATACTATGTGAATGTAAAATTTTCTAAAAAAATGCTAGTGAAGTTTTTTTTTACTTTAGTGTTTAATAAAAGTTGCCGAATAGAAAGATAAAATGTTTCACGAAACAAAACGTCGGTCGGGAATCGCTTAGTTTTACCAAATCCCATTTTCAAAATTGATTTTTGCGCAAAATTGAGAGGTTTGAGAACACCTTTCAAGCATTAGCCCAGAGCTACAATCCCAAAATACAGCAAATACTGATTATAAGTAAAATAAGCCAATTTGATGTTTCCCTAATTGTTAAACTTATATTCATTTCTTTAAGAGTAGTCGACAGTCAATGAAATAACTTTATCAATAGTTTAACAAGTGCATTGCAACAAGTTTGAAAATTGTTACAAGAGTGAGTTTTAAGGTTTTGAAGAATACAATCAGTGGTTTTACTGATGGAAGTCGACAAAAATTTTGTTTTAATATGTTTAGGGATAAAGTATTTTGATCTAACCACTTTTTTACAATCATGAGATCATGTTTTGCTTTTCACGCACCTCCAGCTAAGTCTCTCTCTGAAGAAAAATAAACGGACCATCTGCAAGTAAAAGTAATTTACCAAAAATATTTGAAGTCGATGATATATTATTTATTTAAATTCCAAATAATACAGGCCCAAGAACACTGCCTTACATAGCAATTTTACTCCGTATTATACTTATATCATAAATCTTCCAAAAATATCATCACTATGTATACCTATATACTATATTACTAACGTTCATTGACTGTTAGTCTACTTTTGATTACAAACGCGATTGAATACCATGATATATTATAAACACATGATACAAAATATGAATAAAAAAATTTAAGGAAATGGATAAGAAAGAGTTATATTCTTTCATTTCGCATATGGATTAATTATGAACTACTATTTTATCAATATCGATTTATAAATAAATTCATAGATTTTAAAAACATTAGGGATCAAGCGGACTAGTCAGCTTTGTAATCATATTAATTTCGACATTTTTACCGATAGCACGTAAAAATGCTAGGATGCTTAGGATGCAGAATACATCAAGTGGGAAATAATGATGGCTATAACAGGAATTGAAGCGGATTCAAACAGCCTAAATGCTCCAATTTAAAACAAACACATGCCAATTAAATGGTTATCAAGCATGTTTAGTTAAATATATGTTTAAGTGTCCATTTATTTATGAAGTTGATTCGCAATACTGTATTCTATGGGAGCGAGTGTAACTGTAAATGCACAGAATATGTCAGTTTAATTGACCACTATATTTGTTTTAAATTACCTTTCCGTATCCAATCAAAATATTAGCCTAATATATTTACTAAAAATATAATTTACTAATTTTCAAAAGAAAAGGTACAATCGGATAGTATTTGGATTGGAGGCGGACAAAATAATTTAAAACCAATGTAGTTATCCAACCAATCCAGGGGAAAAAATAACCCAAAAGTGAATAATTGATCCACCGTATTTGCAAAACAATTTTTCCGTGAATATTCTTGAAAGATTTTACCTTAGATAATATTTATAATTATAACGCTTATTATTATTACTGGTCTTTTAACACACCTCTAGTGGAGTCATCGTATGTGGCGACTTTCACGCCAAATAAATGGAATGGGGTGAGTTCTCAACCAACACTCGATGGATCATCTCACTTGAGCTGTTGAGTTTTTAAAAGCGTTCAGTAGTTTAAGAAACACAACACTTATGAACAGATTAAGCGAAACACGAAAGGAACAGATTCAGATAGCCGAGTAGCATTTTATTTTAGGTTTGCTATCATGTTTCACGTTAATATTTATTTTCTACAGGATAGTAAAATCGTAAAAGGGGGAAAAATAAAACATATCAAACGTTGAACTTATGTGTTTAAACTTTTTTCATGCCTCATTGATGTGTTTTACATAATTTGCAAACGAATATGTGTTTTTGAAATCTTACGATCTCATTTGGGTGAATCAATAGTTGGAGTCTAAATATGAGTCTTCAACATCGAGAACAATAACAAACTACCAAAAAAGATCATTGCCATTAAGCTAGTGTATTTATTTACTATATAGTATTATTAAAAAAAGTTATCAATGTTTTTTTTCCAAAAATATCATCACTATGTACCTATATACTATATTACTAACGTTCATTGACTGTTAATCTACTTTTGATTACAAACGCGATTGAATACCATGATATATTATAAACACATGATACAAAATATGAATAAAAAAATTTAAGGAAATGGATAAGAAAGAGTTATATTCTTTCATTTTGCATATGGATTAATTATGAACTACTATTTTATCAATAGTACGCCTTATATGTTTAGGGACCTAGGTTTAAATGACCTAAAGTTTCAAGGTCATTTAAAACTTTTACAAAACCTATCATGTGGTTACTCAAGTTACGTGGAATAAAAAAACAAACAAAAATGTTCAGTAACATTTTTTGATAAAACCAACGGTCATATCAATATGACCTACCCTGTTGAAAGCGGTAAGGAAGACATGGTAGAGGGTGCCGCAGCGGAGGTTACCGAGGGCGTAAGTGTTGAGGCTCCCCTCCACCCGAAGCTCCTCCCACTCCCCGTTGTCGGCCTTGAGGTGGATGACGAAGCCCTTGGTGGGGCTCCCACCGTCATCCCCCAGCTTCCACTGGAGCTGCAGCGAGTGCGCCGTGCTGCCCGTGATGAGGAGCAAGGGCGCTGCTGGTGGCACTAGGACAGAGAGGAAGATTACTCCAACAACTGAAAGGAGAAGCCAAACCATCCTAATACACTGTGGTACAGGGAAGAAGCACGATTTGCCGGGGGGGGGCTCGCCATTTTTGCCAGGGGGGGGGCTCCCCATTTTTGCCGGGGGGGGGGTTACTAAAATGCTCCAAACCTATCATGCGGGTACTCAGATTACGCGGAATGAAAAGACAAACAAAAAAGGTCCAGTAACATTTTTCAAAAAAAACCAACGGTATAGAAGTTATAACACAAAAACTAAAGTTTCATATAGCGCAAAAAAAGTTTCAAGGTTATTTAAAACTATTACAAAAGCTATCATGTGAGCACTCAAATTACGCGGAATAAAAAAAGACAAACAAAAAGTTCCGGTAATATTTTTCGATAAAACCAACGGTATAGAAGTTATAACGCAAAAACTAAAGTTTCAAGGTAATTTAAAACTTTTACAAAACCTATCGTGCGGGTACTCAAATTATGCGGAATGACAAGACGAACAAAACAGGTCCAGTAACATTTTTGATAAAACCAACAGTATAGAAGTTATAACACGAAAACTTATGTTTTAAGATCGTCCAGGTTATAACACGAAACCTGGCCGTCCAGGTTACAAAATTGCTCCAAAACTATCATGCGGGTACTTAAATTATGCGGAATTAAAAGACAAACAATAAAGTTCGAAAAAATGTTTTGATAAAACCAACGGTATATAAATTATAACGGAAAACTAAGGTTTCAAGGTCATTTAAAACTTTTACAAAACCTATCATGTGGTTACTCAAGTTACGTGGAATAAGAAAACAAACAAAAATGTTCAGTAACATTTTTTGATAAAACCAACGGTATAAAAGTTATAACGCAAAAACTTAAGTTTTAAGATCGTCCAGGTTATAACACGAAACCTGGCCATTCAGGTTAAAAATTGCTCCAAAACTATCATGCGGGTACTTAAATTATGCGGAATTAAAAGACAAACAATAAAGTTCAATAACATTTTTTGATAAAACTAACAGTATATAAGTTATAACGCAAAACTAAAGTTTTAAGGTCATTTAAAACTTTTACAAAACCTATCATATAAATACTCTATTACGCGGAATAAAAAGACAAACAAAAAATGTCCAGTAACATTTTTCGATAAAACCAACGGTATAGAAGTTATAACGCGAAAATTTAAGTTTTAAGGTCATTTTGTAACAACCACTGGCCGTCCAGGTTACAAAATTGCTCCAAAACTATTATGCTGGTACTCAAATTACGCGGAATAAAAAAGACAAACAAAAAGATCGTAACATTTTTTGATAAAACCAACGGTATAGAAGTTATAATGCGAAAACTAAAGTTTCAAGGTAATTTAAAACTTTTACAAAATATTGTTGGTTTCATAACAAATGTTACCGAAGCTTGTTTGTCTCATAATTTTGTATAATTTAAGTACTCACAAAATAAGGTTTGGAAACTTATAAAGTAAAATATAAAATGTTGGAAAATACTTTTTTTTAGTTTTTGCGTTATAACTTCTATACCGTTGGTTTTATCAAAAAATGTAACTGGACCTGTTTTGTTCGTCTTTTTACTCCGCATAATTTGAGTATCTGCATGATAGGTTTGGAGCAATTTTGTAACAGCCACAGCCACCGTGAGTGTCGACACTGCTCAAAAGTCGAACGGCGACGAGATCAAGTGGGGAGCTCTTCATGTTTGCCGGGGGGCTCCCCATTTTTGCCGGGGGAGGGCTCCCCATTTTTGCCGGGGGGGCTCCCCATTTTTTGCCGGGGGGCTCCCCATTTTTGCCGGGGGGGTTACAAAATTGCTCCAAAGCTATTGTGTGGGTACTCAAATTACGCGGAATGAAAAGACAAACAAAAGGGTCCAGTAAAATTTTTTCGATAAAACCAACGGTATAGAATTTATAACGCAAAAACTAAAGTTTCCAGGTCATTTAAAACTTTTTCAAAACCTATCGTGCAGGTTCTCAAATTACATGGAATAAAAAGACAAACAAAAAATGTCCAGTAACATTTTTCGATAAAACCAACGGTATAGAAGTTATAACGCGAAAATTTAAGTTTTAAGGTCATTTTGTAACAACCACTGGCCGTCCAGGTTACAAAATTGCTCCAAAACTATTATGCTGGTACTCAAATTACGCGGAATAAAAAAGACAAACAAAAAGATCGTAACATTTTTTGATAAAACCAACGGTATAGAAGTTATAATGCGAAAACTAAAGTTTCAAGGTAATTTAAAACTTTTACAAAATATTGTTGGTTTCATAACAAATGTTACCGAAGCTTGTTTGTCTCATAATTTTGTATAATTTAAGTACTCACAAAATAAGGTTTGGAAACTTATAAAGTAAAATATAAAATGTTGGAAAATACTTTTTTTTAGTTTTTGCGTTTATAACTTCTATACCGTTGGTTTTATCAAAAAATGTAACTGGACCTGTTTTGTTCGTCTTTTTACTCCGCATAATTTGAGTATCTGCATGATAGGTTTGGAGCAATTTTGTAACAGCCACAGCCACCGTGAGTGTCGACGCTGCTCAAAAGTCGAACGGCGACGAGATCAAGTGGGGAGCTCTTCATGTTTGCCGGGGGGCTCCCCATTTTTGCCGGGGGAGGGCTCCCCATTTTTGCCGGGGGGGCTCCCCATTTTTTGCCGGTGGGCTCCCCATTTTTGCCGGGGGGGTTACAAAATTGCTCCAAAGCTATTGTGTGGGTACTCAAATTACGCGGAATGAAAAGACAAACAAAAGGGTCCAGTAACATTTTTTCGATAAAACCAACGGTATAGAATTTATAACGCAAAAACTAAAGTTTCCAGGTCATTTAAAACTTTTTCAAAACCTATCGTGCAGGTTCTCAAATTACATGGAATAAAAAGACAAACAAAAGGGTCCAGTAACATTTTTTGATATAACCAACGGTGTAGAAGTTATTACGCAAAAACTAAAAAAATAATTTTTCATTATCACTAAGCCAGTTTTCTATTCCTGGTGACCTCGCACGCTTCCGATATTAACCAGTTGGCAATACAAGTGGTCGACCTTGTTGCTTCACACAGTGTACACTCAACAGCTCATTCCCTGCTTTGGATAAATGATTTTCGCCAGTCTGCTTCCTGCCAGGGCCGCGGTCGGGTACAGTTGGCCTACTGCAATGTTTGTATATTTGTACTGTGTTAAATGTGTTTGTGTATTGTGCGTGTTAACTGTTGTGTCCTGACGACTCCGACCCGGATGAACGTTTTTTAAACCGCTTTGTAATGGAGTTATTACTTCGAAACATGTACTGGATTCATTTACTATTTGAACTGTTGGACGTTGAGGTATGTTAACCTATTCTACTCTGCCCATAATTTTGTATAATTTAAGTACTCACAAAATAGGGTTTGGAAACTTATAAAGTGAAATATATGTAAATGTTGGACTTTTTTTTTAGTTTTTGCGTTATAACTTCTATAACGTTGGTTTTATTGGAAAATGTTAATGGACCTTTTTGTTTGTCTTTTCATTCCATGTAATTTGAGAACCCGCACGATAGGTTTTGTAAAAGTTTTAAATGACCTTGAAACTTAATTTTTTGCGTTATAACGTTTATGCCGTTGGATTTATCGAAAAATGTTACTGGACCTTTATTGTTTGTCTTTTCATTCCGCGTAATTTGAGTACCCGCACAATAGGTTTAGAATAATTTTGCAAAATGGGGAGCCCCCCACTTGATCTCGTCGCCGTTCGACTTTTGAGCTGCGTCGACGTACACGGTGGCAGTGGATATAGCAAAAATGCTCTAAATCTATCGTGCGGGTACTCAAATTACGCGGAATAAAAAGGCAAACAAAAAAGGTCCGGTAACATTTTTCGATAAAACCAAAGGTATAAAAGTTATAGCGCAAAAACTGAAAAACAATTCTTTTTAAATCATATTTTTCTTTATATGTTTCCAAATCCTATCATGTAGGTATTCAGAATACGCAGAATGAAAAGACAAACAAAAAAGGTTCGGTAACATTTTTTAATAAAACCAACGGTTTAAAAGTTTTAATGCAAAAACTAAAAAATATTTTTTGTACATCCTATTTTACTTGATATGTTTCCAAACTTTATTATGTGGGTACTTAAATTACGCTAAATAATTAGGCAAACAAAAACTTTCGGTAACATTTGTTATTTAACCAACAGTGTAAAAGTTATAACACAAAAACTGATTTTACATCTTTAACATTTAAACCAATTTTATATTTAATCGCAACTGTAGTTTAGTTTGCATTTCTTCAACTAAATATTTTAACTAAGTATTAAGGCGATACAATAAAGTAGCATCTTTAAAAATATTGTAACTTGTACAAAATTAAATAAGTATTCTAAAACTATATTTTATTGCAAAAATGTTTTAACCCAAAGTTTAAGAGAACAATTGTTTAGTACTGAGATGTTAACCCTACAACACCTACTTTACAACTAACACTACATATCCAAAAATTGCGAGGAGTCTTTCATGGTGGTGGGGAAGGCAGGTGTGCAGCAGATGTTCCGTCCTGCACATGCCATTTCAAGGGAGGTCGCTGAGCTACCACCGACACATCAGTTTGCTGGTAGGACTCGCAGAGTAAACATCTAAATAAATATGAGTTCTGTTTTATATGTTTCTTTTATTAAAGATGGACTTTGCATTGAAACGCAAAGTTTCACTATTGATGCAGATCCTGTACAACAAATTTTAGTACATCCTCCAGAAAATTATGATTCCATCTACATTTCGGTGCATGAACCTATTGACCCCCCACCACCAACAACTGCCGACACGGAGTAGGACAGCGGCTACCACACGTCATTAAAGCTCCAGCTCTTCACCCGAGTACACATGGACTCTGAGCTTCAAGATAATACTGTTTCTTCTACATCTACACAAACTTCCGAACAATTACCTACTACAAATGAAACTACTACAAGTCTACAAGTAAATGAAATTTCATCAACTGTTAGTTCTGATGCGCAAGCAATAATGTTATCATTAATTGGTTTCGACTAAAAATTCAACAATGGAGGAAGAAAGAAATTCGCTACTTTACAACTTGGTTTTTGTGAACCCGTCGAAATTTGTTATTTGCTTACTTTCATTTTTATGTGGTTACAATTTTTTTTACCTTGTTCAGGAAATGCTAATAGATAAAGAAGAAGAACATTCGCTATATTATAAAGTTTATGTTTATGTAATTGCATCTTTATTTGGACACTTTGTAGCAGGATATTTTCTTGTTAACTTGTCAATTCCATTTTTACATGGTATTTTAATGGAAATGAAAATCAACAAAACAACAATTAAGAAACAGTTTGTAAAAAGAAACAAAAATTATCTTGCATTTTTGGATTTTCCAAAAATGCAAGATTATTTTTAAAAACATCCCCGGCCGACCTTGACCCACTTCCGGACATTTAAAATTTAAATACCCAGCGCAGCCGGGCATTTAAACTTTAAATCCCAACCCCTACACGTCACAGCTACGTCACAGCCTGTGACGTCACTTCCGGTCACGTGACCGGAAGTAGCTGTCAAAAAGTTTGATTGGGCCAGAAACGCCACTTGCCCACTACTCACCATGATTCATTCTTACTCTGAACCTGCCTTTCTTACTAAGCCTTATGAATATTGATGCAAAAGGAACTATCAATCCATCCCCTTAATTCATTAGTAACTGAGATATTTCCTAACAACTCAGATTAGGCAAAGATACCCTACTAATCAATTAGTAAGCCAGGTTAATAGTCAGCGAGACCAGAAACATAATAGAGGGGACATCTATATCTCCGTAGCATTGATTGTTGTGAAGCCGGTCCGCGGCCCGACTGTGGGCAACAGCCACGGATCGTCGCTCAAAACGCTACAAAATTTTAATGCGCGCTTTTCAAATAAACTGCGGTTAGAGGCACTTGCAATCAACTAAAAATTACCAAATTTGGCAGAGAGAATGTCTGTTAGTGCTGCTCACTAACGGTATGATTTTTAAGTCGACAAAAATTATACTGTAATTGCAATAAGTAATTAAATAATTGAAAATGAATTAAATTTATATTCATGACATGAAAAAGTTAGTAAGCGACGAAATTTTTTATTTTTTGGTCAGGAAATTTTTGATTGTTACCACGTTTTAGAAAATTAGTTGAAACGTAACATATATATTTTTGAAAACTCTACGACTAGCCGTCAACGAGAAAATCCAGGTTGAAGATAAAAAAATTTCCTCGGCGCTCGGGATAGGCAGACGCCGCCGCCGCGCGCCACAACGCAATCCGATAACTATTTGATTAAATGTTTTATATGCTGATGTTCACTTTTATCAACCACTTTTCGTGTTTTAATATTTATTTTTCTAGATAGTTATTATATTTACGTTCATATTTTACATTTTATAATCTATTGTTAGTACTATTACTGTAAGACCCCAAAATAGCCAACACCTAAGTTGTATTACATTTCACTTCAAATTATTAATTATCAGACATCAAAGTTTATTTTTCAGGGCAGAGGACAATTTTTGATTCTGAAAATTTTTATTTCCATTTTGCTAAGATCGCCCGATAATTTTAATTCTAAGTTGAAATTGTTCAACGTGAAGTTTTGTGTTTTTGCTGGTTTGCCGTTTTATCATGGAACCTTTTCAAATTATTCATAAAGCAAACCGGGCGTTTTGTCAGCATTTACCGGGACCCCTGCATAAATTTCAAAGATTTCAAGTTGCAAAAAGTATGTTTTGGCGCCAAACTGTCAGCCCCCGGGGAGTCTTATAGAATTAATGAAAAATTGGGTTTAATTTTATTTCCTCACTAGTGGCATATAACATGACTCTTAAGGAAGGATTTACGTACTAACTTCCTCAAAAACCTAAGGGAAGAAATAATTATGGGCCTTGGGGCCCCTGAATGTAAAATATGACCCTGCTTATAAAAACAAATTAAATACAAGTGACCAAGGGACTCCTGAAAAAATATTTTTAAAGTTTTACGACTAAAACTTTTTTGGTTTTCTCATCTGTATTTTGTATGCTGTGTCTTTCAGGAACACCACTAATGAGTCTTCACTATTTTTTTTATCGTTGAGAATATTTCTGACTTATTTTCATGACACTTGGTATCTTCCGAATCACCTGAATATCAATTTTTTTAAAGTCAGTCTCTATCAAACGCTGGTTCCGATTAATTTCTTTCATTTTCATTGATAAAATGAAAAATCAGTGAACAAACAAAGCTAGGAGGCATATTAGAAAATAATAAGATATATTCTTGAAAAACCCTATCAAAAGTATTTTTTCTGGATGAAGAGGGTTTCGCATACCACTTTTATTAACGTTCAAGATTGTGTAAGTAAATATAAAAAACTAAACTATTCTTTTTGGAGTCTCTTGGTCACTTGTATTTAATTTGGTTGTATGAGCAGGGTCATATTTTACATGTGGGCGGCACTAGGCCCAATTTTTTCCGACCTTAAGTTTTTTAGGGAGTTAGTACGTAAATCCTTCCTAAAAAATAGTGTTATATGGCACTAGGCAGGAAAACAAATTACACCTAATCTTTGTGATTCTACAAGGCTGCCCGGGCACCGACAATTTACCTTAAAACACACTTTTTGCAATTTGAAAACTTAAAAAGTGAACCAAAAGAGCCGGCAAACGCTGACAAACGCACTCGGTTTACACTTTGAATAATTTGAAAAGATTCCACGATTGCCGGCAAACCAGCAAAAACATGTATTTCACGTTGAACAATTTCAAAATAAGGCTCCCAATTTCAAGTTAGAATTAAAATTATCGGGCGATCTTAGTAAAAAATAATTAAAAATATTCAGACTTAAAAGTTGTCCTCTGTCCTGAAAAATAAACTGTAATGTCTGATAATTAATAAGTTGAAGTGGAAACTAATACAACCTAGGTACACTGGCCATTTTGGGGCCTTACAGTAATAGTTAACCGTAAAACTATGAACGTAAATACAATAACTACCTAGAAAAATAAATATTAAAACACGAAAAGTGGTTGATAAAAAGGAACATCGGCATATAAAACGTTTAATCAAATAGTTATCGGAATGCGTTGTGGCGCGCGGCGGCGGCGTCTGCCTATCCCGAACGCCGCGGAAAATATTTTTATCTTCAATCTGGATTTTCTCGTTGACGGCTGGTCGTAGAGTTTTCAAAAATATATATGTTACGTTTCAACTAACTTTCTGAAACGTGGTAACAATCAAAAATTTCCTGACCAAAAAATAAAAAATTTCGTCGCTTACTAACTGTTTCATGTCATGAATATAAATTTAATTCATTTTCAATTATTTAATTACTTATTGCAATTACAGTATAATTTTTGTCGACTTAAAAATCATACCGTTAGTGAGCAGCCCTAACAGACATTCTCTCTGCCAAATTTGGTAATTTTTAGTTGATTGCAAGTGCCTCTAACCGCAGTTTATTTGAAAAGCGCGCATTAAAATTTTGTAGCGTTTTGAGCGACGATCCGTGGCTTTTGCCCACAGTCGGGCCGTGGACCGGCTTCAACGCCAACAATCAGATGTCCTCTCTATTATTTTTCTGTGCTCGCTGTTAATAGTGTGGTATAGAGTACAAGATTATTCCTAATGATTACTCAGGATTGGCAGAAGCTACTAGTAGGTTGGTTTGGCTGCTTTTGCGGTAGAAAACCCCAACCAATGACATCACGCTATACTGCTCAACCGATGACTTCGTGGGCCACAAAAGTGACCATTTATAGGTTTTAAAATCAACTTTAAGGCAATTTAAAAGCACGTTGAAGCTTTTTTTACAATAAAACACCCCTGTTGCACCAGGCCTGCATCCTCAGCGATTTGAAATGCGTTAAAACATTTATAAATCCAACATAAGCGAGATATGACATATTTTCGTAAACGTCAGAAGAATATCATAGGGAATGAGTATGCAGATTTGGTGAAACAGGCATGTAAACATTTGGTGTCTGATTCAATACCCTATAGATCTGAGCATCTGAGCTAGAAAAAGCCATATACCGGGTTTTATGAAGATATGTTAAGCAATGAGGAAGATACAGCATTTTTCATCCCATAAGGATAACAAGGGTAATGAGTATGTAGGTTCGCTGCTAAGGAAATGTAAATACCCCCGTTGCAGCAGACCTGCATACTCAGCGAATTTCAAATGCAAAAAAATTGTCCATCCAATATAGCAAGATATGACATGTTTTTGTAATCTCCATAAGAATAACATGGGGAATGAGTATGCAGGTTTGCTGCTACAGGTATGTTAAAACCGGGCCATTTTAATTAAATATTTAGAAGATCTTAACTAGAAGAAGCCATGCACCAAGTTTCATCGAGATATGTTAAGAAATTATGAAGATATTTATTTCCCATAAGGATAACATGGGGAATGAGTATGCAGGTTTGCTGGTACAAAAATGGAAATGTTGGGGATCTTAGACTAAAATACATAACATCTCATTTAGATGAAGCCACAAACCATAAACATATCTTGATAAACATATCTTTTGAAGATATGTTGAGAAATAAGCGAGATTTAAATTCTAAATATCTCAATAACCAATGGACATAGAGCAATGATTGAAAATACAAAATTGTTTGTTTTTTCGAGCTGAATTCAATGGTTCTAACCAAAATTTGATTATTTCTATTTTTCTATGTGAAAACTCCAAAAACCCCCTTTTTGGGGGTTTATCCCCCTTTACCCCCCCTTCCAGTGGGCTGGTTAATCGGGCTGGTTTTCGAACTCATCCGAATAATTACTACTACGCGCCTGTGCCAAATTTCATTCCGATCGGACCATTTTTGCGAGCGCTATCGTGCTTACACACACACACACACACACACACACACACACACGCACACGCACACGCGCTCACACACACACACACACACACACACACACACACACACACACACACACACACACACACACACACACACACACACACACACACACACACACACAGGGTGTCCCACAAGTAAAGTGCCAAACTTCGGGAATAGGTTATATGGGTCAAAATAAAGATAAAATGAAGAATACATTTTTTTCCAAAAACGCTTTGTTTACCAGATATCCGCCATTTTGTATTTTTAACAAAATATTTTTTATCTCCCAAGTTTTTTTATCGATTTTTTTTAAACTTGGTAGGAACCTGTATCTAGTCAAGTTTAGTTTATGAAAAAATAATCAGCATGATTGAATTGTAAATTTCAAAATGGCGGCCGTTTAAAATCTTTAAATTGAAATACCGAAAAAATGGTACATTTTACAAAAGAATATAAAGAACAATAATATTTATCAAATTTTATTTTCATTCCAACGATACCAAAATTATGAAAATCGATTCACAAACAACTGAGTTATGGTCGAATTAGCGCATGGCTCAGCACAACAATGGACTATTTTGCTTCAAAAAATGCTGCCTCACTAGCTAAATACGATCATAACTCAGTTGTTTACTAACTGATTTTCATAAATTTGGTGTCATTAGACGGGAAATAAAAGTTACTAAAAATTGTTATCCTTTATATGTTTTTGTAAAACGTACCGTCTTTTTGTTATTTCAACTTAAAGATTTTAAACGGCCGCCATTTTGAAATTTATTATTTAATCATGCTCATTATTTTTTTATAAAATAACATTGACTAGATACAGGTGCATACCGAGTTTCAAAAAAATTGACTCAAAAACTTGGGAGATAAAAAATATTTTGTTAAAAATACAAAATGGCGGATATCTGGTAAACAAAGCGTTTTTGAAAAAAAAATTATTCTTCATTTTATCTTTATTTTGACCCATATAACCTATTCCCGAAGTTTGGCACTTTACTTATGGGACACCCTGTATATATAGAAATTTGAACAAATGATGTTTTTTGCTTATGGGGGCCCCAAAACGAAAAGTTATCATGGTCTTGGGCTTAGGTCTTACCATGAGACTTACGGTAATAGCTTCTTCTCTATAGGGGAAATTCGCTAAAACGAGGGACTTTTGGCTAATGTACGATGGATATCAATTAATTATTTGAAGCCACATACCAAGTTTAAAGGACACGTTGAGAAATAAATGAGATATAGTATTTGATTAATTCCCTATCATGATACAGTACTTAACACTAACAATATATCGGTAACTAATGTGCAAAGAGCAAAGATTTAAGAAATAAATATTTGCTTTTTCAAAATGAAATCGATGTTGAAAAAATATATAATTTTGGTTTTTTATGTGAAATTAAAAAATACCTTATTTTGTTGACTTTAACCCTCATTTACTCTCCTACCTTCGGAATGTCCAATGGGCCTGGTTTTCGAACCCGTCCAAATCATTACCACATTCACATATGTACTAAATTTCAATACGATCAGACCATCTTAAAGGACGCTATCACGCTTACGGACACATATATAGATTGGTATGTATTGTAAGAATATTATGCGGGGCTTAAATAAACAAGACATTTACAATAATATTATGACCTTAATTATGAACTCGACTACAGTAAAAAAAAGACTCAAAGGTGAAAATCGAATGCAGTAAGTTTATATTTTGGTTTGGTGATAAACATTCACCATTACATTCTTTCTTTCAAAGTTACTTAGGATAATTATTAAGAACTGAGTGTGCTACTGTTGAGTTTACCTTATGCTTTGTTTTTTATTATTATAAAAAGAGGGTGGTGACCTCTAATGCTGAAAGTATGCGACAAGCTCGAGTCTCGAACCTTCGCCGCTTCGAAGCCACAGTTCCGAGGCCGAGTGCGCCACCGACTCACTAGTACTTGGAGGAATCTTCTTCTCTTTACTACAGTGTATTAGGACGGTCTGGCTTCTCCTGCCAGTTGTTGGAGTAAATGTTCTTCTCTGAGTTTATTCGAGAGAGTGAAAAATTCAATCAGTTATTTTCTTTCTATTTTTCTTTTTTTAGTTTCCCCCGAATATATATTTTATCCTCCAGTTTCAATCTCTTTCTTTTTCCTTATTTATTTCCTTTTCCCGGTACACTAATTATGATCCTAAATTATTTCTATATTTCTTTCTTTCTCCACTCATGTAATTTGATTATTACCAATGTTTATGTTTGTATCGTATTCTTTTAAAAATAACAGTCAGTCTAGTCATGTCATGGCGCAGTTAATGTTGAATTTAAAAATTTTTACTTACCTCTTAAAAAAGGAATTGTAAAGCAAGAATCCATTAGAAATGCTATTAAAATGAACTTTACACGCTTGTAATCTTGTAATTATTATTACTGATGACTCAATTATAATAATTCCAGTAATAAATAATATAATAAATTCCAGTAATGAATATTGTAATAAATTCTAGTAATAAATCAATAATATTAATCGCGGAAAACTAATGTAGTTGGATGATTGCATTATTATCGTTACCAAGATGGAAATTTGCAAATTAAATTTACTATAGGATAATTACAATTAAATGTTTTGAAATTATGTAATGTATGTGTAGGCTTACCATAAATTTTCAGACCTAACCCCGGACCGAAAAGAAAGGGGGGGGGGGGGGAAGAAGGGGACAAGGCAAATGAAATGGTGTTCATTTTACAGTGTGAACTTTAGTCCGGTGTAATTCTAAGGGTCTCGGCAGACGGGCTACCTTGCTGCCGTTTTTGCGTGGCATTAACGTTTCTGGAATTGAATACTGATTGGCTAAAAAACAATGATATAGGCCTCGTCACCAAGCAGAAAACGCAGTTGAGCAGTTGTCGCGCTCGCGCAACAAATTAGCCCGTCGCAGGCCGAGACCCTTTTAGTGTGATACCTGGCGAAACCATAAAATATCCTTTAGTTTTGTTGAAAATTTCTTTGGTTTTGTATAAACTTTCTTAAAAACTGTTCAAAACGATTTACCAGTTCGTTTATTTAGGGCGTTTTTCTCTCTTTTTCACGCAGTATGACTAAACCCTGGACAAAATTTAACCCCGGACGTTTCCCCGGACGCGGACGCAAGCCTGAAACCCGGACTGTCCGGGGAAATCCCTGACGTCTGGTAAGCCTATGTATGTGCCATATTAATAGTTTTAATTCCTCATTTTGTTTCTCATACCTGCCTTTAATTTCAAAGGATTTATTCCTGGGTAACGCTTTTTTCAATATTCGAATTATTTTTTCCTTTCGATTCCCTAACAGCTAATTGAATATAACTTTGGGATTTACCTTGTACCAATAGTAGGTAAGTTATGAAGTCTTTGCTGTGTTCGTTGGAGACGCTGCAAGTGTATTCCCCTTGGTCACTTCTTTGAGCAGATTTTAGCATCAACGATCCATCACCCATCAGTTCCATGCGAGACCCAGACTGTTGAAAGTTAATTTTAACATCCCCTGGGAAATAGAGAAAAATATTAGCTTTAATGTATCATTTATGTCTATGTCTATTTACTTCTTGCTTAACAGTTCACATATTTACAAATGTTTTCATTGTGAGAAACATTTTAGGAGGGAGTGAAAGAGTGATGATCAATACATAACCTCCATTCTATTTGGTATAGTTTTTACATACTTCAAACTGAAACATTCTGTATAACTATTAATATTTCATAAATGACATATTATGACTTTTTCGTTGAATTATGACCGAGATTAAATTTGCTATAGTATTTGTTTCTATTGTATTATTAAATATTTTATTGTTGACGTATTTCATATAACGTTTGTTACTTAAAAAGATTTCTGATTCTGACTGTTATTTACTTTTAGGCAACAATACATCTAACCAACGATAACAAAGTTATAAAACACATGAATGCGGAAACCATACAACCTAACTGTAATGGACTAATAAGAAGGGGATAATCACTTCGTATGCGTTAATCAGGATTAAGCATCTCAAAAATATCTTAAACGTCAATCGATGCTCGTGTAAAAGCACCTTTTCAGTTAATAAAATATACAAAATTAAGATAAGTAATTTGAAATAATGAGTTAATAAAAAAACACAATAAAAAATGTAGGTGAGATATTTTTATCTGTGGAAAACACTAATATGATGTTCCGAAGTTGGCCTAAATGGGATTTTACTATTTCAATCCGAAAAATAGCAAAAATATATCTAGATTTGAGGCGTTTACTCAATGGTGTTTCAGCACGTGGCTTGATCAGAAAGATAAAACAGCACGATATCACATAGTCAACCTCTTTTCCTTAATGATATGGCAATGTACTTCTTTTGGACGTCTGCAAGTCAAAAGAAGTCATTACACTCTGAACTACATACGAATCTAGCTTACCGATCTTCCACTCTTGTTTAGGCTCAGGGGATCCAACCACTCGGCAGTGGAATCTCACATCACTCTTCCAAGCAACCACTTTCGTCGTACCGAATGAAAGTATACCCGCACTCACTAGATCAGAAAACACAATATAATTACTTAAAAAATGATGCCATTTCATAAATCATTGATACAGTGTGTTACGGTATTTACAAAAAAAACTTTCATTACAGTGATTTAGGGTCTCTGGAATTTTTCCGATCTCATTTCGTTCCAGAAAGAATTGTAATTTCCAATTGGACGCTCACCTTCAGATAACTCTTTTAGAGCATAAAGTAAAACGTATAACAACACTTCGCAACGATCGATGTAAAACTACACGGTGAGATCAAACTAGCCTCAAAGGGCAGCAAAAAGAAATACCCATGTTATTCTTTGTCAAACGGGGAAAGTAGAGGTTAAGCTACATCACAAACATTTGTTATTTCAAAAACAAAAAATTCGATTTGTAGAATCAACCTCCATCCCTAACTGAGCTCACTTACGGGATAATCCTTTATGCCCTTCAAAACAAAAAAAAATCTTCGGAATCACCCTTTATCCCCTACTACAGAGATCCCGCACAGAACCATCTTTCATCCCCTACTTACAAACCCACCTTTGGTCGAGGGGGTGACGCTGACAGCGCTGGTGCTCTGGCCCTCGCCGACCTTTGTGAACGCCGTGACCCTGAACTCGTACACGTGTCTCTTCTTCAGCCCCGGCAGCGTGTACCGCAGATGGTCCACGGAGCCCACGTTCGTCCACGGCTGCTGCATCTTCTTCTCGTCGATCTCGTTGCCGTTCTCCAACACGCGGATGTGGATGCCATACTTGAGGATGACGCCGTTGGGGTGTGCCGGGGGCAGCCAGGCTACCACGGCGGTGTCCGGGCTCTCCAGCATCGCCTTGATGTTTGCTGGAGGGTCGGGGACTGAAAATTGAAAGAATCAAGTAAGATTACCGAGAGCGTTGAAATAATATTTTATGCATTCGAACACTTCGCAAAGCAAAGGGAGACGGCCAGTTGGCCGGCAAGGTACCCTTATCTTTTTGGAAGAGGGCCATAAATCTTAATAGAACCTCCGACCAGGACAGCTGGACCGGACAATACGAGACAATACGTTTTAATAAGGAAACATAATGAAAGTTGGTTGATAATTATCAAAAACTGAAACAACCCAGAGAGAGGTGAGTAACTGAGAAAGAGGGGGAGGGGGCGCTGGGGTGTATGGAAATATACTGGAATGTTGGGCTGACCGGACTATCAGGGTTTCATAGACACCAATGCCACTGCGATTGCTTTAGTGGTATGAGTTAGGCTATAATGAGTGTTTAGAAGGTTAGGTAATGTTAGGTTAGGTTATGTTAAGTTAGGTTGGGTTAGGTATAAATGTATTGCTTATAGCATAGGTACCGAGCATATAGATCTAAGAAAGTTTTTGAACAGATTCCCGGCCGAACTAAGGAAAACTTTCCCTCCTCCACCCCTTCACACACCCCCAAATTCTCTCTGACTATCCACCCCGGTCCAGTAGTCCACTCCTCAGAGTCCTCAGACTTTGAAAGTTATACAACTCCACGTGATAACTATTGTAACAGGTGACCCTTCCTGTTGTCCTCCTGCAATCCTTCGCAAAACCGATTTCCTCTTTTAATGAAGAAGCCAACAGAGGATCGGTTTTATTGTATATTTGAGCATGTATTAAATGCGTAGAACTGTTTGCGCCTCGATATATCGAGTGAATAATACAAAACGCTTTGAAATGTTTGTTTATAATTTTTTTGTGAAATACTGTTGATTTTGAACCTTACTTGAGCAGTATTCCAGGGTTATGACTGTAGGCCCCTTTTAGAGCTTTTAAAGAGCGGCCGACACAATGAAGCTCGAAAATGGTTTGCTTAAAAAGGCCGAGATTCGCGCAAAATTATTGAACCGAGTGTGGTTCCTACATGTTATGGCTTTATATTTTACACTCCTTTGTAGCAGACCTGCATACTCAGCGAATTTCAAAAGAATCAAAAATTATTTTAATCCGACATACGCGAAATATGACATTTCCATAATAATAACGTGAGGAATGAGTATGCAGGTTTGCTGCAACAGGTATGTAAGAGTTGGATGGTTTTCATTCAATATACAATAAATCTGCGCTATAAGAATCCATATACCACGTTTTTAAGCAATGAAGAAAATATAGCGTTTTTCATCCATTAAGGATAATATGGCATACCCCGTGGCGTCAAACCTACATAACAGAGTATGTGGGGGAAATAGACATTGCCACACTGCTGATTCCTATCAGACGACAAAAGTCATTGTCACGCAACAGATTCCTATCGTGCGACAAAACAATGCCACACTGCAGATTCCTATCGTGCGATTAAACACTTTGCCAAACGACGATTGTTGTCCTGTGCGACAATAGTTATTTATGCAACAATTGCGGGAAAGTCAATTTGCACAAGAGTTGCATATTAAAGTTTTTCTAAAGTCTGCAGGTAACGTTGAAAAATGATGCGTGAGAGCTATTAGTATTATCCTTTCGATATCAAAGGGTCGGTATCGAACACGCAGTATATCGATATTTACAAGGAATTGCCATCCCTACCTGACCAGCTGTTCAGTGTTACCAACATAATTCACGCATTAACAACTTTACTTGCAAATCATTTTTGACCATTTTTGTGTTTTAAGTTGAAACACTTGAGTACAAAAAGTAAATCGAGCGAACGCAAAGTAAATCGAGCGTATGTAAAGTGAAATGAATACGGGAATCACCTGTTTTGGGACGTATATCGAGTGCGAAAATAGCCACTTTGTGGAGCAGGCGTAGGAGGTGAATAAAAAGTAGTACTTGCTAGAACTAGGCTTTTTTCGAGTATTTACTAGGTTTCCGGTGAATAAAAATGCTAGTTCGTACTAGCCCCCTAGTACATACTTCGCCTTGGAGGTGAATAAAACGCTAGTTCGTACTACCCTAGTACGTACTAAATCATTTAGGGAAACCTAGTACGTACTAAGCTTGTCCGGTGAATAAAAAGTGATCCGTAGAGTAAGTACTTCACTTTTTCCTAGTCTGCTCGAGGGCATGCTTAACTTTTGTCAGTTGCCAAGTTGGCGACTTTCTTTCGCCACTTTTTTTCTTTCGAATAAAACCTAGCACTTACTGGGTGAGGTGAATAAAAAGTAGTACTTGCTAGAACTAGGCTTTTTTCGAGTATTTACTAGGTTTCCGGTGAATAAAAATGCTAGTTCGTACTAGCCCCCTAGTACATACTTCGCCTTGGAGGTGAATAAAACGCTAGTTTGTACTACCCTAGTACGTACTACATCATTTAGGGAAACCTAGTACGTACTAGGTCTGTCCGGTGAATAAAAAGTGATCCGTATAGTAAGTACTTCACTTTTTCCTAGTCTGCTCGAGGGCATGCTTAACTTTTGTCAGTTGTCAAGATGGCGACATTCTTTCCAGTTTGTAACAGGAATACATACCTCGAACGAAAAATATAATCAACTGTAAATAACTGCTGAGGTTTTGATGATGAAAATGTTGATTTTTTTACTAATGAGGGAAGCTTATGAAATTGTCATTACAACCTAATAAAGTACGATAAATTAAATATGAATCAAGGAAATGTTTTTCAACAGTGAAATAGGAATAATCAGCTAGTTTCTTATAATTCAGAGTTCAGTATGGAAAAAATTGCATTTAGTTTAAAGTTAACAGTTTAATTGATTGTTATTTCCATAAATATTTAAAACGTACAAATAGCGCTCTAACATATTTTTTAATTTCATTCACATATACGCAATACACGCAACGCTATGCACATACTCATAGGAAAAATGCATTTATTCACACACACTTTAATTTTTACCAAATCGAACAGAATAATAAAATAATAATATCAAACCGAGCTGCCCAGAGCATTGGTAATAATTTTTATGCATAAAATTGATGAGAAACCTGTAACAGGACCTCAGTGCCCGAAGAATAGCAAAACATAGTTCGTGTTTGATAGTTGAAAGAATGGTTAAAACCTTTGTGTAATGAGCTAATTTTACATTTTTATCTTTTTTGGTTCAATAAAAAAAAGTGTTACGGTTATGTTAATTGTTTATTTATAAGTCTAAAATTAATTCGATAAGAATATATTTGGACAAAAATTAACACATGTTATTTCAGCACGTTAGGATATTGTGTTCATTAATACATTTGTAAATTTTTAGCTGCTCAGGATTTGGCCTGTTATTTTTGTATTATATATATAAAATATATATGTCAGAACTGTGAATAAATATTAAAATTCGAGTTATATTACACCTCCACTTGTTAACACTCACATACAGGTACGCAATACACGCAACGCTATGCACATACTCCTGGGAAAAATGCATTTATTTACGCACACATGTGACCACGCTTAAGGATACTCAGACCACCTTCGCCATCATACAACCAAGTCCACACCATCGTCCACACACACGTTACCAAAAACATACTCCCGTACACGCACAGACCGTTATGCACACCTATACCCACAGAAGCATATAGTCTCATTCTCACAGTCACACTCACATATATACTCTCACACTCACTCACAGACCTCCATAAAGATTTTATTTGTTTTGTTTCATTTATTTGTTTTTTTATCATACAAAAGTATAAGGAAAAGGGTAGGGTTTCGTTTATTTTACAAATGTTTAAGCACTAGGTATTTTTCTTGGTATCCTCGGTATGTTGGACTTATAAAAAATCACCGAGTTAGTTTTTAAAACCTTAATTATCACGGCCCTCTCTACTTTTGAAACACTTTCTTGCTTCCCGTTTACATCAAAATCTTCATCGGACGCCATAGCACAGTTTTAATAACGAGAACACCAAAATCACGACTGAGAAGACCACTTTCACAGGGAGGAATGACATATAACCACTAGAATTGTTATTTCATGAAATACGAATCACCTTAGTAACTACTAGGGGGGTAGTACGTACTAGGCTAGTAGATACTACATCATTTAGGGAAACCGGTAGTAGTTACTACCTAGTTCTAGCCAATTTTTATTCACCTCGATTTGAGAAAGTGCTGGAACTACGTAGTACGTACTACATAGTAAGTGCTAGGTTTTATTCACTTCACCCATTGGCTAGAACTAGGTAGTAACTACTACCGGTTTCCCTAAATGATGTAGTTTCTACTAGCCTAGTACGTACTACCCCCCTAGTAGTTACTAAGGTGATTCGTATTTCATGAAATAACAATTCTAGTGGTTATATGTCATTCCTCCCTGTGAAAGTGGTCTTTCAAGTCGTGATTCTGGTGTTCTCGTTATTAAAACTGTGCTATGGCGGCCGATGAAGATTTTGATTTAAGTGGGGAGCAAGAAAGTGTTTCAAAAGTAGAGAAGGCCTTGATAATTAAGGTTTTAAAAACTAACTTGGTGATTTTTGAGAAGTCCAACATACCAAGGATACCAAGAAAAATACGTAATGCTTACAAACTTGTAAAATAAACGAAACCCTACCCTTTTCCTTACACTTTTGAGTGATAAAAAACAAATAAATAAATAAAACTAAACTAAAACAAAACAAAACAAATACAATTTTTATGGAGGTCTGTGAGTGAGTGTGAGAGTGTATGTGAGTGAGTGTGACTGTGAGAATGAGACTATGCTTCTGTGGGTATAGGTGTGCATAACGGTCTGTGCGTGTACGGGCATAGCCGCCTCTAACGAAGGCCGCGGCATTCGAAGTGGCAACGCCGCGCTGCCGCTGGAGCGGTTGACTACTGTACGCTTGCCCCAGGCGCCGTAATGCTAACAACCTCAAGGTTTTCGATTTGTTAAAGCGATTAAATACTTAATTAGTTATTTTACAGTGCACATTTCATTTGATTTTCTAAAGATGGAAGCAAGGGAATCAATATTAACACATTTCATAATTCCTTTAAACCATTTAGTACAAAGACCAAATAACATTTCATAAGAAACAAATTTCGTTAGAAAAGTCAGTGAAACAAACTATATTAAATCTAAGTAGGAATGACAATATTTCCACGATTATTTTGAAAGCTCATTTTCTCGTTTCTTACTATTGAGTCAATTGTTTAATAAAATGTATGCCATTGTAAGGACAATATTCGAAACCACATCCTTAACATTTATTCCACAAACATAAGTTCCCAAGACTTTTTGTATGTATAACATCAGAAGAAATCATTAATAAGCTTAATTTCTGGAATTTTTTTCGACTGCAGCATTAAAAAAATATTTTCATATTCTTGCGAAACTAAAATCTGGACAATCCCAACATGTTTACATATTGAAAAAAATCAGAAGGTACTGAAAGACTGCCCCTGTTAATTTCATAGAAATACATTTCATTGGGATTTTCATTTTTCTTAGTAAGTTTAAGCTTTCTTCGAATTTTTTTCGACAATGCTTAAATGCAATATACCCACGAGCATAAATTAAACCTGATTCATCAAACTGGATTTCTCAACATACTCTTTTCTAGAATATCATATATAGTGTATCCTCAAGAATAGCTAAACTTTGGTTTATAATTTCCCCTGAAGAAAGGCTATCTTTGCCATAATCAATAGAGGATACAATCACTTCTTTATAAAACCTAATTTCCCCGTGCCTAATGGAATGGACCAAGCTCACTTTCTTAGCGTATTTTCTTCTCGGCTTCCATCACTTGTGTAGCTGAAATATTATAATTCCCCCTGTTTACTGTCGGTATTGACCAAATATTGATTCTAACTGATCTGTCTGAAATTTAACAGTTAATATATATGAATGTTTGGTGTAGTTTCCAAGCCTAAACTTAATTAATGCCTACAATTTTAATATAAAAATTATGATCTCCCGTAAAACGTAAGTACTGTAGTTTCATAAAGTGCACCGTATGGCTTATTTGTTAAGAATTTTCTATCTGGATTTGGTTTATCTTTTGTTTTCCAAATTGATAGCCACATAAGGCAAACTTGCAAAAATACTAAGTTTTTATCCACTAAACTTGTGAAGGGCGTTTGAAGGTGAAAACGTTTAAAAAGTTAGAGGCCGTTTATCATTAATAATTGTGCTTGACATTTAGAATTTGGCACAACATGGCAACGCCGTCTGTCACTGTAGTGATCATACATTAAATAACAAACGAATTTTTCGCACAAAAAAGCGTATAAACAAGGGCAAGCTTGCTAATCCCCATGCAACTACAGTGGAGTGGCGGGAAATGCTAGGCATCCAGCGCGGCGTTGCCAGTTCTCCCTCGCCACGGCCTTCGTCATAGCCGCCACTAACGAAGGGAGAACTGGCAACGCCGCGCTGGGTGCCTAGCATTTCCCGCCACTCCACTGTATTTGCATGGGGATTAGCGAGCTTGCTCTTGTTTATACGCTTTTTTGTGCGAACAATTCGTTTGTTATTTAGTTTATGACTACTACAGTGACAGACGGCGATGCCGAAAACTTTGTTGTTCCAAATTATAAATGTCAAGCTCAATTATTAATGATAAACAGCCTCTAACTTATGTTTTTAAACTTATTCACCTTCAGGCCCTTTCACAAGTTTAGTGGATAAAAAGTTAGCATTTTTGCAAGTTTTCCTTATGTGGCTATCAATTTGGGAAACAAAAGATAAACCAAATCCGGAAAGAAAATTCTTAACTGATAAGCCATACGGTGCACTCAATCACTCTATGAAACTACAGTATTTGACTTACGTTTTACGGGAGGTTATAATTAATTAAAATTGTAGGCATTAATAAATTTTAGGTTTGAAAACTACACCAAACCTTCATATAGGCTATATTGACTGTTAAATTTCAGACGGATCAGTTAGAATCCAGATTTGGTCAATACCAACAGTAAACAGGGGGGAATTATAATATTTCAGCTACACAAGTGATGGAAGCCGAGAAGAAAATACGCTTAGAAAGTGAGCTTGGTCCATTCCATTAGGTACGGGGAAATTAGGTTTTATAAAGAAGTGATGGCATCCTCTATTTATTATGGCAAAGATAGCCTTTCTTCAGGGGAAATTTTAAACCAAAGTTAAAGTTATTTTTGAGGATACATTAATTTTATGATGTCCTAGAAAAGAGTATGTTGAGAAATCCAGTTTGATGAATCAGGTTTAATCTATGCTCGTGGGTATATTGCATTTAAGCATTGCCGAAAAAAAATTCGACGAAAGCTTAAACTTACTAAGAAAAATGAAAATCCCAATGATTTATGAAATTAACAGAGGCAGTCTTGCAGTACCTTCTGATTTTTTTTCAATGTGTAAACATGTTGTTGGGATTGTCCATATTTTAGTTTCGCATGAATATGAAATTTTTGTTGATGGTACAGACAAAAAATTTTGTCCGGAAATTAAGTTTATTGAGGATTTCTTCTGATGTTAAAAAAAGTTAATTAAAGGTTAAGGACTTTGTTACGAATATTGTCCTTAACCTTTACATACATACATTTTACATGCATATATGCATGTAACCTTTACATGCATACATTTTATTAAACAATTGACACAAAAGTGAGAAACGAGAAAATGAGCTTTCATAATAATTGTGGAAATATTGTCATTCCTACTTAGATTTAATATAGTTGGCTTAACTGATTTTACTAACGAACATTTTTATTATTTGGTCACTGTACTAAATGGCTTAAAGGAATTATAAAATGCGTTAATATTGATTCCCTCGCTTCCATCTTTAGAAAATCAAATGAAATGTGCACAATAAAATAACTAATTAAGTATTTAATCACGTTAACAAATTGAAAACCTCGAGGTTGTCAGCATTACGGCGCCCGGGGCAAGCGTAGAGTAGTCAACTGCTCCAGCGGCAGCACGGCGTTGCCACTTCGAATGCCGCGGCCTTCGTTAGAGGCGGCTATGCCTTCGTTAGAGGCGGCTATGGTACGGGAGTATGTTTTTGGTAACGTGTGTGTGGACGATGGTGTGGACGTGGTTGTATGATGGCGAAGGTGGTCTGAGTGTCCTTAAGAGTGGTCACATGTGTGCGCCAGGAGTATGTGCATAGCGTTGCGTGTATTGCGTACCTGTATGTGAGTGTTAACAAGTGGAGGTGTAATATGACTCGAATTTTAATATTTATTCACAGTTCTGACATATATATTATATATATTACAAAAATAATAGGCCAAATACTAAGCAACTACAAATTTACAAATATATCAATGAACTCAATATTCCTAACGTGCTGAAATAAGACGTGTTAATTTTTGTCCAAATATTCTTATCGAATTAATTTTATACTTATAAATAAACAATTAACATAACCGTAATAGTTTTTTTTATTGAACCAAAAAAAGATAAAAATTTAAAATTAGCTCATTACACAAAGGTTTTAACCATTCTTTCAACTATCAAACACGAACTATGTTTAGCTACTTTTCGGGCCACTGAGGTCCTGATACAGGTTTCTTATCAATTCTATGCATAACGATGATTACCAATGCTCTGGGCAGCTCGGTTTGATATTACTATTTTATTATTCCGTTCGATTTGGTAAAAAGTAAAGTGTGCGTGAATAAATGCGTTTTTCCTATGAGTATGTGCATAGCGTTGCGTGTATTGCGTATATGTGAATGAATTTAAAAAATAAGTTTCTATAAACCTAGAGCGCTGTTTGTACTATTTAAATGTTTATGGGAATAACAATCAATTAAACTTTTAACTTTAAACTAAATGTAATTTTTTCCATACTGAACTATGAATTATAAGGAACTAGCTGATTATCCCTATTTCACTGTTGGAAAATACTTCCTTAGATTCATCTTTCATTTATCGTACATCATTAGGTTGTCATGACAATTTCATAAGCTTCCCTCATTAGTAAAAAAATCAACATTTTCATCATCAAACCTCAGCAGTTATTTACAGTTGACAATATTTTTCGTTCGAGGTATGTATTCATGTTACAAACTGGAAAGAAAGTCGCCAACTTGGCAACTGACAAAAGTTAAGCATGCCCTCGAGCAGACTAGGAAAAAGTGAAGTACTTACTATACGGATCACTTTTTATTCACCGGACAAGCTTAGTACGTACTAGGTTTCCCTAAATGATTTAGTACGTAGTAGGGTAGTACGAACTAGCGTTTTATTCACCTCCAAGGCGAAGTATATACTAGGGGGCTAGTACGAACTAGCATTTTTATTCACCGGAAACCTAGTGAATACTAAAAAAAAGCGTAGTTCTAGCAAGTACTACTTTTTATTCACCTCACCCATTGATATCAGTGGCAACTATCAAAATAACCTCTTCATGACTTTAGAGTATTTATCTGATAGATAAAAATATGTTAAACGTTAAAAAAAGAGAGTACTAGAAAATATATCTTCAGTGTTTCACGAGCGGAAAAAGTTTTGAGGGTTAAACTCTCCTTCGGTACCTTATTTACAATTTGATTTACATGAGCGAGTAAGCGAAATCGATAAATGATTTTTGAGGTGAAACAAATAGTTCACATGCGGTGGCCGCGGCCCTCCTTAACCAAAAACTCTTAAAATATATTAGAATCGTAGAATGAATTGTGTTTTGATGCAAATGCACAGCGTTTTACATATATCATCAATCTTTTAGTAAAGTGGGTCCGGGACAAGAGATAGTGGAACTTGTTTGTTTTAACTCTGGTAAGTTTTCAGACTACTGTATTCCCGATGATAAAGTTTAAATTTTTAACAGTTCTTTTTTGAATAAACTTTTTTCAACATGTAAACTTGATATACGTTAAATATTTGATGTTGATATTGTAAAAATTAAGTTAAGGAGTTCATAAAGGATCTTATTTCAGTTAGACATGAGTTTAAAATGTTTTTTGTTTAATTTAAGTTAAATGGAGAAGAAGCATGCATTTTATTTAATACTTTCTATTTGGCTTCATCCTAAGGCAGTATTTTCCCCTAAGCTTTTACCTCAAATCGGATTCTTTGTAAAATTACTTTTCTTTAAATTAATAAAAACATTATTCTATCGCATAAAGTTAAAAAGGGAAGAAAATGAAGTAAACTTATACGAGTTATACAAATAATTCTCTTCCAAAACAGATTTTATCATTTTACTTCTTGAAACAGTAAGGAGTGCATTGTTGTGTTCGAGTGGAATCTCGCCTGCCATACCGGCCGTTGACTAGTGAAAAATGACAAATAAATTTGGAATTAAAATGCTTACCGGTGGAGCGCGGACGTATAGTAAGGTATCTGGAGGTCGACTGTTAGGATTTTGCATCAGGATACATGTCTGGAGATTGCTCCGCCAATCAGAATCCTTTATTTAAATCATACGATATCGGGCCATCGGCACATCACCTGAATTTTTCGGCTGTTTGTATAATAAATATAAATTATGATAAGACCTTGTACCTCCAAACTCAATAAATTACATTCATGCATGTTTAAGCATTTCACATCAATATGACGGGACATAAACAAACCTTTACGTATATCTAGGCTTACCATAAATTTTCAGAGCCAACCCCGGACACCAAAAGAAAGGGGGGGGGGAGGAAGGGGGGACAAGGAAATGAAATGGTGTGGTAAAGTTTGATCCGGTGTAATTCTAAGGGTCTCAGCAAACGGGCTATTTTTGCGTTGCATTATCGTTTCTTGAATTCAAAATGGCTAAAAACAATGATGTAGGCCTTGTGACCAAGCAGTTGTCGCGCAATGAGTTATAGCCCGTCACCGGCCGAGGCCCTTTCAGTGTGACACCTGATTAAACCATAAAATATCCCTTAGCTTCGTTAAAAATTTCTTTTCTTTTTATTTTTTTTCTTTCTTAAAACTGCTCAAAACTTACTACCAATTTTAAGAAATTAGTAATTTAAATTATTACATAATTATTTAAATTCATTTCGGGTGATTTCCTCTCATTTTCACGCAAGCTGATTAAAACCCCGGACAAAATTCAACCCCGGACGTTTCCCTGGACGCAAACCTGAAACCCGGACTGTCCGGGTAAATCCCTGACGTCTTGTAAGCCTACTTATATCCCAATGGTTTTCAAATACAATATAATACGAAATACAGCTATTATACGTTATATCTACACATACCATATGTAAGACAATGTGTAATTTTTGTAGGTGCATTGTGGTTTCCAGTGTAACATTTATTAGAAAGTTCAATCCTAACCCAAAAATGAACAAAGGTTTTTCTTAGGTAATAGTGAAGTAAATAATAATTCTTTTGAACTATTATTGTGTATTATTGTTTCACTATTAGCTAGGTGCTTGGAAACATTTACATAAAAATAGCTTAATATTGCCCAAAAAACGTGACAATACGTTTTAATAAGGAAACATAATGAAAGTTGGTTGATAATTTTCAAAAACTGTCATAAAAGGGACCTAATAACGCAATTATCACCTTTTGAACAGATTGAAACGTTTTATTAGTATAAAGGTCGCATGGTAAGGGAAGGAAGGGGGCTGTCTCGCTTTTTGGAACGACCTTCAAAACGATTGTTCCATATCGCATAAAGTTACAAAAAGCCATTTTTACATACAATGCCTTCAAATGATACTCTGATAAGTTAGATGTAACGAAAAGCGAAAATGATAGCCTACTAACCATCTTCCTTGGTCCTACAGAAGATTCTCTCCGAGCGAGCACCGTCCCCCACTCTGGTAAACGCTAAGACGTCAATGCTATAATTGGTGTACTTGAGGAGTCCGTGAAGCTTGGTCGTCAGAGCAGTAGTTATCTTCGTCTGTATCTCAGTTACATCTGAAATTCAATCAACGGTTCAATTTGTAAATTATATGAACTAAGCTCTTATATGATCTTATGGTCGAGATACTTCCTTATTACCTTATTACCACGCAGCCTTCGCGCGTCGTTGACCAGACATCTAGATATACTGTGTCAATTATATTTACAAAACTTTACAATGTACATTTGAATTCCACATGGCAGCCGCCTTAGACATAAAAGCCCTTGTGCGGCAAACTCAAAAAATCCATTAGTAGAATGAAAACTATTAGTCAGCAGCCACTCGTTCAGCCTGCTTTTAAAGGCTTATAATTCGTGGTTACTAACCTCTAATGGTAGGCTATGAAGAACTTATATGCTTCATTATTTTAGTCTATTTTCTCCGGGTCTAGACAGTTCCCCCTATGCAACATAGCAATTATTGAGTAAAATCAGTACTTGTGACGATATTGTCAAATAATATGTTTTGTGAATCAACGAGCACCATTGAAAGTTGATCATGATATACTCTCAACAAAAATTAGAAGTACTGAGAGTGTCTCAGGAACAAACAGTATCATTAGATTCACTAAAACATTTGTGATAAAGTACCCAAATGAATTGTGTCGTGGTGGATAGGTCGTAGTCATTAGCTACGGAAAAGACCTAAAAAATTCATATACACCCCGTTTTAACAGACCGCCATATCCTGCAAATTGCTAAGGCTTAGAATCATATTTCAACCCACCATAAGCGATAATTTTTTTTATTTCCTCCATAAGAATAACATTGGGAGTTTGTATGCAGGCCTGCTGCACGTATATGGGCATTGATGGTTTTAAATCAATATACAGCAGAACTAAGCTACGAGAAACATGTAAAGTTTTATTTAGATAGGTCAGTAAATAAGGAATATATATAATTTAATTTATTTCCCATAAGGATAACGAAGAACGTAGGGAATGAGTGTGCAAGTTTGCTACCACAGAAATGTAAAAACATGAAGATGCAAATCAAGTTTAATTAAGAACAATATCAAGTTTTAATATGTTTGGAAAAAAACTTAATATGGATTTTTGTCATTTCCCAAAAGGTTACCATATGAAAAATGAACTGTGATTACCGCTTTTAGTATATCGGTGACCAGTGGTCATAGAGCAGTAATTCAAATAGTACATTTTTATTTTTTTCGAGCTAAATTCAATAACGCGAACAAAAGTTATTAATTTTCATTTTCCCAGGTATCAAATGAAAAACCCCATTTTTAAAACACCATGCGTCATGTAATATCCCTTTCGATGTTATACTCCCTTCGTCCAAATAGTTCCTACTTTACAAGTCTGAGCCGAATTCGTTCAAAGCAGACATTTAGGAACGAAAATTGCCCCCCCCCCATCTTTTTTCTACATATTTACGAATATCAAACACAGACTACCCTAGACATTTTTTTGGGTTAAGTACTTCATTTTGAGTAGGCTGCTATTTTCGGCCACCATCGGGCTGCTATTTTCGGGCTGCTATTTTCGGGTTGGGTTTCTTTAACCCACCATAATGGATACATTTTTTTCTAAATTTAAAGGCGGGTTGTGACCGTGGTCGCTGTATGTGGCCCAACGTTTCAAACTAGATGTTCACATTAATTGTAAAGCCACCATCCGATTTTAAAAAATTTACTAGTTCTTAAGATATTAGGACTTTTTAAAAGTTTATTTTTAACTAATTTTATCACTATGCATTGTAAAGTAAAGTGCATTGTAAAGTGAGTAGTTGCTTACTAATTAAAAGTTTTGCAACGACCTGCTTTTCTGTGATTACCACAATGGCATTTTACGAAACTTACTTTCTTTTAAGGCTTTTACTTTTTAATTCTTTTAAAGGCAAGCGGTCCAAACCACTCAGATTTATGTAAGCATGCTAAAAATCGAACCCACGACCTCTCAAACCGAAGCTCAGTCGATAATCTTTCTCTCTCGGCCGGCGGCCACGATCAATCTGCCGAAGATGAAAAACACTCATGCTGCTGGAGATTCTAAAAGGAAGGCCCTTCATCGTGAATCGCTAAACTTTCGGTCAGGGCTGGCCCTAGCCGTTGCGGGGCCTTGGGCCAATCTGAGTTGCGGGGCCCTGGGCCAATATGAGTTGCGGGGCCTTTTAAAGCCGTTGCGTAGGCGAGTGCGTAAGTTGCAGGCTTACAGCGCTTAGGGCTTCAGACTGCATTCTAATGGATTGTGTTATAGCGTTAGTGATAATCTTTTTTTTAATTATTAATCTAATAACTAGATAATAATATGAATTTGAAAGTATATAGAAAAAATTACAGCATACATTGCATACATTGTTATCGGGCACTATGGGCTGCCTTGTTTAATAGTAGCCAAAAAACAACATACAAAAGTAAATGGGGACCTTATTTTCGGCCCTTGTTGCGAAATTTACTATACATAGACACGATAAAACAAGTCAACACGCACGCGTCGTAACTGATAGTCAAATCCAAACTGACAGACGACAGACGACAACATCGCGCGCAGGCGCAAACCACTTGCCACTCAGCACTCAGCCGCAGCACACGACTAAAGTTGTTTCCCGAGATTTCTACAGCCTGGCCCCATCGTCTACCGAAGAGCCAACATAAGAAAGGACCTACCATTGCCAATCCAATTATAGACCTACTCGTATATCTGAATTTGTACTTGTCGTGTTATCAACGTTTTTAATCACGGTTTGAAACAGATAAAATACCATCTATAATTTTAATATGATCGTGAAGATTTTTCGCGCGGGGTTCTTGAAAGCACGGGGCCCCAAAAAGCGCGGGGCCCTGGGCAGCTGCCCCGCCCGCCCCTGCCTGGGGCCGGCCCTGCTTTCGTCCATGTTTTCCCAGTTCAACTAAAACCCCGGTCAAATATTAACCGTGGACGCAAGCTTGAAAACCGGACCGTACGGAGGAACCGCTACCTTGCATGTCTTCAGAGGGCTCGTAGAAGAGGCGGTACCCTTGGATGATGCCGTGGACGAGTGCCTCAGGAGGAGGCTGCCATGTGACCTGCAGAGACTCTGGTGAGGTCGGCTCGCAGGAAACCTGACGTGGGGCCGCCTCGGGCACTAGAAACACCACAGCACTCAGTCATACGAGAGTTTCCACTGAAATTGTGACATTCTTTCAAGAAATAGAAATAGATTTGACATGTAGACGTAAGGTATATATTCATGGAAATATGAATGTATAGATAGTAAAATTAATTTTACTGCAAACTACAGCTGTAATTCTTACGTAACCATGCAAAAAAGAGAGAACTCAAATAAAGAAGGAGGGGAAAAAAGAAAGAATAAAAAGCAAAAATACCCCCGTCGCAGCAGACCTGCATACTCAGCGAATTTCAAATACAAAACAACATTTTTCAATCCAACATAGCAAGATTTGACATGTTTTGGTAAGCTCCATAAGAATAACATGGGAAATGAGTATGCAGGTTTGCTGCTACAGGTATATTAAAACTGGGTGGTTTTAATTCAATATTTAGTAGATCTGAACTAGAAGAAGCTATTTACCAAGTTTTATCAAGATATGTTGAGAAATAAGCGAGATATAGAATTTACTTATTTCCCATGAGGTTAACATTGGGACAACGTACTGTGTTTACCACTTTCAATATCTCAGTAACCAATGAACATAAAGCAGTGATTCAAAATACTAAATTGTTTGTTTTTTTGAGCTGAATTCAATGGTGCCTAAAAAATCCTTTCTATGTAAAAAACTCAAAAAACCCCATTTTTGGGGGGTTTATCCCCCTTTACCCCCCCTTCCGGTAGTCCGATTGGGCTGGTTTACGAACTCGTCCAATTGATTACCACTTTACATGTCTGTACCAAATTTCATAAAGACCGGACCATTTTTACGGCTGTTATCGTGCTTACAGACACACATATATATATCTAAAAATTCAAACGAATGGTGTTTTTTGCTTCTGGTGGCTCCAAAACGAAAAGTTATCATGGTCTCGGGCTTAGGTCTTACCATGAGACCTACGGTAATAGCTTCTTCCCTATAGGGGAAATTCGCTAAAAGAAAAAGAGAAGGAAAATGAAAAGAGAAAGAATAATAAGAAATTAGAAATTAAAGGAATGAGTAAAATAAGAAAAAAAGTACATAAATAACCTAGAAAGAAAATAGAATAGATGGAATATAAAGTCAGGAAAAGCAAACAAGTATAAAAGGACGAAGGAAGAAATTAAGAAGGGAAGAAAGAAAGAAAGAAAGTGAGGAAGAAAGAAAGAAAGAAAGAAAAATAATTAATGAAAGAAATTACAAACAAGAAGAAGAATAAAGATGATACTGACCATCCTCCAAAGTCTGCGCTATGACCTCGGTGGACTGCGGCCCAGCCCCTCGCTTGTTGTACGCTTGGACCATGATGGCGTACTTGCAGAACTTGCGCAGCCTTGTCAGTCGGACATCCTCCCTGCCAGAGCCCCTGAGCAACACCGTCGAGAAGTTATACTGCTTGTGACTCCCCATACCCTGCTTCTTGAACTCTCTGAAAAAAATAAAGTAAAAAGGTCATGATGACTTAGCCCATTCATTTGGGCCATCTTTAGACAGAAGGTTCCAGCCCTAATGTGTCATTAAAACATAAAAAAACGTACAAATCATATATTCCGATATTTTAACGACACCTTAGAGTTTAAAGTTTCCGTCTGAAGATGTCATTGATGCCTAAACGGCCCTAACGTTTGGTTAAAAACTAAGAGCTGTATGACGAAGGTAAATTTCTTAATTTAATTTAGTCATAACGCAGCTCGGGGGCTAGAAGTCAAATATGAAACTAAGTGCTATTGGAATTGATTATTTGAAATTGATTAAATTAATTGAGGTACTTGATGTTAGAATTTGAGTTTTTTCACTCTCCCGGAAAATCGTCTTTTTGAAGTTATGAAGTATCACAGTGAAGCCGACGAAATGTGACACAGACTATACCCTATGTTAAATTTAGTACCAAAAAATTAAAACCACGAAAGAAATTGGAAATTTATAAAAAAAATCCTCTTAGAGACCACTTTGAGAGTGGAAAAGGTGAGATGAGTTAGGAAACCCTCTTTCAAAAATGTAGAGAATTCTCTGCTTTTCAATAGGACCTCTACTTAAGGATCTAGAACCCAAAAACGAAAAGTACCTTAAATTTTCGTCCTTTTTAGGGGTGGAGAATTGATGTTGATAATTTTAACAGAATTTGTTTTATGACGTCTGAGACCACAAAACGAGAAGTTGGGAAGGTCACGGGCTTTGGTATTACTGATACTGATACTGAACGTGCCGGGGAAAATTGCACTGCGACCAGAAAGATCTATTGTACCCCCGCTTCTAGCTCCTTTAAAGCACCTCATCGAGCTTAATCTCCTTGATAAAGCGAATAAGCTGATTGGTTTCTAGATGGGGCAAATCCCCAACATCAATCTGGTAATTTCCGAAACACTTGGCTCTTTGTCGTCCAACTGCATCGCATTCTGCCAGTAGATGTGTTGGGGTTTCCTCCTTCTCCTGGCAAAATCTGTAGTCACTTTCCCTTATTATTCTCATTTTCCTAAGATGTCTCTTAAGCCTACAATAACCAGCGAGGAATCCTGTCAGTATCCCCAAGTCCTTCTTGGTGAGCGTAATCATAGTCTCTGATCTCCCATGATTTAAGTTGCCAAGTAGTTTCTTGGCCTGCCTACAGCCAGGAAGAGCTTCCCACCTTCGACCACTTTTAATTTCTTCCTCCTTATAAAGTTCTCTTTTGAAGAAGGCATCGCCCAGTCCACAGCCTGGTTCCGGGCCAGTGAGAGGGGTAGCTAGCTGCCCCTCCTCTCGCTAGCATGTCTGCCTTGGTTTGGTATTACCATGTCACCTACTGTAATAATTCTTTTATATAAGGGCAAGTGTCCAAACCAAACTATCCAGAATAAGATCGATAGATCGGAATGAAAAGTTGATTATACTACAGTATTGTTATTTTCCTTAATGGAAAATACCTCAGGCGACAAACTAAACAAGGTTCGGCAAATATATGGAGACGCCTAATTGAATTTGTAACATGTCAGTGAGAAGAAATGAAATATTCTTTCTCCTGATCTATCTAACAATACATACACATATATATATATATATAAATGTACATGATTATACATAATACAACTTTTTATAAAGGCTCATATACAGTAATTGATAAATACAAACTTATATAATTTTGAATAGTATACACTGTTCCCCAGATATCTTCTCAACGTTTTAAATATATTTCGTTTGTAAACGAATAATCTCCCCCGAGATCAATAATTTAAATTATGGTGATCAAAATAATGATGTTCAAAGTCAATTTATATTTAACAAAGACTGTCAAAAACTTTATCATCTTAATAGTCAAGATAAGCTAGTAATAAGAAATTTTAATAGAAAGTTTGGATTGAACACAACGTTTTCATGAGGAGAAGTTTTCATCAGTTTTAACGTAAAAACAAAGGCGGAGAGTTGATTAGTTTATTAAGTATGCAAGAAGAGTATTTTGGGAATATCATTTCAAACTTCTTTGATTAAATTAAGCAGTTTACCTCGTCAATTACAGCCAAGTGTGTGACAGGGTCAGTGGCTATTATGTCTTCAGAATTAATCACAAAATATGTTGTTAATTGATAATATTTTGCAGTTTCACCAACAATATACGAATTTAAATTTAAGATTACTACAGAATCCTAAATAATGATGTCAAAAATTGGGCTAATAAAAATTCTTAGTCTAATAACTTATTCACCTGTCGACCCACTTCAAACTACTTTGGTTTGTAAATACCTAAACCTCAACACGATATTCGTCACCTCTACCATAGACATCTATAAGATCAAGGCCGTAGTAATAAAGGGTTCGAAATATACAAGATTTTGTGTTTCTTAAAATTACATTGTAGATAGAGATGAATAAAGAACTGACGTTTGTAACTATCATAACCAGTTTATGGATTTGTTTAAAATTTTACTGACTCAATTTCCCATCCCTCACGTGCGCGTGCTCATGAGATGTAATAGTTCTTGTATTTGTAAGAAAAACAATCTTTGAACAAAGAGCTTTTAAAATTGAACTGAACATATTATCTTACGGTACCAAAATTTTTTTTTATATTAAAAATCAACTGAGGATAAGTTTTTTGGTTAACAACCCTTGCAAATTGACATTGCCTGCTGTGACGTCTCGGAAACCCACCCGACCTCCTCCCTATGGCCCACATATTAGCGCGGCTTACCAAATCTCAGACACCCACCCGGCCTCCCTGTGGCCCACATATTGGCACGGCTTATCACTACAGTCTCAGACACCCACCCGGCCTCCCTGTGGCCCACATATTGGCGCGGCTTATCACTACAGTCTCAGACACCCACCCGGCCTCCCTGTGGCCCACATATTGGCACGGCTTATCACTACAGTCTCAGACACCCACCCGGCCTCCCTGTGGCCCACATATTGGCGCGGCTTATCACTACAGACTCAGACACCCACCCGGCCTCCCTGTGGCCCACATATTGGCACGGCTTATCACTACAGTCGCAGACACCCACCCGGCCTCCCTGTGGCCCACATATTGGCGCGGCTTATCACTACAGTCTCAGACACCCACCCGGCCTCCCTGTGGCCCACATGTTGGCGCGGCTTATCAAGTCTCAGACACCCACCCGGCCTCCCTGTGGCCCACATATTGGCACGGCTTATCACTACAGTCTCAGACACCCACCCGGCCTCCCTGTGGCCCACATATTGGCGCGGCTTATCACTACAGTCTCAGACACCCACCCGGCCTCCCTGTGGCCCACATATTGGCACGGCTTATCACTACAGTCTAAGACACACACCCGGCCTCCCTGTGGCCCACATATTGGCGCGGCTTATCACTACAGTCTCAGACACCCACCCGGCCTCCCTGTGGCCCACATATTGGCACGGCTTATCACTACAGTCTCAGACACCCACCCGGCCTCCCTGTGGCCCACATATTGGCGCGGCTTATAACTACAGTCTCAGACACCCACCCGGCCTCCCTGTGGCCCACATATTGGCGCGGCTTATCACTACAGTCTCAGACACCCACCCGGCCTCCCTGTGGCTCACATATTGGCGCGATTTATCACTACAGTCTCAGACACCCACCCGGCCTCCCTGTGGCCCACATATTGGCACGGCTTATCACTACAGTCTCAGACACCCACCCGGCCTCCCTGTGGCCCACATATTGGCACGGCTTATCACTACAGTCTCAGACACCCACCCGGCCTCCCTGTGGCCCACATATTGGCGCGGCTTATCACTACAGTCTCAGACACCCACCCGGCCTCCCTGTGGCACACATATTGGCACGGCTTATCACTACAGTCTCAGACACCCACCCGGCCTCCCTGTGGCCCACATATTGGCGCGGCTTATCACTATAGTCTCAGACACCCACCCGGCCTCCCTGTGGCCCACGTAGTGACCCAGGAGCACTCCGTTCCACTGGTCGCTGGGTGGCGGGTCCCACGAGACTACCAGTTGCGTAGACGATGTCGCCTCCACCTGCGAATCAAATAGTAAACTTAAAATTTCAATAGGCAAAGTATTACCCACCATTTGGTGTTTACATTGTCTACCCTCCGGGATCACTTGACTTGTTCATATTTACAGTAAAACCTCGATAAAAGACTGACGGGCATTCGGAAAGCAGTCGTAATCAAGGGTTCCTTCTTATTCGTGTTAACATGAAATTGTTTGAAAATAAAGGAAATTTTGTGTTTGGTAAAAATATATTAAAAGTGAGGGACAGGTTAGATGACTCACCAGTTTAACTACATTTTTTTGAAAAGGGGTGAGGCATCATGGTCTTTTTTCCTCTTGATGGTTATAAGTCAGCTCATTGTAGAACCAGACACAGAGGAAGAAAAGGTTTGGTACTGGATTTGGGTAGGGGTTATATAGCAGCATGAATATACTATGGCGTGCATTCTTGGAAAATTAAACTTTCCATATTGAAAGAAAATATTTAAACATCACTACATTGTCACATTGTCGCATGTGAAGATTTCGAATGGATTTTAAAATATGCTGTGTATGTGTATACATCGAACATATTAAAACGTTGTGGCTCAAGAATGGCTCTCCGTCAGTGAATCAAAACTATTTTTTACTTTGAAAAGGCTGCATAACCGTGCATTGCGGGTCGATTAACCCTAGAGAGCTCGCGCGGGGTAAATTTTCTCCATGCCTATTTTTAAAACAGTGAACGACATGTAAAGAGCTTCTCTAGAGCTTCCACCCCTCCTATACCTTCAAGTCGACTCGTCCACTGCCTGACCTTGAGGTTTGGGGAAAAACATTAGCAATAGTGTGTCCTTGGTGGCCGCGTAAAGTGGACGTTACGTTCTGTCGGAGACTTTTCACCCCGCGCGCGCTCTCACGCTATTCATTATGTGAATCGCTGCTGTTTTTATTGTTCGTGTTTCGAGTGAATTACGGTTTATGAATTAGTTTGAGTTTATCCCTGAGCGTGTTATTTGTCTGTGTTACACCAGGTTATAAGTTTTCTAAAGTTTTATAACGGCTGGACCGAGCCGTGGGCTTAGCTTAGAACTCATTTTTCACGTGGTCAAAAATACTCAAGTAAACAATTTTACAAATAAATATTTAAATACTAAATGTATGCTAAGTAAAAAAATATAAATAGGCCTATGGTGTTATTATAAAATATTTTTTTTTAGGAAAGGAATTGTTGATGCCATATATTCAAACCAGAAGTGAAATAGTAACCCTACCTAGAGACCTGAAGACCCGAATAAGACTAACTTTAGGATTGCCACGAAGAGAAGCTGTTCAAAACTTAGGACGTAAAAACGCCAGATGTAATTTCTGCCCAGGAAATAAGGATAGGAAAAAATCTGTAGCAATTGCGGCAAAAGCATTTGCAAAGACCATGTGGTCGAAACTTGACCGGACTGTTTTGAAGTGTAATTGACTAGACTTTTAGAGTCGTAAAAATGTCATAGATGTAATTTCTTGGTATGTAAGACCTTAAGTAAAAGTTTTAAATATATTTCAGTCAAGTAATATGTTTTAGTATCATTAAAAACTAAAAAAATAACAGTGGGGTAAAAATGTACCCCGCGCGAGCCCTAGTGTTTTGGCCGAAGGCGCGCGCTCTCTAGGGTTAAGGATGTATTTAGTACCTCGTGGGGATTCCCCACAGTAATTAATCAAAACAAGTCTCACCGTTTCTCGGATCACGTGTACATAAGAAGTGATTCAGAGCGGGGGGGGGGGGGGGTTTGGTCGATGATAATCTTTATGTTCCCGGGAGGCGCGCAGAGAGTCTCATTATCGGTGGTGAGCCGGGACTCAACATTGGGCTCCCTCAGAGGGGGAGGGGGTGGTCAGTTACTTCCATGTTCCTAGGAGGCATGCAGGGAGCCTCCTCGTCGATGGTGACCCGGGGCTCAAAACTGGGCTCCCACACGGGGGGGGGGTTTAGTCAGTTACCTTGATGTTCCTGGGGGGTGCGGGGGGCGCTTCCTCGTCGGTGGTGACCCGGGTCTCCAAACTGGTCTCCCACACAGGAAAGGGGAGGGGGGGTTAGTCAGTTACCTTGATGTTCCTGGGAGGCGCGGAGGGTGCTTCCTCGTCGGTGGTGACCCGGGTCTCCACACTGGTCTCCCACACAGGAAAGGGGGGGGGGGGGGTTAGTCAGTTACCTTGATGTTCCTGGGAGGCGCGGAGGGTGCCTCCTCGTCGGTGGTGACCCGGGGCTCCACACTGGTCTCCCACACAGGAAGGGGGGGAGTCAGTTACCTTGATGTTCCTGGGAGGCGTGCAGGGAGCCTCCTCGTCGATGGTGACCCGGGGCTCAAAACTGGGCTCCCATACGGGGGGGGGGGGGGTTTAGTCAGTTACCTTGATGTTCCTGGGGGGTGCGGAGGGCGCTTCCTCGTCGGTGGTGACCCGGAGCTCCACACTGGGCTCCCCCAGACCCAGACTGTTCTCGGCGATGATCTGGACGGAGTACGTGGTAGCCGGGTGCAGGTCACTCATCACTCCGACTATCTCCTTTCCCTCCACCGATGTCTCCAGGCTGCCTTCCAGCCACGACTCACCTGAAAGGCGAGAATAATTAAACGAACGAATGAAAAACCTCCCAAAAAAATAACATAAATCAATTGCATCAATACACTTCAAATTTACATTTTAAATTTTAAACTAGTAGGGGGTATTGGTAGGTTCAACCCCAGCAGGGTGGTGGTGGTTGGTCTAAAAATAGAACCCCCCCCCCCTCCCCCCCCCCCCCCCGATGGGACCACCCACGAAGCCTAGCAAGTTTTTTTTTTTTGAGGTTATGTAACCTTTTTTTTTTTTTTTTTTTTTTTTTTTTTTTTTTTTTTGAGCTTACGTAATCTTTACCTAACCTAACCTAACTTAACCTAACGTTCACTTTTTGGTGACGTCATAGAGGTCAATGACCTTTCAACCTTAGCCCCCCCCCCCCCCCGGCTAAAAATAGATTTCTAAAAATAGCTAACCTAACCTAACTTAACATAACTTAACCTAACATTGCTTCAGGACAATATTCCGTGCCAATTCGATGAACTTTTCTTCTACAGGACAAAAATGATGGAACGACATGAAGCAATACAATCAATATACCAAGCATATCCCGCTGCTGACTTAAATGAAATAGAAAGAGCTTTTGATGAGATGTACAAAAAGGAAGAGTACAACACTGAATATGTAGAATTATGGATATCATTCGGCGCTGATCAGTTGTGCCTGCATGAAATCAATAAATACTGGTCAACGAAATAATACTTACCTTGAATCCTCTCCCTCCTTCATCAGCAAAATGGCCTTTTTTAAAGGGCACCATAAACTTTTAGATTAATTAGAAATAAGGCGGAATATGGCGCTCGCTTGCGGTCGCTCTGACAGCCTTCTGCCAAGAAAAACTTCAGGTTGATGGCTTGTTACATCATAGTACTTAAGGGTAGGTGGCTTATCTAAATTAAAAAGTCCATGCCTAGCGAACACTACTTGCAACTAGGGAAAACAACCGGCAGAGTGTTGATTGATTCTGAGAGAAGGGTTTTCCAAAAGGGAAACTAGTAAGTCAACAAATAACTGTTTGTAAGAGAGAAAGTGACTAAAGATAAACATCGACAAATAGCTCGAGATAGGATGAGATAATCAGAGGGATTGGTTAGACTTTCCTTGTGTTAGAAATAGCAATAACCTTCCACTAACGTCACGTGACTCCCCCCCCCCCCCCCCTGCGCAACATTAAGGAGTGGAGACAAAAAGGTGGTGGTGAAACGTAAAAGATTGGCTGAAACACCTGAGAGATGTGGAAAGTTACAAAATCAGAAATGAGGTTAACAAGACAAAATTAAACTGAGGACTGTATTTCCGAGCAATGGAATGTGGACAAGAATGTAATAGAAAGCTAGACTGATCGGGGAAAGTCCGGCGCCGCTCAGCTAACTGTGGAATGCGGTCAAGAAAGCTAGACTAATTAGGGAAAGTCTGGCTTAATGGAGAAAGTCTGACGCTGCATAGCTGCTGGGCAATGACCGTTTTGTCACGTAGACCTGCTTTCACCGTATACTGACCTCACTGTTTCTAGCTCAGTTTAGTTTGGGAGTTTGCGACGGTCAGTCAGCAAGTGTGCATGTGTTCTGTGCTGTGTACTCTTTGTGTCACAACACCCAGTGCTACATCATCTTTATTTCTTCAATCACTGCGTAAGTTATTATGTTATTTATTTTAATTTATTTTTTCTTTTATTATAAATTTTTAATTCTAAACTTTCAATGTGGCTTTTAAATGTGTGAATGATGATATTAATTTTTGATTAACTATCGATTAGCTTAATTTTACTTTCATATGTTTCACAAAGTAATTTGACTCAAATTGAAGAAAATTTTGAATTTTTGAAGAAAATTGAAGAGTTTTAAAATAAAATAAGAATTTATTTTATTTTTATTTATTTATTTTTTTTTTTTTATTTATTTATATATTTTTTTTAAATCACTTTTAACTTAATTGAGTTTAAATGTTTCATAAATCACTTTTCAGTTTTAATGATAGTTGTCATAATGATTAAAAGAATTTATTAAAGGATTTAGTTGTAAAGTAGTAAATGACTTAGAGTTTATTGTTAGTTTGTTAAAAATGAATATTAATAATTTAATATTTTTGAAAAATCATGCTTAACTTTAAATGTTAGTTTGAAATAGAAAAAATATAAGTAAATGTAGAAAAATCACTTTAACTTAATTGAATTAAAGTGATTTTGTTGTGAATAAATGAATAACTTAAGATGCTAGGTTATAGTTAAAGATTCTATAATGCAAATTTGGTAAAAAGTAGTTTGTTAAACAAAGGTTAACAATATAAAGTAGTAATAGTGTTAAGTTTCAATTGTAAGGAAAGGTCATTGACCTCCATGGTTATAATTAGTCTTGAACCTCCCCCCCCCCCCTTCTGTAAAAATAGAATCAGGACTTGTAAAAATTTTCAGATTTGAAATGCTGTTCTTGTATTATATAGTTGCATGATAGTTTTAAGTTAAGTTTGTACAATCCGGCTGGCATATAACCGGGGAGCGGCTAGACACTGTATAGATTGGATATGTTTATATCAAAATTGTAGTTAAATAACTACTACTATACAGTGTTGGGCTCAGGTCAAGCTCGGGTCAGTTCAAGGATTTTACAAACTTGTGTGCATGATAGAAATTAATAAATAGCATAAGTTCTTATGAAAGTGTTCAGTCTGCATTGAGACAATGTAGAGAGAGTGTCACGTCGCATAGGTTTCTACGTACAGCGAGGTTTGTTTTGTGATTTCAGGATGGAGTTCCACTGCGATGTCTGCGGCAAGTCCTACAATAGCCGATATGCGCTTCTCCGTCATCAGGCGGAGCACAATGCTCCGAAGCTGGACTGTGTGCTTTGCGGCTACTCCACTACTCGTAGGGACTTGATGAAAAAGCACAAGTCGACAGTGGGACACCAAAAGCGATCTACAGGGGTGCAGCCGCCTCCACCAGAGCCTCGCTTCGCCTGTGGAGTGTGTAGCACCTCTTTTACACTGGAGAAGAACCTCCAGCAGCATATGCGGGAGCAGCATGACCCGGACGTCGAGAGGAACTTCCGCTGTCAGTATTGTGGACGGCAATTCTCTCGGCGTGGGAACCATGCGGCGCATGAGGAGTTTCACTGCCCCGTGAAGAGGGAAGCAGAGTGGGGTCCGTCAGTGTCTTTCTCAGCTTCCCGGCCAGGGGTGAAGCGTCCGCACCCGCAGCAGCTGGAGGAGTCGCCGCAGCCTGAAGAGGAGTCACCGCAGCCGGGACCGTCTTCAGAGCCTTCGCCGGGACCTTCTTCAGTGCCTTCACCGGGACCTTCTTCTTCGGAGCCTCAGCCTGAAGAGGAGTCACCGCAGCCGGCACCGTCTTCAGAGCCTCAGCCTCGCGTGGTGAGTGTCGCCGACGACGACGACGACGGCCCGACCTTTGTGCTTGTGGAGGTCGGGTACGGCAGTAGGCTCCAAACATTCGCGCTGAAGGAGCCTATGCCGGCACTCAGGACAATCCCCGAGGTGATGAGAGACTTAAGGTGCCATTTAGTTAGACTGTTAAGGAACGCGATCGAGGAACACCCTAATATTAAAGTGAACTTGTTCCTCGAGTGCGAGTTTGTTGATATTACCGGTGAGAATAAGTGTAAGCGGGCATTCAAGACCAAGAATGCTCCTCTCGAAAGCACGAGCGACTTTGAACAATTTGTTGAACTGTCCTTTGAAAAGCTCGTGCATGAGAAGGAGCAATGCGAAATGGTAGGCTCCGGTTGGACATACCTGCGCGTGATGAACTTGGAAGTGCGAATAAACGCGTATAGTCCATTGGGCGGTTGAGCGTGACACATTCCACTGCCCAAATCGCTCGCGGGTACGTGAAGTGTAGTGAATGTGATGAACAAGGACGACAAGTGCTTCGCCTACGCTATGCTAAGCAAGTTTGTTGTGTCACACCCCGAGCGGCCGGAGTCTTACCCGCAGGCCTTGTTTGCCCGCTACAATTTTGAAGGACTCTAGTTCCCCGTTGCACCCAAAGACATTGCATGGTTTGAACGAAACAATCTTAATGTTAGTGTGAATGTCTATGCACTCGAGGTTATGTATATAGAAGCGCTAGGGTGTTCCCGGTACACTGTGTATCCGCTGACACGACGTGAGCGAAAACTGTATCTATGTAAGCGGTGTTTCGATCACTTCATTTTGATCGCGAAAACATGGAGCAGCATCGACGGTACTGCGGAGTGGAGGTGCCGCTTCGCATAGACCTCGCTGCGAAGAAGACCATCCAGTTCAGCCACCCGGAGTTCAGCAGGAAGGACCGCTTCACCATCTATGCGGACTTCGAGTGTGCTCTGCAGCCTGCATCGGAGGTGTCCAACGTCGAGCGTCTCGCATCCATGTCCCGTATATATGCGTGTTTTAAAAATAAATACTTCTAGTCATAGTCTAGTTTGTTATTCAATCAAATTGATTTGTAAATATGTATCTGTAAATATGTAATGTCAAATGTAAATATGTAATGTGAAATGTAAATATGTGTTAGTGTGGAAGAAGTTATGATTCTAATGTAAATACTAACCCGTCGTTTCGACGGGTGCAGATACCAACCCCGCCGTTTTGGCGGGGTTAAGCAGTTTGTACTGAAAGTCAGACCACTGTAAATATGTGTCATAATGAAATGTAAAAGCAGACCTGTGTAAATATTAGTCTTATTGAATTGTATAAAGTCAGACCATTGTAATGTAAATACTAACCCCGTCGTTTTGGCGGGTTAAGCGGTTTGTACTGAAAGTCAGACCATTGTAAATATTTGTCATAATGAAATGTAAAAGCAGACCTTATGCGTAAAAGCAGAAATGTGTAAATATTAGTCTTATTGATTTGTATAAAGTCAGACCATTGTAATTATTTATCATAATGAAATGTATTAAAAACCAATGTAAATATTAGACGTATCAAAATGTATAAAGTTAGTCCTTTTGTAAAATGGTTATAATTTGAAATGTGAAGTTTGTAATAATTGATTGTAAAAATTGATGAGTGTACATACTGATGAGTGTAAACACTAATGAATGTAAATAAATATACATTCTAAATATCCATAAATGGTTCTTACTTATTTACCCATGTTTTTGTCTATAAGAAATACAATTTCCAGAGATTGATAAAGAGTAAATTTGATTAATTTATAACTTGACATGCAGTCATACTGTTTTTAAATGAGAAAGTATAAACTTTATAACAATGATTGCTTTTCTTTCTCCAGGATAGTACCATTTTGGTCTATCAATTCTGTTTAAAATATAAATGTAAACATCTACTTAAGTTATGATAGGTTGATTATTTAAAGGAAGACTCATTTCAGTAATGGATTGTGATAAAAGTAACTAACTCTGGACTCTTAAGACTATAAAGAACAAGGTACAATGACAAGACAGTGGTTAATGATATACACATTTTTATTTTTCAAATAAAACCTTATATCTAACAATAATGGTTATACAAAAATTAGATGTAGAATTCTGTGAAGAGCATCTGGACCAGCATATCGTTCTCAGCAGTGGAGTCACCGAAGAGTTGGACGAAATCATTCATCTTCATGTCGTAGTTGGTACGGCAGTACAGGTAGGTCAGACAGTAGTGACCGCAGACCGAAGTATCCAAGCCTTGCAGTCGGTACTTGTTGTAGGTGTAATGCAACATATGCCCATTGATGTTACGTCTCAGAAATTGTTGAAAATCACCATGATACGGAGGTCTGCCAAAACTATCAAAATATTCGACAGTATTAGTGTTGTTGTTGCTGTTATCTTGTCCTCCAGGTCTGTAGAATGCCACCCAATGTTCTCCACTATGTGTATGCGGTTGGGTGTTTACCACTAATGCAGATGACGGAGCAATATGTCTCGGTAGACGATCTGATGCAAACACTCCGACATGTTGTACATTCGGTAATTGTAGTAAATATTTTCTTATAGTTGTGGTATTCATTCTTGTGAAACTGTATATTATAACACTGTCAGTGATGTACTGGCTGTAATGCACTAGTTGACTGTGCTTTATACATTTAGCCGGCATAGTCCACCGATACGTTACGATGTCGATCAATCTCAATGACATTGTCCAGTTCTGCATAGACAATAATGTTGACTGATTCGGTCAATGCTTCGCTGAATCCAATCTCGATGCGTAGATTTCCATTGCGTACCAGGTTCCAATGGCTGGACTCGTTAGCGCTCAAGTCAGGTGTTAAGTCAAACGCTAACAGACAATAACCTTTTTCGAAATCTTGTCTGCTGATATCATTACCGGTATTGTCAAAATGTATTCCGGTACCGCTGAACAGTGTGTGATACGATAGCGCATAGGCAACATCCGTATCATTACCAAACACTGGCTGTAATGCTTTCATCGGCACTTGTTCACCATCCAAGTACAGTGCGAAATAATTCATCTTGAAATGTTGGAAATTAAATGGATTTTTCTTGTAATCTCCGTTGAATGCTTGATTAGTAATCATGCCGACAATTACACGTTTTGGTAACTGACCCAAGTACACACTGTCCAATGTTTTGCTCAGTATGCCAGCGGGTAATGTGATTGATTTCACTTCAACACGTGTGATCGGATATTTGGCAGTACCACTCTCGAGTGTTTTACTATGTGCCAACAGTACGCTCGGATTGATTTTACAACGACGAACAAACAGATTTGTCTCTTTGATATGTACTTTATATGTTGTGTTATTGTCCGACATGATGGCAAATGCGTTCCTCGATCTGATCAAACGTAAACGCATCTCTACACCGTTTAACATGAACTTGTTCTGATTGCACAAGTCAATGTGTAGATGACCGATCATGTCTGCATAGTGACTCTTTTCAGTAAATTTTCGTCGTTGTACTAGTCCTTCATTTTCTTCTTTACAATTATCCATGTTATTAGAGTCATCTTTGTAGAATAACACACTTGTCATGTGTGACTTTTTAGCATCATGTCCGTAGTTTAAAAGGTTTTCCAAATACGCACGATAGGCGTAGGTATTGTTTTGCGGTGACACTAGTTTATTATTCAAGTGTAAATCTACTTGGCTAAATAGCGAATGTAACCAGTTATTAACCGGACCAAATTCCTTAATCGCATCAGCAGCTGTAAATTTTGTTCCATCTTCTTTGACAATAGTGGCTTGTACGTGTAATAATGTTTGTGATAAGTCCGTATATTCATCACCATGTCCGGGTATGACAAATTCAATAGGTGAGTCATCCGTCAATGACGATATGGGTTTATATTGCACCCATTTACCACTGTCAATGCTGGTCTGTGTCGGTGGTAGCGAGAATAAGTCCAATTCCGTCTTTGTACATTCGCATGATTTCTGGTGAATAAATGACATCTTTGTTGCTTAAGAAAATATATCAATCTCTCTACTTCTAGTAATCTTCTTTTTATTTTGCACTTGTCGCTTGAGTTTTTGTTTTGTATTTTTACGTTTCTTTACTGCTGCTGTCTTACACTTCCTTGCAGGAGACGTTCGTGCTCGAAGGAGTTTCGCCAAAGACTGAGGTGTTACTCGTGTGATGCGCCTCTTCTTATAGCTTCCACTGCTGTCGCTACCGCCAATGCCAGTGCCGTGTCCGTATCCGCCGCCATGTAGAATGCGATCCAGTTTGTCGTCAGCTCGACGTTTAAGTCCACCAGTAAATTGTTTAAGACGATCATTCGCTGCATTTCGTGGGTTCATAGTACCATCAGCTATATCACTGAGAAACCCAACACCTGAACGTAATGCCTCCTTGCCCACAGCAGTTGCACCTGACTTGATTAATGGCATGACTGAACGAACAAGTCCACCAAGAAAACTTCCAATCCCATGTCCACGTTGATACGGTGCACCTCTATACACTGATACAATACCACTACTACCGCCAAGTTGTTGATCACGGTAGTATTTGAGGTAGGGATCATTAAGATTCATTATACTGTTGTAACTGCTGGTACTCTGCGGAGGTGAAGTTTCATGTACGTAGTACCGAACTCGAATGGCAAGTGATGACCTTTGTCGTCCCTTAAATCAATTTCCACACTCTCGAACGAGCTCTTTATGACAGGCATGTAGTGCGGTGAAGTGAAATGCACAACCTTATGTGACCCGTATTTATAGTCAGTGGTGTCAATGTTGACTATTTTTAACAGTGGTGCTACAGTGTCACCCACTAATTGTGGTTCTACAAGGTCACAATAGACATAAATGTCTGCTGGAATGCCAGCCAATAAGTTTGGTGGTCTTGTAGCTTTCCTATGTCTTTTCACATCCACATTATTTACATCATATCCTAACTGTAACGCTAAAGTGGGGCTAAGTTCAAGTTGTGTTAGTGTATCTGTCATTGTAATCAATTCAACCTTTTTTGTATCACTATCATACTCGAACTCAATACTGTTAAGTTTAAGTTTTGTATTCCCGTTAATTGCTGCTAGCAATTCATTGATATCTTTGTAATTACCAGACTCCACTTTTGCTACAGTCAAATTTGTATTAGTAACTTCATTATCTTCAATTTCAGCAGTTGGTTTTGTGTAAATATATATGTTAGCATCATTACCAACTGTTAAAAACGAGCATGGATAGTGTGCTTCAACTAGTGCTATTTCCCAATCTGCTCCGTCACCACCAGGCAAATGTATTGTTGATGGAAAATGTGTCACATAATGAGTCACTGTATTGTTCGGATAGTAGTCCATCGAACTATTGCTAGGCAGTGTCAAATAAAACTGATTATGTCTAGACAGTGACATGACGGTTAGGTTAGGTTAGGTTAGGTTATTTGTTTCACTTCAGATGCAGGTATCCAAGAATTAAATTCGTCTCCGTAACCTACCCACTTGACGAGGTAACGCTTACTGCGACCTCTACCCTTAGTGTCAAGTATTTTATCAATTTGGTACAATCGATCCGGTCCTATTGTCACCTTTTGTAGCTCATGTTCATAGAAACGACCAACTAAGGGTTTACCATTCAAGTCCCTTATTATATACAATGGTAGTGGTTGTGATCCATATTCTCGATCAATAACAAAAAATTCTTTACTCCAATTGGTCTCGTAGCCTTTTGCAAATGTACCTTTCTCTTTAGCAATACGCACTGTATCACCCGGTTTGAACTTTGGTTTTTTACGTTTTGGTAATGAGCTGTCTTTGTACATATGACTCCATACTTGGTACACTGTACTTTTGTTTGCTTTCACAACGTCCATCGGACATAAACCATTACCCAAACTTCGGTGTGCACTGTTATTGTAAGCATCAACCAATTCATCCAACACATCGATATAACGAAATGTATTTTTATATGTTAAATATCGCCACATACGTGTTTTCAGTGTGCGATTGACTCGTTCGACAACAGCCGCTTTAACATCGGGGTTTTGTGTAGTGACATATTTCACATGATAATCTCTAAACACACGGTTCACTTTTGCACCTATAAACTCTGTTCCTTTGTCAGTTTGTAAACAACATGGTGGTACAGTGTAAGGACTGTTAAAAATTCGTTCAAATGCTGCTGCCACTTCTTCACCGCTCTTACGTTTTAATGGTTCCACATATAACCGCTTACTAAACACATCAATCACTGTTAGCAAGTAATTGTAGCCATCATTATATGAACTAAGTCCTCGCATATCATTCAGGTCGGCTTGCCATAATTCATTAGGTCCAAACACAACATATCTGTTACGTGGAAATCGTTTTCGAACAGGTTTGTGTAATGTATAGGTGTCTTGGGTGCGTAACCATTCGATAACTTGTCGTTTTGTTTTGTTCTTTTTCTTCTTACTTCGACGTAATGCTCTGACAAGTGGGCTAATACCACCAAACGAGCCTGGGTTTGCAGGATCATAATACACTTTCTCTTCCATCACTGTTCATGACTATAGTGTAAATGACTATCACATACCAAGTACACCTATACTTATACATTTTAATCTATAGTGAATGCATCCCACTGTAAAGGTTTTCCTCTTCGTGCTCCTGCCCTTGACCTTAATCTATGGGCTGTTGGCGTTGGGCTCGGTGTTGGCGGATAATATAACGAGTGGTGTGGTGGTGAAGGAGTATGCTGTCTTGATGGTGAAGGTGTAACCAAACCTTCTTCCAAATATGGTTCACGACCAATATACTGTCGAGCTTGTGCATTGCTTACGTACTCGGTCGGTACGTTCATTTCATTTAATGCATCCAATACTTCATGCCAGCCTGTGGGTACATTTTCCAGTCTTCGCACTCGTACAATTGCATGTAACACATCAATAATGTTCGAACCAGGTATTCTAGTGTTATGAACAATAACCGTACCATCAGGGTCCCATTTGATTATCTGTTTGTTACGTTTTATAAATCTTAACAAGTTGCGTACATCCTTTTGATACGTGGCAGGAAATGTTTGTACAATATCCTCCTCATTATCCTCTTCTTGTATAATTGGTAAAATGATAGGATTGCGTTTTTGTGAACTAAAATATAAAAACCTCTGTAATACTTGTTGATACTGTTTCCACTTTTCACTGTCATCCAATGTTTTGTCTTGTAATATACGATGCATTTCAGCATCCAAACTATTAGTATTAACTGTTGATGATTGAGTTAGTTTTGATTGTGAAGCAGTAGCAGCAGGTGTTGGCTCACTATGTATTCGATCAAATAGCTCTTGCGGAACAACAACCATCTTCTTTGAATATTCCAAATTTGATCTATCCATTTTTCTAACTAATCGCACTATTAAGAACTGTTTGTAATACAGTACTTAATAACAGTGGTAATAGAAATCCACCACCGTGTTGTACAAGATATTTACGTTTCTTGCTCCAATTCTCACCACGTTTCACTAGACGTCTGAGCACCTTTTTATGTTTACGCAATTGTCGTTTTTGTTTGTCTGTTAACTGGATATTACCACGTAACAAGTTGTATGCGCACTCGCACACTGATCTGATACGACTGACGTCACAAGCCTTCAACAGTGCTTTACGTTCCTTCGGTGTAGCGTGTATCAGTGCCGTTAACAGAGCAGCGTCTTTCTTCACACACTGTGACATTACGACTGAGTGACTGGTCTCTAGTGTACCCCTTTTATTTATACTTTTTTGGTTGATAAACATACTGTTGTTTTTCATCAGGTAATATACCCGTACGTATACGCACCTCGTCTGGTGTGGACTGTTTTAAATCTAACAACAAATAACCATGCGGAGTACGTGTAGCATCAGCATACGCTTCTTCAATAAACCTTGTATTTTCCGGATACACTTGTCGGGCTAAATGTTTTATTTGAGCCCGGTCTCTTGGATTTTTAAAAAGCACTATATAATGAGCATTTAGTGAAATGTCTCTTTGTCCTCGCCCTTGGTGGAAAATGTTTTGTGTTATAAAAAATACACTCAAGTTCCTATGGTGAGAGCCCTTAGTAAACAAGTCCACTATTGTATTGGATCCTGAGGTGGCTGATGATTCACGCATCATATCATCAACAATTACCAAAGTGGGTGTACCATCAAAGTCCTCCATATTTGGTAACCCTTCCCTATATTGCACATTACCACTATCACTTACACCAGGATTTAAACCCGGGGAATGATGCCAGTAAATATTATTGAACTTTGTATCACACATAAAATCCAAATACTTAATAAATCTGGCTACAAAATATGATTTCCCCGATCCAGAAGGCCCGGCCACTATGGTTGAAAATGGATGTTGCCACCTCAAGTCCATTTTGTCAACTGAACACAACTACACACTTACCATCACTTTTATAAACTTTAAGCATAGTTTCTTAAACAAGGATTCAGGTTTAATAAATAAAAAGACAGTTTAATCTGTTGATGTATATTTGCTTACAAAAACTATCAGATTTACAATTCTTTAGTGAAGTCTTGAAGCTTCTTGCTTTACAATGTACATTATTTCCCTCCACATTTCTTATTAATTATATCTTCAATGATATTTACAAAGTTATGGCGAGTCAAGACTTGATTATATTTGGATTCATAATGCATACCAAATTTTCGCATCACTTCTTTAGCTTTATTCAAGATATTTATGCTATTAGGAACATTTTCCCTGAAGAAACATATTTCAAACCCTTTTTCTTTAGCTTTCTTCAATGCACATTTAAAGTTTCTTTTTTCAGTACGAATACATTTGTATTCGCTCAAACCATAGATATCTAAGAGGGTTTCCTTAAACAATACACAAAAGACATGTTTCAAGTCTTCATCTTGAGGTAATACAGCTACCTTCAATGACTGTTCAGACAGAGTCTTTCTCAATATGTCTGCAGTAGTTTCCAACCGCTTATTCACAAGAGTCAGCTGTTGGTTGGTTTCAAGTGACTTTGTAAGTGTTTGTAACAGTTCACTATTCTGCTGTTTTAGTTTGTACTCTCCATGTTTACGGATTGAAGGTAACACTTCTTTTGTGACCCATTTTCTAAAAGCATTAGCCTCAGGTTTTTTCGATGATAAAATCAATGAGTATAAACCACTTTCATTAATAAAAACAGACGATTTCTCATTTCCTTTTAACCCCGCCAAAACGGCAGGGTTTATATTTTCATATGTGAGCTTGTCATCATCATCAACATGATTTCTAACTGCTTTATTTGTATCTAAATAACCAAGTACTTCAGCAACTTCTTTCCCCTTGAACCAGGGGTTATTATCACTATCAATTAATATAGTGATTGGTTGATTTTTAAACACATAAGCAATAAGGATAGACATATTTCCTCAAATGTAAAAGTGAGGTTATGTTATACACCAAGCACAGCAGTACAGCTCTAGTTCAGACATCCGCACTAACTGAGCTCCAAGACTAGACTGATCAACAAAAAGCAGATTCATGTATATAAAAGCTGTGTCACCATACAGCAATCAGATGTTACAAACACACTCTTCAGCTTTGGTAATTTAAATTTTCCAGTACCATAATTTTTGGTAGAAATCCCGTACGCAATACGATAATATTGTACGGATACGATAATTATGTAAACAGTCTCATTAAGCATATCAATTAAGCTAATTTACATATTAATTTGCTCATTAACATATCAAAGTTCAATTCCTAACACCATAAGACTAAAAAAAAAAAAAAAAAGGTTGTTTTCCCTAGTTGCAAGTAGTGTTCGCTAGGCATGGACTTTTTAATTTAGATAAGCCACCTACCCTTAAGTACTATGATGTAACAAGCCATCAACCTGAAGTTTTTCTTGGCAGAAGGCTGCCAGAGCGACCGCAAGCGAGCGCCATATTCCGCCTTATTTCTAATTAATCTAAAAGTTTATGGTGCCCTTTAAAAAAGGCCATTTTGCTGATGAAGGAGGGAGAGGATTCAAGGTAAGTATTATTTCGTTGACCAGTATTTATTGATTTCATGCAGGCACAACTGATCAGCGCCGAATGATATCCATAATTCTACATATTCAGTGTTGTACTCTTCCTTTTTGTACATCTCATCAAAAGCTCTTTCTATTTCATTTAAGTCAGCAGCGGGATATGCTTGGTATATTGATTGTATTGCTTCATGTCGTTCCATCATTTTTGTCCTGTAGAAGAAAAGTTCATCGAATTGGCACGGAATATTGTCCTGAAGCAATGTTAGGTTAAGTTATGTTAAGTTAGGTTAGGTTAGGTTAGCTATTTTTAGAAATCTATTTTTAGCCGGGGGGGGGGGGGGGGCTAAGGTTGAAAGGTCATTGACCTCTATGACGTCACCAAAAAGTGAACGTTAGGTTAAGTTAGGTTAGGTTAGGTAAAGATTACGTAAGCTCAAAAAAAAAAAAAAAAAAAAAAAAAAGGTTACATAACCTCAAAAAAAAAAAAAAAACTTGCTAGGCTTCGTGGGTGGTCCCATCGGGGGGGGGGAGGGGGGGGGGGAGGGGGGGGGGTTCTATTTTTAGACCAACCACCACCACCCTGCTGGGGTTGAACCTACCAATACCCCCTACTTAAACTAAGTCATTTTATAATAAGTCATCGGTTTCAGAGACTGTGAGTGGACTTTTAACATAAGTATTTCTTAAATGCGATGTAGGCTTACGACTTGGTTAGGGTATATAGGGATGGAATCGAAAATAAAGAGAGTTAAAAAATTCAAAATATAAATCCATACAGGCCTGGGAAAAAGACTGGAATACTAAGTAAACTGTAGTAATTCAAGAAATCAAATCATGTATAATCATCAAATCAAATCTTGTATCGGTATAATTGCTCGACTGGTAAAAATTATATTACTAACTTTTATCCTGCATGATTAGGGGGACACGGAGGATCCTCAATGGAAGTCTTTTGCATTCTTTCTCATAGTGAAATAGAAATAGAAATCACCTGTGATCTCTGTCTTAACATTAAAGAAACTCAGAAGAATAGCTTAAACCAACAGAGCTGAAAGTATACCTTTCTATACAAAAAATTTTACGTTAGAGAGGGAAAATCTGGAGCACATAATATTTACAGTCTTCGGCTGCCAATACGATAATGAGAATTTCCAAAGCAGCTTATCGAAGAGACAGCTGTTTAATAGTAAATGGACTGGAATAAACTGACACACAATCTACTCTGCTTCTCATGCACTCGCCCTCAACCCTCCCCTCGTAACCGTACGTACGTTTGTTTACCAATGGAAAACACCATGAAACAAATAACTTCTTGTGGAACCGCACATTTACTTACAATGGAAATAAACATTAAACAAATAATTTCTTTTGGAACCGCACATTTACTCACCCATAAAAAACACCATGAAACAAATAAGTAGTAGAGAGACACCGGTCCACCAACATTAAAAAGTACGAGAAGTACGAGGAAGTACAAATGAAGTACGAGGAAGTACGATACGAATAAGTACGAGGAAGTACGGGGAAGTACGACAAGTTTCAGGGAAGTAGAGGACGTGCGAGGGAAGTACGAGGTCAAAGGTCACGAGGCTGACAGAACCAAACATTTATAACGGCAAATTAACGCTTTTTTCTGTCAATTTTCAAGGGATTAAAATATCACAAAAATTACATCCTTAATGACGAATGAAGTCTAAAAAATACTCAACTACAACTGAACAAAAATTGCAAATTAATTTTGATTCTAAGAGTTGATGAAGACATTATGAAACTAATTCAAAATAAAGTTTTGCCTACTTGACAGCTCTCCGGTTTCAATTTCATTTCGCTTCCTGCAATCTGTAACTTGCATAAGTTGTGTTTTATTGAATTTTGTTTAAAACTAAGAAGGTTTTTAGTAGATTTTGAAAGCATAACTATTTTCTTGTGATCGTTTTTGAGTGCTACACTGTGTGTAGGATCAACTGATGGATTTGAAACTATAAACAGTATAGCCCCTTTAGGGCTCTAGTACTCCAAAGATGGTAAAAAAAGTAAATCTGCATCCCATAAAATTCCATAGTTTCAATGTATATAATTAAATAAGAATTATAGGAATGTACTTTTTAATGTGTACTATATAAAATATACATAAAGTAATAATTTAAAAAGCTTTAATATCTTCACAACAAATCGAGCTTTTTTAACTGACTACAACCTCTCATTGTGTTTAGCCAACAATGTTTGGTGTTGGTGGGGATTCGCTATTTCAATAAATGCAAAAAGAAATAAAGGGGGTTGAACCCTTGTACCATTTCGTAAGTAGTTGTGTAATAAAACTTTTTACAACCTGAATGAAACCATAATGGTGGTAATTACTTAGGATTTCTCAAAATTTATGAAAATGACTATAGTAGTAGTATTTGTTGTAAAGTTAAAAGTATTATTTTCTGCATCTTCGTAAAGTAAGGCGTTTTCCACAGCCTTACTAAAAGTTAGGCCATCACCCTCCACGAGTAGCTTACTCTGAAAATGGGTTGATTCTAACCCACAAAGAAATTTATCACGTAGAGCTTCATCTAAAAACTTTTCGAATTTACACTTGGAAGCTAACTTTTTAAGCTGAATGCAGTACTCGGAAATCGACTCATTCTCCTGTTGGTTTCTTTTATGAAAAAGGAACCGCTCATAGGTAATGTTGGTCTTATGTACAAAATGGGCTTTGAAGACCCCCAGTGCTTCATCAAATGTAGCATCTGCCGGTGCTTTAGGAACCAAAAGGTTTTTTAGTATTGCATACATCTTTGGTCCCATAAGAGAAATAAAATATTTCTTTTTGTCCTCATCTTTGATTGTATTTACTGGGAAGAAGTTTTCTAAACGTTTTGAAAAGTTTTCAAAAGACTCCAACTCTGGATCAAATTCGGTCAAAGTAGTGGCAAAGTGGCGTTTCTGGGCCAAAACGCATAAATCAAAAGTGACAGCTACATCCGGTCTGGTGACGTGAGAGGCTGTGACGTAGCTGTGACGTGTTGGGGTGGGTATTTAAAGGTTAAATGAGCGGAAATGGGTCAAGGTCAGGTGTGGATGTTTTTAAAAAGATATTGCATTTTCGGAAAATCCGAAAATGCAAGATATTTTATTTGTTTTCTTTTTTTTACAAACTGTTTCTTAATTGTTGGTTTGTTGATTTTCATTTCTGTTAAAATACCATGTAAAAAATGGAATCGATAAGTTAACAAGAAAATATCCTGCTACAAAGTATCCAAATAAAGATGCAATTACATAAACATAAACTTTAAAATATAGCGAATGTTCTTCTTCTTTATCTGTTAGCATTTCCTGAACAAGGTAAACAAAATTGTAACCACATAAAAATGAAAGTAAGCAAATAACAAATTTCGACGGGTTCACAAAAACCAAGTTGTAAAGTAGCGAATTTCTTTCTTCCTCCATTGTTGAATTTTTAGTCGAAACCAATTAATGATAACATTATTGCTTGCGCATCAGAACTAACAGTTGATGAAATTTCATTTACTTGTAGACTTGTAGTAGTTTCATTTGTAGTAGGTAATTGTTCGGAAGTTTGTGTAGATGTAGAAGAAACAGTATTATCTTGAAGCTCAGAGTCCATGTGTACTCGGGTGAAGAGCTGGAGCTTTCATGACGTGTGGTAGCCGCTGTCCTACTCCGTGTCGGCAGTTGTTGGTGGTGGGGGGTCAATAGGTTCATGTAGATGGAATCATAATTTTCTGGAGGATGTACTAAAATTTGTTGTACAGGATCTGCATCAATAGTGAAACTTTGCGTTTTAATGCAATGTCAATCTTTAATAAAGGAAACATATAAAACAGAACTCATGTTTATTTAGATGTTTACTCTTCAAGTGGTACCGGCAAACTGATGTGTTGGTAGTGGCTCAGTGACCTCCTTCGACATGGGATGTGTAGGAAGGAACATCTGCTGCACACCTGCCTTCCCCCACCACCGTCATGAAAGACTCCTCGCAATTTTGGATATGTAGTGTTAGTTGTAATTTAGGTGTTGTACGGTCAACATCTCAGTGCTAAACAAATGTTCTTAACATTTGGCTTAAAAATATTTGCAATCAAATATTATTTTGAAATACTTATTTAACTTTGTACAAGTTACAATATTTTTAAAGATGCTTGTATTGATTTAATGTATTAAATTTAATTTTGAATTATTTTAAAACTGAATAAACTTAAAACCAGGTTAAAGGAAAATCAAACAAATAATTATGTGTATAAAATATTATATTCTGTTACAATACTGTTACTTTTCAACTCTGACCTGTTGGCACTCCTGTGCATTCTTGTGATTTGGTGGCATTAGTAATTAGGAGCTAGGAAAAAATTCACTCTTGCACTATTCCCCAAAATTAGCACTGCTCGTTGAAAAAGTAAGTTAAAATAATATTATTTGTATAACTGAAAGAATCAAATATTGTATGTATAGTTTATTCTGAATTTCCAATATGTAAATTTGCTTAGTGTGTTATAATTTTGATAATCAACATAACAAATTATAATTTTGTACTTTGAGTAATTTTTATGTAAAGACTTTTTATGTATAATTTTGCAAGGATTTTGCACATGTTTCAGAGTAACTATTTTCTACCAGAATTGTATATTATTAGGTCAGATTTATTAAATTTTCTTATTCTGAATGAAAGTAAAAGACATAGGGATTATACTATTTTAGTTACCTTGTATTATTAAATTTTGGTAATTTTCAGACGAGCCCCCGGTGCACAGCGATAGTGGGGATAGAGTGAGTTTGCACGATTACTGATATAGTAATAGAAATTAAGGAATTTTAATTTCATGTAAATGTACGGACAGTTTATACCAGTTAAATAAAAATACAAGTACTCCATGAATTCAAGAATAATTCATTGAACATGTCCAGTTTATTATTACCAGTTATTAAATTATATAAGTTGTTTTAACCTCACATCCAAAGGCTGATTCGTATTAATTGCAGTCTTGTCTACCGAAATTTCAAATAAAGGTACTGGTCCCTAATTGGCATCTGTGGGGCGCAGTACACATGCGCGACTCTGCTGTTTGGACAAGAAAGTTGCAAGCAAAACTTGAATCTATACACTTTATGTCAACTACATCGACCAGTAGCTAAGCCAAATGAAGTGACATACTTCTACCGCAATTTTGTCTACTGAAATAGTAACTGGTAAAATCAACTTGGTAAATTTCCGAAATGGAAAGTTTCAACTTAAATTATTTAAGTAAGGATGAACTTCAATATGAAATATTATTAAGAGGTCATGAATCTACTCATAGTAATGTTGAAGCACTTAGAAAAAAATTAAGGTAAACGTGCCTCCAAATGTTGCAAACCTTAGCGGTAAATTATCACTTAAGGTGGAATTCCAAGGAATTCAAACCAAACTAGACTCATTAGAAATTCTAATCGAAGAATCTAAAGAGGACCCTAGTAACCTACAAGTAGCTAAAATAAAAGCTAAACTAACTCACCTAAATGTAAGAATCACAAACCGAAATTCATGCCAGGTTGAGGCTAGTTATACTAAGAAGCTAGGTGAATTCAATGAAAAACTAACGGATCTAACGGCTAAATTTGATGATATCAAGTATAAAATTTCCCAACAAGATCTAGATCAGTATGAACAAGAACTAAACAAATCTTTAATTGAAGAAGAAAACTTAACCGACAAATTAGAAACAATCCCTAAAGTACCCCCAGTAGGCCTACCCGATAAAACGTTCACTCCAATCAAACAAGGTTCAGTAGAAACTAGTGAAACTAAAACTACAACCCAACCTAACCTACAGGATAACTTGGGAATTAAAGAAAATGAAAATACAAGCCAACCTAATCAACAAGATAACCTAGACTTACATACTAACGTACCGACTATGTTTTCAAACAGGCAACTAGGCCTACCAGGGACTAAAGCAACTGAAGCTTGCGTTGTAAATCCAACAGTAAAATTTTTTATAAACTCTCCAATCCGGCAGAGGCTTATTTACGCAAAATAACTGTCTGCAATGGACTTGAAATTACCCCCTTGCTTTCATTTTTGCGCAACTTGGTGACGGTGAAAACTGAAAAAACCTAAAGGACCATCAACTTTTTGAAATTTTACCAAGCTATACGCAACCTCCCCTTAGTGGAAAAATTTTGCAATGCAAGAATCAAGGGTTAAGTTTAGACAAAATGCATGAAGAAATTATTGCCACATTTATTCCAGTCACATTAAAAGAGAAATTAAAACAAGATCTCATTTACCGACCCCAGCTACCCGATGAGCCATTATCTCTTTGCATAAATGAGATTAAAATAAACAATCAAATCCTAAAAACTAGCCTATCTGAACAAGACCTAGTCTCATTTATTAAAAATGGATTAAGGCCGGAAATCAGAAATCAAATTGTTTTTGAAAATAATCCACACACTTTCAACGACTTGGATCAACTATGCATCAATTTAAATAATGTACGCTACAATGATTACCTACGAGAACAGATGCATCCTCGTCCTTATCACAGCGGCTTCCCTCAGCGTGCTTCTACATCTCCAATAGAAGAATATAACCCAAGGTATGCTTCCCGAAACCACAATCCACGATTTAATAATCGTAACTTATCAAATTCTTCAGGTAATCAAGGCCAGCACGATAAAACTTGCTATAATTGTAATCGTAAGGGACATATTGCAAGTCAATGTTTCAGAACCAAAAAAAACTTGTAAATGAGGGAGTGTCAAGTGCTAGCCAAATTTCAACTTGCACTCCCGCAGAACCTAACATAACCGATTACCAAAATAATTCTCCTGGTTACAAAAATGAGTTAAGAAAATTGGTTAATAACTGGAATAAATTTAAAGGGGTAAAAACAATGAAAGTAAAGGTAAATGTAAATGATACACTACCTTATATACGAACTACTATACATAGAAACCTTACCGTAAATAGTCTATTGGATACCGGTGCAAGCAAAAATTTCATTACCCATAGCCTATACAAGACGCTTTTAGCATTAAAGGTTGTCAAGTCATTAAAAACATGGAAAGGTTTTATGTTGGCCGCAAATGGTACTCAAATAAATGTGTTGGGTAGTTGTGAATTCGAAATAAAAATAGGGAATTTCACATGGAAAGAGGAATTTTTGGTCATGAAACACAATAGCTTTGACATGATTTTGGGTATACCATTTATCTCTAAGAAAGGACTTGTATTAGACCTAGATCGAAGATTATGTTATTTTAAATTCAAACCTCAACACAAAATTGAAATTGACAGATCTCTAGAGCAAGTAAACCCATCTTTAAATGAAATTATTATTGGTTGTTCTGACATGAAAGAAAAGGTAAATAGGCTAATTAGTAACCACCCCAATGTATTCACCGACAAAATAGGGGCTGCCTTAAATTTAGAAGTCAAACTTGAGGTTATTGATAGTACACCAGTTTGTATTAGGCCTTACTATTTAAGTCCGCCTAACTTGACTAAAATGAAATCCATAATAGAGGATTTATTAGCTCAAGATATAATTGAAGTATCTACCAGTCCATATTCTTCACCAGCCTTCCTCACCAAAAAGGATAGGTTAGTCATAAACTATACCGAGCTGAATAAAAAATTAGTAAAGATGGGCTACCCGATAGGTGACCTCAACAACCTGTACCAGCATCTCCAGGGAGCCCGTTATTTTTCTGTAATAGATCTGAACAAGGCATTTCTTCAGTGTCCTTTGGCAAAGGAAAGTCGCCCGTTAACTGCGTTCTGCACTTCATTCGGGAAATATGAATACAAGCGCGTGGCATTTGGTTTGCAAGTTGGGAGCAGTGTATTATCAAGCTATCTGGATGGTCTTTTTCATGATATAAATTTTGTATACCTAATCAAATTCCTGGATGACATAGTAATTTATAGCAAAGACAAGGAATCTCATTTAAAGCATTTAGAAGAAGTGATTAAGAGGCTATCTAACCATAACCTTACTGTAAATCCGGAAAAGGCAAAATTCTTCTGCGAAGAGATCAGCTTTCTTGGACACCGAATAAAGAATAATACGATTACAATCGATCCGGAAAGAACAGTGGCTGTAAGAAATTTTCCAGTCCCCAACTCCATCAAGCAGCTACGTAGATTTTTGGGAATGTGTGGATATTGGAGTCGCTACATACCCAAATACTCCGATATTTGTGTACCCTTGCATAGATTGAAGAGGAAGGGAGTAAAGTTTAAATGGAGTGAGGAATGCCAGCAAGCCTTCGACAAACTCAAGCATGCCATAAGTAACCCTCCATTGTTGCATCTAGCGGACTTCAGTAAGCCATTTGTCCTACAAACTGATGCTTCCAATACTGGAGCCGGGGCAATTTTACTACAAGAAAATGAAAATCAAGATTTAATGCCTATAGCCTATTATTCTAGGAAATTCACTGATGCTGAATTAAAATATTCCATTTATGAAAAGGAAGCGCTTAGCGCTATTTATGCGATTGAGCATTTTCACCAATACTTAGAGGTGAAGCCATTTAAATTGATTACAGATAACCAGGCTCTTAGTTATGTCTTAAGCACGAAACGGAAATTAGGTAGACTAGCCCGATGGGTCGAGCGGTTACTTACTCTTGATTACACTGTGGAGCAACGAATCTCATCGGAGAATTTATTGGCGGATTGTTTATCTAGGTTATATTCAGAAAACACTAACAATAATGAGAATACACACGATGAAGAAGAAAAATCCATGCATCAAATTACCTCAACAATTAACATGCGGAAGGAAAAAAACTCAAAAAACCACAATAACTCAAGAAACAAACATGCAGATGGAAATAAAAGATTGATAAGTAGGCCTAAGCTGGAAACAAAACAAGAGGATAAATATTTTTGTAATTTGATCGATGAAATTCCGTTAGCATTAACACAGCTGGAAAAACACCAACAAACTGACCAAGAATGCTTAAAGATAATTGATAGCATAAATAAAGGTCAGCAAAGTGATTGTTATTTCAAGAAAAATAACATATTAATGTATCGTAATTCAAAGGGAAAACCACGGGTGTACCTCCCCGAGAAATTATTTAATTTAATATTTGTTTACTTTCTCAACACGATATTTGGTGGGCACTACGGGACAAGCCGAACTACTGCAAGAATTAATGAATACTTTTATCATCCAAAGCTAAATAATTATGTAAAAGAAAAGGTAAAAGCTTGCAAAATATGTATGATGTCTAAGAGTACTCAAAGAAAATTCGAAGGAAAACTCATATCGGTTCCTGTGGAAAATGCTATGAATACTTTGTATATTGATATTTTAGGTCCTCTAGTACGTTCGAAGAAAGGAAACAAATATATCTTGGCCATATTGGATGCATATACTAGGTATACTTGGCTATACCCACTAAAGGAATGTACAAGTAAAGCCATAATTGAGAAATTAAAGAACACCTTCGCCAACTTCTCCATTCCTAAAATCATAGTAACCGACAACGCAAGTTACTTCGTTTCCAACCAATTTAAAGCCTTCTTATTCAGAAATTACATTAGTCATAGGACCACACCAGCTTACAAGAGTAGTGGAAATCGAACAGAACGAGTACTTCGTGACTTAGGTGCTTTACTAAGAAGTTTTTACCACGACAAGCAAACTGAATGGGACTCTGAGTTAGATAGCAAATTAACGATGGAACAGAGGCAAGAAAATCTCCGAAGAGCCATAATCAACGCACGACGTAGCATCAAGATCAACAGCGACCGGCAGAGGTTTTCTTCATCAAGAAGTAAACATCCCTATAAAATAAACTCCTTAGTGTACATCAGAACCCACTATTTGAGTAAAAATATTAACAACTTTTCTAAGAAGTTAGCTCCGAGATACATAGGTATTTTCCGAATAATTTATTGGTTAACCGATGTAACTTGTTTAGTTCAGAAAACCAATGACCCCACTGATGTAAGGAAGATACATTTAATTGATTTAAAATTGTATGATCCTGGAAAAACAACTTAATTTTTTTTTAACCAAGAAGTACTCTGTATATAATTTGCTTCTTTGGTCATATTATTTTAGGTTAGATTATATCAATGAAGTATATTATTTTAGGTTAGGGCCAATGAAGTGAAAAATTAGGCAGCCTATAAAATGCAGGTTAAGTCAGGCATAGGTATTGCAGGAAAATCTTGCCTGTGAATTCCTGAAAAGTTGATTTAGGCCTAGTTACATTAGCAAAGAGATTAAAATTATTTTATGAGATTGAATTTATGTTATAGTTAAAATGATTAAAATGTATATTTTAAGATCTATTAATAAAATTTAATTTTGGAAAAGTAAATAAACGGAAAATTATATTGAATGAATTTGAATCTGGGTATTTTGAATTTCAAATGTAGTATGAAAGATGATTGCGCAATCGAATGAGTCCTAGGTTCGAATGGTTGTTTGGTGTATTCAATTTGTGTGGATTAAATGTTGTTTTTATGTAAGAATTCACTGCACAAAACACTGGACACTTCACTTGGACTTCACTATTACACTACACACGACTAGTTTTTCACGTTTAATACTTTGTTGACACTAATTAACATTGACTATCACGTGGACGACACTGACAAAACTTTGAAAGAGAATGAGAGAGAGAGTGAGACTGACTATGGGAGAATGAGATGAAATAACCAGATACCAACTTAAATCTCTCTGGGTTAAATCTGGAAATTGAATTATTTAAAATCGAATTTTAGGTCTTAAAACTTACATTCATAGTTGTTGAATTTAATGTCTTCAATTATTGAATGTAAATGTAGCCTTGTAAAGAAGCCAAATTGGCAAATAAGATGTATTTGCTGGTTAAGATTTATATTTTGGAAGTTGAATTTGATTTTGCAGTTGGCAAACTTGTCCCTGACTGAAGGCCAAAGGTTGAGTGGATGTCTCAGTTTTCTCCTTGTTTGAACAAATTAGTACTGTCCGCGCTACCTTGTGGCAGTCAAATGAACTACTAGGAGTCTTTATAATTGCAGCACATCTTGACATTGTTGTCAAAAGGAAGTTTGATTTGAGTATTGTTTGTAATTGAATTAGATAGTTTGAACATTTTAATACATTGTTTGTAATATAATAAAAGGAATATAGTTTTAAAATAATTAAAAATTGGAGTGCGGGGGATATTTGTACTGATTTAATGCATTAAATTTAATTTTGAATTATTTTAAAACTGAATAACTTAAAACCAGGTTAAAGGAAAATCAAACAAATAATTATGTGTATAAAATATTATATTCTGTTACAATACTGTTACTTTTCAACTCTGACCTGTTGGCATCCCTGTGCATTCTTGTGATTTGGTGGCATTAGTAATTAGGAGCTAGGAAAAAATTCACTCTTGCACTATTCCCCAAAATTAGCACTGCTCGTTGAAAAAGTAAGTTAAAATAATATTATTTGTATAACTGAAAGAGTCAAATATTGTATGTATAGTTTATTCTGAATTTCCAATATGTAAATTTGCTCAGTGTGTTATAATTTTGATAATTTCAACATAACAAATTATAATTTTGTACTTTGAGTAATTTTTATGTAAAGACTTTTCATGTATAATTTTGCAAGGATTTTGCACATGTTTCAGAGTAACTATTTTCTACCAGAATTGTATATTATTAGGTCAGATTTATTAAATTTTCTTATTCTGAATGAAAGTAAAAGACATAGGGATTATACTATTTTAGTTACCTTGTATTATTAAATTTTGGTAATTTTCAGACGAGCCCCCGGTGCACAGCGATAGTGGGGATAGAGTGAGTTTGCACGATTACTGATATAGTAATAGAAATTAAGGAATTTTAATTTCATGTAAATGTACGGACAGTTTATACCAATTAAATAAAAATACAAGTACTCCATGAATTCAAGAATAATTCATTGAACATGTCCAGTTTATTATTACCAGTTATTAAAAGATATAAGTTGTTTTAACCTCACATCCAAAGGCTGATTCGTATTAATTGCAGTCTTGTCTACCGAAATTTCAAATAAAGGTACTGGTCCCTAATTGGCATCTGTGGGGCGCAGTACATGCTACATTATTATATTACCTTAATACTTAGTTAAAATATTTAGTTGAAGAAATGCAAACTAAACTACAGTTGCGATTAAATTGAAACATGGTTTCTTAACATTTGGCTTAAGAAATATTTGCAATAAAATATCGTAAGAAAATTTTTACAACATATTTGAATTAATATGTTTACAAACCCTATCATGCGAGTTTTAAAAATAAGCGAAATAAAAGATAAATGAAAAAGGTTTGATAAAACCAATGAGACCAAGTGGGCCAGGTTTATATTCCTGGTGACCTCGCATGCTTTTGCTTGCTGCCGACCAGTTAATCAATACAAGTGTCGACCTTGTTGCGGCACGCTTTCGCATGCGGGCGGCCAGTTAGCAATCAATACAAGTCGTCGTCCTTGTCGCATAACCAGGTGCTCAAGTTATTGATCGCTTAACACACTCTACACTCTACACTCAACAACTCATTCTCCGCCTTGCCACCATCCTAACAACACCTACTTCAATATGAACCGCTTCGAGTACTTTACCATTTGGAACAATTATTTCACCTACTTACAACTGCTGGGGTTACGAATTTTTCAATCGAACAACAATCAAGATTGGTATGATGTAACATCTACCATCGCTCAAAATCCTTTTCAACAAGTTCGAAAAAACATTCTTACCGGCATCAAAATTACTTCTAAACCTTCTACTATTTAAAGACCTCTTTCGCCTTTACATGTACCCCAGCAAAAAATAAATCTATAAAAACTCAAACATAACCAAAAATACCGAATCCTCAAACACGATTCTTCTTCCTTTTACATTTCCAATTTAGAAAAAACCAAGATCTATATTATCGACCTCCTAAAATACTCTCTATTCCCCTTAACCCTCGACACCTACAAATAGTAAAAGAAAATGGAAAACTAAAAATAAAACTTTCAGGTTAAAACCCTATTTTCCTTCCCCTCCTTCAAAGTCCACCCCCTGGTGGCAAAAAAAACGGCCCTTGTAAGGGCCAACATAAGACTTTTAAATTTGGGCTTTCGCTAAAGCGTCAACCCTTGGTGACTAACAAGAGTCTAAGTCCCAAAGGGGTTGGGGTTGAAGTGGCTAAGGGGGGGGGGTTCTCCGTTTCTTCCACGGGGGGGGGAAGACTTGATCTCGTCGCCGTTCAACTTTGGAGCTGCGTCGACGTACACGGTGGCAGTGGATATAACAAAAATGCTCCAAATTTATCGTGAGGGTACTCAAATTAAGCGAAATTAAAAGACAAACAAAAAAGGTCCAGTAACTTTTTTCGATAAAACCAATGGTGTAAAAGTTATATCGCCAAAACTGAAAAAAATCTACATTTTCTATTTTTTTTTATTTAATTATTTCTAAACTACATCATGTGGGTACTAAAATTACGCAGCAAATTGCGTAATTTTAACCGCAACCCTTTGGGACTTAGAGGTACACGGACCTCTTGTTAGTCACCAAAGGTTGAGGCTTTAGCGAAAGCCCCCCACTATTGACTCAACCTTTGGGACTTAGAGGTATGTGAACCGCTTGTTAGTCACCAAGGGTTGAGGCTTTAGCATCCAACCCTTTGGGACTTAGAGGTACATGGACCTCTTGTTAGTCACCAAGGGTTGAGGCTTTAGCGAAAGCCCCCCGCAACAGACTCAACCTTTGGGACTTAGAGGTATGTGAACCGCTTGTTAGTCACCAAGGGTTGAGGCTTTAGCGAAAGCCTAAATTTGAAAGTCTTAGAGTGGCCCTTAGAAGGGCCGATTTTGCCACCAGGGTGGACTTTGAAGGAGGGGAAGGAAAAGGTTTTTAGTCTTAAAGATTTATTTTTAGTTTGCCACCGTCCTTTGTTATTTTTAGGTTTTTAGGATTTGGAGGAACAGACATTTGTTTAGGGAGGGTGATGATTAAAATTTTGTTTTGTTCTTCATTGAAAATTTGAATTATGTTGTTGTTGGTCTTCAAAATTTGATAGTTAATATTTTTCTTCAGCCTGTTCAGTTTCCATATTTCCGTTGGTATTCTCTTACGTGGTGCGGGTTGAATTGGTGGGGGTAGCGGGATTTCTTCAATTGGTTCAGGTTGAATTATAAGAAATTGATTTAAAAAATCGTCATCGTCGGTTATTGCTTCTTTTTCTTCAATTTGCTGTTCTAATAGCTGATCAATAGTAGGTAATGTTTCTTGTAACTCATGAAGAGTAGGCCTTTGAAGCAAACCTCGGAGGATAGAATTGGATGTTGAAGGTAAGGAGTTCATAGTAAAAATTGAAAATAATGGAGAAAGATGTGGGGATGTAAAGTAGCAGCGACGGTGGCAAGTGGCAGAATGAAACAAGGTGGTCAAATGGGGTTATTATAGACAGCTGGCACGGCAACCTTGTAGTCAAGGTAGTGAAAAATGAGGTTAGCGACCAGGCCAAAGTAGGGCAGAGGAAGTTGTGTGAGCGGAGGCTAGCGACCCCGCTACCATGCGGGTACCGGCATGGTAGCGACACGTTGACCTACTAGACAAGGCTACCGCCTTGAGCTCGCTGATATAAGCAAGCGCGCAACGTTTCTCTTCGGCATTACGGTGAAGGTGTAACTTGTCCGCTTATGTGGAGGGTTATGCTGTAACGCAATGTCCGCCATGGTGTGTGGGATGGCCTATGTCTAGCACACACCACGTTTGGCTATTGTGGGAGAGGCGCCCTCCTATAATAGTCAGCCGCAATGGCAATCCAACTACCTTTCCATTTCCTGCGTGGTTTAATTGTCAGGGGTAATATTACAGTGAGGTGTGTGAGATTGCCTATGTGATGATCACACCGAAACTGTAATATTAAGTTAGGTGTAATATTATAGTGAGATGTGTGGGAGTGCCTATGTCTAGCACACATCGTAACTGTAATATTACATAGTATAAGATAGGAGTAATATTATGGTGAAGTGTGTGGGATGGCCTATGTCCAGCACACACCGTAACTGTAATATTACATAGTATAAGATAGAATAGGGGGAACGTTAGGTAGGGGTTAAGATATGATAGGGCGGTGAGGTGTGTGGGATGGCCTATGTCTAGCACACACAGTAACCGCATGCATGGTAGTATTTAAGGGGTAGCATAAGTTATAATAAGTTATAATAAAGTATTATAGAAATAAAGTAGTATACAATAAGGTTGGAACCCCACGCTTCCCCACCCCCTTTTTTATAATTTTTAAATGACTTTGACCTACTTTTGGTTGTCCTACTTTCGAACTTAGAATTATTTTAAATGACCTACTTTTTAGACTTAGATATTTTAAAAGACCTACTTTTTAGACTTATATATATTGATTTAAAAAAACCTATAAGATTTTAGTTTTTGCGTTGTATCTTTTATTGAATTATTTTTTTCCATTTGGGTTTTTGTAAATGTTTTAATCTCTGTTGACTAACAAGAGGTTCACGTACTTCTAAGTCCCAAAAGGTGAGTTTAGTTTTGGCGTTGGTTATTAATATTTGGGTTTTTGTTAAAGCCTTAATCCTTGGTGACCAAAAAGAGTCTAAGTCCAAAAGGGGTTGAAGGGGGGGCATGACTTGATCTAAATGACCTTGACCTACTTATGGACTTAGCAAATTTTCGCTAAGTTACAATTGACCTTCTAAAGAAGTAGGTCAAGGTCATTTAACTTTAAGCGAAAAAAAGAGAGGAACAGTGTTATTAATTAACACTGTTCCTCTCTTTTTTCCTAAAAGGCAGGGGGAGAAGTTCCGTTAATGTCTACTTTTATGTGGCAGAATCATATCCATCATTATCTGATTCATTTTGCAAGTTGATGTAACCTACATCAACCCAAAGATAATGGAATCCTTGTTCAAAAGCCATAGTATCAATGTATGTTTCAAGTGTTGAAAACCAATTCGGATCTAGCAAAGGGTTGATGGTAACCAATAAACGTTGATATGTTAAATTTACCAATCTTTCCCCAGTAACATTAATTGTAAGAAAATTAACATTCTGAAGAACATGGATTAAATTTAACATAAACTAAATATGTTGTTAAGGGGTGCAAAAAACATTATAGAACATTCGGAAACTTTCCATGATGATCGGTGAAGCACGTGATGCCTCTTCACATAATCCACGGTTTATATATACATTTTCCCCACCATAAAGTTTTAAAAGTGGGTCAAGGTCATCTGAAGATACCCTATGAACGGAGAACAGAGCAGTAAGTGGTTGAACCACAAACTGCTCTGTTCCCCGTCGCTATTTAATTTCTTGTATTGATATGTCTTTATAAACATATAATATATGTTTATAAACACATACATTTAACTTTATATTTAGCAAATGGGAAAAAACCACACAGCTGGCACAATTCTTGTGGTCTTGGTGTTTCCACTTTGTATCCTATGATGCCGAATTGATACCTCATTCGTCTATACATTGGTTCTCCCGGTTCGGCCGAAGGAAGAGCCTAAAAAAATATTAATTTAAAGACATTTAATAAAATAATATATTGTAAATGGAAAAGAACAATACAGTTAATGAAAACGTACCCAGTCACATAGGGCACATATTTTCTCGCCATCTGGCATATCAAACCAAATTTTGGTTTTAAACATACAACGTTTCCTGTGCTCATTAATGAGCTCGCTTTGCAAGATTTGCGGCAGCGGCTCTGACACCTCCCTGATTTGCCGAAGCATAGGGTTGTCTGAGCAGATCCGCTGCAAACACAACTCGTACAAGGAGCTCATTGTTATGGTCTGACTATGCACACCTCACAGCCTTAAATACGTACCAATCACCTTGATAGCAAAGGACGACTTCTATTGATTACCAACTGGCCGCCCGCATGCGAAAGCTCGACAAGCCCGCAACAAGGTCGACACTTGTATTGATTAACTGGTCGGCAGTTTTTTCCCGGCCAAGGTCACTAGGTTGACGGCAATCACCTTGGGCTTTTAGTATATATTCACCGAACAACAGCTTTATCAAACTTAGTAGTTTGCTAAATTTTGAGTTGACAAAACATCATGGATTCCTTGTCGCAAAAACAGATTCAAGAAAAATTAAGAAGACGAAGAAAGGAAAAACGAAGAGAAGAAAAATTGAAAAAAGCTTTCGAGAATTTAAAATTTGCTGTACCGGACAGTCGAAACCAAAAACGTATCAACAGACAACTCATAGTGAAAAATGCTATCAATTATATAAAAAAAATTGGAAGAAGACTTGAAATCACCAACTACAAAGGAAATCACGACTGCTACAATTGACTTGGAACAACTAGAATTCGAAAAGAAGTTTTTGAAGAAATGGAACAATTTGTTCTAATTAATGAAATCATTAATCAACCATTACCGATTGAAAATGTTCCCTTACCAACGTTGGAAAACTTGGATGAATACTTTTTAGAGTTATAAAAAGTGAGGGGGGGGGTCTGTTATAAGAGCAGGGCTAACAGAGTAATCTTTACTTTCTTAGGATCCAGCGCTATGGCAGGTACTTCTTCGTCGTCCAGGTCTTCCTCCTCGTCATCAACAACATCATCATCATCATCTGTTGTTTCTATTGTGAAACAAAAATCTCCTTCTCCAAAAAAATCTTCACCGAGAAAATCTTCACTGAAAAAATCTCCTTCTCCAAAAAATCTTCACCGAGAAAATCTTCACCAAAGAAAATCTCCTAACAAAATTTCTGAAAAACTTCAAAAACTTCAAAAATTAAGAAAATCTTGTTTTAAGAAAGAACAGTGTGCTCATATTTTAAAAAAAGGAGCAAATAAAGGTGAAAGGTTTGTGAAATTGTGTAGTGTAAATGAAAAATTGTGTAGACTGCATAACAAACGTGAACCTTCCAAAATTCAACCTTCTGAAAATGTCAAAATTCAACCTTCCAAAAAAGTCAAAATTCAACCTTCCAAAAGTGAATTGCCAGAAAAAACTGAATATTATAAAAGAATTAGAATCAACAGATTGAAATTGAACCACAAATATGTTTTTGTAAAAAAGATCAGTAATAGAGATGTTGTTGTTAAATGTTGTGATGAACTGTACATGCTCAAATTACCAGTAAATCTTCGAATTCCAAATATCAGTAATATTCATTATTACTTAGTAAGAAAATCTCCATCTGATAAAGTTAAATGGTTAAAGTAAACACAAGTGAAAAAAAAAATTGGAGCGGGGGAATAGACCACTTTGTAATTCGAAAAGAATGACTTAGCGGTCTATTCCCCCGCTCATTAGGTATTTTTGAATGACCTTGACCTACTTTTAAAAAGAGAGTGGAGGGGGTAATATCTTAAAAAAGCGTGATAACAGAATGACTTTTTACTTTTTAGAATCCAGCAATATGTCAGGTTCTTCTTCATCATACAGTCCTAAAAAAGAACAATGTTCGTATATTTTTAAAAAAGGACCGAAAAAAGGTAAAAGATGTGTAAGGATGTGTTGTCTAAATCAAACATTATGCAGTGTGCACAACAAGTACCTCCTTTTGTTAAAACTGAGAGGTTAGTGTAAAAATGAAATAAAAAATAAAATAGGAGCGGGGGAATAGACCACTTTGTAATTCCAAAAGAATTACTTAGCGGTCTATTCCCCCGTTCATAGGGTATTTTTGGTGACCTTGACCTACTTTTTACACTTAGAAATCTTCGCTAACTGCTAGTGACCTTGAAAATAAATAGGCCAAGGTCATTCAATAATTAAAAAGAAAATGGGGGTGTACGGTTTTACAGAACCGCACCCCAGAAACCTAACAGAAGAAAAGCTAGATCTACTACATAAAAATGACCTTGAGACTTAGAAATGTTCACTAAGTCTTTTGTTGACCTTGAAAATAAGTAGGTCAAGGTCATTCTATAATTAAAAAGAAAATGGGGGTGTACGGTTTTACAGAACCGTACACCCCCGGAAACCTAAAAGAAGAAAAGCTTATTTACAATACAATCTGCCTAGAGTTTAACAATTAATAAAAATAAAATTAAGTTAAAAAGAAATAGCTAAACAGCCCAGCGCTGCACATCATGATTACGGTGTAAGCTAGACATAGGCCATTCCTTACACTTCACCATAAGCGCACAACGCTGAGCTAAAAGAAAAATAAAATTAAGTTAAAAAAGAAATAGCTAAACAGCCCAGCGCTGCACATCATGATTACGGTCAATAAAATTTCATGTCTAGACATAGGCCATCCCTTACACTTCACCATAAGCGCACAACGCTGAGCTAAAAGAAAAAATGTTATTTTGAAATAGCAAGTTGTTTAATTAAATTTAGAAAAATGTTATACAAATATGTTTTTATTTTCTAACACTAAAGGAGCCAGTGACTCGCCATAAGACGCAGTACAACTGAGGTCTAGCGAAACTCCGGTGGTAGGCGAACTACCCATCCAGCACGAATAGAGGTTGTAAGTGACTCGGTGTGGTGGGCCGTAATCACTACAAAAGCGGGAGCCGGTTTACCATAAATTGGTGTACCATACTCCAAAAGAAGGAAGGAAAAAAGGAAAGGAAATTGGAATTGAAAGGTGTCCCTAACTAAAAAGGAGTACAAGACAAGAGAGGGAATGCCCTCAACAAGCTTGTTGGAAAAAGGAAGTTGGAATAGAAAGGTATTAAAAACATATCATATAACATTCTTAAAAACAAAATATTACTTTAAACTTAAACACTCCACCACTTTAAACTTAAACACTCCAGGCAAAATATATTGTAAGTAAAAGAAAGATTTTAAGTTAATACTAACTACCAAACCAGCAAACTAAAAGCAAACTACAAACCCTAAGGTATCTACAACCACAAATAACTACCATGCTTAAACTACCATGCCTTAAAATTAATCAGTCCTACGTCAAGATGTTATTATACAAATAACACCAAGATATTTTCACCAAACAGCAAAAATGATAAAATGTTCAGGGCGCCTTCTGAACATGTTACCACCTCACTGTCTAGCAAACAACTGATGCCGAAGCACAAGCGCAGACCCCGGACCCCAACTCGGCTCGAGGTCATCCCCCCTCCTCGCTTACCCCCTCCCAAACCACAGGAGTCTTGCTGTGGGTTTGGTTTCCATCATTCGTTTGCCACTGTTCCAACAGGCAACAACACTTCTTTCTTTACTTTACATTGGACTTGTACAAATTTTAAGTGTTAAAACTTTCCAATAATTAATATTTTAGGACTTAGAAAATTTTTCAAACCTATCATTCTTTTGCCACTGTTCCAACAGGCAACAACACTTCTTTCTTTATTTTACTTTACATTGGACTTGTAAAAATTTTAAGTGTTGAAACTTCCGAATAATTAATACTTTCGGACTTAGAAACATTTTGAAACATTTGCTTCAACATTTATTTTACAATATCAAGTTTCTTTTAGAATGCCTCCAACAGACAACAATTTTCCTGCTGCATTTGCAATCTGTGAACAAATATATAAATTGGTTGAGCCAGAAGATTTAACAGATGACGAAAGTATTTTTGAAAATAGTTTGATTCCAGTAGAAGATACATCTGATGCTACATCCGATGCTACATCTGGTGGTACAACTGATGAGGAAAATATTTTGGAAGAACCAGTACCAATAGGCGAAGAAACACCGTTAACAAATGTAACAATTGACTATGATCCAGAACAATATATACATGCTCTTGTTCGGCGTCGTTTGTTTCCAGTATTAGACACGGAGGAAGATGAAAGCGATTTGGAAGTAGAATATTTAGATAACAGCAATGATAAACATACTTACAACACATAACATGTATTTTTAAAACTAACATTATTTAACCTTGGCACTTAGATTTTTTTTTAAACTTAAATTATTTGACCTTGACACTTAGATTTTTTTAAACTAACATTATTTTACCTTGGCACTTAGTTTTTTTTTAAACTAACATTATTTGACCTTGACACTTAGATAGAAAATGTAGATTTTTTCAGTTTTTGCGATTTAACTTTTACACCGTTGGTTTTATCGAAAAATGTTACTGGACCTTTTTTGTTTGTCTTTTAATTCCGCTTAATTTGAGTACCCGCACGATAGATTTGGAGCATTTTTGTTATATCCACTGCCACCGTGTACGTCGACGCAGCTCCAAAGTTGAACGGCGACGAGATCAAGTCTTCCCCCCCCCCGGTGGGACAAAACGGAGAACCCCCCCCCCGGGACAAAACGGAGAACCGTTTCTTTTGTGTTTAATACAGAAAAAAATGGTGGGGGTATTGTTATAAATAGGGGTAGTTTTAGAGTGGTTTTTATTATTACGGCAACTTTTGTGAAGAGCACACCTACATTATGTATTACTGCATCAGTTGCGAAGAATCTTTTGAAGATTCTTACTACAATTACACAAAGAACTTTATCATAACAACGAAACAAATAACAATGCAGAAGAAGAAGATTTGGAAGAATTAGATCAAATGCTGGCTACCCATCAACAACAACTAAATTTAAGAGCAAGTGTTATTCAATACGCACCCGCACCATCTTTAGATGTGGAATTATACACCCGAGCTTTACGAGGTAGTGTAGTAACTCATTTTAAGATTGACAATGCTCAATTGCAACTTGCACAGTTTATTTCAAAAGCAAAAACGTTAGTAACAGAAACATTGAACAATGAACTAAGAAAATTAAATTTCATAAAGTTTGGAATATTATTAGATACTGTATTTACAAATAGTCAAAATGAAACATCACCAAGAGGATTTTTAACTAAAAACAAAACCATCATGTTTGCATCAGATATAAGCTCGTGGATGAATGTTTTGAAGAACTTTTAACAAAATTGCAAGAACATGAAGGAAGAGGTTCAGGATGGAGTTTGTTAAGTATAACAGGGCTAGATACTAGAGTTCATAAACATGGATATGGAATAAGAGGTAGTAGTCATATTGAATTGCAAAAGAAAATTCAAGACACCAAATCCTGTATTAATGTTCAAAATAAAGATGCTGAATGTTTCAAGTATGCAATGCTTGCAAAATATGTAAAAAATCATGCGGAACGACCGAGTAGAGCATACAATGAGGTTTACCATAAGTATAATTTTCAAGGCATCACTTATCCTGTTTCAATTCAAGACATATCAAAATTTGAAAAGAAAAATCCTTTTGCATCTGTAAACATATTTGGTTTAGATTCATCCAACAATGTCTACCCATTACGTATAACACCCACCGAACGCAGAGATCATACTGATTTATTATTAATAACCAAAGGTGATATTTCACATTATGTATATATAAAAGATTTTGAAGCTCTAGTTTCCAAACAGTCATCAAAACGAGAACAACCAAAAACAACTTGTAAAAGATGTTTTTGTTTTGTAAACAAACTTTTGAGAAGAGGAGGTTCACAATGGCTGACGGAACACCAAAGACTATGCAGTGGAAACTATGAAGTAAGAATTAAATTACCACACCCTAGAAGATTGCAAGTAAAATTTGACAAAGTTATCCAACAATACAGAATTCTCGTTGTAGTGTATGCAGATTTTGAATCTTCATTGCTTCCACTTGAACAAGAAGAAGGAGAGGAAAATACCAGCAGAACAAAGTATCAACTTCACAAACCAAACAGTTATTGTTTAATAGTTAAATCCACTTTGTCTGAACAACATCTTCAAGAATATGGTTTGACATCTACACCGAAGATCTATCGTGGAGAAGAAGCAGCTCGATACTTTGTTGATGATTTATATGACATCGCTGGGAAAGTGGAAGCAATGTATAGCAATGTGGTTCCTATGTCACCTATGACGCCGGAAGAACTTTATCTTTATGATTCGGCAACAACATGCTATTTGTGTAACAATAAATTTACAGAAACTAAAGTTAAAGTTCGCGACCATGACCATCTGACCGGAGCCTACAGAGGTGCAGCTTGCAACGGATGTAACATCAACTACAAACTACCATCTTTCATTCCAGTGGTTTTTCACAATCTTAGCGGATACGATGGACATTTTATTATTACCGAATAAATAACACCGGTAATAAATAACAGGTAATAAAGATAAATTTAATATTAATAACATTGATGATTTAACTGTAGACAACGTTAAAATCAACAATGGTAAACACGGCAGTTTATTTCCAAACACTGTACGATGTATAGTAAGCGGTCCTTCAAACTGTGGCAAAACTAACGTTGTGTTTAACTTAATTACAAACACAAAAGGATTGCGATTTAATAACCTATATATTTTTTCAAAGTCCTTACATCAACCAAAGTATCAATTGTTGGAAAAGATCCTGACTGATGTGCCTGATGTAAACTATTACAAATTTAATGCTAGTGACAGTGTTATGCAACTAGACCAGGCTAAGCCGTATTCTGTATTTGTATTTGATGATGTATCTAGTGAAAATCATGATACTATTAGAAACTATTTTGTCATGGGAAGACATAATAATATTGATAGCATATATATCGAACAAACATATAGCAAAATTCCAAAACAACTAATTAGAGACAATGTAAATATTTTAGTTTTATTCAAACAAGACGATACAAACCTTAAACATATATGCAACGATCATGTAAATGTTGATATGTCATTTGAAAAATTCAAAGAGCTTTGTGGAAAAGCTTAGGCAGAAAAATACGGATTTTTGGTAATTATGAAAGATAAAGCTATAACAGTTGGTCGTTACCGCATAGGTTTTGATAAATTTGTTTTAATACATTAATTAACAACATTATCGTACAAGTCTCCATGGTGTAAACATGGTTAATCAGGAAAAGCTATTAAAAGAAATAAAATCACTTAGTGATTCTATTAGACATAAAAACAGAGCGTTAAGATTAGGAATAAGTGAAAGAGAGAAATTTCTGGAATCAACATTTAAACCTATTACTGAGCCATTAAAACAATTAGGGCAAAATGTTGAACCTTCAACATTTAATTTTTCCGGAGATGCTATTTTACCCATTTCAAAATTTGAACAAAAAGAAGAATATGAAGGTGATACAAGTTTTACGCAACAAGGAGAAATAACTGAAGAAGAAAGCGGACTAGGTGAAGAAACGGATGTTTTAACAGAAAAAGAAGGTATTTCTACAAGCGAAGAACAACAAGAAGAAGAAGAGTCTATTAATCTATCCAACTTGAGCAAATTGGGCTCGGATATTGCGTATAAAGGGCCGCTTGCAAGACAATTTGTATTAAAAATGTTACATTCTGCACAGCCAACTCGAAAATATCATACTTTTGGTGCTAGAATAGAAAAAAACTATTATTGCTAAACTTTTCCCACCAAAAAGAAGGGAACCCATAAAAAGAAAATCATTATCTTCTGCTGCAATAAATATTTTACATAAAAGGAGAAAAACAAATCAATCAAATTTATCAGGAAAAGGATTATTGAAAAACTTGTATGATACTAATATAATATACTACAACGATATAAACAAATTGGTTGACAGAATTAAGTTGATATATGAAGCTAAACAAGCCGGACATAGTGGTTTAGAAAACGAATGGGTAGCTTTGGTCGGCGAACTGCGAAATCGAGGAGTAATTGCATAAAAAATATGAGTATATATAATACAAGTATAACCGATTAAATATTCAGTATAACCATAAGTGTGGATAAGTTTGGACGGTATTCCGAAACTGGAAGCAAATCAGGATCTTATGGAAAAAGAGGTGGTTTACCACTAACATCCGATGGAGATTATGATATAAGTAACAAACGTTTAAAGTTTGTAAATGATCCAAAAGATGATAATGATGCAGTAAATTTCAAAACATTAAAAAGTGAAACATTACCTAGCTCAAAGCTTCAAAATGAAGTGTATAACGCTAATTTTTATAGAATTGTAAATCTTCCAAAACCAATAGATAAAAATGATTCGGTAAATAAAGAATATTTAATGTGGTACATAAACCAAACCTTACGAGGACCTTTGTTTTTTTGTTGTATCCTAGGAGTAATAATAAAGTATATGATGCAAAAGATCTTAGAATAGCCAATATAGCAGATCCTGTTAATGATCAAGATTCAGTTACAAAAAAGTATTTACATTCAGTCATCCCTGAAAAAACAGATAAATTTTCCTTTTACAACTTTGTAATACATGATATTGGAGACCCTAAAGATATGAAAGATGCTGTAAACCTTCAATATATTACAGATCATTGTATTACACACGATATTAATCCAATTGATTGCAAAAATAAAGTGTTAACTAACGTTAAGGAAGGAACTGCAAAATCAGTTGCAGCTACAATAAGTCAAATAATGAAATTAAAAAATAACAAATGGGATGATAATGCAAAAAAATTACTAATGTTAAAAAAGGGTCGGATGAAATTGATGTTGCAACAATTGGACAAGTTCCTGTATTAAAAGAATATGAAAACGGTAGTCAACAGTTTGATTGCAAAGGGATACCACTATTCAATGCCACAAAAGGATTAAGAGACAGTGATGCAGTTACAGTAGCACAAATATATGAAAGGGAACATATTTACTATAATCGTTTTCTAAAAAAATATTATAATAAGCAGTCTTTTAATTGTGAAGACTTGCGATTGACTAGCTTAAATGACCCTGTTGATTTTACTGATGCTGTTAATGTAAATTACATTGTAAGACTCTTAAGTGTAGTGTTATATGATATTTATAACACAATAAACCCCATAAAATCTGATCAAAAATTACATTGGGTTAAGCAAAATGTTCTGGAAAAATATTTTTTAAATAAGGAAACTGATAGTTTAAGATCTTCTAATGATGATGATGAATAAGATACAATCCTACCGCAAAACTGGAAAAAATTATTTACCCATAAACAAACATACTTATACATGTTTATTATAAATAAACAATGTCAAAGGATAAGTGCATCATTCATTATAAAACATTTATAAAATAAGTATTGGCATTTCCTTTCACTATAAAAGACCATGTTGAAAGTTCAACGCATCAGTCATAATCGACACGTTATAAAGAGAGGAAGAGGAATAGCATCAACAGCACTTTCTCTTAATACTAAGCCGGTTGGAGCTATAGTTAATAAAGCTATCGATTTATTACCTGTAGAACTACATTTACCAGGAGGTTATCAATATTGTGGTCCTGGAACAAAATTGAAAAAAGACTTGCTTGAGGAGATCTTGTAATAAATAAACTTGATCAAGCCTGCAAACAACACGATATAGCATATTCAAAGTTTGCAGATACTAAAAATAGATCAATAGCGGATAGAGCACTTGCTGAAAAAGCTTGGCAAAGAGTAACATCCAGTGACGCTAGTATCGGTGAAAAAGCAGCAGCTTTAGCGGTATCAGCAGCAATGAAGGGTAAAACGATGTTTGGAGGTGGAAAGAAGAAAGGAGGTGGAAAAAGAAGGAGAAAACCTGCAAAGAAACGTGGAGGAAGTATAAGAAGAAAACGACGATCCACCGCAAGTAAAAATAAAAAGAAACAAACAATATGGGCAATGATAAAAAAAGGAGGAGGATTATACCTAAGACCGTATCGTGTATATTAAACAGAAAAAAACAATTACTAATTCCAAATAAAGAATTAACAGATAAAGAATTAATTACTAATGTTTCTCGTTTAAAAATTCCATTTTTAGAGGAGTGTTTATGAAAGATGCATTACCTGTTAAAATTTGGAAAAATGAAACCGGAATAGTAAATTTAGATAATAGTAAAGGATCAGGCACTCATTGGGTATGTTATAAAAAACTAGGATCAACTATTTACTACTTTGATAGTTTTGGTAATCTCCCACCACCAAAAGAACTACAATATTACTTTAAAACAACTAAAAATGTACTATACAATTATAAAAGAGAGCAACCTGATGATACTGTAATCTGTGGACATTTATGTTTAGATTTTTTAACAAAAAGCGTTAGTCAACTTTAAGATGTCTTCCTATACAGTATCATTAATTGGAACTTCATCTACTTTGCGAAGTGTTCTTTTCCCTGCGTTACGTTTGGAAAAAGATAAATTATGGGAAGGCGCATTATTAGATATAACAACTTATAATTCTATTCCCAACGTAAGTGAAAATGTTAATGACAAAATACATTATTACAAAACAAAAGATAAAAATACAAACAAATATTCAGATATACAAGTATTTAGTTTACCCACTGGAGCATATGAAATTGATGATATAAGTGAAGCGATACAAAATCATATGGGAAAAGATAATATAACAATAAAAGGAAATAACAATACTATTAAAGCTGAAATTAAATGTAAATATTATATAGATTTTAGCAAAGAACATTCAATTGGTAGTTTATTAGGATTTCCTAAAACAACAAAAATTTTAGAACCTAATATTAACCATTCAGGTGCTAGAACTGTGACAATAATGGAAGTTAACAGTATAGATGTTACATGTAATATTATACATGGTTCTTATAGAGATGGTGAAAATACTCATATATTGCACACATTCTATCCAACAGTCGCTCCGGGTTTTAAAATTGTGGAAAAGCCACAAAACTTAGTGTACCTACCGTTAAACACCAGTTTAATTTCAGACATTGGGGTGAACATACTAGATCAAGACGGAAATCATATTGATTTTAGAGACGAACCTATAACTATACGAATACATATAAAATCAACCGTATAACAATGGGGTTATCATTTAAAAAGAAAGAGCTGACTGGTAAACAAGTCAGTAGCACTTCAGCTCTAGAAGGATTAACAAGTGATAACATTCGTTTTCTAGAAGAAATTAGATTAAAACTTATTAATAATTGAAATATTGGATATAGCGCAGGGTCCGACATTCGACGAAACCTTATGGGAAAAGGAATATCATACGCACAACCTTTACGCTTCATCAAAATTAAATAATAATGATGAAATTAGAATTCCCATACAACAACAAGATATTTATACACTTCCTTGTGAAAGTTATTTGTATATCGAAGGAAGAGTAACAAAAAAAGATGGAAACACTGCAAGTACTATTCCGTTCATAAATAACCCCATGGCATATTTGTTTGATGAAATAAGATATGAAATTTCCGGGGTTACAGTAGATTCATCAAAAAAGGTGGGAATTACAAGTACATTAAAAGGATTAGCATCTTTAACACCGAGTGAAAAATATATACTGGCCGCCGCAGGATGGGTAGCACCCGATTCCAGTACAATCACTCCAAACAGTTCAGGCAATTTTGACTTTTACATTCCTTTAAGATTACTTTTAGGCTTTGCCGAAGATTACCGAAAAATAATAATAAACGTAAAACAAGAATTAGTTTTGTTAAGATCATCAAACGACAAAGATGTTATTATGGCGCCTGATGGAACAACGGAAGCTACTTTAGAATGGAAAATGCAATTAGACAAGATTGTTTGGAGAGTACCGCATGTACGGTTAAACGATCAAAATAGAATTTCATTAAGAACTTTAAAATCAGATCGTGATAACGTAATACCATTTAGAAGTTGGGAGTTTCATGAATATCCGGTTTTACCGGAAACACAACGTCATACATGGACTGTAAAAACTTCTACTCATTTGGAAAAGGCAAGATATGTAATATTTGGATTACAAACAAAAAGAAGAAATGAAATAACTAAACATGCTGGTGAATTTGATCATTGCAAACTTAAAAATTTTAAGGTGTTTCTAAACTCGCAATTCTTTCCATACGACAACTTCAACATAAACTTTACAAAAGAGAGGTTTAGCGTTTTGTACGATATGTACGCAAGATTTCAAAATTCATATTATGGAAAAACAAACACACCTTTATTAACGCCAAACCAATTTAAATCTACCTATCCGATTGTTGTAGTTGATTGCTCCAAACAAAATGAATCTGTAAAATCTTCCAGTGTAGATATAAAAGTAGAAATGGAATTTGAACAAAATGTACCCAAAGATACATCTGCTTATTGTTTAATTTTACATGATAAAATTGTTAAATATACACCTTTAACCGGTATAGTAAAAGCAGTTTTGTAAAATGAAAAGAAAAAAATTCCCCACCACTCGGTTATAAAAGCAGGAGCGGGAACGCAAATCGTTTAATTGACTGTCTACAGTTGTATGGGTAACATCGTCTACAGCATTATAAACAAAATGAGTTCTTTTATCAGTTGTACAAGGCGTTTCCGAAACAGCACCTTTATTGGAAAATGATGATGATAAACATTTTGAAGAAAATGTTGTAAAGGAAATTGATGACTTTTTAAAGTTTGAAAAACAAAATAAAAAGTTGGAAAATAATAAAACAAACGTAAGAAAGAAAAGAAAACTTGAAGAAAATATTCCAACAAACATTTTAACTAAAGTTTTCCTTCGCATCTTTTATCCTATTTCATCTTGCATGAGTAAAAGTGTGTCGATAGGATTGGTAAAATCGTTAGACTACTCTCCCGCTGTAATACTAAGCCATGGTACAAAGATGGTTTTATTTTCAGAAAATGCTTGGGATTCCTTTTTAAAACATCTACATCTTATTGAATGTTACTTAGCCAACAGTTTCCTTGGAAGAAATACTAACATTCGACTTTTGGATTGTGACAATGAAATTGACATTATTAAACATCGTGGTCAACAACAAGTAAGAATTAGAGACTCGACACAATTTGAAAATAAAATTCTACTAACACGTGAAGAATTTTACATTTTAAACTATGCAACATCACCTATTACGAGGTATATGAAACAATTAGTATTTTCAAGCTCTGTTATTAAGGAATATCTTGTAGATGCATGCGAAAAACAACCACCCAGCACTTTACAATACGGACCGATGGATACATCCATCTTTAATAGAATACCTCACGAAGTGGAAATGTGGAGGCAGTTAAGAAACTTTGAACCTTTTACTGAAGTTGCAACGGAAGCTACAGAAGAAGAAACCAACAACAACAACAGTACAGAAGAAGAAATCAACAACAATAATAATACAGAAGAAGAAACTTTGCTAGTTTAAAATTACAATGTAATTTAACAAAAGAATAAACCGTGGGGTAGGCCTACTGGGGACGGTGCCCACGTTAAACATACACCAACGCGCCTACAACTGTACGGCCTGGTTTATATGTCTAACCTACCGTGGTGTGGAAAACAGTTGATCAGCAGACACCGTGATGAGCAGACAGGATGAAGAAATGGCAGCAAAACCTTGTGTAATTAAATTTCAAGCATTTCGCGGAAACGATGATAGATTTATCATAAAAGAATTGGTGATTTTAGATTTGCTTACACAAGAAGCGTACCCGTTTTTATTTGAAGCACCGTGTTCTGTCCATGAACTAAAGTCAAAAGCTAAAATAACAAACAGATGGCTAACAAATAATTTTCATCATATCCATTGGTTTGAAGGTTTTCTACCGTGCAACAATGTACACAAAATTATGTTTCATTTTTGCAAACAATTTACGCACATATACACCAGAGGATTGGAAAAAAAGAATTGGATACGACAGTACACGAACAAAGAAGTTTTAAACATAAAAGTGGACAAAAACCTTCACTTTGATGTTCGAAATATTTGTGTTTCTACAATAGATCCGAAACACAACCAATCTCAATGCGCATTACAAAACGCATATCACTTGGCTGCTTATTTACAACAACAAACGGAAGAATGTAGTGGGGGTTCTGAAGGTTATATAAACGAAGACACAACACACCCTGAGTATCAGTCTAACTCCATACTCCGAACAGACAACATCTCCTGTGAAGGATGGCATCACAACAGTTTCTCCAATGTTTAGTTGAACAATTCAACTTGCATTCAAAATCAAATACTCTAATTATCAAGAAATGTTCAGAACTAAAAGAACACAAACATTATATTGTTCATGAAATGAAAAAAGTTGATACAACACATGGAGACGCAGTCGTCGCATCTTTATCCGATGCACCATATACACCAGGTGATGAACCAAAGTTTCAAGTATATCTTCCAAAACGATTCGTCCAGTTGCTGCAAAATGAAGATCTGCGGGAAATCCAGCCAGGAGCATTATATTTGGTGTCACACGGAATGAGCGGAAACAACTCTACGGAACTTACTCTGCACATCACACAAAAATAACATTGTAAACATTGTAAAAAAATGTTTTAAATAAAAAGATAAAAACAACATATCAGTATATGTTTTTATATACTGATATGTTGTATTTTTTTAAAACTCAAACGGATGACCTTGAACTTTTAATCGGTGGTATTATTCGATTGCTTTATTCGAATACTTTACATAAATACGAAACTTTAACGTTGAGAGGATCAGTTCTGTTTAAAACAAGCTACAACCAACATGTCATCCAAAAGAAATAATCTAACACTTATAACTTATTGTTACAAAGAAAAATGTTTTAAAATACCTGAAGATCAAGTTGACGGAAAAGCTTGTACAAAATGTAATTCCTTCTGCTACTGTAAATGTAGTTGCAAAACATATCAAAATAACCGGTTGGATAAACTAGAAGAATTGAAACATCGGCTCGGTCTACTGTGGCAACGATTAAATTCAAAGTGATTAAACAAACTCCTGTCATTACCCCCACCACTACCCCCACCATCGGAGGTACCCGCCGCACCGGCTTTGCAATAATCATTCCTGCTACACCTCTCGTCGAGTAAACAACTCTAGTCATGTCTCTCAACATTCGCGGGATTCACTACAACACTATCAATCTTACAACCTACAAGGATTTGGAAATTTTTAGTGAAGAACTGAAACAACTTATAACCACTGGGTTCGGTTTATCTTTGGAACTTTATGCAACAAACAATCAAAACGAAAAGAATATATTTTTGCCAACTTACAACAACAAGAAGAATGAAAATAAGCAAGAAATTTCACCACCTACAACAACCTACTTTTCAAATTTGGGAGCAAACTTTTCAACCATAATGTAAAATAAAAAAAATATCCACACCTGACCTTGACCCATTTCCGCTCATTTAACCTTTAAATAGCCACCCCAACAGGGCACAGCTACGTCACAGCCTCTGACGTCACCAGACCGAATGTAGCTGTCACTTTTGATTAATGCGTTTTGGCCCAGAAACGCCACTTTGCCACTACTGGTCAACTTACCGATGATAGGGTTGGCTATTATAACAATTCATAAATCTAACCAAAAACACATTAGGCCTAATATTTCACAAATACAAATGTTAAGAACAGCTTTCTTCTTGAAATCTAATCACTTTAGTAGATTTCCAAACTTTAATAAACTTAAAAAGACTATTTTTCCACTTTCTGCAGACTTCTGCCAAACTATACAGGAAAATAGCCATTTCAAAAACTTGAAAATGTGATTTTCGGAGGGAATCACCTAGTATGTAACTAGTTCCGCAACCTATTACTATGATGTAACAGTTTCTTAACTGTTCCAGAGCCTTCCTCCCCCTTACACAATGTATTGCTGACAACCTATTATTTGTACCTGTTACCCTCTTTGTCACTCGTCGCCATGTTGCACTATTATTTGTACGTTAAACAATTTAGTATTTATGACCTCTAATACAAGCGGCCGAACACAGAAATGCCTGGGACAAGGACAAGAAGAGCAGTATGACCTGCACGTACCTTGGGCATAGTGTAGACTGGTCTCATCCTCTTCCTTCCTTGTCATCAGGGTAGTGGGGGTTCTTCTATTATCTATTGTTATATGCTGACCTTTGAACTTAAGACTTTCTTCTATACTGGCAAAACTATCCTGGCTTAACTCTTGCTTGGTATTAATAAAATGAATGAAACAAAATAATACTTTTAACTTTACAACAGTATTAGAGTCATTAACCATAGAAACTAAAGTGCGAAAAATTGTTTTTACTTTATGGCCATTCTGTTTTAAAATCGACCGAACGCAACCAATTATTAAATGTTGTATTTTTTTATTAAGCTTCTACTATTATACACAGTCTTTGAAAGTTGAAGAAATATTTAAAATAGTTTGAGCGTAAATTACTCACAGTTAAAAAAGAGCAAAAGCACACAATTCCTAATCAAGATAAAAGTGAAAAATACTAATTAGAATATTCTGATGAAATGTTTCCCTTGGGGAAACCTCATTAACGGTGAACGCGTGTAATTAACTTAGTCTCTCAAGGGCTCTTAAGTCGTGTTTGAAGAGGGTTTGTTTCTGCAAATTATTCGACTCTCTGTTCCCCAAACATCAACAAAATCCTCCTTCAGGTAATATTTGGTTAAATTTATCGACTTAAATAATACAGTGCAAATTAGTTGCCACTTGAATGTTTTTTTTAACGATTTGTTCGATCTTTTAACGAACTGCTCAGGATGGAAGGTACGTAGAGGACTACAACTCTGAGAAGATCATAAACATCTGAGGACTTTAAATCACCGAGTCTGATTTTTTATATTCTTAGTGAAATTTTCATCAACCTGAAACACTCAGCTTGATCGATAATTCAACTAAAGTTTTCCAAGAGAAATGTTTACTGTAAGTGTTATTCTAAGGCTGAGTATTTTAAGAGCTTTCAGCTTTATGTTTTGTTCAGTCTCTGTCGCTAGACGAGATCCAAGTATGATAGGGAATTAAAAACGAAAACAAAACAAAAATAATAGGATTGCCGAGAATTTTCTTACTACGGCCCCGTTTATTCTCACTGATGCAGCATCTAACCATTTACTTAGTCCCTTTCTGTTGAAAATGTCAATTATTTGATACTCTTCACAGCATCCCTTGTCAAGCAAACTTCATAACAATACCAGGAATTTCTGTCATATTTCATTGATGTATTTTAAGTGTTACTTGACATAACGAACAGGAGCTTTGATATGATTTTCTTACGTTCTCTTGTGTGGAATGTTTCTTCGCGTAATAAGAAGTGACTTGCAGTGAAACATGTAATATATATATCTTACATCTTACATCCTGTAGCGCTCGATGACCCGTAGGTGTAGAGCTTGTCAAGGTGCCCACGAAGTTGCAGGACACATCTGTTAGGAAAATTTAGGTAGGAGAATGGGAGGTGTCTAATTTGGATGGTTAGGCCTGATTATTTAAATTTTGACACAACTCCCAAAACTCTTGCAAATCGTAGAAGCAATGTTCTATTAAATACTGCTTTAATCTAAGTTTGAATGAACTATAGTTATTTATATTGCGCAAAGAGCTTGGCAAGGCTTGATACAATTTGGTACCTATGTACTGTGGTTTTTTCTCGAAGATCGAAAGTCTGTGTGTCTCTGCATACCTATCCCTAAACCTAGTATTATAATTATGTGTCTGGATACCACTGATCTTTCGAGAATTAAAATCATTCTTACATAAAGAATGTTTTCAAAAATAAACAAACTCGGTACCGTGAGGAGCCCCAGCCCCACAAAAGCCTCCCTACAGTGCGCTCTGAATGGTAGGCCTGACATTGTTCTTATTGCCTTCTTCTGGCAAGCAAAAATTCTTTCTCTATTGCCTATGGTGCCACCCCACAAAATAATTGAGTATAGCAAGTGACTCTTAAACAGAGCATGATACACAAGTTTATTGAGATGTTCATTCTGGTATTTGCATATTGATCTTAAAATGAAAATACTCTTAGCCAGCTTATTTTCTAATGCGGTTAGATGGTCATCCCAACCCGTCCTATCGTCCAACCTCACTCCCAAAAAGTCAGCAGATGTTCTTAATTCTATCTGTTCTTCGTCTATGGACAGGCTCGGAAAGAAATTTCCACCTCTAGCCTTCTTTTGAGATGATTGGATACAGAGAAAATAAGTTTTAGTTGGATTTAGCTTGAGTTGATTTTCAGAAAAGTATTGAGCTAGTTTGTTGGATTGGATAAATGAATCTATCTCTAAATCAAAAAGATTTTTATTCTTAATGAAAAGGGTGTGTCGTCTGCGAACTGAAAAAGACTATTGCATGGAATATGAGAAGTGAGATCGTTAATAAATATTATGAAGAGAATAGGGCCTAATATCGAACCTTGCGGAACTCCTGAGTCCAAAGGTTGATGGTTAGAACGGAAAACATTAGATTTTTGTTTTACTTGATGTTTTACTTCTGTTATTTGAAATCTATCGGTGAGATATGAAGTGAGCCAATTCAAAGCAGTTCCAGAAAATACCATAGGACTTAAGTTTGAGAAGAAGAAGGTCGGTATTGACACAGTCGAATGCTTTCGACAAGTCAGCGAAGCAACTGATGACTGAATCTCCTGCTTCCATGGCATCTATACACTGTGAAACAAAATCGACTAGGGCCAGTTTGGTGGATATTCCCCTCCGAAACACATATTGTTTGGAATTAAACAAATGGTTCTGTTCAAAGAAAGAAGTTATTTGTTCGCAAACTACCCGCTCAATTATCTTAGAGGCCGACGGCAGGAATGAGATTTGACGATAGTCGCCGGGGTTGGTCTCATCCCCTTTTTTCAAAAAGGTTCTCACTACTGCAACTTTACAGTCCTTAGGAAAAATTCCATTACTTAGTGAAGCATTTATTATGTGTGTAAGAGGCTTAACTGTTTCCGTGTCACAGTACTTAAGTACTGCCATACTTATGCCGTCCTTGCCACAGGATTATTTAGGCTGGAATCTGGAGAGAATCTTTAACACCTCTTTCTCATCTACAGCTCTAAAAATTTCAAAGTTGAGTTGTGGGTTTACTAAGTTGAGGTTAAAACTATCAACATCTACTTCAGAAAGATCTAAAGATTCGGTAGTGTTTGCAAAGTAGCTATTGAATGTTTCGGCAACTGCCATTGGACTTTTAATAATCTGATGGCTGTGACTATCCATGAGTATCAAGTTTTTTGTAACATGGCTATCTTTGCCTCTAAACTTGTTTATAGCTTGCCAAGCCGTTTTAGATGGATTTGCGGCATTGGATAATGAATCCTTCATCCATTCAGATTTGGATCTGTGTATTTCTCTTGTGTACCTCTCTTTGGCCTCAAGGTATCGTGCTTTGTTCAGTACAGTCATACACCGATACAGTCATACAGTCAGTACATCTATACACCGATTGTTATATATAACTTTGTTGTACTATTCTCAATCTTACACTCCCCACATAAACAAGAGGTTCATGAGATATTTCTCGTTTGGTTAAATATTTACCGATTTAATTTTCTATTTAGGATTTTTGTTGCCCCGGATTATCCCAACTTCAAGTAGTCTTGAAGTGTAATTCTTGATGTAAAATTATATAAACTTCCTCAGAAAACAATGTTTACATGTTCGCCTTTAGTGAAAGATGTTTAGAGGTTATCTTTAATGCAGTTTCCCTCTAGTTGTGTTCGACCCGATAAAGTTTTATTGGTCTCAAGTTCATCCCCAATACCATTAATGCTGCCAATCTCGTAAGCGAGTACCACCGTTACTGGATTTACAGCGCTGTGCGGCCATAGCTTTCTATTTTAGTATTACAGCAGTAAAGGAGAATTGACGTTTTTCACTGTGCGAAGTAAACGTTTGACCAGCCCCCCAAACTTAAAACGTTCTAAAATCGTTTACGAGCAAATTCAGTGATGTTATGTATTATTCCTCCTCCTATTGTAGCGCTTGCGAGTCCTTTCAATTCATTAAAGGCCTTGTTTTAGCCAGCTGAATTCAAATATCCAAGACTTGGTCGATCAGCACGGTTCCTAGACTCCAAGCCGTGTGTGTGCGACGTGAAATGTTTCTGAGCGTGGGTATGCATGACCAACTTTTAGTAGGGGGAATGGGTCGATACAGGGGGAGTCAATGGAGTGTGGGAGTGCCACGTACAAAATGTACACTTTTTATTATTTATTTTTTGTTTCAGTGGTTTTTAATACTTTAGTACTCGATATATGATGTGCATTCTTTGCTACCTGTAAATAAGTCATTAATTATTTCGCCTACTCTTCGTACACAAATTTATATTGTATAGTTATTTACCTGTGTTTCTTTTTAAAAGTATAAATTGAAGTGATGCAGTGACTGAACTTTGGCCAGGCACCAATAAGCCTCGAGGACTGTTGTTTTTTAAGACTCGGTTTCTGCTTACAGGCTCTGCTTTGGAGGGACCTACTTTAACTTAGTTCTATGATATCCTGTTTTGCAAGCTTTCATCTTGAAAAATTGAAGTAATTCGATTTGATGGATGTACCGCCCCATCGATGATTCGATTGATGTCGACCCCGTCACTGATTTCATTGCAGAAGTCGAAGTAATTTTTCAGTCGCAATCACTTTAAAATAGAAACTGAGATACGATGACGGTGTGTTACTAGAATTAGCTTATACAGGGTGAGTCTTCTAAACCGTCCACAACAGATTATAGACAAACGGATTGACATTCAAGGTCAAAACAAAACTTTCTTCCACTATCTCATGCCCAAGGAACACCGTAAACATACTTTTAACCTTTTTCAAACACAGGGTTTTCTAAATACCGGAGGTCATGGGTTCGAACCTCAGCTCAGTAAACAAATGTCATGTTATGCATCATTTTAAATCTCTAAACAAGACTAGTACAGTAAAATAAGGCCAAAACACCCTTTAGATCGCCAACTGATGTACTTTCACGAAAATCGGATTAACTGAACACTATAATTAAAGATCCTATGAGTCCCCAAAAAATAAAGTTGTTTTACACCTTTAAAATCACGTTTTAAAATGGCAATTTTTTTGTAATGGGATGAATTTTGAAAGAAAGCTTCCCCTTTTCATTTTTCCCTCCATTCATCAATATGATATCGTGGGACCACCGATACTTTTTGGGTGGTAAATACTTCATTTTTACCGATTGCTAATTTTTGGCAGCCATCTTATTTTTTTCCCGCCATATTGGATATAAGTGTTTTTTTCTTATGTTAAGACGATATAACTAGTCACTATCTCGTCCGAATTAAATGGTCAACAGCTCACATTAAAGCCCGTATAATAGTGAATATTTTAAGACCAAATTGAACTGCATACCTCAATTAGAACTGGACATATAAGAAAAAATAGATTCAAAGTGCGAAACGTCCATAAGAAATGTATAGCGATGAATTTTAATTTGAGTTTATCTTTAAAACGAATCAAGGGTTATTGTTTGATATTTACCCCCACGTCCTTAATTTTTCCATATCGTACAGATTAACTTGAAATTGGTACATAGTTGTAGGAAAACATTTTCATCATAGTAAATAGTACAATTAAAGTAGAATTTGTTAAGGAGACATACATTATTATGAATGTAATGTTGAGGAAGCCTGGAACTGCAATTGGGTTGTTTTCTCCATTTATCGTATCGGATATTTTAAATATCGTACTGTTTAACTTGAAATGGGTTTAAAATTGTAGGAAAACATTGTTTATGAATAAAAAGTAGTAATTAGGATAGGTTAGGTTTGGTTAGTTTAGGTCAGGTTAGGCTAGGTTAAGTTAGGTTAGGTAAGACTAAATTTACAGTAACAACATAAGAATAACTGCACACCTTTTACGACGCTGTAACAATGATGATGGCTTATTAACTAGTTGGGCGCACACAGACAGTGATCAGCAGGCACACAGAAATCATTGAGGCACTTTCGGAGTACACGATGCGACTGGCAGAGCGGTGAGTGGTCTCGCCAAATAACTCTAGTGGTATAGTTTTTTGGGCCTCGCTCTGTCACTTATCGTCCGCTATACGTTTCTTCATCCAACTCCCTGGTTATCCCTACTTGAAAGAGATTTTTAAATATTTATACTTCCACTTATTCTAATATTGCATTTATTCTTTGTCTTGCTCTGTATTGTTACTGTGTTTTATTCATACCTAAAATAGCCTAATTACTACTATTTAATCATAAAAAATGTCTTCAAACAATTATAAACCTGTTTGAAGTTGAACTGGTAGGATATAGAAAATTTTAGAACGTGGGGGGAGATATCAAACAATTACCGAATCAAGATTTTCAAAAACGGATTACGGCATCGTAATCGGCGTAACATTTTTTGATATGATGTGTCACAACACTATCTTAACATTAGGAAATACCCCCGTTGCAGCATACCTGCATACTCAGCGAATTTCAAATGCAAAATAACATATTTCATTCCAACATAGCAAGATTTGACATGTTTTTGTAAGCTCCATAAGAATAACAAGCAATAATGGCGCCTTTTAACGAAATATGTCCTGTTTGCATAATAAAAGTTGCTTCCAATGGTATCAAGTGTGACGGAAAATGCACGCGGTGGTTTCACTATGCTTGCGTCCACATGGCTGATACTGATATCAAACTGTATAAAAGTCAAAGTCAAAGTCAAAGTCAAAATTATTTTATTCTCAAAAATATAACATACATAATAATACATTTTAACAAAGGAGAAAGGTCCCCGCATATAGGTACAACCTGTGCGCGGGGGCCGAATCCTACATCAGTATCTTGATGACGGACTAAAATTTAATTAAATAATAAATAAACTAAAAATTGACAAGAACTTAACTGGACTGGCATTACTAATGAAGCTAACTTATGAATCTTATGACATTCTGATATGAATACTGAAACGTATAATTGTGTGGAGGAAAATAATTAATAAAATAATAAGTAAAAATATAATAGTTCTGCGTTGAAAAGAATTTTTCTTCATGCCAATGGATGCTCTTAGCCACAGACAAACACTAACATTCGTATAACATGCACACAACCTAATACAAACTTATATTCGTTCTGACATATACAGACACCCACAAGCACCCAGACTCTCTCACCCAAGACCATTCTTACGTTCATGCACACAAACCAACCTGGAAGCGTGTATGACAACCCCATACACTCACCCGAATCCCCTATTGCCCTTCAAACCCCCTGTTGAGTCATGTGCTAGTAAAAAAAATAACAAATAATAATCATGATTTCAGAAACTGGAAAAAAATAAAAAAAGACACTATTTGGCAATATATTTGACTATGTGGCGTAAATGGAAGTAACCAAGCCCATGGCGGCTCCCCTTCTAATCATAACGAGCCAGTTGACTATTCTTTTTTTATAAACTCCTAAACTTAATCCTTCTAAAACCTTTAAATCAGCTGGTAATCGTTGATATATTAAGTGAGCCAGATAATACGGATTTGTATGATTCACGGACTTCACGATTCTTAGGGTTATGATTCCAACATACGTTTGATGACTTGTCGGATATGGATGATTACTTTTAGACAGAAAAATTATGCTTCCTTTTATGGCTGAATAAGAGTATTGATTAAATGAAGAGTTGCCTTACATCCAACACTTTAAATAAATCAAATAAGCTGTCGCTTGAAAATCTAAGAGGTTTTTGAAGAGCTGCTTTAATGATAGATTTTTGAGTTATTTGAAGCGGATGAATTACATAATCAAAAGAGCCTCCCCAAATCAAAATACCGAACTGAATTATCGACTGGATATAAGCATAGTATACAGTTTTAATGCGAATTTCATCAAGCACGCGAGACAAAATTGCGAACATGTAAATGAATTTCCTTAGTTTGTTATTTACAAACTGAATGTGTGCAGCCCAGGTCAATCTATTGTCAAACATAATACCTAAGTACTTATACTTCTCAACTCGTTCAATAGTATCACAACTGCAGTTATTAAGATTCGTACAGGTGTGGAATGCCAAATTGTTGTTGATCGGGTCCCCAGACGCTCGAAGGGAAACCGCCATGTGCTTGGTTTTATTTACATTAACTGTCAACTTATTGAGGTCAAACCGCCGCTTAACAGCGAGCAGTCCACGCCCCGCATGACCGTACACCTCGTCCCATGTGGCGCCTTCGAAGAGGAGGGCTGTGTCATCAGCATACAAGTACATTGATCCGTTTGTTAACTGAAGTTTTCCTAAATTATTGACATAGATCAAAAATAATAATGGTCCAAGTGTGCTGCCTTGAATAATCCCATAGCTAATGTCTCTTTTTTCACCATCATTACTATTTACTGAAACGAGTTGCTGTCTGTTTGATAAATAACTTCTAAACCAATTGAGCTCTTTATCTTGGATTCCCATACAAGAAAGCTTTTTTAAGAGTAGATTTATATCCAATGAGTCAAATGCTTTAGCTAAATCAATAAAGACTAATAAAATACGTCTGTTTTTTGCAATGAAGTCGTCTAGTTTTTTTGTAACACTAAACAGAGCATCATCAGTAGTCAAATATTTTCTAAAGCCAAATTGATTTTCTGCTACTAATCTATTTCCGAATAGATATTGTGAAAGTTGTTTCACAACACATTTCTCTAATATTTTTGATAAAACACTGAGTAAAGAGATAGGCCTATAGTTACAGTTAACCCCCTTCACCCCTCCTTTATAAATTGGAATAACTTTTGCCAATTTAAAAATTTCTGGAAATACTCCTTGCGTAAAACTATTGTTAATAATGTGCAAAAGGGGATTTTATTTTAAAAGTTGAAAGTTATTTTTGATGATGTTAGCCATGATCCCATCTATTCCTGGTGCAGACCCTCATCTTAGCCCGCGAACACACGCAGCTAGCTGCTCCTCCGTGACAGGTTCAAGGATGAATCGCGTCCCCTCGTCTAGCTCCTCATCGTCAAACACGGGACCCGGCGTCGGGGCCGGGACACGACTGGCGAGTTCCGCGCCAACATTGACAAAATATTCATTTAAACGATTAGCTATTTCGGCTTCACCACTTTCTCCCTTACCTACAACGACTTTTTCAAAGTGTTGAACCGGAAATGACGAGTTTTTCTTATTTTGACCAGATAGTTCATTGATCGTAATAAGAATTCATTGATCGTATAATTCATTGAAAGTAATAAGAATAAGAAATGTTTCTGCAATAGAGATGATTGCATTGCCCCCGCCAAGCATCCCACTTCAATTTTACTCAACCAGATGAACGAGGTCCTTGGTAAACTTAATTCTCTCTCAGGACTTCCCACTGATGTTGCTGCCATTAAAGCAGACCTTACTTCAATCAATGAAAAACTTTCTACCCTCGAGCCTAGTCACTCACATTGAAAAACGTATTGATTCGATGGAACAAGAGGTACAAGCCATTCATACTGCAACTCCGAACTCCTTAACGGTTGAATCCGTGCTGGAAGAGGTAGAAGATAGAAAACGTAGGTCTCAAAATATTATTGTTTATGGAGCCACAGAATGTTCTAGTAAAAACCTTGAAGCTAGAGTAAAGTTTGACAACGATCTAGCTTTAAAATTGTCTCAGTTACTTTGCAACTCAGCGTGCAATCTCAGCCTGAGAACTTTTCGAATTGGTGGTTCCTCGGCGAAAAAGCCCAGACCCCTCAAAATTGTGTATGATTTTATGAAGAATTTCAACAAGGAAGCGCTTGACGAATCCATGTCTGAGATTACTGTTTCCCGGGTCAAGACACCAAAGGGAAGACTGCATCTCAACAATCTCAGGGATGAGCTCAAAAGGCGAACCGATGAAGGGGAAATTGGTCTCACAATCAAATACCGCAACGGCACATCGAAAATTGTAAAACAGAACCAAAAAAACTAATTCAGCGGAAGTGTGGCAGCCTGCAAGTTTACTACCAAAATGTAAATGGCCTACGGACTAAACTTAATGAGCTTAGGCAGGCTATCACATCTACCGTTTACAACAATATCGTCCTAACAAAGACCAACTTAAATCCTGATATCCACACTTGTGAACTGGGGTTATCCAATTTTAATGTTTTCAGAAGTGATCGATCACGTCTTACAAGCCATAAATCTTCTGGGGGAGGTGTGCTTGTCGCTGTTGATTCTTCCCTGAAAGTAAAGGAAATGTGTCCAGCTACACAGAGCATCGAAGCTCTCTTCATTTCTGTACAAACCCCCTCATCACGATTGCTAGTCAGTGGAACTTACATCTCTCCAAACCTTCCTGTAGATAGGTATGTTAGCTATGTTAACGCTGTTGAGGAGGTGTTATTGGTCGAGCCTGATCATGACATTATTGCAATTCTTTGTTTGAAATTCATTGTTGGTGATGGTGATTTTATATTTTGATTTGAATTTTTGCGGACATTTGCCATCACTGATTAGTAAAAAACAAGTTTCACGACGTTTCGGGATCTGGAATCTGATCCCATCTTCAGGTGGAAGAAAACCAAGAACATAACAAGATTAGTAACACATAGCCAGGAAAACCTGGACAAAAACACAGCTAAAACAGAGAACTGTAAAAGCAGTCATAAAAACACTATGCTGAAAAAAACAATAACACAGGAATCACACGTATCAAGAATCACCAGACAGGAGAGAGCACGTCCACACCCAATCAGAGCTGAGCTGAGACTGGTGGGAAATGGCGTCGGCGACGGAATTGGCGGCGGCCACAGCCAACCAAATCACGGCGCGCTACCGGTGACGAAAACCTGAAACAGAGACATGTGATATGCAAATTCCGTGTGTCTGTTTGTGTTTTTTAGTTAATTTTAACCTGATTTTTCCCCTTGGCCTTGCTACGGGTTAACATGTTGTGAGAATTTTGAACAGAGTTGTTGGTAATTACCCTATTTGCTGACACTTTATTTTCCCTATCTTTCAATTCTTTGTTTAATATTGGTAGCCATACTGGCCTTATTTCAAGTGAAGATTGACTGATTGTCAAAGTCAAAGTCAAAGTCAAATAATTTTATTGTTAAAGACACAAATGTGCATTACAATCGTCAATAGTATATATATTTATACACACAATCAATACACAATGTAATAAATTTACTTATAATAAAAACATTTTCTAGGAGTAATATTCCTCCAAGCTGTAACATTCCTTAACAATGAGAAACTCTTTTAATTTGTTTTTAAATCTGATGGTGTTTGTTTCATTTTTTAGGGATGATGGGAGGTGGTTGAAAAGCTTTATGGATAAATAATATGTCTGGTGCTGGTAAAATGTTGTTCTGTGCTGAGGTATTGGTAGGCAATTTGTTTTTCGGAGATTATGTTGAGATGGAGGTTGATGAGGGAACAGACCAAAGTTATTTCTCAAAAATGTCAAACAACTGAAAATATAAAGTGATGGGAACGTCAGGATATTGTTATCCCTAAACCTGCCCCTGCATGATGTCAATCTACGAAGCCCAAGTATAATTCTTAAAGCCTTCTTCTGGGCATTAAAAACTGTTTTGGTTTTTGAGCTATCGTGGCCCCAAATTGCAACACCATAAGCAAGGATAGGGAAAAAACATCCATAGTAAGCCGTGAGAAGGATTTCACGATTTGAGAAATAAGCAAGCCTGCGAAGAAGGAAGAGAACACGACTTAGTTTTTTGGATACACCGTCAATATGCTCATGAAAGTTTAGATTAGAATCTATAGTTACTCCTAAAAAGTTAGTACTAGAAGACGTCATAACTTCAAAGTCACCTATTATCAATTGGTTAATCTCGGAACCTTCCCTTTTCCTTAGGAAAAAATTTACAACCTTTGTCTTCTCTGCATTTATACCAAGACCATTTTCGGATAACCATTGCAAGATTGAATTAGCTTCAATAAACATTTCCACCTCTAGTTTTTCAAGATTCTTGTTGGAAAGAGCAAGAGAAGTGTCGTCTGCAAACAAACAAAGATTAGCTTTAGAAACACTTCTAGCAATATCATTAATGAAAATAAGAAACAAAACCGGGCCTAAGACACTGCCCTGCGGTACTCCAGACCGCACTGTCAGTTTTTCAGAGTCTCTCATTTTAAGAAAACCTATCTCATCTATATATGGGACTGAAACAACTTGCGATCTGGTCTGTAGGTATGATGATATCCAGTCATAAGCATTTCCTCTGAAGCCTATTTTTTCCATCTTTTCAAGCAAAATGGAATGATTCACAACATCAAAAGCTTTGCTTAAGTCGAGAAACAAACCTAATGAATATTCTTTCAGGTCAAGTGAGGAAGACAAAGAGGAAACAACGTTAAATAAGGCATCTACGGTCGAAGTATTCTTCCGGAATCCAAACTGGTTTTTGAAAAGGATGTCATGATCAGTCAAAAATGAAGATAAACGGTTGAGAAATACCTTTTCAATTATCTTTGAAAAGGTTGACAAAATTGAAATTGGCCTGAAATGTTCAGGAATTCGAGCATTTTTTATTTTGGGCAAGGGTTTGATAGATGCAGTCTTCAGCAATGTTGGAAACTGTCCATTCTGGAAAGATGAGTTAATAATGTGAACAAGAGGTGCTGATAAACTATTAGCACATGACTTCAAGATTTTCGATGAAATACCGTCATTTCCAGATGAATTACTTGACTTAAGCGACTTTATTGCTGATAGAACCTCTTCTTCATTCGTTGGAGATAAGAAAAGGCTAGACCCTACGGTGTGATTCTCTAAAGAAGAAACTTTTGAAATCGATCCACCTCCTCCGACTCTAAGTCCGACCTCGGAGAAGTAATTGTTGAGATAACTAGAAACAACCTTTGGATCATCAAGCAGCCTGCCATCACTGTCTTCAACAACGAACTTTCTGAAGGGTTTTGGAGCCTTGCCAGGGATGTGCTCGTTAACAATATTCCAAACAGCCTTTTGCTTGTTTTGTGATACTGAAATTTTTTCCAGAACAATTTCTGCTTTATAAGACTGAACCAGATTTCTGAATGTTTTCTTTTGACTGATGTACCTCTGTTTCATAGGATGAGAAGAATCCATATCCTTAGTCAGGCTATAAAGATGGAGCAGATCATCCCTTGCGTTTTGAAGCAAAGGGTTGAGGACAACTCTTTTTGATGGGGGATTTGTTTTGATCTTAACCTTTTTCTCAGGAAACGCCAAATTGAAATTATATTTGACAGTGCTCATGAAAGCTTCAAACTTGTCATCAACCTTCCCGGGTAAAAGCAAGTCATCCCATGTCTCATGTTGAAGAAGAAAGTTAAAAACTCGAATGTTATCTTTTGTAAAAGAGCGGTACATTTTGAAATTTGGGACAATGGACAAGCCCTTCCTCGTGTTATCTTTGTGTTCTTTGATTCTAACATTTAAGGATCTTTTTGTCTCGCCATAGTACGGCCTAGAGCAACCATTACAGTTTATTCTGTAAACACAGTTTTTTTTTATCCCTGAGTGCCATTTTTTGGTTTGGTTTTTACGAGACATTGCCTAATTGCCTAAGAGTGTTTTGTGTCCTAAACGCGGATCTAACTTTGAACTTCCTAGCAACTCTTCTAATTTTTTCCGATAATCCCGGCACATAAGGGATTGACATAGGAACGAATTTTTCAGTGTTTTCTGACTCATTCTGTTTAGCCATACGGTTTTTGCACTTTCTTATTATGGATTGAGGGTATCCATTCTTAGCCAAATCTTGCTCTACTTTTTTGATTTCCTGATTTAATCCATCTTGATTTGAGCAGATGCTCTTTGCTCTGTCAAATAATGAGCAAGCTATCCCTTCTTTGACAGATTTTTGATGGTTTGATTGGAAATTTAAGTACTGCCCTGTGTGTGCCTTTTTTTCTGAAAACAGTTGTCCTAAGCGTGTCCCTGTCCTTTTCTACGCAGACATCCAAAAATGCTAGTTTGTTTTGGACTTCCTCTTCGATTGTTAGGCGGATGGAAAGATAAATACTGTTAAGATGCCATAAAAAGTCTTTAAGTTCATCGTCTCCATGCGGAAATACCACGAAGGTGTCATTGACGTACCTCCACCAAATCTTCGGTTTGAGTTGAGCCAAAGACAAGGCCTTTTGCTCAAACTCCTCCATAAAGATATTAGCAAAGATAGGTGAGAATGGCGACCCCATGGCCATCCCCTCATCTTGACGGTATAATTTACCCTCTAGTTCAAAAAAGTTACATTGAGTGCACAATTCAAACAGTTCCATAATGACGTTAACAGGAAGTTTAGTAAGTTCAGTTAGACTTTCATCTTTTTCGAGCCGAGACTCGATTATTTTTAAGGTTTCAGGAACTGGGACATTCGTGAACAGAGTTTCAACATCAAAACTAACCAGCTTATCCATCTCAGCCAGCACTATGTCCTTTGACTTTTCAACGAAGTCTTTAGAATTTGTTATGTACGAGTCAGTTTTTCCTACCAATGGTTTCAGGATGTCCAGGAGGACTTTAGACAGTTCCCTACACGGTGAGTCGCGAGAGCTAATTATAGGCCTAAGAGGTTTATCAGTTTTATGAATTTTAGGTAACCCATACATGTGCGGGATTTTCGAGTGCTGCGGTGTTAAACGAGTTCTTTGTTTATCAGAAAAAAACTGTTTATGCTTCCTATGAGTGCTTGCAACTTTACGCTCGAAACCTTCTGTAGGATCTTTATTTAGTTCAGTATATTTACCAGCCTGGAGAGTTTCCAATATTTTCTCTTTATATGTTACTGGGTCCAAAACAACAGTATTGTTTCCTTTATCCGCGGGCAATATTTTTATAGTATCATCTTTCCCAAGGATAGATACTGCCTTGATTTCCTCTTTCTTTAGGTTGGGCTTTGGGACAGGAATTTTATTCAGTACGATGCTGGCCTGGCACCGAAACTGATCCCCCTGAGTCTCAGGGAGCTGAGACACAGCGGACTCAATCCCTGTAACAAAGTCAAGCGCCCTCACTGATTTAGGCACAACAGAAAAGTTCAGCCCTTTAGACAAAACGGAAATTTCATTTGGATTTTAATTTCGTGAAGAAAGATTCACAACCTGATTATTTGCATCATTAATCTGTTCATCATTTTGAGAGATATTACTAATTTCGACAGGTTTTAATTTTTCTAGCTTTGATTGTTGTCTGGATTTAATATCAACCGATTCTTTGTCAAACCTATTTTGGATGCTTTGAAAAATGTTCTGAAACTCAGAACCAATTAAAGTTGCCAATTCAGATTTCTTATTTTCAATACTGATTTTGAGGGTTCTCTTTTCCGTACGATGAAAGTTTATTCTTTCAATTAGGAGAGATTTTGAAGCTGCAGACATTATTTTGCTGGCTCTAAAACTACTAAAAGGAGGTTTAATTCTGAAACTCTGCGGTATTAGATTTTCGATTTCGAGTTTGCACTTAGTGAGAAAAGTTAAATGGTTGGTGTGCCTAGCCAACTTTAGGTGCATTTGTTCAAGTTCACTTAATTGATTACTTACTCCGGGTCCGTACCGAGAATCAATTCTTCGTTTGAAATTCATTGTTGGTGATGGTGATTTTATATTTTGATTTAGATTTTTGCGGACTGTTCACGAATGTCCCAGTTCCTGAAACCTAAAAAATAATCGAGTCTTGGCTCGAAAAAGATGAAAGTCTAACTGAACGTACTAAAATTCCTGTTAACGTCATTATAGAACTGCTTGAATTGTGCACTCAATGTAACTATTTTGAACTAGAGGGTAAATTATACCGTCAAGATGAGGGGATGGCCATGGGGTCGCCATTGACACCTACCTTTGCTAATATCTTTATGGAGGAGTTTGAGCAAAAGGCCTTGTCTTTGGCTCAACTCAAACCGAAGATTTGGTGGAGGTACGTCGATGACACCTTCGTGGTATTTCCGCATGGAGACGATGAACTTAAAGACTTTTTATGGCATCTTAACAGTATTTCTCTTTCCATCCGCCTAACAATCGAAGAGAAAGTCCAAAACAAACTAGCATTTTTGGATGTGTGCGTAGAAAAGGATAGGGACACGCTTAGGACAACTGTTTTCAGAAAAAAGGCACACACAGGGCAGTACTTAAATTTCCAATCAAACCATCAAAAAACTGTCAAGGAAGGGGTAGCTTACTCATTATTTGACAGAGCAAAGAGCATCTGCTCAAATCAAGATGGATTAAATCAGGAAATCAAAAAAGTAGAGCAAGATTTGGCTAAGAATGGATACCCTCAATCCATAATAAGAAAGTGCAAAAACCGTATGGCTAAACAGAATGAGTCAGAAAACACTGAAAAATTCGTTCCTATGCACGAACGAACGAAAGAGGGAACCGAGGGGGGGGATTCCGGGGGGTTCTGGCGATCCCTTATGTGCCAGGATTATCGGAAAAAATTAGAAGAGTTGCTAGGAAGTTCAAAGTTAGAACCGCGTTTAGGACACAAAATACTCTTAGGCAATTAGGCAATGTCTCGTAAAACCCAAACAAAAAAATGGCACTCGGGGATCAAAAAACTGTGTTTATAGAATAAACTGTAATGGTTGCTCTAGGCCGTACTATGGCGAGACAAAAAGATCTTTAAATGTTAGAATCAAAGAACACAAAGATAACACGAGGAAGGGCTTAGTGGATAAATCAAAAATTGCTCAACACTGCTGGTCTGAAAATCACCAGATGAATTTGACGAAGCAAAAATAGTACACCGCGAACCTCATTTTTTCCAAAGAAAACTAATTGAAGCTTCATACATAAAACTAGCAGACCAACCAATCAGTCAATCTTCACTTGAAATAAGGCCAGTATGGCTACCAATATTAAACAAAGAATTGAAAGATAGGGAAAATAAAGTGTCAGCAAATAGGGTAATTACTAACAATTCTGTTCAAAATTCGCACAATATGTTAACCCGTAGCAAGGCTAAGGGGAAAAATCAGGTTAAAATTAACTAAAAAACACAAACCGACACACGGAATTTGCATATCACATGTCTCTGTTTCAGGTTTTCGTCACCGGTAGTGCGCCGTGATTTGGTTGGCTGTGGCCGCCGCCATTTCCGTCGCCGACGCCATTTCCCACCAGTCTCAGCTCAGCTCTGATTGGGTGTGGACGTGCTCTCTCCTGTCTGGTGATTCTTGATACGTGTGATTCCTGTGTTATTTTGTGTTATTGTTTTTTTTCAGCATAGTGTTTTTGTGACTGCTTTTACAGTTCTCTGTTTTAGCTGTGTTTTTTGTCCAGGCATTCCTGGCTATGTGTTACTAATCTTGTTATGTTCTAGGTTTTCTTCCCCTGAAGACGGGATCAGATTCCAGATCCCGAAACGTCGTGAAACTTGTTTTTTACTAATCAGTGATGGCAAATGTCCGCAAAAGTCCAAATCAAAATATTATTGCAATACTTGGTGATTTCGACTGCCCTGAGACAAACTGGTCTGATCATGAACCTTCTGCCCCAAGTAACGCATCACAGATTCTCATCGACATGGCGTCTTCCCTTGCTCTCTCACAGATAATCACAATCTGCAACGACAGAGGAGTGATGCTTGATCTGTTATTCTGCTCCAACCATTTCTCAGTTCACTGTGCCCTGGATCCACTTCTTCCAATTGAAGGTAATCACCCTGCATTGAGTTTTGAGATTGTTTTCGGAGGATATTACAACGCTGATAGACTTTTAAAAATCCCGAACCTTAGTAGATGCAATGTTCTTGAAGTGAACAGCAAACTCTGTAACTTGTTAGGTTTGATCCAGTTTGAGTTTTGTGATTTTCTAGAATTCTTCGATGGATATCTTGATACCATCCACAAAGTGGTGATGGAATTTACCCCACTGAAGACTGCTGGAGCCCAGAAATTTCCAAGTTGGTTCTCGCAGGAGCTTCGACAGCAAGTAAAACTGAAGAAAAACCTTCATAAGCAGTACAAAGCCAGTCTCCGACAATCTGATTACGACGAATTCTGTCGCATCAGGGCACGCTGCAAAATAGTGACCAGACAATGTCACTCGAGTTACATGAACTCTTTCAACTCAACCATCACAACCAATACTAGATTATTCTAGAGTTTCGTCAATGGTCTCAAGAAACGTAATGTTGATGTTCCCGAAGAGTTCGAGTATGAAGAGAAGAAGGTGACATCACCACACCTAATTTACAACCTATTCGCTGACTTCTTTTCCTCGGTGTATTCTACATCTTCTGCTGTCCTCTACAACTTCAACCAGTCAGATGTAACCAACCTCTCCAAACTTGTGTTGAATCACGAAGATGTTGATTCCAAACTGGCATCTCTTGACCCACTCAAAGGCACTGGACCTGACGAGATACCTCCTTCTGTGTTGAAATTCAGTCACGCCATACTGTCACCCCAGTTCACTGTACTGTTTAACAAGCTTCTTGAACTAGGAATTTTTCCTGAAAGATTAAAGCACAGCTTCATCGTACCCATTCACAAGTCTGGTAGTCCTGTTAGTGTGCAAAACTACAGACCCATAACGATCCAACCTGCTCTTGGCAAAGTTTTTGAAAGTCTTGTACTTGATCAGTTGACTTTTTCATTTAAGAATCTATTTGTGGAAGAGCAACACGGCTTTCTGTCAGGAAGATCTACCACTACCAACCCTGTGACCTATGAAAGCTATATCATCTCGGCCTTTGGAAATGGAAAACAAGTCGATAGTGTTTACATCGACTTCGCTAAAGCGTTTGACAGTATTAATCACTATCCCCTTATTCTCAAATTGCAATCATATAGTATTAATGGAGATCTCTTGGCTTGGTTCCAATCCTATCTGGCTGATACTTGATACTTGATACTTGATTCTTCCGTCCGTGGCCTCTCCTCCCACGCAGGCGCTGGACAGGTCAACATTTGCCCCCAAAGGAGGTCAAAAAACAAAAAACTAAAACTAGGCAAAGAAAGCGTTTCTTAGGTAGGTACTAAAAACTCTTCCAATGAGTAGCAGCAAAGACTCACCAGGTATGCTTTAAGTTGAGCTTTAAATTTTTGAGTTTTTTGAATTGATTTGATTTTTTCTGGCAGGGATTGAAAAATTTTGAGCCCCATGTACCTAGGCTTACGCTCAAAAAGTGTGAGTCTGTGGGATTCAGCATAGAGACCTTTATATCTGGTGTTGTACCCATGGTCAGGTTGCAGAGGCACGATTCCCTGCGTTTTGATGTACATAATTAGTTCAAATATGTACAGGCAGGGAACCGTTAGCAGACCGAGCTGCACAAAGGCCTCTTTGCAACTGTGGTTCGGGGGGAGGTTTAGGATGCTTCTGACAGCTTTTTTCTGCCAGCCTAAAACCTTTTTCAATTCCCCTTTACAGGCACCCCATAAAATTATGGAGTACCTGATGTGTTGTTCAAACAGACCATGGTACACCAATTTTGAGAGAGGAGTATTCCTGAAGGCACTGATGCGCCTCAGGACATAGATAGAAGACTTGTTGTCAAATTTGCTGGTGGCGTGTCTCAACCCTTTACCGCTGGCCCTGGCGTGCCTCAAGGGTCTCATATGGGTCCATTTCTATTCAATACCTTCCTGAATGATATTGCTCAGAGTATCGAGTCAAACTTCCTGCTATTCGCAGATGACATCAAGGTTTACTCCGCTGTTTCAACAATCGAAGATTGTCATCGTCTCCAACAAAGTTTAAACGCAATTGAGGTGTGGTATGGCACAAATTGCATGAAGTTGAATGCAACTAAATGTGCAGAGATAACCTTCAATCGTAACTCAAATCAATAATCTTTGATTACAATCTGGTCAATACAACCCTTTCAAGAAAGAACTGGATTAGGGACGTTGGAGTTATCTTTGGAACTGACTTACGTCCTGATCTTCACAACGATAATGCGTTCAATAGAGCTTCTAGAGCTTTGGGTATGATTATCCGGTCCTTCAAACAGGTCCTTAGCATGGACGCAATGAGAGCTCTATATGTCTCCCTGGTGCGTTCTGTTGTGGAGTACGGCTGTGTGGTGTGGAACCCTTACCAAATCGGACGTGTGGATCGACTAGAGAGGCTCCAGCGGCACTTTTTGAGAACAATTGGCGTCAGTCTTGGTTATGAGTACCTTACTATTCCTCTTGACCTTCTCGCTGAGAACCTGAGACTGACCCCTCTCGCCCTAAGAAGACAACAGGCAGACGCAGCGTTTCTTCGCAAAATTGTTGTTGGAGAGGTCGACTGTCCTGCTCTTCTGGCCCAAATCAACTTTCGAGTTCCTTCCCGTACCCGTGACCTGGATCTGTTTTTCCGCCATCACTGTCCTACGTCTTACATATACCACAGCACTATTCCAAGACTTTATGAAACTGGCAATGTGATATCTTACAGGTACGACTTCTTTCACGACTCCGAATCTTCGCTCAAAAAACTGTTTGCCCATTAACTTGTAGTTTCTTTTTCACTTATCTTACAGCATAGGTACGAAATTTATTCATCCTATGTGTTTATATTGTTTTTTATTAATCACTGTTAGACTGTACTTTTGTTACTATTACTTGGTAATCCATAATGTATAAATCATAATATCAACTAATATGTAACTTGTTTGTTTTCGAGTACTAAGATTTTACGATCAATCAATCACCACACTTTTCTATGCATCTATATTGTTTATTGTTGTTGTTATTGTCTATCTTGTTGTTGATAATTATTTTGGTGTGACACCTATATATTTCGTTGCATTATTTTGTTGTTGCTAAATCTAGTAGTTTATTTCTTTGTTATCATGTTAATCATTCTATGTTGTTGATTATAATATATACTTAATCATTCTTAATCTTAATGCCATCTTGAAATGTATCGATATTGTATGTTCGTATTGTATGTTCATATCGTAAATAAATATAAAATAATATGGGAAATGAGTGTGTAGGTTTGCTGCTACGGGTATACTAAAACTGGGTGGTTTTAATTCAATATATAGTTGATCTGAACCAGAAGAAGCCATTTACCAAGTTTTATCAACATATGTTGAGAAATAATCGAGATATAGAATTTTAGTTATTTCCCATAAGGTTAACATTGGAACAACGTACTGTGTTTACCACTTTCAATATCTCGGTAACCAATGGACATAGAGCAGTGATTTAAAATACGAAATTGTTTGTTTTTTTGAGCTGAATTCAATGGTGCTAACAAAAATTTGATTATTTTTATTTTTATATGTGAACAACTCAAAAAACCCATTTTTTGGGGGGAGTTTATCCCCCTTTACCCTTCCTTCCGGTAGTGCGATCGGGCTGGTTTACGAACTCTTCCGAATAATTACTACTTTCCACGTCCATGCCAAATTTCATTAGGATCGGACCATTTTTACGCGAGTTATCGAGCTTACACAACACACACACACACACACACACACACACACACACACACACACACACACACACATATATATATATATGTATATATATATATAGTTCTACCCAGAACCCAATAACTGCTCTTTCTGGCTTCCAAAACCCAATAGGTGCTCTTAAAGAGCGGTTAAGGAAGAGCACGTATTGGGGACTTCCAGAGCCCATTAACTGCTCCTTCCCCTCTCCCCCTCCACTATTCACCAGTACCCCTCACACGCTGCTCCCAATAGGTGCTCCTGCTTTTTTCTGCCTTGGAGAAGCAGGTTTGCAAGTAAGGGAATTTTTCTATCGCCCGCGTTTGTTTCTCCCTTCCCGCCTAAACTGTTGTTTTCGTGTTCTCTGCCTTGGCACAAATCATCATGGATTATGGATCACACCTGTTCACTTCCGGGTCGCAAGCCCTGTAATATCTCGGTAACCATTGGCTGCTGGGACACGATTGAAAGAACTCAATTTTTTCATCTGAATCTAATAATGTAATTTAAAAGCTTTTTATTATATTTTTCCCCTGTGAGACGTTATTATTCACTTTTCTTAGGGAAAGGGGTAACCAGACAAATTCAAATTCTTTACTTACATTAAAAATGTATAAAACTGTATTACAGGAGTCCAAATTAATTTTTAATTATTACACACTAAAGGGAGGCATTCTATTTTATTCTCTTATTTTTTACATTTTAGACCTTGGGTATATATTTCCAATCTGTAAAAATTTACTTTCTCTTACGAATATTTGAAAACTACATGAGTTGAATATTATTTATTCATTGTTATCTCCGTAGAGTTAGTACGATCTCTACTTAGCAGTAAAATATTAAATATACAGGGTGTTCAAAAAATGTGGGGCAATAATTTACGTAGTGATTCCTTGGGTCACAATAAGCAAAAATGTTACTTAGACATATGTCTTATTTTGCTTAGTTTAGCGTTTGTCTGTCTGTATGTGTTTTTTACAAAATAATTCATAACTCCTTAACGGTTTGATTTACAGCGTTGAGATTGTGCAAAAAGGTTTATCTTATTAGTTGCTACCTTTGTTCAAAATATTAATAAAAAATCTTTAACTGTTTCAAAATGGCGGTTACTTTAAATATTTTGGTTTTCGTGTAATTTGCCGTCAAGTATTTAAAATAGCTGCCATTTTGAAACTGTTAAGGATTTTTTGTTAATATTTTGTACAAAGGTAGCGACTAATAAGATAAACAGTTTTGCACAACTCAACGCTGCAACTCAAACCGTTAAGGAGTTATGAATTATTAAAAAAAACACACACACACACAGACAGACAGACACTAAACTAAGCGAGATAGGTCATATGTCTATATAAACTATTTTGTTTATTTTGACCCAAAGAATCACTACGTAAATTATTGCCCCACATTTATTGAACACCCTGTATATCAAGGGAAATAATCAATTAATGATGTACGTTATAATGGTTCTGTCCGAATGATAACTCATAAGTAAAATTTACAGTTGTTATGAATATCAAACGACGTCCCTACAACATATGATTCCTTATAAAACTGCAATGATACCTACATAAAGGACATGTTTCAGAGATTAATTATTTTAATTATTGAAACAAATTAAGCCTTTTGATATAGTTGTGCAAACAAACTTTGAAGTATAAAATACAAAAGTTATCAGTTAAGAGTTTTTTTATATTTTACGGTACATAATGTTTTTAAAAAGCTGAAAAGTAGATTGGTAACCAAAAAAATTTGTCATTTAACTTCAGACTTAAAAATACCGGCATTCATTATTTTGGCTTAACCTGAACGATATAAAGTTTTCCTTAATAAACAGTTAAAATAAACTAGGTGTTTTTTTTTCATTTTACTAGCTTTCAGGCCTTAATTGCCACCATCACCAAGCCTAATACAATTTATTTGATCATTTAGTTAAAGATAACATCAAGTATTTTGTTCAAGAGCTGATAAAAAATAAAGTTGAAACGTGTAAAATAAGGATATAAGCTAAAGCTCTTAATATTAGCCCCATTGACATGAGATAATTTTTCCATGACTTCTAATTGTTGTCTCTTTGATATTCAATAAAAAAATCAAATTGTTGCATTGAAAGTTTAAATCAGGTGCCATTGCCCACGAAGAGGCCCGCTGTGGCACAGCGGTAGGTCTGTCCCCGAGACTGCCGCGCCCCCCTCCTCGCGTCACGTCAGCACTCACCGAGAGAATGTCATTCGTTCTTATGAATTGAATGGCAAAACCCACAGTTAGTATCTTATGTCGGTGCATTTTTTAATATGCAAAAATCGTAAAAAAACTGATACATCCTGGAAAGCGATCTTGTAACATTTATAATTGGAATAAACGTCTCCTTAACAAAAACTTAATGGTAGCGATCGTCTTTAAAGACGGCTTTAAGCCACCCAAACTTTATCGTTGATAGAATTAACAACACGATAAACGTTAATTAGTTAAATCAGCTTCAGTTCCTCATTTAGCACCAAGTTAAATAACAAAACCGTATAACGTTTACCGTATTGCTTTACCGTGGATGGCGGAAAAGTCCCTATTTAATTTAATATTTTAAAATCGTGAAGTGTGCGTGGTGTCGTTTTTTTATACTTTGTTACAACGAGACCCTTACTTATACTTAAAAAAAAAACTGTTATTATGCCCTAATTTCATATTGACTATCAACGGTGTTTAGCCTTAACGTCAATAGGAAATGTGTTAAACTGACTCCCACGAAACCTTAGGTAACTTTGAAAGAATAGTTTATTATCGCTTCTGCACAGGTAAACTCCCCCCCCCTTAATCCCAAAAAGATAATTAGATTACTTTCTACACAAATAAAATTGTTGCTCAACCTTAAATACAGGACTTACTGAAAGGATTGTTTCCCACCCAAAGGGCATACCATTTTAAAAGCGGGCGAAGCCACGGTCACCGTCTAGTATTAACTTTTTTCTTATTAAAATTAAATTGTCCTCAAAAGAGGTCCCTACCTTAGCCGAAATATACCTGAAGCCCGCGCGGTGCCATTTAGCGCCCACAGTTTTCACATAAAAGTTTAATTCAACATACAATTTTAGAGATAAAGAGTTGTAGAATGTTATTGAAAATCCAAAATCGTTCATGAATCGATGGATCGTTCATCGTTATTCATTCTGTTGAAGTTGACAAATCTTTAACGCCATCCACCTTTTTAACGAGTGAACATCAACTATTTTGCAGAATCAATTTACACTCTACAACTCCACTTTAAAATGGTGTTTAAAAAAGAGGTTATTTTAAGAATTTGAGACGTTAAATAACACCACCACCTTTTAGACGTTTACCCCTCCACCGCCTTGAGCAGCCAAAAGTGCACAAATTTAACATCGGCTCATATGAAGACGCAGTTTCAAAGTCACCGTTAGTGTCGCATAATAACGAAAACTGCTGAAGGGAGGGAACCCAATTAAAAATGTCCTTAAAATATAATTATTATAATTAAATATATTTTTTCCTTGTTGCTTTCGCCCCAGGGAACTGAAATTTGCCTTAGAATTCTGGTTATAGAGATTCTCCCCCCCCTCTTCCCATCTTGGCTATGTCCTTGACTATATGGGAGAGGACCCAAATCAGACAATAACTGTAAATCATATTGTCTAAACGTGCGATAGAGTCGGATAGCTATACAATCATCCTACACTCATCTTTCACTCATATTCCGGTTAAAATACGCAGCCAGTGCTGCGTCCCGGTCTTAAAAAGGTGATAAAGGTATTAAAGGTATGTTACAGAGAAACTTGTTTAAATTTAATTGTATTTAATTATAGTTTTTGCCGATGAGCCTTTTAATTCTGTAAGCCCCTCTGCCTCTTACTGAATAATGGAAAACGCTAAAGTGTGTTTTTAACACATACCAGATTATATATATTCACAAATAAGTAGGAATGTATTTGAACTTAAAATCTTTCTCGAAATTTGCCTTAATTTAAACTAAACACTTTTCAATTGAGTTAATAAGACTTATGCCCTTATTCAATATTTGGTTAAAATGTTTACCTGATGAGGTAAACAGCCATCAATACTTGCACTTGGCTGAAGTAGAATACGAATCGTCATTCGCATTCTACTTCAGCAGTGGCGTAGATACGAGGGGGGGATCAGGGGGATATACCCCCTTCACCCTATAATTTCTGAAAATCAAAACACGGTTTCTATCTTCTTATTCAATTCAGTTTTAAGTCAACCTTGGTGAATAATGTCAAATAAAGTCAATTTAAATATGTTCATTTTTAAATTAAGCTCATTCATTTTTACCACACTACGACGAAATCACCTGTTTAACGTACATCATGTTATGGAGGCCGAAAAAACTCCTTTTCGTCAGAGAGCCGAAAACTTTCGGCCCTGGGGCTAAAAGTCAGCTGATCGTTTATTTGCTTGAAACAACGCGTGAACATCACATAGGATGGGTGCACCATTGAATTGCCGAACAAGGATGATGTCTCATGTTTATTTAACCTTACTTTTAAAGGATTAAGAGGTATTCTTTAATTGGTAACTTAATAAGAATACTGATTATAATATTAATTAAAATACAACAATGTCAACGCTTCAATGAATGACCGGTTCTTCACCAGTGAATGACCGATCTTGTACCAAAACCGGTCTCTTTTGGCTGAAGTACTGTCAAAAAGTGAGAATAGCACAATAGCAGCTGACAACAATGAACAAGAATAAACATAGATAAGAGAATAGATCATAGCTATGAAAATACCGACCTTGTTCCTGTCAATGTCCGCGAAGGATTCATCCGGTCATTCACAAGTTTTTGCCCTAGTTACGATCTAATTTACGACTGCCCTCTGTAATAATTTATTATAACATCTAGATCAATAGAATTGATTTTTAATTGTAGGATAGTATGTTAAATATTATTTAATTGAAACAATTTTTAAAAATATTCATCAAGCAGAATGAATGTAAATCTACCTAAGCCTTGCAGAGATAGTCGCTATAGCAGAAAACATCAAAATCGAATATAGTTTGACACTCGATATTGAATATGCTTAAAAAGTGTTTTTGACTCCACCAATTTTAACCAAAGAAAGATGAATGCTAAATCATATTCTAAGGCTGGTTTTACACTTATTTATAATTAGCTAGCCTAAACAATGTGCTCAATTCAAGTTTTATTTAGCACAACGGACATTCACTGGTGCATCCACCCTAACTGTGCGGCATTCAATAGCCGACACAGCCGACAGTAGTACGACAGGCTACTGTAGTGGCAATAATGCGATTTTCATAGCTGTCGTTGCTTAGCTACCATGAAAATAAGTTATATCGCTTATAGTTCCAAGTTTCGATTTCAAGTGTGTCAAATAAATATATTCAGATTAAAAATGTTACATATTATTTATTTCATTGTGCAGTGTGATGAAAGTATATTTCGCAACTAGGTCCGAAAATGTGGTTTTGCAGGCCGTGATCGTGTTTCAAATTCGGGAGAAGGTCGAGAACACAACAGAGCTAATAAAAACATATGATCGCAACTACCCTACCTTTGTAACCTTTTCAAATGCCGTATAACTATACTGTGATGTTCCCACGTTGTTCAAGCAAATAACTGATCAGCTGACATTCGGCTCTAGTTTCGGCCAACAAATGGTGTTCCGAGTTTAGATTTTGGGAGGCAAACGACAATGTAAATAGTGCACTTTTAACTAATATACAGCCTTGACAACTGTGATTATTATTTCAAATCAATTTACTTACCTGCACTTCATCGGTGTCAATATATTTTGTTTCTTCACGCTGGACGCGTTTCAGCGTGAAGAAACAAAATATATTGACACCTTATGGCAATAAAGTTTACGTAAGTAAATTGATTTGAAATAATAGTGCACTTTTGTTAATATTACGCCTACACTCGAGAAATATGCTTTCTATGGACATTTCATTCATTGTCCATTACACTGTTCTTCATTTAAAACTAAAATTAAATCCCACGTAAAATGACGTTTAAATGTTTAAGATCAGTCAGTCCGTTCAACCGCAACCATTCGTTATCATTTTAACAAAGATAACTAAAACTGTCAGATCTCCCTGAGCAAAGCCGTTAGTTTCACACTGGCAGAAAAAATTAAAACAATTTAATATTTATAAAGATAATTGTGAATCTATATTTATTTAATACGCTAGGGTTTTTTGTGATCATTATGCCTCCTCGATTGTTTGTCATACTGGAACGATTTAAATAATGTAGGTGTCGTTGGAAAATGCTTGGCGTGTAGTTTTGCAGGAAATAAAGTCTATGAAGATTAGATTAAAGGGAAAGGCCCTGGACGCCCTTAAAGTTTAGTATTTGTCCATAAGATTTAACATGAGAATATAAATTTCAATAAAACACCTGAATAGAGTAAACAAAGTTTTGCAGCAAAGCCATGTGTAATTATTGTAATTGAAACCATTGAATATATATACTGAAACAGACTTTAAGCATTCATTTATGAGTTAGTGGATTTAGTGAGCCATTTTAGTCCGGATTAATATTAAGGAGGGTTATGATTTAGTAACAGAAACTGAACTATAGCAATTTTTATGATGAAAATGTAAAATATGTTATATTAATTGTAATTTTTTACAATATAATTTACTTCTTCATTATCTATTTAAAACAACCAATTTAAAACATGTGTGTTATAAAAAAAACTTGCAGTCGATTTCCAAATAACTGTTTGTTTCCTTGTGTATTACTTTGCCTGTAAAAAATTATTTAATTTATATTAATAATTTAAGTATGACAAAGGTACCTTGGAGAACATGATTGGTATACAATTTTCTTTGAGTTTATGGTGATGGCTAATATATGAAGTTTGTTTGTTATTAATGATCTAAAAATTAAAAACACGTAGTTGTATTAAGGCGCTCGATCGTTGATTAAATATAACACTTTGTAAGGTTTTCATTAAACTATTTTTATTTTGTTCAACTATAATGTGACAGTTATGGATATGTAAAAATCAGTATTACTAAAATAATATATTTTTAACAATTATTTTGGTACTAAGTGATGTTCTGTGGTTTAGTAAGGATGTTCCATATAAACTTGAACTATCTATAATTTAACCAAAATCAAATCATCTCCTGAACGATGATAGAGTATTCACAAGAAATATTGTTTATAAAGACCTTTAGGAAATAATCTCAGTATTATTGGGATTCGGAGTGACTTTGAAGTTTAATCATATCATTAATAAAATAGTCCTAGCATACTGTACCATGATTTTTTTCATTTAGATGTGAATGCATGACAATTTCTCGATTCCGAGCAAGGGGTACCTAGTTTTAAAGAAACTACTGATTAAATATGCAGCAACAATAAATACATAAAGAGCTCTGTAGTTAACGTTTGACCAACCCGACAAACGTCGTTTCTTTGTCTAATAATTATTATTATTGAAATGAAATCATAAACAATACTGGTAAAAAGATCTCCTGAAAATCTTAAAATAATTATTAAGTTTCTGTCAGAGAGTTAGCAGTAACTATTCCTTGGTTAAAATTAGTAAACTCTGATGAATGGTTCGAGTACCTCAGAAGCCAAAGCAATCTTAATGATAATGTCATTCTACGTGGGATTCAAAATTCTTTAAAAAATCAAGGAATGTCTGTCGGGTGGTTCGTTTACAAGTTATAAGTAAAAAAATTCGAAGAGTTGCACAATTAATTATGCTCGGTTTATTTTGTCTATCGTAAGTTAAACCTTCCCAAACTCGCTTTAAACTTACGATGCCTAGAGCAGATTAAAAAATTTCCGGGATCCCCCCAATTTTTGTTTGCTACAGTTAATTTTTGGACTATTATTCTGAGCTAAAAGATAGACGACTGAAATGTAATACGGCTTGTAAACGGCCGTAAAAACAACTGATCGTGTTTCCGGGTCGTGAGTGAACGGTCGGGTGTATATTTAACTTATAAAATAATTAATATAATTATATACATGTATATAATTATAATAAACGATAAACGACATGGTTACAATTATAATATAACGTTGCGAAAAGTGCGGTTTAAAACAATCGCGCCTATATTCATGTTGGAAAACGGCGGGAAAAGCTTTGCGAATGACACAAACCGTCTTGAAAGACAATTAGTTATATAGCATGACCATAAAAAAAATCAGGATTTCGGGAGGCGATTCCTTACATCTAAACTAAGAAAAAAGTTGATAAGAAGGTTAAATACTGGTTAAATATGCGATTATGTATTTTTCACAAAATATTATATACCTCCGAAGTTTTTAAACAGATTTTTTTGAGACTCAGTATGTACCGACAGCTAGTCAAGGACAGTTCATTGAAAAGTAATCAACATGATCGAATGGTTAATTCCAAAGTGGTGGCCGTTTAAATCTTCAATTTGAAATACCGGACATACTGTGTTTAAAAAAAAAATATTAAGAATAACTATTTATAGTAAACTTAATTTTCAAACTAATGACACCTAAATTTTGAGAATCGGCTAATAAAAAATTGAGTTATGGTTGAATTAAGTTACAAGGCAGCATAATTAGCCTATTTCATCGGGTTACTCAGTGCAGCGATGGACTATTTCGCTCAAAATTATGCTGCTTCGTTAGCTAAATTAGACCATAACTTAGTTGTTTATAAACCGATGTTCATATTTTTATTGTCATTAGATTGAAAATTAAATGCACTAAGCATTGCTTATTTTTATATATTTTTGTAAAAGTACCTGTTTTCGGAATTTAAATTTAAAAATTTTAAACGCACCATTTTGAAATTTACCATTCAATCATGTTGATTATTTTTTATAAACTAAGAAATCGGTTGAAAACCTTAATAGATTAAAAATGTTTTATGAAAAATACAAAATGGCAGATAACTGGGTAAGTATGCATTTTAGGACATACCTTCATGTCAACTTTTTCTTAGTTTAGATGAAAGAAATCACCTCCTGAAACCCTGAAACGTTTTTAATGGAAAACCTGTATAACCACTATGGACGATATATGACAAAAGCCGAGAACAGCCGAAAAAATTGTCGTGTGTGTTTACCGATGGCTTGTAAAGAACTGGAGGAACTATGCTAAAGATTAAATTTAAACTTTTTTGTTTAAAGGGCATTTTATGAAAATCCCTTGATCCAGGTTTTCAGAAGCCGATCACGGGCAGCTTAAATTATTTTGGATTTATTAACTTCCAGTTTGTTCTATGTCTCTAGATTTTCTAAAATGCGATTTGTCAGTTCCAATTTTTATTTATAAAGTTCCTGGGGGTGTACCACCGGACCCTTCATTTTGTTAGGGGGTACTCCATACCCCCAGGCCCCCGGCACCTCCCTCTTGACAAAGGTTTACCTACGCTAAGGTATAAGATTACATCTTGTAGTATGAGAAGGTGTCGATAACATTTTTGAAGAGGAAATGTATTATCACCTTGGGAAAGGGTGCGCCATCGTGGTAAGGGAGGATGGACACGCCTAACACAGTATTTATAAATAGAGTTCAATCCCGAATAGGGCCTCACAATGTGAGGCCAGTGAGCTTATCCGGGCTGCCAAACTGCTGCGTAATCTACAACGACCTCCAGTGCCTCCAGATAAAAAACCCGCCAATTTTTTATGAGTCATGTTTGATCAGCATACACCACTTACTCCAACCAAGAACGAAATATCGAAGTTCACTAACAATTCGTGAGGGCTGCTATAATTATCCTTGTTAAGTTATAAGAGTACGTAATTTACTTTATATCGAACTTTTTCAGGGACAAATTGTATATAACAAATAGTTATGCCCCCCTGAAACTTTCCAGCCGTGGAGTTTATACATTCTGGAATTTGATATTATATAATAAATATGAAATGGGAGATAAAATTATCTTTTTATTCAATTGTGTTAAAAATCAGCCAGTATACAAAAAATCCATCAAAGGTTTCTAAAAAAATAAGATATTTATTTCTTTATTTTTTAGTTTTATCTCAGTAAGCAGAGGAATTTCTTTTCTAAGGTTAATACAAGCAAGTAGACCGAAATTGATCCAAATTCACAATACTGCCTTAAACATAAAAACTGCTCAGACATTTGTGATTAAACCATAAACAGAAATATGAAACTGTAAAGTAAATTAAATTTTGTATATAAAAACATTTAATAGTTCATGGCTTGAATCTGTTTTAGTTATGAAGTTTTTAAACGGAAAAAATGACCATTATGAGTGCAAAGTAAAAATTTTAAACTCCCTATGTACAATTTGTATTTATTTACCATGAAGTTGATATTTAAAGTCGTTTTAAAGTAATGGATGAATATTTGAAAATTCATTCATAAAGAGGGTTGTAAAATGAGGCACAACATGATGAGAATCAGAAGATACCCGTATGATTATAATAGAACAAAATAGTTTTTCCTGTTGAAATGAAAGAGCCCAAAAAAGGTCTCCAGCGAGTTTGTAAACCCCCTTATGATATCATAAAAAGAGGAAGTTACTGTTAGTTATTTATAGTTATTAATAGTTATTTCCTAAGCAATTCTACTTGTGATAATGTTTATAATCTGTACAAGCCGGCATGTCAAGGAAAAAATAAGTGCTACAATCTATGGTTGACTTTATAACTATCTAACCACCCATATGTTTAGGTGTGAACTAAGTGAATTGAGGTTGAAACACAGTTAGCGGATATAGCCACTGTTCCGAAATAGTTCAGGAGTAGTAATTAGTATTTTTTTAAGGTTCCATTTTTTTTTACAAATAAACCAACCATTGATTCAGATCAAAGAAAAAAAGCAATCATCGAATTAGTTCATCCTATACCCCTTACCACCGTTCTCACCCTCCCTCCCTTCAGGTTGCCGAAATAAAAAAGTGAAAAATATTATTTAAAACACTACTAAGGTAATGAGATCGAAAGTTCTGTTAACGTGAATGTCACTTCTTATGTTTACAAAAACAATCATAGAAAAATAATTAGTTTCACATAACGGGAAAACACTTCACATCCATGAAATGAAAAATCTAACATACTTCTGGCAATACTAAAAATTAAAGCTATAAAATAATTAGTTTATCAGTGGTAAGAATTGACCCTTTGTTTGTTATTATTTTATAGTACGTGTGGTTAGCGTAAATTTTCACCAAAACCTTGCACTCTTTGATACAGCTTAGCCACTTGGTATGTGTATAGAATATACCTGTAGAAGTATTTTTGTCCGAAGGTCCAACCTCGAATTCTTGTAGAACACCCCCATATCAGACATTAAAGATATGGCCGCCATTACATTCATAAATTGTTCTATAACTTCGGTAATAGTATTCCGATCTCAATAAACCTTTTTTTGTTTGAAAGATAATCTCAAAATAAAACGTTTTTGTATATAAATGTTTTTTCTAAAGTTCATAGTTTTCATTGCATATTTGAAAAACGAAACTTTCCATTTAATTCCATGAGAAAGTCTAATTCCTCAATAAAATGCGTTTTGGGGGGCTTAACAAGGCTATAGCTAAATGTTGAATATTCTCTAGGTTAAAAACTTATACGCACAGAAATTTTATTCCAATTGGTCATTTACTATCAGAATAATGGCCTCAAAAAGATATACGCACGGGCCATTTTCCGAGTTTGCCCAGTTTTTTGGTATTTTATGGAGTAAAAAAAACAATTATTGGGGTGAAACCTGATTAAAAACGAAGAAAAATATCAAAACAACCGAAAAAAATCCATCATAATAGTATAATTCTATGTTTTTAACCGACTTCCCCCACCAACAAAAGGAGGAGGTTCTCAATTCGTCTTGGGAGATGTTTTTTTTTTTTTTTTTTTTTTTTTTTCTAGGGATGTTCACCGATTTCTCTGCGATACTTTTACCAATCAACGTGATTCTACCACCAAAATAACCGGAATGGTTTCCCGTAGGTCCCATATATAACATTTTGTTTCATTGAAATATTTATTTAGGAGAAAAATCCAAAAAACCTCAAATATTCAACATTTTCAAATACTTGTTGTTTACAAAACAAAGCTAAGGTGAACAGGGATAAGTCAGGTTTATTTTATTACAACTGTTACATCCTTCAAATTAAATTTATAATAATAGAGCAAATGATCAGCTGCTTCATGTTTATATAATGTCAAAACAGTTTGTCTTCTAGGTTATGAATTAATTATTTGTAGATTCAAACACAGTCAATTCCATTGTGATTATTATTTCTTAAATAAAAAAAGTGTAAACCAAAAAACATGAATGAAGAAGAGCAAGTCTAAATCTTAACGTTTTAGTGTGGCCTAGGAATACCTCAGAAATACATCGGAAACTTGGATCTTGTGGAAGAACATACCTACATAACTTAAGACCATCATAGATTGCTTCTATAGCACACCAGTTAATTTTAAATGGCCAAAAAATAAATGTCATCGTCGTACAAAGAGGATTTTTTTGTGACTTGTCATATGTGAGCGCTCTTGCAGTTTCCACTGAAAAAATCCCCAACAGGCTTTGCAAGTCATTGGCACTTCTCTGAGTTCGTGTTTCACAGGTTGAAACATGCGAAACATTATTTTTATATATCTTATTGGACAACTTATAGTGCAAACGTGCAAGCATCGTAATTCGAGACTAGATCGATCTTATGAGTGAGCCCCTGGACAGTTTAGCGAATGTACTTAAATTAACTCATTTTCCATTTTCCAGGTGCCAAGCACATGGTTATCTTTTGTAATAAAAACCTCTACAGTAAACTGTCCGAGAAAATCTGACGCCAAATTCGAGGGTTCAATAGAAGATTGTAATTGTGCACGTGAGATAATTCATAATATAACCGCCGCGTATCAGAATTTCAGAAATGTTCCAAGGCTGTGCTGAAGTGATAAGGTTTTCAATGTTTAGTTTATCTGCTTTAAAAATTGTTTAAGTATTCTCCCAAAATTACAATGTTGTGGTCGTGAGTTTGTAAAGCAAAAAAAGCGTAAAGACATTAAATAGTAAACTTTGTCTGATATATCTGTTTGTGTCTTTAGGATAGAAACACGCAAAAACTAATAAATAGATTGAGCTAAGCACAGAGGCAATCTATTCCAGTTCTTAAAATACAGTTAAAAAATGCCACTGGCGTAGAAAGACACAAAATAAAAAATATACACCTGAAAATATTTTGCATTGAGCAGGATCAAGATCAGCTGTTTCGAGCTAACAAAAAAATTGACTATACATTAATATCTCTTAAACGGCCAATGTTGAAGAACTGGAACATACTCGGTGTCACACAATTTTACACCCTCAATATCTTTAAATGTCTGGTGGCTTATCTATGTTATATAGAACAACTAACTGATAAAATAATTTTTTTTTGCTCACAGTACAGTAGTGAAATGCTGTGAACATTTAAATATTGTTTTATAACGTAAATATGGATCTGAATATGTCAAATGTGAAAATTACGAACCTATTAAGCTGAGAATTTGCCAGTAATGTATTTGGCCCATATAGGACTGATCTGTAAAGCCCATGTATAGGCTTTTAAAATCCCTTATAAAATGAGATGTTTACAAACATGTGGCCATATGCATATTGCATAAGTAATAAATAGCTAGAGACGTGGAGACTATAAAAAATTATAATGTGTACTATATATATTGTCATTTACCTGAGACTTCGCTGTACAATAGACTGTTCTAACCTGTCCAAAAAATGAGTCCAGCAAATACAGTAGTACAGTTTAGAAATCTATTAAGTGATTGAGTCATCAGCGAAATGAACTGGAGTGGAGTATTAATGGTATCCTACAACTATTATTGAATAAATCGAAATCAAACATAGAAGACAAAAACGTCCACTAAAAAGTATGAAATAATTTATTTTTGGTAAAAAAAAACAACCGACTTCAAACGCTCTAAAAAGTATGAAATAATTTTATTTTATAAGTCAAATTTTGTAATATCCAAGCTCACGTATTTCAAGTCGGCGCGGCTCTATATTGCATCTTAGTTATGTATCTTGGCAGAATAGCTCGAAGTTTTAATAACATTTGAAGTATGTATTTGTTGTATGGCTTACCGGTACTTGAATGTAACATTACAATAAAAATTGTGTGTTAATTTCATATGAATAAGAGAGGAGAGTTTTAAATTTAGACTAGAGAATGTACTTGTGGGTCTTGGGTCTACAATACTGTAAAATTTGTATTTTAAAGCAAAATGTTGTATTTTAAAGCAGTCGAGTTGACGACTGAAATTTTATCCCGCAATTATTATAATTGAGATCAAATTGAGATAATTAATCACTACTCACAGTTTATTGTTTCATATATTGATAGAGCCGCGCCGACTTGAAATACGTGAGCTTGGATATTACAAAATTTGACTTATAAAATAAAATTATTTCATACTTTTTAGAGCGTTTGAAGTCGGTTGTTTTTTTTACCAAAAATAAATTATATGGTATACTATTAAGGTAAACATTAAGGTATGCTGGTTAATGCTATAGGCGGTTAAATCGAATTGAGCGTAATAAGGAGAAACAAAGCAATTTATCTCTGTCCTATTGCTCGCGGTTTTAGATTGTTGTATCGGCCCACTATCAGGTGGTAACCCGGTCCGCTGTGAAAAGTAAGCATATAACTGTAAATAAAAACAAATGCATAAGCTGTTTAGGTCTTTTCTGCGTATCAGTGCCCTTAAGAAAAACTAATATTTGTCCTGGGATATACTCCCACGACCTCATTTAAGTACAGGGTTGATGGGTGTCAGACTTACGATTTCATCAAAGGTTACATGGGCTTTATATATATAAAGACATAGATAATATGGTAATACTTAATGTGACTAAGAATGAAACTATAAGGATAATAATTGATTAACTTTGACTTCGCAACAGGGGTCGAGGATGAAGTTTTGCAGGCTCGAGATTGGTTTCAAATTCGAGATAAAGTCGAGAGCTGCAAAACTCTATCGGCCGAGGTAGGAATGCTATTTTTCACCACAATACACAATGAAATACACCCTATATATAATATTAAAAATCTGATTATATATTTGACACCCTTGAAAACAAAACTTTGAGGTTATTAGAGACGGTACAACTTCTTTGTCGTGGTTTAAACAAACTCCGCTCTGAAAATCATATGATTGCGACTATTCTGTCTTTAGAACTAGTCGACGTTTTTTTTTTCAAGCAAACAAACTGACTTTCGGCCCTCTGGCGGAAAAGAACTGGTTTCGGCCACCAAATGACGATTGTAAAACAGGTGAATACGTCGTTGAGTAGTGAAAATAATATAAACAATAGGCTCTTTTTACCGAGTTTCTTTAAAAAATGCAACTATATTACCTTATGTCTAAAACTATTTATTGGTTGTAAATGCATCTATTGACTAAAATTAATAATGTTTTCAAATAATGAAATAAAAAAGTTTCCAAGCCACGAAATTTGCTTTGATCATAGCCACCAAATGAACGATTATCGATTTGTTGTTTCTGATTCCCTGAAGCTTCTAGCAAATAAAACACAGTGGAATAATATATTTCGCAACTAGGCCCGAAAATTATGTTTTGCGGGCTCGAGATCGTGTTCAAATTCGAGACGAGGTCGAGCATTTGAAACGATCAAGAGCTATATCAACGCATATCGAACAACTCGTTTTGAAGCGCATCAAGATAATTTAAATTGAACTCAAATGTCAAATTCCGTTTTGAAAAAATTATTTTAATTCCTTACTCCATTAAATATTTGATGTAATTGTTTCGCTAAAATTCGTGGAAGGCGATTTTCTGGGGATTTTAGGATTGCAAATATGTATTTAATATGCAAAGCCAAAGTATAAAAATAAATTCTGTCAAAACCAGTCTCTAAATACAGTACATAATTTGGCGTATTTTGAGGCAAACAAAAAAGCTTTTTTATGAAGAAATTTTGAGAATTTTCAATCACACTATTGTTAAAAAAAAACCCAAACTTGCCCCATAACACAATATAGATCTAACAATAATGTTATGGCAAATTAATTTTTAACTAAGAGGAATATCTTTATTTTGGAACACACTTTTCCAAGCAGAATTTATTTCCAAATTTGGATGAACTACTTTTACCCATATCATGTAAATTCCATGAAAAAGTTGAAGTGAATTCTATTCCTAAATACTTATAATTGTTTACTACCTCTATCTGTTCCCCTTTGTACCACAACTTATTATTTTATTTCAATTTTCCCTCTTCCTAAATACCACAATTTCTAATTTTTGTAAATTCAAGTGTAAATTCCACATTTCACAGTAACTTTCTAATCTGTTGAATATATGCTGATCGTATACAGATTATTATTAACTATCAAAAGAATTTCCAGGATTTTGTCCAGAGCATATCGACCTGTAGGAGTGTACTTTTCTACACATTGTTGGTATCAAATTAAAGCTATTACAGCTATAAACCTGTGAACGGTTTTCCTCTTGATATTTCTTTTAACAAACGTATACATTATAACAAAGTAGATGATCAATATTTGAATTAGTTATTTAGTTGTGCCACCGAATGAAAGACTAACAAAAGTCAGTTAATATTCAACCACAATATGACTTTGATCTCTTAAAATATAGACATTTTTACAAGGAAACAGAAAATAATATATTCTCACCATAAGGATGAGTATCTACCCTACTGAAACCATGATTAACAGTCTGTAATCATCTTGACTTCCTGTATTATTTCAAGAAAACTTAAAAAGTAACACATGTAACTCAAGAGGTGCGATAGCGGTGGACTTTTTATGAGTATTTAAACATTGAGAGTTTTAAAAATCAATAATATTATAAATTAAAATATGTTTGAAAAAATCATGGTTTAAACTCATTTTTTATTTAAAACCTGGTTTTTGCTAATTTTGCTAATTTTTGATCATTTTTAATATCAAGAAGCAGCAATCTGTACGACCATACTTTTCTCGACTAGAAATTTTAACTTTATTGATTTATATGTTTTCGAAACTATTTCTTATTTTAGAAAAATTAACATTTCAACGAGAAATCCAAACTCTCACAGTTATAGCACTAGGAATAACAGGTACGTTCAACAACACAAATTATAAAAATGTTTCTAAGAAAACTAGTTACGTTGGGACTAATTTTTATTTAACCCGCCGGATAATATTTTAAACGAGCAAAATTTTAAAGTTTCAAGTTACATAAGAAATACCTTTTAACCTTGAGCCTGCATTCTTTTGACGAGTTTCTGAGTTAAAACAATTTTAATAAAAGATTATTCTACTGTGGTTCATTGTACATTTTTAGTCATTGTTACAGCAAGAACTGTTTTTTAATCATTTTTGTACCTAAATTTTGTACAATTAATCTCTATATAGCGGTGGTTTTAATCAGACCGTATTATTTTAGTATACTGTAAAATTACGGGAACACTTTTAATTTCAACCTGAATGAATTTGATTTGTTGTTTCAGCCAAATATTGTATTGTATTGTTGTAGGCAATAAAATTATATTTTTATTTTATATTCTGTTACTTATGCATTACTTTTGTTTCGCATAGATTCCCATAAGCTTGATGATGGTAACCTTGTATATAATTTTTGTATGATTATTGTAATTTGGCGCTATTCTTGAATCGTTGTACAAATTTGAATTAATTAACTTTGAATTTGAGAGTTGAATTAACTTGGAGCTGTAGAAACGGTTAAATCTAAACACGTCCAAAATGTCAGATTGAGATACTGTAATATTTTAATACTAAATAGTTGTAGTGTTCTGTTGAGTGGACCGAAAATGACGACGCCCATCTGTGCATCTGCGCGTGGTTAGAAAAACGCTTATCACTTGAGTTGTTTGTTTGCTTGGCAGTTTTATTGATGTTAGGGTCCTGCTACACTCGGTTTAGTAACAAACAATTTTCAAAGTAGGCTACCGCTAAAAACGGGGTTTACATCGAAAATTAAAACACCTGATATCCTACCACAATACTCAGTCATCTGGAAAAAGTTTACCTGCTTTAACACAGGATTTTTTTTTATTTCACTGACAAAATTCTAGAAACAATGGAATGAGGAGAAACATCTTCATCAAAGATGGTTCACACCGAAAATTGGCGGGCTTTATTATCTGAAGGTCGTTGCAAATAACGTAGCACGCAGGACACAAAGATAAACATGGGGCTTTATTTAGGGGCCTAATCTATTTTACATGATCACGTTCAGTTGCGCAGCTAATTTATGATATTATGATAGCCTCTTATCCACAAATGAATTTTAGGATGATGTCAAAGAAACCTTTTCTACGATATATATTTTGATAATAATTGGTTGATAGGTAAAAAATAACGTAAATAGACGGATTTTACTTAAAAAACATTCTCACGGGAAACTACGACAAATCACAGAAACTTAGGTAAATATTACTTCGAATTTGGTTCAAATTTCGGCCTTTTTCTATTCAAGCAACTTCAGTAAAAATAAAATTTATTAATTTTGTAGTTCTAATATGCTAGTTATAATATAATTTATATTAGTTATAACATACATTGCCGACTGGTACTGTATGGAATTTGGACGCATCTTGTTCCGTTTCTCAAAATGATTCCAAAAGATTTGAAGAAATATCAATGACCACCATTTTTAGGTGGTTCAATGAGTAATAACTTCTTAAACTTTGAATTGGTCAATTATCAGTGGCATAACCCTATAAAATTTTATATATATTTAATCGTGTAAATTCGAATTTTCATCTTATTATCAGCATCATTCTAGAGGGTTTCATAATATGAGTGAAGGATGAGTGTGGAATGGATAAGATGTAAGTCTTGTCACATTGCAAAAAAAAACATTTGCTCAGTAAAAATTATTCAAACAAAGAGGTCTATCAGAAAAATAAAAGGTGTTTAGCCTTCTCGGTGTTCAAAGTCCTAGAACCTTCTAGGCCTAACCCTTTTTGGTAATTTGATATGAACGTACATTCTTGGAACTTAACGGTTACAGACACGCTAATATTCATTTAGTTACTTATAAAGCAAATCTCAAATTTATCTTATTTATTATTTTTTCAGAATTTCAGTGCAAAAAAACTATTTTGGAAAGGAATATTTTGTAAAAATACTGCATATATAGACTACTAAATTGGATAGCTACGATAAACGTTAAATGCTAATGAATTAGCGATCGGCTGACTAGGACTATTTCAATTTGTTTGTTGCCAGCACTGGGAGCATCTAATGGACTGTGGGTTAAAATATATCATCGGCCACTCAAACTTCCAGCGCTCATTAGGTGCTCGCGGCCGCGAGCACTTATCGTGCTGTGGGAGACAGCTATATATCAGGAGCACTGTATGGGTTCCCCGTGTATATATATATATTTAATATATATATATGAGTTATATATACATAAGTTATGACCATGTATATATAACTATATGTACCATGTATATATATTATTTATATATATATATTTATATATATATATATATATTTATATATATATATATATATATATATATATATATTATATATATATATATATATATCTGTGAACGAATAGTGTTTTCTGCTTCTGGGGGCCCCAAAACGATAAGTTATCATGGTCTCGGGCTTAGGTCTTACCATGAGTTCTACGGTAACAGCTTCTTCCCTATAGGGGCAATTCACTAAAAATAACTCATATCCAGTATGGCGGATACAAAATCGCGGCCAAAAATTAACCGCGGTCAAAATGAAGTATTACCACCCAAAAAGTATCAGTGGTGGTCCCACGACATTATATTGATAAATGGAGGTAAAAAATGAAGAGGGGAAGCTTTCTTTCAAAAATTCATCCCATTTAAAAAAAACGCCATTTTGAAAAGTGCTTTTAAAGGTGTAAAGCAACTTTATTTCTTGGGGACTCATCGGATCTTTAATTATGATGCTCAAAAGAAGCTCTGATCAAATTTTCGTGAATGTAAATCAGTTGTCGATCTAAAACTCCAATTTTACTGTATTAGACGAGCAATTTGGTGAAAACGGAATTCACTTATCTTTATAAATTTCAAAATGGCGTCCATTTTCGTGAAAAATATTATTTACGGAATGCCCAATATACGAAACGTTTTTAATCGCTTAAAAATTATTAATCCTTGTAAAGTATTAACTTAATATATGACATGCCGATCCTTAGAAAAATAGGTTTTTCGCAATATAATTTATTTATTTTTTATGTCAGTGGCCCTGAAAATCAAAATTTTAAATGACATAATATGTCAAATAGCATATCATTCCACGGATCTTGCGTATACGAGCGACTTTTCAATTTGTACCTACCTCCTATCTTTGATGGTTTCGTAGTTATAAACAAAAACTCCCATTTTCCATATAAAGCCCATGTTCAATGTACAGTCATCGAGTCATTTAAACTCGCATTATTAAACTCGAGTACTGCATACAAGTGAGAAAAGATTTTGATTCGTCCTTGTGTCTCAAGCCGTTCGTCTGCAATCTATTGTGGACGGCTTAGAAGATTCAATCTGTAGATCAAGGAAACTTCTATTTGGCTGTCGTCATGCAGGCATACCTTGCAGAGGGGCGTAGCGTATGATGTACCGGGTGATGGGGCTGTTGCCGTCCTGGGGCGGAGTCCACGACAGCTGCACTTGTCGACTGCTGTGGTCCACCAGGCGTACGTTGAAGGGCTTTCCAGGGGCGTCTGCAACGACAAGTAAAGAGTTACATCCACGTCTCATTTTGGATTCGACTGTATAGACGAGGGATGTGCGAGTAGTTACTTTCGACTTCGAATGTCGACTTAAACAAATTTTGCATTAAAACACTCGCGAGTTTCGAGCTGTTTCCGAGTCGAGTATTTTGAAGAGTATGATAGTTATTAAACTATCATACTTCTACATAATCATCGTCATTAATAATCTATAAATATAAAATCCAAAAACGGCTGACTGACTCACTCACTCTCTCAAAACAGCAGTTTCTCAAAAACTATAAGACTTTGGGGCATGAAATTTGGCAAAAATATTCTTTAAATGACCTAGATGCGTACTAAGCAAGGATTTAAAAGTATTCTTTGCCGAAAGGCTAAAACAGGATACATTATAAAAGTCAATATGGCAGCTATTATACATTTTTTTAAAGCTTATGAAGACGTTTTGGCCATAAAACATGGCACAAATATTCTTTATAGGCTCTAGATGTGTACTAAAAAAAAATTAAAAATATTCTCTCTCAAACGGCTAAAATACGGTGTATTACAAAATTCAAAATGGCGGCCATGTCAGATTTCAAAACTATGGATAAGGGGCATATAGAGTATGTTTAAAGGACAGTAAAGGTATGAGATTCAATGTACTAGAAGAATACATATGTAAAATTTATTACGGCCAACTATTATATATTTGGAAAATTGCATTTAGGCAACTTTCGTTGCACGGCCCACCCGAAGTACCGTATTATATTCCCACTTTTGTCATATGGGTTGTCCGTCTAATAAATAGATAAATACTCAAACTATAATCTGAAAACTTGGTATAGACATTCCATTTAGAGTATGATGTATGTATCCTCTAGAAACGGGGTTTTTCAAAATTGAAAATTTAAGGAGGGTTTGCGTTGGTGGTGGAGGTTTTAATTTAATTATACTATTTCTAAAATATATTTTCTTCTCTCTCAAGTAAATGAGTCACCCGGTCATCAATGTGATTGAGAATCGTTCTGGGGAAATAGGATTTTGGCCAATACACTCAGCACCTACTTTTCTTACATTTTTCTTTCTATTTTACAAATTATACAGATTGATTTTAAGTTGAAATACCGCCCTTAGCCTATTTTTATCCTTGGTTATTTTTCATTCTCTGTGGTGGCAAGTTGAAGGAGGCTAATTTATATCATTTTCTAATCTTGAGGGAAACATTTTTAAAGAAATCGTTACACCTTCTCATTTCAATCCAGGGTTGCATCGCCATCTGCACCTTAAGGGTGTAATTGCACGTCTATGGCCTGTAACCCAAATCAGCCTATATGTAAATTATTCCTAAAAATTGTACCTTGTATAATATGATTTAAGTAAAATTAGTTATCTTTTCAGCGAGGGAAGCCGCGGGTTATGTGCTAGTAATTAAAATACGATGTAATATTTTTAAGTTCTTCGACTTAAAAAAGTGTTCTTTTGTTACAAGAAGAACGAGGATAAGAATAAGTAAAAAAAGTCTCAAAACTTGGAAATAAATTTCAAGTGATTTAAACCGATCTAAATTAATAACTAGAAAATACTCCTCAATTCAAATTAGACAAAAAAAATGCATCGTTGCAGGAAGATATTGGGTTTAGTGAAAAACCGGCCGGAAAATTCGAATGCGTTAACCGATTCAGAGAAAAGCGGAGGGCGTAACTACTCATTTCGATCTTTCGAGAATTTTATAGAACTTCTAGTTGAGCCGAATAGAATAAACAGAGCTCGAAAAAGGTCGATAGTTGAGTTCTCGCACAACTCTAGTTTTTAGACTTAGGCTGTGAGTTGTCTTCTCTGGTGTGGGTGAAATCAAATGATTGGGCAACGTCAACTACGAAATGGAGTAAGAATAATAATTACCTAAACGATCTTCATACCTTTCGATGGACTGTGTGACTGAAAATTAAATTAAATTTGACTTTAAATTGCAAAGTTTTAAGCAAATTCGAAGATTCCAATCACCGAATGTCCTTCTTGTTCCGATTTCAAGGATTTACTTCAATTTCTATTATCATCCTGGAAAGGGTGTGCTCGAAATTAAGGCAAGTAAAATGATTTATTTTACGATTTTTAAGCATGTTTTCAGCAATCAGTGGTAAAAAATAAAAAAATAAAATATTATGTTGAGGGTAATGAAATTGTTCGGAATTTAATGCCGAATCCGAATATAACATTCTTTTAAACAATAAACAAGCAATTGAGATAAACCCGACATGATGTCACCTTAACCCTGCCCCCCAGCAGGGTTAAGTTCAAGTCCAAAACCATTGTTCTTTCCGCCCCAGATTAACCTATTTGCGCTAGAATAAGTCTCGTGAACCCGACCAGTTTAACCTTTTGGCCCGGGGTTTTCTATAAGTGGGCTCGTGAACCCGATTTTTTACGCTCGGGTTTATCCCTGTCATAATTGGATGAAATTTATCTGTCTGCGCTCGGGCGCGGGTAAACTCGAACCCGTGAACCCGATTTCTCAGCCGCGGCGCAAAAAACTGGTTATAACTGGATTTTGCGCTCAGACTTAGGAAAACCGGAGTCCGTGAACCGCCTCTTAGTTTTTTACACCTGCGGCCAACAACTGTTAAACGATAGGCTCCTAGGTTACCACAATTCGTTTAATACTGCCGTAAACCACTTTGGAATCTTAACTGATGTTACTAGATCTGAACACTCAGTAAAAATATACTTTTTATGATAGTATTCTAATAGTTAATTACATTTTATAAGTACTTTTACAGCGATTTTTCAAAACATGCTTGGTGTAAATGTCGTTTCTCTACTTTTAACGAACGATTTTGCGAAAAGAAATTTCAGTTCACCTGAATGGCAATAAAAAACAAATTTTTTGGGAGATCTCACGTCTTCGTTCCGCTAAAACGAAATTGTTTCTTGGGAGTCTAAAAAATCGCTTAGTTATGATAACTATGGCTTAATTGAAAAACATAACTTGAGACGAACAAGTTAATAACAACGTCACTATATGATTTACAACAGAGCATTCAACAGCTTACCAAGCCATCCTGGTCCACAATCAATAATAATGGTGTTCCCACGACATAAGTGTTAATGACAAAGTAATTTAACTACGAGACCCCGGAGTTCCCGGGTCCAACCTATAATCAATGGACTTAGCATCTCTCTCAACTATTTACTCCTTTCATTCGCGGAGAGAGAATTCCTGAACGGAATTCAGTTTTAGTGCAGCACTGCTTTGGACTATTTAGGAAGACAACGTAGGGGAAAATGCTAAAATATTTCGTGGAATATCACTTGTTCTTAAATGTTTTATTTTAAATATCAGATATCAACAAATTAAGTAATTTTTAAACTATCTCTTATGGCAAAATAAACGTTTCATAATGGATATCTGGTAGTTACTGGTTCATTATAACCAAGAACAATAATTTTCAGGACAAAGTATTAAATATTCTAACTGTAAAATATAAATTTATTTTCTTACATTAACCTTCTTTCTTTGAATTATTATATGTAACGTAAATTAATCTATACGGATATGCGGATGTGCGTGCACGTAAGCACGTAAGCACGTAAGCTTCACTACGTGCAAACTATAAGGTCTGCCATATTCTCAAATGGAAATATTTTATTGCCAAACTAAACATGTTAATGGTCAGCAGAAAAGATACTAGTACATATTTAGTGCCAACAAGGATATACTTAAGTCGCCAACAAAGTTATACTTAGGGGACCAAGGATCGAAGTAATATTAGACATTTAGTACTAACGGAGTAATAAGTGGTAGCTTGAACCAGTAAATGTGTGGAAATAAGAGATATTTAGAACCAACACTACTATGATGTGGTACCTTGGACCAGCAATAAAGTTACTTCTAGATATTTAGCGCTGTAGCACTAGCACTACAAAAATCATATTTATCTTCAACCAGCAAGTAAGGATTTTTAGTGCCAAGAGTGTTGTATTGTAGTGGTAACTTTGATCAGCAGGTGAGGATGTTTAGCGGTGCAGTAGTACCTTGGACCAGGAGATGGACGGTGGTCTGGTCGTGGCCGAAGTGGTTGCGGCCGATGCAGGTGTAGACGCCGCTGTCGTCGGTCCGCACGTTCCTGATGGTCAGCTCCGACACCAGCCCGCCCGGCGCCGAGGAGTTCTTCACGCTACAACCGACCACGAGTCACGGTTACAAGTCAAATACACCGTGTGTTCCAGTAAACCGAATAGCCTATTATAATTTGTTTAGACACGGAGCAAACAATTAGCCACCGAATAACTATCAGCTACCGAATAGCCGAATTTGAAAATGATCAATATTCGATAGGTTAACTTATGAAGTTTCGTTCAATGTTATTAGTAAATATCGTTCGATTTATCGGTGTTAATTGAAGCTTCTATCTTAAAATATGACCTACAATAAGGGACCGGATGTGACGGCCCGATACGCTGACCCCCATAGTCCCCAAAACTATCCCCTTGTAATTTTGAGGTACAAACTTAAAAGTCAAATGACTCCGTCAGTCGAGAATTAGACGAAAAATTTCTTTTTTACACCTCTGGCGTTCCGAAGAGGTGTATCAGAGCTAAACAACCGTATCGACTATTTTTGTTGAGAAGCATGTTTACGATCATTAGCAAAACTTATAAATTTAAATGAAATTACTTAATGTGTCGGTTATTTTTACAGTTCAAGAAAGCGGTTCCGTTTTATTTCTTGGGCGACAAGACAAGATATAGACAGCGATTCTAATCGACAGATTTCTAATCGAAGACAAGACGAAGACGGGACGAGATAAGACAAAATTATATTTATTTACAGAAATTTAGAGTGCAGTCAAAATTGTTCACATGGTTTGGCTTAATCAGTGAGGTTGACACTTCTCTCCAGGAGCAGAACTACTCAGAGTGGTTATTTTTTTGCTCTTGCATTCCTGGTGGAAATTATTTTATCTGCTGAAATTTGATTTCTGTAGAGCAATGCTATTTATTTCAAGGGACCTGAGTACCAAATTAAATTTTAATCGCTTTTTTGCAAACAAAAGGCAGTCAGGCATATGACTAGGCTTGTGCCTAGGGATTCGTGCAGAAAAAAGTGTGACGATTTTCAAATTTAAACTTTTCCCTCCTTTTTTAGGTTTGGCGTAATCATGAATGTTAAAATCAATAATCTAATACAGTCTCATGAACAAAACTGTTCAATTAGAATTCATATATTAATTCCTTCAGTGTAGCATAATTTAAAACAATTTGTAGCTGACACTGATTAATTCAAGTAAGAACTGAAATTTCAGATCATTAAAAAAATACCCCCGTTGCAGCAGACCTGCATACTCAGCGAATTTCAAATGCAAACAAAATATTTCAATCCAACATAGCGAGATTTGGCTTGTTTTTGTAAGCTCCATAAGAATAACATGGGGAATGAGTATGCAGGTTTGCAGCTACAGGTATGTTCAAACTGGTTAGTTTTATTCAATATTTAGTAGATCTGAACTAGAAGAAGCCATTTACCAAGTTTTATCAAGATATATTGAGAAATAAGCGAAATATAGAATTTTAGTTATTTCCCATAAGGTTAACATTGAGACAACGTACTGTGTTCACCACTTTTAATATCTCGGTAACGAATGGACATAGAGCAGTGATTCAAGAAACTAAATTATTTGTTTTTTGGAGCTGAATTCAATGGTGGCAACAAAAATTTGAAAATTTTATTTTTCTATGTAAAAAACTCAAAAACCCCATTTTTGGGGGGTTCATCCCCCTTTACCCCCCCTTCCGGTGGTCAGATCGGGCTGGTTCACGAACTCCTCCGAGCGATAAATCTGTACCAAATTTCATTAAGATCGGACAATATTTACGGCCGCTATCGTGTTAACAGACATATAGCTGTTCTGAGTCAATCAGCTGTTTACTAAAAATCAGCTGTTTTCATAGTAATCGTTTTTATGATAAATCCAGTGCATTATAACCCATTTTAATTTACAAAAAAATATTTTCTCTAATTAAAAACACATTTGAAGAGGAACATATCACATGTATGGTATTTTTGTAATCAGGAAAAAAATATCATTCCAATGAAAAATAAAATTTTACATGTTGGCATTTAAAATTCCGGACTTGAACATTATTCTCAGAAAACCATAAATGGTATCACATTTTTGACTAGATATTTAGATTCTACGTAAAGTTTCGTGTAAATTTGACCCCACTTACAGTCTTGTACCTTAAAAAATAAGGGAGTTATGGGCAATTTTAGTTTTGGGGCCAAAATGGTTTTTGAGCGTAGCGAACGAGTTTGGTCGAATATTTTAAATTGCTCACCACCATTTTATTTGTCTTTTTATTACGCATTACTTTGCTAATTTAACCTTTCTTGTATCTCTTTTAGTTTACGAGATCCCAATGGTGTGCACAAAAAAATGAACACACTGTATATATATATATATATATATATATATATATATATGTATATATATATGTATATGTATATATATATATATACATATATATATATATACAGGGTGTCCAACTTAACTGTGCCACCATTGGTATTTCAGAAACTATTGGATTTAGAGAAAACTTTAAATCGGGGACCTCACCTACTTTTTTAAGACATTTAAAAATATGAATTCCATTTCCTTGTAAATGGCCGCCATTTTCCAATATGGCGGACAACTTTGATTTTTCTTATGGAACACCCTGTATTTTATGACGTATTTGAATTCTACGCTTAATTTTAAGAACTTTTTACTCCTTAGCATTTTTTTATAAACCCAATGGTTAAGGAGGTATAAGCAGTTAACGTTTGATTTTTCCCCATTTGAAATGCATTGTGTCCATTTTAAACGGGCCATCCCATGCAATCCTCATGGAGTCCAAAACTATTCAAAATTATTCATTTATACGAATGAATTTCGACTAAAAACCATTTCTATGATTGAATCTAAACTAAAAATCACTTTTAAAGCACTTTTGTTCACTGGTATTTTGTAATTAACCCAACTGTTTGATATACCGAGTACTGACAATAACGCAATGCATTTCTTATGGGGAAAAATCAAATTTCAACGGCTTATATCTTCTTAACCACTGGGTTTAGGAAAAAATGTCAAAGAGTAAAAAGTTCTTAAAATTAATCGTAAAATCCAAATATGCCATAAAATATAGGGTGTTCCATAAGAAAAGTCAAAGTTGTCCGCCATATTGGAAAATGGTGGCCATTTAGAAGAAAATGGAATTCATAATTTTAAATGTCTTAAAAAAGTAGGTGAAGTTCCTCATTTAAAGTTTTCTCTAAATCCAATAGTTTCTGAGATAGCAATGGTGGCACAGTTAAGTTGGACACCCTGTATATATATATAGATATATAGATATAGATATATATAAATATAAATTTGAACGAATAGTGATTTTTGCTTCTGGGGGCCCCAAAATGAAAAGTTAACATGGTCTCGGGCTTAGGTCTTACCATGAGTACTACCGTGATAGCTTATTCCTTTAAGGAAATTCGCTAAAAGATTTTACTACAGTTTGCCAGATTTCTAACCCCTGTTATTTTCCTTCAATATTACACCGACGTAACCCTACCTGGCATTACCCTACCTAACCTGATTTGACAAGGCCTAAAATGCAAGGCAAGCACTTTATGATGGTGACGCGTCTCATGCCTACAGAGGTCTACGAGACGGACTTCGGAGATAACAGGTATCAGGTATTCTTTTCTCCAAGTGGTTCGTTTTTACAAGAAACGGAAAATTGTTTATGTTACATAATGGGTCATTATGTCAACGCTTCATACAAATATTGTTATTCCAAAAAATATTTTCATGGAACTGAAGAGTAATTACCAATAGATAGTTTCGTATTAGCGCAATCCTTGCGTCAGACGCGTTTCGTAAACTTACCTAACTAGCGATCTCCATATATTATGTGCATGCGTTTCAAGTGTTCATTATACTAAAACGATTGTTCTGTGGTTTTAGCGAATTTCCCCTATAGGGAAGAAGCTATTACCGTAGGTCTCATGGTAAGACCTAAGCCCGAGACCATGATAACTTTTCGTTTTGGGGCCACCAGAAGCAGAAAACACCATTTGTTCGAATTTATATATATATATATATATATATATACTATATATATATATACTATATATATATATGTGTCTGTAAGCACGATAGCGGCCGTAAAAATGGTCCGATCTTAATGAAATTTGGTACAGACATGTAAAGTGGTAATCCCTCGGACGAGTTCGTAAACCAGCCCGATCGGACAACCGGAAGGGGGGGTAAAGGGGGATAAACCCCCCCAAAAATGGGTTTTTTGAGTTTTTTACATAGGAAAGTTAAATTTATCGAATTTTTGTTAGCACCATTAAATTCAGCTCAAAAAAACAAACAATTTAGTATTTTGAAACACTGCTCTATGTCCATTGGTTACCGAGATATTGAAAGTGGTAAACACAGTACGTTGTCCCAATGTTAACCTTATGGAAATAAGTAAAATTCTATATTTCGCTTATTTCTCAATATATCTTGATAAAACTTGGTAAATGGCTTCTTCTAGTTCAGATCTACTAAATATTGAATAAAACTAACCAGTTTGAACATACCTGTAGCTGCAAACCTGCATACTCATTCCCCATGTTATTCTTATGGAGCTTACAAAAACATGTCAAATCTCGCTATGTTGGATCGAAATATGTTGTTTTCCATTTGAAATTCGCTGAGTATGCAGGTCTGCTGCAACGGGAGTATTAGCACTTATATACACACTGAACTTCCACTCGTATATTTTATACTGATTAAGCTCACCATCGCCGATCTTCAATAAAATATGCCAGTTACAGCAGACTTGCATTCTCAGCGAATGTCAAATAAATAAATCATCTAGACAAAACCCCACATAGAATAGAATCAGCATAAATAATAAGCATAAATAATAAGCATAAATAATCAGCATAAATAAGCAGTAAATAAGCTTGCAAAAATATTCTCCATAAGAAAATCATAGGGAGTAAGCATGCAGGTTTGCTGCCACATATGTGAAAACACAGTATCTTAGGCTATTAATTATTATCCTAATACCTCGGTATTAGATGTTACGTCAACCAAGCGACAGTAGTGCGAGTTGGCGTAGTTATAGGCCTATGTCAACTATAAGACGCCTGACACCAAGTTTTATTAAGATTTATTCAGAAATAAGCGCGATATAACATTTTATTTACATCTCTTCAGGTTAGCATCGGGACAACATTTTGTGTTTATCTCTCTCAGTACCTAAGGTGCAAGGGTTAGGTCCTACCATGAGACTTGCTGTAACATCTTCTTCCCTATAGGGGAAATTCGCTAAAACAAGCGTAAGCACCTTGAAAAATATTAATGATATAACTTAAAAGTTATATCATTAACTGAGGTGGGGTTTGCATTTGAAAATTTTTCGTCTCCTTCATTAATCGTTTTCTCGATGTCTCGATAGATTGTTTGTCGTCTACGCTGTTAATGGCGTAATGCAGGACCCATCTAATCTTTCATACGCATTCTATTACTTGACACACTACTCAGAATCTTAAATGTCAAAATTTGTATCGAGGAAAAAAGGAACTACGAGATTCAAAGTAACGAAAATTCCTAAATTTGTGAGTAATGAGTTCTCTGCGATTTCCCCTCTGGGGAATGTTGCTGCTAAATATTTAACGGTTGTTAGCGATGGCGCATGTTAATGGCGCAGAGCCTGCGGGTATTGGTTACAATTGCGACAGCGAGTATTAATCAACTTTACTACTGAATTCGTCCCGTGATATAATGGATACGAGCTTTTAAATCGAGTGACAAATGATTAATTCCTAATTGAATTTAAATGCATAGTCTGCCATTGAAGGGAATTACTATTTCGGTTTGCACGGGTAAACAAACTAATAGACCTACCCTCGATTGGGTTGTTTGAGTAAACTCGAGTGCGAGTTATAAACAGTATTTACATCAAACTTGGGAAAAATTAAGGCTTGTTTTACAAAATACATTCGTTTGTTATTAATTTACCAAAGGTAATAGGCATCTTTTGCATATAAACGCTTTTGTTACACTTATCGTGGTAAAACATAACTTAAGAGTTTCTAACTGATTTATAACTGTGATATAAAAGAGTTTCATTATGGTCTTTTTTGAACATGGATATCATTAGTTAAGCTATGATGACACACATAAAAATAAGTATTAACAACTGAACTTTGTTTATTATGTAATACTTTATACTTAATAGTGATTAAAGCCCCTAAAATCTCCCATTTTTTGGGGGACATATAAAATTTTAAATGTCACCAAAAGAGGCCACTTTTTCATTCAATAATATTTTACCCATTTTTAAGTCACCAAAGGTGAATTAAAACTCCAATCGTCCTAGACGCCAGGTTTTAATGATGCGTTGCATTCAAAACTTTGATAAGCTGTCAATTTCGATAAAAACACGTTAGAGACCTCCAATTTTCACCATTCATCTACTTTTTAAAAGCTCTTTAAAATGAGGGGTCGCTCAAAAGGGGTTTGCATTTGAAAATTTTGAGTTGCCCCCAAAATCCCCCATTTTTGGAAGACACTTAAAATTTCTGATAATGTCAAAAAATAATTCGGGTTGAGTTAGTATCATCCCCAAAGGTTAAGTGTTTGCCTGAACAAACAAAAAAATTAAGGGGGGGACGGACTTTTTTACACACTGTATAGCGATATTGAGTATTTAATGAAATGCCATATCGAAACTTAGTATCATTAAATACGGTATCGTGACGTTACTTCTACATGCCCGATAAGGATAGATCGATATAATTATTTTTTATATGCGTAGGAAATTAATATATCAAGTATCGACGGAGTTGTGAAATCAAACGTCGGTTTCTCTCGCCTGATTCAAACTTCGGTATCTCTAGCCTGATTCAAATGTTGCTACCTCACACCTTATTCCGCCATCGACGTTTCTTTAGATATCGGTAAAACACCGAGTATCGAGTATCAGGACGTCCTATCACTACTCGCCTGATCCTGCCGCCCAGGTCGATGAAGCTGCCCTCCTTCCTCCAGGACAGGTTGATGGGGAGGTCTCCGTGGGCCACGCACTGCACCACCGCGGTGCCCCCCCGCCGCACCATCTCCTTCTTGGACCGTACCTTGAAGTGGACTGGAGCTGCAACCAAAGTCGACAGATTAGAGGTTCTCTGACACCGAAATGCCAAGAAACTGTAACGTCACTAGCCGACGAGAATGCCGTTCGACCGATTTATTCGGTTCTAAATAATCTGGCAAAACATTATAAATTATTAAGGTAATAATTTTATCATATTCGAGTTAAATGAAATTTTTTCTCGACATTGTTTTTAGACTCGACATATTATAGTTCTTTATACGAAAGTTATCTTAATGATACTAGCTTATATATCGAACTCGACTCCACTGTTGAACATGAGCTCGTAGTGGCTCGTATCTAAAAGGGTCACTTTTTATTTTTCGAATTTATTTATCGATTTAATAAATCGTGGTTTTTTTATGCCTTCCCTTATTGTATAGACGTTACCGCTTGACGTAGAAGAAATATTTATTTTCCCAACTCCTTGTATTAATAACAAAAACACAAAACTATGGCAGATAAGTACATTATTATCTTTTTTAAATAAATAAAAACGAAATACCCACATTATTGTTGATGTTAATTTAAAAAAAAGTTTTATCAAATAGCGACTGACACTTTTGCTTCCTTAGAATCTTATAAATCTTGTTTAAACGGTAAATAACGCAACCCCTTGATTTTTAAGTTTGAAAGTATCCCATAGAAGCAGAGGAGTAAATCAGTCAAGAGTGTAGGTAAGTAGTAGTTTTAAACCTACTCTCTTAAAAAATAAAATAACTATTTAGAATAAAAAGGAGCCTTGTTTCTAGCTTAACTAGTCCACGTGTATGGGTAGTATACTGTTGGAGAACCCTTGAATATAAAAATGTCATAATTTGGAAAGATGATGCTATAGAATAGTAAGGAAGATTAAATTTGTATAAAATGGATCCAGGGGTAAGAAACTATCTTCGTATTTTTACAACAAAACTTTCGACAATAAGACGTTTTTACTAATAACGTAAGTTCAAAATACTTATCGAATGTAATTGTATCTCTTTATTAGGGGGGGGGGGGGATAATATGAAAAACAACATTAGAAAGAACTATTTTCAAAGAGGTTGTGTAGAGTGGGGTTTTATACTGAAATTAACAATATTTTCTCTTCGTGTATATACAATAGTACACAATTTTAATCAAAATAATGTTCGCTTTTAACTCGATGATTACTATGAAACGAATAATTACCATACGACATAGAGACGCAGAACAGTACACGAGCGGAACAGATAATTCGTAGTCAAAGGCATGCATCCACCTTGTTCTGTCAGCGTGAAAGTAAATTTTACCGATGCCGCGTACAAAGCTTTGAGCCACCGTAGGTTGATTTTCCGGCACCTTGAGCAATTTTGATGGCTACTTCGTGCAAATGATAATAGGTTGCGCTGTTTAGAACAATCTGTTGTTTTATACGTGCCAACGAGCCACAATTATTGTCTATCCGTACACAAATTGAGTGAGTTGGTGGAGCAATCGGCACACAATGCCCCGCGGGTAGGGATTTCCTGGGGTTGAATCTCCGGACCATTACTTCCTTCTATCATACTGTTTATACTTGTACTCTACATAGGTAGAAGTTGCAACTCACTCCTTGCTTTGATGAGGCCCACACGACGTTCAAGGGGCGACTACACGATAAAAAAAACTGTCAACAAACGAAAACTTAATAGCTCAACACCTACTCAACAAATAAATGTGACTTTCTAAACTATTCATTGTACTCAGTCGTGTGGGAAGTTAAGCATGATGAATCAAAGTTGTATCCCCTGTGAAGGAATTTCGAACAGCTTGTAGATTTTATTGTTATTTTGTTGTCTTTCAAAAGAGTATGGCGGCCTCCTTGTTTGCCCACCCTCACGGGCCTCAGGCATGTGCGTGGAAGTTATCAATCGAAGCGAGGAGCAATCTGGCACAGTACAAGGAGGAAGAGTACCACTAAAGTAAGCGACCACGGGGAGGCACGAACCTACGATATCTCTATCCTAATTTCGACGCCCCGTGCGCTGCCAACTGCGCCACCGACGGAGCTGGCCTCACACAGGTACTGTCCACTGTACTGGTCTCAGTCACTCACCGTTGACAGTGAGGGTGACTACGGAGCTCAGGCCCGATGCCGTTGCTGGCCTCACACAGGTACTGTTCACTGTACTGGTCTCAGTCACTCACCGTTGACAGTGAGGGTGACTACGGAGCTCAGGCCCGATGCCGTTGCTGGCCTCACACAGGTACTGTCCACTGTACTGGTCTCAGTCACTCACCGTTGACAGTGAGGGTGATTACGGAGCTCAGGCCCGATGCCGTTGCTGGCCTCACACAGGTACTGTTCACTGTACTGGTCTCAGTCACTCACCGTTGACAGTGAGGGTGACTACGGAGCTCAGGCCCGATGCCGTTGCTGGCCTCACACAGGTACTGTTCACTGTACTGGTCTCAGTCACTCACCGTTGACAGTGAGGGTGACTACGGAGCTCAGGCCCGATGCCGTTGCTGGCCTCACAGAGGCACTGTCCACTGTACTGGTCTCAGTCACTCACCGTTGACAGTGAGAGTGACTACGGAGCTCAGGCCCGATGCCGTTGCTGGCCTCACAGAGGCACTGTCCACGGTACTGGTCTCAGTCACTCACCGTTGACGGTGAGGGTGACTACGGAGCTCAGGCCCGATGCCGTTGCTGGCCTCACACAGGTACTGTTCACTGTACTGGTCTCAGTCACTCACCGTTGACAGTGAGGGTGACTACGGAGCTCAGGCCCGATGCCATTGCTGGCCTCACACAGGTACTGTTCACTGTACTGGTCTCAGTCACTCACCGTTGACAGTGAGGGTGACTACGGAGCTCAGGCCCGATGCCGTTGCTGGCCTCACACAGGTACTGTCCACTGTACTGGTCTCAGACACTCACCGTTGACAGTGAGGGTGACTACGGAGCTCAGACCCTCGCCGATGCCGTTGCTGGCCTCACACAGGTACTGTCCCTGCTCCTCCTGTCTGACACTCTCGATCACCAGAGAGCCGTTGGGCAACACGCCCGTGGTGATGTCGCGGTAATGGCCGAGAGTCTCCCCTGGAACACGTAACATCAACTTAGTGTTGATATTATTTAAGACTAACGTCTAACTTTGTTTGAAGCTACGATCTCGTTATTTGAAGTAGGGTATCTAGCTGTTCTCAGTAACAGGTAAACATTGGTGTCAAACATGGTGGAACTTTTTGTAAGCTACTGAGCCGGCCTGAAATGGCTTTACAGAAAGGGTCACATTAGATCTACCTAACCGCGCTAAAGTTTGTCACGTAAGAAAACGTAATGTAAGATATCGTCGTAATGTCTTAAGGAAATGCTGGACTAACGGGATACGTACATTGTGCTCCCGTTACTTCTAATCGGTCAGCTAGATCTAAACAAGAGGACAAGCGAGCCAGAACGTATCATCATGCAATACGCCAGCCTGAAATGACCTCCATATAACAGTGTACTGAAAAAAGATCATTATTTATCCATTCAAAGAGGTATTTTATAGATGACTGACTGTAACCATTAGACAAATGCCCTATTTAATGAATCGCCATTAAAGTTCTTACTAATCGATAAACAAGAAATCGAGTGTTTATTATTAGAAATTCAGAAGCTAAATCTGTAAGAGATGACCATTTAACAATATAAGTTTCGTGTTCTAGTTTATGAAAAACAATACAATGTAGATAGTTAAAACTGAAATTTGAATTGCCAAACGTTAAGTATAGAGTTGCGACAAAAATTTGGTTGCAAAGTAATTGACTCTTGGTACCATAAATAAATGTTTTAGAAGGTATATTATAAGCACAAATTAAACATGAATATGTTTTTTAGCTCGTGTTTATATTAAAATACGGAAACATTATCACGTTTGAAGACATCCTTTTTAAGAGAGAATCAACAGAAAAGTATAACTCGTTAAAAAAAATATATAATGTACATAATTGTCTTATTAAAAGGGCTTGAAAGGCTAAAAATAGACCAAATCAAAACATATCGATGAATCGTTGGCCTTAACGCGGCCAGATTGTTTATCAAGGAAATGGACCGAACTTTTGTAAGTTATGGTTGTTATGGTTCCCAGTTTTAACACTACTCAACACTGACCACCTGCAACTTTATCATCCTCATCATCAGTATTAGTGAATAATGACGAATGTCATAAGCTATGCTTTCTAAACTCGCTGCTAATCTATTCCGCGCTAAAATTACGATTAATTATTACTTTATTGTTTGTTCAATGAAAACAGAATCAATCTCTGACTAGTAAAATGTAGTCTCGCGATGTTTTGGGATCTATTCTGATCCCGTATTTAGGTGGAATGGAACCTACAACATATCGAGATTACTCAAAAATCGTCATATAAATACGTGAGGACTAGAGACGGGATCAAATTCCGATACCAAATGTAAGCAACAAACCTAAATAAAACATGAACTCACCATCGCCATAAATAAACCTCAAACGAAGACGAAAGAAGGTTTTGGTGTACCTGAAACCTTTTTCCAGACGACAGAAGGCTGTGGAAATCCCTCCACTTTGCAGTCCAGCATGGCGAGTTGCCCGAGCTTTGCTGCCTTGCTCTGAGGCTCCACTACCCACGTTGGAGGCACTGAAATCACGACTATGTTCAATACTTTACTTATCAACGTGATTTTAAATCATAATATTAGAATAATTAACTGTATCTGTAAAATTGGTATGCTTGTGACTTTTTACATAACAAACAATATTAATTAATTGAAATCTTTGAGCTTAATGTCCTAAAAATGTTTAACAGGCCTATGCAGTTTTTAATCGTTCAAGCAATATGTAGGCCTCGACATAATAGTGTTAGTTTATAACCCTTAAAAAATGAGCATTGAGCAAAAAACATCCAAAGAAGTACAACTGCACGCTTTAAAAACATCTCAAACTTTTAATTTTTAATCTTAGACCCTGGTTTTGAAACTTGAGGTGGTATAGTACAAGCCATTCATATTCATTATGACATAAATACGTCTTAAAAAAAAGAATTTGTGCGATGTATACTTATTTTGAAGAAAAAACATTATTTGAAATGAAACAGAAACCAAACACTTTGGTTCCTCTTTGGTTTAGTGATTCATTTTTTTAATATTGGATTTGTGTATATTATGGATTATCTTTAATTACGGAATGATTTGTTTGATTTCTAGGATTCATTCGGTCAAATAGAGGTTTCAAGATTTAATTTAATCCAAGAGTCTCTTACTTTTTCTGCTTGTAATTTTTTCAGTTTCAAGTATTTTCAGACTTCTAATATTAGCCTTGAAATTATTGTTCTCAACGAGTTTACCGTACCCTACAATAATGAAAAACGAAATAAGCTCAAAAAAAGCAAAGATATAAACAACCCAGTCTTTTAATCTATGCTCAGTACTTAAATATAGCAACCTCAAACATATACTATAACATAAATAGTTAAAATCATACGAAAATAAAAGAAGTATTCGACTGCATCTTGTCAAGTCGGAGCAGTTTCATTCCACAGAAAAAAGTGTCTTAGAGAAACAAACTAAACCAACCGCACGGCCACACACGCACACTCACACATTCGGAAATGCTGCGAGAAGAACAAGCCGTAAGTCAAACCCATCAGCAACACTTATCATCAGCAGAATCTGGTCTGCACAACTGTCCTGATAGAGCGACCAGACTGAGGAATGGAGTGAAAGAATCCCATTGAAGGATTGAGGAACCCGAGCTACTGGATAGCAACGTATACGTGTCGAGTGTGTATTTGAGTTTCAAAAGTTTCCTATCAAAACGTAGTTTATAGCATAAAGATTTAAAAAAATTATTTTTTAAAGTTTTTTTTGAAAGGCAAATTAAATTCTTTAACGGAGATGTGAGCTTTTTTATTTCTTTAGAGTTATAGTACATGAGCAAAACTAGTGGAATTGAAGGAGATACTGCAGTGGAGTTATAATACAGAAGATGCTACAAAAGCTAGAAAGTAAATTCAATCTATATTCGATTCTAATATTGACTTATGTTGAATTTTTTGTTTACATTAACAAATTTACAAAATGAACAAAGTTTCATTGATTTATAACAGTCTGCTTAACTATAAATTTCCAAGCTTACATTAAACCTTACATGGATGTTAATATAAATTAGCTATATTTAGGTATCCATTAGAGTTTTTTACGAATAAGACTGTTTAAAACAAAAACTATCCTACCAGTATTTTTTGTATTATTTCACTTATTGAGTGTGTACTGTTTTAGGAATAAAACAAATGATTAGACAAGTTTTATAGACAAGTTTTAGAAACTAATATTTTCAAATGAATTTGATATTTCCTCTGAAGTTATAAAACAAATACTGTACTCAACAATTAACTTTTTAAACATTTTAGCTCTTACAGAGCCAGAGAACCTCGATGTATTCAAACTAAGAACGTTAAAATTTCTTCTTTTGATAAACTTTTCAAATTATTTCGGTATTTACATCAAAGTTGAGACTTCAAAACTCATAACTTAATTATAGAAAACATTTTCAGCGCTAATCAACAAGTTAATGAGATAAACTTTTGGGTTGAAAATCATAACTATATATAATTATATCATAACTGATAGTAACAAAATCGGCATTACTAGTCCTCAAGGCATTGAAACTTGCTTTAATTAAACTTTCATTACTGCACATTTAACATTGGCTTTATATAGAAAAATTAAGTTTTTGTTTAAACTCCGAAACCACCCGAAGACCCCGAAGGTCCGAATAACCCGAATGTAGGATGAAAATTGTATAGTTGCTAATCTTTGCAGGATCTGTAAAATGATGTAATACTCGACAAATGCAGTCATTTAAATTTTTTTATTTTCAGGGCCGACATAAAAAAATATTTTCAATAACTTTTTCATTCTAAATGTTGGCATATCATGTATAAAATCAAAGCTGATTTTACAAGGATTAATTTAAAAAGAACAAAAACTTTTTGTGATTCTCGAGATTCAGGGTATTCCGTGAGCACCAATATTTTTTACGAAAATGGGCGCCATTTTTAAATGAATAAATTAAGTGAATTGTGTTTTCACATAGAATTTGGAGTTTCAAAATTGTACATAACATGAATGACATATATTTACATTAAAAATTCTGAGATTCAAACTTATGAACTCCGGTTTCTGGAATACCCTGTATTTTAAAAGGATTAAAAATATTTTTACGTTGTTCCATGGGAATGAGCTAGTGGGAAAAGGTTTTGTTTCGTCCTTTTATGTCAAGCCGTTCGTCTACAATCTGTGGACGGCTTAGAAGACACACCTTGCGTACATTGTACTTTTCATTGTATGTATTATATTGACAATGCCAAATAGAAAGCTTTTGTCATTAAGGTAAAAAATATTATTACTATCTTTTTATTTTATATGTGTACTAATCTACATTTTAATTAGGTAAGTTTCATTATATAACGCATAAATACAACTTTTCTCCAACACTCTGACAGATAATTTTGCATTGAAACCTATTGAAGGAACATTTCAAAGATATCATTGGATTTTATTATGATTAATACAATGTAACAAATTTACTTTATACTTATGTAAAATAATGAGTAAATGTAATATTGTGCAAGCTTAATATAGATTCTTATCCGTCGAAAAAGTGAATGGTGCATTTTGTAATATATACTAATCGAGGATGATATATTTCTTAAACATTACAACCAAATATTTTTTTGCCTTCTTTTTGAAAGTAAATTGTCTTATTAAAATCTAGAACACTAAGATATTTCGTTTGGCAGGAACATGGATGCAGGAAATTAATTAATTTCCTCGCTGTAGGCTTGCTAGTGACGACATCAACTGAAATAATGATTAAAGGAAGTTTTCTATTGCACTGTTAATAATCCATTTATTCACTTATGATTCTCAATTTTCCGAATAAATACAAAATTAACGATGTATCGAATATGTTGACAGATAAATATCTATTTTAATTTGACATATAATCTCAAATTTAAAGGGTCAATGTAACATTTTGACTAGTATGAAAAAGGGTGGAATTCAAACTGAGGAAAAGGAAAATATATTGCTTTATACTAGGATGGTTGGTTAACCAAGCTCCAAGATTCCAGGGATTTCCGTAAATATTTTACTCTTTTTCCACAAACTATACTCTACCAGCTAAAGCATTTTCAACATCTCATTAATTTTTCCAGTGGTTGGATATTAAAAGAAAATCTTAAGCTGTTTATCTAATGAAAGCATACAAGCGTTGCTGCACGGTAGCAGTAGATCGTGCAAGTTGGTCAAGTTCTTGTTTGATTTCTCACCAAAGTCGCATATAATACGTATTTGTTTAATAACAAAACCTAGTAAGTTTTAATAAAAGTATTTCGTTCGTTACAACTGTTTGCAGATAGAAAGAATAAACCATGTTAAATGAAAATTTCATGATTCTGGTAACAGTTTATTTTATATGTAATGTTATACTAACTTCACTGATGGAACACAAAATGTAGATAACAATCATGAATCAGATTAATGTAATCACATGTTAATGTTTTCCGTATTCTGTTGTTTTAATATCTGGAGAACTGCTTCAAAATAATCTCCACGTTATATTGAAAATAATGTTGGTCCATAGCAACATCCAAAAATATTCATAATATCGCATATTTTTAGATCAAAAGTATTTATTTACATAAGTTTGAGCCCAAATAGATAATTTAGGACGCTCAGATCAGGAATTATATAATGAACTTGAGATCTTACTCTACTCTGAGATACAATATTAAGTAAACTTATCGAATTAAAATTCATTGTTGACTACAACAGCAATTATATATAAGTATGTGAGGGTCTCATTAAATATCTTTACAGATGGCGTTTTTAGTCTTTGCCAGCTAGCTATAGATGTTTACGTGTTAGTAAAATATCTATATTACAAATAATTATACGTTTTCATACCGTATTCATCGATATAAATAAGGTTATATAAAATTCCTATTAACAAAATTATATATTCGACAGGTTTACAACGGATACTGATATACAGTGTTTCCCATGCTTACATTCAGATAATTAGTTTCTTATTTCCTCCGGTTTATCGCTTGAACCCAGTAAAGCATAGTACAACTCATTCTTTAAAAGGTGCTTATGTGAGAAGTGAAGGTAGAGAAGGAAATAGAAAGCGAATGCGAAGAGAAAGCAGTTACCTGATGCTGAAGGGCAATCGTCAGCCGCGGTCACCAGGCGGCGATAAACCAGCTCCAAAGCTCAACAAGTACCATGCTAGGACACTACAACAGCTAGAATGTCACATCCCTTACAAGCCACCACACTTCAACGTTGGAATTCGTTCAGGGGTGAGTTTGAGGCCTAAACGATAGTTTACGAAGGTTAACGATTCTATATCAGAAATATGCTTGTTGGCTTACAATTTAAAATTTCGATGTAAGTCGAGTGTCCTATTTTATCAAGTCAGTATGTGAGATAGTTTGATAATGTCCTTGCAATAAGCGTTTTTTTTTTTAGAAATTTGCCTTCACACACAAAGGAATTACTTGCAAAGGGAGGTAAGCCGATTAAAAATGTAAATGAAACATTATTTAACCACGCATTTTCGTAAGCGATAAGGTACACCCGAAATGTGGAATTTCCACTCTTATTTTGTAAAATCCTTTGAGAACCGTTTCAAGGAAGAGAAAAGTTATCTTTTGGCTCTTACGTTCTTAACACAAAATGTTTAGCAATTTTGCAATCAGTTGGCGGACCTTCTGGAAGTGACCAAACTATTAGTTAATTTGATTAGCTAATTAGAAATGTATAAACCACTACAACAATTATTCAGATGATTTATAGACAAGAGTCATGTGATTTTATCAGTTTAGAACAAGTCAATGAACGAGGTTTTTCAATTTATTATTCCGTTTCAATAACTAGGTAGAAATAATGACGTTTTAGGACTGAGAAATTTCAAATAGTTTTTTTGGTTGGATGATTCTATCATAGTTATATCAAAATATTTTAAAATAAAGATCCATAGTTAATTTTTCTGTCTCCTAAATTGCCTCTTGAAGTTAGAATTTTTAATGTTAATCTTATCTCAGGGGAAAATGGTGATCAATCAGAGATTAGTTGAGAGTGGTATACTTATACTGTCGAATGCAGTGAAGCTGGAAGCTTGAGGAAGCAAGCAAGACGTTGTGGCTGTAAGGGACGTTTACCGGTCACTAGGAGAGTCGCTGTATAGACGGCCCGCTTCGCCGGGTTGCTGGCCATACACGTGTAGTTGCCACTATGTCTAGAGTCAACGTGAGGGATAGCGAGAACGCTGGAAAAGTCCTCCAAGTCTCTGATAACCGATATATCTGAGTCGGGAAAACTCTCCAAGTCCAGAGGTCTGTTGTCCTTGAGCCAGTTTATCGTGACCGGAGGATCCCCTCGCTTTACGCTACAAGTCACTCGCACCCTTTCCCCCACTGAGAGTTCACCGAAGGAGAAAGGCGTGATTGCTGGAGGCACTGGAACATAAATTCTACTTCTACACACAGAACGTACCATCATGGACCGATACATACCGACATCGACAGTAACTACAGTTAACAATGATAACGATTAAAATGTCGATGTGGTACGATCGGTCTAAGAGAAGAAAGTAAGAATGTGTACCGTTGACAGAGAGGGCTGCTGTGTGGTGTGCCCGGGCCACAGTATTACTAGCCAGGCAAGTGTAGTTGCCCTCATGATGGCGAGCGAGATCATTGATACTCAATATGCTCGTGAACTGATCGAGCTCCCGGACTAAAACACTGCTCGACTCCAACAGGGCCAGTTCCACTCCATCCTTGAGCCACTGGATTGTCAACGGAGGGTCTCCTTTGCTGACTACACATTGCACTCCTATTCGCTCCCCAAGAAGCAGATCCGACCGAAAGCTGAAAGGTGTTATCTTAGGTGGTACTGGAAAATAACCATACATGAAAAGTCACTTAACAGTAATCACTCCTCAAAGTATTCTATAGTTATGAGTATTATATATTTATATTTAAAAAAATAATGAAATCGTTCTCCTAATATACATTTGATTGATTAGTTAACGAAAGTTTTAATTTTTTTTCATCAATAGATTTTGTATTTTGCCTTGATGATTTTATTTCGGTGATTTGCAAAGACATAGAAAAAAATGAAATTCTCAAATTCAAGGCCTATTGTTAGGAGGTAAAATGAGGAATAACCTAACAATGAACAATGAAATAAGAAAAATAGTGAGCATATCATAGCACCCATTCCATTTGATCTTGAGTAAACTGCTAGGTCTTACTATTGACGTGAGATAGGTTAAGCATTGAAGGAATGTAATATATTTATTTCCCACATAAAAAGACAACATTAGATATATTTAATTATATTTTGGCAAAAATTTGACTTTGTTTATACCGTATTTATTTTTCATATCCCTTTCTCCTGTTTCTTCCCATTTCATCTCCTATTTGATATGATAAACGAGAAGAGCGTTATAAAATATCACAGATCCTAGTTTTCAATCATACATCATAAGTAATGCTAAAAAATCAAATAAAGTTCAACTGTTTGAATCATACCCTTGAAAATAACTACCTACACACATGGAACAAGATTTATACATAAACAATATTTCGTGGATACTAATTCACTGGCTTACAAAACACATGACCTTTTATTTTTTTCTTCTGATTTATGTCAAACATTATTATTCGTGAACTGATTGTCTAATCAATTTTCAATTCGGTCAATATTTAAAAACCCAATTTATAATTCTTTAGAATAAATTGTTTTGACAATTTCCAGTTAAAAGAAAGCATTATCATGTATAAGAACATGATATTTATTTCCCAATTACTGTTAACAATTACACGATAGAAACTTAAACATTCCTGCATGAAATAAATGTATTTATCTTACAATTTTATGGATTGAAATATGTGATGTTGGTAAATATTGTTAATTTTGGTTTAGAAGAAAACTGCTGTTTACGTGTTTGCGTGATCATGTTTTGCTAATACGTAATTTTTATATCCACGTAATCAATTAATCATAGATACTAGGTGTCACAATACTACGACCCTTAAAGACCTAAAAAACCGGTCGTGGTCTATATTATTACATAGGAAAAAGCCAGTTGATAGTCGCAATTTCATGACGCTTAGAATAGTACAGTTTTTAAAAGTCTCCAAATTAAATTATAATACTCGTTGTTTCTTCTAAAGCTATATTCACATAAAATTGGAATTTAAACGTGTTTTTGTAGCTTTTAAAGTAAAATTATTATACTTCATCAAGCTTGTGAACAAAATTTTTAAATCGAGGGGCTATGAGTATATTTATAGCTTTGGTACTAGTGAAACCGGTGGTATGGAAAAAATTCCCCTCAACTTAAATTCGCTAGAATTTTTCATAAATACCTCTCAAATTAATTTAGTTTAAAATATTAAGTAACTAAATTTGGTTTAAATTTGTTCCCAATGAAGTCCATGAGAAATGAACGATATATTTTACAACTATTGGCTGTGGTAGGCCAAACATCTGTGCCGAGTTTTCTCTTTATTTCCATTCTGTCCTTTTTGGTCACAGGACACAATTTTTCCGTTTTTTTGAAAAATTATTTTGCTTTTGGAGATTGAAATTAGTTAACAGTTGTTTAGAGTTTCTGCGAGTTGTGAAGTGTTTGGGGTGTGTTACCCATGACTTTGACGTGGACGGTGCCGCTGGCGGAGCGCATCAGCTTGTCGGCGGCGGTGCAGCGGTAGGTCCCCCCGTCCCCGTCCGCCCCCGCCTGCACCTTCTCCACCACCAGCGTGCCGTTGGGGAACACCACGTGGCGCCTGTTCAGAGGCAAAGCTCTGTCCCCTGAAACGTCGAACCATAATATCATAAGTCGCAAGCTTTTATGGTGGCAGTTCACTCTCGCTGGAGTGAGGTAGGGCGAGGCACGCCGGCCGCACGATGTACACCCTCGTACTCGCTGGCTCCCACTAAGTCCCGCTAAGAGAGTACTGGAGTCGTTCATGCTTTCCTAGGCATGAATTCCGTCGGACCGGAAGCATCATACTGTAATTATATTATAATTGAACTTCAGTATCAGAGCTGATACTGTAATTATTATATTATAATTTGAATATTATATTTTATTGTTACCTGATTTGCCTGTTATTGTTGATTTATCCGTGTTATGAGTATCAACTGACCAAAAGCTGCTCGAAGATTTATCTCGGGTAGTATATACCTCGAAATAAGAATTTTACTCGATTAACTTTTGTTACATTTGCAATCTGGCAGATAAAACCAGATGAAGAAACACCACATTGAACCACCACATTGTTTGTTGTTGGTTTTTACAAACTGAACAAACACCACATTGAAAGTTGATTACGTAACATGGATGATTCATCACGTGAAGGTAATGAATGTAACAATAGCAAATTTATTTAGACAAGCCTCTACTAAATTGCAATTTTTTCAGCGAGAAGCTCACTAACGGAGCGTGATGCTCTAACGTAGCCTGCATTATACTGAATATCAAAATCAGCCTTAGATAAAAAGTTGAAGATTTTCGAGCCAAGGAAATATATTGTAAAATGTACTTTTCAATAAAATTTCTACGGTCTGATTACAAGTTGAAGTAGGTTAATTAATTGAGTGTCTTCGAACAATTGGTTGGAAAAAATTGCGGGAATCGATATTTCTTCTTAATTTACGGACAGAAAAAGAACTAAGCCGATTTACGGCATTGTATTATACTTATAGGAATCTGAATTAATGTATACTAGATGACAGTGTCCCGCTTCGCTGGGAAACGTAAACAAATATTTGCAAACATAAAAAGGTATCAATCAGCTGATCAGTCCTTTTCTTGATATATGTGACCTTAGGGTCAATTAAAAAATATATTTTCCATGGAATTTTCTTATCGTGGCCTTTCATTCAAGATCAGGATTGATGGGTGTCAGACCTATGGTTTTCTCAAAAGTTAGGGTAGTTTGGGCAAGATATACACTACTTGAAATTACTTACTGAGAACTAATGAAATTACTTGACTTAATTTGAAATTATTTACTGAATCATCTTTAATTGGCCTTCAAGAGTCCCGCTTGTAGAGCAATAGTCGGCAAGTGCCTCAGAAAATATTTTTTCTTCAAAGTAATCTTGTAAAGTTAGAATTTTGTATCCCATTAGTTAAAGAAATACTTAATATTTTTGTAGTTTACAGTTTGTATAGATTGGGAAAATCAATAACAACCTGCAGTTTATTTTCGAATAGTTGTGAATGCTTTATTGGTTTTTCATTGTTCCGAAATAGTTTGTTAGTTCACTATTTTCAAGTAGACAACAGCTTATTTGATATGTTTATATATTGGTTTGAGGAAAGATAACCAAACATTTGAGATTTGAGACATCAAAAACAACAAAACCAATGTATATATTGATAGTTATAAATAAAATGCAGAAAGCTTCTTGAATTATAAAGCTACTTTGCGACATCGTAAGCAATAAAATTCAATTCTAACTAACCGAATTTAATTAACATAGAACACGAAATTCTGTTGAGCATCAAGTACTGGACAAAAATATAGTTAGTGCATCCAGTAACATCAGAACTCTTATACACTGTGGTTATAAGGGTTGAGCCAATCTGGGTTTAGGTACAAGTCAAAACCAAACAAGTATTTAGTATCCAGAAGGCCGAGTTCTGCTCGGTAATTATTACAACTTGTATATATTTTACTTGCTTTCTTTACATCTTCATTGTTATTTCGCAATCATTAGGGCAACATATAAAGCCCTATCCTAAAAGGTGTTATCATCCAAATTTATTTAAATAAAATATTTGCGGCTTTACAAAAAATCCCTGTAAGTGAACTTTAGAAACAAAGCTTTGCCCTAATTTTAAAATGCTACTAAAGAAGTTTTGACCTTTTTTGTGACATGCAATAAATGCTTATCACACAGAGTATGTAAATTTATATTTGTTTTAAAATAATTGCTCATTTAAAGTAGAATATAACTAAATATTGATGCAGACAATTAACGTTTAATTTTCAGTACTGTATAACATCAAAGCCACTATAAAAATGCCAAGTACCTTCATACAAAGTGCTTATATAATCGAGCCAATTTGAGGCTTTGACGATGCACGGTGTATTTACGGTCCGCTCTTGAGCGTTACGGTGTTGGATGTTCATCTCATAAATATGCATTGAACCCAATTTACAGGGAGAGGCTAAACAATCAATACGACGCAGCTTTTCCCTCAGTAGACTGTTGTATTGTTATTGTTAGGTTCGTGGCACTGAGTGCAATTATCTCAGTAAGATCATGTGTTATCGCTAAGTTTGTGGCACTAGAATGCTATTGTATTACTGTTAGGTTTGTGGCACTGAATGCAATTACCTCAGAAGGCTGTCGTGTTATCGTTAGGTTTGTCCAATTCTATTGTGTTATTGTTAGGTTCTTGGCACTGAATGCGATTACCTCAGTAAGTTTTTGTGTTATTGTTAGGTTTGTGGCACTGAATGCAATTACTTCAGTAGACTGTTGTGTGATTGTTAGGTTCGTGGTGCTGAATGCAATTTCTTCAGTAGGCTGTTGTGTGATTGTTAGGTTCGTGGTGCTGAATGCAATTACCTCATAGGCTGTTGCGTTATTGTAGGTTCGTGGCACTGAATGAAATTACCTCAGTAGGCTTTTGTGTGATTGTTAGGTTCGTGGCACTGAATGCAATTACCTCAGGAGGCTGTCGTGTTATTGTTAGGTTTGTCCAATTACCTCAGTAGGCTGTTGTGTTATTGTTAGGTTTGTGGCACTGAATGCAATTACCTCAGTAGGCTGTTGTGTGATTGTTAGGTTCGTGGCACTGAATGAAATTACCTCAGTAGGCTTTTGTGTGATTGTTAGGTTCGTGGCGCTGAATGCAATTACCTCAGGAAGCTGTCGTGTTATTGTTAGGTTTGTCCAATTACCTCAGTAGGCTGTTGTGTTATTGTTAGGTTTGTGGCACTGAATGCAATTACCTCAGAAGACTGTAGGGGAGAAATCTTTATAGGAGGTACGCTGTTTATTTGATAATTCTCTTGATGTTATGTGTTACATCAGTGTTATAGTAAAATTACCCGTTGCAGCAGACCTGCACACTCAGTGAATTTCGAATGCAAAATAACATATTTCAATCCATGACATGTGATATGACATGTTTTTTGTGAGTTTCATAAGAATAACATAGGGGATGAGTATGCAGTTTTGCTGCCTCAATGTTAACTGGGTGGCTTTAATCAAAAATTTAATAGATCTGAACAACAAGACGCCACATACCAAGTTTTATCAATATATGTCAAGAAGTAAGGAAGATAATAATTTTTTCCCCATAAGGATAACATGGGGAATATGTATGCAGGTTTGCTGCCACGAAAATATCGGGGATTTTATACTATTATACATTAGATTTCATCTAGATGAAGCCACAAACCAAGTTTCATTAAGATATGTTGAGATGTAAGCGGTATATAGAATTTTACTTTTTCCCCTTAAGGTTAACACTGGGTCAACGTACTGTGTTTACCACTTTCCATATCTCAGTAACCAATGGATATAGAGCAATGATTCAAAATAGAAAATTGTTTGTTTTTCGAGCCGAATTCAATGGTGCTAAAAAAATGAGAATTATTTTACATTTTATATGTGAAAATCCCAAAAAAACCATTATGCGGAGGTTTATCCCCCTTTACCCACCCCCCCCTTCTAGTATTCCGATCGGGCTGGTTTACGAACTCGTCCAATTGATTAAAACTTTAAATGTCTATAACAAATTTCATAAAGATCGGACCATTTTTGCGGCCGCTATCGTCCTAACATACACATAGATATATATAATATGTAATATATATATATATATATATATATATATATATATATAAATTCAAATTAATTGTGTTTTTTGCTTCTGGGGGCTCCAAAACAAAAAGTTATCATGGTCTTGGGCTTAGGTCATACCATGAGACCTACGGTAATAGTTTCTTCCCTATAGGGGAAATTCGCTAGTATAATTTATGATCGTATATAAAATTATAATTATAATTGGTGTTAATTCATATTGTATCGACGAAAATAATCGAACTGCCCATCCATAAACTGATATGTTTTTGTTAGGTCTGTAACACTGCCGGTCGATATACCATTTACATAATAGTGTCTGCGTTCTGCATGTTATTGCATTCCATGTGTAAGACTCGGGCTCTATTAATTTCTTTTATAACAATTTTTATTTATTGACTTTTTTAAGTACATGTAGGAAACTCGTATTGCATATTGTAATTTCTTTGAAACAAGTTACTATGAAACGGTTTTATTCACAGGCTCAGCCAAGTGCCAAAACAATTGTCGATGAAGCACACCAACAAACAATAAAATGGCTATTTCCATAGAAAAACAAACAATAATACATGAATTACAAAGCTTGCTCTTGTGTGGTGGAAGACTCTATCGTATTGTTCCATTTTACAAAAGAGAGTCAAGAGATCTCTTTAAAATTTAATGAAACTTTGCAATTGTGTATTTCTTATAATTATTAACATTTAGATACGAATAACTGACAGTTCGCATGCTCAGGAGACGGTCCATGATTGAAGTCTTGAATTTTTTCAAATAATGTAATCATACCCGATACGTACCTCATTTTAAAGGTCCTTAAAAATGGAATACAACACTGCAAGCCCGGTTAGTAAAGTATGATCGAAAAAGAAGGTACAGCTTCCCAATGATATTTACATTTTACGACTAAAATGTGAAGAAGACTCTGGAAAAGTGGTAATATCTCCGAAATTATCGTGCAGAGTATATATAATAACAAATTTATTATATTCTGCACGATAAGTTAGTACATGGAAACCAACAATATTTTGTTATCATGCTATTTTAGCGTTCTCAGGACGGACCTTGGTGCGAGTAGTGAAACCTTTCAGGTTAGCTACCTCCAGTTATGTTTCATGTTAAAGGTGTTGAAAGTAAAACACAGCGGTGCAAATCCGGCTTCACAGTCTGGGTTCGACCAAAAATAAAACTCTTCAATAATTTTAATACCCATATGAAAAAGACGGTTCAGGCCTGATCAGATCTGATTCAGTTTAAGTCAGGATCAATCAGCAAATGTCAGATCTGATCAGTCCTGAAGTCAGGAGTTTTGTATCTGAATCAGCCTGATTCAGGCCTGAATTCGGATCCTATGTGTCTGATCAGAACTGAAGGTTCCTGAAATCAGGAGTTTGAAATCTGAATCAGGCCTGAATTCCAAGCCTCAGTGTCTGATCAGAACTGACCAATTCTGAAGTCCGGCGTTTTGATTCAGTAATAGCCTGAATTCAGGGCCTCTGTGTCTGATCATAACTGATCGTACCTGAATCAAAAGTGTTGAGTTGAGAATTTATTTGAATTCAGGATATATCATAATATGGTCTAACATCACGGTAAACTATCATAAAGATATTCCTCTACAGTACCAATGTATTGTCGATTTACTAGAATTGTATTGCTGAAGTAAAACAATTTTGTAATTTTTTAAAGAGATTTTAAGATGTATTATATGATATATTTGAAAATTGCGAAGTATGATTAAATGATTATGCATAAAAAAAATTGAAAATTTTGCATACAGAAATAAAAAAATTACGATAAACAAATATATGTCAATTGGTCTCTCAAAATATTTATCTAAGGAATAAAGAGGGTTTATGAGGCGTTATAAAAGTTGAAATAATTAAGTGAAGAAAGTTATATTTTTTTGACAAAATTGCTGGTATGCATATAAAACTCAGTAAAACTGAAAAAATGTAAATATAGCTGACAAATGTATCTGGATCCACCCCTGAGCACTCGCAGTGAAGCGACGGTGCCTGGGCGTCTTTGCCCAGGAAATTAAAGCACCTTCCCACATAACAGGTTGTTTTTCGGCAAAGTTGCCATCGGTTTGAAAAAGAAACTTTGTACTCGCAAATTTGACATTCATTTGCCGATGGTCTGATAAAGCAACTTTTCACTAGCAAATTTGTCACACATTTGCAGTTCTTTGTCTAGGCAAAGCTGTTTCCTGATAGTTATGACAACTTTGCGGCAACTTAAAATGAGTTTGCCATTTCTCATATCCACCGTAGGTTGTGTTCACATAGAAAAATAATAATAATTATAATATTTTGGTTGGCACCATTGGATTCAGCTAAAAAAACAAATAATATAGTTCCTTGAATCATTGCTCTAAGTCCATTGGTTACTGAGATACTGAAAGTGGTAAGCACATTACGTTGCCCCAATGTTGACCTTATGAGAAATAAGAAACATTCTATATCTCGCTTATTTTTCAAAATAATAAAACTTGGTTTGTGGCTTCGTCTAGATGAGATTTAATGTCAAAATCAAGTCAAATCACGCTATGTTCGATTGAACTATTCTTTTCCATTAGAAATTAGCTGAGTATGCAGGTTTGCTGCAATGGGGGTATTTCACTTTCACGTTACTTTAAAATTTCACTTATTCATTGTTCTTTGCCCCCAAAACTGTGATATGACTATAATATATAGGTTTACATACCTTCAGTCAACAGTTTCTTAATGTAGAAATTTCCTTACATATGTTTCAAAGCATTAAAGCTTCATCTTCAGGGATTTAAAAATGTCTATAAGTGCATCACACAAATTTTCTACATTAAAAATAAATAATAAAATAAAAAACACATTACACTTAACACATAAGACTTGAGCTGGCCAGCAATAGACACCGACTGAGACTGAGTAAACAGGTATTACCCCACTCCTACTTGACCTTGAACTGTTATCAGGTGACTGGTTGATTTGTTTTGAATGTAGGAGATTCTGTCAAATAATCTATTGGAATTGTATTTTAATTTTTCATTCAAAATATTGTCGGGATCCTTTTTGAATGCATTATAAGTTTGGAGCTCTTCAAGAGTTGTCATGAGGGATGATTTCTTACAATTATGTAATACCTTCAGGTTTGACTCCAAGTTGATGACATTATGATTACTCTCGGCTAAATGGTCAGCAAACATAGATTTTTGGGATAACAATTTAGGTTTAGGCATGTGTTCAGCGAATCTTTTCTTAAACGATCTGCCCGTCTGTCCGATATAAAATTTAGGGCAATCTGAACAATTTATTTTATATATTCCAGTTTGGTCGGCTTTATTGGGTTTTGACTTGTAGGTATGGGTGTTTAGTTGTTTCTCCAGTCGGTTTGATGTTTTACACGATAATTTGATATCATGTTTTTCAATTCATTTTTCAATGTATTGCAAAGTGACTTTCCAAATTCAACTGAGACAAATCGCTGGTTCTTTTCCTCATTGTTTAATTTTTGTACATTAACTGATCTGTTAATCTTTGTTTTCTGTTTTTTAATTAACTTATCTACCAAGTCACTCTTGTACCCATTTATAACCGCTATGTACTTTATTATTGTGATTTCATTATTGTAGTCTTCCTTATCCATGGGTACTGATAAGAGACGGTGGACCATACTGTTATAAGCTGCCATTTTATGTGTCATCGGGTGGTAGGATGAGGCATGTATCGTATGGTCCGTTGCAGTGGGTTTGCGGAAAATGGAAAACTTAATTTTACCGTCCGTTTCTTTCTTTAAGGATAAATCCAAAAAGTTTATGTTGTTTTCGTTTTCTAATTCTAACGTAAATTTCAGATTGTTATAAATATTGTTCAACTTCTTATTCAAAAGCTCAAGTTGTCGGGTATTTCCTTTATAAAATAGCAAAGTGTCATCAACATACCTCCTATAAAAAATAATACGGCTACTATGAACATTATCTGAAGAAAATATATGTTTATTCTCGATGTGATTGAGGTAGATTTCAGCCAAAATACTTGAAAGCGGTGAGCCCATAGTTAAACCATCTTGTTGGAAATTTCTACATTAAGAAACTGTTGACTGAAGGTATGTAAACCTATATATTATAGTTAAAATTTCACGTACACTTACCACATAACTCTTTTATTAAATAACTTATCGCATAGAGCTTATAATTACTTTTACATCCATTTGAGTAGAATAGAATAATATTTAAACAATTAGACGTGGTAAATTTTAGGTAAAAAGTTTCTGTTATTACACTTTTTAAAATAGTTGTTTACTGAAAGAAAATATAATTATAGTGTGAATGGGGAAAACGTGATTGGAGGCACTTTATAACTCGTTCTCAGTCCTCAAAGGTCACCTCTGCACTGTATTTGGATCCTAATGTTTACCACCAAAGCAGTAGTTAAGATGACATTTTGCCCTGCGGCGAATATCAGCAGGTCTGGTGGTGTAGTGGATAAAGGCTCCATTGACGAAGGTAAGGGTCCCGGGTTCAAATCCCAACATAGGTCAATCGAATTTGAATAGTGGTAAAGTGTGTAGTAGAAACCATGTAGAAATGCGCTCCCTCAGTTAGATTTTTTTTATTACAGTTTTTGGATTTTTACATATTTATAAACACAACTTTACAGATCTGACATCAGGAATAAGTTCAGGTCTGATCAGGAAAGTTCAGACCTGAAATCAGGAATTGGAACATTTTCCATTCAGTCCTGAATCAGGGGTGGTCAGAACTATTCAAAACTGGATGGATCCTGATATCAGAACTGAATGGAAAATGTTCCATTTCCTGATTTCAGGTCTGAATCTTTTTTTGTTCAGACCTGAACTAAAATTTTCATGTGGGAGGACATGATTCGATGTGATAATTTATTTGACTAGCTGTAGTTTTGAATGGAATCATCCTTTTGCGACCAGGTGTTGTGCTCTACTTTCAAAGTTATATTAGGTAAAACTCAATGTATGCTTACCTTAAAGGACTTCAAGACTTCCACCAAAGGCCAACCCATAGTAATGCCGAAAAATTATAAATAAATGTTGTTGATTTCCTTGAAAAATACTCTGTTATGAAAAAGTACTCTGAGGAATGAAAAGTTTGGTTGTATTCCGCGCGATACTTTCGGTCTTATTCATACTATTCTAGTTTTTCCAACATTTTATTAGTAAAATATTCTAAACATAGAAGAGCTGTAACTTCAGTTTGGATTATCTTTTTGTAACCGGGTTCGCAGCGTTGTATTACATTTTTAAAGACCTTTATGAACACATCCAAACATCTTGGGGTATTTATAAGAATGTTGCTGAATAACATGATCTATTGATATGGATTTATTTACTTGGCGGGCCCCAAATGTTTGTAAATAACTGTTTGTTTTTGTAATTTGTGTGTTTGTGTATCATCGTAAACGTCATATTGACTTCGGAGCTAAGCACAGGATTTATGAAGGTTGATGAAGTCACTACACGCTAAAATCGAAAGAGTGAAAAAGTCATTTATTCGTCGGAGTGAATAAGTTTTCACTCCGAAAGAGTTAATATTCACTCTAAATTAGTGAAACATATCCAATCTTTTGATTGAGTGATGATTTCGCTCGTCAAAAAGTGAAATTTTCACTCATTGATTATATGGTTTCGAAACCATATTAGAGAAGAGTGGGAAATTCACTCGGGGAAAGACTGGGATCTGGGATCGCGCCTGACGCAACGACGCTATCTTGAATTATATAGGTTGGATTGTATTTGTGTAGTTTTGAGTTTTAGGGCTAAGATTTAAACAAGACGTGGTATAGAAAAAGCAAAAAGATATTTGTTGACATACTTACAGGTAAGCAGAAAACACATTGCTTTAACCATTACTTGGTTAGTGCTAAGGAAGCTTAAGTAATTTAAAGATTAACAGTAGGCTAGTCTTTGAAATAAAGGTTAGGGTGGAGGAGAAATTTAGTGTCAACAGAGTTTCTGTTTAGCTCGTTAAATATGCCTGGGCCGTTATATAATTGGTCAGTATAAATTAAAGTAATGATTTGGGCTAAGTTTGGCTTTTTTCAAGCATAGGCGCTAAACCAATTTTAGCCTACACTAGGTAACTTCCACACCTTAAAGCTAGGTTGACCTAAGCTTGAGTTAATCAGCCTTGGCAAATCACCTTTAGCCAATTATCAGAAAATTTATACCTTCCTCCAAATCAAGTCTGTTGCAAATAATGCATATTATCGGCATGAGTTCCGTAGGCCTCTCTGATCTTCTGCCATTTGTTTTTTAGCAGGCAATTGGATTGTGTTTTAAACCCTGATTTTTAACAAAATAATACCAAAGAACCTACCGAGAAGTCTTAACTTTGATATAAACAAACCGAATTTGACAAACCTCCGATATTCGTCTCCACCATATGTATTTGATTGTGTCTATCGATAGGCCTATTTCGATAACTGTTTGTTCGAAGTGCTCTGAAGCGCACAAGACGTACGATGTGAAATAAGCCATATTTAAGTCATCAACCTAGTTGAGTGTTGTGGTGTTTATGTACCTATGTTTTGATTATTAATGCATTAATGGGTGCAGTTTCTTATCTGGGCTACCATTCTATCGAATGCAAATATCGAAGTTTTAACAATCAATATATTAAATAAGTTTATTAGATTGTATTCGATTTTTCATAATGTCACTTAAAAATTGAAATACAAAACATTTATAGGCCTAAAGTAGGTACATTGAAACATTGTGGTTAATTTAACACACATTTGTGACGCACAGGACACTCAGACACTATAGGCTTGTAAACATTACAAAAATAATAAATTAATGGTTTTTCCTTCATGATGGTGAAGTTTATTTCATAGTGCAGATTCTACTCATTTGAAACAAAATTAGTCTTTGTGCTTAATACAATTTTCGCTAACTAAATTTGTGTAACTTACCGGCACCCAACTTTTTTAAACGAATAAGTTAAGCTTAGCCTATACAGTTATGAATATTTGTCATGTCGCCAAGTAAGTTTCAGATGTAATATTTTAAGAACAGGCAAATTTAAGACATGTTTTATCAGAATACATTGGTTGATTTTTAACAGCTTTTTACAGGACATGGAGGAAGAGGAATTGACACCCATTGTGTTCATCATAGCCCAGCCCTTTTAAAGAATTTTCTGATTGAAAAGGGTGTATCCTCTGAGGATTTTCTTATTGAAAATGGTGATTCAGAGGAGGCTGCAGCGGTTCTAGAAGGTTAGTTCATGAAGGATTTTGTTTGGAACCAAATAATACAAATAGGCTCATAATATTCAATACTCAGGAGTAAAATTTGCTTCTGACCTCTGTACGCTCTGCTAGGCTATGATTAAAAAAAATTGCAAAAACTGCAGGCTAGGCCTATGAAAAAATGGCAAAATTCAAAGTTTTAGGCTGAATGTAGACTGAATGTGTTCTATAAATGTTATTACTAACACCCACATGCGGAAGAACGTGGTTTGTACCAATAATTTATTTGTACTGGAAAATTTTGCTTCATTTTAATAAAGTTTAAAAAAACTTAGGCCTAATTAAACTTTCCATTATTTAGAAATTCCTTATTTGATTTTTATTGAAAATATGATAAAATGTAGAGAAAACATACAATCTTTCCATTAATAGGCTAGCCTATACAGTTCAAAATTATTTTTAAAATTTTCTATTTTTTTAAATAAAAAAGTGGCAGTGAGCGAGGGGAATCAGTGTGAGCGGAGGGAAAAATCATTGTGAGAGAGGGTAAGATCACGAATAGCTGGGGGAAAAACTATTTAAGTTCAAGTAGGTTTAAAGTCTTCTTGAGAACTTATGTCAAAAATAACATACTTATTAAATGGCATATACAGTATTAGAAGATATGTAATGAAAAATTATAAAATAGGCTAAGCCATAAAATTGTCTTTGAGACAGACCATGACAAAAGTCATAAATATTTATGATAGTAAACAAACAGTTTTTTATAAACAACCAATTAAGGTCATTGAAGCAATTATGAGATGTCTTAGAATATTTCAAACGTCATAAAAATTGAGAAAGTTTTAGAGTGTCACATTTATTACTGAACCAAAACTTCTGAACAAAAAATTACTGAAATATTCAACGTATGTTCATTTTATTTTAGAATAAATTACAGTATGCATTAAATTGTGGATATTCTTTTATATCTCTAGTGACAAGGAATATCTCAATGGGCTACCTTTCAAATAAAAGTGCAGATGATAAGTTGCTAAAACTACGTTAGTTGTTAGGCCTCTATAAAACAAAAAAGTTATAGAAACGTATTAATACAAGTTAAAATTATTGTCATATATATAATTCTTTATTATATACTATAATATATAATATTATCATAAGAATTTGCTTTATACACCTTCCAGTCCGTCAGCGTGGGGAATGTGAGCGGAGAGAAAATTCGTAAGGTCCATAGCTTTTGACGAGACTATACCAACAATAAATCACCAAACTTGGTTTGAGGTTATGTCGGTTTCACAATAGCTTCTGAAAATACGATTGCTAGTTTTGCTGTTATGATGATAAATAAGTTAATTGCTGTGAGCGAAGGGAACGGCAATTATTATACGAACGATTTCTCATCTTGACATACACTAAACTGTGTAAATTGTTCTTTTTATACCTCATGGTTCGCAGTTGAATTTAACCGTATGGGTGCTTCTACACAATACGACAGTGCACCACATGGCAAATTTAAATAAAAACCAATTAATGTCACCAAAAAACATAAAATCTGACATCATAAGGTCAAATAAATCTTCATACCAAACTGAGACTGTAGCAACTGCGGAGAAACCGCTTAGTGTTAAACGGGCCTTAGAAATGTTAATATCTATATGTTCTTTTCTTTTTTCTAGAAAACTTGAAGGCGGTTTTATCAATTTTCTTACTTTTGCCAGCAACCAACTATCAAAAAAGAAATGGGAAGAAGAAAAAGATACAGGTAATGCTTTTGTCATAAATTGAATTGATCCCCCCAAAAATGGGATTTTTGAGTTTTTTACATAGAAAAATAAAATTTATTGAATTTTTGTTGGCACCATTGAATTCAGCTCAAAAAACAAACAATTTAAGGACCGTTTTCGTTGGAGCGGCTCTTGCGACTGACGCGCCGCGTCTGACGCTCCGCAATCATCGCGGGGCACTGCTCTTATGAGTTTTGAGTTGTTCTGTTTTCATTGGAGTGACTGTCACAAGAGTTGCTGCGGCTGCAATCGCTACTCTGCTCCTGGGACCAGTGTAGCGACTCTCAGCCGTTGCGACTGTATGCGCAGTAGCATACCACGTGCGCTGGGCGTTTTTGCGACATTAACCTAAAAAGTTTTGGTTAATCCCAAACATGCTGTTCAGCTGATTAAACTGTGACTATTTTGGAAATTTACCTATTAATAAGCAAGGATGATTTTTGTGGGCCTAAACCTTTTTCCTCAGTTTGTATGTTGTGTAGGAAAATCTGCGCACCCAGTTACAAAAGTAGCCTACTTTCTTGAAGATGTGCACAATCTAATTTATTATAGTTTACTATGATTGTTGAGAATTCTAGAGAAATGAATTTTTCATCATATTTTATTATTTTTTAGTATTTTTATTATATTTTTCATCATACTACGCAGAAAAAACATACCTTCAATCATAACGTAGTCCTTGCATGAACATACGTTTCTCAATCCTTCAAACCTAACCAATAACAAACAGAACAAACATTTGCTACGGATGCAGTGCTGCCACTACATAGACTACATTCCTCTAAAACGTAACCAGTTAACAAGCATTAAACGTCGGTTTGCTGATGCAAGTCAGCTGATTGTTTACTTCCATTCTTTCCGGCCTAGGTTGGATAAGAGTTTATCCGGCCTAGGCCGGCAATGGGTAAACTTTCGAGCCAACCAAAAGGAACTGAAAACAGATGTTTCTGTGTTAGTATGATGAAAAAATATTTGACTGATTGTAACTGACTCTGACAGTACGTTTGTCTGTGTTTTTTCGCCGCAAACAAGGTTACCCATATTATTCAATGATCTTTGTCACTACTTTTAAATTCGCAATTCATATTGTAGGCCATTAGGCCTAATACCCAGTAATTAGTGATTAAAATAAAAAATAAAAAGTAGCACTAACTGAAAGACAAAATCCATTGCAATGTATGCTGAAGCGCTAAGCACTGTAGGCCTATTCCGGTGTTTTAACACTCGTCTATACAGCGACTTGGAAGGGCCCCGCAACTCAGATCGGCCTAGGGCCCCGCAATTGCTAGGGCCGGCCCTGAACTTTCTAATTTGTACCATTTGAAAATAGCAGCAATTTTTCATATTTTAAAACTTAATATCAAAGTGTAAATTTTAAGAAAGTTGTACCAAAGACAAAAAATATTTCATTTCCTAAAAAGCCATAGGCCTATAAAGATTATTAAGATCAACCCACATTTAACGGAGTTAATGAAATTGTTCTAACAAATACATGCTTGTTATAGCAGTTACAGCAAATTTTTGTAAAAAATTGCAATAACTCCATTAGTTGTGGTTGGATCTTAATCTGTATATGGCTTTTTAGGAAATAAAACTGCACTACTTTTTTGTCACTTGTACAATTTTTGTAAAATTTACGGTTTTTAAGATATTAAATTTTAAAATGTAAAAATGACTGCCACTTTTAAATGGTACAAAGTTGAAAATTGATACTCTGCACCAAAATAGGTCCTATTAGTTAAAAAATACGCACCAATTCGGAAGTTGATATGTTCAGTGGTTCCAAAGTTATGCAAAATCATGTTAAAACACATAGGCTACATACCGATAGACGGATAACCGAGCATTTTAGGACCCATCTTTACAGAAACATTTTTCTTAGTTTTGATTTAAGTAACCAAATCCCGAAGTCCTGAAAGAGTTTTTGAAAACATCCTGTATATGTTAAAAGTTATTTATTTTTACTTTCAAACAGTGTTTACACTGTAATTTTTTCGTCCAAGCTGCCCTAACCATAACCGGAGATAAATTGCGCGAATCGTAAATTTATCGGTAATTTAGGCGTGATGGAATCATATACAAACAAATAATGAAATAAATATGTTTACAAACGTTTAGATTTAGCTGGTAGGATTACAAACACAAATTTCAAAATTCCAGAGATTCTACGACTCGTACTGGACTAAAGCAGTGGACGCTGGTGTGGCGTGGCATCAACTGCGAAAGAAAAATCGCGGAGCGGCTGAAAACCAGTCGCTTCAACGAAAACGGCTCCCCGCGACAGCGACGATCGCGGAGCGTCAGTCGCGGCGCGTCAGCCGCAGGAGTCGCTCCAACGAAAACAGGCCTTTAGTATTTTGAATTACTGCTCTATGTCCATTGGTTACCGAGATATTGAAAGTGGTAAACACAGTACGTTGTCCCAATGTTAATCTTATGGGAAATAAGTAGAATTCTATATTTTGCTTATCTCTTAACATATCTTGATAAAACTTGGTTTGTGGCTTCATCTAGATGATAACTAATGATTAATAGTCTAAAATCCCCGATATATCCATTTTGAGTGGCAGCAAACCTGCATACTCATTCCCCATGTTATTCTTATGGAGCTTAAAAAACATGTCAAATCTCGCTGTGTTGGCTTCAACTATGTTCTTTTTCATTTTAAATTCGCTGAGTTCATTTTAAAGTCTGCTGCAACGGGGATATTTTTGAACAATCTAGTATGTTTCGTCTAAGACGTCAGTATAATATAGCGGCAGACTTGGTATGGCCTGAGGAGAACACTGTAGTTCTTTGAAATCTGTTGTTATTGAATTAATGTTTTGATTTTGACCTAAGGGGATATTTGCTAACATTAATTAGTAAAACAAGTTTTGCCCCTGAACATTTTTTTCTCATTTAATTTAATAAAATGTGTCCCTCTTTTACAGAATTCTGAATACTACTGCAATGTTTTATTTATTTGTTATTAATTCTTTATTGCTTATTTAGGAAGGCACTGATCCAAATGAAGACGAGCCAAGGGCTGCTGGACAACCAATTCAACCCTTCTTGGTACAGGGTGTCTAGCAACAGAGAAAATAGGGGAAACTGGGAAAAGTCAGGGAAATTAAAATTGTTTGGAAAAGTCAGTGAAAAGTCAGGAAACTTTTACTTTGGTGAGGGAAAATCAATATATTCACATATTGATTAATTGAATTAACTACAGCAATGCCATAGTCCATAAAATTTTACTAGGAAGTGAAATTTTGCCATCTGTATGTTTTTTTAACCTTAAAATCACAAATTTTTGAATTCAACTTTCAACGCTTGGTAACTCAAAACGAAGTTTATGTCGCTTAGAACGTTTAAGTTGCTTCAATTCATTACGTCGTGTAAATAAAGAATATTGTCTATTGTCTATTTTGAAACCTGTGTTTTCAGTTTGGTTAGTGATTACTGATTTTATGTCCAGCAATTGATACATCCAGTACAGCCACACTGGCCTTTGCGGTTACATCAGACATCTTGTAAACACAAGAATCAAAAAAGTTATAAAAAAGACCAAGTTCTGGTGAATATTCTAAATTAAAGCCATAATGACTCTTGAACAGAATGTCAAAAGCTCTAAGAAAAGAATTTCCTATACACACTACTTTCCGACCAATTTTGAGAAAATAGGAGTCTCCAATTCCTACCACAGGGTATTTAGCAAATTATCTCACTGAAATTCCCTGACTTTTCCCTGACCTTTCTATACTGCACCAATATTTTTACCAGACCACAAAATGAGGAAAATCTTGATAAAACGACCAAAACCAAGACCCATTACGTTTATAAGTAAAAACTTCATAACCTATAAATTAAAACCAATTACTGTAAATTATAAAGAAAAAATATATCTTGGGAGGCCTACCCAAAAAAAGTTACAAATACAGATGGCTAGTCTATATTATATACGACCGCATGTGTAACTCACTGACTCAGGGATACAAATTCTAATCGACTTCCCGATGAGCTAGAAACTTGAAATTTGGCACGAATAATCCTTTGGTGGTCAAACCCCAGGAAAAATTGCCAAAACGAAACATTTCCACCCCCGACCCCCCCAAAGGGGGGAAAAAGGGAGAAAGAATTAAAGTTCGAATAAAGTACTTTTCGTTTTTGGGCTATAGCGGCTAAATCAGAGGTCCTATTACTGAAAAACGGACTGCACCACGGGTCACGGATTTTTCACGATCTACAACTTTGGTCCTCTGACTTTTTGCCCTATCTCGTCTCCTTCACCCTTAGATAGCGCTAGAATTTGTTATTTTCGAAAAATTTCCCAGGTTTTTCAGCTTCAGTAGATTCAATATTATACGTAGAGGGCTGAATATTGGCATACATCATCTCTACAACATATATGTTACAATTCACGAATGATATAACTAGTTTGTAATATTAACAGTAGGGTAGGCAGGAGTTTAGAACCGGAAACAAGATGGCGGCCGTTTCCCGCCAAAATGTGACGTCACCGGAAACAAGATGGCGGCGTCTTTTCCCGCCAAAATGGTGGACATAACCTCACTTTTGGTTCCCGCCAAAACACATAACCTCACTTTTGTTTCCCGCCAAAACTCATAACCTCACTTTTGTTTCCCGCCAAAATGGCTGACATAACCTATACCCATAGAGTATAACCTCACAGTACATAGAGTGCTATAATATTATGTAATGCTACTCCTATTACATACGTATTTACATACGTACATACTATGTCATGCTACTGTATATTATACATTTATATATGTATAACGGTATATTATAATGGTTTATGGGTGGACATAACCTCACTTTTTCCCGCCGGCGGAGACATAACCTCACTTTTGGTTCCCGCCAAAATGCGGCGGGAAACAAGCAAGATGGCGGGTGACCTGCCAAAACTCATAACCTCACTTTTGTTTCCCGCTAAAATGGAAAAATCTATACCCATAGAGTATAACCTCACAGTTACATAGAGTGCTATAATATTCATGTATGTTGGTCTTGCGCGCTAAAATGGAAAAACCTATACCTATAGAGTATAACCCCATAGTATATAGAGTGTTATAATATTATGTCACGGTATGCTTACAAATAAGATTAAATTGTGTCAAGGAAGGTAGTGTCTCGCGTAACAGTTTGTGGTTGTCGCGGTTATTGTGGCTGATGCGGCCGAGTAATTATCATGGTTGAGATAGTCTTGCAGTTGTCACGAATTCAGCAGTGTTGCCAACAGCATAGAGTAAAAAGCATATACTATAACAGGTATACACTATACTATAGTACATAAAATATACTACGTCACGCTACCCCTATTACATACGTATTTACATACGTACATACTATGTCATGCTACCATATATTATACATTTATATATGTATAACGGTATATTATAATGGTTTATGGGTGGACATAACCTCACTTTTTCCCGCCGGCGGAGACATAACCTCACTTTTGGTTCCCGCCAAAATGTGGCGGGAAACAAGCAAGATGGCGGCTGTGGCCCGCTGTGACACCGTGGTGCCCCGCCCCCAGTGTTGGCAACTGTAGATGGTGAAAACATTATATCCCGCTATAGTGTTACTATATAAAGTGCATAGAGTATAAAAAAGACATACGGGAAGTATGTCGTCATTGTCCCCCGTCCCCCGCCGCCCTGTACTGTAACCAGTGTTGGCAACTGTAGACAGTGAAAACATTCATATTTATGTAAATATACACTATATGTTATGTCACATTATCCCCCTAAAGTGTTACTATATAAAGTGTAGTTAATCACATAGAGAATAAAAAGACATATGTATATTTTATGATATGCCGGGTATGTTACATTAGTTCTTTGTAATGTTATAATATTATATGAAATTCTACTTAAAATTAAATAACTTTGGAATGGGTTAGTTAATATAGCTAAAATTTGGTATTTGGGTACTTCTTAACCTCTTCCACCTTTTCCATAAACTTATACCCCCCTCTTACTCCACCCACCCCCTCTTTTTCTTCTTTTTCTTCTCAAATTTGACAAAAAATATATAAAATCGTCGATATCTCGAAAACGGTTGGTCCTAGAGCAATTTTGGGCTCAAAAATCGACCCTCCGGGCATCCGACATCATGGGGCATATGACCATACCAAAAAAACTTAACATTTGTAATGTGGTTTGCATTTACCAAAAATGAAGGGGTAAATACCATGTAAAAATTTAAAATTAAATTACTTTGGAATGGCTTGGTCAATTTAGATAGAATTTGGTATTTAGGTACTTCTTAACCTCTTCTACCTTTTCCATAAACTTATACCCCCCTCTCACTCCACCCACCCCCTCTTTTTCTTCTTTTTCTTCTCAAATTTGACAAAAAATATATAAAATCGTCGATACCTCGAAAACGGTTGGTCCTAGAGCAATTTTGGGCTCAAAAATCGACCCTCCGGGCATCCGACCTCATGGGGATTATGACCATACTAAGAAAACTTAACATTTGTAATGTGTTTTGCATCGACCAAAAAGTGAAGGTGCAATTATCATGTAAAAATGTAAAGTTTAATAACTCAAAAACTGCTAGTCCGAATGCAATAAAATTTGGTACTTAGGTACTTCTTAACCTCTTCTACCTTTTCCATAAACTTACACCCCCCGCTAACCCCATCCACCCCCTCTTTTTGTTCTTTTTCTTCTCAAATATGGCTAAAAATATATAAAATTGTCGATATCTCGAAAACGGTTGGTCCTAGAGCAATTTTGGGCTTAAAAATCTACCCTCCGGGCATCCGACTTTATTGGGAATATGACCATACAAAAAAACTTAACATTTGTAATGTGTTTTGCATCGACCAAAAATGAAGGGGCAATTATCATGTAAAAATGTAAAGTTTAATAACTCAGGAACTACTTGACCGAATTTAATGAAACTTGGTATGTGGATACTTGTTAACTTCTGCTACAATTTGAATCATACTTATACCCTGTAATGCGGGTGAGTATCTAGATAATTGAAGGGACTATATTAAAAAATTTAATATCTAAAGAACTAGGTGATGGATATTGATGTAACTTGATGTATAGGTACATGTCAACTTTTGCTAAGGCTTAAACCGGGTGATGCGGGTTGCATTACAGAAATTGAAGGGGCAAAAATAAAATGCTATATCTTAGGAACTAATTATTGGATTTTATTTAAAACTTGTATATGGGTATATTTGAGTTTCTACTACCTTAGTCTGTACCTTTTTTTATCATATATTGAGGTATTAAGTCATTAATTTAAATATTAATGGGGAAATTAACATTTATTGTCCATAAAGGAAATGGATATTTAATAATTAACTTTGCTCTTGTAGCTTTTAATGGTTGTTCTTTTGATTTAAGTAGCTTAAAGTAGTTTGTTAAACTTTAAGTAGTTTGTTATTGAACCCGGCTTGTATGAGACTATCTGCTTATGACGTTTTACTTTTGAATGGTATATGTTAGGTGTGCACAGGAATTTCTTCAATGTAAGTGGATATTAAGCTAAAGGTTTTAGTAAAATCAAGCTGATTTATTCAGTTGGTTAGTACCCAACCAACCTTATTTGAGCCCTATTTGATGGTAAAAGTAGTCCATGGTTAAAGCCAAAGGTATAAGGCAATAGACTGGAAGTAGAGAGCACCGAATCGGTGCTCTCTTTGAATATCTAATCTCATACAGTACTTGCTAAAGAACCTGGCTCATATGAGTCTATCTACCAATGGAGTTTTGCCTCTAAGTAGTATAGTATAAAAGAATTTATCTATAATAAATAAATGTTTTAAATAAAATCCAATAGTCAGGTTAAGTTAGGATAAAATAGGTCAGGTTAAGTTAGGTTAAAATAGGTCAGGTTGAGTTAGGTTAAAAGAGGTCAGGTTGAGTTAGGTTAAAAGAGGTCATGTTGAGTTAGGTTAAAAGAGGTCAGGTTGAGTTAGGTTTAAAATAAGTCAGGTTAAGTTAGGTTTGACCGAAACTTGGTATTGAAGCCACCAATGAAATATTAATTAGTATTGCTGTTATTGCTGATGCCCTCGGTCAAACCTAAACCATTATAATAAACCATTATAATAATAAACCATTATAATATACCGTTATACATATATAAATGTATAATATATGGTAGCATGACATAGTATGTACGTATGTAAATACGTATGTAATAGGGGTAGCGTGACGTAGTATATTTTATGTACTATAGTATAGTGTATACCTGTTATAGTATATGCTTTTTACTCTATGCTGTTGGCAACACTGCTGAATTCGTGACAACTGCAAGACTATCTCAACCATGATAATTACTCGGCCGCATCAGCCACAATAACCGCGACAACCACAAACTGTTACGCGAGACACTACCTTCCTTGACACAATTTAATCTTATTTGTAAGCATACCGTGACATAATATTATAACACTCTATATACTATGGGGTTATACTCTATAGGTATAGGTTTTTCCATTTTAGCGCGCAAGACCAACATACATGAATATTATAGCACTCTATGTAACTGTGAGGTTATACTCTATGGGTATAGATTTTTCCATTTTAGCGGGAAACAAAAGTGAGGTTATGAGTTTTGGCAGGTCACCCGCCATCTTGCTTGTTTCCCGCCGCATTTTGGCGGGAACCAAAAGTGAGGTTATGTCTCCGCCGGCGGGAAAAAGTGAGGTTATGTCCACCCATAAACCATTATAATATACCGTTATACATATATAAATGTATAATATACAGTAGCATGACATAGTATGTACGTATGTAATAGGAGTAGCATTACATAATATTATAGCACTCTATGTACTGTGAGGTTATACTCTATGGGTATAGGTTATGTCAGCCATTTTGGCGGGAAACAAAAGTGAGGTTATGAGTTTTGGCGGGAAACAAAAGTGAGGTTATGTGTTTTGGCGGGAACCAAAAGTGAGGTTATGTCCACCATTTTGGCAGGAAAAGACGCCGCCATCTTGTTTCCGGTGACGTCACATTTTGGCGGGAAACGGCCGCCATCTTGTTTCCGGTTCTAAACTCCTGCCTACCCTACTTACCTTGTGTGATTACGTTTGTAATCAGTTCAATTAGATTTGTCCCGTAATTTTCAATAGCCAAACCCCCCCCGGGAGCCCCCTTAATCCACTCTCCCTTAAAATAATAATTACCCGCCCCATAAACGAAAAATCCTCAAATCCAACAACCTCAACCCAATCAACAACCCCCTGCCCATAACCAACCCCCAAACAACTTACCCTCTGACACTACCTATGATACCTTGTGCTAAGTATTTGAACAAAGTTTATTAAAATTTGTCTTTTGGCTTTTCGGAATCCAAACCCCCCGAAACTCACTATAGGGGGCCTGGGAGCGGAGCTTTATATTTCCGTCATAGTTTTTTTTATTTTTAGGAAAATCCACGACCAAACGTACGTGACAAACCCTGACCCCGACCCTGACTTTGTACGTAAACAAATAAATTAATTTTGTTATGTGACTTATCAATATCAAAATTCCTCTCGAAGGGGCTCACAGCAGAGGGGCCTGGGGGCGGAGCCCCCAGCGAGCCGTAAGGCGAGTGATTATTATACATGTATTATCATATAGTAAAAATAAAAATATTTTCAATCCTAAATTAATTGTGAGTTTTAATTATTTCATTATTCCGCTTTAAACAATTTTCTTCATAATGCACAAGTTACTTCGTTATTATTTTCATCAACAAATTCAAATGACTCCCTCAGTAACTTTTCATAATAACAGTACACTCTCGATTATCCGTGCCCCGGTTATCCGAGACTCCGGGTTATCCGAGGCAGCTCTAAGCTTAAAATACATTTTTATTTTCTTACTACGCATTGTAATAATGCGTGAAACAAGTGTCTTTATTTAATATTCTATTATTTGCAACTCGAAAAGACTTTCATTGTTGTATTTATTAGGAAATACTATATTAATAAAACATTTTGAAGTGGTCTTATTACAGCCCAACCTCAAAACACACGTAAACTCCGTATTATCCGAGGTTCGTGTTATCCGAGGTAGTCTCAGTCCCGAAGACATTGGATAATCAGGAGTGTACTGTATCTAATATAACGAAAGGCATTCTTCATCTAACAAACTGAATTAACGTTTTAATATTTACTTCCTGCAACCTTAGTAATTGATACTCATTCCTTCAGGAAAAAATCCAATTCGCTTAGTGCATTTTTATTTTCACTGTTTCAATAAATAGTTAACTACAGTAGAGTCCCGAAAACCCGGACTTTGATAACTCGGATTTGGAATAGCTCGAGAAGCCTGCTGAACAATAAATTGCACTGGTACTACACCTATCTTGCTTCCAACGCATGCGTGCGCACACACACAGACCACTCAAACAGTGGCTTAACAGTTGTTGGTTTAGGTTTATGGTTTTTGTATTATATATACAATAATTAAATGTTTGTTTTTTTATATAGGATCCCATTCACTTGGGATCCCATTCACTTGGTCGGGGTTTCTGGGACGTAACTGTATGAGCCTGATCTATTCGCCAATGTAATAAAATTACTAAAGGCACTCATGAAAAGTAATAAGATTACATTGTTACTAATTCCATCGATGGTTTTTAACAACTGTCAGATAGTTATTTTTGACTTTCAGTCATCAAGATATTTCATTCAATAAAGTATAGAAAAATCTGATATGCACTAATCGTTCTAATGGCTGGTATCCACTGTAAAGTCAATATCTCTAAATTTGCAATAAATCTGAAGTATCAATTTAGACAAAATAAAGGCATATTAAAATAAATTAGTGATTTCCACTTCAAGATGGATTATTTCATCTCTTCACTTAATAAATAATACCACTCTTAAACAATTAAAGTACATAGGCCTAATTCAATTTTCCTACAACTGCGCGTAAAGTGTCAGTTTACGCACCGAAACCCAATTGTAAAACAGCTGTTTACTGAGGAGCGAGCGATAAAGTCTTTGAAGGTCTTTGTAGCGAGCGTAAAGTATTTTACGCTCGCCATGTGATTACGCTCGCCAGCTGATTGCATTGTTGCTAGGCGCGCTACAGCACTTCCATCCGCTTCCGACTGAGCTCGACTTGTTTATAACCTCAAATTGGCGCACTCAGCTACAATGGATGTAATAAGTGATGACGAATTTGTGTTCCTATTATTTATAGGCTAAAATATGTATTCAATATGTTTCAATTCAAGTACCATGTTCTTGTAAATGTCTTTATTTTTATTCATTGTTTATAACCTCAAAATCATAATGGCGCATTCAGCTACAATGGACGTGAGTAACTGTGATTGTATTTATCGTTTGGGAATTTAAAACTGCAGTTGTAGGAAAAATTTAGTATGTATTTCGCGTGTAAATAGTCTTTCTCGCTTTCGCTAAAAATACCGCGCTCAGCTTCACGTCACGCGGTAACTGTTTAGCTCAAGCGAGAAAGACCTACTTTAGCTCTTAATATATAAATAACTATTTACTACTTTATTTTGTGCTTCTTACTAAAAAATAGTTGTTTGACACTATTTTTAATACCATTCTGTGATATGAAATTGTGAATTTCAAAAATTACCTAAACAGCTGATTTCCAATATAAATATTATAGGGAATCAGCTGTTTAGGTAATTTCAAAGCTCGCAATTTCATGGAGTCTACTACAGTATAGTGGTGGTTTCACAGTCACTCAGAATTGTAGTTCATAAATGCCAATGAGAGGTTAGGTTAGTGAGGTAGGTGATTTCACTCTTTTAAAGTTGAACTTCACTCTTTTAAAGACTAAAATTCCACTCTGTAAAGAACAAGACCCACTCTTTCATTGAGTGGGGATATTCCACTCTTTTCATGAGTGAAAACAGTTCACTTTTTCAAAGAGTGAACATTCACTCTTTCAGAGTGGCTCAATTTTCTCTACCCTAAAGAGTGAACGAGTCACTCACAAAGAGTGAGTATTCACTCTTTCGAATTTAGAGAGTAAGTCATTGAACACTCGGGATTACTTCCGTCGTGGGCCGTCTCCAAGGAAGGCAAACTACCGAAACCCCGAACTACCGAGTCGGTAGATTATATCTTGATTTTTGTTGCTGTGCAAATACACAATTGAAATTCGTATTTAAAGAGACATTAAAAATATTCCAGACTTTTGACTTTGTATCACAGACAAGCTGTCTCATCTAAGGTATCTCGAAAGGATTACGGACAAACTAGTAGCCCTACAAAAATAAAACAAAACTATTTCCGAATTTAAACCTATTCCATGTCATACATACATTATTTCAAAGGTCCAATATACCAACATTTTCATGAAAACAGAATTAAATTATCTTTAATAGCTTCAAAATGGTGGCCATTTCTTGCTAATAAATCTATATTTATGAAAATTCTACTATATCGTCAACCATTAAATTATTTTCCATAAAAATTTCTGATTTTAAACCCTTGTAAGCTCATCTCTACAATGATATACTACATAGCCATGAAGTATGTATGTATATTTCGTATGATTTAATCAAATTAATTTTTCGAAAAACTTTATGATTTGCAGATGTTGGTAGCAATGAAAATGTAAATAATTCAAATACAGTCATATAGTAAGTAGCATATTATTTTATATGTTTCATCAAGACTAACAACTTCCTAATTTTCTCTTACCCTCTCTATCTCTTTCAGAACTTTAGTAATCTTTTAGACAAATGTTGCCCTATTAAACGCATGTTATTTTTTCTGAGTCTTAGCAGTCGGTAAGCCTAGCATTGAACACAACAATAAGGGTAAATAACATGAGTTAATTACAATAGGAGGCCAACACATAGTTTTTTTATAGTTACTAAAATTATAGAGGAGATAGAATGTAAATGTAAATTTAAAAGTTGTTGGTCTCAGTAAGATATATCACACGATACACTATTTGCTGTATGATTCACTGTATTATGCCATTCAGCTTTTTGATTATCCGCTATTGGTAATATCCGCTATCTATTTCCGCTAGTGGTAATATCTCCGAAATTATCGTGCAGAGTATATATAATAACAAATTCATTATATTCTGCACGATAATTTAGTACATGGAAACCAACAATATAAAAAAAAAAATACATTCTACATTTAAAAAACATTAAGTTTTACGAAAAAAATATCTTTTACATCATCATGTAGCAAAACCATAAAGCTCGCCATGTCAACTCATGGTAAAGCTGAGCTTACAAGGGTTCAGAGAGATTTCTTAAGTATCTATATATATTTTTACCGTCGCAATTTTAAAATTAATATGGATAAACTGATCCCTGTTTTTACGAGAATGTTGGCTTATTACAGACCTTCAAAATTATGTATAATACGGTTTATGTTAGGATTAGAAAATTCTGAGATGCGAACCTTTGACATAGTATTGTAAAAGGTTTGCAACTATTTTTACGCTGTTCCTTGGGATCGATTTAGATGGAAATGCTACTGTTTCACATTTGTAGGATTACTAGTTGGACTGTAATGCGTTTGAGACATCTAAGGTGATACAACCTGAAGATCAGATTAAACTCCTTGAGTCCAATCACATTTACGAACAATTCCAATTTTAAATATTTTATAAACCCCGATTTAAATTAATTAATACATTCACTTGAGAGATTAATACATTTACACGAGATATAGAATTTACTTATTTCTCATAAGGTTAATATTGGGACATCGTACTGTGTTTACCATTTTCAATACCTCGGTAACTAATGGACAGAGAACAATGATTCAATCTACCTTTTACACGTGTTCCCATTATTCTAATTCAATTGGAACTTTTATTACGATTGTTTTTCTGAAAACCGGTCATTCACTGAAGGTGGTCATGCACGCACTAGTGCACTCACCCTACTGAATTACTGACATGCACAATTTAGAGGCACAATTATCAATCGCACAGTGCTCCTCACTTTTGGGGGTTATGTTTAAGTTCACTCACAAAAGACACATACATACACAAACACTCTCGTAGCTATGCGCTCAGTGGTGCTCTCTGAACCTTGCTCTTATCTGAAGTACCTTTTGTATTCCTGTGATACATCATGTTAAGTCTCGCTAATGAAACCCACCGACATCCGAAGAAAATGCTTTCAGATTTGTCTTTAGTAGTTGTGAACGTGTCTCTCAACACACCGTCGTGATATTGTCTGGTCCATAACCCTAACGGTCGATACACAATTTACATCACAAGGTCTGCATGTTATTGCATTCCTTGTGTCAGACCCTGACTCTATTTAATTGTCAAGCGTTGAGAGGAACATATTCCTACACCTTTATACCTGCCTTGGAATAGAGACGGATACCTAAGTTTTATGTCCTTGGGGTTTGTTAAGGAATTATAATTTTTAAAGAATGTTACAATAATGAGATGGCTGCTTAAGTTGTAATACCATCCCTAAATACACTAATGTATTACAATAATACTGCTCGTGATTTAAATACCCGGGTATTTTAAAGTTGAGGTAAATACCGTGGGTACCGGTAGATGACACAAAATAAATAAATACCCGGGTATTTTGGGTATGAAAAAAACTTGTAAAGATAAATTGATTTTTACACGTGAAAAGTTACTGTCAATTGTATGAACTTCTTAAATAGCCTATTATCCTTTATCAACAATTTTATCTATGATCTTCCATACAAAAATTAGATATTTTTATGTGTAAATAACATGTAATGTCAGACGAATAAACTAACTCGTTGTTCCTAACACTCCAGTTGTGTCAGAGTTGTCCTAACACCCCAGTCGTGTCAGAGTTGTCCCTAACACTCTTGTCGTGTCGAAGTTGTCCCTGATACTATAGCCGTTTCAAAGTTGTCCCTGACACTTTAGTCTTGTCAGAGTTGTCCTTAACACTTTAGTCGTGTCATAGTTTTCCCTGACACTCTAGCCGTGTCAGAGTTGTCCCTAACACTCTTGTAGTGTCAGAGTTGTCCCTAACACTCTTGTGGTGTCAGAGTTGTCGCTAACACTCTTTTTGTGTCAGAGTTGTCGCTGACACTCTTTTTGTGTCAGAGTTGTCCTTAATATCCCAGTCATCCCACATTACCGGATTTTCCTGGCTGGCAGTTTTTAATCTGGCTAAATTTTTCCTCAGTCACAAATTTTATGCTGAATAAAAAATGAACGGATTAAACGGTCAATGCATCAACCAAGGCTTCGAGTTCTATATAAATGCAAATGAACTGTCCATTACGAAAATGTGCTTATATTTTGTCACATCATTTCGAAAAGAAAAGTCAGTGGATAATACAGACATTTTAGGGTATAATTAGAAGAACTTTAACTGATTTCATAAAAATATAATGTCAATATTAATGCTCCTGTAATATCTTTTAGTTTTGGAAAATTTATAGGAGATGATTATTTTTAGATAATGAGAGTTAATTTAAACTTTATTGTAAGAATGGACTTTCGATTTCAATTTTGATTTGATTTTCTAAGCTTTATGTCGAATATCTACGGAAGCAGTCGGTTGATTTACCTACACACCTTGTTACCGAATAGTCAATCCTCATGAATACATACAAATTCTACAAAAGCATCTTTTAAAATTTAAGTTTTATTTATTACTCAACAATAACAAATCTGGTGATTATTTTAAGGCTGTTTGACTATCTACGGAACTCTTACAATTTTGGATTCTATAACGGGTTTTAAAATTATTGACAATATACATGTGCAAACTTAAAAATCATAAATAGCAATTATCAGCCATAAAATGAATAAATATTTTGAATAATTTCCTTTATATTTACTTGCAAAATATGAGTAAAACAAGAACTTTCAAAGATAACATTCTCATAACAAGGTAAAAAAGTAATATGAGTTTAAAATCACGCATATTAAAAGTAGTGGGTCTAAAATACATTATGGTAGGAGGTTCAGCAAATCCTCATTACGATCATATCAATTTTTAATCTCATACAAAATACTGACTGAAGGCCAATCAAACATTTTCAAAGATATAAAATCTAACAAAGACTAGCTGAGCAAGGTTTTTGGTTTGGACTCTTTTATAATGCTGGTTAACCGATCTATTAGGGCACTATTATTTAGACTACAAGCTATAACAATACGTAGGTACGGTACTCACCTCTGAACCACTTGATGGATTGTATGGGGTAGCCGGCCACGGGGCAACTGATAACCAGGGCCTCGCCGGCCACCGCTGACACCTCCCCCATGGGCCGCACTTGTGGTAAACCTAACAATCGGAATAAAAAATCACGTCTATTCCGTTAACGAATTCACAAAAGTACAAAGAATACAAGAACACTAATAATTTGGAATCATGTGGGCCCCTAGGCCTGTGCTCGATGTCAAGATGTCATAATATGAAAATAAACTATGTACAAGTTTATAAGATTAAGTTTTAAGTATAATAGTTCTAAGTATTAGGTTTAATGTATAAGTATATAAATCAGACCGATTTTAGATTGTATACCATAAGAATATAATCTCTGTCTAAAATTGCATACAATAAATTTTAATTATTGATTTTCCCTGTTGATTTCATTTGACGTTATTAAAATAATGATAGCATTTAAATACTTGCTATCGCTAATTATTATTGCGGTCGGTCACTCAGTGGAGCATTGACATAGTTGTCAAAAAATCCAAATTTTCAATAGCATTCTAATTAAAAAGTAATTTTTATTGATGCATGTTAATCCTTAAATGACGAATGAGCTATGTACTGTGTAACGGAAAACTGTAAATATGAAATGTTGAAGTAATGTTAAATAAACAAGACAATACGTCCCTAATCGTCCATTCACTGGTGCACTCACCCCAAATCAAACCAATTTTAGACTACAAACTATTAGTATATAATCGATATAAAAACTCATACTATACTTTATAGGAACTGAAAACAAAAAATCCCAATTATTAGAAATAATACACTTAAGGAATCTTCAACTTAAGTTGTGATTGATTATTCGATGAATCAATTTATTCTTTTAAATACTTTAATAAACCCGCTGGCAAAAGAGAACATTAACCACGGATATATGTAAGCTTTTACTTACCAAGCACAAAAATATATAATCTAAGAGGTATGCAATTGGATGTACCGCCAATGTCAGTCAACGTATAATGATAATGTATCCATTAAATGCAAACATACAAAAATAGAACTAAGTATTTTTGGAGAAGGTAAACTTATTAAACTTTTGATAAAAAGTTATTGGCAGTTTTATGGAAACATTTGCTGTCAGTAAGATCAACTTACATACGCTTATGGCCCTCGCAGTTCAAGCCATCCGTACTCTATATTGAGTTTTGTATATTACTTTGTTAATAACTATTTTGTATTTTATCTAGTTACGCCAAGAGTCTTTTTCCGCTTAACGACGGGGAAGATATATCAGTCTTGAAACGTCGTAGTTATCTGTGTGTAAAGTGGGCCTTTATCTCGTAAGCTAAACGATTGCCGACGGATAATGTAGCGAAAGCGATGATGAGGTTTTATCCGCTAATTATACAGGGTGGAAGGAAGTTAGTGTTAAAAAATCTTATGTGATAAACTACATGATATTTCTGACAATATGGCACAAATATAAGTTTCCATAACCTTGCAATAAGTGAATAATGGATAAAATAAAATTTTTTCAAAATTGTTGTCCTTTCTCAGATTAAATAGCTATAAGTGCATCAAAAATTGTGTTTTTATGGATTTCATTCCAATATTTAGAATCCTCATAAAACTTTCAATAAGAATAATACATAAATATTCAGTTTCAATACCCTTACAATCTCTTGTTTTATAATTAAAGTCTAGATTTGTGTTTTTTGAGAAAATTTAAATTAAGTTTGAAGCGGGTTTTCTATGTAATACTGGACTGGAGTATGTGTCAAATATCATAGAAAACTTGCGCTTTTAATATGCTTTAGAATGATGTATAACAACCTACTATTGCTCTTTTTCATTATTCATAGATTTAACAGTATGTAGAGAAAAACAGGGTAAGGCTGAAGTTTCTTTTCTGAAAAAACGCGTATGTCCCTTGATAAAATGGCTATAAGTGCACTAAAAACGATGTTATTGTGGATTTTATTACCATTTTCAGAATCCTCGTAAAATTATTAAGAAGAATATTAAAGTATAATAAGGACGATTCATCATTTTGAACTTCTGTTTTATGGTTTAAGTTTAAAATTTTGTTTTTTTACGAACACGAACTGGAGCTTACGACTTTAGTTTTATGTCTTATTTGACTTAAGCGTGTGTTAAATATTATCGAAAAATTCTTCATTTCATAAGCTTTCAAATGATATACTACACTTCAGGTTTTATTGAAGATGTAACTGAAATATTATGTCATTTTAAGAAGTAGGTAAGTTTAATGTAGGGCTAAAACACATGCTAATGAAAGAGAAACTCTGCCATGATTTTGCCTCATCACAATTTATTAGTAATACATTATAAATACCCGGATAATATCTTAAGTGTAGTATATCATTTGAAAGCTTATTAAATGGAGAATCTTTTGATAATATTCCACACACTCTTAAGTCAAATATGACATAAGCTCATAAGCTTCAATTTGTTTTCGTAAAAAACAAAATTTTAATCTTAAACCATAAAACAGAAGTTAAAAATGATGACTCGTCCTTATTATACTTTAATATTCTTCTTAATAATTTTACAAGGATTCTGAAAATGGTAATAAAATCCACAATAACATCGTTTTTAGTGCACTTATAGCCATTTTATCAAGGGACATACCGGTTTCTTTTCAGAAAAGAAACTTCAGCCTTACCCTGTTTTTCTCCACATACTGTTAAATCTATGAATACTGAATAAGAGCACTAGTAGGTTCTTATACATCATTTTAAAGCTTATTAAAAGGGCAAGTTTTCTATGATATTTGACACATTCTCCAGTCCAGTAACCCGCTTCAAACGTAATTTAAATTTTCTCAAAAAACACAAATCTAGACTTTAATTATAAAACAAGAGTTTGTAAGGGAATTGAAACTGAATGTTTATGTATTATTCTTATTGAAAATTTTATGAGGATTCTAAATATTGGAATGAAATCCATAAAAACACAATTTTTGAAGCACTTATAGCATTTAATCTGAGTAAGGACAACAATTTTGAAAAAATCTTATTTTATCCATTATTTACTTATTGCAAGGTTATGGAAACTTATATTTGTGCCATTTTGTCAGAAATACCATGTAGTTTATCACATAAAATTTTTTAACACTAACTTCCTTCCACCCTGTATACACAATTTTTTTTACAACGGTTGTTTTACTGATATAGTGGAGTTCATTCCAAATTCGTCTTCACTTACGTCCATTGAATCTAATGCGACAGTTTTGGGATTAAAACAATTCAAATACAGTAATAATAATAATAATAATATTTTTGTTTTGGAAAGGCAGGTGTAATCCATTTACGGACGGAGTGTGGGACTCGCCGAAGCCCTACCCACTAAACCATCTCCTCGTTCCGGGCGAATCTCCCCCCGGGACTGTTTCGCACATTACTTAAGGGGGAGGCCCCGTGCTGGTGAACTGCATGCTGTAGACCGCGGTCTGTCAAAAGAGGAAACTACTTCCCTCTTCTTCTAGCCGGCTTGGACTTGCGTAGCTGTTCTGCCTGTTTGGCATTTTCCAGTGCAAGCCTAAAAACGCGGCATGCCCCGGAACCAGCCATGTGGTCGCACTGTGCTTTCGGCTGCAGCTCACTGCAGAGGAAGCAGTGAACTGCGTTGCCGCAGTCCTTGTGGTGATGGCCCGACTCTCCGCACTTGAAGCAAAGAGCGGACCGATCCGTCCCCGTGCATTCGCTGCGACGGTGCCCGTAGCCCAGGCACTTGATGCACCTGACGACTACGGTTCGCAGGCGCACCGCGCAGCTCAGAAAACCTACCCGAAGATGGTTGTTTGTTTCAACACTTTGGTGGCCTCGTCCTCGGACAGGTCGAGGACCGCCAACTTTTGTTGCCGCTTGTTTGCCGGTCCCAGTGACACCCTGCGTTTGTCACTGGGTCCACCAAGGGCCTTGTCGAGCGCATCGACCACCTCCTGTCTCTCCGTGAAGGCGTCAAGGTTCCTCACCTCGACGGACACACGCTTCTCTGGGGCAATGACGTTGCCTGCGTTGCCGACAGCAGCTTCGAAGGCTGCAGCGAACTTCTGTCTGTCTGAGCCCTTCCCCAGCCGGAGGATAACATCCCCCTTCGGAGTCGGCCTCGCGCAGACAATCTTGGCGGCGCAGGTGTCCGGGTTAAGGTCCTTTCGGATCTTCCCGAGAACACCCGCATATGATTGGCCGCCAGCCACTCTGACGAGCACAGATGATGGACCAGCGCTCGCCCACGGCTTGGCTTTCAGCCTCACGGCCACCGCACCCTGATCGGGCTAGGTAACCGTAATAGCCAGCAGTTCCTCCGCCTCCGCTTTTTTAGGTTTCTTCTTTGCCTTCTTTTTCTTTTTCGTTGGCACAACCCTAGGCTCGTGCTCATCAGAGCTCTCACTAGGGCTGCGCACCCGCTTGGCTGGGGCCGAGGCACAGGCCGCGAGGACGGCATCCTTGAGGAGCCGCCCTTGAATCCGCGACCTAGTCCTCTTCCGCGTGTCTCTTGCCACCTCAATGTCGTTGACGTTGTGGTGGTATCTGTCTTGGATTCAAAATTCCCGTACTTTTGTTGAATAAATGGCTTTAACTGCATTAAAATCTATTTTTTTATGGACTTTATTGTATATTTTTCAGAATCCTCATTAAATTTTCCAAAGGAACAATATAAACATATTGGGGTTCAACATACTTAAGGTCTTTAACAGTGGGTTCAAAGTTTAAATTTCTGTTTGTTGATAAAAATCAAACAGCATTCATGGTGTTACTTCTATGTTATAATGGACTGTAGGAGGTGTCAAATATAAAATACCCCGCCGCAGCAAACCTGCGTACTCAGCGAATTTCCAATTACAAAATATCCAGTAATTAATCCATTATTACGAAAAAAAAGAATAATAAACAAGTGATATATTTATATATTAAAATAATATATTGTAGCTTGTTTTACAAAAAAACTTTGTAAAAAAATATTGGTAAATGACTTAGATGAAAGAAGACAAATATTTCATATAATGAAGTAGGCAAGAATGTTTATTTTTTAATTATTCTATTAAATACATTGATAAACCGCGAAATAACTCAAAGCGATTCCTTGAAAACCTCAGTAGAGAGTAAATATGAAATTGGGTAAGCTAACATTCTGCTGCCCTGATACTAAAAACACCAGGGAAAAAATGCGAAGAGGCAATATCTCGGAGACAAATGGACTTAGAGAAATGATTTAAAATACCAAATTGTTTGTTTTTTGAGCTAAATCCAATGGTGCAAATAATAATTGGATGAATATAATTTTTCAATTTTAAAAACTCAAAAAACCCATTTTTGGGGGTAACATGGGGTCTTTACCCCACTTTAGACATATCGATCTGGCTGGTTTACGAACTCGTCCAAGAGAATCTAGTTTTACATGTCTGTACCAAATTTTGTTACGATCGGAGGATATTTACGAGAGTTATCGTGCTAACAAAACTCAAAAAATGAAAATTCTACTTCCCTTATCAGCCCGTGTTAAGTTTTGAAACAAATCGTGATTTTTGCAGGTAAAAATGCTTTTCACAATAAACTCACTTCATATCCAGAAAGTACACATAAGAAGCTGTCAATCAATATAAATATTAATATGATTGCTGAGGTTACCGTGGACGGATATTTTTTGTCCATTCTGTTCTGTTAAAACGACGGTAATAGCTTATTTCTAAGGAAATTCGCTAATAACTTATAGACCAATGGACCTAGAGCAATGATCGAAGCTACCAAATTGTTTGTTTTTTTTTGGGCTAAATCCAAAGGTGAAAGCTATAATTTGATAACTTTGATTTTTCAATTTGGTTCAATTTAAAAATCTAAAAAAAACCGATTTTTTGGTTGGCAAAAAGGGGCCTTCCAGAGGTATTTTCGCTTATTCTCGGAGACCAATGGACTTAGAGAAATGATTTAAAATACCAAATTGTTTGTTTTTGAGCTAAATCCAATGGTGCAAATAATAATTGGATGAATATAATTTTTCAATTTTAAAAACTCAAAAAACCCATTTTTGGGGGTAACATGGGGCCTTTACCCCACTTTAGACATATCGATCTGGCTGGTTTACGAACTCGTCCAAGAGAATCTAGTTTTACATGTCTGTACCAAATTTTGTTACGATCGGAGGATATTTACGAGAGTTATCGTGCTAACAAAACTCAAAAAATGAAAATTCTACTTCCCTTATAAGCCCATGTTAAGTTTTGAAACAAATCGTGATTTTTGCAGGTAAAAATGCTTTTCACAATAAACTCACTTCATATCCAGAAAGTACACATAAGAAGCTGTCAATCAATATAAATATTAATATGATTGCTGAGGTTACCCTGGACGGATATTTTTTGTCCATTCTGTTCTGTTAAAACGACGGTAATAGCTTATTTCTAAGGAAATTCGCTAATAACTTATAGACCAATGGACCTAGAGCAATGATCGAAGCTACCAAATTGTTTGTTTTTTTTGGGCTAAATCCAAAGGTGAAAGCTATAATTTGATAACTTTGATTTTTCAATTTGGTTCAATTTAAAAATCTAAAAAAACCGATTTTTTGGTTGGTAAAAAGGGGCCTTCCAGAGGTATTTTCGCTTATTTCTCAGAGACCAATGGACTTAGAGAAATTATTTAAAATACCAAATTGTTTGTTTTTTGAGCTAAATCCAATGGTGCAAATAATAATTGGATGAATATAATTTTTCAATTTTAAAAACTCAAAAAACCCATTTTTGGGGGTAACATGGGGTCTTTACCCCACTTTAGACATATCGATCTGGCTGGTTTACGAACTCGTCCAAGAGAATCTAGTTTTACATGTCTGTACCAAATTTTGTTACGATCGGAGGATATTTACGAGAGTTATCGTGCTAACAAAACTCAAAAAATGAAAATTCTACTTCCCTTATCAGCCCATGTTAAGTTTTGAAACAAATCGTGATTTTTGCAGGTAAAAATGCTTTTCACAATAAACTCACTTCATATCCAGAAAGTACACATAAGAAGCTGTCAATCAATATAAATATTAATATGATTGCTGAGGTTACCCTGGACGGATATTTTTTGTCCATTCTGTTCTGTTAAAACGACGGTAATAGCTTATTTCTAAGGAAATTCGCTAATAACTTATAGACCAATGGACCTAGAGCAATGATCGAAGCTACCAAATTGTTTGTTTTTTTTGGGCTAAATCCAAAGGTGAAAGCTATAATTTGATAACTTTGATTTTTCAATTTGGTTCAATTTAAAAATCTAAAAAAACCGATTTTTTGGTTGGCAAAAAGGGGCCTTCCAGAGGTATTTTCGCTTATTCTCGGAGACCAATGGACTTAGAGAAATGATTTAAAATACCAAATTGTTTGTTTTTTGAGCTAAATCCAATGGTGCAAATAATAATTGGATGAATATAATTTTTCAATTTTAAAAACTCAAAAAACCCATTTTTGGGGGTAACATGGGGCCTTTACCCCACTTTAGACATATCGATCTGGCTGGTTTACGAACTCGTCCAAGAGAATCTAGTTTTACATGTCTGTACCAAATTTGGTTACGATCGGAGGATATTTACGAGAGTTATCGTGCTAACAAAACTCAAAAAATGAAAATTCTACTTCCCTTATAAGCCCATGTTAAGTTTTGAAACAAATCGTGATTTTTGCAGGTAAAAATGCTTTTCACAATAAACTCACTTCATATCCAGAAAGTACACATAAGAAGCTGTCAATCAATATAAATATTAATATGATTGCTGAGGTTACCCTGGACGGATATTTTTTGTCCATTCTGTTCTGTTAAAACGACGGTAATAGCTTATTTCTAAGGAAATTCGCTAATAACTTATAGACCAATGGACCTAGAGCAATGATCGAAGCTACCAAATTGTTTGTTTTTTTTTGGGCTAAATCCAAAGGTGAAAGCTATAATTTGATAACTTTGATTTTTCAATTTGGTTCAATTTAAAAATCTAAAAAAACCGATTTTTTGGTTGGCAAAAAGGGGCCTTCCAGAGGTATTTTCGCTTATTCTCGGAGACCAATGGACTTAGAGAAATGATTTAAAATACCAAATTGTTTGTTTTTTGAGCTAAATCCAATGGTGCAAATAATAATTGGATGAATATAATTTTTCAATTTTAAAAACTCAAAAAACCCATTTTTGGGGGTAACATGGGGTCTTTACCCCACTTTAGACATATCGATCTGGCTGGTTTACGAACTCGTCCAAGAGAATCTAGTTTTACATGTCTGTACCAAATTTTGTTACGATCGGAGGATATTTACGAGAGTTATCGTGCTAACAAAACTCAAAAAATGAAAATTCTACTTCCCTTATCAGCCCATGTTAAGTTTTGAAACAAATCGTGATTTTTGCAGGTAAAAATGCTTTTCACAATAAACTCACTTCATATCCAGAAAGTACACATAAGAAGCTGTCAATCAATATAAATATTAATATGATTGCTGAGGTTACCCTGGACGGATATTTTTTGTCCATTCTGTTCTGTTAAAACGACGGTAATAGCTTATTTCTAAGGAAATTCGCTAATAACTTATAGACCAATGGACCTAGAGCAATGATCGAAGCTACCAAATTGTTTGTTTTTTTTTGGGCTAAATCCAAAGGTGAAAGCTATAATTTGATAACTTTGATTTTTCAATTTGGTTCAATTTAAAAATCTAAAAAAACCGATTTTTTGGTTGGCAAAAAGGGGCCTTCCAGAGGTATTTTCGCTTATTCTCGGAGACCAATGGACTTAGAGAAATGATTTAAAATACCAAATTGTTTGTTTTTTGAGCTAAATCCAATGGTGCAAATAATAATTGGATGAATATAATTTTTCAATTTTAAAAACTCAAAAAACCCATTTTTGGGGGTAACATGGGGCCTTTACCCCACTTTAGACATATCGATCTGGCTGGTTTACGAACTCGTCCAAGAGAATCTAGTTTTACATGTCTGTACCAAATTTTGTTACGATCGGAGGATATTTACGAGAGTTATCGTGCTAACAAAACTCAAAAAATGAAAATTCTACTTCCCTTATAAGCCCATGTTAAGTTTTGAAACAAATCGTGATTTTTGCAGGTAAAAATGCTTTTCACAATAAACTCACTTCATATCCAGAAAGTACACATAAGAAGCTGTCAATCAATATAATATTAATATGATTGCTGAGGTTACCCTGGACGGATATTTTTTGTCCATTCTGTTCTGTTAAAACGACGGTAATAGCTTATTTCTAAGGAAATTCGCTAATAACTTATAGACCAATGGACCTAGAGTAATGATCGAAGCTATCAAATTGTTTGTTTTTTTTGGGCTAAATCCAAAGGTGAAAGCTATAATTTGATAACTTTGATTTTTCAATTTGGTTCAATTTAAAAATCTAAAAAAACCGATTTTTTGGTTGGTAAAAAGGGGCCTTCCAGAGGTATTTTCGCTTATTTCTCAGAGACCAATGGACTTAAGAGAAATTATTTAAAATACCAAATTGTTTGTTTTTTGAGCTAAATCCAATGGTGCAAATAATAATTGGATGATTTTAAAAACTCAAAAAACCCATTTTTGGGGGTAACATGGGGCCTTTACCTCACTTTAGACATATCGATCTGGCTGGTTTACGAACTCGTCCAAGAGAATCTAGTTTTACATGTCTGTACCAAATTTTGTTACGATCGGAGGATATTTACGAGAGTTATCGTGCTAACAAAACTCAAAAAATGAAAATTCTACTTCCCTTATAAGCCCATATTAAGTTTTGAAACAAATCGTGATTTTTGCAGGTAAAAATGCTTTTCACAATAAACTCACTTCATATCCAGAAAATACACATAAGAAGCTGTCAATCAATATAAATATTAATATGATTGCTGAGGTTACCCTGGACGGATATTTTTTGTCCATTCTGTTCTGTTAAAACGACGGTAATAGCTTATTTCTAAGGAAATTCGCTAATAACTTATAGACCAATGGACCTAGAGCAATGATCGAAGCTACCAAATTGTTTGTTTTTTTTGGGCTAAATCCAAAGGTGAAAGCTATAATTTGATAACTTTGATTTTTCAATTTGGTTCAATTTAAAAATCTAAAAAAACCGATTTTTTGGTTGGCAAAAAGGGGCCTTCCAGAGGTATTTTCGCTTATTTCTCGGAGACCAATGGACTTAGAGAAATGATTTAAAATACCAAATTGTTTGTTTTTTGAGCTAAATCCAATGGTGCAAATAATAATTGGATGAATATAATTTTTCAATTTTAAAAACTCAAAAAACCCATTTTTGGGGGTAACATGGGGTCTTTACCCCACTTTAGACATATCGATCTGGCTGGTGTTACGAACTCGTCCAAGAGAATCTAGTTTTACATGTCTGTACCAAATTTTGTTACGATCGGAGGATATTTACGAGAGTTATCGTGCTAACAAAACTCAAAAAATGAAAATTCTACTTCCCTTATCAGCCCATGTTAAGTTTTGAAACAAATCGTGATTTTTGCAGGTAAAAATGCTTTTCACAATAAACTCACTTCATATCCAGAAAGTACACATAAGAAGCTGTCAATCAATATAAATATTAATATGATTGCTGAGGTTACCCTGGACGGATATTTTTTGTCCATTCTGTTCTGTTAAAACGACGGTAATAGCTTATTTCTAAGGAAATTCGCTAATAACTTATAGACCAATGGACCTAGAGCAATGATCGAAGCTACCAAATTGTTTGTTTTTTTTTGGGCTAAATCCAAAGGTGAAAGCTATAATTTGATAACTTTGATTTTTCAATTTGGTTCAATTTAAAAATCTAAAAAAACCGATTTTTTGGTTGGCAAAAAGGGGCCTTCCAGAGGTATTTTCGCTTATTCTCGGAGACCAATGGACTTAGAGAAATGATTTAAAATACCAAATTGTTTGTTTTTTGAGCTAAATCCAATGGTGCAAATAATAATTGGATGAATATAATTTTTCAATTTTAAAAACTCAAAAAACCCATTTTTGGGGGTAACATGGGGCCTTTACCCCACTTTAGACATATCGATCTGGCTGGTTTACGAACTCGTCCAAGAGAATCTAGTTTTACATGTCTGTACCAAATTTTGTTACGATCGGAGGATATTTACGAGAGTTATCGTGCTAACAAAACTCAAAAAATGAAAATTCTACTTCCCTTATAAGCCCATGTTAAGTTTTGAAACAAATCGTGATTTTTGCAGGTAAAAATGCTTTTCACAATAAACTCACTTCATATCCAGAAAGTACACATAAGAAGCTGTCAATCAATATAAATATTAATATGATTGCTGAGGTTACCCTGGACGGATATTTTTTGTCCATTCTGTTCTGTTAAAACGACGGTAATAGCTTATTTCTAAGGAAATTCGCTAATAACTTATAGACCAATGGACCTAGAGCAATGATCGAAGCTACCAAATTGTTGTTTTTTTTGGGCTAAATCCAAAGGTAAAAGCTATAATTTGATAACTTTGATTTTTCAATTTGGTTCAATTTAAAAATCTAAAAAAACCGATTTTTTGGTTGGCAAAAAGGGGCCTTCCAGAGGTATTTTCGCTTATTTCTCGGAGACCAATGGACTTAGAGAAATGATTTAAAATACCAAATTGTTTGTTTTTTGAGCTAAATCCAATGGTGCAAATAATAATTGGATGAATATAATTTTTCAATTTTAAAAACTCAAAAAACCCATTTTTGGGGGTAACATGGGGCCTTTACCTCACTTTAGACATATCGATCTGGCTGGTTTACGAACTCGTCCAAGAGAATCTAGTTTTACATGTCTGTACCAAATTTTGTTACGATCGGAGGATATTTACGAGAGTTATCGTGCTAACAAAACTCAAAAAATGAAAATTCTACTTCCCTTATAAGCCCATATTAAGTTTTGAAACAAATCGTGATTTTTGCAGGTAAAAATGCTTTTCACAATAAACTCACTTCATATCCAGAAAATACACATAAGAAGCTGTCAATCAATATAAATATTAATATGATTGCTGAGGTTACCCTGGACGGATATTTTTTGTCCATTCTGTTCTGTTAAAACGACGGTAATAGCTTATTTCTAAGGAAATTCGCTAATAACTTATAGACCAATGGACCTAGAGCAATGATCGAAGCTACCAAATTGTTTGTTTTTTTTGGGCTAAATCCAAAGGTGAAAGCTATAATTTGATAACTTTGATTTTTCAATTTGGTTCAATTTAAAAATCTAAAAAAACCGATTTTTTGGTTGGCAAAAAGGGGCCTTCCAGAGGTATTTTCGCTTATTTCTCGGAGACCAATGGACTTAGAGAAATGATTTAAAATACCAAATTGTTTGTTTTTTGAGCTAAATCCAATGGTGCAAATAATAATTGGATGAATATAATTTTTCAATTTTAAAAACTCAAAAAACCCATTTTTGGGGGTAACATGGGGCCTTTACCCCACTTTAGACATATCGATCTGGCTGGTTTACGAACTCGTCCAAGAGAATCTAGTTTTACATGTCTGTACCAAATTTTGTTACGATCGGAGGATATTTACGAGAGTTATCGTGCTAACAAAACTCAAAAAATTAAAATTCTACTTCCCTTATAAGCCCATGTTAAGTTTTGAAACAAATCGTGATTTTTGCAGGTAAAAATGCTTTTCACAATAAACTCACTTCATATCCAGAAAGTACACATAAGAAGCTGTCAATCAATATAAATATTAATATGATTGCTGAGGTTACCCTGGACGGATATTTTTTGTCCATTCTGTTCTGTTAAAACGACGGTAATAACTTATTTCTGAGGAAATTCGCTAATAACTTATAGACCAATGAACCTAGAGCAATGATCGAAGCTACCAAATTGTTTGTTTTTTTTGGGCTAAATCCAAAGGTGAAAGCTATAATTTGATAACTTTGATTTTTCAATTTGGTTCAATTTAAAAATCTAAAAAAATCGATTTTTTGGTTGGCAAAAAGGGGCCTTCCAGAGGTATTTTCGCTTATTTCTCGGAGACCAATGGACTTAGAGAAATTATTTAAAATACCAAATTGTTTGTTTTTTGAGCTAAATCCAATGGTGCAAATAATAATTGGATGAATATAATTTTTCAATTTTAAAAACTCAAAAAACCCATTTTTGGGGGTAACATGGGGCCTTTACCTCACTTTAGACATATCGATCTGGCTGGTTTACGAACTCGTCCAAGAGAATCTAGTTTTACATGTCTGTACCAAATTTTGTTACGATCGGAGGATATTTACGAGAGTTATCGTGCTAACAAAACTCAAAAAATGAAAATTCTACTTCCCTTATAAGCCCATATTAAGTTTTGAAACAAATCGTGATTTTTGCAGGTAAAAATGCTTTTCACAATAAACTCACTTCATATCCAGAAAGTACACATAAGAAGCTGTCAATCAATATAAATATTAATATGATTGCTGAGGTTACCCTGGACGGATATTTTTTGTCCATTCTGTTCTGTTAAAACGACGGTAATAGCTTATTTCTAAGGAAATTCGCTAATAACTTATAGACCAATGGACCTAGAGCAATGATCGAAGCTACCAAATTGTTTGTTTTTTTTGGGCTAAATCCAAAGGTGAAAGCTATAATTTGATAACTTTGATTTTTCAATTTGGTTCAATTTAAAAATCTAAAAAAAACCGATTTTTTGGTTGGCAAAAAGGGGCCTTCCAGAGGTATTTTCGCTTATTTCTCGGAGACCAATGGACTTAGAGAAATGATTTAAAATACCAAATTGTTTGTTTTTTGAGCTAAATCCAATGGTGCAAATAATAATTGGATGAATATAATTTTCAATTTTAAAATTTCAAAAAACCCATTTTTGGGGGTAACATGGGGCCTTTACCTCACTTTAGACATATCGATCTGGCTGGTTTACGAACTCGTCCAAGAGAATCTAGTTTTACATGTCTGTACCAAATTTTGTTACGATCGGAGGATATTTACGAGAGTTATCGTGCTAACAAAACTCAAAAAATGAAAATTCTACTTCCCTTATAAGCCCATGTTAAGTTTTGAAACAAATCGTGATTTTTGCAGGTAAAAATGCTTTTCACAATAAACTCACTTCATATCCAGAAAGTACACATAAGAAGCTGTCAATCAATATAAATATTAATATGATTGCTGAGGTTACCCTGGACGGATATTTTTTGTCCATTCTGTTCTGTTAAAACGACGGTAATAGCTTATTTCTAAGGAAATTCGCTAATAACTTATAGACCAATGGACCTAGAGCAATGATCGAAGCTACCAAATTGTTTGTTTTTTTTGGGCTAAATCCAAAGGTGAAAGCTATAATTTGATAACTTTGATTTTTCAATTTGGTTCAATTTAAAAATCTAAAAAAACCGATTTTTTGGTTGGTAAAAAGGGGCCTTCCAGAGGTATTTTCGCTTATTTCTCGGAGACAAATGGACTTAGAGAAATTATTTAAAATACCAAATTGTTTGTTTTTTGAGCTAAATCCAATGGTGCAAATAATAATTGGATGAATATAATTTTTCAATTTTAAAAACTCAAAAAACCCATTTTTGGGGGTAACATGGGGCCTTTACCTCACTTTAGACTTATCGATCTGGCTGGTTTACGAACTCGTCCAAGAGAATCTAGTTTTACATGTCTGTACCAAATTTTGTTACGATCGGAGGATATTTACGAGAGTTATCGTGCTAACAAAACTCAAAAAATGAAAATTCTACTTCCCTTATAAGCCCATATTAAGTTTTGAAACAAATCGTGATTTTTGCAGGTAAAAATGCTTTTCACAATAAACTCACTTCATATCCAGAAAGTACACATAAGAAGCTGTCAATCAATATAAATATTAATATGATTGCTGAGGTTACCCTGGACGGATATTTTTTGTCCATTCTGTTCTGTTAAAACGACGGTAATAGCTTATTTCTAAGGAAATTCGCTAATAACTTATAGACCAATGGACCTAGAGCAATGATCGAAGCTACCAAATTGTTTGTTTTTTTTTTGGCTAAATCCAAAGGTGAAAGCTATAATTTGATAACTTTGATTTTTCAATTTGGTTCAATTTAAAAATCTAAAAAAAACGATTTTTTGGTTGGTAAAAAGGGGCCTTCCAGAGGTATTTTCGCTTATTTCTCGGAGACCAATGGACTTAGAGAAATGATTTAAAATACCAAATTGTTTGTTTTTTGAGCTAAATCCAATGGTGCAAATAATAATTGGATGAATATAATTTTTCAATTTTAAAAACTCAAAAAACCCATTTTTGGGGGTAACATGGGGCCTTTACCCCACTTTAGACATATCGATCTGGCTGGTTTACGAACTCGTCCAAGAGAATCTAGTTTTACATGTCTGTACCAGATTTTGTTACGATCGGAGGATATTTACGAGAGTTATCGTGCTAACAAAACTCAAAAAATGAAAATTCTACTTCCCTTATAAGCCCATGTTAAGTTTTGAAACAAATCGTGATTTTTGCAGGTAAAAATGCTTTTCACAATAAACTCACTTCATATCCAGAAAGTACACATAAGAAGCTGTCAATCAATATAAATATTAATATGATTGCTGAGGTTACCCTGGACGGATATTTTTTGTCCATTCTGTTCTGTTAAAACGGCGGTAATAGCTTATTTCTAAGGAAATTCGCTAATAACTTATAGACCAATGGACCTAGAGCAATGATCGAAGCTACCAAATTGTTTGTTTTTTTTGGGCTAAATCCAAAGGTGAAAGCTATAATTTGATAACTTTGATTTTTCAATTTGGTTCAATTTAAAAATCTAAAAAAACCGATTTTTTGGTTGGCAAAAAGGGGCCTTCCAGAGGTATTTTCGCTTATTTCTCGGAGACCAATGGACTTAGAGAAATGATTTAAAATACCAAATTGTTTGTTTTTTGAGCTAAATCCAATGGTGCAAATAATAATTGGATGAATATAATTTTTCAATTTTAAAAACTCAAAAAACCCATTTTTGGGGGTAACATGGGGCCTTTACCCCACTTTAGACATATCGATCTGGCTGGTTTACGAACTCGTCCAAGAGAATCTAGTTTTACATGTCTGTACCAAATTTTGTTACGATCGGAGGATATTTACGAGAGTTATCGTGCTAACAAAACTCAAAAAATGAAAATTCTACTTCCCTTATAAGCCCATGTTAAGTTTTGAAACAAATCGTGATTTTTGCAGGTAAAAATGCTTTTCACAATAAACTCACTTCATATCCAGAAAGTACACATAAGAAGCTGTCAATCAATATAAATATTAATATGATTGCTGAGGTTACCCTGGACGGATATTTTTTGTCCATTCTGTTCTGTTAAAACGACGGTAATAGCTTATTTCTAAGGAAATTCGCTAATAACTTATAGACCAATGGACCTAGAGCAATGATCGAAGCTACCAAATTGTTTGTTTTTTTTGGGCTAAATCCAAAGGTGAAAGCTATAATTTGATAACTTTGATTTTTCAATTTGGTTCAATTTAAAAATCTAAAAAAACCGATTTTTTGGTTGGCAAAAAGGGGCCTTCCAGAGGTATTTTCGCTTATTTCTCGGAGACCAATGGACTTAGAGAAATGATTTAAAATACCAAATTGTTTGTTTTTTGAGCTAAATCCAATGGTGCAAATAATAATTGGATGAATATAATTTTTCAATTTTAAAAACTCAAAAAACCCATTTTTGGGGGTAACATGGGGCCTTTACCCAACTTTAGACATATCGATCTGGCTGGTTTACGAACTCGTCCAAGAGAATCTAGTTTTACATGTCTGTACCAAATTTTGTTACGATCGGAGGATATTTACGAGAGTTATCGTGCTAACAAAACTCAAAAAATGAAAATTCTACTTCCCTTATAAGCCCATGTTAAGTTTTGAAACAAATCGTGATTTTTGCAGGTAAAAATGCTTTTCACAATAAACTCACTTCATATCCAGAAAGTACACATAAGAAGCTGTCAATCAATATAAATATTAATATGATTGCTGAGGTTACCCTGGACGGATATTTTTTGTCCATTCTGTTCTGTTAAAACGACGGTAATAGCTTATTTCTAAGGAAATTCGCTAATAACTTATAGACCAATGGACCTAGAGCAATGATCGAAGCTACCAAATTGTTTGTTTTTTTTGGGCTAAATCCAAAGGTGAAAGCTATAATTTGATAACTTTGATTTTTCAATTTGGTTCAATTTAAAAATCTAAAAAAACCGATTTTTTGGTTGGCAAAAAGGGGCCTTCCAAAGGTATTTTCGCTTATTTCTCGGAGACCAATGGACTTAGAGAAATGATTTAAAATACCAAATTGTTTGTTTTTTGAGCTAAATCCAATGGTGCAAATAATAATTGGATAAATATAATTTTTCAATTTTAAAAACTCAAAAAACCCATTTTTGGGGGTAACATGGGGCCTTTACCTCACTTTAGACATATCGATCTGGCTGGTTTACGAACTCGTCCAAGAGAATCTAGTTTTACATGTCTGTACCAAATTTTGTTACGATCGGAGGATATTTACGAGAGTTATCGTGCTAACAAAACTCAAAAAATGAAAATTCTACTTCCCTTATAAGCCCATATTAAGTTTTGAAACAAATCGTGATTTTTGCAGGTAAAAATGCTTTTCACAATAAACTCACTTCATATCCAGAAAGTACACATAAGAAGCTGTCAATCAATATAAATATTAATATGATTGCTGAGGTTACCCTGGACGGATATTTTTTGTCCATTCTGTTCTGTTAAAACGACGGTAATAGCTTATTTCTAAGGAAATTCGCTAATAACTTATAGACCAATGGACCTAGAGCAATGATCGAAGCTACCAAATTGTTTGTTTTTTTTGGGCTAAATCCAAAGGTGAAAGCTATAATTTGATAAATTTGATTTTTCAATTTAAAAATCTCAAAAAACCGATTTTTTGGTTGGCAAAAAGGGGCCTTCCAGAGGTATTTTCGCTTATTTCTCGGAGACCAATGGACTTAGAGAAATGATTTAAGATACCAAATTGGTTGTTTTTTTGAGCTAAATCCAATGGTGCAAACAATAATTGGATAAATATAATTTTTCAATTTTAAAAAACAAAAAACCCATTTTTGGGGGTAACATGGGGCCTTTACCCCACTTTAGACTTATCGATCTGACTGATTTACGAACTCGTCCAAGAAAATCTAGTTTTACATGTCTGTACCAAATTTTGTTACGATCGGAGGATATTAACGAGAGTTATCGTGCTAACAAAACTCAAAAAATGAAAATTCTACTTCCCTTATAAGCCCATGTTAAGTTTTGAAACAAATCGTGATTTTTGCAGGTAAAAATGCGTTTTCACAATAAACTCACTTCATATCCAGAAAGTACACATAAGAAGCTGTCAATCAATATAAATATTAATATGATTGCTGAGGTTACCCTGGACGGATATATTTTGTCAATTCTGTTCTGTTAAAACGACGGTAATAGCTTATTTCTAAGGAAATTCGCTAATAACTTAGAGACCAATGGACCTAGAGCAATGATCGAAGCTACCAAATTGTTTTTTTTTTTTGGGGGGCTGAATCCAAAGGTGAAAGCTATAATTTGATAACTTTGATTTTTCAATTTGGTTCAATTTAAAAACCAAAAAAAAACAATTTTTTGGTTGGCAAAAAGGGGCCTTCCATAGGTATTTTCGCTTATTTCTCGGAGACCAATGGACGTAGAGAAATGATTTAAAATACCAAATTGTTTGTTTTTTGAGCTAAATCCAATGGTGCAAATAATAATTGGATGAATATAATTTTTCAATTTTAAAAACTCAAAAAACCCATTTTTGGGGGTAACATGGGGCCTTTACCTCACTTTAGACATATCGATCTGGCTGGTTTACGAACTCGTCCAAGAGAATCTAGTTTTACATGTCTGTACCAAATTTTGTTACGATCGGAGGATATTTACGAGAGTTATCGTGCTAACAAAACTCAAAAAATGAAAATTCTACTTCCCATATAAGCCCATGTTAAAGTTTGAAAAAATCGTGATTTTTGCAGGTAAAAATGCGTTTTCACAATAAACTCACTTCATATCCAGAAAGTACACATAAGAAGCTGTCAATCAATATAAATATTAATATGATTGCTGAGGTTACCCTGGACGGATATTTTTTGTCCATTCTGTTCTGTTAAAACGACGGTAATAGCTTATTTCTAAGGAAATTCGCTAATAACTTATAGACCAATGGACCTAGAGCAATGATCGAAGCTACCAAATTGTTTGTTCTTTTAGGCTAAATCCAAAGGTGAAAGCTATAATTTGATAAATTTGATTTTTCAATTTAAAAATCTCAAAAAACCTATTTTTGGTTGGCAAAAGGGGCCTTCCAGAGGTATTTTCGCTTATTTCTCGGAGACCAATGGATTTAGAGAAATGATTTAAAATACCAAATTGTTTGTTTTTTGAGCTAAATCCAATGGTGCAAATAATAATTGGATGAATATAATTTTTCAATTTTAAAAACTCAAAAAACCCATTTTTGGGGTAACATGGGGCCTTTACCCCACTTTAGACATATCGATCTGACTGGTTTACGAACTCGTCCAAGAAAATCTAGTTTTATATGTCTGTACCAAATTTTGTTACGATCGGAGGATATTTACGAGAGTTATCGTGCTAACAAAACTCAAAAAATGAAAATTCTACTTCCCATATAAGCCCATGTTAAAGTTTGAAACAAATCGTTATTTTTGCAGGTAAAAATGCGTTTTCACAATAAACTCACTTCATATCCAGAAAGTACACATAAGAAGCTGTCAATCAATATAAATATTAATATGATTGCTGAGGTTACCCTGGACGGATATATTTTGTCAATTCTGTTCTGTTAAAACGACGGTAATAGCTTATTTCTAAGGAAATTCGCTAATAACTTAGAGACCAATGGACCTAGAGCAATGATCGAAGCTACCAAATTGTTTTTTTCAGGCTAAATCCAAAGGTGAAAGCTATAATTTGATAACTTTGATTTTTCAATTTGGTTCAATTTAAAAATCTAAAAAAACCGATTTTTTGGTTGGCAAAAAGGGGCCTTCCAGAGGTATTTTCGCTTATTTCTCGGAGACCAATGGACTTAGAGAAATGATTTAAAATACCAAATTGTTTGTTTTTTGAGCTAAATCCAGTGGTGCAAATAATAATTGGATAAATATAATTTTTCAATTTTAAAAACTCAAAAAACCCATTTTTGGGGGTAACATGGGGCCTTTACCCCACTTTAGACATATCGATCTGGCTGGTTTAAGAACTCGTCCAAGAGAATCTAGTTTTACATGTCTGTACCAAATTTTGTTACGATCGGAGGATATTTACGAGAGTTATCGTGCTAACAAAACTCAAAAAATGAAAATTCTACTTCCCTTATAAGCCCATATTAAGTTTTGAAACAAATTGTGATTTTTGCAGGTAAAAATGCTTTTCACAATAAACTCACTTCATATCCAGAAAGTACACATAAGAAGCTGTCAATCAATATAAATATTAATATGATTGCTGAGGTTACCCTGGAAGGATATTTTTTGTCCATTCTGTTCTGTTAAAACGACGGTAATAGCTTATTTCTAAGGAAATTCGCTAATAACTTATAGACCAATGGACCTAGAGCAATGATCGAAGCTACCAAATTGTTTGTTTTTTTAGGCTAAATCCAAAGGTGAAAGCTATAATTTGATAAATTTGATTTTTCAATTTGAAAATCTCAAAAAACCGATTTTTTGGTTGGCAAAAAGGGGCCTTCCAGAGGTATTTTCGCTTATTTCTCGGAGACCAGTGGACTTAGAGAAATGATTTAAGATACCAAATTGTTTGTTTTTTTGAGCTAAATCCAGTGGTGCAAATAATAATTGGATAAATATAATTTTTCAATTTTAAAAACTCAAAAAACCCATTTTTGGGGGTAACATGGGGCCTTTACCCCACTTTAGACATATCGATCTGGCTGGTTTAAGAACTCGTCCAAGAGAATCTAGTTTTACATGTCTGTACCAAATTTTGTTACGATCGGAGGATATTTACGAGAGTTATCGTGCTAACAAAACTCAAAAAATGAAAATTCTACTTCCCTTATAAGCCCATATTAAGTTTTGAAACAAATCGTGATTTTTGCAGGTAAAATGCTTTTCACGATAAACTCACTTCATATCCTGAAAAAACACATAAGAAGCTGTCAAACAATATAAATATTAATAAGATTGCTGAGATTACCCTGAACGGATTTTTTTTGTCCATTGTGTTCTTTTAAACGATGGTAATACCTTATTTCTAAGGAAATTCGCTAAAACTTAGAGACCAATTGACCAAGAGCAATGATTGAAGCTACCAAATTGGTTGTTTTTTTGAGCTGAATTCAAAGGTGAAAACTATAATTTGATAACTTTGATTTTTCAATTTGAAAATCTAAAAAAACCGATTTTTTGGTTGGCAAAAAGGGGCCTTCCAGAGGTATTTGTCCATTTTGTTCTTTTAAAACGATGGTAATAGCTTATTTCTAAGGAAATTCGCTAAAACTTAGAGACCAATAGACCTAGAGCAATGATTGAAGCTACCAAATTGTTTGTTTTTTTTAGCTGAATCCAAAGGTGAAAGCTATAATTTGATAACTTTGATTTTTCAATTTGAAAATCTCAAAAAACCGATTTTTTGGTTGGCAAAAAGGGGCCTTCCAGAGGTATTTTTGCTTATTTCTTGGAGACCAATGGACTTAGAGAAATGATTTAAGATACCAAATTGGTTGTTTTTTGAGCTAAATCCAATAGTGCAAACAATAATTAGAGAAATATAAATTTTCAATTTGAAAAACTCAAAAACCCATTTTTGGGGGTAACATGGGGCCTTTACCCCACTTAAGATATGTCGATCTGGCTGGTTTATGAACTCGTCCATGAGAATCTAGTTTTACATGTCTGTACCAAATTTTGTTACGATTGGAGGATATTTACGAGAGTTATCGTGCTAACAAAACTCAAAAAATGAAAATTCTACTTCCCATATAAGCCCATGTTAAAGTTTGAAACAAATCGTGATTTTTGCAGGTAAAAATGCGTTTTCACAATAAACTCACTTCATATCCAGAAAGTACACATAAGAAGCTGTCAATCAATATAAATATTAATATGATTGCTGAGTTTACCCTGGACAGATATTTTTTGTCCATTCTGTTCTGTTAAAACGACGGTAATAGCTTATTTCTAAGGAAACTCGCTAATAACTTAGAGACCAATGGAGCTAGAGCAATGATCGAAGCTACCAAATTGTTTGTTTTTTTAGGCTAAATCCAAAGTTGAAAGCTATAATTTGATAACTTTGATTTTTCAATTTGAAAATCTCAAAAAACCGATTTTATGGTTGGCAAAAAGGGGCCTTCCAGAGGTATTTTCGCTTATTTCTCGGAGACCAATGGACTTAGAGAAATGATTTAAGATACCAAATTGGTTGTTTTTTTGAGCTAAATCCAATGGTGCAAACAATAATTAGATAAATATAATTTTTCAATTTGAAAAACTCAAAAACCCATTTTTTGGGGGTAACATGGGGCCTTTACCCCACTTTAGATATATCGATCTGGCTGGTTTACGAACTCGTCCAAGAGAATCTAGTTTTACATGTCTGTACCAAATTTTGTTACGATCGGAGGATATTTACGAGAGTTATCGTGCTAACAAAACTCAAAAAATGAAAATTCTACTTCCCTTATAAGCCCATGTTAAGTTTTGAAACAAATCGTGATTTTTGCAGGTAAAAATGCTTTTCACAATAAACTCACTTCATATCCAGAAAGTAAACATAAGAAGCTGTCAATCAATATAAATATTAATAAGATTGCTGAGGTTACCCTGGACGGATATTTTTTGTCCATTCTGTTCTGTTAAAACGACGGTAATAGCTTATTTCTAAGGAAATTCGCTAATAACTTATAGACCAATGGATCTAGAGCAATGATCGAAGCTACCAAATTGTTTGTTTTTTTAGGCTAAATCCAAAGTTGAAAGCTATAATTTGATAACTTTGATTTTCCAATTTGAAAATCTCAAAAAAACCGATTTTATGGTTGGCAAAAAGGGGCCTTCCAGAGGTATTTTCGCTTATTTCTCGGAGACCAATGGACTTAGAGAAATGATTTACGTTACCAAATTGGTTGTTTTTTGAGCTAAATCCAATGGTGCAAACAATAATTAGATAAATATAATTTTTCAATTTGAAAAACTCAAAAACCCATTTTTTGGGGGTAACATGGGGCCTTTACCCCACTTCAGATATATCGATCTGGCTGGTTTACGAACTCGTCCAAGAGAATCTAGTTTTACATGTCTGTACCAAATTTTGTTACGATCGGAGGATATTTACGAGAGTTATCGTGCTAACAAAACTCAAAAAATGAAAATTCTACTTCCCTTATAAGCCCATGTTAAGTTTTGAAACAAATCGTGATTTTTGCAGGTAAAATGCTTTTCACGATAAACTCACTTCACATCCTGAAAAAACACATAAGAAGCTGTCAAACAATATAAATATTAATAAGATTGCTGAGATTACCCTGAACGGATTTTTTTTGGCCATTGTGTTCTTTTAAACGATGGTAATACCTTATTTCTAAGGAAATTCGCTAAAACTTAGAGACCAATGGACCAAGAGCAATGATTGAAGCTACCAAATTGTTTGTTTTTTTGAGCTGAATTCAAAGGTGAAAACTATAATTTGATAACTTTGATTTTTCAATTTGAAAATCTAAAAAAACCGATTTTTTGGTTGGCAAAAAGGGGCCTTCCAGAGGTATTTGTCCATTTTGTTCTTATAAAACGATGGTAATAGCTTATTTCTAAGGAAATTCGCTAAAACTTAGAGACCAATAGACCTAGAGCAATGATTGAAGCTACCAAATTGTTTGTTTTTTTTTTAGCTGAATCCAAAGGTGAAAGCTATAATTTGATAACTTTGATTTTTCAATTTGAAAATCTCAAAAAACCGATTTTTTGGTTGGCAAAAAGGGGCCTTCCAGAGGTATTTTTGCTTATTTCTTGGAGACCAATGGACTTAGAGAAATGATTTAAGATACCAAATTGGTTGTTTTTTGAGCTAAATCCAATAGTACAAACAATAATTAGAGAAATATAAATTTTCAATTTGAAAAACTCAAAAACCCATTTTTGGGGGTAACATGGGGCCTTTACCCCACTTAAGATATGTCGATCTGGCTGGTTTATGAACTCGTCCATGAGAATATAGTTTTACATGTCTGTACCAAATTTTGTTACGATCGGAGGATATTTACGAGAGTTATCGTGCTAACAAAACTCAAAAAATGAAAATTCTACTTCCCATATAAGCCCATGTTAAATTTTGACACAAATCGTGATTCGTGCAGGTAAAAATGCGTTTTTACAATACACTCATTTCACATCCAGAAACTACACATAAGAAGCTGTCAATCAATATAAATATTAATAAGATTGCTGAGGTTACCCTGGACGGATTTTTTTGTCTATTCTGTTCTGTTAAAACGACGGTAATAGCTTATTTCTAAGGAAATTCGCTAATAACTTAGAGACCAATGGACCTAGAGAATCTAGTTTTACATGTCTGTACTAAATTTTGTTACGATCGGGGGATATTTACGAAAGTTATCGTGCTAACAAAACTCAAAAAATGAAAATTCTACTTCCCATATAAGCCTATGTTAAATTTTGAAACAAATCGTGATTTTTGCAGGTAAAAATGCGTTTTCACAATAAACTCACTTCATATCCAGAAAGTACACATAAGAAGCTGTCAATCAATATAAATATAAATATGATTGCTGAGGTTACCCTGGAAGGATATTTTTGTCTATTCTGTTCTGTTAAAACGACGGTAATAGCTTATTTCTAAAGAAATTCGCTAATCCCTTAGATACCAATGGACCTAGAGAATCTAGTTTTACATGTCTGTACCAAATTTTGTTACGATCTGAGGATATTTACGAGAGTTATCGTGCTAACAAAACTCAAAAAATGAAAATTCTACTTCCCATATAAGCTCATGTTAAGTTTTGAAACAAATCGTGATTTTTGCAGGTAAAAATTATTTTCACAATAAACTCACTTCATATCCAGAAAGTACACATAAGAAGCTGTCTATCAATATAAATATTAATAAGATTGCTGAGGTTACCCTGGACGGTTTTTTTATCCATTCTGTTCTTTTAAAACGATGGTAATACCTTATTTCTAAGGAAATTCGCTAAAACTTAGAGACCAATGGACCTAGAGCAATGATTGAAGCTACCAATTTGTTTGTTTTTTTGAGCTGAATCCAAAGGTGAAAGCTATAATTTGATAACTTTGATTTTTCAATTTGAAAATCTCAAAAAACTGATTTTTTGGTTGGCAAAAAGGGGCCTTCCAGACGTATTTGTCCATTCTGTTCTGTTAAAACGACGGTAATAGCTTATTTCTAAGGAAATTCACTAATAACTTAGAGACCAATGGACCTAGAGCAATGATTGAAGCTACCGAATTGTTTGTTTTTTTGAGCTGAATCTAAAGGTGAAAGCTATAATTTGATAACTTTGATTTTTCAATTTGAAAATCTGAAAACCCCGATTTTTTGGTTGGCAAAAAGGGGCCTTCTAGAGGTATTTTCGCTTATTTCTCGGAGACCAATGTCTCGGAGAAATGATTTAAAATACCAAATTGTTTGTTTTTTCGAGCTAAATCCAATGGTGCAATGGGATAAATATAATTTTTCAATTTGAAAAACTCAAAAAACCCATTTTTGGGGGGTAACATGGGGCCTTTACCCCACTTTACATATGTCGATCTGGCTGGTTTACGAACTCGTCAAAGAGAATCTAGTTTTACATGTCTGTACCAAATTTTGTTACGATCGGGGGATAATTACGAGAGTTATCGTGCTAACAAAACTCAAAAAATGAAAATTCTACTTCCCATATGAGCCCATGTTAAATTTTGAAACAAATCGTGATTTTTGCAGGTAAAAATGCGTTTCCACAGTAAACTCACTTCATATCCAGAAGGTACACATAAGAAGCTGTCAATCAATATAAATATTAATATGATTGCTGAGGTTACCCTGGACGGATATTTTTTGTCCATTCTGTTCTGATAACGACGGTAATAGCTTATTTCTAAGGAAAGTCGCTAATAACTTAGAGACCAATGGACCTAGAGAATCCAGTTTTACATGTCTGTACTAAATTTTGTTACGATCGGGGGATATTTACGAGAGTTATCGTGCTAACAAAACTCAAAAAATGAAAATTCTACTTCCCATATAAGCCTATGTTAAATTTTGAAACAAATCGTGATTTTTGCAGGTAAAAATGCGTTTTCACAATAAACTCACTTCATATCCAGAAAATACACATAAGAAGCTGTCAATCAATATAAATATAAATATGATTGCTGAGGTTACCCTGGAAGGATATTTTTGTCTATTCTGTTCTGTTAAAACGACGGTAATAGCTTATTTCTAAAGAAATTCGCTAATCCCTTAGATACCAATGGACCTAGAGAATCTAGTTTTACATGTCTGTACCAAATTTTGTTACGATCTGAGGATATTTACGAGAGTTATCGTGCTAACAAAACTCAAAAAATGAAAATTCTACTTCCCATATAAGCTCATGTTAAGTTTTGAAACAAATCGTGATTTTTGCAGGTAAAAATTATTTTCACAATAAACTCACTTCATATCCAGAAAGTACACATAAGAAGCTGTCTATCAATATAAATATTAATAAGATTGCTGAGGTTACCCTGGACGGTTTTTTTATCCATTCTGTTCTTTTAAAACGATGGTAATACCTTATTACTAAGGAAATTCGCTAAAACTTAGAGACCAATGGACCTAGAGCAATGATTGAAGCTACCAATTTGTTTGTTTTTTTGAGCTGAATCCAAAGGTGAAAGCTATAATTTGATAACTTTGATTTTTCAATTTGAAAATCTCAAAAAACTGATTTTTTGGTTGGCAAAAAGGGGCCTTCCAGACGTATTTGTCCAATCTGTTCTGTTAAAACGACGGTAATAGCTTATTTCTAAGGAAATTCACTAATAACTTAGAGACCAATGGACCTAGAGCAATGATTGAAGCTACCGAATTGTTTGTTTTTTTGAGCTGAATCTAAAGGTGAAAGCTATAATTTGATAACTTTGATTTTTCAATTTGAAAATCTGAAAACCCCGATTTTTTGGTTGGCGAAAAGGGGCCTTCTAGAGGTATTTTCGCTTATTTCTCGGAGACCAATGTCTCGGAGAAATGATTTAAAATACCAAATTGTTTGTTTTTTCGAGCTAAATCCAATGGTGCAATGGGATAAATATAATTTTTCAATTTGAAAAACTCAAAAAACCCATTTTTGGGGGGTAACATGGGGCCTTTACCCCACTTTACATATGTCGATCTGGCTGGTTTACGAACTCGTCAAAGAGAATCTAGTTTTACATGTCTGTCTGTACCACATTTTGTTACGATCGGAGGATATTTACGAGAGTTATCGTGCTAACAAAACTCAAAAAATGAAAATTCTACTTCCCATATGAGCCCATGTTAAATTTTGAAACAAATCGTGATTTTTGCAGGTAAAAATGCGTTTCCACAGTAAACTCACTTCATATCCAGAAGGTACACATAAGAAGCTGTCAATCAATATAAATATTAATATGATTGCTGAGGTTACCCTGGAAGGATATTTTTGTCTATTCTGTTCTGTTAAAACGACGGTAATAGCTTATTTCTAAAGAAATTCGCTAATCCCTTAGATACCAATGGACCTAGAGCAATGATTGAAGCTACCGAATTGTTTGTTTTTTTGAGCTGAATCTAAAGGTGAAAGCTATAATTTGATAACTTTGATTTTTCAATTTGAAAATCTGAAAACCCCGATTTTTTGGTTGGCGAAAAGGGGCCTTCTAGAGGTATTTTCGCTTATTTCTCGGAGACCAATGTCTCGGAGAAATGATTTAAAATACCAAATTGTTTGTTTTTTCGAGCTAAATCCAATGGTGCAATGGGATAAATATAATTTTTCAATTTGAAAAACTCAAAAAACCCATTTTTGGGGGGTAACATGGGGCCTTTACCCCACTTTACATATGTCGATCTGGCTGGTTTACGAACTCGTCAAAGAGAATCTAGTTTTACATGTCTGTCTGTACCAAATTTTGTTACGATCGGAGGATATTTACGAGAGTTATCGTGCTAACAAAACTCAAAAAATGAAAATTCTACTTCCCATATGAGCCCATGTTAAATTTTGAAACAAATCGTGATTTTTGCAGGTAAAAATGCGTTTCCACAGTAAACTCACTTCATATCCAGAAGGTACACATAAGAAGCTGTCAATCAATATAAATATAAATATGATTGCTGAGGTTACCCTGGAAGGATATTTTTGTCTATTCTGTTCTGTTAAAACGACGGTAATAGCTTATTTCTAAAGAAATTCGCTAATCCCTTAGATACCAATGGACCTAGAGCAATGATTGAAGGTACCAAATTGTTTGTTTTTTTTTAGCTGAATCCAAAGGTGAAAGCTATAATTTGATAACTTTGATTTTTCAATTTGAAAGTCTCAAAAAACCGATTTCTGTTTGGCAAAAAGGGGCCTTCCAGGGGTATTTTCGCTTATTTCTCGGAGACCAATGGACTTAGAGGAATGATTTAAAATAACACATTGTTTGTTTTTTTGAGCTAAATCCAATGGTGCAAACAATAATTGGATAAATATAATTTTTCAATTTGAAAAACTCAAAAAACCCATTTTTGGGGGGTAAAATGGGGCCTTTACCCCACTTTAGGTATGTCGATCTGGCTGGTTTACGAACTCGTCCAAGAGAATCTAGTTTTACATGTCTGTACCAAACTTTGTTACGATCGGAGGATATTTACGAGAGTTATCGTGCTAACAAAACTCAAAAAATGAAAATTCTATTTCCCATATAATATCCCATATTCCCATATACCATATTATATATATGAGTAGCCCAGTTACAAACCCGGCCAGGTCCAAAAGTTTTGAAATTTAGATTATGATTGTTTCTTATAGTATTTTTCTTGCTGAATTCAAATATGTAGCCTGTTTACAAAAACGGTCACAACAATGCTAAAAATGCATTTGAACGTTCGACTTCCTTACAAAATTCGGCCAAGTTCACAGGCGCTTTCTTACAAACAAGGCCATCTCCATATTAGCCAATCAAAGGGCACGATCGAGTCACATGATCAGGCACGTGACCAGGGTTTCTTATTGTTTTTGCACCTGTGTGGCAGACATCCTTGTGGTAATTTATTTTTCTATAAAGTAAATGAAATTGAATAATAAGTTATCTATGGAATTTTTGAGACTTTTCGGGAACGAATGATATGAAACTGAATTTTGATCATTACAGAACTTATTTTTATTGTTTAACTAAAATTATATTAGCGAACGTTATTGTCATTACTAACGCTATCCTTTTAATGTTATTACCAACAAAAAGTCATAGGCGTTTATTTTTACCAAAGTTTACTGTTACCAAAGAATTGGCTTTGTTCACTAACTTTTTGTAATGCCAACTCAAGAGATTATGTTTTGCTTTAAGAAAAAAATTGAACATGTTTTGTATTTCAATAATTTTTGTAATCGGGAAAATGAGTTTTATAAAAACTGGGTGGTATTGCAATAGGCCAACAAACGTAACCCTTAAACTTTGTATGCCACAATCATCAAAGTTAGTTATAAAGACGGCCACCTCCAACTGGGTTTGTTACAAAGATGGCCAATTCCAAACCTTAGTGACAAACCCGGCCAGGACCATATTTTAAACTTAAATAACTCAAAGAATAATAACAATTTAAGTAAAATTAAACTTGTAATGGTATCAGAAGTATACATTGAACCAAAGAAAAAAAATCACATATCCATTAAGACTACTTTTATATGAAACTGTTTTTGCCTCCCCTGAAAAATGTTGCAAAATGGACTTGGCCGGGTTTGTAACTGGGCTACTCATATATATTTCCATATTTTCCATATATATATATGGAAAATATGGTCGTAGCCACTTGCTGTAATTGTGCACTTCATGAAGTGCCCGACGCAGCCCGGGCACTTCATGAAGTGCCCAGCGCGCCTGGGCACATAGTGTAACTCGATTATTTCAATCAAAATTACAGCATGTGCCCAACGAAACTGGACACTTCATGACGTGCCCAACGCTCATTGGACACATACTGTAACTTTCGAGGCATATTGGGCATTTGTTTTAAAATTTTGTTGAAGTAAATCTCAATGTTTACATTAAATCGAAATGTTTGTATTAAAGTAGGCAATGTTACTGTTTGCTATTAAACCTTTTAATATTTTTCAAATATAAAAATCTTTGTATTGGTAACACTAAAATAGCTACATACTCCTTTTGAAAATATAATTCGAAATTGTGCTACATTCGGATAATGATTTTTTTGTTTCATAAGTCAAGTTCTTACTAAAATAAACATATAACAATAACGTTGTTATCTTTCACAATAAAAGAGTAACCACTTAATCTAGAATAAAACATAAATAATTATAATTAGTTTAAGTTTTAAAAAAATATTGCGGTTTTCAACTAGATGTAAAATTAAACAATTGTATAAAATGATAAGTAATACGCTATAAAAAAATTAGTAGTTGTAATGTGCTAATGAACGTTTTCTAGCCACTTACTAGACAAATTTCACTTACCTTTAGACAAATTCTTCATATGAATTTCCAAATTTTTCAGCAGGAATATGATAAAAATTCATAGTGTAATACCGTAAAGCTGTTACGGAAACAGGACATTCCATATTCATTTTTTATTTTATAAACAAATAAAAAAATCACGATGAAAAAGCTTTATGTAATGATGTTATGTTAATTCATTCATACTGACATAAAAGAAAAACTCAAACCTAAATTGACGTTAGCGCTAAGAAAAAAATCGTAAAACGAACAATCAAAATGGCAAGATTTTGTATAAATTAAATGTTTTCAATTTTGATACCAAGAAGGAAACTAAAGAAACGTTCTTATTAATTTTTTAAAGATTTTTATTGCACTTTCTGTACATTTGTTTTACCTTGCTATATTATGATTTATTTTATTTTAAGTTTTATTAAGGGTGTCTAAGTAAGAAGTTTATTATAACATGAAAAAAGAGGTTAATGTTAATTTTAATATGTCGTGTTACATGTAAATGTTTTAGGTCAAATGTTTTATGTTCTTATTTTATTTTATTTTATTAAAGTATAAAATTTAAATTGACTGCATTGTCTGGTTTATGTTTTCTGAGTTGTTTGGATGCACATAATTATTAATACTATTATTTAAATAATAATCAATTTTAAAACAGTTTGTTGTTTCAATAATAATAATATTAATGATGATACGTAGCCAAAATAACTCATAAACTATAGAAGAAACCATCGTAAAAACATACAGGTTTAGTGGTAAAAAATCTCATTCTTCATGTTTGACACATTTTTTTAAAAATGTTCCTGTTTCGTATAATTAAAAATAATACATCGGATACTACCATGAGCAATATAAACAGCAGTTTTAAGTATTTATGTCGTAGCCACTTGCTGTAATTGGGCACTTCATGAAGTGCCCAGCTCGCCTGGGCACATAGTGTAATTGAACGGTTTCATAAAAGATTACAGTATGTGACCAACAAAACTGGGTACTTCATGAAGTGCCCAATGCACGATGGTCACTTGCTGTAACTAATTCGTTTCCACCATGTACCCAGCCCAGTTGCTGGACACTTGATGCAAAAACTTAAAACCGCTTTTTTCGTTGCTGTTGGTAGTAATCCAACGTGTTATTTCCAATTTTAAAAGATGGAAAAAGTTATAGAATAATTTAAAACATTGAGAATAAGATTATCTACCACTAAACCAGACGATTCTTGCCTATATGTTTTTTATGTTGGTTTCTTCAGTGTTTTCTGAGTTATAATTATTCAAGTTTTTCTAACAATACTACACATAATTATTAATAAAATTTTTCAAACAATAAACAGTTTTAAAATAGTTTATTTTTTTAAATAATATTATGATTAATGATGAATAGTAAAATAACTCAGAAAATAAACCAGACAGTTCAGTCAATTTAAATTTTATGCTGTAATAATTAAAAAAAAAAACATTAACAATTTTACCTAACACTTTTATACAGAGTGTCTGGAAATTGTGGTAAAATATTTCAGTGTATGATTGTAGAGGTAAAAATAAGAAAATTGTTCATAAGAAATATATGTCCTAAAGTACTTAGTTTTCCGTCTGTGTGTCTGTGCGTTTTACATATTTAATTATATCTAATGGGCCTCCTAAGGTATGAACATCAAACTTGGTAAATGAATGACCACTATTAAGAAATACTTTTTAAGAAGTATCAAATGTCTACTTTGTACCATTTTTAAATGGCCACTGTTTATTGTTTTTAAAGCTAAATTACTTAAAAACCGTAAATGTACTTTCAGTAATGTATTTTAAATACTTTATTATATTTCTGCTGACACCATTAGTTTAAAAAATTAAGTTTATATTATTAAGTCAAAGAATTATATTTGCAAATTTATATGAAGAATCTTTCTATAGGGATATCCTTATGACAGTTACAGGTTATTCAATGGCTAGGGGTTGCTCAAAGGTTAGGGGTTGCTAGAAAAAGTTCAATTTTTATTTATCGTCATCATTTTTTTAATATCGCATTACCTATCATTTTATGCTATTGTTTAATTTTATAACTATTTGAAAACCACAATAATGTTTTTGAAACTTTAAACCAATCATAGTTATTTATAATGTTTTATTCTTGAATAAGTGTTTACGATTTTATTGTGAAAAATAACTACTTTTTTGTTTCTGTTTATTTTAGTAAGATCCTAACAAATAAAACGCAAAATTCATTATCCAAATACTACGTAGACTAATTAATTATTTTTAAAGCGTGGGTAAGTAAAACCAATATTAAAATTATAGGATTTTAAATATATTTAAAATGTGTAATAGCATGTTTAACATTTACATTAAATACCACTTCTTTAACACTGACATTAGGACTTCATGTAAACATTGGTATTTACATCTGCAAAAGATTTTAAAGCGGGTGTCCAACATGACTCGATAGTTACAGCATGTGCCCAATGAGCGTTGGGCACTTCATGAAGTGTCCAGTTTCGTTGGGCACATGCTGTAATTTTGATTGAAATAATCGAGTTACACTATGTGCCCAAAAGCGCTGGACACTTCATGAAGTGCCCGATTACAGCAAGTGGCTCCGACATTTACATCAAGTGCCCAGCAACTAAGATGGACACATAGTGTAAAATAAATAATTACAGCATGTGCCCAACGAGCGTTGGGCACTTCATGAAGTGCACAGTTTTGTTGGTCACATACTGAAATTCTTTATAAAACCGTTCAATTACACTATATGTCCAGACGAGCTGGGCACTTCATGAAGTGCCCGGTTAGAGCTGGACACTTCACGTAGTGCCCAATTACAGCATGTGGCTACGACATATATATATATATATATATATTTGTGTCCTTAAGCACGATAACTCGCGTAAAAATGGTCCGATCTTAATGAAATTTGGCATGGACGTGTAAAGTAGTAATTATTCGGGCGAGTTCGTAAACCAGCCTGATCGGACTACTGGAAGGGGGGTAAAGGGGGGTAAAGCCCCCAAAAATGGTTTTTTTGATTTTTTTACATAAAACAAATCAAATTTTTGTTAGCACCATTGAATTCAGCTCAAAAAAACAAACAATTTAGTATTTTGAATCACTGCTCTATGTCCATTGGTTACCGAGATATTGAAAGTGGTAAACACAGTACGTTGTCCCAATGTTAACCTTATGAGAAAATAAGTCAAATTCTATATCTCGCTTATTTCTCATCATATCTTGGTAAAACTTGGTAAATGGGTTCTTCTAGGTCAGATCTACTAAATATTGAATTAAAACCACCCAGTTTTAATATACCCGTAGCAGCAAACCTGCATACTCATTCCCCATGTTATTCTTATGGAGTTTACAAAAACATCTCAAATCTCGCTATGTTGGATTGAAATATGTTGTTTTGCATTTTAAATTCGCTGAGTATGCAGGTCTACCGCAACAGGGGTATTTTATTTATAAATTAAAGTTATGTGTGGATAAACACTGTAAAGCTGAAATTACATGGTGTGTAAGATTAAATAGATTTAACATAAAAGCTTATGTGTTTTGACATTTTAAGAGGTTGATGATAAATGAACAAACAAGTTACACTGTTAAGCTAACTTTTTTAAGGGATTTATCCATAATTACCTTAGTATAATAACATTACATTTTCCCATTAAGTAAAGATAAACATAAATAATGAATCAAAACGATATTTCACGACAATATATCACATCCCAAATAATTTTTAAATGTTTTAGTCAAAGTACTACTATCCTGATGGAGATATACTATTCTGATGGAGATAAAAGTTTTATCTGCACTGGAGAAATTTTGCCTTATCGGTTATCTGATGCCCACTGAAATGATAGTATTGACTGGAGTAAGGTATTTCACTGTGCACATCAATAGACCACAAATGATAAGAACAATAAAATATTTTCTTTCAATTTTTCAAATGTATTTAAAGGAGAGTTTGGGCAGTCATAAGTGGACAGTGAACAGACAACAAACCGTGAATATGCATAAATGTATTTTGTGTACGGTTTATGTAATGGGAACGCATTAGCGGCTCAGAGAGTATATCACACTCGATATCCTGATCGAACTATTCCAAGCTCACAGGTATTTACAAGGCTTCACCAGCGATTGCTAGAAACCGGCTCAGTGCAAAAAAACTAAAGAGGTGGGTCCAGGTCATGATGTTGCTGTAGAAGAAGAGATTCTTCAAATGGCGCAAGAAAACCCTGGGACAAGTACAAGTAATGGAAACTGGCATTTCACGATGGAAGGCCCACAAAGTTTTAAAAGGTAATCACTTCTATCCTTATCATTTTACAAAGGTCCAAGGTCTAGAGCCTAGTGATTATGAGGCCAGGGGAGACTTCTGTCGATGGCTCCTTCAACGTGACATTGAAGAGTATCATTTAAAAAAAAAAGATACCATGGACTGATGAGAGCCGATTCACCAGAGAAGGTATTATCAATACTCACAACATGCACCTTTGGAACGAGGAAAATCCACGAACAACGAGAGAAGCTTCTTTTCAGAAGCGATTTGGCCTCAATATTTGGGCAGATGTTATAGGGGAGCAATTCATAGGACCTCACATGTTTGAAGGAAATTTTAACGGCGTGACATACTTGGACTTTTTACAGCACACCCTACCTCAGATGCTCGATGAAGTAGAGCCAACACGTAGAGCTGAAATAATATATCAACAGGACGGTGCACCTCCACATTTTACAGAAGATGTTCGTATGTGGCTCACCCAGAACTATCCAGATTGGATTGGGCGTGGGGGAGTGATTCCTTGGCTTACTCGATCTTCGGATTTAAGCCCTTTGGATTTTTTCGTGTGGGGCTACATGAAGATTGAAGTGTACGCAAGTGAAGTGAACAGTGTAGATGAATTACGAAACCGAGTCATAGCAGCTGCGGAAAAAGTAAGAGAGAAACTTACTTTCAAAGTGACTGTGGGCGCTATGCGAAAGCGGGCGAGGGCTTGCGTGAGACAAAATGGAGGGCACTTTGAACAGACATTGAAATAAGAGTTTACGGTGCTAAAAGGTTTTTAAGTGGTTTTTTTAAGGTTTTTACTAACTTATAGGTTTTTACTAACATTTAAAGATGTGTCGGATTTTACTTCAGCCAAGTTTTGTATTTCAAAATATTTTTTTAATACTTGTCACATTACATTTACGTGTGAACAGTGTGTGTGTTATTTTATTTATGAAACTGAAAAATTATTTTTTTATTTATAACATTATTAGCTTAAAAGGTTCTTTCTGAGAAAAATCTTGGCAAACGTCTTCATCTTCTGGCGTAAAAGCTCCTAAGGGTAAGTTGAATTCACCCCCTTTTCAATGCACGTTTTTTAACCTAATTATGTTTATCCAAACATAACTTAAATTCATAGATAAAAAATAAGACCATCATAGGGTTATTATACATTGTTTTAAAGCTAATTAAATGGAGAAGTTTTTTATAATATTTGACACCTCCTACAGTCAATTATAACATAGAACTAACACCATGAATGCTGTTTGATTTTTATCAACAAACAGAAATTTAAACTTTAAACCCACAGTTAAAGACCTTAAGTATGTTAAACCCCAATATATTCCTTCGGGAAATTTAATGAGGATTCTAAAAAATACAGTAAAGTCCATGAAAAAATAAATTTTAATGCAGTTAGAGCCATTTATTCAACAAAAGTACGGGAATTTTTAAAAAATGTTATTTTATTTATTTTTCCCTTACTGGAAGAGAATGGAACCTCAAATATGCAACATTTTGTCACTATTCCAATGTAGTTTAACACCAAATGTTTTTTTAACACTTTTGACCAGACACCCTGTATATATAATTTTAATTCTATTATATATAATATATATATATATATATATATATATATATAACTAATTATTTCTTTACAACAATAATTAATTTCTAGAAAATCTTTTTTTAAATAACTTTTCATGAATTACTGAGCAAGAATAAGTTTTGAGTCTTCGTTAACATGTTTAAAAGGTTAAATACCTGTAATCAGCCTTCGTTAACATGTTTCATGTTGAGAAGAGTATCTTGTATAAGGAGTATCTTGTCTCCAATTAATCGTCTTTTCTAATACTATGAGTTTTCGTCTTCTTCCATTTACATTTTAAACGTAGGAAAGATGTTTAAAAGGCTAACATAGGGTCAATTATAAAATATAAAATGGCAGCCATTTTTAGGTTTTTAAAGCTTATGAAGGCTTATTAAGCTAGGAAACTTGGCATAAATATTCTTTATAGGCTATAGTTTTATGCTAAGAAAGGATTTTTTAGATGTTGTCTGTCAAAGGACTTAGACAGGGTATACTATAGAATACAAAACAGCGGTCATTTTCAGTTTTAAATACTATGGGTGGAAAGCATTACGAATGATTTCAAGTAACAAAAAAGGTACAAAATTTAACTAACTAAAAGCATAAAATGTAATATCTATTATGGCCATCTACTTTATATTTGTCAATACGACCTAGGCAGGATTAAGGTTAAGTGCACGGTGTGCACGGTAAATTGAAACCCCTGAAGTGGCAATTATATTTTTTCAAATGGAAAACTAGCAAAAATCCAATTTATGATTTATAAATTAAGGAATCATATAGAGGAAACGTTACATGTCCATTTCTACCTGGGATACCCTTGAGCTACCACCTTAAAGGTGTAATTAAAACCTTAAAAATTACATTATAGATATAACATACAATAAGAAGAAATCCTAATACTATACAAAACGCATGTGCTGCCAAAATATGAGGAAAACTAACTCCCCAAAAGGTGTTTCGATCGCATTGAATATTGGATAACTCGTATAGAAGCTAGAGGCGAAAATGTACGGTAAAAATAGTAATTTTTTTTAATCTTGGCCTAAATCGACCTCGGCCAGCACGCTTGTCCTCCTAAAGTTTACCCCGATTATCTCTGATTCAAGTAGAATCCTTACAAAAATAACAGAATTATGGAATGAAATGTCCATGCAGTGTTTTAAGATTCTAGTTTGATTACTGCGGGTAGTTCGTAAAACGCGAATAGCCTAAGTGGTTTCTGACAAATACAATAGTGTTTTACTGTTCTCTTTTAGATTTCTATCTATATTTTTAATCATAAATCTAAAAATTGAAAAGGCCGTCATTATAAATTTTATAATTTAACTTATTTAGCCTTTTCAGAGAAAACATTTTTAAATCCTTTCTTTAAAGTGCATCTATATAGAGCCTATAAAGAATATTTGCTAAGTTTCATAGTCATATATGCCAAATTTCGTAGCCCAAAGCTTATTAATTTATAATATAAGCTTTAAAACTGACAATCACCGCCATTTGAATTTTATAGTATTACATTTTTAGCCTTTTCAGAAAAATTATATTAAAATACATTATTAACATGCATCTTGAGCCTTTAAAGAATATTTTCATGACCCAAGTTCATGACCCAAAACCTTACAGTTTTTGAGAAACTGTCACCTGTCAGTCAACCGTTTTGGCTTTTATATGTATGTGTACATTCTCTAAAGCGTCTCTCCTTGTGTAAGCCTGAATTTGATGTGGAAGTAGTTTGACTAAAGGAGCAGCACCGATGGACAATGCTGCTGTCAGCTGTTTCTATCAGTTATCAATTTTAGTTTCCAAAGTCTATTAGCCAAATACCCAGTTTTTGAACATGTATTTGCTCCCTATCATACCGGATTGTTAAATTCTTATGAAAGTGTTATTAACAACTGGCAGAAATATACTATGACGGAGGCTAATTGTAACCATGTCCTTTACAATTCCTAGCTGACACAAAAGCTGGTTATTATTATAATTTTTTTTATGTGGTAAGGGGTGGTAAGGATTCCTAGCTGACACAAAAGCTGGTTATTTTTTTTTTTTTTTTTGAAGTGGTGGGTTCTTACTTAAACGTAAAAATAGAGTTTCTTTAACTCTATTCGCGAGCAAATTAATTACATTAACTGTCCTTAGAGTTACGGGATATCTTAGGAGGATATGTCAGTAAGAGAGGAAACACACGGGTCGCGTTGGAGCCAGTGCGGCGGCGGCGCGCGGCGTGGCGATAGCGGGGGATAGCCCATTAGCCCATTCACACAAACTTCAATTACTCATTTCTTTATTAGTTTAATTTGAAACGTTTTATTTAATTTTACAATGAAAATCGCCGCTGATCACGATTATTAGGCTGAAAAAGGAAGTAGGATATGGATGCTTGATGCTTTAATTGACTATTCGACTTTTTTTAAATTTTTCTCAGCGTCATCCACTTGATATAGCTCATATGGTATGAAAAGGTGGAGAATTCAGAGAACAACCAAATTCTTACCTTTTATTATTGCATTTCTTTTGCAACGGCTATGGGTGTAATTTTTGTGAGCGCAGATTTTTCCCTTGAGCTTTCCTACGTTTATTTGCCTGCATAACTCATACATTTCTTAAAAGTAGCATGAAATTGTATTAAAAGTGTATTAAAATTCCTAATTAATATAATAAGGAATTGGAATGAAGTATCTTTTTATATAAATCGCATTTTAACTAGTTATATTTTATTATACTCGTCGTGAACAATAAAAAAATATTATAATGGTTATTACAAATATTTTGACTGAATATGGTAAAATTAGTATTGTTTCGTCAACCATTTCTCAGGATTAAGAATAACTACTTTATTTTGATAAAAACTTAATATTTCATCCATACACTTCATTAAATTAAATGTCCATAGTCCTGGATTATTCTAATTTTGACCTTCTATAAATCATAAACAACTATATTCATAAAAATAAATTACACCGTAAGATAGGAAATTTAATTTACTTTAAAAATACCACCGGCGAACATCATAGGTGTCCAAGTTTGGGAGAAATTTCAATTCAATACAGCGCGTGTCCCGTTTTTCCCTATCTCGCCCATGTTACGCAGCGGCCTTTTTGCCGCTCGTAGGCTCGGCGTTGCACCCCGGTGGAGGGGAGCGGAGCGGCTGGCTTCACCGCAGCGTGTGTATTCCCAAGGTGCCCTCCCCTGCCAATGTATCCTCCTGTGTAACTGAAGGGACATTACCGTATACGGAGAGCTCCGCGCTGTGGGACGCCTCGCCCACGCGGTTGGTCGCCGTGCATTTGTACGTTCCTCCATCCTCCACCTTGACCGATGTGATGTTCACATGGCTGATCACATCGCCGTGACTCGGCACATACTGGCCTATCACAAACCTGCACAATGACACTAGGATGAGTACAACTTATCACATACCTGCCAATGGCAGGGGTATTAGTATAGCCTATCCCAAACCTGCACAATGACAGGAGTATGAGTACAACCTAAAACATTCCTACAAAAGATACACGAGTATTAGTACAACCTATATCACATAGCCGCACAATGACACGGTATTAGTACAACCTATCAAGTAGCCGCACAATGGCAGAAGTATTAGTACAACCTATTACATAGATGCACAATGGAAGAAGTATGAGTACAACCTAAAACATTCCCGCAAAATAGCAGGAGTATTAGTACAACCTATCAAATAGCTGCACAATTGCAGGAGTATTAGTACAACCTAAAACATTCCTGCACAAATGACACGAGTATTAGCACAACCTAACACATAGCTGCAAAATGGCAGGAGTACATGTAAGACTACATGTATTCCAAGTGTTATATATTTATTCCATTAAAATTTGACAAAATATGCCCGTTCGGATCTGTGTGCTAACTTCAAGAATAGTAGAATGATAATTTGATTTGTTTTGCGATTACTAATAATGTTAGCAAACTTCAATGTAAGGGGGTCTTCCCCCCTTGATCTTCCCTAGAATAATAGAATAATAATTTGATTTGTGTTGCGATTGCTAATAATGTTAGCAGACTTCAATGTAAGGGGGTCTTCCCCCCTTGATCTTCCCTAGAATAATAGAATAATAATTTGATTTGTTTTGCGATTGCTAATAATGTTAGCAGACTTCAATGTAAGGGGGTCTTCCCCCCTTGATCTTCCCTAGAATAATAGAATAATAATTTGATTTGTTTTGCGATTGCTAATAATGTTAGCAGACTTCAATGTAAGGGGGTCTTCCCCCCTTGATCTTCCCTAGAATAATAGAATAATAATTTGATTTGTGTTGCGATTGCTAATAATGTTAGCAGACTTCAATGTAAGGGGGTCTTCCCCCCTTGATCTTCCCTAGAATAATAGAATAATAATTTGATTTGTTTTGCGATTGCTAATAATGTTAGCAGACTTCAATGTAAGGGGGTCTTCCCCCCTTGATCTTCCCTAGAATAATAGAATAATAATTTGATTTGTGTTGCGATTGCTAATAATGTTAGCAGACTTCAATGTAAGGGGGTCTTCCCCCCTTGATCTTCCCTAGAATAATAGAATAATAATTTGATTTGTGTTGCGATTGCTAATAATGTTAGCAGACTTCAATGTAAGGGGGTCTTCCCCCCTTGATCTTCCCTAGAATAATAGAATAATAATTTGATTTGTTTTGCGATTGCTAATAATGTTAGCAGACTTCAATGTAAGGGGGTCTTCCCCCCTTGATCTTCCAACTCTTGATCTTCCCTAGAATTTACAATTCCAACCGGCTTCAAATCATCATCTAAGGTGGTACAACCAATCACATACCTGCACGATGGTAGGAATATTAAACCTATCTGTACATATGTTATACTATCAGCTGACTATAAATCTGCCAATCTTAACTATGTTGTGTAAAAAATAGAGTATAAAATACATGGCTTTTCACTACACAGTTTAAATTATATAATTACTTTATAATTTAGATCATAATACTATCACATACCTGTACAATGGCAGACGTAAACCGAGCCACTCTCCTACACTAGCTGAACCAAAATTATTTTGATTTTTACTTAGTACATTATTTTTTGGTAGGAAAGATTAGTTAATAAAGTTTTAATTTCTAACGCTGAACGGACACGAGCAGCCGTAGTTCACTAGTCAGCATCACGTCACTCTCGTCCAATCACGTATCACGTGGCATCGGTGATCTGATCGCTTAGAGAAGGGTGTCTCGACAATGCATTCAATTCAAGTCCGCGTCCAGAACGGACAACATCTCTCTACCTCTTTTTTCAATTCAAATTCAAAAAGCTAAATTTTGTTACCCAGTTACTCTTATATTCTATTGTCATACATTTACTACTATTAGTTCATAACCAGTTATTTAAAAATCAAACATTTTTAAAAATTATTTTCATCTCCAACTTCTTTATGTCAACAAATATTGCTCCCCGGGACTGCTCCGCGTACCTGAGCAGTGGTGGCAGTGTTACTAAATTTCCAGCGACCGGTAACACGAGTATTAATACAGCCTATTTCAAACCAGCTTATAAGACACGCGAGTAATAAATTCTTTCCTGCCTTTATGTCATGACATCATGGGTGTTGATTGATAAATTCCAAAAAAAACTGAAATTTAATCATTTAGAAAATGTTACTACAAGTTTCCAGATTTTTGGCCACCGTTTGGAAAACTTGTTCCGGACATCCTTTTTAATTTGACAATTTGTCAGTTAATATTATGATTCAAATAAATCTAACATAAATTTATAGCTGGTATATATATGCTACTAAATAGTTTTAAAATGAGAGTCAATTACGGCAAAACGAACTAAAACTCAACAAACTTCTGATACGTTAAAACTAATTATTTGAAAAGAGCCTAATTAGTTAAAAAGTGAGTTATTGCTACCCATTAGCAAAGTAATATTCAAATTCTAGCCCAAGTTGAGTTTAATGGTTGCGAGATATTACGACGTTTCATATCTGATGCAAGTCCATACTGCTGTTTCCCCCTTTATTGGCTTGCCTGGCTTGGGAACTTAATTACTTACGGTGTACAGCTATCTGAGAATTCAAATTCAATGGCTTATAACACATTAACATATCGGAAAGCAGAAAATACTTCCACCGTGATGATGCATTCAATCGAGTGTGCATTAATTAAAACTATGAATTATAAAATTATACTGTTTTTAGTTAATAATTACAGACTTCAAAATAAAGGTGAAGGTAAAGGGTTATGGTATCACGAAATAATAAACAATTTTTATGGATCATATAATATGTTATAAAAGGATATTTTAACCTCATCTAAAAGGCAGGAATACAAAAGAACTTAAATGTTTACTATAATAATTTCTTCTTATTGCCTTCTTCTTGGGTATTGACGATAAGAAGTAAAAGGTAGCGGGGTGACTTTTTAAAACTCGTACTTACTCATATAAAAGAATTTCCAAGAGTGATAACATACGTTATTGGCTTACTTTTCTTTATAAATGTATTTTTATGATTGAATACTGTCACACTTGTACTACCGTACTATCGTATTACGTCACTAAAGGTAATTGATCAATAATCAGAATCATAGCGTAAACTATTTACGATAGATCCATCTACTCAAATGAGTTAAGTGGATTATTCAGTTATTCCTAATACAGTATTCTTCGGCAATATTATAACCTATTTCCACTATCCCATCAATATCAATATATTTAAAATTTTATCAAGAATTTAAAAGTTGTGATCAAGAATTTATGTAAAATTTGAGTGATGGAAATCAGTTACGGAAGAAATTGATGATTGCAAACAAAAAACCCGATTAAATCTTAAGTAACTCTTAGTTTCCCCAGTTTATTTCATTATTAAGAGATGGTTATACATTTTCCTTTTGGAAAACAGTTTTGTATCGCTATCAATCTGAGTCATAATCGATATCAAGCAAGTTGGGAGGAGTAAAATATTCTTTGTAATATCAAATAGGAGACTCAAGCTTCAAGACTACATGAATTCCATTAAAATTTGACAAAATATGCCCGTTCGGATCTGTGTGCCAACTTCAAGAATAGTAGAATAATAAAGAAGACAACTTTAATAACCTTGAATTAAGTGAAATTAGGTTATTTAAATAGTGATTGATGCCCGTCGAAAATATACTCTTACGGTTCAAACGTGGTTTTCTGCTCCATACTTCATGCCTAAAAGCTTGATCTTGTCTTGAAAGGCTTCCCTGTCTCTAATCGTAATTTATTGAATAAAATAAATAAATGAAAGATGAATAAGACAAAGTAATGCTATTTTATTTTGTAAGCTATTACTTTTAAACAATGTTGTTTACATGTCGTTTCTGTTACAATTGAGGTAGTTTAACATTCTTTCAATTATAAATATTTTCGTTTAGGCAAAAACAGCAAAGTTGCATATTACGTTTAAATGGTAGTATTCAAGAAAGAACTTGAAGGTGAACGGAAGAGAGAATTTGGGGGAGATGAAGCTCAGACCGCAGACCCCTCTCTCGTGGAGCAAAAGCGATGTGTCGGGCGTCTCTGAAATCTACCTGCTGACCCGTGGAGCAAAAGCGATGTTTCGAAGATGACCCTTAACCAGGGCTTAATTTCTAGAGAAAAAGGTACCGGAGCTATGGCACAACGGGGGCCGGGAGGGGGCACGGAATACCCCCCAGCGGCCCCCCCCAAGGGGTCTGGGGGTTCTCTTCCGGAAAATTTGCATGAATTACAATTAAATGTTGTGCTTTTTTAACGTTTCTGACCACTGTGTAAACCCAAAACAAAATAAAATAAGAGGAGGAATAAATCAATGAAGCTAACTGTAAGTCTAGTATTTACACTATATTTGCATGTTTCTTACCTAAAATTTATACCTGCCATAAGCATTTATAAAGTGAATTAATTAAGTAAATATATGTATGGTAATGAACAATTTAAAGCTATCAATTAAGAGAAACATTTCCACAGAATGTAGTTGAGTGGCGACTCATGGTGGGAATTTACTATCCTTGAACAAGGGTGCATCTGGCTTGTCCAAACATTTGACGAATTATTTGCCGCATGAGGCTTTATAAGAACGGCGTAGAAAAGAGTAATGCCGAATGCATCCAGTACACACCCGTACTGACCTGGATTGGATTTGCCCTTGATCGACGACAGTGAACTCTAACCATCACTCGCTAAAGCCGATCTCGAAATTGTTAAGAGAGCATATTTAGAATAGAGGTTAAAAAAGCAACCGTCTATTACCGTGCTTACAAGTAAGTAAAAGAAAATAGAGTTTTAAAGTTGACTTAGGAAATTCTCCAACTGGAAAGAGTTGTAAAATTTTACAAAAATCGTTTTATAGGCAGTATTATAAAATGTCGTGGCCATAGAAAAAAGGTCTGTAGCCGCACCGGTGACCTATATAGTACAGGGGCTGTGCTCCGGTGTGCTCCGGCTGAAATTAACCCCTGCCCTTAACCGTGGAGCAAAAGAGACACACGCGGTATTTTGGTCAGTTTTAAAAAGTTAGTGAAATGTAATGGGTAGATCGGAATAATAAACAATGAGTATTAAAAATAAGCCAGGGCAGACTAAATGACAAATGTCTATATTTTCGTCTATATTTACCATTTTTTAAGACTAAATATAACGAAATCACATATTTATTTATTCATTAATTTCTCAATGAAAATACAACTATGTAATATATCCTTAAGACTGCCACAGATAAATCGATCAATAAACAAAAATGTTTGTATATTTTCCTGTATATATTCTAAATAGTTATCCAGGACGCACCCATAAGTAACCCATAATCCTCAAGTTTAAGACTAGCACATACCCAAAAAGCATAGGTGGCTTGCAGGCCATTACATTTTATTATTTTAAATGTAATGGTTATACAACAAGAATACACACATACACTAACAGTTATAGAACGGTCACAGTCAATATTCTTGCATTTCTTAATAGGCCCTAGCTTAAAATATACTGGATTGATAGGAATAATACATGCACTAGCATGTACAAAAATAAGGTAGATTAGAAGTTAGGTATTTCTGTATGTATTTTACAATTTTTACCATTTTAAATATACAGGGAGAGAGGATTAATATATAAAATGTTAACACTTGTAGGCTTAAGACTACCACATATTAAAATTATACAGATCGAACATCAGTCAAGTGTTAATTTTAAAGGCAATTTTTGAAGTTTTATAGCTTAAATTTTTACAGAACAGACAGGATTTATTCACCTATATCATTTCTACACTCGGTTGCTAACAGAACACATATCGGACAGTAGAAACTATAATTACTTTATAGCATATATTTGTAATTTTATAATTTAGAATACACAGCTTATATACCCTGTACAGGGTATATACCTTGTCCTAGACAAGTGTAAGTGACAATTATTATTTCTAACAAGACTACAAGAATACAGTAGTAGTTGAAAATAGTTGTTCTTAGCACAGGTGAATGGAGCCAAAAGCGGGGAGCTGTGACGTCACAGGGAGCCCCCCTTGGGTTTTTTCCGGGTATTACATAAGCCACCTACCTTAAGTACTATGACGGAACGAGCCACCAACCTGAAGTTGTTCTTAGCACAGGTTGGTGGCTGGAAAAAAGGTGGATGGTGACGTCACGAGCCACCAACCTGAACTAAAAAAAATTAAAAAATATATATTTTTCAAAAAAAATATTTTCAAAAAAAAATCCGGGGGGGAGGGGGGGAGAGGGGGCTCCCTTTGACGTCACAGCTCCCCGCTTTTGGCTCCATTCACCTAAGAAGTGCTAAGAACAACTATTTTCAACTACTACTGTATTCTTGTAGTCTTGTTAGAAATAATAATTGTCACTTACACTTGTCTAGGACAAGGTATATACCCTGTGCAGGGTATATACGCTGTGTATTCTAAATTATAAAATTACAAATATATGCTATAGAGTAATTATTGTTTCTACTGTCCGATATGTCTCCTGTTAGCAACCGAGTGTAGAAATGATATAGGTGAATAAATCCTGTCAATTCTGTAAAAAATTAAGCTATAAAACTTCAAAAATTGCCTTTAAAATTAACACTTGACTGATGTTCGATCTGTATAATTTTAATATGTGGTAGTCTTAAGCCTACAAGTGTTAACATTTTATATATTAATCCTCTCTCCCTGTATATTTAAAATGGTAAAAATTGTAAAATACATACAGAAATACCTAACTTCTAATCTACCTTATTTTTGTACATGCTAGTGCATGTATTATTCCTATCAATCCAGTATATTTTAAGCTAGGGCCTATTAAGAAATGCAAGAATATTGACTGTGACCGTTCTATAACTGTTAGTGTATGTGTGTATTCTTGTTGTATAACCATTACATTTAAAATAATAAAATGTAATGGCCTGCAAGCCACCTATGCTTTTTGGGTATGTGCTAGTCTTAAACTTGAGGATTATGGGTTACTTATGGGTGCGTCCTGGATAACTATTTAGAATATATACAGGAAAATATACAAACATTTTTGTTTATTGATCGATTTATCTGTGGCAGTCTTAAGGATATATTACATAGTTGTATTTTCATTGCGAAATTAATGAATAAATAAATATGTGATTTCGTTATATTTAGTCTTAAAAAATGGTAAATATAGACGAAAATATAGACATTTGTCATTTAGTCTGCCCTGGCTTATTTTTAATACTCATTGTTTATTATTCCGATCTACCCATTACATTTCACTAACTTTTTAAAACTGACCAAAATACCGCGTGTGTCTCTTTTGCTCCACGGTTAAGGGCAGGGGTTAATTTCAGCCGGAGCACACCGGAGCGCAGCCCCTGTACTATATATAGGTCACCATTGCGGCTACAGACCTTTTTTCTATGGCCACGACATTTTATAATACTGCCTATAAAACGATTTTTGTAAAATTTTACAATTCTTTCCAGTTGGAGAATTTCCTAAGTCAACCTTAAAACTCTATTTTCTTTTACTTACTTGCAAGCACGGTAATAGACGGTTGCTTTTTTAACCTCTATTCTAAATATGATCACTTAACAATTTCGAGATCGGCTTTAGCGAGTGATGGTTAGAGTTCACTGTCGTCGATCAAGGGCAAATCCAATCCAGGTCAGTACGGGTGTGTACTGGATGCATTCGGCATTACTCTTTTCTACGCCGTTCTTATAAAGCCTCATGCGGCAAATAATTCGTCAAATGTTTGGACAAGCCAGATGCACCCTTGTTCAAGGATAGTAAATTCCCACCATGAGTCGCCACTCAACTACATTCTGTGGAAATGTTTCTCTTAATTGATAGCTTTAAATTGTTCATTACCATACATATATTTACTTAATTAATTCACTTTATAAATGCTTGTGGCAGGTATAAATTTTAGGTAAGAAACATGCAAATATAGTGTAAATACTAGACTTACAGTTAGCTTCATTGATTTATTCCTCCTCTTATTTTATTTTGTTTTGGGTTTACACAGTGGTCAGAAACGTTAAAAAAGCACAACATTTAATTGTAATTCATACAAATTTTCCGGAAGAGAACCCCCAGACCCCTTGGGGGGGGCCGCTGGGGGGTATTCCGTGCCCCCTCCCGGCCCCCGTTGTGCCATAGCTCCGGTACCTTTTTCTCTAGAAATTAAGCCCTGGTTAAGGGTCATCTTCGAAACATCGCTTTTGCTCCACGGGTCAGCAGGTAGATTTCAGAGACGCCCGACACATCGCTTTTGCTCCACGAGAGAGGGGTCTGCGGTCTGAGCTTCATCTCCCTCAAATTCTCTCTTCCGTTCACCTTCAAGTTCTTTCTTGAATACTACCATTTAAACGTAATATGCAACTTTGCTGTTTTTGCCTAAACGAAAATATTTATAGTTGAAAGAATGGTAAACTACCTCAATTGTAACAGAAACGACTTGTAAACAACATTGTTTAAAAGTAATAGCTTACAAAATAAAATAGCATTACTTTGTCTTATTCATCTTTCATTTATTTATTTTATTCAATAAATTACGATTAGAAACAGGGAAGCCTTTCAAGACAAGATCAAGCTTTTAGGCATGAAGTATGGAGCAGAAAACCACGTTTGAACTGTAAGAGTATATTTTCGACGGGCATCAATCACTATTTAAATAACCTAATTTCACTTAATTCAAGGTTATTAAAGTTGTCTTCCTTCTCGATCTTCTGTTACTCTGTTTTATATTAATAAAGCTGTTTTGGGACCAATCTTGGTTTATCCTTTTTTTTAATAAACCAAGTAGCTTTAAAATAATGTGACATTGAAACTTCAATTGATTTTAACTTACTTTTTATAAGTACCGATAATGATCCCAAAACAGCTTTATTAATACAAAACGGAGTAACAGCAGATCTAGAAGGAAGACAACTTTACTAAGCTTGGATGTAGTGAAATTAGGTTATTTAAATAGTGTTTGATGCCCGTCGAAAATGTACTCTTACGGCTCAAACCTGCCGTTCTCCTCCGAGCTAATGCCCAAAATCTTTATCTTGTGCTAAAGGCTTCTCTGTTTCTAATAGTAAATTATTGTAAACAATGAATGAAATATGGATAAGTATTAAATAGTAACACGTTTACTATGTAAGTTGTTTCTTTTACACAATATTTTGTGAAAGAAACAACTTGCGCTTGCGTTTTACTTGCGCTTACTGTTACAATTAAAGTAGTTTAACATTCTTACAAAAATCAATATTTTCGATTAGGCTAAAAAAGAAAAGTTGTAGTATTACGTTTAAATTACATTTTCAAGTGAGAAAATTGAGGTGAGCGAAAGAGAGAATGTGGGGGAGAGAGAGCGCAAGCCCCTCTCTCGTGGAGTAAAAGTGATGTTTCGGGCGGTTCTGAAATCTACCTGCTGACCCGTGGAGCAAAAGTGATGTTTCCAAAATGACCCTTAACCGTGGAACGAGAGAGATGCAGCCAAAATGCCAACTTTGATTAGACTGTTGTTATCCAAAGTGAGTACATGTGTAAACATCAGTATACAAGAGGCGTATTGACCAGTAGTGACTATGATTAGCATAGTAAGCGTCGTCGGGTAAAGAAACTAAAATAAGGAAACAGTAAGGACCAAAAACAAAACCTTCCGAGTTTGACACCGTCCGACTTTGTCGTTTCAATGCAGAAATGAAGGTACTTTTGTATTATACGGAGGCCACTATTTTTTGAGAGATTTTGTTTACTGGATACCGAAAATAACTATATCATTGAAAAGAACATACTTTAATTGACTTTCTGTCCAATTTTGACATAATTATGATGAGCGGTCTTTATGTTCTGCCTCCCAGAAGACAGCGATGTTGGCGAGGATTGAGTTGAACGCGTCGTCGCCTTCGCTATCGGCCACACCCGGTCGCCACATTGTCAGCAAGCCTTATATACAGCGCGCTGCAGCGGCTATGTTATGTTGGGTTATCATAAATATGTTAGTAGAACTTTCCTCGATTCGTTACGAATCGAAGATACCAGATGAGTCATACTTTCGGCGGTGACAGGTGATGCGCGCGCTCCGGTCAATGACCTGACCTGGCATACTTGGAAGGGATTTGGCGGGCAAAAGTATGACTCATCTGGTATCGTTAGATTCATAACAAAACTAAATCACCCTACTAACATATTAATGATAACTTCCAAGGGCGCCCGCAGGATATTTTCCCAGGGGGGGCAAACAGTTATTTTTTCTGGGGGTTTTATTGGGGTGTGGAAAATATACCGGTATCCCTTATTGGGCCCGCAGCCCTCTTATAGAGAAACAGTAAGATAAAAGTACTTGAAAACGTATTTTTGGCTGTCTAAAAACCAGAGTTACCTTTCAAAAAGATTTCAAACATACTCATTTGTTTCTTCAATCATGATACCAATTTTTAGTTTGTTTGTAAATTTAATTTAAAAGTTTTTAGTTCTTTACTTTTGTAATTTTTTTACTTATTTATGAAAAATAATCATTCTTTCAGCTGGGATTCAATTACATCCTGAATTAGTTTAGGAAATTGAATCAAAAGGCAAAACCAGTGCCATTGCAAAATTTTAGCCGACCATTATGTGGCCAATAATATGAACAATCATCACTGTCACGCCTTCTAGCAAGGTATTTCCGTCGATTGACCGCTATTAGTGAATACATAAGATTGGTTTTCACACACGATTGCGAGTCCGCAATGGTACATTTTTGTCGTTTATCAGCGATCGGCAAACACCGCCGATCGCGAGTTTCGAAAAGCAACATCGGCCGTTTATCCGTAATCGGCAAATACGCGGCTGTTCGCGAATTTCGCAAAGCTAGATTCTCCGTTTTTTCGCGATCGGCAAATACGCGCGACCGTTTTCAACGGCCGATCGCGAGTTTCGTAAAGCTACATCGGCCGTTTATCCGCGATCGGGAGATACGCGCTGGCGTATTTCGTGGACGTTCGCGAATAGCGTAAAGATATTTTTGCCGTTTGTCCGCGACTGGCAAATACACGCGTGGGTTTAGCGGCAGGGCCGCGACAACGGCCATGCGAAACATGCGGCCGCATGGGGCGCCGACTGGGAGAAGGCGCCACCGAAGCCGGCGCAGTGTTGAGTCCGCAGCGGCGCCCGAGGAGTCTTTAAAGTGCTGAACATGTACTTTGGCGAACTTTGTTGACACACGGGTAGTATTTTACAGTTTTGTTTAACGTGCAAAATATTCGTCTTGGGGGCGTTTTCCGGCGCCTGTGGAGCATTTTAAATTTGTTGAAGAGCTAAATTAATTAATTGGTGTTTGCCGACTTCAGGGAGTCTATCAAAATTGTTCAACTTGCCAAATTTTAATTTTTGTGGCGTTCTCCAACTACCGGGGCTCGTTGAGCATTTTTATATGGTTCAAAGTGTAAATCATGTAATTTGGCGAGTTTGGTTGGCTCCCGGGGGAGCATTTACAAATCGTTCAACGCGATATAACATGATCGAGTTGTCGCCATTTTGGAGGTGTTAGCCAGCCCCAGCGCCTGGAGCCCTTTTGAAATTAATCAAGGTGCGTAATGTGAGTTTTGGAGGCGTTTGCCGGTGCCGGTGGAGACGTTTCAAACCATTCAAAGAGCAAAATGTTTTTTTTGTTGGAGCATACTGGCACCTGTGACGTCTTTTAAAAGTGTCTAAAACTCGCAAACATTTTAATTTGGTGGCCGTTTACCCATGCCCGTGGAGTAATCACTGTTTTCAAATAACTCAAAATGTAAATTTTTGGGTATGTGAATTGTAGCTGCAGTAATGAACAAAATAAATGTCAATTTGAAAAGATTGGGTGAAGTAAATGAGTTCCGTTTTCACTACAGTTTCATTTTAGCAATACCTTTAAAATTAAATTGAATTTGCAATTTGGTTTGCAAAATAAATTTCAAGATTCAAAACCAAGACCTGGGGAACTAAAAACTTCTAGAAACTCAAACTTAACCCTCGTCCTCAGGGACTTTTGCAAGTGGTTTAAATGGGCCGGGTAACGAACAACTGTGATATGCCGTGCCGTGCTGTGCTGTTAATTAGCTGTTTAGTATATTCCTTCTTAGATCGGTCTAATTTGACTGGGCTCTAATGTTATTTTATTTTTTTTTAAGTTGAAGCAAGAATCGCCCGATTAGCGGTGTGCCTGTTCTTACTTAGATAATTTAATTTGTCTTAATACATCCAGCAATACAAAACCGTAGTCTATCCATCAATAAAAAACCTTTATATATGTGATGAATAAAATTCAACACAGTAACTTCAAAATATTCTATTTAATTTTGCAAATGATAGCTTTAACCACGATGAGGGAGGGTGGGTAACTGATACCTAAATCTAGTGAAAGGGCGCCAATGTAGGCTCTCGCATGTCCCAGAAAAATCCCTTGTCGCGGCCCTGTTTAGCGGCCGGTCACAAGGTTTGCAAAGCTGCACTTGCCGTTTATTAGCGATCGGAAAATACGCACGTCAGTTTTAGCGGATGATCGCGCTAACCTGGATCTGCTGTTTATTTGCGATCGGCAAACGGCCAATTCGCGAGTTCGTTTTCCGTGGCCGGTAGCGAGTTTTGCGAAGCTACACTCGCAGTTTAGATGCGATCGCTAAAACGATCATGCCCCGAAAATTTCCTGAAGTGAATAAAAATCCCGCCCAAAAATCGGAAATTCAATTTTCCCGAAATTTTGGGACCCGACCATCCCTGATTAAAAATTATGGAGATTAACTTTGTTTGGTCAACTTGAACAAACTTAAAAGCTTCATGTATTTTTAAATATATTTTCCTTTTCTCAGGAAAATGAATGGGGGGCCTGCGGGCGCCCATGATGATAACCCAACCTAACATAACCGCCGCAGTGCGCTGTATAAGGGTGGCCTCCATATCATACCAAAGTACCAAAATGGTCCCGTCTGGATTTGTCGCCTGACGAACCCGACGGATTGGGACACTTTCAAAACCGTCCTGGGCTATCACACTTTGTTCTTGTCGTCCGAATTTATCGTGCGATTTTGTCGTAATCCGACTTAGGTGCGTCCCAATTTACAACTCGAGATATAACTACGGTATTAAGGGAAAAATTGGTATAAATGCCTCGACGAGATCGGATTTTTTAGTTGAGGTAGCTATGCAATCACAAACTGCTTTTGCAAATGGTTGATTGTAAAAACCCCGAAGATACTCGTAAATGTTTACTATAATAACAGAACTTTTTAAAGGAAGATTTTAGTTCATCATCAGCATCAGTATCTGATTACCTTTCATTCTGTGGAAGGGCGAAACCGTCCAAAGTCCACTTGATGTTCGGAGTCGGGTTGCCAGAAGCCACGCACTTGAGAGAGACCGAGGGACCAGGCTGGATGGTCTGTCTGATGAAGCGGTAGGCGATCTGAGGTGGCGTATCTGCACAAATCGAATGATTGGATTGTCAGATTGTGAAGGACTGAGAGGGGTGTAGGGATTTATGCTATAGAGTGCCTATTAATTAGTGCCTTTTCCCTTTTTCCTTTGATTCATTTTCTTTCTTCGAGTTCCAAGCTTGCGATATACCCCGGACTATTGATCTTGGCGTTCTATTTCTACTTTATTTTCATTTTTCGGGGGCTTTTCCTAATATTTTTAACTTTTTTTTCATCCCAACAGTATTCTAATCAATCAGTATTCTTTGTGATTGCTTGATTAGCGGCTTAGTTATATGGTACCCTGAGTTATATCCTAGTTTTTCTGTTAAATTTAAATCAAACTGATAAAAAATAATCTAATAGAAGTTTTTAGTATGTTTAACAATAAAAAACAGTTTGACCCTCTTTCCCGGTTTGTAAAATACATACACTTTAATTTTTGCTTTAATTAATGTCTGAAGGTAACTCATACGCGTTTTGCCAATACAACTTGTTAGTTTTCCTGTATATAAAGCATAATTGGATATACAGAAAGCTTTTAAGAGGGAAATGACATAATAATTATCTAGCGTTCATTAGTTAACCAGATTAATAGGAAATTAATTCAGGTGATAATGTATACGTATCTGATTAGGAGGTTTGATTGATTCAATAATTAAGTACGTCCCCTTTTATAGTATACTAAAAATACATTATCTCGAATTATTTTGATTACGCGGGAAAATTCTATTTATTCTATTTACATTGAATTTAAATAATATTGGGTCAAAAGTTATTTTCGTGGATTTAAAATTTTACATTAAGGTTAATGCCACAAACCTAGAAGTATGGGGTGGCCTAACAATACTTTACTTATTCACATAACGGAAGAAATAATGCACTGTGAGGTAAAACAGAATATTAAATATTACCTCTACAAAAAATGAAGTTTTAATTATACTATTCACCACAAGCCTCCATTAATTCAGATAAATCTAATTATCTTATACTGGTCCAAAGGCTTACTAGGCATCATTCCTAGTACTTCAATATGCTAAATTTATATAGCTGTAGTGTCCGTTAGATGTAGGGTGTGATTAATAAAACTATTTATTCGATAGAACAATAGTTAAAATTCAGTTTCTATAGGCATCTAGTTTTAAAAGCATAATTTTTTTACTTAGGGGTGTTTAAAAAACTATTTTTATAAAGGCCTATTGAACTGGGTTGATAATAACATTTTGAATTTCTTATAAAATACTTGGAATTTCGAATTGGAATATTTTAGAATTTACTTCTTTAAAATAGTCCTTAACGTGAAACATACATTTGTAAGTCCGGTTCTTGCAATGTTTCTTGGATGGATGGATGGGTGGGTGGATGGATGGATGGATGGATAGATGGATGGATGTATAAATGGATGGATGGATAAATGAATGGATGTATGATGGGTGTATGGATGGATAGATGGATGAATGGATGGATATATGGATAGACAAATGAATGAATGTATTGTGGATGGATGGAGAGATAGATGAATTTTGTTTGAGAAAAGAGTAACTCTATTGTTTACATGTGACTACCGACCTCCCAACCTGAGCTCGGCGGTCGCCTGGGCGGAGTCGTGCTCGTTGTTGACGAAGCACTGATACATCCCCTGGTCCTCCTTCGTGACCATGCCTAGCTTGAGCACGTCCGCGACGCCCCCCGGCTGCAGACTCTGCCCGTCCTTCACCCAGGAGATACTCTTGATCGGGCTGCCTGGAAACCGCAACGACAGAGTGTCATTTCTGGCAAATAATAACAAAAATTAACCGAATGAATTTATATTTGATCGACCAGTGGACTTAGGCCCCCCCAGACGAGTTCCTGGAGTTGAAAAATAAAGGTATAACACAGGATTAGGATGGATAGTAGGAGGATATGGATGAGGAGAAGGTAGATACGACTTTGAATATTAAGAATAGACGCTATGAATTAATGTAGTCTCGCTAGATATGCTAGCCAACTTAAAGAAAATCTCGTTGGACTTCAGTTCAAGAGTTTACGGGCTCAAATACCAGAATACGCGATCAAAAAGCGTATGCACCCATGATGACATTTAATTAAAAATATCAGAGGCGTAGAGTTAGAAAAAGGAAGAGTTGGTTTAGGAAAGGGTGGGAGTATTAAATCGACTGTGAGGATGAAGAAAAAGACCTTAAAATCCTACCTTGAAAATCCAAGACTTTTAGTAGGCTTAAAACACATTACCGAATTCATCTCCGACACAGAATTCCCCTACTTCCTCTAATTTCATGAAGAACCACACGAGAAGAGGTGGAGATTCAAGACACGCCACAGTGGTCTTTAGTAGCAGTCTTTCAGTCAGGTACTGCACCTCTCAGAGCGCAACGGCTTTGTGAGTCATGCAGTTGATCATTAATTTGGATGACAAGCATGTTAATAGGATCGTGATACTCTGACACATGGCGCAGGGCGGCGTGAGGATATACGGAGCGATTTGTGATTTTACCTCCTTTGGAGCAATGGAAGGTGGCGGGCTGTCCCAGAGCACGGTGAGGATAGACGGAGTGGGACGTGTGACTTTACCTGCTTTGGAGCAGTGGAAGGTGGCGGGCTGTCCCAGAGCACGGTGAGGATAGGCGGAGTGGGACGTGTGATTTTACCTCCTTTGGAGCAATGGAAGGTGGCGGGCTGTCCCAGAGCACGGTGAGGATAGACGGAGTGGGACGTGTGACTTTACCAGCTTTGGAGCAATGGAAGGTGGCGGGCTGTCCCAGAGCACGGTGAGGATAGACGGAGTGGGACGTGTGATTTTACCTGCTTTGGAGCAGTGGAACGTGGCGGGCTGTCCCAGGGTAGTGGTGAGGATAGACGGAGTGGGACGTGTGATTTTACCTGCTTTGGAGCAGTGGAAGGTGGCGGGCTGGCCCAGAGCACGGTGAGGATAGACGGAGTGGGACGTGTGATTTTACCCGCTTTGGAGCAATGGAAGGTGGCGGGCTGTCCTAGAGCACGGTGAGGATAGACGGAGTGGGACGTGTGACTTTACCTGCTTTGGAGCAATGGAAGGTGGCGGGCTGGCCCAGAGCACGGTGAGGATAGACGGAGTGGGACGTGTGATTTTACCTGCTTTGGAGCAGTGGAAGGTGGCGGGCTGTCCCGGGGCGGCGGTGAGGATAGACGGAGTGGGACGTGTGATTTTACCTGCTTTGGAGCAGTGGAAGCTGGCGGGCTGGCCCAGAGCACGGTGAGGATAGACGGAGTGGGACGTGTGATTTTACCCGCTTTGGAACAGTGGAAGGTGGCGGGCTGGCCCAGAGCACGGTGAGGATAGACGGAGTGGGACGTGTGATTTTACCTGCTTTGGAGCAGTGGAACGTGGCGGGCTGGCCCAGAGCACGGTGAGGATAGACGGAGTGGGACGTGTGATTTTACCTGCTTTGGAGCAGTGGAAGGTGGCGGGCTGGCCCAGAGCACGGTGAGGATAGACGGAGTGGGACGTGTGATTTTACCTGCTTTGGAGCAGTGGAAGGTGGCGGGCTGGCCCAGAGCACGGTGAGGATAGACGGAGTGGGACGTGTGATTTTACCCGCTTTGGAACAGTGGAAGGTGGCGGGCTGGCCCAGAGCACGGTGAGGATAGACGGAGTGGGACGTGTGATTTTACCTGCTTTGGAGCAGTGGAAGGTGGCGGGCTGTCCCGGGGCGGCGGTGAGGATAGACGGAGTGGGACGTGTGATTTTACCCGCTTTGGAACAGTGGAAGGTGGCGGGCTGGCCCAGAGCACGGTGAGGATAGACGGAGTGGGACGTGTGACTTTACCTGCTTTGGAGCAATGGAAGGTGGCGGGCTGGCCCAGGGCGGCGGTGAGGATAGTCGGAGTGACGTGTGCCGAGAGTGGCGCCTGGACTTGGAGGCTGATGTCCAGACGGGACGACCCTGCGGAGTTGGAGGCCACACAGGAGTAGCGGCCGCTGTCGCTGACCGTCGCCCTGGGTATCACCAGCAGGGCCCCGCCCCCTGTGATGTAGTGGTGGTCACTGTCCGTGACCGGAGTATTCTGCCACTCCCATCTAGAAAATTTAATAAGACTTTGTTATTCAAAATTTTACCCTTTAGCTTAAAAAAACATATCGTAAATCACCAGATTTTTGGGAAGCAGCGGTGGAACCTCCCAATGTGCTCATCGGGGGATGCATGCCTAAAAGCTGAATTGAAAGTACATTTATCTTAGATGATTAGGCATTTTATTTTCGTTCATATATTACAAAGGTATAATTGATAGGAAATATTTAAAAAAGGTAGCCATCAGAATGCAGTATTGGTAATAATCATATGTATTATTTTCATAATAAAGATACACGATGAAGTACATTTGTTGTAGCTTTAAAAACATAGTATAGTATCGCTATCGAAATATTTTGTTGTCCACATGATAGTTACTGCAATCTACATTTCAGATTACCAAACCGTGGATCACGTCGAAGGATCGATCGCCGCAGAGAGGAGCGGAGGTGCGGAGGTGCGGCCTGTGCTCGAGTAGGGTATGCTAATGAGCCAGGCCAAGCAGCGACAAGTTATGCAAATAATTCACTCCAATTATTCCATCAGACTGTCTCCGAGGCTCGTCACCCCCGCCTCACCACCACTCTCCCTGCGACACCGCCTGCTGCCACCCACCGGAACTTATCATCCCGCCTCATCATTGCTTCTCACTGCCTCGCCGTCGCTGACAATCCCAGAGTTCACTAGATAATACTATTAATCTTTAATTCGTTTCTAGAGTATTTTAATACATCACATTTGCCATCGGTAACTCTATTTTGTTTAGTATTCTTTTTCTTTTAATTGTTTTTAATCTAATTCCAAAAGCCGTATTTAATGTAGAGTTAGTAGAGCTGGGCATAAAAGATTAAATAGGGAAGCGTGATTCGTAAAGATACCTAAATAATATGTGCTTCTTATTTCTATGCCTATTTACCTCACATTCCCCCTCTTTCTCAATGTGTGAATAAATTCCAACTCAAGAACGCATGATTTCATTTCATTCAAATTTCTTTAATTTCTATGTTTAGTTCCTTTGTAACATAAATTATAAAGGGCCTCAAGATACCGTTAGACAATCAATTTTGTGTTTTATTTAATTCGTCAACCTTGAGTTATGTATTTATATTTAAGTTCCTTCATTTCAGTGTTTATGGACAAATGGCAAATTGCTATCTTCTCTAACACTAAAATTACATGTCAACAACTTATAGTAACTTGCCACCCCGTAACCTCATCACTCCTCTCTCTACCGCACCACCTCTGATAATCCATAACAACTTGTCATTCCACCACCTCCTCTTCAATCCTAGCAACTCATCTTCCCACCTCATCATTACTCGTATCCCTACCGCACCACCTCTGATAATCCATAACAACTTGTCATTCCACCACCTCCTCTTACAATCCTAGCAACTTATCTTCCCACCTCATCATTACTCGTATCCCTACCGCACCACCTCTGATAATCCATAACAACTTGTCATTCCACCACCTCCTCTTCAATCCTAGCAACTCATCTTCCCACCTCATCATTACTCGTATCCCTACCGCACCACCTCTGATAATCCATAACAACTTGTCATTCCACCACCTCCTCTTACAATCCTAGCAACTTATCTTCCCACCTCATCATTACTCGTATCCCTACCGCACCACCTCTGATAATCCATAACAACTTGTCATTCCACCACCTCCTCTTACAATCCTAGCAACTTATCTTCCCACCTCATCATTACTCGTATCCCTACCGCACCACCTCTGATAATCCATAACAACTTGTCATTCCACCACCTCCTCTTACAATCCTAGCAACTTATCTTCCCACCTCATCAATACTGTTATCCATACCGCACCACCTCTGATAATCCATAGCAACTTGTTATTTAACCACCTCCTCTTACAATCCTAGCAACTTTTCTTCTCACCTCATCACTCCTCTCTCGACCACACCACCTCTGATAATCCATAACAACTTGTCATTCCACCACCTCCTCTTACAATCCTAGCAACTTATCCTCTCACCTCATCACTACTCTTATCCCTGCCGCACCCCCTCTGATAATCCTTAGCAACTTGTCATTGAACCACCTCCTCTTACAATCCTAACAACCTACCTTCCCAACTTATCATTACTCTTATCCATACCGCACCACCTCTTATAATCCATAGCAACTTTTCATTCAACCACCTCGTCTTACAATCCAGGCAACTTATCTTCCCACCTCACCACTCCTCTCTCCCACCTCTGACAAATCATATAAGGGTTATTAGGTGGAATTATGAGGTGTGATGAAGAGGTACAAATGATTCTATCCATTATTATAATACAGATTATATTAAGTCTATAGTACTCTAGAGCTAATGTAATTGATTAAATAAATTTCAATTCCAATACATTTTCAGATATACCTTTTTAATTTAGGACTATATTACTTACTGTAAATACGTCAACAGCTCAAAATGCGATTTAACATGCTCAGTATATGTTTCGGCGCGAGAGCACCATCCTCAGCTGGGTACAAGAAGTGAAGTTTACACCAGAAGGCTTCGTCATTACAGTAAGTACAGTGTTTTACAGTAAGTAATATAGTCTTACATTGTTTGCACAAATCACGGGCTAAAACATGGATAATATAATAATAATAATAATAATAATAATAATTTTTTTTTTTGGGTAGGAGGTGGAATGCGTTTACGCACACTGAGGGGCTCGTTGTCCCCTCAGTAGTGTCGGACTCCCACGAGCTCGATGTCCCGTGAACTACCGACTAAACCACCTCCCTCGGCACCGAGGACACTAGCCTGGAACTGTTTCACACATTACTTCGGGCTAGGCCTTTGATATTACGCCGCTAGGGCAACCTCCGTGGGGAAATGCTGAGGATTAAGGCCGATCGAGGTCGACCTTTTTCGCCCGAAGAATGGCCTGGACGTAGTGCTGGACACAGTTCCAGTTGCCCTCTCCCTGGAGCATAGCTCCGACGATGTTGTTTGGGCTGACGACCACGCCGATCTCAGATGAAAGCGAGGCTCGGCGGACGTGCCAACGGTCGCACTGAAAAAAGGTGTGCTCGGACGTGTCTGGGATGCCGGGGCAATACAGACAGTCCGGGCTGGCGACTTTGCCCATCCGGTGCAGGATAATAATAATAATAATAATAATAATAATAATAATAATAATCCTTTATTGTCGCATAACATCTTTTTACAAATTGTCAGCTTACAACTTAAGACAGGCGTAATTGTCAAATAATATTTGGAATAAAACTAAATGGACATTAGTTAATTTACAAACTATACAGAGTCATAAATCTTGTTTCATCGCATTACAACAAAAATTCATCCTGCAAAAATTCGTCTATTGAATAATACATTTTATTTATTAAGAATTCTTTCAATTTGACTTTAAATCCCTCCGTTTTGTCAATTAATTTCAATTCATGGGGGAGTTTATTAAAGAATTTTATTCCCATATAAAAAGGAAATTTTCCGTTAAAGTCAATCTATGTACTGGAAATAAAAAATCATTCTTCCGTCTTATACTGTAATTGTGTTTATGCTAGTTTGTAATTAATTAATGACACATCATTATTTTTTATATAAATTAAACATATAAAAATAAGTATTAATGGCACTGTTAACAGGTTTAGTTTTTTAAATATTGGTTTGCATGAAGCTTGTTTTAGAAAAAGTTAAAATGCGTAAAATTCTTTTTTGAATTTTAAAAATATTCTTTGAATCACTTGATTTTCCCCAAAATTCTATTCCTAAAAAATTAATGAGATAAATAGTGAGTAATAAACAATTATTTTAGTTTTAAGATCAACAGTATCTCTTAAAACCAGCATTTGATGGCAAAAGATATTTAAACGTTTAGAAAATTTTTCAATATAACATTTCCATGATAAGTGTTGGCCCGGCGTTTTTACTGCTATTTCTTTTTTATTGAAGTCTATTTTAGAATCAAACAGTTCTTGATTCTAATATGTATTAAATTTGATTATGTTAGTCTTTAAGGTATTCAGGCTCAAACCATTTGCCTCGAACCATGATGACAGCTGTTGAAGACTGTTCTTTATGGATTCTGAAAGCAATGAGTTGTCCTTAGCTTTTACTACTGAAGTTGTATCATTTGCATATAAGATTATAGGGTAATCAATATTTTTTGGTATATCGTTTATGTAAGTTATAAAAAGAAGTGGACCCAAAATTGACCCCTGTGGCACACCTTGCTTGATTTCCTGCCATGAAGATATTGATTTGGTATTTTTCTGTGAAATGATTGTTCTTTGCTGTTTTTTAAAACTATAAGGTTGCAACCAAAACAAAGCTTGAGGAGAAAATTTGTAATATTTAAGTTTCCAAGCCCCAAGCCACTTGATCAACGAGATTCGATATTGCTGGATTTGTACTACGGGCGGATCTAAAGCCAAATTGATTACTGAAAAAAAGGTTTGTTGTTTCAAAGAAATGCATTATTTGAGAAATACCCCCGTTGCAGTAGACCTGCATACTCAGCGAATTTCAAATGCAAAACAACATATTTCAATCAAACATAGCAAGATTTGACATGTTTTAATAAGCTCCATAAGAATAACATGGGGAATGAGTATGCAGGTTTGCTGCTACAGGTGTATTAAAACTGGGTGGTTTTAATTCAATATTTAGTAGATCTGAACTAGAAGAAGCTATTTAACAAGTTTTAACAAGATATGTTGAGAAATAACCGAGATATAGAATTTTACTTATTTCCCATAAGGTTAACATTGGGACAACGTACTGTGTTTACCACTTTCAATATCTCGGTAACCAATGGACATAGAGCAGTGATTCAAAATACTAAATTGTTTGTTTTTTTTAGCTAAATTCAATGGTGCCCACAAAAATTCGATAAATTTTATTTTTCAATGTAAAAAACTCAAAACACCCATTTTTGGGGGGTTTATTTCCCCTTACCCCCCCTTCCGGTGGTCCGATCGGGCTGATTCACGAACTCGTCCAATTGATTACCACTTTACATGTCCGTACCAAATTTCAAAAAGATCGGACCATTTTTGCGGCCGCTATCGTGCTAACAGACATATATATATATATATTCGAACGAATGGTGTTTTTTGCTTCTGGGGACCCCAAAATGAACAAATAACATGGTCTCGGACTTAGGTCTTACCATGAGTACTACCGTAGTAGCTTATTCCTTTAAGGAAATTCGCTAAAAGCTACTTTTTAAAATATTTTTGAAAATGCGACCAAAACTGAAAGTGGACGGTAATTTTCAGGATTTTCCTTATATCCTTTCTTAAATAAAGGTTTAACTTCAGCAAATTTCAATTGATAAGGAAAATAACCTTCATCACATCATTGGTTGATAATAAAACATAATGGCTGACAGATATGAATTGCTACTTTTTTCACTATCCTATTCATACGAATCCCATCCCAGCCAGCAGAATTCTTATTCTCTAGTGATATAATTGTTTTATAAATATCTTTTTCTGAAACATACTTAAAAGAAAAACTGTAATTAAATGTATCACAAATTTTAATTAAATAAATAGATTTCTTTATATCTGGACCTCCATTTACTTTTTTTGCAATATTTACAAACATATTATTAAAATGCTGTGCTATTTCCTTGCCTTCCTTAATACTTTTACTTCCAACTTTTAAATTTATGGAATTTTTTTGTCACTTTAGCTCCCAGCTCGCTCCTAATTACTGTCCAAACAGCCTTATTTTTATTTTCAGAATTATTTTTAAATTAGAATTGGACATTGCTTTAGCCTCTTTACAAACTGATTTGAATATTGAATTATATGTCTTATAAAAATTCTTAAGATTTTGATCATCTGAACTCTTTACTAATTTATGCAGTTCTCTCTTTCTAGCACTTGAAACTTTAATTCCCTCTATGACCCAACGCTTTTTATTTTTATTTTGTTTTGATGAAAATAATTTTAACGGAAAATTTGAGTTAAAAGCATAATGAAATTTTTCAAAAAAATGTCGAAATTCTGCTGGGAACTAACGTTTCTAGAAATTTCCCCATTGGATTGTTTCAATTTCCATTACAAAACTAGTGACATTTTCTTTTGAAAACAACAGTCTCTTAAAAGGAATTGGTTTATCTGATTTATGATTATTTCTACTTTCCATGCAAATAACAAGTGCTCTGTGATCTGAATACCTATTTAATCCTTTTAATCGTTAATCTGAATATACCTTTTTAAGTTTAATCTGAATATTCCTTTTTAAATCATTGATTAAGCTAAAGTTTTAACGCTGCATTGTTGAAAAATATGTTAAATTATGTTGATTCTAAGTAGTTTTAAGTTTTACTTATAACTTTTTATGAGATAAACAAAAAATCACACAGACATGTTTTTCTGGATTAAAATCGACGATGTAATTAAACCTTATCATATTTACAAAAGCCTTTGGAAATTATTCGGTAGGTATTAATATTATTTATATAACATTTAAATGAGTTTCTCAGCAGACCTATGCTAATCAGAGCTTTATGCTAATTTTGAAATGTCGCAGTGGAGAAATGGATAATGAAAGAATTTACAACTCCACCTGACGTCCTCTCCACGGGGTTTCTGTACTGAAGTAAAATTAAATACCCCCGTTGCAGCAGACCTGCATACTCAGCGAATTTCAAATGCAAAACAACATATTTCAACCCAACATAGCGAGATTTGACATGTTTTTGTAAGCTCCATAAGAATAACATGGGGAATGAGTATGTAGGTTTGCTGCCACAGGTATATTAAAACTGAGTGGTTTTAATTCAATATTTAGTAGATCTGAACTAGAAGAAGCCATTTACCAAGTTTTATCAAGATATGTTGAGAAATAAGCGAGATATAGAAATTTACTTATTTCCCTTAAGGTTAATATTGGGACAACGTACTGTATTACCACTTTCAATATCTAGGTAACCAATGGACATAGAGCAGTGATTCAAAATACTAAATTGTTTGTTTTCTCAAGCTGAATTCAATGGTGAAATCCAAAATTGGATCACTTTAATTTTTTCTATGTGAAAAAACGCAAAAAAACCCATTATTGGGGAAGTTTACCCCCCTTTACCCCCCCTTCCGGTGGTCCGATTGGGCTGGTTTACGAACTCGTCCAATTGATTAGCACTTTGCATGTCTGTACCAAATTTCATAGAGATCGGACCATTATTACGGCCGCTATCGTGCTAACAGACACATAGATATATTGATATATAGATATATAGATATATATCTAAAAATTCAAACGAACGGTGTTTTTTGCTTCTGGGGGCCCCAAAACGAAAAGTTATCATGGTCTCGGGTTTAGGTCTTACCATGAGACCTAAGGTAATAGCTTCTTCCCTATAGGGAAAATTCGCTAAAATCTGACAACAAATTCCTACCGACTTATTTTATTGTTAAAAAAGCTTTCAGTACATTTATTTATTTTTGTTGTCCTATTTATAACTGAATTTTCTTTTCTCTCCTAATGTATTCTACCGAACAGAAATTTTAGAGCTAACCGATAATCATAACCATTATATCGTGATCATTCCAATTAATTGAGAAATATTTATATACTCCCTAAAATTAAAAGATATTATTTATTATTTAAAAGTTCAAAACATTGCTCTAAGGACCAATAGATAAAAATGAACTCCAAGTTCATAATACATTATACAGTAATCCCTAAATATAGTCTGAAGTTTAAGCAAGAGTCGGTTTAAATTTCCGTAAAAGTAGCCTTTTTTGTCGTAAATTCAGGCCCATCACCCACACAGCTAAACGAGACGATCTTCATTGTGATAGAGAAACGTTGTGTGGAATTAAAAATTTCAAATTTTTTTCTATACATCAATATCCATTTTTCCTTTTATAATTTTCGTGATATGAGACAGTATGTGCTTAATTCAGGTTTCAAGTCTGAATCCCATCTTCAGCACTATTTTCGTCGTTTTTATAAGTTTTAGATCCTGGGATATACCGCGGCCACCAGTGAGATATAATTCTGAGTTCAAATCCCTGCAGAGTCCCTGCTGTTTAAGCAACAATACTGTATAAACCCAACTATAATATTTCAATAATCATTTCATCACGAAATGTAAGTACTGCCATGACAAATTTGCAAAACATGGGTTGGCTAATCGCGGCGAAATCGTATTATTGGCCATCCTAAGACAAATAGAAAATTCCTTAGAGGAAACGTTACAGCTTTCTCATTTCAACCTGGGGGACCCACTAGCGACCTGAAGGCCAGTTTTCACGATGCCAGCTGAAAAGCCTGGCATAAGACAGTCCAATGCCAAAAACGTTTTGGCAGCGTATGCACACTTCTGCCCAAATATTTATAATTGAATATTTACTAATTGACTATGAACTGTTACAATATTTTTGGCATTGTAAGCATGGCTCTTCAGCTTGCATCGTAAAAAAACAGGCCTTAAGGGTGTAATTGAACGCTTTGAAATTTAAAGTAGAGATAAGTGTAAATAAAGGTAATCAATCAACGTTGTAATTTTGAAAATTGTATGTTGAATTACACAAACAATTAAAACAATGTTATTCTTTAAGCGAGAACAGCCACGGTAATAGCTAGTTTAGATCAATACATGTGCGAATATTTTATGTTATTTCGTAAAATATTAATTATTCGTATTTTATTTAACTTAGGCTAACATAAAGGATAAGTAAATGGGATACAATTAAAACACAACTGATCAAATAAAAATAAGACTTCGTAATGACATCACGATCATCATCATGGACCTTTTGACGTGAGGAGTCTGTTTCTTCATAGAGTTGCAACTTCCAGTAACAAATTAAAAAATACAATCTACTAGGTAATTTTATAGTATGGTGAAGTGTTTGATAGTATGCGACAGTAATTTTTAGCTTGTAACTTATATTTTGTAATTTCTATGAGGTAACCTAGTACAGTATAAGAGTGGTGTAAAGTAGCAAATACCTGAACTCTGGAGGGGGATACCCTTGAGCAAAACAAGGTAGGATGACCAACTCGTCTTTCCGAGCATTAAAACTGAGCAGTCTGTCGAGGAACAGTGGAGCGCTGACTTTTGAAGGATCTACAAAATAAAAATGTATCTTAGTACTTTACATAAGGCTGGGACGATCACCACAGATTAAGAACTCCACAGATTGGCAACCAGAGTGCCCAACAATATTTTTCGTGCCCGATTTTTCTGGCGGTTTCAGGTTTGTTGGGTAGGTTTGCTACCTGGGGTACACTGGTATCGAAGTAATTATCAGCTATATCTGTTCTTTTGGACCTAAATATTTGTTATGGACGAAACGTCCTTTGATACCAGTGCGATATGGGCAACAACAAAGCCCAACAAACTTGTAACCGCCCGCCCGTAAAACGGGCGCCCTTAAATAGAAGATGATTCCATAACTACAGCACCCGATGTTTTTTACCTTAAGGGTGCCAATCTGTATTATTTCGTTTATGAATATACGGACCATTATATTTTTCCTTTTTTGTTTAACGTTTTACAAATTTACAAGTAAGAGGATGTGACAAGGAGGTATGACAGGGACGTTCCAGTATAATTATTTTCTTCAATGGAGGATTCCTTATCAAATTTATCAGGAGCAATGTAAGTAAATGAATCAATATTTCAAGTTAAGAGAAGTTCAAAGATACGTATTGAATACACTGTGTTAGTTAAAAAACGTTATTAACACAATGAATGTGTTTATTAACACTTCCTGTGTTTACATCATTAAATACAGGATCACTAGGCTGACTGAGAGGTTTTTAAGCTTTTTATTTCTTCTAAACACGTGAATCGGAAAAACAACAACAATATGAAAAACCATAGGTTCAAAAAATGTTCAATCGGTTTGTACATCTCTGTAGAGATAAATCTTAAAAACGTTAAGATATTTTTCAGAGATATTGGGATATTTAGGGTATTCATTGGTTTTCAAACTAACATAATTTTCTAAACCAGTTCAAAATGAGCAGCAATTCTTTTCGGACAGCTAAAGAATAGTATTTTCTTTATGTTAGGTTTAAGACATTCGTTAATCATGAATATTTTCCAAATGTGGGCTTTGTAATTTCAGCTGTTTTCAAGTTAATGATGGGTACTTTTTCATCAGATTGGGTACTTTTGTCCTTTTGCGCCACCTTTGACCTCTGTAGCTCTCACAGTTTACAATTTTATTTAATGCTTTTTGAGTTGTGTCATACCATAACTAACGTCAAAAGTTAAATAAAAAAAGGGAGATACTTTATAAAATCAGGGTCTGCCTGCACTATTGTAATGTCTGATAGTCATGGACGTCAGGAAAACTGGAGCTTAACATTTATTATAATAATCAAACAGTTTGCAAAACGAGCTGAGAATGTATAAGTTTATTACACTAATAATCAGTAGAACTTCATATTAAGATTACCCCAAGCTGGGGAACTTTGAATCCCGAATATGGTGCTGCGTATTGCTCGAATAGTTATAGCAACTTGACTTCCTCAATTATTGGCACTCACGTAATATTGATGGGTTTATCAGTTGGTTTGAGATTTGTAGATTATTAGATTAACTTCGCAATTCCACTCTTTTTTCTGTTTTTAGTAGATTTTTTCCACAGTTATTATTTATTTAACTGGTAGCGAATGAAATGAATCACTTTATTAGCGATACATTTAGATATATATATATACACTAGATGATTCATGTTCGTTTACTAAAAAGTATAAGAGTTTATTATCGGGGTGAAATGTTAAGTCTTTGCTATAATAAAATGGCGAAGATTGTTAAAATAAACATGACGTCTCAAGTAAGTATAACTTGTTGTTCCAAACGTTTGTAAATTTTATTAAATGTGCATATATGAACAGAGAAAAACGGTTAAAATATACTTGATTAGTTATTGGATAGATTAAACTAATTTAAAACCTACAGTCCCTTTTCACCCATTTTTAGGGGGTGTTTTTATGTTGTTTGGATAACATGTAGACATTCTCCGTGAGCAATAAAAGAATTTTATTTTCTCAGCAGTGTATATATTATACTGAAAACTTTTAGCCCCATCCCATTATTGACGGGAAAGTACAATTCTACATTCAATAGCGGCTTTTATGGGCTCAAACCCCTATAAAAACATCTTAACAATGCTATGAATGAAGAAATGAAATCTTTATAGCAGGATATACTGATTACTGAACCAATACCCCCAGCAGACTTGCATACTCAGCGAATTTAAAATAATAATAAAAAACTTAAGTGAAGCCTAACATCAAGTTAAATCAACGCAGGCAAAGAGCATACAAAAGTTTTCTCCATAAGAATTAACATGGAAAATTAGTATGCTGGTTTATTGCCACGGAAATATGAAAATGGGGAATTTTAGGATACAACCCAGTGAACCCAAACTAGATGGAGTCACATACCAAGTTTTATTAAAATAGTATATTAAGAAATATGCGAGATAAAATTTTATTTGCTTTCCGTAAGGTTAATACTGGGACAACGTACTATGTTTACCACTTTCAGTATCCCGGTAAGCAATGGACATAGAGCAGTGGTTCAAAATACTAAATTGTTAGATTTTTCATGCTAAGGTTAACGGAGTGGAGCAACATGATATTGTTGAATCTTTTATGTACAAACATATTTTTGAGTGTCTTATTACAGCTTATCCCCGTTTGGATGGTCCGATCGAGTTTTCAAATTCCTCCAAATTATTACCGTTTACATTTCTGTTCACAATTTTGTTAAGATTGGGCCATTTGAAGAGGGTTATCGTGCTGACGCAAACACACATTAAGAATGTAATTAAAAGCTTAATAATTTAGAGTGCAGAAATAATATTTTTAGTTTTATTTTAAGACGCCACAGAGAGCGGCAAAATGTGTAATTTCAAGAAGGACTGGACTCAAATATTGTTTTGTTTTTATTATTTTCTTAAATAGATATGTAAAACGTTTGCCACATTAACTGGACACCGTGGCAACGTAGTTCCAAGGTAACTTTTGTTGTCTGTAAATTTGATATTTATTTGCAAAATATCGTTATTTGTGCATCTAGGGACTAAAGTGCAACTTTTTCTCCCTGAGGGAAACTGTTGTCGCCCGATGGCGAAGCCGAGGGCGACAATTTCCCGAGGGAGAAAAAGTACTTTAGTCCCGTGATGCACACCAAATTTTTCCTCCACCTACACCATTAACAAAAACTAGGTATAACACTGTAACTTTACCTTCAGATGATCCTTTGCTTGATCAACAAACTGCATTACAATCACATAGCCTATATAAATAAATAATGCAAGGTATTTAGGCTTTAATTTTAACCATTTTATTCACACTCTTCTTTAAAAATAATCTAGGCCTAACTTATTTGTTCACAGAAATGCAGGAATATAGCCTAAACTACAGCAAACTCAAAATGGATGCGCTGTCCTGAGGACAACGGAAACGGACGCTCGGATGCTGTGACACTCTCTTCAACATAGAGAAACGAATTAAAATCGACAGTGTTGCCATATATTCTCACTGTCCACCGCGGCGTTGCCGGATTTCTTCCCATGTATTTCTTATGAGATTACTTTTAGTCCCATTGGACTAAAAGTAGATTACTTTTAGTCCCGTGGGACTAAAAGTAAGTAAGTAAATCCCATGGAGTATAAACTAGTACTTTAGTATTCTATTCCAGGTACTAAAAGACAACTATAGATCTTAGGTGGAGGAAAAAGTAATTATTTTATTTATTTCATATATGATTAAAATCAATGAGTCCAACGTTAATTCGTAAAATGTTTTACATTATAATCGAAGTAGAATTTTTTCGTAGAAGTAGAAATTTACTAAAAATTTGTCTAAATTGTCATTGTTTCAGCAGGTGAAGCTGCGGGTTTTTGCATATATATATATATATATATATATATATATATATAATATATATATCTTTGTATCTATTTCGACGCCGTCTATAAACGTGCTATTCGGCGGCTATCTAAAATATTTGAGTATATACAAATTTTATTCTCTAAATATGTTAATACGACTACTGAGAAATATGTATGCTATTTTTTTTTTGATTTGTTCACTCTATCCAGTCACTGCAAAATCGGTGCTATTTAGCAGCATTCAAAAATCGTGCTATTTGACGCGTCGTGTATATAGGTCCTATTCCGCCGCCAGCGATGTTGCCAGATTTATGTGGCACTGAACCCAGAGTGAGGTCTACAAATCTGCAAAAAGCGCTATAGGTAGAGTTTGAGGCTGTAGCTTGAAGCGTCAGTGCCTTTTTCTTTTTGTTTTTACGGTATGAATTGTCAAAGGATTGTTAAATTTATTTAATTACCAACTTACCGTTACTAAGTTCATTTGCCTAAATTGCGTGTAAATAATAGAATATAAACTAAATTTCATTTACCTATTTATTACAACATTAGATATATTACTTTGTAATGGTGAGTTGGTGACCTACCCATGTAGGTATTTTAAGCCAAGTATGAATGACAGATGAGTAATGGATGATTGTGGCACGATCTTGTAGTCTTGTTACTGACTAAGGCTGACATGTTCCTTAAGAGTTAGTAATTTTCTCCTATTAAAATTCTGTTACGTATGCTTTACTGGATCAGGTAGGTTGAGTCGAGGTCGGGGCCTGAAACTTTACCAATCTTGCCGGATTTTCAAGGCCGTGGTCGTGGTTTAACGGGGATTAGGCTTAGAAAAGCTTAAAGGGATCAGAATTAATTAGTTTTTATCATATTTTAAAGAGCTTAAAATTTAATTCTCGTTCAAAATAAATGTAATGAAATCCAGGTACATTACGCGATTATGCTAAATGATTTAGATTAAATAATTTATTTACACCAAGTAAATTGTGTAAATATGTTGGAAATAATGCTCTATTTTCGGAAATGATAGTTTTATTGTCGGAAAACGGTGGAAAACAAAAAAAGTTGAAAAACAAAAAATATATTTTTTAAGGAAATAAGTCACGATGGATCTCAAATTGTCAGGCAGAACGAGCTTAAAACAATATGCAAAAATGTTAATATTCGATCGATATTAACGGAAATAAGCATTTTCATAGAATGCGTTCTACTAACGAACCCTGTTCTTCTGGCCTAACTGTAGAAAGGCCAGAACGTCGTTTTTCGCGTTTAAAACTATCAAAACATAATTGAGAACGACTATGTCTATAGTTAGACTTATTATTAGCGATTCTGTTAATTGAACGTGCCATGGTTGTTGGAATGATCTTTTATGACCTCGTACGTATACGAGTTTGCTGGAAGAAAGGAAACAAATTATCATCAAAACAAGCACTCTCCTTTGATCCCCATGAAATATGACAATAGGACTGATTTTGTAATCAATAATATTGTTTTTGTACAATTTTACAAAATATCAGATTTCGCAACATGGGCCGAAAATGAGGTCCCTAATACTTTTGTTTGTTGTTTTTCGTCACAATTAAACAAGGCAGCCGAATCTGCTCATAGTGCCCGATATCAATGAGTGCCGATATTGCTTTCTATATAATTTCAAATTTGTATTATTATCTAGTTATATGATTAATTATTAAAAATAAAGATCAGCACTAACGTAATAAAACAATCCAATAGAATGTTGACTGAAGCGCTAAGCGCTGTAGGACTGCAACTTACGCACTCGCCGCCTCGCCTCAAAGGCCCCGCAACTCAGATCGGCCCAGGGCCCCGCAACGGCTAGGGCCGGCCCTGTGATACTGCTTACTGCTTACAGTGGATGATATGGTTTTTTGCACGATTTAAGAATTAGGTTTGATGTAGAATACAGCAAAAGGATAATGAACAGTGAATCAAGACTTTATATTCACTGCAGAAGCTTTACAAAATCCTAATCCAAAGGATCTAGACCAGGCTGAATCAAGCCAAGAATTAAGAATATAAAAGAAATCAGTTAATGGAGGTGGAATAAAACAAGACTAGGCGAAACCGTGCGAATTCGCACTATTTAATTAAATTATAAATGATCGGCTGCCTTCTATGCGCACATATGTCGTCAATCTACTGTAAAAATAGGTTTTCGGAACGATGTAGCGTGGTAAAAGTGTCTCTAATAGCCACTCATTAGGATACGTACTGCAGCATTGTAAGCTATGTTCGTTGTGCACTTCCTTCACATTGAAATTATGGAAAAAGCAACAGGTCAGCCATTGGGTCGAGGCAAAATTGAAGAATATGTACTCTTCTAAGTGGCATATCTTTCGGGTAAATAATTAAGTCACGCTCACACTTGGTGGTTCGCTATCGTTTGCTCTAAAAATAATAGCAACATGATTAGAAGTTATGTCGTTGTATCGGCGCTAATATTCTTTTCGATCTCTGACGTGCATTCCGCGTTGTGTATGCTGCTCATCAGGAGTATTTTTCAGAACGCAACTCTTCACGTTGAAAATTTGCGTTTAGGGATTAACTTTAACCAAGTGTCCAGTCAAGCTGTGCAAGAGCCGTTGGCTTTGTTTAGCATTCTTTCTTGATCACCAATTTTGACGTCCGTCATAGATACAGAGCATAAAACGAATGTTCTCCTCACGGTTGTAAGGTGCTATAATTGAGTGATAAATTGTTGCGTACAAATTTATACATGAAATCCATTGTTTTCTTCAATTTAATAGCTCTTTTGCTTACCGTTGCGAGCACAGCGTTCTTGGCATTAATGTTTTATTTGTAGTTTCTGCTCAGTCTATCGGTACCAGTAATAAGATTTGAATGTAATCGTTTCGTTGAGATGTAAGTAGATTTACTTTTTCTTTATGGCAGCTGTGTGAAAATCCATTGTCTCTCCCTCTTTTTTCTCCTTGAAAATGTAGCGCGCCACATTTCTGACATGGTAATGCCATCCCGCCAAGTGAATGCTGCTGAATTCTTGAATTTGATAGTGCGATTTTGTCAGTGTAATTTTCCACTAATTGTTCCAGCTCCGCGTATGAAGCTTCTGTTTGCACACTTTCCCGTACGTTGTCCCGCCGTGTGTGAACATCTTTCCGTACATTGCCCCGCCGTGTCCGACCGCTATAAAACTTCTTCGTTGACTCGTTCTTAGCATGATTGAAAGAATATAAAGTATCAGATCACAACAAATTTTCGTCGTCTTGCTCCTTTTCAAATAAAAAAACAGCTGGGCTGAGTTTTGAACTACTTTGATATCCATTTTTTTTCTTGGTCTGTGATCTATATAGGCTACTTTAAATCCCACACAACTGATCAGATGTTTATTTGTTTGCATTTTCGCTTGTCAAAATATTTTTTATTTTATAATAAGTTTTCTCACTTTTTCATGTTATATTGCCTAAATTAAAAATCTAAAGATGCTTATGGGAATCTGCACATAGAGACGCGTGTTTTGATGAATAATATCTAGGGGTAAGTCTTAAAATAAAAGAGCCTTATCTATACTATTATAAAAAAGAGGTGGTTTCTGTATGTGTGTTTGAATGGGATAAGTAAACTCGAAAAATACTGAACCGACTGGGTTGAAATTTCACACAGAGGTAGATCTTGAACCTGGGAAACATATAGGCCTATTCACTTTCTTAAAATCCCCTCGGGCTACGCCCGAGCTTCAATGTTTACATTTTATAAGGATGTAAACATTCAAATACCGAAATGTAAACAGCTGTGAGTACTACAGTTTGACAGTTCAAAGAGCAGAAGCATTGACTATGAATGTAGAAGGAGACGTTTCACTGCCATTGTAAAATCTGTGGATGGCAGTTTTGTAAGCACACTAGCGACTCAAGCGGAATTTTACTTGAACTACACCGAGAAAGCCGCTATGGAGTGGCGCTCCAAGCGGCGAGGCCCGGAAGCTGTTCTGAACGGGTGGTCGACAGCTCGCAGCGGCCCGGCAGCGGCGCCGCGCGGCACGGGGGGGGGGCGTAGTAGCCAACCGCTCCCCCGCTCTCCTGCTGACAAACCGCTCTCGCTCTCATCCACGACTAGGCCCGATCGCGCTGTTATAATTTGACGTCGCGCAAAATTTAAGTTTTACATTGACATAAAAATTAAAATAATTAAGCAGTACAATAATCATACAAAATATTTATTCCCAAGTAAGCTCACGTTCAAATGAATTAATTTTTAAATAATTAATTGTTTTTTACACGATTGTTTTAGAACTTGATATTATATCCTAAAACTTGACCTAACCAAATGTTATGTAATCGAAGAAAAGCCGTATTAAATAAACTATAAAAATATATTTTAAGTGCTCTGTTTAATTTCATTAATTAATAATAATAATAATAATAATAATAATTCTTTTATTGCCAAAAAACAATTTAACAATTGTGTAGCAAAGGTCAATATGTATGTATAGTACAAGAACAAAAAAAATCACTTTCATCCAGAGCCCAACGCCACCCAGCTGGACGGCCTGGATACCGCCGCATTGCGCCCCCAGGAGCACAAGGACCCTCACCGGCAGTGAGCCACAAACTCGCCCACAGTGTAAAATTCTCCCTGGACCAGAAACCGCTTGAGACGAGCCCTGAATCTTTTCCAATCTCTCTCCCTCCGAATATCTTCAGGGAGGTTGTTCAGGAACTTGATACCTGCTTGGGAAGGCAGGTTCATTGCCGCTCTGGACTTGTTCTGTGACAGCCTGTACATGTCTCTACCCCTGGTTGGGTAGTCGTGGACTTGTGCACCTTGGAGAGGAGAGCACCTGAGTTTGCAAAACAAACAGGTTTCGAATATTTACAGGGTGGCCAGAGTGAAAATTCCCATCTCCCTGAAGCTATTCCTACAAGACTGTCTGAATAAATTGTGACAGCTTATTTATGTTGCAATTTATCGAAAGTAGACTGGCTGAATACTGGATTAAGTTTCAAACAGTCAAGTATACTTTTATAAAAAAGTCATCAAAAATCAGATAATAAAAAATATTTATGTAAAATGATCAATGAAACAGATAATTCGTATTTTTATTGTGTAAAAAATAATATGTTAGCCTATTCCTATATTAACAGTGTAAAAAAAACATTCTTATAATTTTAAACCCAACTAACAGAACAACAGATCCATTACATTGTAGTTTTATTTCACCTAATGACGTATGCTATGCATTACTTGTATTGTCCAACGGTAATAAATAAGGTTACATTACACTACATTACATTATTGCACTTAGTCGTTTTTCCAATACTTTTGTATGTGCTGTATACCTACCTATACACTCCTTTTTTTACAAAATGAGGTTACTGGAGACTTCGTATGGTTCCTATAGAGTCTATTCAGTTTGTTTCTGAAATATTGTTCCTAGATAAAGAATTTACTCTCTGGTCCTATTATAATAGAAACCCCTATTGTGCGTTTTTCCATAGACACAAGTAGGCCTAAACTATCGAAAATTATGTTTTAATTCTCAATTCGAAAAAAAACTGGTGGATATATCGCGATTCCAATATACTTCATGCAACCAAAGCTTCGTTACCGGGGTCGTGCTGGATTCAGGGTGACCCTTATATCGATGGGGTGACCAGACGTCCGTTTTTAGGAGGTCATGTCCTCCTTATACATTCAAAGTCAATGAGAAGTAAGATCAGCTGTAATTTTTATCGTGAGCGAAGCCACGGGCAACTGCTAGTCCTGTATAAAGTGTTCATGTAGCGTATCAATAATATAGATAGAAGAGTGAACTCAGCTTTAAAAAATCCTTTTATCAAATATTTATTCGATAAAATACTTCAGCCTGGGTTTTCCCAAATTTGTCTTGCCTTAAGACTCATTGTAGTTTTGCCAATGTCTGTTACCTCTGGAGGACCACCTTCAGTAAGATGGCCTGAATAAAAAATAAGTTACATCCCGCAGTTGATGGAAATAATTCAATAACTTAATAATATTAAGTATAGTACATGTTATGTTAAACAAATCAACTTTGATGACTTGATCAATGATTTTGCAATGGTTAAGGCCAGGAAAGAAATTATTTAGATATTTAGACCATAACTTTCTTTTCTTTATTATACAGTATTATAATGTTAGGTCAGATAGAATGTATCTGGAATCATATGATTACACATATGAGATTAATTTTAGCAAAATGCAATGAATATCATTGTATATTATGTTGTCATGTTGAGGTCGATGTAAAATAAAACTCTCTGTGCACAAATAGTATTCTGGTTTATACTAACTTTTATATAAATTACTTATCTTAGGCTTTACATTTTAGCAACAAAATTAGTTGTTAAGAATGAGTACAATAGTTATTATAAAAATTATTATTGGAGCGTAGCACAGATATATGTTTCATTGATGCAAATTTTCACATTCGTAAAAAGTGATTAATATTCGACATGACAGCAAGGGCCCCCACCAGAAATTTTGCCCCAGGCCCCCAATCTCCTCGTAGCGGCCCTGGTCCCGACTCGAGTTTGCGCATAATGATATCTAGTTCAGTAGTAACTCTAGTTTACTTGTTGTTTGGAGAGAAGACACTGAAAATTAAAGACTCAGTACTAGATGTGGATGTTTTAATGACTCTGATTGAAGAACGATTAGTGTTGAAGGAGAAAACTTTAGATATTTATAAATCATAAACAGAAAATACGGCTGTGTGGAGGGAGACATGCGTGAGGTGACACTCTGGGTTTAATGGCGTTTCGAAGAAAAAATAACAATAATTTGCGCGGAAAAAATAAATATGGTAGTTATTAGCATCTGCTTACAAAAAGAAAATGTTAGAAGTGCAGTAAATTACACTATGACCTGCAAATATATTGTAACATTTCCCAATAAATAGATTGTGTTTGATTATGTTAAATATTGAAAAATTTTTTAAAGTGGCGGCCCTTCTATTGAAAAAAGCGTCACTAGCCTTCCAATCTGAATCAGTTAATAACAAAAAAATTACAGATGTCAAATGCAATGGTTTTCTGCTACAAAAGTGCGATTAGTTCGTTGTCACCCTCATGTTTTCAGGTGATCTCAAATCAAATCAAATCAAATCAAATATGTTTATTCCAAGATTTAAAAAGATACAACATTACAATACTTATATATTTCAGGAATTAATTCCCCGAATAGATTTTGAGTCCGTGCTCGGGGAATGAGTTCGTATCAGCGCACATCGTATTGCAATATTGTCCAGCTGACACACACAAAAAAAATCTTCTAATACAAAGTAATAACTGAAACTAATTACAAAAAATTATCCAGAAAAATATATTTTAATTAAAAGGAGCTACGTTCAAAAATGATACATCAAATTGTTAACAATGGAAAAAGGTGATAACCCATTTTAACTGTTAAATGTAGATAATCATGAGTATGGAGATTGAATCAGTGTCTCTGCCGCCGCCCGCCCGATGCGAGTCAGCCACTCGGCCACCCTTCGTTTGAACACGGCGACACTGCCTCCCTCAGCGGCTACAAGGGGTAGCGGATTTGTACCCCCCGGATTTGTACCCCCCACAAAAAATGCTACGTCATTTTGACGTCACAGGAGGCGGGGCCTAAATCGCTCGAGAAACAGCCCGCGACTGGAAATGTACCCCCCATTACATTATTAAATCATAAACACGTAATTGGTTTGAAATAAAATTATTTTCCTTAAGACTGACCCCGGAATTGTACCCCCCGGATTTGTACCCCCCATGGTCAGATTCTTAAGTCTGACCCCGGATTTGTACCCCCCGGATTTGTACCCCCCGTGGCCAAATCCTCAAGACCTACCCCGGATTTGTACCCCCCGGATTTGTACCCCCGTGCTCAAATCCATTTTGACCGACCATGGAAATATACCGGGTCAATATTCATTGATGTTGTTGACTTTTTTAATTAGCTGTCGTAAATCAACTGCTGTTCGTAAAATTATTACCTAATATTATTCTAGGAATATGTCTTATTCTACGAAAATCGTACGTTGCATGGGTGACGTGTGATTTTTATTCAAGTATTTTTGCAATGAATTAAACATTTAACGAAAGCCAAGTAAAAAACGTCGCTTTTTGGTTTCGTTTTTAGAATATTGTAAATACAATTAACATTTTTAACAGATGAATTGGAAAAGAAGTTCAACCTCAGGTGTTTAACGATCAATCTGGAATGTAATTGAACTCTACGTAAAAGGGCGGGAGTACATAACAGTTTTCTTGTCGTATGAGGGTTTCCCGGGAGGCAGGAGGTCAACAAACATTTTCAAATGCCCTCGGCATGCCTCTGCATTCCTAAGTGGACCTGATGGAAAGTACCGCTCCTCCCTCGGTAAGTGCAATTTATGGATTTTGGACGTTATTACTGGAAACAGTTTACTTCCTTTGACGACACATGTTCTTCGTAATAGTTAATGACTTTCAACGCACATAACAGTTTTCGCGCCGTGTAGGGGTTTCCCGGGAGGCAGGTGTTCAACAAATATTTTCAAATGCCCTCAGAATTCCTAAGTGGCCCTGATGGAATGTACCGTTCCTCCCTCTGTATGTGCAAGTCATGGGTTTTGGACGTTTTCAATGGAAAGAGTTTGCTTCATTTGATTGACACGTGTTCTTCAAATTAGTAAATAACTTAACCACAATTTGTTCCTAGGTGCAATGGAGTTGGAAATCCTTTGCTCGCGGAAAAGAATTTCATGCTTTTAAGTGATCTATAATAGTTCAAATTTAGACGCAAAGTTCTCATGAGACTTATATGAGCTAATTTTTAGGAAGAAATAAGTCAGGAAAAATATTGATATTTATGTTCCTGAACCAATAATAAAATTTAAGGGTATCGCTTTCATTCTTTACTTAATAAGCCGTTAAGAGCCTGCTGTACTACTCGCCATATTAGGTTTAAGTCCCTTAAGAAAAATGTTATTTCTCTTGAACTATGCTTGGCTTTGAACTGAAATTACTCTTTTACCTATGAAATTGTATGATTATTACTCTTGGTTATGGTTTTCTTATTAATATTTAATAGAGAACTGCGAAGACAACATTTTGAAATGTGTTCAATTAATAGATAAAATGTACATGTGACTCAAAAACGTGTTATCTACAGATTACTTTGCAGAGAAAATCTAATAACGTAATAAAATGTCGTAAAACGTAAATTTTGAAGTTGTAAAGTTTAACATTGGCCTTACGAGTTGCCATGATTGCAACGAACTAAACAAGGAAAGTTTAAACAAATAAAGTCATCATAACAGCTATTTGCAAATTACAGTCATCTAGGAAACATTCAGCGTGAGAGATGAAAATTACTTGGAGTAATAACAATTGCATTTATTATTCATGAATATTTTCGAATTGTTTTTATTTATAGTAATTGGATTAAATTGTAAACATAAAATAATACCGAGCAAGGCTTAGTTCACCAGGTACTAATTAAATAAGGGCATTAGTGAATTTATTTTGTAAATATTTAATTTATTTGTAAATAATATGTGCTGCGACTGATACTTCTATATAAATAACTAGCTGATCAACACGGTGTTACCCGTTGAAAAACAGAAAAACTTCCTTGGATTTCAGATTTAATTTTAAGGTTGCCATGACAACTACATGAGCTTCCCTATACGTTAACATTTAAACTTTGTTGTATCATAGGGCGTAGCCCTGAAGGAATTTTTAAAAATCCGTTCTTAGTGGGTGCTTATGCCCTGAGAGGAACGTTCATGCAAGGTTGAAATTGAAATTGAAATTTGTTTATTCCTTCAACAAACAATACAACAGTGTTATTCACAATTCATAATTTACAATAGGAATTAGTTCCCCACATGGGTCAAAGCCTGTGGGTGGGGAACGAGTCAACAATCAGCCACTGTAGAGGAATTTTTAATAAAACAATTAAGAATAGAAAATTTAAATTAAACAGAAAGGTTTCAAGGTTCTAGGTCGAGGTTCTAGGTAGGCTGTGTGATGATAGGTCAGTGGTATTTGACAAATATACTGTAGATTACAGAAATAAAGCTGATTTTGATTTTATGATATTCATATTGAATGCATTCGTTAATCATTTAAATCAGTAGTCAAGACGCCAACCTCCAGTATATATATTATTTTAGAATATGTTCTAACGGACAACACTGCATTGATCTCTGATCAGTTTTTATCAAATACTCCAAGTAGTGCGGGGTGATATGTAAGCATTAGACCCTTCCGTTCGATTTGCATGTAAAAATTTATTTGCTGATTTTAAATTATTAACAATATATTTAGTAGTAAAAAACGCCCAGTTGACATTTTTTATCTCATTTTCTTACCACCGAAATCTAATAGAGGGCATAATCTAATAGAGGGACCTTATGATCGAGCCTAAAAATAAAAAGGGTATAGTAAAGAAAAGATACCATTTTACACTAGGAAAATTTCTATAAGAGTGACTTGTGCGTTTTTCTGTCACATTATTCATGCTAATAAAAGTACTAAATGTTTTTCCTAAATATCAACACCGGAAGTGCAACATTTTCAAGATGGTGTCCAAGATGGTGTCAAAAGCGCTGAAGACATAGAAAATAAATCATTTAGGCAGTGTATAAGCGAATTTTGTGTCATAATGCCGCTGCCAATAATGAAGGGAGGTAGGAACTTCACTTTAACTGGGTAAAAATATTTTCCGCCATCTTGGATCCGCCATATTGGATGTGAATTTTTTTCAAAAGTAAACATTGTGTTGTGACCCATCATTAAAAACTAGATTTTCACGGTGATTGCAATGCTGAAATCGGTTTTTGAAAATCGTCATTAGTTTTTAAGTTATACCCAAACAAGATTTCTTCTCTGTACAAACCTTATGGACATTTCAAGCTTTACATTTTTTTTTAAGGATTATAATTCTTATACCTCCGGTTCTAACCAAAGTATGACGGTCGTTTGAGTCTTAACACACTCAGTGATATAACGGTATTAATGAAATAAACTGTCAGTTTGAATCAGAGTGGAAATAGACTGAATTATCAATCATAATTTAACATAAAATTTAATTTTTCTAAAACTTATTTTGGTTAAAAATGAAATATCTCAGGTTTTACATTAGATAGATTGTCAGTTCTGGTCTTATATTATTCGGCAAATAATTGGCTTTCTAACGATATATTGTAAATTGGAATCAGACGAATTTCAGGTGAGTTATGATCCTTCATTCGATGTAAAATTTATTTTTTTGCACATTTTTAGTTTAGTTAAGGACATGTACCCTCCATTCTAACAGAGGCTTGAAATTTGCTAAGACCTGAAGTTACTCACATTGATTTTGGTTTTAATTTAAACTATTAATAATTCAAATCGTTTGAATTACAGGCGAGTTATAAGCCTTAAACTTAACAGGAATTCTGTAAGTAAATAAATTTTAAATTTAAGGAAGGATCATAACTCACCTGAAATTCATCTGATTCCAATTTACTATAGCTCATATGAAAGCCAATTATTTGCCGAGTAATTTAAGTCCAGAACGAACAATTTATCTCACGTAAACCCTGAGTTATTTAATTTTAACAAAAGTAAATTCCAGAAAAAAACTCTTTTTATTTTTAATTATGTAATATCACTCAGTCTCTTTCCGGTTTGATTCAAATTGATGAATTGATAATACTGAGTATTTTAAGACCCAAATGATCTATATACCTTGATTAGAACCGGAGATATAAGAAATATAATCCTTAAAAATATTCAATGCTTATAACTCCCATAAGGATTATATGAGAAAAATCTTTGATTAGGTATATCTTAAAAACGAATAAAGATTTTCAAAAACGGATTTCGGCATTGCAATCAGCGTGAAAATCTAGTTTGAAACAATAGGTCACAACACAATGTTTACATTTGAAAAAAAATATATTACATCCAATATGGCGGATCCAAGATGGCGGCTAAAAATGTTTTTCCAGTCAAATTGAAGGTCCTACCTCCCTTCAATTATTGGCAGTGGTCTTATGACACAAAATTCACTTATACACTGTGCAAAAGATTAATTTACTGAATCATTAAAGAAGATTACCTCGTTTTTTCTCTATTTTGGTAGCCATCTTGGATTGGGGTGTATATAAGAATGAAAAACACGTCAACAAGTCATTTTTTCATCCAAAGGTACTCATTATCAATTTTCAAAAGTTATTTAAAATTTTACAAGCCAGTCGAACGGAATATACATACCATCCCGGACTAAAGTACAGAATACCCAAAAATAAATATGTTAACGTCCAAAAACCATCAATTGTACTTACAGAGGGAGGAACGGTACATTCCATCAGGTCCACTTAGGAATGCAGAGGCATGCCGAGGGCATTTGAAAATGTTTGTTGACCTCCTGCCTCCCGGGAAACCCTCATACGGTAAGAAAACTGTAATGTATTTCCGTCCCTCTACGTAGAGTTCAATTACATTCCAGATTGATCGTTAAACACCTGAGGTTGAACTTCTTTTTCAATTCATCTGTTAAAAACTTTAGTTTTATTTACAATACTCTAAAAACGAAACCAAAAAGCGACGTTTTTTACTTGGCTTGCGTTAAATGTTTAATTAATTGCAAAATACTTGAATAAAAGTCATACGTCACCCATGCAACGTACGATTTTCGTAGAATAAGTCATATTCGTAGAATAATATTAGGTAATAATTTAACGAACAGCCGTTGACTTACGAGAACTAATTAAAAAAGTCAACAACATCAATGAATATTGACCCGGTATATTTCCATGGACGTCAAAATGGAGTTGAGCACAGAGGTACAAATACGGGGGGTACAAATCCGGGGTAGGACTTACGGATACGGCCACGGGGGGTACAAATCCGGGGGGTACAAATCCGGGGTCAGACTCAAGAATCTGACCACGGGGGGTACAAATCCGGGGGGTACAAATCCGGGGTAGGACTTTAAGATTTGGCCACGGGGGGTACAAATCCGGGGGGTACAAATCCGGGGTTGGACTTAAGAAGCCATGTTTAATTGGATTTATATCAATTATGCAACTGTTCAGCCAACCGTGAGATGTCAGTTGATCAAAATACATAATAATTTATCCGTCCTAAAAGTTCGCGGCCGGATTTGTACCCCCCGTCCTGTGACGTCAAAATGACGTAGGCGTTTTTTGTGGGGGGTACAAATCCGGGGGGTACAATTCCGGCGACCCAAAAAGGATTGGTATTTACAGAGCTTAGGACGGCTTTTGGAAAACGGTATCCAAAGTTCAATCTATGTCTTGTTGAATAACAGTGCTCGATGTTGGAAAAAATTAACTCTTTATTATTTTTTATGAAAATAAGTAATGATTTTATAAATAACTGCCTAATATTGAAAACGGGAAATTCGGAAAAGAGTTGGTCTGTTGAGTACCGGGTGGGTTTTTTGAGAATTGCTTTTATAAGAGATCTTTGCGCTACAGACAACGGGTTTAAAACAGCCGACGAGACGCCGCCCCACGCCAAGATACCATACTGCATCATACTGCATCATACTGCATACTCATAACAAATATTTCTTTAAACATTTTTAATTTCGGTTAAAAATGAAAATCACTTGGGACATATTTTTATTTATAAGATGAAAACATACTGTGGTTCATAATAAACTCATACTGTGGTTAATAACAGAGACACGAATTTATATTCACACAACTGCAGATGGGTTAAAGTTTCTGTTTACTTTTAAGCAACCAATCAACTGTCATTAATTTTTTACCCAAATTGGTTTAAATATGCCTACTAAATATTAACAAAATTAGCAAAACACTCTTTTTTCGGGAACTGAGCTAATCACCTGAGTATTAAAATGAAAAGTATAACTATGTAGGGCCTATGTAGGTACTTTTCATTTTAACAAACTACAATGTAGGTCCATATAATGTTTATTTTAATCAACAATCAATAAATAATATTACAAAAGTATAAGAATATACTCAGTTCCATATTCACTTTCAGTATGGATTGCCATAAGCAATGTATTGAATTTGAAATGAAAATTTAAGTTGCACTAGCAATTAATAACTAGTTGGTCCCAAATTATATTACAAACAGCTGATGGTTTTATCACAACATGCTACAGATATAGTAAAATATAGTAAACTAATAAATTAGCAAAGGTAATAGAGTAACAGTATCTCTTAAGGCCTGTACGGCCACGGCACGGCGCGATTCGTCTAGAGCAGATCGTGTGGTCCACGGCTTCGGAAGCGCACTGCGGCAACACGAGAGGAAAATTTCCGCTCCGAATTCTCAGTGCCGGATTCGAAGTTTTTTCGGCGCCGCGCCGCGCTGCGCCTCCCCAGAGTTGGCGTCAGCCCGTAAGATAACATAGAATGGATGATTTTCAAAATTCTTCCATGGCGCCGCGCTTCGCCACGCCGCACCGTGCCTCCCGCTGAGCTACATAGGTGGGCGTCAAGCTTTAATCTTAAAAAATCAATTTACTTTTTGAAACTCAGAGTTTAAATAGATTATAACTCAACTCGTAATATGATAAACCTAGTAATTTTAAATAATGTTACAAATTAAAATAAGCTGTAATAATAAATATTTGTAAACTAAAACCCCCAGTTATCCAATGAATGGACTGACAACCGCGAGCAAACTTAGGCCCGTTTATACTAAAACATCGGCGCGGCGTCCCACAAACCTGAGACACTGGTGACCAGGGACACTCACTTAGTATTGATCATATGAGATGTCCCGCTTGCATTATACTGGGACACTGGTGTCTGAGACACAAAAAAGTGTCTGGAGAGTGGAGAGTGTAAAGTCAGTGTCTTCCCCTCGGACACAGCCGGGACATTCGCGGGACACAAATTGGGCGCTTATCGGAGCTGATCGTAGCATTGAATCAAATGAGAGTGTCCCGCGAGCTATTAGCCCGGGTTCACTCTGCACAATTTCAGAATCCCTTGGCGGCCACAGTTCTAGGAATGAGGAGGGCAGGAAGTCAAAATCGCGCGGGATCGCCCTGTACTGGTTCACATTGCAGTGGCCCAAATCTTGTGTCTCGTCGCGAGTCGCCCGGTCAGCCCCGGCCCAGTCTGGGAAAATAATCAGTTTTCCAAAATCCGTTTGAAAAATAATCATTTCCTCCTCAAGATATGACGCATTTTCGTAACTTGATTTCACCAGCCAAAAAATTACCTTTCTCTTAGAAAAAAGTACCGAAACCGTTTACCAAAAACATCTAAACGAAGACGTCGGACGGCACCTGTGTGTAACCCGCCTTAGACTGGTTTCATGGGTGATAAGCTCGCGCACAGTTATTGGATTTAAATTAAAAGTCCTGGTTGGAGAGAAACTACTTATGCTCCCTATGCAATCTTTAAAAAAATGACACTATCATTTGATTTCGGAGTGTCCTGTTTTGGAAACCATCAGAAGAAATTGACTGGATAAAATAATTTCAATTATTTTTCAGCCAACCCGTTAGACGGCCAAGACGGCCAACAATGGGTGCCATTGTTGTGCACGCTTAGGTCCAGGTTTCCTGTGTGACAATTTTGTTGTGTTAATTTTTTTTGAAGAAAATTAAGCGATTTTCATTTCATTAATTTAGTTTCATTCGTACAAGTGTGGGTACGACGAGAAAAAAATAAAAGAGTTGTCAGCCCCCACGTTTACCTAAAGGGCTTTACCTAACTTATATCTTGAGTTGAGATATCTCGAAATTAAAAGAATCAAATAACAAATCTAATTAATAGTCATGAGTTTAATTTTCATGTTTTCCACAAGCAATAAAATGTTTTTTTTTCAAGAACAGATACATATCCGAGATATGTTTCCCTTTACAAACACAAAAACAAACACAAACACAAACACAAACTCAACAACACAATACAACAAAACACAAATACAAACACTAAAACTCTAACCCCACGTAGGAATATTACTGCATTTATCAGTGCGTGGACACGAATGATATTGATATTAGATGATATTGATATTGATGATATTTTATACATTGATATATTGTATTAAACAAATATAGTGAAACAGCTTCAATTGGGCAATAAAAATGAAGTAGAGTATTTAAAGTTTTTTAAGAGTATACACAATTTTTTAAGAAGGCCTTCCTAGACGCGAGGCCCTCTCCCTCTGTGTCCACCCCGCCTCCCCCCCCACAGTAAAAACAATACTGCCGGGAGATTCGGAAGGATTCAAGGAATCTGTTTAAATTCCAGCAAATACGCGTCGGAGGGTCTGCGGGGACGAGGAGGGGGTTTCCGCAGCGTTGCCGGATCGTGGCCGCCGTTTGGGGGTAATATCTATAGGATATATACAGTCGGCCGCTAGTTTAAATAAATTTTCTGTAGACCATATACGGGCGCGAAATATACGAATGCGACTGCGGCACTCCATGCGGAAAAATGGTAAACTAACTATATACGAAAATCATAATGTACGCCGTCATTTGGCCGCCACATAAAATTTGTTTTTCTTTTAGTTTTCGTCATAAATGATCAAGAAACAAGGGTTTGGCGATTTGGCGGCCATATACGGCCGCCAATTAGGACCGGCCGCCAAATCAAATGCAGATCCGTCTATGTACGGCCGCCGTTTGGGACCCGATTTTTACATATATATATATATATATATATATATATATATATATATATATGCTAAAAACCATTGACTGACTAACTGACAGGCCCGTTTTACCGAATAGGCACGGTAGGCATGTGCCTAGGGCGCTAGGCAATTGGCATTGTTAGGAGGGCGCAAAAAAATGGAAAACTGCCGTGGTTGTATTTGCATGTATCATTTATTGCGCCACTGCCGAAAGCCGACATCACACCCAAATCACACTCACTGTCGCCCGGAGCAAAATCGGCGATTGGCGCCCCCTCCCCCTCCCCCGGCACCAATCACAAGAAATCTACAATATTTTTAATGTGTCTTTGATGTGTTGGATAAGCAGTTATCTCATATAATGTATTATGATTTCGTCTTATGGCCGCAATAAACCCGATGTTCGCAGGCCACGATACAGCCTAACCAAGAGAAAAGAGTGGGGGACTTGTCGTCCACAATGCGACCAAGATATCTGTCGGCCGTTAAACAAAGTAGGCAATTTTCCGGCCGCAAAATGAGCGAGCGATTTTTCGGTGCGAGACGGGTGTGCAATTCTTTGTTCGCAAAACGCGTGAACAATTTTCTGGCCATCAAACACCGATAATGTGACAGCCGTTAAAAGAGAGGTAGGCTTGATGGCCGCGATGCGAAATAGATTTTACGGGAGCGATGCTACGTGCTGCTTTACGGGAGAGAGTTGCCGGCCGCGAAACAAAAAATCTGACTTTAAATTAATTTTTCCACTTTTTTGTTAACTGGAGCCAGTCAGGGTAGGGCGCAGCTGGCGCCCCCCACTGGCTGGCGCCCGGGGTGCTGCCCCCCTAGATACGCCACTATCCATAGGTGGTGGATAATGGCAAGGCTCTCGAAAAGAAACAGGATAATTTGTGGAGGAGAGTTAAGGGACATTAAGTCTAAAGTCCCTCCCGAACCAAAACTGGCATTTCAGACTAAATCAAAATTTCTGGGGTATAGGCGTTATGGTAGGGCTGATGGGGGTGGGGGGCGTTATCAGCTGGCAGGGGTATAAAAATGGGTACTACTCTTCGTTGTGCCTGGGGCGCTGGCAAGGTTAAAAACGGGCCTGCTGACTAATCACAGTTTCTCAAAAACTATGAGGGTTAGAGCCATGAAACTCGGCACAATTATTCTTTATAGGCTTTAGATGCCAAAAAAGAAAGGTTTTTAAAATATTCTTTCTCAGACGGCCAAAATAGAGTATTTAAAAAAATCAAAAATGACGGCCATTTTAATTTAACCTGACTATGGATGGGAGTCCTGCAGAATATTCTCAGAGAACAGAAAAGGTACGAGAACCAAACTACTGAAAGAATAAAATTTAAAAATTTAATGAGAAACTTTCTGGGAAAATAGGTTTTTGCCAAGACATTTACCTTCTACTTCTTCTTAAAGTTTTCGGTTTATTTTCAAAAACATGCTAAATTCAGATTGGTTTTAATCGAAAATCCATCCTTAGCGTCTTATTTGTCTTATATTCTGGGTTATCCTCATTCTCTCTGGCAATGGGAGGAAGATAATTCATACCATTTGCTAATCATGAGGGGAACATTTTTAGAGGAAGCGTTACACTTCCTAATTTTTATCTAGAGTGGAATTATCAGCTGCACCTTAAGGGTGTAACTGTACGCCCATGGTGCAAATAAATCAGTCCATTTGTTACTTATTCCTAAAAATTGCACAAGGCATAATATAATTGAATTAAAATTAGCTATCCATTCAGCGGGCGAAGCTGCGGGTATATCTGCTAGTATATATATATATATATATATATATATATATATATATATATATATATATACATACATACACATCAATATTTATAGGCTTATTATTTATATAGGCAATATTTATAGGCTTTATTTTATAGGCTGACATCAATATTTTTTAACAATCATTTGTGAATATATATAGGGGCTTCTTTTACACAATGTCTGTTTTGAGATGCCTTCATTATTCCATTTAAATGATCAAGTGGTTGATAAAAATTGGTGGTAAATAAAAGTTGTTGATCTCTAAAAATAAAATAAAAATTAAGGATTAACTAAAGGAAAACAAATATACAACATACATAGACTATTCAAAGGCTGATTTGGAAAATTGAAATTATTGGAAAACGTATATCGATAAAAGTTGTTCAATCATGCCAATTTACACATTTAAATTTAATCCAAGCAAAATGAGGTAGAGGCTTGGAGTAGGCCAAGGTAATGAAATTTCTTCTTTTGTTTTAACTCGTTAAATAACCTGAAAAAGTTTTGTTTAGGCGAGGCTAGACAACCTGCACAGCAGAACAACGTTTATCAGAGTCGTGTGATTAAAATATCGTGTTAATCTCTATGAGAGAAATGTTTAATGTGGGAAAGTGTGATATCCATCGATATTTTCTGGCCCTCCTGTACATCGGTAGTACCTAAGTGGTCGGCTCAGGCCTCGTTACGCCCACAGTAAAGTGTTCCCTCGCGCTCACCACAACATATTTTTATTTTATGATCCTCACTTTTGCGCCCCCCCCCCCCAATACAAAATATAAGGTATCCGGTGAGAGGTAAAGTTTGCGAAATAATTTTACGGCACTTGTAAAATTTTGGTAATATCCTTGACGATTCAAAATGTCACTCCTCCAAGTAAAGTGTCAATAGCGTTTGCCACCCATGAATCGTACCAGTAAAATAAACTCATTTACTATGGGCAGTTAAAAGGAATATGCCACTTAAAATAAATATTTTTTCCCGATCGTCGTTGAAAGGAACTTAGTAAGTTTCGATAAAGTTTAAGATAATTTTTACGATGGGGGGATGGAGTAGGGGACACGTGACCGTAAACCGGGCAATATTCCCAGCCGTTTACGGCCATGTCTTAAACTGAGCCTCAGCGACGGGGCACGTATCGCCGCACTTACTCCGCTCTGCTGCGCTTCAGGCGATCTACCGTCAAATTATTTTACATTTTAACTTTCTTCATCTCCCCAGTTCCTCACATCCCGGGGAGTAAAGCTTTTGGTCAGATTTTTGGCGTTTATTTTACTGTCCCCTATGAAAAATCACATATTTATGGCTTAAATACGCTTAATATATATTTGTGTTAGTATGTTTTACAATATACATTTAAGGCATAACATTTTTAAAGTTAAAACATTTTTGTACATAACAATTATAATAAAATTATATTTGAAATGTAATAATGATAATGTTATAAAAATACACTTTCGGTATGATAGTGATACGTGAAAAGTACGTTTGAGAGAAATATTCGTAATATAACATTCAATACAACATTCAATTCTAGAACAAATATTTTTTGATATATTAGATATATTTCATATTTTAAAATACAATAATGTTAAAAATATGGGTTTCATTATACAAAATACTTGTTTGTTATGTGATTCTATATATATATATATATATATATGTATATATATATATATATATATATATATATGTATATATATATATATATATATATATATATGATTAATGCATGGGAAACATAAAAACTAATTCAAAAATAAACCTATTTCTGATATATTATCTGATCTATATTATACACAGCCGCATTTGTAACTCGTCTGTAAGGAATGCACATTCTAATCAACTTCCCGATGAGCTAGAAACTTGCAATTTGGTACGAATATTCCTTTGGTGGTCAAACTTTGAGGATTTGAGAATTATCTAACTAAAACTTTCCACCACCCTTTCCCAAAAAGGGAAAACGTAAATTTACAAAATATTGTTTGTTTTTGCGTTCTAGCGCCTAAACCAGAAACCATATCAAAATTGGAAATCACTTACTGTATTTAATTTTGAACTCTTTAAAATTTGTATGTATATATTTTGCCTTATCTCACTTCCTTCACTATAAAATGGCCTCTAAAGTTCTAATGCTTAAAACTTTTCAATTTTTTCTAATTAATTTTTTGTTCATTTATATTTGACTGAGAGACCTGAAATAGACAGTTTGACCCTTTAGGTGAATGAGAGCTCATTAGCCAATTTTACCCCGTTTAAACTCCTAAAATGTCATCTAAAGGTAAACATGTAAATTTAAAATTTCAGTCGTGGTTTTTATTTTTTTGCTAATTTATTCTTGGATTGAAAACCCTATTTTTGACAAGGGATTAGTCATTGTCACCCTCCGAAGTCATTTACCATTTCTCACCACCACTTTCAGCCCCTAAATCCGACCAAAAATTAAATTAAGTATTAGCGAATTTACCCTATAGGGAAGTTAGCGAATTTCCCCTATAGGGAAGAAGCTATTACCGTAGGTCTCATGGTAAGACCAAAGCCCGAGACCATGATAACTTTTCGTTTTGGGGCCACCAGAAGCAGAAAACACCATTCGTTCGAATTTATATATCTGTATATATATATATATATATATATATATATATATATATATATATACAGGGTGTCTGTAAAGTCCGCCACCAAACGTCATAAATTGGTTTATAGGGTCAAAATAAGCAAAAACGTTCTTGTGAAGGTATGTCCTAAAATGCATATTTACCCAGATATCCGCCATTTTGTATTTTTCACAAAATATTTTTATCTCCAAAGTTTGTTAATCGATTTTTTTGAAACTTAGTATGTACCTATAACTAGTCAAGGTCATTTCATGAAAAAATAATCAGAATGATCGAATGGTAAATTTCAAAATGGCGGCCACTTAAAATGTTTAATTTGAAATACCAGAAAAAAGTTACGTAGTACAAAAACATATGAAGAATTAAAACTTTTAGAAAATTTAATTTCCAGTCTAATGACACCAGAACTATGAAAATCGGTTAATAAATAACTGAGTTATGGTCGAATTTATCCAACGAGGCAGCATAAATTGGAAGGAGAATGGCCCATTGTTGCATTGAGTCATGCGCTGACATAGGTCAATTACAAGCGTCTACAGCCTGAAATATCACTCATTGCAAACGAAAAAAAGTTGGCTGGAATGTCCGCTGAAGAAGAAGAAGACTGCTTGTTTCTGCGGACTGTCGTCTGTCGTCAATTCCTTTGTCAACAGAAACAGAAGTTAACCTCTAAACTTTGATACGTAGTTGCCGGACCCCTTGTACATAAATAGTGTACACATACTTTGTTCGAGCTGCTATTTGTATTGTTTTCAATATCCTCAATTCCCAACTAATACAGTAAATAAATAACAAAGCAATAAATATAGTCAAGTAGGAAATCTTCGTTCTCGTGGACAGTTATGAATTTCAGAAATACATTTTATATGGGAACCGTTGTAACCTTCTATAACCGTTCTTCGTGCGGATAAACTTGAAAATAGCGACAGTTCCATTCACCAAAAAAACAAGTCATCATAATATATTCATAAACATCCTAAGGGACGAAGCTCCAGGGGATCTTAAGAGCTTGAATGTGACTATGAGTTAACTGGGATCAAAATTTCGGCTTGGTTGGTTCAGTGGTTTTTGCGTTTATTTCTTACATAGTATACATTAGACAGATATTGCAGAGAAATCATATCTTCTTTATTGTATTATAGAGATGACATGGATGTAAATGAAAATGTTTATTTTCCTTATACTTCGCCCTGAACATTTCTCAAAGAATATTTCTAAACAGATTTACCCTTATCAAATGTCGTTTAATGCACGTGCACAGTGATCATAGTGTTTCTGAGTGCTTTGGGTTAGCCAAAGGTGAGTAAAATGCGGTATAAAAATTAAAAAATGTAAGTTAACAATAATTACATTTTTTAATCAGGCTGTTTTACCTTACGTAAGTTCTTATCATTGGGATAGTTCAAATTTAGTTTTTTATGACCAAATCTGCACTAATCTAATGCATCTGGACATCTTGTATTAGAAATATCTAATAACACACAATGACCTCTCCGGTGGATTCGCTCTCAGAGCACATTTAATTTTAATCACTAACGGATTGCTTCTAATTCTCAGTTTTGTCACTTTAGTCCTAATTTTCTATAGATTTACATTTTCTCGTTAGTTTGCTTGGCGGTCAGCTATGCTCCAATCAGGGAAATACAGCCAGTGATAAAATACAACATTAGGCATACTATTTTATTAAAAAACTTTTCACCCATTTAAATACATTGTTAAGGGTACTCCAGCTACGTTATATGGTTGTAAGTTTATTATTTTTATTTCTGTCATTTTATAAGCATAAATGTTTAATAATCCATCCATTTAACATGAGCAAACTTTATTGTTGCACCATTTATGCATCTTAAACAAGAGTTCTCACTTAAAACGACATGACAATGAGCGACAACAATGTGACTAAGAATGAAACGTAGTATTAGTGTGTTGGATTAATACTTTGTTTGGAATAAACATAGATATACAATGTTCTTATTCTTAAAAGTTTTTCTAAATTTTAAAAATTTTAGTTTGTATATTCATACAGTTCAATACACCACCAACAAGATTATTTTTTTTGTTTTGAGTTCAGCTTTTCAACTTAACTACTAGCAGGATCTGCCAACCAATATATTTTGAAAATTAATAACTCTTTAGATTTTCCGTCACCTTAAAGGCTGTTTTTCTCTTATTTAAAACATCATGGGAATTGTTTGAAATTTTTCGAGGTTAGTTACCGAGATTCCTAACACAAATACTTTTACAAACTGTGACAGACTACACGGAGAAGAATGGTCTTCTTTTTTTGTGTAGACTAGCAGCTACACAAGGCTCATCCGCTCACGATAAAAACGGAACCGTTTTTGCTCGTCTAATTAATAGCAAACAATTTTTAAAACCACTAAAATGACTAATTAATTTTATTTAAAAGCCCGCTTTGTTCTAAAAATGATTAAAAACCGCCGTGCAACACTTGGACTTTTTTCTTTGAAATTTTAGTTTTAGAAATAGTTGGCACTCCCGGACTAGCAAACAAAGTTACATATTTATAACACAATACAAAGGTTTTACCCATCCATACTAAATACAGGTTAAGGATGAAGGGGTCAGTCCGTTGAAATAAAAAAACAAATATTAACTAATAAGGAATTTTTGGTCTGTCATATAGCCATCTAACTATTGAATGTTTTAATGTTAATTAACCGTCATATTCTTTGTTTACACTTTGATTGTAGCGTAATTTGTGTTTGTACCATTTAAAAATGGTATCCATTTAACATTTTTCCATATTAATACCTCAAAAATGTTTTTAATATTACCATCAATTGTAAGCTAAATTTAAAGGCTGAAAAATATGATGTATTTTTCAAAACTGTACAGTTTTATTAGGCTTACACGCGGTCAACTGAAGAAATTAAAATTTGTAATAACATTAAGACAGCAAATTTGGTCATTTTAACATTTTTAGTCTATATAGGCCTACACAATAGCTCATCGACTGACTCTTCACAGTTTCTTTTTTTGCCTTCAGCAAAGCCATTTGACTTTTGAATATTTTAATTCGGTCTAACTAATTTATTTCAATGGACTCTCACATTTTTAGTCTTTATTTGGATTACGACGATTATTGGAAAGACCGAATTTGTTATCGATAGCAGAGTATCCCCGTCTAAATCCAGCTTGAAACTTAGTGAGTACTATGTTTTTCATCCACCCATTTGATCAATCTGTACCAAGCTAGCAAAAAGATTACAGAGTTAATAAAGGAGAGACCTCTGTAGCTTTGCGCCGAATCCACATCCCCTTTTTTATACAGCGAAAATATAATAGATTTTTTTAAACTCTCTGCAACCTTACTATCTGTATACATACTTCTATAAACGTTCAATAAGTTAATGAAAAGCGAGTCAGGTCCAAGTTTAAAACTCATAGGGGACCTTGTCAAGGCCGGGCTTTATTATTAGCCTTAAGGCTAATAATAAAGCCCGGCCTTGACAAGGTCCTTGACAGTTCTTGCGAGCCTTAAGGCTCGCAAGAACTGTCTTTAACACAGACATATTGAAATTCGCGTCCAGAAACTCGTTCGTTATCAGAGGTTGAGCGTAGCTGATGGCATCCGATAGCAAAGGCAGGTCTAATCCATTCCTCAATAGCAATATTTCGAACTACTTTAACACTCACTGCGTTTAAAACTGTTTAAAGCTAACCAGAACGATTTTGTGAGTTACAATATTTAAATTGTCGATTTTTTCTCAAAATACAATCTTTGTTTGGCTTCACAAGTGTATTGAATTACCTCCTAACCTGTGAATAGTTTGTCTGATCCTTTGCACAGTTAGTTTGATTTACGAAGTTTATTTAACAATTTAAATTTTCGCTTTCTTATTGATAAGCACTCATTATCAAACCATTTATTCATATTTTTAAAATTTGAATTAAGGGGGCGGTCTACCTCAAGCTCCGAGCGCTAAAACAGGGTTTTGTATCTTATTCATTGATCGCTGGATTTTCATATGATTTCCAATATTTTGGTGTCATTTTAAAAAGGATATGTTTTTGTAGGTCGCTATAATTTTAGAATTTTTGATTTTATCCCCGTTTATTTACAGGAATTGTGTAAACCTTTCAAAAAAGGTAGTTTTTTGTTAGATTTTAAAGTCTTTTAACTAACGACAGGAACGCTTTATAGAAAAATAAAAATTGTAGAGACATATAAAATATTCTGAAGAACGTGAACCCACTCTCATTTTTATTAAATCTAAAAAATAAAGCTTTTATCGTGCAGATACGAAACGTCTGCAAGCGTACTTCAGCGCGCTTTAGCCCTATCTTTACAATGTTATTTCGCTCTGTGACGCGGATTTTTCTGTCAAGGTAGACCGCCCCCTTAATTTTGGCACTTTGTTTTGATTGAGCTGAATCAGTAATAATGTGTGTTATGTTGTTTATATTCTCTTGGTTATCCTCAGCAAAGCTCGGCTCTGCCTCACACATGAAATTTGAGCGCGCACCGGAAAATGCCACTTTCGGTACTTGTACCTCAGTTGATGTCCCCCCCGGACTTTAAAATTTCTATATATTTTAATTGGAAGTATCTTTTACTACAAATATGGTCAATATAAACTAGTATTACCAAGTAAATGCTGTCTTTAAAAAACCCCATACATCATACCTTCTGTCATTTTGATTTTTTTTGTAGTTTTGTTATTGTTTTTTACAGTCCAAACTAATGAAAGACATTTTATTAAGTAGATATTAATAGCCACCATAAAGTACTGAATATTCACCAACGTCAAGACATATTCATTTAGAACTGCATGTCTAAAATAAATTCATAGGAATTTCTTCAATGACTGAGACAAACTAATAAGAAACATAAAAATGGTTTATTATTACCTTTATTGCGCCAGTGATCTTTTTCTGTCCCTATTGAAACGCGACCGCGGTTTCGAGATATTAATTTACCTCATCCTCAGGCAAACACAAACCAGTTTTCCCCAATGTTCAAACCTAAATATAAAATTTTTATGTCCGTGTTTTTCGTTATGTACACGTTAATGTGTTTTTAAAACAGTTTACGCTCTCTACTACTGAGGAAATAATTTTTAAGGTTGCCCGAGCATGAGGTAAATTAATACCTCGAAACCGCGGTTGCCTTTCAATAGGAACAGAAAAGGATACTTAGTTGATAGAAGAAAGGTGATAACGAACCGTTTGTATACCGTTTGTATAAAATAATTTAGTGATGATTTTTTATGCTTTGCCACAAAACGCATAATGTTTTAAGAGTCCTCCCTACCCACGACAGTTTCCGTTTTTCTGCGACACTAGCGGCGAATTGGAATTTCGGCTCCATAATTAAGAGCCCATGCTAAATCAGTGTACATTTTGCGATATAAGGTTTCGCGCGGACCCATTTAGCGCCCATATTTGCTAACATATCCATACTATACTATATTATTGAAATAAATAATATTCGAAACTACTGGAATTGCCTATTTATTTTTTGAAAAAGGTCATAAAACACGTTATATTAATGTCCAAATTTGACTATGATAAATTGATTATAGAAAGAAAAACTATTTAAGTTATCGAAATTCCAAAAAGAAATTATAGTAGTTTGGGCATTTCCCGTTACAACTATAATAAATTTAAGATTTTCCCTTACCTCGTGGGGCGTCTATATGGGTCCGTGTGAGAGCTGTTTTTGAACATTTTTGGCTGGGTAGGGAAGACTCTTAAAGTATCCGTTCTATGTATCACTCCACTCCTCTTAAAATATAAGGCTAAAGGGACAAAGCTGGAATAAAATATTTCGCTTCATACGAAACTTGCCTAAAAATGGTGAACCCAATAAAAATAATCAAGCAATTCGGTGAATGCCTTTTCAGGTTATTGAAGGATCTGTGAAATAAGGGTTGATTTTGATTTAACTTGTAGATTAACTAACTTCTACCTAAAAAGGCTATAAAAATTACAGCTTATGAGTTTATGTGTTCTACGCTTTCTTAAATTATCTTAGTAACTTTCATAAAATTCTAAACAGTTACCAGTATTTCCTATTTTTACAAGTCACGCGAGTTGCTGGTGAAAAATAAAAACTTTTAATTAAGATATCGAAAACTCAGTTAATTTACCTATTTAAAACAGGGTAAAAGTAATGAAATAAACTACGATTATTATGTTACGATTGTGTATTAATTAATAGACTTGAGACCCACAAAATGAATGCACATTGTTAAGGGGTCTTAAAGCACTAAAAAAATCATCAGTTTGGACACAGTAGTATGACAAGAACATTCTGCATAAAAATTGCTTTATTTTTGTAAAACACAGAAATAACAGGCTTTTCTTTGAAAACTCGTTTTTACCGTATTATTATTCTATCTTAAAGCGGCTGGGGCAGTAAAGATTTGCTATGCTGAAGTATTATCAGTTGTTCGAATTGATATGTCCACCATGTATATGAGATGTCTACCATATTTTATTGAACTTCATTATTTATATATATACAAAAGCCAAAACAGTTGATTTACTGACTGACTAACTCATTCACTCACTTACTGCACAGTTTCTCAAAAACGATAAGGCTTTGGGCTATGAAACTTGACACGATTCATTATTATAGGCTCTAGATACGTACCAAGAACGGATTTTAAAATGTATTCCCTCAGAAGGATAAAATAGGTTATATCATTAAATTATAAATGGCGGCTACTGTAGGACGGACATTGTAGGGCTTTGGGCTATGAACCTCGGCTCAAATATTCTTTATAGGCTCTAGACACATATATAAATTGCACTTGCTAAAATAATAAACTGTATATTTTTGTCAGATACCATATACAGAGGCTACTCGTGCTTTATGGATCACCCGAAGTAATCGAACTATAATCTTGAAATCTGCATTGACATCATTCCGTTATTTTTTTAGAGTCGGGCCCTGAATTGTCGCCCTGAATAGAAAATTTTCTGAGGGTTAGCGGGCTGGCCAAGATCTATTTAAGGTACATTCAAACTATACTGGCCAAGATCTATTTAGGCTACATTCAAACTACACTATTTCTATCGTAAATTTTTGCCTCAAGCTGCCAAACGAGTAATCCAATCTCCAATACGATGAAAAAAGGAAATTATAGGTTTTCTCACTTTTTGAATCATATTAATTACATATTTTTCTTACAGTTTTTGGTATATTAATAAACATAAAACACGAAAGACAGATGTTAGTCTATAGAATTCTGTCCTTTGCTGTATACAAATGTCTGCAGTGCAATGAAAGTTCTAAGCTCAACCCCCTGAAGTGGAGACTTTTTTATTTAAACTATTAGAAGCCCAATTTAATAGGTTAAATAATAGATTTACTAGGACATTCTGGAATTCTTCTCGCTAAACTGAAAAATTAGAAACTGGTAGCAAATTAATACCATTTCAGGGAAAAAGTAAAATTCATCGAGGAAGTAATTTGTCTTCTCATGTCAATCTGGGATGGAGATGCAACCTTAGGTTTGTAATTAAGCGCTCAATAACGTACAGTTCAGATAAATTATTGAAATCATCAGTCTATTTGGAAATTTATGAAAATTGCACATTAATTGCATTAATGTGTAATTGATCTTAACTTTTGTTATCCTTTCAGCGAGCGAAGCCTCAGGTATATCTACTAACCCCCTTGTAAATTACATATCAGGATTATTATATCCGAGTATATACTGGAAGTAATTATCTAAAAATTGTTTTTCAAATTCCATAAATAATGTATTTGCATGGCTTAAAAACTTTATCAACTAGAAACTTAAATGTGCATAGAATTACTTATTTCTATAATGGTCTTTGTAAATGTTGAGACATATTTAAATATAACAAAACACTCAATCGTTAAGTGCATTGAATTATTAAAAATAAAAAATAAAAAATTAAAAATTAAAAATTATTATATTGTTAATAATAACGTAATTTATTAAGAAACTGAGATTATTAATTGATAATAATTTAAGTATCTTCTTCAAGCCGTGTAAAATTGTTGCGTTATACAGGGTGTTTTTTTTAACGCAACCCATTTTTAAGATTGAATAATATGTATATAAATATGTAATGAGTATTGTTTTATTGATCTTTACATTTTATACACCCTATTATTTTATGCACCGTATTAAGTTTGATCACATTTAGTTTACATTGTGCGCTTAAACAGTCCGTCATTGGCATTTGTATTAAGTTATGCTCTCTCCATCAAATTCCCGAACATGTGTTGGAAGGTACGTCTTTGAATTTTTTGCATTGAATTTGTTATGTTTATTTTGAGGTGCTGGATATCTTGTGAAGTGTTTTCATGGAATAATACTACTTTACATGTGGAAATTTCATTCAGATCGGGCCACGTTTACGCGAGTTATCGTGCTTAAAGACACACACATTAAAAACGCAACCCAAAACTTGATTTTATCGGTGAAGGATTATTTCCCCCAAAATCCCAGGATTTGATTCCATTATATTATTTTATTTGGGGATACATAAAAACTAAGACCTACGAAAGCAATTCGCAGGATATTCAGCACCTCAAAAAAAAAATTCATGCAAGAAATTCAAAGAGGTACCTTGCAACACGTGTTTGGCAATTTGATGGAAAGAACATAACTTTGTACAAATGCCAATGGCGGACTGTTTGAGCACATAATGTGACCAGACCTAAATAATAGGTTGTATAAAATGTTAAGGTCAATAAAACAATACTCATTTCATATTTATATGTGTATTATTCAATCTTAAAAATGGGTTACGTTACAAAAAACACCCTGTATATTGGGACATGGCCTTCTCTAGTGCTGGAGTTATGAAAACCAATTTATCTGAGGCTGTAAAAAAATGTCTATACACATAAAATAAGTATTTTAGTATATGAGCTCGAGTAAACCATATTAATAAATGTTATTATGGTTATAACCAGCAGCTGCGTCACTTCGTGACTTAAAAGACATGATCAAATGGGTTTTAGTTTCATGTTGAACATTCATGGGGTTTCGCAGTGTAAAACGCATTTCAGTGAGAAAGAGAATGTATTGTGTTTTTTTCAAATTTCGAGATAAAATTGTGACACTGGAATGAAACGACCATTGGCTGAATTGCCCATCAGGCAAACATTTTAAACTTATCTGTCTTTTTGGAACTTCAATACAGAGGAGTAATTCGAATTCATTGCGTCTGCTTTAAAATTGTCAATGTATTTGTTACACACTTTGCAGCTTTAATAGTACAACAATTTTCATTTTGCATAATATGGGGTTTATATTACATGGATCTTCAATGCTGAGAGCATCTTACCTCTATTTTGGAGTTTTTTTTTTCAAAATTAATGAATCTTTAAGTTATTTATACACAACATCGATACGTTGGTCTCTTGTATTTGTTTGCATTGATTTGATTAGACCTTAACAAAAACTGCAAGATTATGTGAAAACCTCTGATCGACATAACTAATCTCTAAGTTTCATAAAAACACATAACATCGACATTGACATTATATTAATAAAAATGGTCATTCACCATAAAAACAAATTATTCAGGAATCACAACGGCCGGGAAATTACATTTTCAAAGTGACCTGGTTTTTCCGTATCTTATGTACGCGTTTGACAAAATAATACTTCAGCAAATATAATATCTTTCTACAAAAGACCTACATTAAATATTTGCATTAGATTTGTAAAATAAATACAGGAAATAAAGTTGATTATAGACCGTTGGTCTTGATTTCAAAAGGTCAGATACTCTTCTTCCTTATTGTGAGAATAGATTATTTTCTGTCGTTTTATAAGAACGTCTAAAAGAAATCAAAATCAATTATTTAGATGACTATTAACTTACTTTTGCTATCCCTGCATTCTGTGGTATGCCTATGTAACTATTTCAAATATTGGTCATTTGTTTTGTTGCAAACAAAATGTGGATTGGAAAAAATTACCGGTTTTACAACTGATAGTAGTAGCTCTTTCGATTTAATTTCAAAAACCTCCTGTGCAAAGCCTTTTCATGGAATATTTTTCCAAACCCACAAAAGGCACAACTAGAGAGTAACAGCTTGAATTTTATACCAAATATGTATAGAAAAATATATATCTAGTGGTCGATATGCTCTGGACAAATTTCTAGAAATTATTTTAATAATATAGAAGATAGATACATTGTAGGCACTTTTATGTCCTATTTTTACTTTATATACTTTTAAGGCCATTTTTACATATATTTATTCATTTATTTCTTTACTCATTTAAATTTACTGTTTTCAATTAGCTACTTACATTCATACCTATAAATTTATTTTTTATTTTTATAACTTTATAACCCCACTGATAGAGAAACTTAAAGATGTTTAAAAGCGTATTGGTGAAATTATTAATGTGAAAAGAAAGACAATTTGCCTAAAATTAATTATAAATATAATAATCAATATATTTGTTTACAAATACCTGTATAGTTTTAACATGTTGATAGAACATGTTAAAACCTTAGGCAAGTACGACTTTGCATACCGGTACAAACTGCATGCACTCATTGTACTCATTACATTCATTTCACTCCGACTGCTTCGAGTGTAAACAGTTCCCATATCTCAAGATGTAATGTACCATGAACTCAATTACAACTAATAGTATCAGACCTCAACATTGCAAGAGGAAATTTGAAAGTGGTTTGTTGAAGCCACGCGACAGCTCAAGGTCACTGACCACTGCGTATTCACACAACTCATGGTAAATTGTAATGCAGTAAACTGATTTGACAATCTCTCTTTCACCACAGATTAAGTTATATTATCTAATAAATAGCCTGTTTATTTTTTTGGTTTAAAAGACAAATCAGTTTAGGAACAGTAAAACATGCAGTGTAAAAGATAAATTATTATTATGACGTTGCCAATACCTTAATAATGTTTAACATAACGATGAAGTATTTGAATATTTTTCAAGTCTGTCACCAAAAAGAGTCTGTTACTACAAAACTTGCATAATGTATTCCTTCAATTGTAGATGTATAATATGAGACATTTAAAAAACTTTTTTCCAAACAAACGTCCGTGGTTTTTTTTACAAAAGAATAATATGGGAAATACAGGAATGCAGGTTTGTTTCTACAGTTATATAGAATTAGGGTGGCTGAAATTATCTTCGGCAGCCACCACCATGAGATTTATATCAAAATTTTAAACATAAAAATTGCTGTTCGCCACTATGAATCAGTTAAAATAAGCTCGCTCTTTTAACTGGTTTTTTTAAAGTATAACACTGTTTTTTTTTACTCCTCTATTTTCAAATTTTAAAGTTTACTAGGTTGTCCCCAGGATGGAGGCTATTTTTGCTCACGATTGGTGTCCGATGAAAAAATACACCGGCATAAAAACTAATTGAAAGTTGTTTCTAAGCGTGAAGCGATCCCTCGGTGACTGCTGACGCGGCGCGGCGCGGGCGGTCATGTGGACTCGACCACCACTGCGCCAGCGCGGCGCCGCGCCGCGCCGGTCGTGCCGGCGCGGCGGTGCCTCTAGTGCCCCTTATGGCAATTACACCTATGATTTGATCTTTCGGTGTAACATTTTGATTTCTTTATTGAATATCAAAGAGACAAAATTTTGAATTCCTATTCAAGCCATCCCATCTAGGTGGGACAAATATTAAAATAGTTATAGCTTATATTACAATCCTTATGTACACAAGTTTAAAACTGACTTATTAACAGCTGTGGGATAGAATACTTAACATGATTTTTAACTTAAGTGAGCAAATCTATTGTAAAGAGACTTGGTGTTGATGGCAAGTAAGGCCTAAAGGTTATAAAATACAATAAAAACCAGTCGTTGAGACTATTTATTAAAAAAAGTTTGATTTCATTTAGGTTGAATCCAAATAATAAACGTAAGTATTTTTAACAGTCCCTAGTTAAATTATTATTGTTTTGGGGTTGTCTATCTACTTTACAGCCTTTTTTTAACATAGTGTACTGTAAATTGAAAATACTCTCAGCCAATAACCTTTAAATAGTATTTCTCAATGTTTCCTCAATGTTTTTTTTTATTATATCAAAAAAAAACTTAGTATATTCCAAACTCTGAAAAAGTAACCTCTGGTACATGTAATATACAGGGTGTCCCGTGACTATCTGGACAAGTGAATATAGCGTTATAGCGTAGGTCAAGACAAACACATTTCACCATAAGAACATGGGTCTCTGGTGCCTAGTTTTCCGTCTGTCTGTCTGTATGTGTTTTTTTACAGACAAATTCATAACTCCTAAGCGGTTCGAGGTACAGCGTTGAGTTTTTGCACAAATGTTTATCTTGTTAGGCTTTATCTTCGTTTAAAGTTATACCAAAATATCATTGACCGTTCCAAAATGGTGGCCATTTAAATTTTTTTGTGCCAAATTAAACGAAACCCGATAACTTAAACAAAAATTGCAAGATACATAAAATTAAGTCCATTGTATTTAGTTTTCAATGATACCTTATTTTTTGAGATTGGATACATATTCACAGAGAAATTAAATTTTTTCGTAATGCTTGACCACTTTTCTCCATTTAAACAATGTTAAAATAAGGGGTGTTCAACTTAACTGTGCCACCATTGGGATGTCAGAAACTATCGGATTTAGAGAAAACTTTAAACGGGGGACCTCACCTACTTTTTAAGATATTTAAAAATAATATGAATTTTTTTTCTTGTAAATGACCGCCATTTTGCAATATGGCGGACAACTTTGGTTTTTCTTAATGAACACTCTGTATTTGATGGCGTATTTGGATTCTACGGTTAATTTTAAGAACTTTTCGCACTTTGACATTTTTTCCTAAACTCAATAGTTAAGTGAATATAAGCCGTTAAAGTTTGATTTTTAACACCCCGTATTTTGACGTTGTTTACAAGGGGAAAAGTGGTCATGCATTACGAAAAAAACTAATTTCTCAGTAAATCTTTATCCAATCTCAACAAAGAAGGTATCATTGAAAACTACATAAAATGGACTTACTTTTATGCTTTTTCCATATTAACTTGCAAGTACGGCTGGAGGCAAAGTAGGCTTCAGCACAGAGAAGAATCAATTTGATTCTTCTCTGTGGCTTCAGCCCCGTTCCCTGGCTGAAAGGGGAAGTCAACGGCTGTAAAGTTGTATTGCGAGTAGTTATATACCGATTGCGGGAACAACTATCGAAAAAAGTGGAGTTCAATTCATCATGGCATCAATACAGAATGCTAGCGGAAATTGTTAAATTTAACCGTATTTCCAGTTTGTAATTTTATGAGCCAGAATGTTAAATGATTTCTATAGACTTTGAACATAAGGTTGTTATTAATCATCATTCACATAAAGATTTCAGCCTCTTTTCCTATCAAATAAATAATTTGAATCAATCGAGATGCGTTAAAATATGCTAAGAAAACAACGCGAGAATAACAAGGGTTAAAGAATAAACGTCGTAAAAAGTACTTGATGGGTCACTTACTCTTCCCTGACTAAACGCTCTAATTTAAATTATACAGTTTTCACAATTATTTGTGCCATACTTATTAAACATATTTTATTTCATGTGAAGATAACTCATATTCTATCGGTATACAAATTAATAACAGTTCAATCGTGGAAGTGTTCCATTAAGTGGTTAAGAAAGACAACTATGAAGGATATTTATTATACCATAAATAATATTTGTTAAAATTAGAAACAATTAAATATCAACTCAATCTTGTGGGTAACAAATTGCATAACAGAGAAATAATATTGTGACAGATAGCCATTTGACTAATTAAAGGTATAATAAATAGGCTACATAATAGAGCTAACTGCTTCATCGCTGCGCAGTGGAAAAGGGGTAGTAATGGTAATGCAAAATTAATGTCTATTCTGTTAATTGTTACGTATGTACCATTTATTTCATTTCTGAAAAAAAAAATCGGCTTAAGATCCTTAAAACATTCAATGAAAAATATCATTAACAATATTTCTAATTCCTCCCTAATGTCAAGCAAAAACATTAAGTATTAATATACTTTCAAGCCTAATAACAAATTGCTACAAAACTAGGAGGATTATAATTATGTTTTTAACAATTTCTAAGCAACACCCGTAAGTTAAGTGGATTTAACAAGAATAATACAGGAATGGGTATGCAGGTTTGCTGCTAAATTTATATAAATTGTGGGGGCTTAAAGCCGCCTTTAAAAACGCTCGCCAATATGAAGTTAATATGTACTAGAGGCTTGAAGGGGCTAATAGCCCCTAAGCATAATCCTTCTTTACTACAGTACAAAATACCTTCTTAGAAAATGGGCTTTTGGATCCACAAAATTGCAATTTCAGTATTTTCCCCGAGTCCCTGAGATGGAGACCTTCAGTTTCAGCCCCCCCCCCCCCCCCCCATCATCCTGCAACCTTCCAAACGCCCACAATTTCTTCTCAAAAATTTCGCTTACGTAATTATATATATATGTATGGATCATTTGGTATTAAATCTGCATCGTTATAACACGAACTAAACAAACGTACTTAACTTTTTATAATTTTAAATTATGAAAAACTCAAACCCTTAATTATTATAAACTCAGAAAATCTTAAATTTAAAATATTTTTGTTATAGTACATTGAACGTGTATATTTAGCTGCATTTTGAAACAAATCCCACATGTCAACATCTACCATATGGCTTTGAATCAAGCATTAGCACCACATGTTTAATGTAAACAAAGCAGACGTTTTTCAATCTTTTCAATCCCAATGCATTTTAAATGGAAAATATTTTTCGTAACTTCTCATTTTCTGGTATATTTGGACATAATCTGCTATTTTTCCCGACCCCCTGGGGCCGAGACCTTTCATTTGAGCCATCTCCTGTCATCCTGCGAGCTCGCAAACTCTCACAACTTTGATTTTTTTAAATCGCTTACGGATTTAATAATATAGATACTTTAAACACAAAATGGCCGCTCACCGCTATTAATCAGTAATGCGAGAACGTCCCTCCAATATGTATTAACGCATGTTTTTATTATCATATTCTAATTATAACGTTTGCTGAATCACTTTCCAGGATGTATTAACTACTTTCAACATGATTTATGTTTAATGAAAAAATGCACCACACATAAAAACTAATTGTCAGGCCCGGCGGCAGGATTTTCGGGCCCCTGTGCAATCTACAACCCCGGGCCCTGAGACCTGGCGACCTTTTTTACCTGTTTTGTATGCTTTTGGGCCCTTTTTTAGCCGTTTCGGGCCCATTTTAGCGAATTTCCTTAGAAATAAGCTATTACCGTCGTTTTTACAGAATGAACAAAAATATCCGTTCTGGGTAACCTCAGCAATCATATTTATTTTTACATCAACTGAGAGCTTTTTATGTCCACTTTCTGGATATCAAGTGAGTTTATCGCGGAAATGCATTTTTACCTCCAAAAATCACAATTTGTTTCAAAATTTAACATGGGCTTATATGGGGAATAGAATTTTCATTTTTGAGTGTCTGTTAGCACGATAACTCTCGCAAAAATCGTCCGATGCGGTGACAAAATTTTGTACACACATGTATAACTAGGTTCGCTTGGATGAGTTCGGCTAGATCGACACATCCAAAGTGGGGTATGTAAAGGCTACTTTCACCCCCCAAAAATGGGTTTTGTGGCTTTTACAAATTGAACAATTAAAGGAATCAAATTAAAGTTGTCATTATTGGATTCAGCTTGAAAAAACCCAACAATTTGGTATCATGCTTTAAGTCCACTGGTCTCCAAGTCCAACGTTTTTTTGCCATCTATTAGTATCAGGGCAGCAGATTGTTGTCCAACGAAACCTGCGTAGTTTTTCACGAGTTTATCACAAGTACTTTTAATAGGATTTTGTATTTGTATGAAAAAAATAACAATGTTGCCTATTTATTCAAAAGAAATATATTTTTTTTAAATTTAACTTATTTATTAGTATTTTAGACAATGGCTATGCAAGACAAACTATTGCATTGTATGTTAATACATGAATTTATCACTTTTTAAATGTTTTTTTCTAATAATTGATTAGTTGTTTTTTTATTGGAAATTCGCTGAGTACGCAGGTTAGCTGCGACTGGGGTATTTGGTGTTTCCGGGCCCCTATGCATTTGCCCCCCCTGCCCCCCCCCCTGTCGCCGGCCCTGCTAATTGTAAATAGTGTCTATTCAGTCCAAGACCAGAGCAATCTCTGAGTGACTGCTGACAAGACACAAGTGGGGCGGGGCGCGGGCGGTCACGTGGACGCGACTACAGCTGCACGCGCCGCCTTGCCGGGCCCTTGGGGAGAGGCACCTATGATTAAAACTTTTGTCACAATAGTTTGATTTTTAATTGGATATCAAAGAAACAAAAATTAGAAGTCATATAAATGTGACCCAATGTCAGCGGGGTTAAAATTAAAAGAGTTACGGCTTACGTTACAATCCTAATTTCCAAAGGCTTAAATCTGACTTTTCAACAACTCTGGGATAAAATACTTGATGTTATCTTTGAATAAATGATCAAATCGGTTGTTTTAAGAGATGTGATGATGGCAAGTAACGCCTGACGGCTGTAAAGTCCAATGAAACCTAGTTGTTGTAATTATTATTAAGGAAAACTTGATGCTGTTTAGGTTAATCTAAAAAAATAAATGGCAGTATTTTTAACAGCCTTAAAAGTTAAAGTAGTATAGTGTTGGGGAATCACTATCTCCTTAACAGATTATTTCAAAATTAAAATCTCTTAACCAATAACTTTTATTTGATAATGTTTGCCCAGTTATATCAAAAAGCCTTAATAATGTTCCAATACTGAAAATACTTAACCTCTACTCTGTTTAGGCCTCATTTCATTTTATATTGAACTAGTTGCTTGAAGGGGGGGGGATAAAAGCCCTTAATCGTTATAAAAAATTTTTAATTAAAACAATCCTTCATTGAAGCAGTACAAAATGTCTTCATAGTTAACTGGCTTTTAGATCTACCATTTTTTAATATTAGCACACGGGTTTTAATTAGGCAGCAACATCACTTGTTTTAATATAAACAAAGCAGACGTTTTAGATCACAATGATTATTAGGGAGTTTTTACAATTTACGGTAAACAGCACGTTACTCCCTAATAGCCAAATACTTTACGTTATTTCTCGATTTCTAGCGAATTTAAAGAAAATTCCACTATTTTTCCCGAGTCCTTGTCATCAAGACCTTTATTCTACGATGTGCCAAACGCCCATACTTTCTGTTCAAAAATTTCCCTGACTAGGGCCTAATTTCAAATATAGAACATATTTTAAAGGGAAGTCGTTTAAAATTCACAATAACTATAAATTTAACTTATGAGTAGTAAATTTGAACACCATTATTAATGATGATTTTCATAGATACATATCTAACGGATCCCATTCCATAAGAAGAGTGAGTGATATTGAATACAGGGGGGAAATACAATAACAAGCTTCTCAGTTACACTGTTGCATTCAGATGAAAAAATTAAGTACTTTCTGTGTCCTAGCGGCCAACGGTTACAGAAATATTACCGGGCGTCCAACCCGGAAGTAAACAGGTGTGGTCCATTGATTTATGCAGTATGAGAAGACATGACGAACTCTGGTAACAGTTGTAGAGGGAATAGAGAAACAGGCGCGGGGCGCGGGTGATCGAAAAATTCCCTTCCTTACAAACCTGATTATTTCAGTGAGAGCACATAACTGGAGCAAGGCATGAGGGGAATAGGTGGGCTGTGGTGGGGAAGAGGAGAGGGAGCGTTTAATTTGCTCTGGAAGGTCCAGTTAAGTGTACCTAGAAATGTGCTCTTTGGGAGCGGTTAATTGGTTCTGGATGCTAAAAAGAGCAGTTAATTGGCTCTGGAGAAAGCTACATATATATATATATATATATATGTATATATATATATATATATATATATATGTGTGTGTGTGTGTGTCTGTCAGCACGATAACGGCCGTAGAAATGGTCCGATCTTAATGAAATTTGGTACAGACATGTAAAGTGGTAATCCCTCGGACGAGTTCGTGAACCAGCCCGATCGGACCACCGGAAGGGGGGTAAAGGGGGATAAACCCCCCAAAAAATGGGTTTTTTGAGTTTTTTACGAAGAAAAATAAAATTTATCCAATTTTTGTTGGCACCATTGAATTCAGCTCAAAAACCAAACAATTTAGTATTTTGAATCACTGCTCTATGTCCATTGGTTACCGAGATATTGAAAGTGGTAAACACAGTACGTTGACCCAATGTTAACCTTAAGGGAAATAAGTAAAATTCTACATCTCGGTTATTTCTCAACATATCTTGATAAAACTTGGTAAATAGCTTCTTCTAGTTCAGATCTATTGAATATTGAATTAAAATCACCCAGTTTTAATATACCTGTAGCAGCAAACCTGCATACTCATTTCTCATGTTGTTCTTATGGAGTTTACCAAAACATGTCAAATCTCGCTATGTTGGATTGAAATATGTTGTTTTGCAATTGAAATTCGCTGAGTATGCAGGTCTGCTGCAACGGGGGTATTTTTCAAGTTTTGCAATGTTTTTTTTGAACAAATAATTTTTTAACGTTTTAAAAGCAAAATATATTGTTTGTAGCCTACTGTGAGTTTTGGAACCATAGGACAAACTGATAATACCGTCAATTTTTCCTGTGTTTAAGCTTTCTGCCAAGTACTAAAATGTTTGTGAGATGAAAATTGTGTGAACCGTTGAATCAGTAAATAAAATAGAATAATGTTCAATTTAGAAATTGATTAAGACTTTTTTAATACCATCGTACAGAGTGCCCTGTTTAAAGACTGCTATATTGAAATTGTAAAACGTAACTGTCGGATGCTGCCTCATAAAGTTATGTCGTTGGTTTCATTGATTTTTTTATATTAAGAGATTATAGCCGTTGTAAACCACTTCAATCGCTAGATAACCACTTGTCTCAAGGCACTGATGTCAAGTTCAATATATAAATTTCATAAATATATAAATAACAATATACAGGGTGTATCCGAAATACACCGACAAACTTTGGGATATTGTTCCTGAGATCAAAACAAATAACTCATGTCATATAAGTATATATATTATATCTCGCTCTGTTTTCCGTCTGTCGGTCTGAACGTTTTTTATACATTTAATGCAATTTAATAGGCCTGCCATACATGCACGGCCTATTAAATTGCGTAACCGAATGTAGAAAAAACTGATAACTCGGTTGTTTGTGATCCGATTTTAACAAACAAGGTCTCATTTGACTATTATAAAAACAATTTTCTTAATATTTACGGTTTTTATGAAATTTGGCATTAACTATTTTAAATGGCCGCCATATTGAAACGTCTTGAGATATTTAAACGACATTTTTTAAGCTCTTTTTACCTTCTAAACAACACCTTCTGAAATAGATCTTGGCACCTTTAAACATTGTTATAAATCGAACTATCATCCGGAATAGCATGTGTTTTTTAACAAATACTCTGCAATGTAATCGCAGTGTAAGCCTCAGGCCTTTCTTATGCATGGTTTTTTACACCGGGCGGAAGGCCCGCATAGTGTTTTTGAATCGCGTAAAAATGTGATCTGCTGAATCCGCCGGGCGTTTATTGCCTGAAGGAAATCACCGTGCATTAAAGGGGCCTAAGTTACTCTCGTCGCCTGCCCAACCGATGTTTGTTGCCGATTATTTTTACTTTACCATTTATTGTATTAGTTGAAAATCTTAAGCGTGAATTTTTAGGAAGTTCGCTTATGTGGGTGCTTAAGCTTCAAAAGTAAACTAAAATCAAATTAATATTTTGTTTTCGCCGTATTGTTTTAATGGTTTCTTTGACAGCTAGTTGAGCAGCCCGCGATACAAAAAATATTAAAATCAAATTTAAAAGGTTACTTCCATTGTTAAAATCGTTGAACCACCTGTTTACTTTTACGCAGTTACTCACCCGACACCTGTATCCTGGTGTGGCGAACGCTGACCCTCGTCTCCCCGGTGAGGCGGTGGGTGACCCGACACTCGTAGGTGGAGTAGCCATCGGCGATGCCGACGTTGAGCACCACCAGCTCTCCGCTGGGCAGCATGTGGAACTTGCCATCTGGGACATAAAATTAGCCTCGAACGATGTCTTTGAAACAAGTGTGATCAGTTAGAGTCATATGAGTAGGAGACATTAAGATATTATTTAAAGAAACTTTATGAAAGCTATATTGTTTATGTTGGGTGATAAAGTGGTGAAAACCGATAGTTCCCACTAAATGATAGGGTCTATATGATAAAAGGAAGCTCAAATTTCATGGTGTGAAAGGGCATGGTGTTAGGTAGGGTATATCACGCTGTAGGTTAGGAAGCTATTGCTAGCGTATCAGAATTGTAGTATCAGGGTATAATTGCGTATCAGAATGCTAAAGGTTAGAAACATTTTACCAACGGACCAGAATTGCATTACATAATGCTAGGTACATAATGCTAAACGTTAGGAAACTATAATTAGCGAGTCAGAAGTAAGTTTCGAATAGCAGTATCAAGTAAGTAGTTCACGCTGTAAAGCCAGAGTGTCAGAGGTACACAGTTGTCAGGTGAGGTACGTCATGCTGTAAAGCCAGAGTGTCAGAGGTATACAGTGTCAGGTGAGCTAAGTCACGCTGTAGCCAGAATGTCAGAGGTACACAGTGTCAGGTGAGGTACGTCATGCTGTAAAGCCAGAGTGTCAGAAGTACACAGTGTCAGGTGAGGTACGTCACGCTGTAGCCAGAATGTCAGAGGTACACAGTGTCAGGTGAGGTACGTCATGCTGTAAAGCCAGAGTGTCAGAGGTATACAGTGTCAGGTGAGCTAAGTCACGCTGTAGCCAGAATGTCAGAGGTACACAGTGTCAGGTGAGGTACGTCATGCTGTAAAGCCAGAGTGTCAGAAGTACACAGTGTCAGGTGAGGTACGTCACGCTGTAGCCAGAATGTCAGAGGTACACAGTGTCAGGTGAGGTACGTCATGCTGTAAAGCCAGAGTGTCAGAGGTATACAGTGTCAGGTGAGCTAAGTCACGCTGTAGCCAGAATGTCAGAGGTACACAGTGTCAGGTGAGGTACGTCATGCTGTAAAGCCAGAGTGTCAGAAGTACACAGTGTCAGGTGAGGTACGTCACGCTGTAGCCAGAATGTCAGAGGTACACAGTGTCAGGTGAGGTACGTCATGCTGTAAAGCCAGAGTGTCAGACGTACACAGTTGTCAGGTGAGGTACGTCATGCTGTAAAGCCAGAGTGTCAGAGGTATACAGTGTCAGGTGAGGTACGTCACGCTGTAGCCAGAATGTCAGAGGTACACAGTGTCAGGTGAGGTACGTCATGCTGTAAAGCCAGAGTGTCAGAGGTATACAGTGTCAGGTGAGCTAAGTCACGCTGTAGCCAGAATGTCAGAGGTACACAGTGTCAGGTGAGGTACGTCATGCTGTAAAGCCAGAGTGTCAGAGGTATACAGTGTCAGGTGAGCTAAGTCACGCTGTAGCCAGAATGTCAGAGGTACACAGTGTCAGGTGAGGTACGTCATGCTGTAAAGCCAGAGTGTCAGAAGTACACAGTGTCAGGTGAGGTACGTCACGCTGTAGCCAGAATGTCAGAGGTACACAGTGTCAGGTGAGGTACGTCATGCTGTAAAGCCAGAGTGTCAGAGGTATACAGTGTCAGGTGAGGTAAGTCACGCTGCAGCCAGAGTGTCAGAAGTACACAGTGTCAGGTGAGATACATCACGCTGTAGCCAGAATGTCAGAGGTACACAGTGTCAGGTGAGGTACGTCACGCTGTAAAGCCAGAGTGCCAGAGGTACACAGAGTTAGATGAGGTACGTCACGCTCGTGGATGGGTGGGTGGAGGGTGTCCCTGTGGGATGGAGGTTGGGTTGCTCCCACTTCACCAATAAGCTCGCCACGCTACAAGGAAACTCTATTACCAGGGTGTCAGGGGTACACTGTTCATCCATTCACCTCCTACAGACAACAGCCTCCCTCACTGCCTACTTACCTTCGATATCTTTCTGTCTTTCGAGTATTTTCAAAGTGTAAATAATTTATTTTAACGAATAGGTTTTCCTCTTGGGCTTAGCAAGTATCTTTATGGTTGTTTCTATCATTATTAACTAATTGAATATTTGAAATGATTTTATTTCGGATGGTGGGTTGATTCACATTATATAAAAATTAAGCCCCTAAAGTTAAAATAATCGAGTGTACATAAATAATTTAACAATGAATGGCAGCATTCTTAAAATGAATATGTGAAAGCTTATTTAAATAGTAAAAAATAGAAGCAAATGTTTTATTTTTATATTTTTAAATTACATTATAACATTTTATTTTTGTATACATTTATATGTAATACAAAAACTGCTTATGATCTAATGAAGTAACAGGTTAATGCCTACATAAATCTACTTATGAACGAACGCTCGATGATTAAGGCGAAAACGAAAAAAGCATTGCATTTGAAATTTACATAAATCCTCAATTTATTATGAGACTGAAATGTTAATATCACTCAAATGAACTTAGCTCATTAAGAAAAACTTTTTAGGATATTGTTAATTCAACAAAATATGAAACTAAAGCAATTAAGATGAGTTTATGTTTATCTTTGAAAAAAAGTTTCAATATAAAATGGAAACTATAATTTTTATTTCAAGTCCTTTCTGTTTATGAATTCTACCAAAGATGTACTAAGGATGATAAAGCAGTAATACCTTTGAAGAGAATAATTAATACATAAACAATTTTTTAAGTTAATTTTCTACCAAGCCAACTATATTCTTTTAAACAGTTACTTAGAACAAGAGTTTTTTTCTCCATGAAATACGTGTTCTTTCTCTCACAACAGTATATCAATGATTGCAATGATAATGAACAAAACTACGTATGTTTTTGTTAAATGATCAATTTATATCGAAACATTCAAGAATTTGTACGAATGAAAATTCATATACCCTATAGTATTATATGGCTTTATTGCAAAAACAACTAAAGCAGTTTTGTAAAGGGTATTAATTTTGTTTTAACAGGAATACATCAGACGAAGAAGACACTAGAGGACACTGAGAACTAGGTCTTCATTGTAACACTTAGTTAGATATACTAGAACCAAAATTCAGCTTTTGCAAGAATGTTTTCCAAAAGTTTTTATTGATGTTCTAAAAAATCAAATTAACTTATCAATTCATCGAAAGAAATCATCAAACTATCGAATAATAGTGATAAAAATATCGGATAAAATCAACCGAAATATGGAATAAAATTTTCAAGCTATCGACTGAAATCATAAAACTACAAAATAAAAAATCATACCATCAAATCTAACAATTGAGCAATCGAATTAAAATACCAAAATATCGGTTGAAATTATAGGTAAAGCCAAATAAGCTTGTCTCTCTATTTTTTCCCAAACCACAACAGAGAGCACTGAAACTTGTGAAATCGTACGTTTCCAAAAACATATGCGTTGCATAATCTGTCTACCAAATATAAATCATATGTTAAAACGATTAATTAATGTGGTTATTAGTCGACCAGCTGATTTTTCAAGAGCCAAAATTATCTGGCTATATTTATCAGTGTCTCGCTTCCGAGAGTCACTATGGAGGCTGGTATTAAACCGACTGGCGGTGGTGGTGGGGGACGCCGGAAGTTCCCCCCTCCACTCGCACTCCGCGCACTGGTCTAGTCCTATGAGTACGAGTAGCGTGAGTGAGTGTGTGGTGGTGCGTGAGTGTGCTGTTGTGTTGCCGTCTTGGAGTCGTTGTCGTCGATTAAGGTATATGTTTTATTTTAATTTGTACATCGCATTTATCATGTGTAAGGTGTCGAATGTTTTTTCATGTTCTGTTTGTAATAAAATATGTACGAATGAGATTTTCTAGTTTTTAAATGCACGATTAAATATTAATATTATGCTTGATAAAAACCGGAAACTTCTAGAAAAGTGTAGGTTAAATAGTAATAAGTATGATTAATGTAATTTTAAGTAGGGTCACTTGATAACGGTAGGAGTTTCCTTCCCTCCCGAAACGTAGTGCAGTTTAAACACTAGAAGCGAATGGTTTTTTTATATTACTGTTTAATTATTATTTAGAATTTGTCTAAATGATAATTAAACAGTAATTTACGTGTACGGTGACTGACCGCCGTCGCTGGACGGGTAGATGTGGAAGGCGTGGTCCTGCAGCCAGGAGGTGACGGCGAGGTGGTCCCTCATGAACGTGGGGACGACGCAATGCAGAACCGCCGTGTTCCCCCTACTGACCGCCGCGCCGCTCACGTCCACCTCGTAGTCTTGCAGTATCACTGGTAACAACAACAAATTAATCATAATTTTTCCTACAACCGCGCGTAATCTACCAGTTCACGAACTGAAAACGGTACTTGTGTACTATACGTACCCCACCTATTTTTCCATTAAATTAGTTTGGTTAGGGCCGAAATGACAAATATATACGAAAACTACCTAACCTAACCTTATTTTTGAAAATGTCACACGCCCGAGTAAGTAAGTGAGTCCCAAAAACCAACGGCGTTCCCGAGCGCCATACAGTGCTGGTACGCTGGCCAGTGAATGATTCATTGTTGCGGCGCACAGCTGTTGAACAGCTCAGACAGACAGACAGACAGTCGGTTATGTTAGGTTAGATATGATAGTAGGACTTACCTCGTTTCGTTACGAATCAAACAATACCAGATGAGTCATACCTTAGCCCGCCAAATCCCCTCCAAGTAGGCCTAGGTCAGGTTGTTGACGGAGTATGTGCATCACTTGTGTACAGGATTTGGCGGGCTAAAGTATGACTTATCCGGAGCCGTCGCGCCGTCCAACCCGACATCGTCACTTCAAAACCCACCCCTTTAAACCTACACGTCATCGCCTCAGTGACATCATCACTACGTAACACATCCGTCATCAAATACGTCACCAATACGTCAAAACCACGTCACACATACGTTACAATTACGACACTATTTTATCATTTTATGCTTATGTCAGCTGAGCTGGCTACCCCCAACTGGATCTACTATCCGGTATCGTTTGATTTGTAACGAAACTAGGAAAATCCTACTAACATATTTATGATAACCTAACCTATCATAACCGCCGCAGCGCGCTGTATAAGGTCAGGTTATTAGGTTATCTTGATGTAGTATTAAGTAATCATGATGATAGCAATGTAATCCGGAAAAATATCCTGGAATATTCTGGTGATATTATGAAGGCCGACGTCTGAGTACGCAGGAGACTGACGCGTCAACGTTGTGTAAAAATAACATACAGATTAATTACTAAAATATCCATGACATAGGTTCAAAGTTCCTAGGCCGGCAAAAGCTTTTGGCCGGGCCAAGCCGGAAAAACGGAAGTAAACGATCAGCTGATTAGCAGCAAACCGACGTTTATTGCTTGATTTTTGGTTCTTTTTAGAGGAATGTAGTGGCAGCACTGGAAGCAATAGCAAATGTTTGTTTTGTTTGTTATAGGTTAGTTTTAAGGATTGAGAAACGTATTGATTTATGCAAGGACTACGACTACGTTATGATTGAAAGAATGTTTTTTTCGGAGCAGTATGATGAAAAGTATCGTTCGTTACACGGCGGGGATGTTTTACCGTGCTTGCATGACAATCCCGCACAGTACTTCCGACAAAACAGTACTTTCTATTCGTCTAGAAAATGGTAGAAAAACTACAAAAATACACACACTTCCTCTCTGAAAGTTGTTTTACGCTGCTAAACCCCAATAATAATCAATTATAAACTAAAGCCTGTTGTTTTTGTGTTGTTTTAAGTCACAAAGTGACGCAAGCTGCTAGTAATAATTAAAAAAAAGCTCGTGTGTTACCCTCATGTAGCCTAAAGTAGACAAAATAAAAAATAACTGAAATATTTGTGTTGTAATATGGATTTTATTTACATCCAATTAAATATCTTGCCCAAGTTTGATCAAAACGAATATCACAAATAGCGGTGACGCTCCTAATATTCTTCAAGGTATTTAAATTAGAAGATCTTCAAGGACTTTCTTGAATATTCGAAATATATTCCTATCAATTATGATCATACATTACACCACTCTAATGTTCAATTCACATCTGGTTTATATGAATACAAGTCTAATATACACGGCGCGTGTTCAACGGGGCATCCGACATTAGTTATTTTTGTGTTCGCGAGACGCGTTAATAGCAAAGCAGCCGAAGCAGGGAACCTCGGCTCATCCCCGATTAAATCGTAAAGAGCTCCTTTATTCGCTCATTAATTAAAGGGGTAAGCCCTGTACACCCTCCGAGTAATGCAGTCTATCTGTCTCTTCGCAAACCTCGCGCAGAACACAGAGACGAACACGCTTGGGACAGACAAATACTGTTTCAGAGAATAATTATATAGGTATCCATTATATAGGTTCATTAGGTTCCACGTTTTTAGTTTTTCGTATAACATTATGAAAAGACTTTATTTCTAACGACTATAATTTACAATGATTTTTTCATGTCGCTTAAAGGTCAGCTGACCACCAGAGAAACGTAAAATTTAAAATATACAGATTTAAAAATTGTTTTAAAGCCCCGCATAGACAATGTTGAAATCGAAATACGAATGATAACATGTAAACAAGGTAACGCAAAAATTACCAGTTTGAATAAGTACCCGTCGCTTAAAATCGTTACTGTTTTAAAAGGTTGTCTACCTGTTCACATAATCTCGGGTCTTTTCGTAGAATGGACGTAATCCGAAAAACACAAGATTGCCAAATCTAATAACGTTGGTTTGATTTTTTTGCATTTTTCGGTCCGGTAGAAATCAGGCTGTGGGCCTCCAATTGGGGACCACTGGTTTAAATTTTGGTACAGTTGGATTTTACTTCATTACCAATGTTACAATCTTAAATTCCTAAAAATTCAAAACTTGTTTTTACTAATCAGTGATTGCAAATGTCCGCAAAAATCCTAATAAAAATATAATTGAAAACTGTTTTTTTGTGGTGGGGAGGGGTAAATTAATGTTACCTTCATAGAATAATATTTTATTAGAAGTTAAGGTATTTCCAGCGCTTGAAACATATAATGCTTTTTTGATATAGTCTGTGCAAGCAATCTTACGACCAAACGTTTCTCTTAAAAGTATATATTCATTTTTACAATTAATCAGTACTTGATTTCCGACTATTTTAAGTAATGAAATAAATAAATATGCAGTAAGTTTAACAATCACCGACAGCAAATTAGTTAAATAGGGGGATTTATATATTTATTTATTTTTTCTTGTTACCTATATGAAGAAAGTACTGTCCTGCTGTCATTTTATCGTGGGCTGAGCCAACAGTAACACCAAGTGTTTTAATGAAATAACATATTTTATAAAATGTTATTTAATGTTAATATATATTTATATTATCTACAATATTTAATCTATCTGTGAAAATATTTTTTTTGCTTGTAATCTGTCTTGTGATTGGTTAGATTATTTACACATCAATAGTAATTGGGAATACCACATCCCTCCCATCCCACCTGAGATCTGTTTCTGATCCAATCACCTTTAAAGGGCTTCTGAGGGCCTTTTTGATTAGAAAGAGTTTTACAGTGTATCTGAGTATTTAAATGATTTAAGTTAGTTTTAGTTACCACATTAATATTTTCTTTTCATTATTTACTATTGTACTACTTTGCTTGTATTTAATGTTCTGTGAACATTTGTTTTGTGACGTTTGTCAATGCTGTAAACAGCCGATTGACAATAAATGATTGATTGATTGATACAATTTTATCCTATTTCTATAGATTTAATGAAAATTCTCTTGCGAATAACATTAAGGTAAATGTTCTGAGTTTTTCTTCGTGTACTAGATATTGCCTGCTGGTCGAAATTCACAAGAAAATATAAAACAAAGGACTGGATTTGTTTTCTTTTACTCCGTAATCAGTATGGCAAGCCCTTTTTAATTTTATAAAGCTTTAAATTCATTTTTATAAATCCTAAAAATATTTATTCAACTAAAATGAGATTGTGCACACCTACAGGACAATACTTTTCTATCAGTGTGCTTGGATTTTTCCTACGAAACCCACGAGCTGAGGAAAAAGACACAAAAATCATGCATGCCTAAAGTGTTAAAATCTATTTCAGCAGAAGATATTACTTTCCAAACAAGTTATGACTATATTTACCATTTTTATCTGGGGAGACAAACGTTCATCAAAAATATAAAATAATAAATAACTCCATCTATCGAATAAAGCAGATAGAAATATATAAATATATTTTTCACGTAACATTGTAACTTAAACTTTCAAACTCCTCAAGAGAGGCGAATTCCGAAGCCATAGAAGGAACGTTTGCACAATATTTTTACAAGAATGCTCTTTCCAAGTTTTCGCAACAACAAGTAAGCATTCAAAAAGAAGGTGAACTCCTCACTCAATTCTAAACAGCATTAAAACTTAAATTTTGGTATAACACGTGTACATTTTGACTAGTTATTTTGAATTTGAAAATAACTTTATTTTGTCCTTGGCATATTTTAATTAACTGTAACCATCAAAAAAAGAATGTCTGAAAAATGTTCATTACTTCCATTTTCCTAGGTGTTCATTCCAAATTGAGATTAAATTCAGAATCATCATTGGCACGTTTTTCAAAACGGTTGAAAAATTATTCGAAACGAGTATATTTATTGCTTGTTCATTTTTAGACCTCTCGAATTGATTAAAATCACTCGGGAAAAGGGTATATTCCTGAAAAAGTGTTATAAGGTATTGATAACAATCAATACTCGAGATATGAATTGAATACAGTTTTCAAGGTATGTAATCTTTTTCTCAGTGAGTGAACTAAGATAATGATAACTCGACTGGACGTCTGCTTGAAACTGATTCACTAACATCGCTCATCGGCCTTGTAAGATTTGCCACGATATTTTCCATTTACACTGAAATTTGAATGTATACCGGGTGTCTCATAATAGTCCCCCCCTTATATTTGTTTTATATTTTTCTACTATTAAACCAGCTCTATACCCTTAAACATTGTTGGATAGTTATTACTTAATTTTGAATGGGTTGTATTTAAATTAGGCCGCCGTCTTGGATCCGCCATATTGAATCCAATTTTTTTCAAATGTAAAAGTGGAGTTGTGACCCATCCTTTTAAACTATATTTTCCACTGATTACAGTGCCGAAATTAGTTATTTAATATCTTGATTGGTTCACAAAATATGATAAATTTGTGTTTATTTTCAACCAGTTTCAACAATACAAATTGATAAAATAGGAACATAACCACAAAAGAATGCTAGAAAATGACGGGGGTGATCACTAATAATAACTTTTGACTTATTTCCAGTTCATTTCTACTAATGTAAATTTTTCGGCCGCTATCTTGGATCCGCCGTTTTTGAAATTAAATAACTTACTTTTAGTACGGAGATGGCTTTGTGACCCACCACTACAAACTAACTTTTTACGCTGAAATCAATGCCGCAGTCCATCTTAATGATGTTTAATGTTCAAAATATCGACATTTTTCCAATAAAAATCTCATGAAGTACGCAATTTTCAAATAATAAGTTGAATAATTAAAAACTAATGTTGCCTAACCAATGCGTAAAAAACCGAATGCGTAAAAAGTTAGTTTGAAATTATAGGTCATTATTCCATCTCCGTATTAAAAGAAGTTATTAGGTAGATTACATACTAGAATAAGTTATCTAATTTCAAAACGGCGGATCCAAGATGGGGGGCGAAAAATTTACATTAGTGGAAATCGAGTGGAATAGAATAAAAAAAACAAACAATGACTGCACATTGTTGATGACTTAACAGTGTCTAGTGGTGGTTACTCATAAAACTATAAACAGTAATCATGCGTGTTGTCGACCAATCAAGATACAGTGTTAAAACTTGATTGCGACGTCATTGAAAAAGTCTAGTTCTTAATGATGGGTTATAACCAGCGACCACATAGTACAAATAGACGGAGCACACAAGGCGCGCCGTGAAACCATAAATTTGCTTCTAATCCCGATGCATGGAAAAAACAAACAACGTAAATATTACAAATATAGTATCAAATTAATGGTCTGTATCTCAGAATTACTATAGTACCGAATATAAATGGTTTACAGCAGTCTACACATCGTAAACACTGATAACCTAGAAGCTTGTCCTAACATTCTTTTAGAAAAGCTGCCACCACGGAATACACCTGTAACGTTCCTATGATGTGTAAACTGATTCTAAGCCATTTAAAATTGGTACCATAGTAATTATGAGATTCTGACCTTTAATTTGGTACCACATTTGTGTTTTTTTAGTTGACTGTATTTTTTTAAACAGCAGTTTAGGATTGAGTTTGTTTTTATGCAGGCGCCGCGCGAACAAACTCTCTCACAAAACTAAGTTATTACCCAAACTGCGGTAGCTATTTTTTTTTTCAAAAAATATGATTATAAAAATTTAACTCTTGAAAAACAATTTCCACCATTTTTTATTTTATCTGACCAAAAAATAAAAAAGTCGTAGCCGACCACTTTTTTCATGTCAAATTTTCAAGTTGAATAAAAACTTTTGACTTTTTTCATTTTCTAAAATAGAAAAAAATGTATATTTAATATAATTGATAATATTACCGTTACAACTGAAGGACTCCTCACACGCCAAATGTCAACCTTTTACTTCAATACTATATGGTATAAACTACGAGTTATTTGAAACGTGAGCACCGACAGATTACGCGGTTCCAAACGCCGTTTTATGTTTATATACCTAAAAAGATGGTGGCCTCTGCTTCATTTTCTGTAATGCTAGTAATATAGGCATGCTCAGTCTATTTGTACTATATGGTCGCTGGTTACTACACCACTTTTACGTTTTCAAAAAATATTTTAGATCCAATATTGCGGATCCAATATGGCGATCGAAATTTAATACTCACTCAATATGAAGTATCGCCTCCCCAACAATTTTTGTGAGTTGTGTGGGTTTAATTGTTGGAAATATGCAGGAAAAGTTTAGGAGGTGCCGCGACGGACGACGTTGTGGTACTGACCGGCTCTGAGGTGGAATCTAGTGTGACGTAGTGGTACTGAGCGGCTCTGAGGTGGACTCTTAATGTGACGTTGTGATACTGACCGGCTCTGAGGTGGACTCAGTGTGACGTTGTGATACTGACCGGCTCTGAGGTGGACTCAGTGTGACGTTGTGATACTGACCGGCTCTGAGGTGGAATCTAGTGTGACGTAGTGGTACTGAGCGGCTCTGAGGTGGACTCTTAGTGTGACGTTGTGATACTGACCGGCTCTGAGGTGGACTCAGTGTGACGTTGTGATACCGACCGGCTCTGAGGTGGACTCAGTGTGATGTGATACTGACCGGCTCTGAGGTGGACTCAGTGTGACGTTGTGATACTGACCGGCTCTGAGGTGGACTCAGTGTGACGTTGTGATACTGACCGGCTCTGAGGTGGACTCAGTGTGGCGTTGTGATACTGACCGGCTCTGAGGTGGACTCAGTGTGATGTGATACTGACCGGCTCTGAGGTGGACTCAGTGTGATGTGATACTGACCGGCTCTGAGGTGGACTCAGTGTGATGTGATACTGACCGGCTCTGAGGTGGACTCAGTGTGACGTTGTGATACTGACCGGCTCTGAGGTGGACTCAGTGTGACGTTGTGATACTGACCGGCTCTGAGGTGGACTCAGTGTGATGTGATACTGACCGGCTCTGAGGTGGACTCAGTGTGACGTTGTGATACTGACCGGCTCTGAGGTGGACTCAGTGTTACGTTGTGATACTGACCGGCTCTGAGGTGGACTCAGTGTGACGTTGTGATACTGACCGGCTCTGAGGTGGACTCAGTGTGACGTTGTGATACTGACCGGCTCTGAGGTGGACTCAGTGTGACGTTGTGATACTGACCGGCTCTGAGGTGGACTCAGTGTGATGTGATACTGACCGGCTCTGAGGTGGACTCAGTGTGACGTTGTGATACTGACCGGCTCTGAGGTGGACTCAGTGTGACGTTTTGATACTGACCGGCTCTGAGGTGGACTCAGTGTGACGTTGTGATACTGACCGGCTCTGAGGTGGACTCAGTGTGATGTGATACTGACCGGCTCTGAGGTGGACTCAGTGTGATGTGATACTGACCGGCTCTGAGGTGGACTCAGTGTGACGTTGTGATACTGACCGGCTCTGAGGTGGACTCAGTGTGACGTTGTGATACTGACCGGCTCTGAGGTGGACTCAGTGTGACGTTGTGATACTGACCGGCTCTGAGGTGGACTCAGTGTGACGTTGTGATACTGACCGGCTCTGAGGTGGACTCAGTGTGACGTTGTGATACTGACCGGCTCTGAGGTGGACTCAGTGTGATGTGATACTGACCGGCTCTGAGGTGGACTCAGTGTGATGTGATACTGACCGGCTCTGAGGTGGACTCAGTGTGACGTTGTGATACTGACCGGCTCTGAGGTGGACTCAGTGTGACGTTGTGATACTGACCGGCTCTGAGGTGGACTCAGTGTGACGTTGTGATACTGACCGGCTCTGAGGTGGACTCAGTGTGACGTTGTGATACTGACCGGCTCTGAGGTGGACTCAGTGTGACGTTGTGATACTGACCGGCTCTGAGGTGGACTCAGTGTGATGTGATACTGACCGGCTCTGAGGCGGACGCGGCGGCTGAGGACGCGGCCCTGCGGGTTGGCCGCCACGCAGCGGTAGGCGGTCCGGTGCACGTCCACCCGGAACTCGCTGTTGGAGAAGGGAGGGAACACCAGGGTGCCGTTGGGCAGTTGGTACCTGTTTGAATAGAGAAGACATGTTATTCTATGGATACCGGTTGTCCAGCCTAAAGTATTCCAACAGCTGACTATTTTATATTAAGTCTGGCAATAGACTTCTTATGGGGGACCCCTTATATACTGCGTTTAAAGTATGTTTTTCAATTTTAGATATTTCCCGCCTTTTTCCAATTTCATCGATAACTTTGCTTTTTTCTTATGAGACACCGTATAATTTATAGTATTTTGGAATACATACTTGATTTAAGATCTTTTTTGTTTTTTTATCTTTTTTAATGGTTGAAGAGACATTACCAGTCAAAGTTCGATTTTTCCCAATTTGAAATACATTAAAAAATCGTCGGTAGTCTGTTTACCAAAAACTGTTAGGTTGAATAAATAGAATTACCAACTCACAAAAGTGCCTTAAAATATGATTTTAGTTGAGATTCGAGCATATTAAATTCTGTTTTAGTCGATATTCACTCATGAAAGTATATTTGTTACAGTATTACCCAAAGCATTTCCACTAGGGAAAAACTCAAAGTTTAAACGCTCGTATCTTCATAACCATTGTGTATAGGAAAAAATGTTACGGAATAAATGGTTCGCAAAATTAATCGTGGGATCCATAAACACTATATAATATAGAGGATGTTTCATAATAAAAACTAAAGTTTTCCGCCATAATGGCGGGAAATTTCAAAATCTAAAAAATACCCAAGAGTAGTAAAAACAAAACATGGGGGTTCCGTTAGAAATTACGGTCAGACATAAAATAAAATTTAGCTATATGAAAACTTAAGGCTGTATACCGGTATGGTATACCACTAGTAAAGTGGCTATTCAAACTAAAGACTGTAAAATGGTTGCATAACTTATGACTGAAGATGTTATTTTACCTCTGAATCTAGACTACTGTTGTCCCAAAACAACATGATTAATTGATATAAAAGGTTACGTACCTTATGACCGTCTTCAATTCAATGTGTAGAATATAATGTCTACTTAAGTTTCAACATATAAAATGTCATTTACAAGCCAACATGAGAACAAGATCCAGAGTCTGTGAGTCTGGATCTTATTCTCATGCCGGCCGGCTGTGAATGTGTTTTTAACTATTACAACAGTTTTTTTAAATTATGTGTTAATTATTTCAATGTTGTGAACAATTTTTTTTTAATATGACGACTAATGAGAAAAAGTTCTAGTACAAGTCTTGAAAATGACATTTTATATGTTGAAACTTAAGTAGACATTATATTCTACGCATTGAATTGAAGACGGTCATAAGGTACGTAACCTTTTTTAACAATTGATTACATGAATTCAGGTGGCGATAACCAAGAAAAAAAATACAACATGATTTTTCACTGAGTTTATGCTATTCGTTATTAGGGTCCAAGGATATAACATAACCCCAAATAATCTTTGTATAAAGAGACAGTTATTTATAACACATTTTGCCTAAAACAACAAAGGAATTAGTAAATCAAAATTTAAAGAGATGAAATACTTATTTTAAAAATCCAATAACATGGACTTTCCATTTGACAAAGAAAGTTAGACAATAGTCCTTTTGAATGATTTCATATTCCATTGTTTTTAATCGTAACTCTGGAATTTCAACTATATTATCCCTTTCTGGTTAAAGCAATGTAATATTTTCCTCAAATCGATAATTTAATTCTTCATATTAAAGTATATGTTTTCTTTCAATTACGTATGCCTATTTATTAATGGTTATGTCTGTATACACTTTCTGTTTGGTTGTAATTTGAAGAATTCTAATACATTAATTGAAATTGTTCATGTTTTTTGTGTAATATTAATTAACTTTTTAATATTTCAATAAAATAACATTTACTTTTCCCCAGGTACGCGAGCAGCAAAAATAGAAAAGATAGAAAAATACTGCATTCACAACAGCTGACTGCAAATTAGAGCAGATAAAAAGGATAAATGGTCAAGGTAAGATCATAATAATATACCTAAGGGTGCTGTCTTATTTAAATTATTTATTTTTCATTATTGTTTTAAGATTGGTTGGAATCATTTTGTTTTGATGACGGTTCATTATCCTTAGTTATATAAATAAATCCTATTAAATGAATTGTTAACATATGTAAAGTGTACTGTTAATTTTATATTTTACCAAGGTTTTTTTATTTATTTATATTTTTTTAATGTAGGTCTTAGTATGTACATTAATTTTATTTTGTTTCCTTGCTTCCATTATTGTTAGCAATTAATTTAAATATTTTGAAAATTGTAATTATAATTTTATGTGGAAATAAAATTGATTTGATTTGATTTTATTTTGATATAAATGTTGTCTCAACAAAGGTGTCTCAAATAGAATGCAAACAAAATTAATAGTCTTAAAATAATGAAACTAAGTTATTTTAAATTGTCGTATAATTTATTCTAAATTGACCCCAAGGAATAATGTTAAAATGTTTTTATCTAGTTAGAAATACGGGTTATTCAGAAACGAAGGGTCGCGATTCAGAATCGCAGAATTTATGAAAGTAAACATAAGCCATGTTGTGCATTGTTTTAGAGCTTTCTACTTAAAAAAAAACATTTTCATGGGGTGGAAACAGAACTCATTAACGCTGTTAACAGCCAGTGCAACAGCAACACATAAAAATCATGTGTGGATTTAAAAACAACAAAAATAAAAAAAAACCAACACTCAATTAAATTAATTTCTTTAGAAACGTCATTTGATGTGTCATAATAAAACATATCTTACAAGGGTTCTGGATCTGGCATCATATTTTGTTGATCACGAGGTAAAGGGCAAGCTGTAAATGAAACTATATACTTAAAAAATTATACCATTGGTTTTAATTCTATCTTAATTACTAGTTTCATCAAAATATAGTAACCTCTTACAGACACCTAATAGAAACGTAAGAGTTTTCTATGGTCATTAAGTCATGCTTATGTAAAGACCAGAGTCAAATATTCTTCATTTATAGTGATGTAACAAATGCATGGAATAGTCCATACAATGGATACCTACACTATTTACAGAGATACTTAGTGAATATGACATTTTTAATCATACATAACCTTCTAAGAACTCCTCAGAGTTCTAGAAATCCACGAATGAGCAAGGGGGAAAGCTGTAAAAGATATTTTTTGAATCGATTCCTAAAATAAACCAAATTGTTTTCTTTATGAAATGTTCAGGTAAACGAAATAAATATTTACCAACCATTATTAAAACTGATCTTTGTAGATTAAAAATAATTCTTAAAGGTTTTTTGCCGCAATATAATATTTTCTTTCAATTGTTGGAAGATCTGCCAATTGTTTTTGGTAGAACTCAAACGCTAACACCTTATCCTAATTGACATTCCACCGATACAAAAAATATTATTTTTAGGGTATTTAAATAAGTAATTTTTGCCATAAACTTATTTTTAGTTTCATCTCATTATTTGGCCTTACTGACAAGTCAAATTGGTTACTTGTTAAAGACAGACTGTGTAAAGTTATTGTAATTTTAATGACGAATCAATTAAAAAAATAAAATAAATTTACTATTATTGAATTTAAATAAATTAATAAATTATAAAATTAATTATGACTGAATAAAATTATGACTGAAATTAATTATGATTAAATAAATTATTAATTAAGATTAATTATTAAGTATTTAAAATACAAATATACATGTGTACATACACAAATCATATGTGGATATTAAGAAATTGACAAAAATAATTAAATGTAAAATAAACAGTACCGAAGGCCGGAGACGGGAGGCAGGGGGCTGCCGTCCTCCAGGACCCAGTGTATGGAGGGCTGAGGGCTGCCCCGCGCGGCGCACTCCAGTCTGCCGCCCGTGCTGTTAAGGAAGTCCACGCGGCTGGGCGGCTCCACCAGGAACACAGGTCCCTGCCCGTCCACTAGCCCCGACCACCCACCTGGACCGAGGAGGCAGAGGTAGTGTCCATCACAATATCCAGTAACAACTACAGTCCTACACCGTACACACAACTGTCTACCTAGGACCACCTAGACCGAGGAGACAGGGGTAGTGTCCATCACAATATCCAGTAACAACTACAGTCCTACACCGTACACACAACAGTCTACCTAGGACCACCTAGACCGAGGAGACAGGGGTAGTGTCCATCTCAATATCCAGTAACAACTACAGTCCTACACCGTACACACAACAGTCTACCGAGGACCACCTAGACGGAGGAGACAGAGGTAGTGTCCATCACAATATCCAGTAACAACTACAGTCCTACACCGTACACACAACTGTCTACCGAGGACCACCTAGACCGAGGAGACAGGGGTAGTGCCCATCACAATCAGTGGCGACGCGTGACATTTTTGAGTGGTCATCGCTGATAGTGTAGAGGTACACGGGACTGCGCCGGCGCCGCGCGGCGGAACGGCTATGTTGCTATTTATAGAATAGTCGCGACAGACCTGAGCTTGACCGGCCCGGACATGCGTCCCCCAGCGTCATTCATAGACCCCACGACCATTGATAAAAACATCCATGACTCTACTGAAAAGGCGAATGGAATAATACTGATACTTAAAAGCTCTCAGATGAAAGTTTAACATTGAAAAATGCAGCTAGCTATTTTATTAAGCAGTTTATGAATTCATTTTTATAATTTTTTAATCAGTTTAGTTTTAATTTTATAATTATTTCAGTCGAACAATTATATCACCTTCTCCTTCAGTCATTGTTGTGCTCATCGATTAATAATTAAACATGTTAAAAATTTAATTAAACCGTTGCAACTTCACTCATTGAAACTACACAAACGCAAGCACAGCGCTCGGCGCGAGAACTGTGCGCATGCGCGAGTAGCGGAGCAGGTCTCTCTGCACTGTGAAGTGAACTATTTTAGGTCTCTTTGCGCATGCGCGAGTAGCGGAGCAGGTCTCTCTGCACCGTGACGTAGCACTGACAGCGACAATGAAGTCGAGATTTGCTCGTTACGTGGCGAAGGCTGCCGAGTACAGCCGAAGGGAGCCGGACGCCAACCGATTCTCCAACGACAGAGAATCGCTTGGCCGCCTCTACACAACAGCGGTGTGAGTGGTAGGGATGGACGCGGGGAGGTGGGCGCTCCACTAGATTGGATTCTCCAAACTCGGAGAATCGGTTCGGATTTAGTCAATAGAGAATTACGGACGCGGCGCATCTGGCGCGCAAAGCAAAACGCCGTGCATAAAAATAGCCTGATATTCCGAAAATTTATGATTTTCTTTTGAAAATAATAGACATTTAGGCTTCTGACATTATGTTATTTGTAGTTTTATCTCAAATATTTACTTTTAAAATTGAGTTAGTCATCGGCGAATCTGTAGATGACCGCACGCCTCGCCACTGATCACAATATCCAGTAACAACTACAGTCCTACACCGTACACACAACTGTCTACCGAGGACCACCTAGACCGAGGAGACAGGGGTAGTGTCCATCACAATATCCAGTAACAACTACAGTCCTACACCGTACACACAACTGTCTACCGAGGACCACCTAGACCGAGGAGACAGGGGTAGTGTCCATCACAATATCCAGTAACAACTACAGTCCTACACCGTACACACAACTGTCTACCGAGGACCACCTAGACCGAGGAGACAGGGGTAGTGTCCATCACAATATCCAGTAACAACTACAGTCCTACACCGTACATACAACAGACTACCTAGGACCACCTAGACCGAGGAGACAGGGGTAGTGTCCATCACAATATCCAGTAACAACTACAGTCCTACACCGTACACACAACTGTCTACCGAGGACCACCTAGACGGAGAGAGACAGAGGTAGTGTCCATCACAATATCCAGTAACAACTACAGTCCTACACCGTACACACAACAGTCTACCGAGGACCACCTAGACCGAGGAGACAGGGGTAGTGTCCATCACAATATCCAGTAACAACTACAGTCCTACACCGTACACACAACAGTCTACCGAGGACCACCTAGACGGAGGAGACAGAGGTAGTGTCCATCACAATATCCAGTAACAACTACAGTCCTACACCGTACACACAACAGTCTACCGAGGACCACCTAGACCGAGGAGACAGGGGTAGTGTCCATCACAATATCCAGTAACAACTACAGTCCTACACCGTACACACAACAGTCTACCGAGGACCACCTAGACGGAGGAGACAGAGGTAGTGTCCATCACAATATCCAGTAACAACTACAGTCCTACACCGTACACACAACAGTCTACCGAGGACCAGCTAGACCGAGGAGACAGCAGTAGTGTCCATCACAATATCCAGTAACAACTACAGTCCTACACCGTACACACAACAGTCTACCGAGGACCACCTAGACGGAGGAGACAGAGGTAGTGTCCATCACAATATCCAGTAACAACTACAGTCCTACACCGTACACACAACAGTCTACCGAGGACCACCTAGACCGAGGAGACAGGGGTAGTGTCCATCACAATATCCAGTAACAACTACAGTCCTACACCGTACACACAACTGTCTACCGAGGACCACCTAGACCGAGGAGACAGGGGTAGTGTCCATCACAATATCCAGTAACAACTACAGTCCTACACCGTACACACAACTGCCTACCGAGGACCACCTAGACCGAGGAGACAGGGGTAGTGTCCATCACAATATCCAGTAACAACTACAGTCCTACACCGTACACACAACTGTCTACCGAGGACCACCTAGACCGAGGAGACAGGGGTAGTGTCCATCACAATATCCAGTAACAACTACAGTCCTACACCGTACACACAACAGTCTACCGAGGACCACCTAGACGGAGGAGACAGAGGTAGTGTCCATCACAATATCCAGTAACAACTACAGTCCTACACCGTACACACAACAGTCTACCTAGGACCACCTAGACCGAGGAGACAGGGGTAGTGTCCATCACAATATCCAGTAACAACTACAGTCCTAAACCGTACACACAACTGTCTACCGAGGACCACCTAGACCGAGGAGACAGGGGTAGTGTCCATCACAATCAGTGGCGACGCGTGACATTTTTGAGTGGTCATCGCTGATAGTGTAGAGGTACACGGGACTGCGCCGGCGCCGCGCGGCGGAACGGCTATGTTGCTATTTATAGAATAGTCGCGACAGACCTGCGCTTGACCGGCCCGGATATCCGTCCCCCAGCGTCATTCATAGACCCCACGACCATTGATAAAAACATCCATGACTCTACTGAAAAGGCGAATGGAATAAAACTGATACTTAAAAGCTCTCAGATGAAAGTTTAACATTGAAAAATGCAGCTAGCTATTTTATTAAGCAGTTTATGATTTCATTTTTATAATTTTTTAATCAGTTTAGTTTTAATTTTATAATTATTTCAGTCGAACAATTATATCACCTTTTCCTTCAGTCATTGTTGTGCTCATCGATTAATAATGAAACATGCTAAAAATTTAATTAAACCATTGCAACTTCACTCATTGAAACTACACAAACGCAAGCACAGCGCGCGGCGCGAGAACTGTGCGCATGCGCGAGTAGCGGAGCAGGTCTCTCTGCACTGTGAAGTGAACTATTTTAGGTCTCTTTGCGCATGCGCGAGTAGCGGAGCAGGTCTCTCTGCACCGTGACGTAGCACTGACAGCGACAATGAAGTCGAGATTTGCTCGTTACGTGGCGAAGGCTGCCGAGTACAGCCGAAGGGAGCCGGACGCCAACCGATTCTCCAACGACAGAGAATCGCTTGGCCGCCTCTACACAACAGCGGTGTGAGTGGTAGGGATGGACGCGGGGAGGTGGGCGCTCCACTAGATTGGATTCTCCAAACTCGGAGAATCGGTTCGGATTTAGTCAATAGAGAATTACGGACGCGGCGCATCTGGCGCGCAAAGCAAAACGCCGTGCATAAAAATAGCCTGATACTCCGAAAATTTATGATTTTCTTTTGAAAATAATAGACATTTAGGCTTCTGACATTATGTTATTTGTAGTTTTATCACAAATATTTACTTTTAAAATTGAGTTAGTCATCGGCGAATCTGTAGATGACCGCACGCCTCGCCACTGATCACAATATCCAGTAACAACTACAGTCCTACACCGTACACACAACTGTCTACCGAGGACCACCTAGACGGAGGAGACAGGGGTAGTGTCCATCACAATATCCAGTAACAACTACAGTCCTACACCGTACACACAACTGTCTACCGAGGACCACCTAGACCGAGGAGACAGGGGTAGTGTCCATCACAATATCCAGTAACAACTACAGTCCTACACCGTACACACAACTGTCTACCGAGGACCACCTAGACCGAGGAGACAGGGGTAGTGTCCATCACAATATCCAGTAACAACTACAGTCCTACACCGTACACACAACTGTCTACCGAGGACCACCTAGACCGAGGAGACAGGGGTAGTGTCCATCACAATATCCAGTAACAACTACAGTCCTACACCGTACACACAACTGTCTACCGAGGACCACCTAGACCGAGGAGACAGGGGTAGTGTCCATCACAATATCCAGTAACAACTACAGTCCTACACCGTACACACAAAAGTCTACCGAGGACCACCTAGACCGAGGAGACAGGGGTAGTGTCCATCACAATATCCAGTAACAACTACAGTCCTACACCGTACACACAACAGTCTACCGAGGACCACCTAGACCGAGGAGACAGGAGTAGTGTCCATCACAATATCCAGTAACAATTACAGTCCTACACCGTACACACAACAGTCTACCGAGATCCACCTAGACCGAGGAGACAGGGGTAATGTCCATCACAATATCCAGTAACAACTACAGTCCTACACCGTACACACAACAGTCTACCGAGGACCACCTAGACCGAGGAGACAGGGGTAGTGTCCATCACAATATCCAGTAACAACTACAGTCCTACACCGTACACACAACTGTCTACCGAGGACCACCTAGACGGAGGAGACAGAGGTAGTGTCCATCACAATATCCAGTAACAACTACAGTCCTACACCGTACACACAACAGTCTACCTAGGACCACCTAGACCGAGGATACAGGGGTAGTGTCCATCACAATATCCAGTAACAACTACAGTCCTACACCGTACACACAACTGTCTACCGAGGACCACCTAGACCGAGGAGACAGGGGTAGTGCCCATCACAATATCCAGTAACAACTACAGTCCTACACCGTACACACAACAGTCTACCTAGGACCACCTAGACCGAGGAGACAGGGGTAGTGTCCATCACAATATCCAGTAACAACTACAGTCCTACACCGTACACACAACAGTCTACCGAGGACCACCTAGACCGAGGATACAGGGGTAGTGTCCATCACAATATCCAGTAACAACTACAGTCCTACACCGTACACACAACTGTCTACCGAGGACCACCTAGACCGAGGAGACAGGGGTAGTGCCCATCACAATATCCAGTAACAACTACAGTCCTACACCGTACACACAACAGTCTACCTAGGACCACCTAGACCGAGGAGACAGGGGTAGTGTCCATCACAATATCCAGTAACAACTACAGTCCTACACCGTACACACAACAGTCTACCGAGGACCACCTAGACCGAGGAGACAGGGGTAGTGTCCATCACAAAATCCAGTAACAACTACAGTCCTACACCGTACACACAACAGTCTACCTAGGACCACCTAGACCGAGGAGACAGGGGTAGTGTCCATCACAATATCCAGTAACAACTACAGTCCTACACCGTACACACAACAGTCTACCTAGGACCACCTAGACCGAGGAGACAGGGGTAGTGTCCATCACAATATCCAGTAACAACTACAGTCCTACACCGTACACACAACAGTCTACCGAGGACCACCTAGACCGAGGAGACAGGGGTAGTGTCCATCACAATATCCAGTAACAACTACAGTCCTACACCGTACACACAACAGTCTACCTAGGACCACCTAGACCGAGGAGACAGGGGTAGTGTCCATCACAATATCCAGTAACAACTACAGTCCTACACCGTACACACAACAGTCTACCGAGGACCACCTAGACGGAGGAGACAGAGGTAGTGTCCATCCGAATACATTAGAACCCTCATACGACGACTCTTGAGGGGATTCTGAAAAGAGTCATCTTATCGAGAGTCCCCTCTTATATCGTCGGTTGTGATGAAGAGGCAATTTAACAGTCGCGTTATCAATGTTACTGGATTCTCTGGTAACCCCTTTTTAATAAGTTTATTTTAGAGCGTCCCTCTTGGTATGTCGGTTAAGAGTTTTTTTTTAGTTTTATTGTTGTTCTTCTCCTAAAAATGAGTTTGCGATCGATGGGCTTATAAATCATATAGTAGTAGGAGGAAATGGCCAGTTTGGGCTCAGTTGGCGTCACCTCCTCCGCCAACCGTCTGCGCTTAAACCAACCATTTCCCTCTACTAAAGGTTGATGCATTTTTAAAGAATTTATGTTATGCAGATGACAGAATTTTAATTTTTAAGCGATACATTCAACATTATTTTTGTTGCAGGTAATCTTCGACAATTTTAATTATTATGTGATTAAAATCGACAGTGGTCAATGGTTTTATAGACATTGCTCTTTTCAGGCGATACTATCACCCCTCATATTAGTTACAATATCTTCACGATCGCTAATCCCGGGCTTCCCCGAATCGGTAGCTCAGAGTTAAAGCACTGTCTCGGTAAGTCAAACGTCGCTGGTTCGATCCCGACTGCGGGCGACTTCCGATTTGTCGTGTTGATGGCGGTCACCTCTGGCTGGCCTGTGTGACAGTTGCCGCTACGGCACCTCGCTGTCTAGCTTGCCACACAGGCGTATTTGCCCGTGACGCCGGACATTTGAGGTTTAGACGGGCAGATGAGGTTTTAAAAAAATCACCCATTTCTTTCGAGAACGAATGCACGGCTGTCCTGTCATTTATCAAAGATGTCATACAAGGATGGGTAGGGGCTGCGGGGTTTTCGAATTGGAATTTTCATCCGAATGGATGTTCGTTGTTTACCTCAAAACATCCGTTCTGGCGATTTTTAACCATGACAACTATAAAAGCATATTAAAACGTGAAAACTGTGCAATATGAAGTTTGCAGTCGCCTCATCGAGATTGATTCCCAAAAATGTCGTGTTATAGAGGTTCATAGCTACGATACGAATCAGGAAAGAACAGTATTATCGAGGGCGTGTGGAAGAAAAACTGTTAAGTTACAAATCAGAAATCAAGTGTTTAGACATTTTGAATGTAAGTGATACAATCAATTTTTATCTGTTGCTTGCAAGCAGTTATTGTCAAATTTGTCGGTACCTATGAAATATGTACATAAAAATAGACCCAATAAAAACATGCACACATACAAATACTCATTTAAGCATACCTTTAATATCTTACGTAGGTATCTGTAACCCAAGTGTTAATAGGTTATAGAATTTATCTACTCTGTATATGGCATTCCTAATCGACCATTGATAAATTACCTTTTTGAACATACTAAAAGGTAGCTGTAAAATATTGTTTAGTTGTGAAGGTTAATGTAAAATTGAGTGTTTTGAAAATCTCACTTATACAATTTACTGCACCCTGTATATAAAGCTTATTTTTACCATCTGTAACCGACTACACCAAACCTTGCTGTCTGTTGTGTCTATCGTATTACCGCTTGTAAAGTACGCATTCTGTATCATCTGATTAAAAGTGTTGTGATCAAAACTCAAATATTGCTTTGTTTTGTAACAAAGCGGACATGGTAAATTGTCCAACTATTAGTACCGTTATGTTTTGGTCTCTGTTGGTTATGCTTCATACTACACACTCAAAGAACATCATTTTTAAACGGCGGAGAGTAACAATCATTATTTTCACACAGAATATCTAACCTCCTCATAACTGCGTTTGTCCCTATGATCCCGAGTTAGTTATTTGTTGTCAAGGCTTATAAATGTCCACTCACACTCACATACGCAACTCGAATGTGAGTGTGAGTGGACGTGTGTGCGTGTCGTGCCACTGCCAGCTTGGAGGCATTGCCGGCAGTAAGGTATATGTTTTTGTTTTCATTTTCTGTGCCCTTTATCATGTAATATGTTTTAGTTTTAATTTTCTTTCTGTATTAAGTATGTTTAATGTGTTTTGTATGAAATTTTGTGTGAGTGAGATTTCTGTTGAATGTTGGATGAATGTAATTGTATGTCAAAAAAACCCAAAAAAGTAGGTTAAATAAACATAAGTAGGTTAATGTAACTTTAAGTAGGGTCACTTGAAAACGAGAGGAGTTTCAATACCTCTCGAAACGTAGTGTAGTTTAAACACTAGAAGCGATAGGAAAAGTCCAACAAATTAAATAATAATTACAAATCCTTCGCTATTATGAATTTTAAAAATAAAGCCTAGTTATGTCGGAAGCTCCGGAAGCGAACACGAATGATAGAGTCTTAGAAGAGGAGGTTCCAAAGTCAAAAAAGAAAGAAGACATTGCATTAGAAAATGACAAACAGCTACTAAATGAAAAATGGCCGCAGCTACTCTTTTTTACCGTCCATTGTCTGGTAATGAATAAAAAATGTACACTTTAAAAAGTTCCTCACTCACATATATATATTACACACAAAAAAATAATAACTACACAGATACCAAACTAAAATATACTGTACTACGCGGTGCTGCCAGCTCTGCAGTTTTCACTAGACTGATCGAAAACGTAAAAAATCATCCCCTCCACAGATTTTGTCCGCGCTGTCTGACGGACAAAGTCCGCTAGTGGATGGCGAGCGATCAGACGGACCTGCGGTTCGCCCAAACTTTCTCTGATTTTGTCCGCGCTGCCTCACGGACAAAATCCGCTCGTGGATGGCGGGCTTTAAGATACGTGCTTAGCTACATAAGTACTGAAGCATTAATACTTAAGGGGGCGGTCCACCTTGACAGAAAAATCTGCGTCACAGAGCGAAATAACTTTGTAAAGATAGGACTAAAGCGCGCTGAATTAAGCTTGCAAACGTTTCGTATCTGGACGACAAAAGCTTTATTTTTTAAGATTTAATAAAAATAAGAGTGGGTTCACGTTCTTCAGAATATTTGATAGGTCTCTACATTTTTTATTTTTCTATAAAGCGTTTCTGTCGTTAGTTATGAGACTTTAAAATGTAACAAAAAACTACCTTTTTTTGAAAGATTTACACAATTCCAGTAAATAAACGGGGATAAAATCAAAAATTCTAAAATTTTAGCGACCTACAAAAACATATCCTTTTTAAAATGACACCAAAATATTGGAAATCATATGAAAATCCAGCGATCAATGAATAAGATACAAAACCCTGTTTTAGCGCTCGGAACTTGAGGTAGACCGCCCCCTTAAATTTTTAACAGTGGTGTAAACTGTAATTTTTTTATTATAAACATACCTGAGTAAAACAGGGACAGTACCAAGTACAGCCTAGGCAAGACGTAGACGAAGGCGTCTCCTCCGGACATCTGTAAAAGATTTTCGAGATTAAAAACCTATTTTCATCACTCAGTTATTACTTTTTTACTTTTTATTTTTGGCTATTTCATTTCAAGTGGCTAAAAATACACACTGCACGCAGAAATACACTCACAACCCTGAGGCTTACCACTGCCCGCGCCGGTCCAGATCCTGTATTTTGCAGGTCTCGAGGTAAGACCTGAGCCTGAGACCATAATATATTTTCTTCTTTTTAGGTCCCAAGATGCAAAAAACGCCATATATATATATATATATATATATATATATATATGCATTTATATTGTATACTACATCTTTTTCATCTGCTTGCAGGGCTACTATTATTAATACTGAAATATAAACACAGCCAGACTACTGTACCTTATTTTCAAACTTTTTTATTACACCGGGCAGGTTTTTCGGCCTGAGGCAAGTATGGCAGTACTAAAATTAAATTGTATTGTAACTCAGTACATCTAAATATTGTATTTTATACACATACTATGTGTTTTACTTTTATTCTCTTTACCCTTATCGTAGTTTTGAGAAAATTCAAATTAATCCATATCATGTCAGTACAAGGGGTATGATATTATCAAAGCAAGTACACCTCTTGTACTTAGGGCCGATTATGAAAATTTTCTCCGGAGGGGGTATTGCAGTTATGAGGGAAGGGAGGGAAGGTTTAGCCATTAAAGCCTAAGTAGTTAGTGATCAGGTATGTGACATATAGGACTTAAGTAGTGAACGAAGCACGGTCTACCCAGTGTTATAATTAGCGTACATCAAAGTTCCTGGTATGTGATTAGTGGTATGTTACTGTGTCGAGAGAGTTTCTAGTCAGAGGGGAGAGAGAAAAATATGTACTACTAAAACTGAGTCAAATTGGTGGTCGTAAATATGACATCAACGTTTTTGTAGTTTAGACTTGTGGTCAATCCAGTATTATGTAGCTGGTGTAAAGTCAATTCTCCAAATTAACTGCAGTGGTGGCGGGGGGGGGGGGGGGGGTTCAGTTGGAGGATAGAGGGAGAAATTAAAATCCACTGTAACCTACTCAAATCGATGTGATCTGGAATGCAAGATCCAGAAAATCTAGTCATGAACTCATGAACAAGACGTGTGGTCAATAATGTGTTATGAATAGCGTACATCAAAGTCGGTTCTCCGAGTGACTGCGGTGGGTTGGCGGGGGGGGGGGGGTGTACGGCTGGGAGTTGAGAGAGAAGTAGGAGCCACTAAAACTTAGTCAAATTGGTGATCAGGACAGTGACACGGGGTTGGTGGTTGAGACGGCTGTTGTGTACGGTATCGTCTAGCGTACATCAAAGTGGGTTCTCCAAGTTAACGCTGAGAAGTGGGGGGGAGGGGCAGTAGGGGGAGAACAGGTAGGAGCCTCTCCATCCGACAGTACTCACCCTAATGAGCTGACATTGGCTTATAACTTCATCTACTTACCTTTAGTTGTTTTTACATCCTTTGATAACAACAAAGAATCGTTTTCGCGTTTTAAAATATATTAATTTATCTCTCAAATAAATGTACACCAAAGACCTGTGGAATAATTCTGTCATAGAGACCAGGTCGAGGACTGTTATATATTTACATTTATGAAGTGACTTTCTCGCAAAAAATTGTATTTTATTTGACTTTTTACTGTGAGATTTTATTCCAAAGAGCTCTATTCAAATTTGACTTTGAAATTCACTACCAGTTCTGGTAAACAATACTTAGTATTCGAGGGATTCAAGTTCCGTGAAACAAGAACCTTAGCTGACGGATCCATTTCTTGGAGATGCTGTACAAAAAACTGCACCAGTGCTATCAAGACTAATAGTACAAAAAACAAAATTATTGATTTGAAGCTGCAGCATAGTCACAAAGCCCCTGCAATTCCCTCTAGCCCGAGCAATGCAGCCTCCCCCGCTTCTAGTACTCCGCTCGTGACGACTCCCCGCGTCTCCGCCGCGGTAACCCCCGCACCGACACCGCCGCCGCGCCGGCGCCGCGGCCGCCTACACCTGCTGGCCCGACCGACGCGGATGACACGCTCTCACTGACAACAAATCGCGAATCTGAAGCATTAGCTGCTGAGAATGCTGCTCTAAAACAACAGATTGCTACACTTAAAGATCAGATGAAGACACTTCTCGATCATTCTATAGAGTCAGATATGAGATTGACTCAATACACTGACGAAATATTTGTCGCTAATCCATCTTCCGCTGTGCAAATTACTTCCTCCTTAAGTAAGTCCACGCAAGCAAACATCACAAATGACGAAGCTCCTATCATTTTACCTCAGTCAATAATAAATCAACCAGAAACTTCACATGCAAATATCGCGGGCGAGTTGGTGATTGCTCAAGAAAAAATAAAAACTCTTAAATCGCAATTAGAAACTTTGACTCAACCTTGCTCAAAATGTGAAGTTCTCCAGAAGGAAACCAACAATATGTTGGAAGCCATACGAGTTTTAGAAACAGAAAATAAAACATTAAAAGAAAGGCAAAGACGCAACCGTTATTCCAAAGACATTTCCACCGCTGATACACCTTTACAGCCACAAATCGTTCTTTCGAATAGTTTTGCCGTTCTAGAGGACAACCATAGCTCCAGCAAAAATAAGCCCATGACGGTACAAAACGAAAATTCGACAGTCAGTCCTTCTAAACATAATTACATTAAAAGGCAATCGTCGAGTAAACATCCTGTAAGAACAGTAACCTCTCCTACTTTTAAAATAAAAAAGTGCAGAGCCCGAAACATAAAATACAGTTCAAGAACATTGTATTAAACGGAGACAGCCACGTGCGCAACGTTGCAGGCATTACGAAGCAGTACATCGGTAACGACATCGCTGTAAGTGGATTCTGCAAACCTGGAGCTGGGCTGCTTCAAATCGCATCGACTCTCCCACCTGCGGTTCCCTCGAGTAGCTGCATCGTTCTTATCGCTGGCTCAAATGATGTCGCAGCAGGAAACCAGCACATCATTTACAAACATTTAGAAAACATTATCTCGCACTATGCCAGACTTTCCAGTATAGTAATTGTGTCGCTACCACCTAGACACGATCTTCCCCAAAATAGTCCTGTTAATAAAGAGATATTACTTATTAACGCCTACATCAGAGAGCTATGCGACCGCCACGAATACACAGAGATGATTGACATCAGCCATTTTGAACGTAAACACTTCACTGGTCATGGGATGCACCTAAGAAACAGTGGGAAGCGCTTGCTAGCCAGTACCATTATCAACTATATATCCCAAATGAAACCACGTTCTACATCTACAGCAGCGGCTGTCTCGTCCCGGCACACACCATCATCTCCAAACCTAATGCAGACCACTACCTATGCAGAGGCCGTGAAGGGATCTCCACTGCCAAGCTGTACGCCCTGTGTCCAATTGAGAAATATTGAAGGTTCTTCGAGCAGTGACTGCAGCTTCCCTGTAAACTCTTTCAATTGTTCTCAACAACCTGATTTTTTAGACAACGGTCCGGAGAAAGCAGGATCCGTCCTAAAAAATGCTTAAAGGGTCGCAGTAGTAAATGCTTAAAGCTTTTGCATCAAAACGCACAGATAGCACCAATAAAGGGGACGAATTATTTATTCTTTGTGAGGAATTAAAGCCAGATGTTTTTGTGGTGACCGAAAACGGATTTACCGGTGATAATATCGATTATTGTAAAATAGAGGGTTACAGTCTTACCAGCTCATTTTGTCGTGAACAGTATAAAAATGGTGGTGTTGGGATTTTTATCCGCAGCGGGCTGTAATGTACCCCACTTCCTCTAACGTTTGCAGAAGATAAAAATTTTGAGGCTGCCGCGATAAAAATTAAATCCGAACCTTTTCCATTAACAGTAGTGGGAATTTATCGTTCACCTAGTGGCGATATAAATGTTTTCTTTCAACAAATGGAAAATTTACTCAATAAATTAAACTCACAATCCAATCAGTACATTTTACTAGGGGACTTGACGTTGGACAATATTGACGTTTTGGACAACCATCATCCCAATACATGTCGATTTAAGGATTTGTTAGGTTCTTTTGGTTTAAAATGGTTAGTCAATACACCCACCAGAGTGACAGCCACGTCCAGGACAGCCTTAGACAACGTTTTTTCTAACGTACGGAACACCGAGGTGTCGGTCATTGTCACTGCGATCTCGGATCACTGGGCCCAAGAGGTTATCGTTAGCGAATGCATACCGGACCGTGTTAACACCGTGTTAAGGAGACACCCGCTTTTAAAAGGGACTTCCATAGGGACAACATTGCACTCCTAAACAACAACTTGGCGTCAGAAAGTTGGGATTTCCTTGAATCCAATGCATTGTCAGTAGATGAAATGTATAACGCATTCAGATTTCGATTTTTACATTACCTCAATATTTGCTGTCCTTTTAAAAAATCAACAAGTCGTCCCAAAAGAATGCACGGGAATTGGATCACTCCCGGTATTTTAGTGTCAAGAGAAAAACTGAAATTTCACTCTGAACTTGATAAAAACTCTCAAAACCCAGCTTTCATGGATTTTTTAGGAAATACAAAAAAAATATCGTAAAGTAATTAGGGCATCAAAAGCTTACGAAGTAACTCGATCTCTTAAAAACACCAACAATGTTTCAAAAACCGCATGGGCTATTATTAACAGCAATAAAAACCATTCTCTTAAAGGACCGATTCAACTCAAAATTTCTTAAAAATGTTCCTCAAATCCTCGTGACATAGCCAACCACTTCAACACTTTTTTCTCATCCATAGCAACAGATTCCACCGGAAATAAACAGCAGTCGAAGTCAAAATTTAGGCAATCTCCTGCAGGTTCCTTGTTGTTAGCCCCGGTTACGGTGAACGAGATCGCACGTGTTATTCAAAATTTTAAGGCAAAGACTGCTGCAGACTTCGATGGGATCTCGATGTGGGTTATTAAGAAGTGTTCTGTGCACCTACTATACCCTCTCTCTTTGATTATAAACGCTTTATTTCTAGCCGGGTGTTTTCCATCATCTCTGAAAACCTCGAAGGTAATTCCCCTTTTCAAAAAAGGCGACCCACAAGAGGCAAACAACTATCGGCCAATATCGATTCTCCCAACATTCAGAAAATGCTTTGAGAAACTTTTTTTAACGCGACTTTCTAACTTTCTCGATTGGCACAACTTTTTTTCAAATACGCAATTCGGCTTTAGACAAGGTAAATCTACCGTCGATGCGGTAGTGAGCCTCGTAGATTTGATTGTGAACAGCCTGGAGAAGAAAAACGTAAATGTCAGTGTGTTTATTGACCTCTCGAAGGCTTTTGATTGTGTGAGTCACGAGGTATTGATGATGAAACTGGAGGACTGTGGAGTTAGAGGCGTTCCATTCTTATGGCTCAAGTCATTTCTCAGTAACAGAACACAGATCGTCCAGGTCAGCAGTATAGCCTCGGAACCCACCAATCTCTGCTTCGGCGTCCCTCAGGGATCTATCCTAAGTCCACTTTTATTCTTAATCTATGTCAATGACATAGGGTCATCGCTGCAACATGGACAATTAGTTCAATATACTGATGACACCACAATTTTTTATAGCGGAAAATCAAAGGAACTTCTGGAAATCCAAGCCTTTGCAGACTTGAACTCATGCATCCAAAATTTCAAAAAAAATCTCAAAACCAACTCGAAAAAATCCACCGCGATAAATTTTTCACTTCACTCGGGACATTCAGAATTTCCTCCCACCATAATGATTGGCGAGACAGCTCTAGAGCCAATTAGCAGCACCAAATTCTTGGGTGTCGTCCTTGACCAAGGTCTTACTTGGGAAGAACACATCAACCATGTCTGCTCTAAAATTTCCTCCGGTATTTTCGCTCTGAGAAAATTGTCTGAATACTGCCCCCGCGAAACTTTGTTCATGGCCTATTTCAGTCTTATTCACCCACATCTGTTGTACGGAATTGTACTGTGGGGTGGATGTGCTAATTCACACTTTTCCAGGGTTTTTAAACTTCAACCTGCTCCACTACTCGCGCATGCGCACAGTTCTCGCGCCGCGCGCTGTGCTTGTGTTTGTGTAGTTTCAATGAGTGAAGTTGCAGTGGTTTAATTAAATTGTTAACATGTTTTATTATTAATCGATGAGCACAACAATGACTAAAGGAGAAGGTGATATAATTGTTCAACTGCAACAATTATAAAAATAAAACTAAACTGATTAAACAATTATAAAAAAGAAATCATAAACTGCTTAGTAAAATAACTAGCTGCATTTTTTAAATGTTAAACTTTCATCCGAGAGATTTTAAGTATCAGTATTATTCCATTCGCCTTTTCAGTAGAGTCATGGATGATTTTATCTATGGTCGTGGGGTCTATGAATGACGCTGGGGGACAGATATCCGGGCCGGTCAAGCGCAGGTCTGTCGCGACTATTCTATAAATAGCAATTAGCGCCGGCGCAGTCCCGTGTACTTCTACACTATCAGCGATGACCACTCAAAAATGTCACGCGTCGCCACTGCCTGGTACAAACTAGTCCCTTTGGTTAACATTATGACCTCTGGCCATCAGCCAACTCCAGGTGGAGCCCAGGATTAGATATTAAAAGTAATAAGTACTCGTGGTTATAGAAACAACTTTTGCATTCATAAACACTATTGAGATGAAAAACAAAAGATTAGCCTAGCCTTATATATTTACTCGTACATTATAATATTTTGACCTATAATTTCGTCTCATGACTTCCCAAATGAGTTCGGGTACACCCAAAATTTATTTTTTAATGGATCGCCGTAACTTTTCTGAACGCCGATTAAATTGAAAGTGTTAAAGTATTCTACTCATCTGAACATATCTCCATCTAACCATTTAGTCCGAGAATGATAGTATAAAGAAAGAGCACAGCACGCTAAAACAGGAAAATAAAGAGTTGAAGGAGAAGATAGAACATATAGACAGTCGTATTATTAATTTAGAACAGTATTCGCGGCGGGATAGCGTCGAGATCGTCGGTGTTCCGTACTCGGCTAACGAGAACATTTACTGCCTACTCGAGAAGATGGCCACAGTGATCCGCATCAAGTTTAATCGCTGGGAGATATCTGTCACCCATAGACTTCTAACCTCCAAGGATAGGCCAAACCCTGCAATCATTGTCAAGTTTGTCGCCAGGGACGCCAAACACATGGATCCGCGCGGCGCGGGAATGCCGCAAGCAATTGACCGCAGGTGGGCTGTGTGACTCCTGGGACTCGACTCCTATTTTTATTAATGATCACCTCCTCATCCCACACTACAAGGCAATCCTCAGTAAAGCCAGGAGACTCGTCAAGGAGAAGAAGCTTGCGTTCGCGTGGTCCAGCGATTGCCGAGTCTTCGCGAGGAGTCAGCTGACCAGAGCTGTAGGCCGACCCTCCTACGCACCATGGACGACCTGGACCAACTCGTCAACGGCTAGTTAACACATAAAACTGTCACAGTAAGCGTTTCTAATGACTTTTTTAAATTTTAAAGTTACTAAATTTTTGTGATAAATTTTTTAAGAGATTTGATCTCATAATATTATAATACTTTGGCTTTAAATTGCATAATGTTTGCTATCAATTTTTTGTAAACTATTCCGTTAATCAAAGCAGAACAATAGTAGCATTTACCTCAGTTTTAAATGCAAATATACTTAATTCATTTTGCAGCCTAAGATGGCTTTTCCTAGGGGAACTTGTTTCATCACTTCTTTCATGATGCATGCATTAAATAATTCATTGTAATATTTCTCGTATCACATTTTATTATTTAAAATATTTAATGTTCTTGCATGCAATAAATAAATCATTAACAATTAATTCACTGAAATATTTCTTATAAAAACATTATTTTATTGTAATAAATTTAAAACTATAGCAAGGTACCATATATTATTTCTTTCCACTAATTTGAATGCTTATATTTATTACAAGTAAAGCTTAAGAATTTGCAAGTTACTTTCTCATCATAATATTTAATCCATCATGCTTTGTAATAAAAGTTAATATTTTTTTTCAATAGCACTTGATTTGTAAGCGATTATCAAATCATGCATGAACTATTATTTCCAATTGCTAATTATGTTTGGTTGGTTGTTCTCTATGTATGATATTCTAACAATTTTTATGCTTCAACTAGGCTAGTTAGATTCATTATAATTTAAAATGGTTTCTCTCAGATAATATTTGAATGAAAGGATTTTATGATTTTATTTAATTATGCATTAGAATGTTTTAATTTAAAAAATATAGCACATGATTAGATACATATATTAGTTAGTGGAAAGTGTCAGGTCATATAAGAAAAATGCCATTATTTTATTTTAATTTTAATGCTGATTTGATACTTACCACATTAATATGCCTTGAATAATTTATTATGATTACTATTATTGTTAGTGGAATGTGTCATAAGTCATGTCAGAAGCATGACACTATCTTGGTTTTCAATTGAATGCTACCATGACACCATTTTATAAGCTTTGATAAATTTATTATTATTATTATCATTTATTTGACTGCTTATTATTTTGGAACTCTTGGTTTGAACTATTTTCAAGGCTTTTCAAGACTTTAAGAAGGAATAATAATTAGAATGTCTGAGGGATATTTTTGAGGAGGGTTGTGTTACTTATGTTTTGTTAATTATATACTTTTTAACTTATGAAGTCAATGATTTTCTTTTCATGTTAATATGTTGCATATAATCAATCAGGCAAGAACCTTTGTCATAACAGTAATATTTCATATGTATTTTGCTTAAGGCACAGTTTGCTAAAGTTACAGATTGTAATCACACTTTAACTTCAATGCTTAAAGTTAATTGTTTGAGTAAGTATTTTTATGATTAATAAATTGCAACAGCAAAATATATAATTTGATGAAGACTGGTGGGACTGGCGCGGTGCGGTGGACCGATTGACTAGACTTTGGACCGGACTTTGACACATGAATGAGGACAGGTTACTGATAGACTGCTACAAGCAAACTTGCTGTCACGTTTTCGACAATCACGTACAGTTACAGAATTTTTTAAATAATGGCATGACTGGAACTCTCAAAGTAATTCATTTTAATATTCGTAGTTTTTACAAAAATATTGAATCAGTTTTAATTTTATTGCAGAGCATTAATGTACCGTTCGATGTCATTATTTTCACAGAAGCTTGGCTGGATAAGGATAAGGCTATCACAGCAATCGATGGTTACGATGCGTATCAAACAACTAACTGATAGTTGGAACCGCAACGACGGCGTCGTTGTTTATCTGAAAAGCAATCTTCACGGGACATGTACAGAAATTAAACTTGGTGTTGCAACTGGACTTCAGATTGACTTAAACTTTAATGGGAGACTTTACAACTTACTATCGACTTGCAGGAGCCCGACAATGAACTGTTATGATTTTTTATTAAATTTACAGCGCCATTAAAATAGTTTACATTCTCAATCAACATATATTTTTACTGGTGATATTAATATAGATATATTAGCAGAATCAAGTAACGATACAACAGACAAATATTTAAATTTACTTTCTGAATTAGGTTTTATGAAATGTATAGACAAGCCAACCAGAGTAACACAACAGACTAAGTCCTGTATAGATCACATATTTGTTAAACACTTTGATGACAGAGCAGTTACTTCTGGGTTTTTAAAAACATCCATCACTGACCATTAAGCAATGGTTACAAAAATTGATAGCTCATTTGAGTGCTCAGACTGAAATGGTAACAGGGAGGAAGACAATTTGACTTATACGGATCTTAAAGTGCTTAATGAATTGGTGGAGGCTCAGTCTTGGGAGCATGTATTGGCTCTGAATGATGTAAATGCATGCTGTGACGCTTTTTTAGATACGTTTAGCGTGCTTAAATTTGCTTCTCTCAAAAATAAAACTTGTAATTGACGCTTTAAACACTTAAAACCAATAGCACATACAAGATAACAAGGGATTTAATTTATGGTATTAGAGTTCGAGACAATATGAGTAAAATGGTGAAAAAACAGCCTTTCAATTATCAATTAAGAGTAAATTTCCAGAACTTTAGAAATGATTTAAATAACAAAATAAAATACGAAAATAGCTTATTTCAAAGAAAAAATTTTAAACAGTGCTGGGGATCCGAAAAAGTTTTGGCAAACAATAAAGGAAATTAGTGGTGTTAAAAAAAAAAAAACAAGGAGTAGCTTTCCGCTCAAACAGTTTATTCAGGGGCCGGATATCGGCGGCGGTGCGGTAGCGTCGGTGGCGAATTCTTTTAATGAATATTTTGCTGAAGTAGGAGAGAAGTTGGCTAGGGATTTGCCACCACCGGTCGCGCCGTCGCTGGTGGACGACTCCGCGTTTGGAGCCATGCATGACTTCCGCTTGGAGCCGGTCGACGACAGCCAGATTGTCAGGTGTGTGCAGGAGATGCGCGGCGGCTCGGCTCCCGGGGTGGATAATTTCCCAACCTCAGTACTTAAAATGAACATTATTAACCTTCTTCCTCCTATTAAGCACATAGTAAATCCAAGTCTTGTTACTGGTACTTTTCCCGAAAAGTTAAAAATATCTAAAGTAATTCCACTGTTCAAGCATATCAAACTCCACCTCGTAAAATCACTTGTCTTTCCTCACTTTACTTACTGTAACACTGTGATCAATGACATGACTGTGGCTCTTTCTGATGCGCTTCAGCGGACTCAGAACTATTGTCTGAATATGTCTATGATCTGAGACGCGTGGAGCGCATAACACCATACTACCTTGAGACGAGATTGTTGAAATTAAATGATCAGAGAGCAGTTAAAATTCTTTCATTCGTGTTCTCAATTTTAAAAACTAGTTTACCAAATTATTTTGTGCATGACTTTCATTTTGTGTCTCAGGGTAGTATAAGAACTTCACGCTCTGCTTCCCTAACACTTCGAATGCCTCATCATAGAACGGCAATATATGACCGCGGTTTTGTCGTCACTGCTTGTCGCCTCTGGAATGGCTTGCCAGAATCCATTAAGTACCTGGAAAGTCGTCATCGGTTTGTGGTGGCGCTAAAAGAATTTTACTTTCAGCGGATGTCCTTGGCCGGTGCGTCCTAGGAGGTGTGACTTATGCGTGGTTGCTGATGGATGGAAGGTTGTGTGATTGAATAAAATTTATTTTTTCCCCTTTTTTTGCAAATATAGTTTTAAGTTATTTTGTAAATATGATGCATAAGTATTTATTGTACTCTATTATATCAGGTTAAGTGTAAGAAAGGGCCAAGAGGCCCTAACTTTGCCTGTATAAATAAACAATTTTTCATTTTCATTTTCATTTTCATTTTTTTCCATTTTTCAAGTCAGGACCTATCAATGTTAAAAGCAACTATAGACCAATTTCTTTGTTGAGTGTTATATTTAAAATTCTGGAGAAATGTGTAAAAATTCAGCTACAGACCTTTTTGGAAAATAATAATATTCTGTCAGAAAAGCAGTATATTATTATATTAATTGACTTTTAGGCAAGGTAAAAGTACGGCAGATCCATTATTTCTTATTAACAAATGTATTGTTGAGTCAATTAATAAAACCTATAAAGTGCTTATGGTCTTTGTAGATTTAGCAAAAGCCTTTGACTCAATTGATAGAAAAATCCTTTTTTAAACTAGAGTGTGTGGGAGTGCGGGGCGTAGCGCTGAGTCGGTTTAAAAGTTATCTTTCTGATAGAAGGCAGGTGGTTTCTATTAATGGAGTGATCAGTGATGTTTCTAATGTCAATTATGGTGTTGTTCAGGGAAGTACCCTTGGCCCTCTTATTTTTCTTATATACATAAATAATTGAGATAAACTTGGTATATCCGGTAAATTCTTTATTTTTGCAGATGACACAGCAATTATGTTTCAAGCTTCAACCTGGCAAAGTTTATTTCAAACTGCATCTGCTGAAATGTCTGCTGTTAAGAGATGGTTTGATGAAAATAGTTTAACGATGAATGTTTCGAAAACAAAATGTATGCCCGAGGCGCTGCGCCCTGCAAGCGAGCCGCCCGCTGACCTCAGGATGGTGTTGCATACGTGCAGTGCCATGCCCGCCACCGCCTGTTAATGTTCAGAAGTAGAAAGGGTTGACCATTGTAAATATCTTGGGGTTATATTGGATTCAAAATTAAAATGGGAATATCAAATTAATTATTTAAAATCAAAACTTAGAAAACTGATTTTTGTTTTTCATCAATTAAGTGTAATACTGAGTGATCAGGAAATTCGTACAATTTATTATTCAATCTTATGTACAATTATTATGTTCAATCTCTTTTGCAATATGGTATAGTAGTTTGGGGCGGAGCTGGAATAACGCTTATAAATTCACTATCCGTTGTTAAAAAGTCAATAATTAAATCTGCTTTTAATAAACATAGACACTTTCCAACAACCCAGCTGTTTTCAGAGTCGAAACTACTTTCAGTTAGACAATTATACATTAAAACATTGTTGATTTACACTTATACTCATAAAGAAATGGTCATTACTCCTGTGGTACACAGTTATAGAACGCGAAACTCTGTTAATGTTGGTTCACAGGTGCCTGGGGCAGTAAGATCTATTTGTCATTCCAACTCATATTTTGTAGCGAATTTTATCTATAGAAACATTCCAACGGATATTAGAAATCTCCACGCTCCTCTTAAAGTTTTTAAAAAAGTCGTTGTCGACTGGCTGTTCGAGGTCGGCTCTGAGCATGCTCGGCATCCGTTCAGAGTACTACAATGACTAAAACATAGTAGGCCTACTGTACTGACTAAATGACTAAACTTGACCGCCACTCACTGGCATCAATTCAGAACCACTTGTTGCATCGAATTATTAATAGTTTTTTTCTTTTTTCTTCCTCTTTTTTGTTGTTTTTAGAGAGCAAAGCGTGCCTTTACCAATTGCAAATTTTTGTGTATTTTGTTTGTAGCTGTTTCAGTTTTTTTTCTCTTTCTGTAATAAAGGTTTATGTTGTATTTCCAGAGTCATTAATGTACACACTTTCACTTTTAGTTAAGAACTCGTTCTCACGCACATACCTTCAGGCCCATGTGAGAACTTTTTCCCGTACAAAATCTTTGTTATATTATGTAAAAAATATTTTGGAAATAAATATGATTATATTCTATTCTATTCTATTCTATTCCAGTCCTCATTTTTCCTTTTCCCTGCCTGTCAGCTTCCTTGCATATTTTAAGGAATATTAAAGTCAAATTAAACGCCAAAACTTCATCTGGTAAGCGTGTAAACATCTGGTTTGGTCAAGTTTTCTTTTATTTAACTTTAAGATGTAGGTGGTATGTAATAAAAGAACCCCTTAGCCAATTATTTATTATTCCATTATTGTCTAACAATAGAAAAATTTAAATGAAAAAAGATACATAAAATAAAAACTAACTGTACAGACGGTAGTTAGAAGACGTTTCAAGCCTCAGCGTAAGCCATTATGTACAAGCACGAAGATGACGCTAAGGTAAGCCAAACGAAGTTGTGGAGGCAACATTAACCCAATAGAGAAAAACGATCTCGCCGACACGACGTTGTCTGCCTTACATCCATTCCTAACATCACAGTCCCTTCCGACTTTATCTGCATCACATCCCTTCCTCCGACACAGTCCCTTCCGACTGCGACTGTCTCACATCCCTTCCTCCAATACAGCCCCTTCCAACTTTGTCTCTCTCATCCCTTCCCCACAATGCAGTCCTTTCCGACGTCAGCTGTCTCACATTCCTTCCTCCAGTACAGTCCCTTTCGAATTTGCATGACTCACGCTCCTTCTTACAACACAGTCCCTTTAGACTACATTTGTTATATTTATGTACAATAATGTAGGGTAAGTATTTAAATATACTACAAATCTATTCCCTACTCTATTTCACCCTTATTTTATAAATATTGTCTTAGGCAAATAGGAAGGGGTAAGTAAGCTAATTTTTATGGACAGCGTTCAATTATTTGTCCGGTTATACCACAGCTTTCTTTCACTTGTAAGCCCAACACCTAAAATTTAGAAACGCATAGCGTTCGATCACTTGTGCGGGGAATGATTCAGGGAAGAGTTGAGTTTTTAGTGCCTTATAATATGAAATAAAGAGTATTTTTTGTAAAATCATAACTCCAATTATTTATTAAAACATTTTTAATTCCTGACTTATTCTTTTGTGATATTCATTACTCCAAATAAGTGGTTGTATGCGAACGGTGCTTGTTTTTCGATAGCGAACAACACTTGTAAGGTTCCCAATCTCAGACAGCGTTCTATCCCTTGTCTGTACCTAATTCGAATGGATGCTTCTTGCTGAGGAGTTTCTTGCTCACTTAACTGCTTCCAGATGCTTTTGTGTCACAATCTTCGTTGCGTCTCTGGGCTCTCGGCTAGCTTATGGAGGATTAGCCTAACATTGTACTTTAAAATTCTTGCAGGTTGGAACATAAGTATACTGAACATAAAATTGTATTTCAATTGCAATTTTGCGATCATTACCCACTTACCCAGTGTAGTTTTCAATTAAGTAAAGTATAATTATTAATTTCATTTCTTAAATGAATAATAATAAGCAATTAATAATCATAGCAAAAATCATCTCTTTACGTAGCCTATGGCATCTGAACTCCGTCTGCTTAGCGGCATAGCTTCAACACATCGTGTTGTTTGTATCGTTTCAAAGATGATTTTAAAATAATTCGTCTATAGTGACAGATATAAATTTATCTTTAAACTCCTTAGCAAGACCAACATATCACTATTTATGATAACCAAGTAATTACTGTATCATCTATTCAAGACAGACTCAAGAATCAAGGTAGTATTAGTATAGGGTGCTAGTTCCTAGGACTAATATATTTACAAGTGATTGTCATTTAATTTTACCTATAAGGTCTTGTCTTTAGTTATTCATATTGCCCTTTGACTATTAGTGGTCTAAGTATTTTCCCACAGCAACCTAAATGAACCATTTCAATTCGAAAATAATTTGTAACTGTTACTTTTTTAAGAATCGTATAAAGTTATGAAAATCTTAAATTTTTTCTTTTTTGTACATTAATACATTTAATTTGTATTTTAGGGATCGTTTGGATCACGGCTGGTAGACATAAGTACTAGGATTCCATGTACCGAAATCTATTTCTTTCAAAGACGGTTTCAAATTTAAACATAAAATTAACCTAGGCGTGTAGTGAAGTCAAGCCCTGTTTCGATCTAAAGCAGATGTTAAAAAGTTAAAAATGTGTCAACAAGCAAGGAACGAGTATTTTTTCTATTTTTAATAGTTCAGGGGCATATTTAATTTCGTGGGATTTTGAAAGAAGCAATTGTATGATTGGTGGCGATAGATAGGTAATTTTATTGGAAAGTAAGCCTTCTGAGGCGAGTAAAGTTAAAATTGATAAAGTAAAGTTTTTTGTCGACAGTCATGGTAGGGAATTGAGAAAACTTGTTCAATCTAAAGTGATAACTGAGGTTGGAATGGAATTTTACCCATCAGCTCCAATGCACTATTATATTTCAAATATTGTATCTGAGGTTAAGACTAGGCCTATGCAAAATGTCAATGTAATTATTGGTGGTGTGAATGATACAAATGAAAATAGCGTGGAAACTAGTATTTCTATCCTTGAAAAGAATTCAGATCTTTTGAGTAATTTAGTGATAGTTGAAACTCCATTTAGATTTGATCAAGTAAACTTAAATATGTCGATAAAAAAGCAGAATGATAGGCTTAAGGAACTTTGCAAAAAAAGAACTGGAGGTTTGTCCCACTCAATTTTGCATTGTGTGGAGAACATTTTAACCATCACGGCTTGCACCTGAACTTGAAAGGTAAGAGACTCATTAGTCAACTGATTTCCGATGCTTTGTTGAGCTTGGATTTTTTATATTAGATTCTAAGTTAGATTGTAAGTCGCCAAATGTCCCACAGATTTTAGTTTTAGATTATAACTTGTCTGATGATTTTAATATTTCCAATGTTTTTAATATGTCTAATGTTGTAGAATTTAATGTGTTAGATGTTTTAAAATCTCCGGGGGATGGTTTATTAAATGGTAGTGTGGAGTCAAATAATGTTTTACCGCAATATGTAAATCCTGCTACAATTTCTGGCACTAGTAGTTCTGAATAAAACATAAAGTCAAATGTTAAGGTCTCTCAAGGCGAAAATAATTTTGTCAATCCCAGTAAAAGTAGTAGTCTTAAGATTTTGCAACTGAATGTTCAGAGAGGATTGAGTAGCAGGAAGGAACAACTAGAGGTTTTCTTAGATGAGGAAACACCTGACATCTTTTGTGTTTCTGAACACGGGCTTACTAATGATTCAATAGTTAATGCTCATCTTGAAAACTACTCTCTTAAAAATCATTTTTGCAGAACTGATGCACTTTGGGGAGGTGTGGCAATTTTTGTTCGGAACGATGTTTCTTTTCGCTTTGTAGATTTTAAAACTCAAAATAGTTTCAGCAATGAGCTAGTCTGTGAAATATCAGAAATTAGATTTTTTATCAATAATGTACTTACAGTTTGCTCAGTAATTTACAGACCCTCAGACAATTCTAACTTCAACTCTTTTTTTGAGTGTTTTGAATCATATCTGGACGCTACAGTAAAGGGCCAAAGATCAGTAATCATAACCGGCGATTTTGATATTGACAAAGATAAGCACACTTTTGAATTTGTAATTTTTAAAGACTTGATCACTTCATATGGCTTAGAGTTAAAGATCAATTCTCCCACTAGAATCTCTGAACAATCAGATTCTTGTTTGGATAACTTTTTGACTAATGTTCAATTCACAACCAGTTCTGACTTACAACCTTGCATTTCTGACCTTCTAGCAATTTCACTTGAAATTCCCATTAATAATAATTTTAAGTCTAATGAAATAATTGAATACAGGGACATGTCCCAGGAGAACATTTTAGAATTAAAAACATGCCTTCAATGGGAAGATTGGGCAGATGTCTACTCTGCTAACTCAGTAGATAGCATGTATGATAATTTTGTTGCAATAATTGTATATAACTATGAGGTTTCCTGTCCTTTAAAAAGAACTAAAAAGAGGGGAACTAAAAGATTGAATTGGGTCTCTGATGAGATCAAAAGAATGAAAATTCAAGTACAAAACTCTTATTCGGAGTGGGCATTGACCAGGTGTAATGAAAAAAGAGAGAATACAATAGGCTAAAGAAGGAGTATAGAAATAAGATCTTGGAAGCTACATCTGAACATGTTTTGGAGGAAATAAAGAGTTCAAACAATCCCAGCAAAACTTCTTGGAAAATAATTAGCAAATTTAGACAGAATGAATCAACTTTCAATGAACCCAACATTCGTTTGCAACTTGATGATGTTTCAATTCAAGATCCAAAGGAAATTTGTAACACCTTTAATAGTTTTTTTCTTACTTATAACACAAACACTTCTAAACCTTTTAATTCCTGCTTAGATTCCGCTTTTGAAATAAACACCTTTTATCATTTGAGTTTAAAAGATCTTAGGTATATTCTGACTTCGCTTAAAAGTAAAAATTCCGCAGGTCATGACGGAATTTCAAGTAAGATAATCAAGGCTTGTTCTAGTGAGATAGAGGAACCTTTATTGCATTTGGTGAATGCCTCTCTGTGGGAGGGAGTGTTTCCTGATAGTGGAAAATTAGCCTGGGTAAAACCATTGTATAAAAAGGACAGTAGACTTCTCCCCCAGAACTATCGGCCAGTCTCACTCCTACCCACAGTGTCTAAAATACTTGAAAAAGCAGTTTGTCTAAAATTAGTTCAGTTTTTGCATGATCATAGTTTACTTTTTCACAACAATTCGGATATCAAAAAAATAAATCAACTAAGTCAGCTCGCATAGATTTTGTAAGTAAGTGCATCGACGCCTTGGAGGGTGGTGAAGTGGCGGTTGGCTGCTTCATCGACCTCTCTAGGGCGTTTGATTGCGTGGATCTTGGCATTTTTATGCAGAAACTTAGTAATTTGGGAGTGAGGGGGGCGGCGTTGGGTTGGCTGGAGTCTTATCTCAGCAATAGAAGGCAACAAACGACAATTAACTTCACTTCTCAGTCTGGAAATAAAGAACGTTATTTTTCCGAAGTAGCACAAAACACACTAGGTGTTCCGCAAGGGTCGATTTTAGGCCCGATCCTTTTCTTAGTATACATTAGCGACATTTCAACAGCAATATCAGCACCAGAAAAATCTTTGACAATTTTTGCAGATGACACTTCTCTTTCCACTCGTAATTCCAGTATCCCAGAACTTGAAAGTGAGACTTTCGGCAGGCTCAACGATGTTTCCCAATATTTCTCCGACATCAATCTGAATATAAATTCCAAGAAAACAAATTGGATGTTCATTTCAACAGATCAGAAAAGAAAATGTCTAGAGCGAGCTGGCTTATCACTTCCGTCTGTTATTTTAAACGAGGAGATTTTGGAAGAGTCACATTGTGTGGACTATTTAGGAGTGAGGCTGGACGATGGTCTGGGGTGGTCACAACATGTTGACAAACCTGCAGCAATATTGAATTCAAATATTTTTATTCTCAGGAATCTTGTAGCTCTTAATAACTTAGCTCTTTGTAAATTAGTTTAATTGAAAGCTACTTACGATTTTCAATAGTGCTTTGGGGTCTTTCCAGTAAAAAGAATTTAAATAGAATATTTGTAATCCAGAAAAAGGCCATTAGATGTATCTCTAGGCTTAGGCCTAGGGATTCTTGCAAAGATAAATTCAAAGAATTACAAATTTTGACAGTTCCGTCCCTTTTTGTATATGAAGCAGTTATTTATGTTAAGGAAAATAATCTAATACAGGCTCATCAACATCCATATCTCACAAGAAATAGAAATTTAAATCCATCAATTCAACACAGTCTGAGACTCTTTGAAACTAAGCCCAGTTACATAGGCACCAAATATTTTTCTTTATTACCTTTAGAATTAAGACATGTAGACAACATAAAGAAATTTAAGAAGGCCCTAATTTCATATTTGATTGAACAATGTTACTATGACCTGCCTAATTTTTCCTAAAATTCCATCCACCACACTGCCATTTTCCAACCCAAACATGATTGACAAAGTCGAATGACAGCTGGTAGAAAATAAGGAAATTTAAGAGAAATGTTATAGAAGTAAGAAGAATGACGGGTCTCATGCCAGTATGGTCTACGGGACGTACTTCGGAGGTAACAGGTAACAGGCATGCAGAATCGTGTACTACCGGGTGTTTTGCCTGAAAGTGTGGCCGAGCTGGTGTGTGACGTCATACTTCCAAAATGGCCACCAACGGTGACATTGATACCTTAATAGCGCTATAACTTTTTCACGGTTAATTTTATGAAAATTCTTTAAAGGGTAGGATTTTTATTAATAACAAGATAAGGACCAAAAAAGGTTCTTTCAAAAATTTTGATATCTCTTACCAATGTTTAGATATAAGTTGATAAAACAAAGTATACCAGGTCCCATAATAGTCCCCCCCTAACATTTTCCTACATTTTTTCAAATCTCAGTTCCACACCACCCCAAAACATTATTGGGTAATTAATACTTCATTTTGAGAGGTTACCCAGTTTTGGCCGCTATCTTGGATCCGCCATGTTGGATCCAAAATATTTTTTCTAGTATAAAAGTGGTGTTGTGACCCATTATTTCGAACTAAATTGTTTTCACTGATTACAATGCCGCAATCCGGTTTTCAATATCTCAATTGGTTCTCATGATATGAGCACTTTTAATTAATTTATTTTCAACCAGTTTAAACATTATAAATTGATAAAATAGGCCCATAGCCACAAAATAATGCTAGCTAGTGACGAATAACCACCATCAGTCATTGCTGAGCGATTTACACTTCAATTTCACCAATTTAAATTTTTGGCCGCCATCTTGGATCCGCCATTTTGAAATGAGGTTAAGTTATTTCAAATATAAAGTTGGTATTGTGACCCATCATTTCAAACTAGTTTTTACGCCGAATTCAATGCCGCAACCCGTTTTTAATTATAGTGTTTAGTTTTCAAGATATTGACATGTTTCTAATTAAATTCTCAAAAATATGAATTTTTTGAAAACTAAGTTTTATAGCTAAAAACAGTTTGCAGCATTGAATTCGGCGTTAAAAACTAGTTTGAAATGATGGATCACAATACCAACTTCCTATTTGAAATAACTTACCTCATTTCAAAATGGCGGATCCAAGATGGCGGCCAAAAAATTTACATTAGTGAAATTTAAGTGTAAATCGCTCAGCAATGACTGATCGTGGTCATTCGTCACTATCTAGCATTATTTTGTGGCTATGGGCTTATTTTATCAATTTGTAATGTTTAAATTGGTTGAAATTAAATTAATTAAAAGTGCTCATATCATGAGAACCAATTGAGATATTGAAAACCGGATTGCGGTATTGTAATCAGTGAAAAAATTTAGTTCGAAATAATGGGTCACAACACCACTTTTATACTAGAAAAAATATTTTGGATCCAACATGGCGGATCCAAGATGGCGGCCAAAACTGGGTAACCTCTCAAAATGAAGTATTAACTCCCCAATAATGTTTTGGGGTGGTGTGGAACTGAGATTTGAAAAAATATAGGAAAATGTTAGGGGGGGACTATTATGGGATACCTGGTATACTTTGTTTTATCAAGTTATATCTAAACATTGGTAAGAGATATCAAAATTTTTGAAAGAACCTTTTTTGTTCCTTATCTTGTTATTAATAAAAATCCTCCCCTTTAAAGAATTTTCATAAAATTAACCGTGAAAAAGTTATAGCGCTAGAAAGGCATCAATGTCACCGTTGGCGGTCATTTTGGAAGTATGACGTCACACACCAGCTCGGCCACACTTTCTGGCAAAACATCTGGTAGTACACGATTCTACATGTTATTACCTATCTATCGCCACCAATCATACAATTGCTTCCTTTAAAATCCTACGGACTTTCCTATATTTACAAATGCCCCTACACTAAAATGAGGAAATAGTACTTTTATACTAAATATACGTTCTATTACACTTGAACTACCAAGTGCCGATGCCGAAAGTTCCCTGTCGTAACTTTTGTTGATCAGTATTGACTTTGGGTCTTGTCGCCCTACTGATGTCGAGACAATAGGGCACGACAATAAACAGTTCCAAGGAAGTAAGCTTGGGAAAGCATTGAAGGGCATTATTTCTGAAGTAAAATTGAGATACCTCAATAATTTACGCATTTTCTTATATCTTATATCAATAAATCTGTGTTAGATTTAAGTTAAGACTAGTAAAATGTTGTAGGTTTTGATTAGCATATTGTTTTGCCTATCTTTTGTTGCGGTTGAGTATTAAAATTGTCTTTTAACTTTTTACTTCATGTGGTTGATTTTATTTTGTTCATTGGTTGAATTAGATTAATTCACCCGCCGGCTATGCGATACCCGGGGACAACCGAACCGCGCCGGTCATTAAAGAGGATTAGGAAGGGTCGCCTTGCCAGCCGGTCAGGTAGTCGCTACGGGACTGGGGAAAAGGGAGTTATTTTTGTCCCTGCTTCATGTCTGTGACTGCTGTCTTATAACTGCCACCAATATCAGCAATTACTGGTTGATAAACTACAACTGCATGGTATGATTGTATCGGGGGGAAGTTAAAGGTGTCATGCTCAGAGTAATTACAGTGGGAGTCCCGATAATCCAAAATAACTGGCACCGGACCTATTTTGGATTGGTGAATATTTCGGATTAAGCGGAATTATTAATGAAATAAAAATAATTGCTAAATGCATTGTTTCATTATATTTTGCTGTTTACTTCCGGTCGGCTAACACCGCTATTGAATTTTACGCCACAGTTTTTATACTTTTCATAGATGATATTCCCAGAGTTACTTCCGTTATGTTTTCCCGCAATTGATAAAAACTCGCGATCGTTCCTGCAAAGTTACTTCTGCCGCTGTCGCGCCGAATACCCGCGAACGGTAAACACGCGCGATAAAATTAAACGACAATTCGCTTATTTTACAAAATTGTTCTTGCGATCGGTAAATACGCTTTAGCGACTTTCACGGTCCTTTAATTTTTTGCAAAGTTATTCCTACCGTTACTTGCGATCCATACGATTCGTCTATTCACCCGCGGTAGGTAAACACGTGCGGTCGTCGTTCGCAAACTTTCTCCCGCTGTTTACGCGAAATCGAATTGAAGACAATTCACGTTCTTTGAAAACTTTGAACAATTATTTACCCAGATTGGGGAAAAATCCCTCCCAATGCCGTTTCGGACTAAGCGGGATTTCGGATTACTGAGTTTCGGATTATCGGGACTCTATACAGAACTGGTACTGTAACATATAATTTTTCGGCTGTTTATACCATTTTCCCATTAAAAGAACCTCTGTTTTATTTTTATGTTTCATGCCCGTATTAGCCTATATTAATGTTTATTTTATATTATTTTAATGTATAATACAGGTTTTTTTTAACGCAACCCATTTTTAAGATTGAATAATGCACATGTAAATAAGAAATGAGTATTGTTTTGTTGATCTTTACATTTTACAACCTATTATTTAAGTTTGATCACATTTAGGTTACATAATGTGTCCAAACAATCCGTCATTGGCATTTGTATAAAGTTGTGCTTTTTCCATTAAATTCCTGAACACGTGTTGCAAGGTACCTCTTTGTATTTCTTGCATTAAATTTTTTATGTTTGTTTTGAGGTGGTGCATATTCTAAAAATTGTTTTCGTAGGCCTTACTTTTTATGTATCCCAAAAGAAAATAATATAGTGGGGTCAAATCCGGGGATCTTAGGGAGAAATAATCCTTATCTGATTAAATAATGTTTTGGGTTACGTTTAAAAAAAACACCTTGTATAAATACTGTGTATATGGGTGTATATTTTGAAAGTGTCTAGATATTTGAGTATCTATGCGGATGTTGGCTATATTTTTAAGTATATTTTTAAACATTCTCAAATGCTGTTATTATATATTCAAATAACTTAAAAAATATATTTACTAATTGTTCAATTTCCACTGACTCTCTTATAGCTCCTTGACGTTGATCGTCACTGCATCTAGAAAAAATAATCACTGGAATTTCTTCAAAACATTGTTTTTGTTTAGTTCTCTTTTGTTCAGTTAAATAATTTTACAACTATTGCTTAAATGTTCCATTTTTAGTGAATTACCTATATAAGATTTTGGCACAAGACAATTAAATTCATCTGTAAGTTCAATTCTGTATGTATATTTGACTGGACTGCCACTTACAGTCTACAGTAATTAAAAGACGTATAAATATCGAAGGGACATTATGCTTATGTCCATAAATAATGGCAACAATTGAGCCGGTTGGAATGAAAGTGGCGTAGGTCCAAAACTAGAAAAAAAATTTGCAGTTTCTTAATCTAGAAAAACTGTTTTGTTAAGAATGAAAGTGGTTTAAGTCCCTAGTTCAATATTCTGCCACCAGGAGCAGCACAAAACAAGTCCATTTAGCCAAATTCCTGTTCTGTTCAGAGTGAGAGTCCATTGGAGTTGTCAGCTGTTGATTCTGAAGTGTTTTGATCTTATAACATTTGTCTTATTTAAGTGTTTTATGTCGAGTTTGATAGTTATTACTGTTATTATAGTGTAATTAGGGTATTATAGTGTTTTAGTCAGTGTTTTAATGTACTGTGAGTAGTGTTTTTAAACAGCATAAAACTGGTGCAACCTTACTCAATTTACACACATTTGAGGTTATGATGTATGATTAAATCAAATTTATTTTAAACAGGTTCAAGATGTCTTTCAATCACAATTTAGAACTTTCAAATGAGAATGTGACTTACTCCACTGTCATTCTCAAACTTTCGTTGAGAATGACAGTGGAGTAAGTCACATTTTGTTTATTTTTTTTACAAAAAGGGACTATTCATGACTATGGTTACATTACACAAAAATTTGAACATACCCAGTCAGTAAAAAAAATTAAGTGAAAAGTTGAAAAGATTTAAATTGATTTTTTATAACATTAATCGTAAAACCTTCAATATACCAAAACTAACTCTCCTGGACTTACGCCACTTTCATTCCAACCGGCTCAATTGATATAAGTTCCAAAGTGTTTACACAAATATCTATAATCCCAAAAAAGTGGTAGTTTATAAGATACAAACCTAACAACAAGGAATTATAATTGGTGGTTACTGTTCTTTGGTATATGGGGTGAAAATATTAATCATATATATTTCAACCGCTTGTGATTTTGGTACAGAAACGATTATTGTGACCTGACAAGAAAAGCATTCGACGGCAGTAGAAGACTGCAGCTACTGTCACTGACAGGACGTAGGGAAAAATATAATTCCCTTTTTCCCCAGTCCCGTAGCGACTACCCGGTCGGGTGGCGAGGCGACCCTTCCTAATCCTCCTTAATGACCGGCGCGGTTCGATACTTTTAAAAGTATCCCAAATTGCGGCGCGGTTCGAGTACGCCCCGATACCCTTACAACGCTCGGCCTTTCTAATTTTTGATGTATTTAATATTGGTATTTGGTATTCTCATTGAATGTACTTAAACTTTTGCGGCCGTCTTGGGTGCCATATTTGATCGATGACGTAAACCTTAGGACTTATAGTCAAAGTAAATGTTGAGCTTTGCAATGTGTTTGACATCCAAAAAAACATTGAGACTTTTGGATCGGTGTTTAAAACCAATGAACGTGGGAGGTTTAGGGCAACAGAATTTTGGTCGCCATCCTGGATGACGCACTTCCGGTCCAAAATTGGAAAATGGGCAGCAGGCAAAATCTTATAGGGGGGGGGGGGTCCAAATACCTTAAAAACGTTGCTAGCCCAATTTTTATGTTTTTCATTTTGTAGACTTTTGAATAAGAATTTTTCTAAAATGGGTCTAATCGGAGTAATTTAGTAATTGACCTTGGGCCTTAGTGCATGAACTGGTGGCACACGGATGGAAGATGCTCAAGATGTTGCTACGGCATTTAAATTGTTTGGATTTTCTTATCATTCTTAGCCTTTTCAAAATCTAATCATAAATGCCTTAAACATAAAAGGAGCGTAAGTTACTCAATGGTACTAACCCCTGATAATAAAGCAGAGGTGTGCTGGGTTAGAATGAGACTGAAACCAAAAAGGTTATGAATACTGGTGGTATATCCACGTGGTTGCCTGAATAACGCTACAGGCCTCTCTTAATGCCACTAATAAAATTCATCAATTCCTTTATAAATGGAATTGTAGCCTACTGTCCAGTCAATATTGACGGTGGATCGGGAATTAAACAGTACTTTATCCATTTTGAGTCTTAGGTTGACAAACCGGGGTGTTCGGAGGTTCATGATTGACTGACGGGGTAGCGGAATGGTATTTACGGAATTGTAAATCCATGAAAAAATGCCTACGTCATTTTGAGAACTGTTGTCAATTGTAAAATTGGTTGATTAAAATACTTAATCATTTATCCGTCTTAAAGGTTCGCGGCCGGAATTGCACACCCAGACTCGTGACATCAAAATTACTTAGGCATTTTTTCATGTGGTTACAACCCGTGGGTAAAGTTCCGGCACCCCAGTACATAAATGCGAGTGTTTTATTTGTGAAACGATAAACAATAAGTTGCAAACATTTTTTAACGAGTACATAAACACCTGCATAACTAATAAACTATGTTAATCAAATATCGAGTTAGGCTAAAAAGGCATATTAAAGATGACGTGAATTGTTGTCACTTCATTTGAAACTCAGGTAAGAACGAACAAGTTAGTCAGTGAGGATGAATAAAATGACGAATGGTAATCCATTGAGTTCAAGTATACAGTGTTCTTAAGTCAGTTGGTATTATTTTTACATGTTCCTTTAGTTTAGAAACCCCTTTGTCGAATTACATTGTAATACATTGTTTTTGTATTGATAGTAATGATTTTTGCAACGAAAAATACATTTACTATTATATTTCAATAATAAGAAACTCGACTCGAAAAAAGCTTGAAACTCACGAGTGTTTTTAGCTCGGCTTGACTTCAAAAATCATTACTCGCACACCCCTAACACATACGGAACCGTAGCGAAAAGGAGTTGATACAAGATTTTGAATCCACCGTTGTATTGTTTCTACCGAATATTATCAGGCTTAGTGACTTAACACAGGTTAACTAATAGGGGTTGAGGTGAATAAGGGGAATTTCCCCTGGGCTCGACTCCAGTCCTCGGCATTAAGTATTGAAGAGAGACATCAACATAGTGGCGGCACTGACCACTTTCATTCCTTACCTCTTTCATTATTAACTTTGCTTTGCCCTCTAACCCATGATCAACTCAACTCCTTTTCTTTTAAACATGCATAACTCTTAAAAAAAGCATTACCAACTGATGATTGTTCCTTTTTTAATCTGGCGGCCTCTTTTTACCTTGCGTTTGTCCCCCACATAGGCCTCATCAGGCCTATCGTTGGAAGTTATCAAGCAAGAGAGCCGGTATAAGCCGGTACAAGGGTGAACAGTAATACTAAACGAAAGCGACAACTTCGACACTTGAATCTGCAACACCACTGCCACAGTTTCGTGGCCGAATGCGCTATCAACTGCGCCACCGACACACTTGAGCTTTCATTCCTTGGCCACTTAAATTCCTAGATTGAAATTTATTAGTTGTGAATATTTAGTTTATGGACATTCGTAATCATTCCAGTTAATAGTAAAACGTTACTAGCCCGGTAAGTACCGTTTTACCGTGCAAGCCGCCACGAGAGTGCGGGATTCTCATACGAGTACGGTAAAACTTACCGGGCGGGTGACGTGTACGAAACTTTACAACATACTACTCAGAAAAGCCATATTTTTAATCATAACGTATACCTTGCATAAACTATTACGCATCCAATACTTCATACCTAGCCTATAGTGAACAAACAAACATTTGCTACTGCCACCAGTGGTGCCACTACATTCCTCTAGAGTAACCAATAAACATGCATTAAACATCGGTTTCCTCCAATCAGCTGGTTGTTTTGATTGTTGACTTCCGTCATTCCCGTTTCCTAGTGCACGGTAAATTTACTGTGCACCGCACGGTAAATTTACCGTGCAGTGATCGCAAAGAGGAACTTTCCAGCCAAGAGAAAGACACAGAAAACAGATGTTTCCGTGTAGTATGATGTAAAAAGGTTTTACAATATTGCAAGATTTGTATCCTGAAAGAAATGCTCTTCTTCCTATCCTATGTTCTTCCTAGCTAAAGAATGCGTCCATCCTGAAACATTCCGAAAAGTGGATATAGTTCGGTGAAATTAGACCTAAACCTGCACATAAAAAAAGTTTCGAGTCAGTGCCAAATTGCGGATTTGGGTGGAAGGGGGGGTTAATTATTTGTTTTACTTTTTGGCAAATATCTTGAGAACTGTGCGTTTTTGCTGAAATATTGTTCTCTGCGAAAAATAATATATATTGAATTTCGAACAAAATTATAGCATATATATTTGTTTTATTTTGTTTAAAAAAGAGGGTGGCGGCCTCTTTTTGCCTTGCATTTGCCCCCCACATGGGCCTCAGGCCTGTGCGTGGAAGTTATCAAGCAAACCCAAGGAGTGAGCCGGTTCAGTACAAGGATGAACAGTAGTACTGCTAAAAGTATGCGGCATCATCGGGACTCGATCCTGCGACGCTGCCGCCACAGAACCGGGGCCGAGAGCGCTACCAACTGCGCCACCGACTAATCGAATAATCGAACGTATCTGTATATTAAAATAATCAGGGGTAGATATAATTTTATTATTATTTTATAACATCGAAATGTCACAAAAGATCCACTCTCCATGCTCCGTATTCAGATTTTCCAATATTTTTAATAGCATTTTACTTCAGGGAATCATTACAAGCCTAAGGGAGGAAGTTTTTGGTCCTTCCTAATTTTTAAGCCCTTTGTCTTAAAAGTGGGAGGTGAAGCGATTTAAACAGAAACCCTATCATGCTGTATATAATTTAAAAGGGCACGAATAGAGAAAACTAGAGGTCTCTAAATTGATCCTGCAAAAAGTTACAGCAGTGTCTGTAAAACTTAAAATTTTGGTTTGCTGTAACTTTGCCTAAGATCAACGTAGAGACCTCTAGTTTCCACCCATTCATCTTCATTTATAAATGAAGGTGAATGGTGAAAACTAGAGGTCTCTAAAATGATACTGCATAAAGTTACAGCAGTGTATGTAAAACTTAAACTTTTGGCTTGCTGTAACTTTGCCTAAGATTAACGTAGAGACCTCTAGTTTTCACCCATTCATATTCATTTATCGTGCCCTTTAAAATGATATAAAACATGGTAGGGTTTCTGTTCAAAAGTTTTACCTTCCAATTTTTGGACGGAGGGAATACAAATTTGGAAGGATCAAGAACGTATTTCCCTAGACTTATAATAATTCCTTGACGTAAAATGTTACTTAACAAACTGGAAAATGTGAACATGGAGCATGAGGAGTGGATCTTTTGAGATATTTTGTTGTTATAAAATAGAAATAGAACTACATTTACCCCTCATTATATCAATAACCTGATACGTTTGATAGTAATATAAGGTATCATTTTGTTGTAGTTTATTTTCGCGGAGAATAACATTTTACCAAAAACAAACCGTTTTCGTGGCATTTACCAAAACGTCAAAAACTACCATTTTCTCTTCTCTTAACCCCCCTCCCTCCCAAATCCGACGCTCAAATCAGTGTAACTTTTGTTTACATATTGGGGGGGGGGGGGGTGTATTGAACAATTTTGCGCTGGCTAGAAACTTTTTTATATCCAGGTTTGCCCCTTCTTTTTAAAGCTGATTAGACTGTACTAGAATTAATTATCACTGATCAGTAAAACAGTTTTACTAATAAGTGACAGTTAATATTACATTGATATAAATAAAATTCAAAAAAATAGGTTCAGATCACTTTAGTTTACTAGTTTACTCTTATTACTGTAAACAACTGTTCTGCTAATTTACGTTACTTTGTCACTTATCCAGCATACGTTTTTTATCGAATATTTTGTCTTAATACGTTAAAAGAGCATTGTTCCACCGGATTTCCCTTTTAGCGATTTTCCCTATAGGGAAGAGGCTGTTAACGTAGGTTTCATGGTAAGACCTAAGCCCGTGACCATGATTACTTTCCGTTTTGGGGTCCCCAGAAGCAAAAGTCACCATTCGTTTGAATGTATATATATAATATGTCGTTAATACGTTAGCGGCCGTAAATATGATCCTATCCTAATGAAATTAGGTACAGACGTGTGAAGTGGTAACCACTCGGACGAGTTCGTAAGCCAGCCCAATCGGACCATCGCACCGGGAGGGGGGTTAAGGAGTATAAACACCCCCAAAAATGTGGTTTTAAAGGTTTGTACGTAGAAAAATAAAAATAATAATATTTTCAACAAAGAATTAATAATTTTATTGCAACAAGTTAACCTAAAATTACAACTAAAACAATAAAATAAAACCACACGTTATGAACTATTACTATGACTTCTCTCAGTATTTAGTAGAATATGATAACCGTTTTAAATCTATTTAGGCTATTACGCTCAAGAAACACGATTTAAAATTCAAACACTTTAATTTATGCCTAGGGAACTGAAATGCTGTTGCGAAAACCTGCTATAAGCTGATGTAAATTCCTCAAAGGACTGGTCGAATAGTGCGTGGCCTGTTAATATTTGCCAGTACAACTCATTACCCGTTCTGCAGTCTCAGTTAAAATTGCTCGACTTAAAATACTTTTTACCTTACAATAAGTTTCATTTTATAATCTGTTAAATCAATTTTCCTAGTAAGGAAAACATCTGTTATTGAATAAATGTCCATTGCCTGAAATTGTATAAAGTATTGTCTTTAAACGGGCTTATAAATATCAAATACATTTTTCCCCCACCTGCTATGTTTAGGCGCTTTTTACTCCTTGTTATGCGTGAGTAAAGTAATAATTTGTCATTCAGCGGGAGTAAAGTGATTACTTTGTCTCCCGGCGGGAGACAAAGTAAACTCATAAGAATAACACTTCGATGTAAAGAAGTACACTGGATTGGTAACCTAGGCCCTGCGTCGCGAGCCGCCGGCAGTGGTTGCGTTTGAGATTTTGCCGGGGCGATGGGGGAACGCATCTTTTGCCGACCAACTTGTACTGACCGTCTAGTTAAATATTAATTGTAATTACTTAATAGTTATAGCAATACATCTATTAAAGCAATCTTTACCCGTAAAACTGCTCCCAAATCCATGCGGTTTCAATACGGTTAACAATACAGTTTCGCACATTTCCCCCAACGCCCCTTCAATTCGGCCCGGCTGCAACCCCAACGCACAGCTGTGTTGGCTCGGAAATCACGACACGAGCCTTACGGGGAGCGAGCTATCCAGTTGTATTTATTTACATCGATGGAATAACATTGAAATCAATAATTCAAAAATTAGAGCGCCTTCAAATTTCCACGCACACATGCAAATATGTTGCTGCTCAATAAATGCAGGCGCTAACAGCTGATTAGAGGCATTGGCTTACAGCGGAAACGGAAGATAGCGCTCAGCTTGTAACAAATTGAGTTTAGGTTCAGTCATCATTACTGAAACACGATGGATTCTGATTGTGAATATTCGTTAACCCGAACAGACATTTCTGATGAAGCTAAGAATGTTACAGCTAATTTATTCCGGAATAGACAAGGGAGAAGTATGAGGAACGCTATAATGTATTTATGGAATGGAGTAAGTTAAAAAAGGTAAAAATATCTTTGAAAATGTAATATCTGTGGACTTGGACTTATCGGACTTACTTAAAGGTATGTAACCCAGCTTACTTTATGGGCAGTCTATTCTATGTTAAAAGCTACAATTCATGTCAAAATTAACATATACATCAGTGGTTTTACAAAAGTAATTGCTTTTTGAAACGTATAAATGTTGGTTATAAACCAAAGAAAGCTAAAACCTTCACTTTAGAAGAAGTAATTCAGTTCTTGCAAAATGCTCCAGATAAACAGTATTTATTTAAAAAAGTTATTATGATTATCGGTATTAGTATTTCATAATTTATTATAAAATAACCGTTTAATTATTAGTTATTTCAATGTGTGTTTCATGACTGTAAAATAGTTTATTGTTTTCATATTGTGTAGTAATTTATTCATCCGGGTAAGAGGTTGTACTAGTCACATAACAACATTGACGACAACAATCAGCTGATAATTGAACTTGTAAGATTGTGCAACAATCAGCTGATCGCTGGTGCATAGATTGGTTGTAGCTACTCACATTCAAACGCTAATTGCAGATCGAAACAAAATGGATATTGTTTGTTAAATATTGAGTTAATGTAATTGATATCGATTGTGTATTTATTATTGCTGGTGGGGGAAAAATGTTGTGTGAATTTCGAGAGTAAAGCACATTGTCTCCCTCGTGAAAATCGTCGCCCTCGCAAGCTCGGGCGCCAACATTTTCATTCGTGAGACAATGTTGTACTTTACTCTCTCAACACATAAATAACTATTTCTTCTTTCTTTGTTAAAAAAATGTTTAATTTAACTATAAGGCATTCAATATATTTGTCAATTCCTCTATAATTCGCAGCCGTTTTTTTCACAGTCAAACCTCAATAATGGCTAGACGGATTTTAATGTTTGAGGTGTCAAATTATAGGTATTTCTATGTAGAACTGTCAATACATCTCAGAATGTTCAAAAAAGAGCGTTACTAAAGTACAGTTAAGGGCTGAAGTTTCCGATCAGTTCACTATCCATCGACATTTGACCAAGCTCAGCTCACTATGTTTACAACTGAACATATGGTCATGCTTTAAAATAGTTCTACAAGTAAACCAAGGATTGCAGTGTTTGCAAACACAGCTGCAACCGAGAAATCTAGTGTTTTAAATTTGACTAAAATTAAAGACACATTATTAATACGTTATGATAAACTTTATTGATTCTTACTTGATTTAATTTCATCATGAGAGTTTATGGTGCAATTTAAATTGAAGTTCAAAATCTAGTGGTCCGTAATTACTGGTATTTAAAAGTACAATAGTTAGTCAAAATTTAATGTGGGATGTTTTGCCAACTCATCTTACCTTATTGTCCGAAATATGTAGCATCATCCTCTACCAGCCATTCCTGTAAATAATAAATTACATCATTAACATGTAATATTGTAACTACATCTGAAATTCGTTCCACCTGCAATGTTTAGACGCTTTTCACCCTTAAATGAGTGAGTAAAATAATACTTTGTCCCCCAGCGGAGTAAAATGATCACTTTGTCTCCGAGCGGAAGACAAAGCAAACCCACAAGATTAACGTTGAAATCAATAATTCAAAAAACGAGGACCTGCAAATTTCCACGTAGACATGTAAAAAGGTTGCAGCTCAATTTATGTAGGCTATAACAGGTTTTTAGAGGCATTGGCTTAGAGCAGAATGGAAGAAAACGCTCAGCTTGTGACAAATTACGGTTTTGAGGTTATGTTAATCAATAAAACGCAGTTATCAATGCTTACAATCGTGTTTTTCACGATTGTAAACATTGAAATTGGTAAAAATAAACAACTTACTTAAAAAAACATAGGTTTAAATGACTTGTGAGTAGAGGAACGATTTTAGAAAAAAGTAGAAAAAATTTTTGTAGGCAGCTACAAAAATAAACTTTTTTATGTTGGGGGGCACGTGCATTGTTGAAACCACTGTTGAAAGTCACAGCTTTGATTTTTAACAGGATAATAGTTATGTAAGTTTAGCATTAACGAAGATGTTAAATCCGCATTTTAAGTCGTTATTTCGTTGATGGTAAGCAACCAACTTAAGAGTACAACCCAACTTATCTGCTAAACGTTTAGCAGAACTATAATTAGATCCTTTAGGGAGTCAAGGTGATAGGCTACTTTACTTGAGACGTCATGAAAAAAGTATGCTTCAGTGGGAGCCTTCATCGTGGTTTTCAGATATACTACTACCAGGACATGTATAGTTTTACTGTTGTTTAAGAAACAAACCGAATTGTAAGAATATAAACCTAGGTCTTTCAACTAAAATTTTATTTTTTGGATTGAGAGGAACAGGATGCTGTTAAAAGTAGAGATTTACGCATGCTTGATTGCGTCAACATACCATTTACTTTTTCTAGCTACTTTAGGAACTTGACATTGTTTTCTGAAATCATCAAGATCAAAGCGATGTTTATTTTCAAAGTCTGTTCAACTTTACAGATCAAACTATTGTTTTTCTGGTATAAACAGTTTTTGCCGAAGATAAATTATTTTGCTTTCATTGGACACTTTAATCAAGTCTTCCTCCAAATAAGCCCTAAACGAGGTATGTTCTTTGTTCAATTACGTCAAGTTGAGATACAAGGTCAACAACTTAACTGTTTGCTCGTTCTAACTCTTTGCACAGGGATTCATTTTTTGACATCCTATAGTCGTGTAAATACAAAAACTCGTCTGACTAGCTCGTCGTTTCTTAAAGTTAAACTATGCCTATTGACCTATACCTATATCTATACCTATTTTTAGCGAAGAAGCTATTACCGTAGGTCTCATGGTAAGACCTAAGCCCGAGACCATGATAACGTTTCATTTTAGCTTACAGTATTATTTTGAAAATGTTACTTGTATTTGTAATTGAGGAAAATAAATCATTTATCATTTATCATTTATCATTTATGGGCCACCAGATGCAAAAAACACCTTTCATTCGAATTTATATATATTAGAGTAATTGTGGATGATTAGGGCTACTAATATAGTGATAAGATTAGTTTTCATAACAAGTACCCTTTTTTTATTGAAAAAAATTATTTAACTGATCTTATAATTATTATATAAAATTATATAAAAAATGATCTTATAAATAAAATAATTTTTGGTAATAAAAAAAGGGTACTTGTTATGAAAACTAATCTTATCAATATATAAATATATATATATATAAACCTAGGTCTTTTCAACTAAAATGCAGGGCCGTCGCTCAGTATCTATATATATATATAGATATGTCTGTTAGCACAATAGCGGCCGTAAAAATAGTCCAGTATTAATGAAAATTGGTACAGACGTGCAAAGTGGTAATCACTTGGACGAGCTCGTGAATCAGCCCGATCTGACCACCGGAAGGGGGGTAAAGGGGGATAAGCCCCCCAAAAGTGTTTTTTTTAGTTTTTTACATATTAAAATAAAATTTATCGAATTTTTGTTGGAGCCATTGAGTTCAGCTCAAAACAAAAAAAATTTAGTATTTTGAATCACTGCTCTAATGTCCATTGGTTACCAAGACATTGAAAGTGGTAAACACAGTACGTTGTCCTAATGTTAACCTTATGGGAAATAAATAAAGTTCTATATCTCGGTTATTTCTTTACATATCTTAATAAAACTTTGTAAATCACTTATTTTAGTTCAGATCTACTACATATTGAATTAAAACCCAGTTTTATTATACCTGTAGCAGCAAACCTGCATACTCATTCCCCATGTTATTCTTATCGAGTTTACAAAAACATGTCAAATCTCGCTGTGTTGGAATGAAATATGTTCTTTTGCATTTGAAATTCGCTGAGTATGCAGGTCTGCTGCAACGGGGGTATTAAACTACGGGCGGGCATTAACTGCGCGAACTAACCTGAGTCAGGTAGTCGGATATTCCTGAACTGCGTGAACTACTCCAGGTAGCCACCAGATACGTTCCTTAACTGCGCGAAGTGGCGGCCCTCTTTGACTATAGAATTCTTAGATGTGAGCATTTAAGAATTTATCAAAGCCCAAGTCATCTGCAGATAGTGCATTCATTTCGGATTTTACGTTCTACTAAAAAGTGGAGAAAGTGCTCAACAGTTTATTTCGAACTAAGGTAGCGTATTTAAGCTTGTAATGAAAATAAAATAAAATGTAGAGAACATGTTAATGAAAATACAATGCATGCACCTTTTTGGGGATTAGGATAATATCATGGCTTCAAGACGGTGACCAAAGTGCATGTTATTCAATCGCAAACGTTAAAAATAACATAGCAATATGGGGTTTTATAAAGTGCTGTCGTAGTTTTTCACAATAAATTACTCTGAACGGAAAAATAAGTAAACCGTATTTTCAAATTAAATCCCGTTACTGTAAAATAAATAACATTTATCAATTAATATTAATGTTTCATACCTTTATGTGAGTAAATGTTCCCTGAAAGAAAATGTTAATCTTCCAAATGGTTTTCTGTGATGTCATAGTAATACGACTACAATAAATAAAATGTAAATAGGACCAAGGAAGGTACTGCAATAAAAATTAAGAAATTTAAAACACACATATCTTTATTAAAAAAAATAATCACAATCATAATCAAGGCATATGCACAACATAGATTTTGCTCGAAACGCACTTAACAAATTGCAATCTTTCAATAATGGTTTGCGGTATGATGACACGTAAACAAGGATATTCCTTCTGCCGGCAACTCACCCCTATCTGGCGTGGACTCCGCGCAGCTAAGAAACATTTTTTGGGACCCCTAGAGGGATTAGCGCAGTTAAGGAACTCTTTCGCGCAGTTAATGCGCGACCTAAACTATACCTATTGTCTCCAGAATTTCTGAGATTTCCTCAATCAAACAGGAAACGTCAACATTAGGATTATCTACCAGGGCTACTAAAATAGAGCCCTGGTTATATATTGTAAATTAATTGAGTATAGCTGAAAGATCGAGTTGACATTCTTCATTTGTCTGACGATATTCTAAAAAGCTTAAAATCCATTGCAACACAATGAATAGAGCTTAAGTATATTTGTCTTTCCTTTTTTATTATACAGAAATATGCCGTAGCCACTGACTGTAATTGGACATTTCATGAAGTGCCTAACGTGCCTGGGCAACGAAACTGGACACTTCATGAAGTGCCCAACGCTCATTGGACACATGCTGTAACTTTCGGGGCCTGTTTGGCAGTCAGTCGCTACACAAAGTAAATACCAATGTTCATGTCAAATTCCAATGTCTGTTAAAGTAACCAATGTGAATGTTAATGTTTGATATTGAAACTTTTAAATGTTTTTTTTTCGAATCTGAACAATTTAATGTAGGTACTGGTTGGTAGGCAGTAGATGTGGTTGGATTGGTATAGATCAGCTGACATAGGCAAAATGGTAAAATAGTGCCGTAATTGTGACGTATGGTTGACGTGTTTTTGACGTATTGGTGATGTATTTGATGACGGATGTGTTACGATGTCCAAATGTGTACACCCCGACATCGTCACTTCAAAACCCACCCCTTTAGACCTACACGTCATCGCCTCAGTGACATCATCACTACGTAACACATCCGTCATCAAATACATCACCAATATTTCATAAACACGTCACCCATACGTCACAATTTCGATACTATTTTACCATTTTGCCTATGTCAGCTGATCTATACCAATCCAACCACATCCACTGTAGGCCTAAATTGGTATTCACCTACGCATTTTAAAAGTATAATTAGCCTACATAGTATTTAGATTTTGAATGTTTTGTTGTAAAAGTTTAGAATTTACTAAAATAAACAGTTATCAATAACGAAGTTATTTTTCACAGTAAAAAATTAACCACTTATTCCAGGATGAAATGTTATGAATAATTATTATTGGTTTTAAGTTTTAAAATCAATATCGTTCTTTTAAATAGTTATGAATCAAACAATAGAATAAAAATGGTAAGTAATTCATCATAATTAAAAATTGAACGATTACAAGTAACAAATTGTTTTTTAATAATCTGTAACACTCATAGGTTATCCATTTTGATAAATTCTTCATATATGAAAATAACCAAATATAGGACTTTGTTTTAATATAAACTTCGATTTTTAAACTACTGGAGTCAACAGGAATAGATTAAACGATTTAAACATGACATGAAGTACATTACTGAAAAGGTATAAAGTAAACATGACACTCCATTTGGATTTTGCATTGATTTACAAGCAAATACAAAAATATATTTCATCGAAAATGCATAAATTAATAATGTTATGTTTATTCATTCATTCAAAAATAAAAGAAAAACTAAACTTCAATTTATGTTGATTCTAATAAAATTGTAAAAAGTACGAACAAAACAATAAAATTGTTTTAATATTGATTATTGATACCAAAGAAGACACTGAGGTATTATTTTTTGTACATTTTTACCTTTCTATATTTTGAATTATTATCGTTTTTATTGAGGGTAACTAAATAACTTAGTAATCAATTATAGAATAAAATACCTCCGTTGCAGCAGACCTGCATACTCAGCGAATTTCAAATGCAAAAGAACATATTTCAATCCAACATAGTGAGATTTGACATGTTTTTTTAAGCTCCATAATAATAACATGGAGAATGAGTATGCAGGTTTGCTGCAACAGGTCCGTTCAAACTGGGTGGTTTTAATTCTATATTTAGTAGATCTGAACTAGAAGAAGCCATGTACCAAGTTTTACCAAGATACGTCAAAAAAGAAGGAAGATATAGCATTTATTTCATTTCCCTTAAGGTTAACACAGGGAATGAGAATGCAGGTTAGCTGCCACAAATATTAAAATTTCGGGGATTTTAGACTAAAATACATTAGATCTCATCTAGTTGAAGCCACAAACCAAGTTTTATTAAGATATGATGAGAAATAAGTGAGATATAGAATTTGACTTATTTCCCATAAGGTTAACATTAGGACAACGTACTATGTTCACCACTTTCAATATTCCGGTAACCAATGGACATAGAGCAGTGATTCAAAATACTAAATGTTTTTTTTGTTTCTTCACTGAATTGAATGGTGCCAATAAAAATTGGATACATTTTATTTTTCTATGTAAAAATATCAAAAACCCGATTTTTCGGGTTATCCCCCTTTATCCCCCCTTCCGGTGGTCCAATCGAACTTGTTCACGAACTCATCCAATTTATTACCACTAAAACCACTTAGAACATGGTTTGTCTGTACCAAATTTCATTAGGATCGGACCATATTTACGGCCGCTATCGTGCTGACACAATTAATATATATGTCGTAGCCACTTACTGTGATTGGGCACTTCATGAAGTGTCCAACGCAGCCTGGGCACTTCATGAAGTGCCCAGCGCGCCTGGGCATATAGTGCAACTCGATTATTTCAATGAAAATTACAGCATGTGCCCAGCGAATCTGGACACTTCATGAAGTGCCCAGCGCTCATTGGACACATGCAGTAATTATCGATGCATGCTGAGCATTCAATTTAAAATCTTTGCTAAAGTGAATCCCAATGTCAGTGTTAAAGTAGCCAATGTTACTGTTTGCTATTAAAATCGTTTAATATTTTTCGAATCTAAATTTTTTTTATTTGTTTCAATGAAATACGCCTTAAGAAAATATAATTAGCCTACGTTATATTTGGATAATTTTTATTTGTTTTATAAGTTCTGACTAAAATAAACAGTTAACAATAACTTAGCTATTTTTCACAATAAATTAGTGCGGTAACCACTTAATCTGGAATAAAACATAAAAATTATAATTGGTTTAAAGTTTCAAGAAAAATTGTGGTTTTCAAATAGTTTTCAAATTAAATAATCCATAGTATAAATTAATAGGTAATGCGCTGTTAAAAAAATACAATTAAAAATCAAATGTTTTCTTTTGAATAACCGTTAATATTTATAGGTTGTCCCCTTACACAAATTCTCCATATGAATTTCAAAATACATGGGGCGAATGTCCTTGAATAACATAAACTTAGATTTTTAAGCTATACTGGTATCAGCAGGAAAAAATTTAAAGTATATTACTAAAAAGCTGTTAAGTAAACAGGACACTATATACATTTTTTATTATATTATAAAGAAAAAAATTACAATAAAGATATTTGATAAAATGATGTTAGGTTAATTCATTAACACTGACATAAAAGAAAATACTAAACCTAAATTGACGTGAAGGCTAAAATAACTGTAAAATACCCCCGTTGCAGCAGACCTGCATAATCAGCGAATTTCAAATGTAAAAAAATTTTCATCCAACATAGCGAGATATGTCAAGTTTTTGAAATCTTAATAATAACATGGGGAATGAGTATGCAGGTTTGCTGCTACAGTCATGTTAAAACTGGGTGGTTTCATTTCAATATTGTAAAGGTGTGTACATTTTTATTGTATTAATAGGCCTAAAATAAATCAAACGTCACACCATTAGGTTATAAAATCATTGTCCGGCTAGCTCAATGATTAGTGTTCTTTAACTCATGTTAATCGTGCGGATCGGTGGGGCTTATTTATTTAAAATAAAAATAAATTTACCAATTGAAAAAACTACATTTATTAAAAAAATATTCAATTTAGTTAGTTTTTTATAAATTCAAGAAGCCAAATATAAAAAATACATAAATTCAAAATTGATGCAGGTTCTTGATTTACAAAGCTGTCCCCCTGAAATTAACAATGTTTTGAGAAAAGTTAACCTAATTGATATAAAGAAAAACTTAGCTTAATGAGATGGTGTTGTGATGATCTGGATGTCAGGCCTCCCAGGAGAAACCCCCGGGCTCAAGGATCACCGCAGCTCCCTCGGACGATGGACAGATGTGTCGGTGGTGTCGGAGTCAATTGGATGAATATCAATTTAGAGATTTCGGAAATCAGTCTAGGCTACATCAAATTTAAATAAGTTAATGTCCAATTCCGATCACACGCACATGGCGGCGAACACCTCCACTGTCATAGGCCCATGCCTACCCGGCGAACTATTTTAGCTAATTCATAGCCCGATCGATTAATTTTAATTGATTGATATAATTTACATATTATTGAAGAATATTTCCCGGTGCAGATGAAAAGAGTAGCCTAGACCGTGAAAAACTTTATATCGCGTGTGCACGACCGGACTGTCCGAATGGAAGTGAAGATGGCGCAGTTGCAGTTTTGAAGCACTGTCTCAACGCGTGCTTATAGCGACGGAACTGAACTGTCTCCTCCAATCAGAGTGACTTTCAACAGTGGTTTCAACAATGCACGTGCCCCCAACATAAAAAAGTTTATTTTTGTAGCTGCCTACAAAATTTTTTTCTACTTTTTTCTAAAATCACATTAAAAAATTTATGATTTAAAACATTAAAACATTTTTCTTTGCAACAATAAGTTATAAGTGCTAGATTATTTCTTTTGGATGACATGTTGGTTGTAGCTTGTCTTAAACAGAACTGAGCCTCTCAACGTTAAAGTTTCGTATTTATGTAAAGTATTCGAATAAAACAATCGAATAATACCATCGATTAAAAGTTCAAGGTCATCCGTTTGAGTTTTAAAAAAATACAACGTATCAGTATATAAAAACATATACTGATATGTTGTTTTTTATCTTTTTATTTAAAACTTTTTTTTACAATATTTACAATGTTATTTTTGTGTGATGTGCAGAGTAAATTCCGTAGAGTTGTTTCCGCTCATTCCGTGTGACACCAAATATAATGATCCTGGCTGAATTTCCCGCAGATCTTCATTTTGCAGCAACTGGACGAATCGTTTTGGAAGATATACTTGAAACTTTGATTCTTTGGTTCATCACCTGGTGTAAATGGTGCATCGGATACAGATGCGACAGCTGCGTCTCCATGCGTTGTATCAACTTTCTTCATTTCATGAACAATATAATGTTTCTGTTCTTTTAATTCTGAACATTTCTTGATAATTAGAGTATTTGATTTTGAATGTAAGTTGAATTGTTCAACTAAACATTGGAGAAACTGTTGTGATGCCATCTTCTACACTGGAGATGTTTATTGTCTGATCGGAGTATGGAGTTAGAGTGATAATCGGGGTGTGTTGCTTCCTCGTATTTATAACCTTTGTAACCCCCACCACATTCTTCTTTTTCTTGTAAGTAAGCAGCCAAGTGATATGCGTTTTGTAATGCGCATTGAGATTGGTTGTGTTTCGGATCTATTGTAGAAACGCAAATATTTCTAACATCAAAGTGAAAGTTTTTGTCCACTTTTATGTTTAAAACTTCTTTGTTCGTGTACTGTCGTATCCAATTCTTTTTTTCCAATCCCCTGGTGTATATGTGCGTAAATTGTTTGCAAAAATGAAACATAATTTTGTGTACATTGTTGTACGGTAGAAAACCTTCAAACCAATGGATATGATGAAAATTATTTGTTAACCATCTGTTTGTTATTTTAGTTTTTGACTTTAGTGCATGGATAGAACACGGTGCTTCAAATAAGAATGGGTACGCCACTTGTGTGAGCAAATCTAAAATTACCAATTCCTTTATGATAAATCTATCATCGTTTCCGCGAAATGCTTGAAATTCAATTACACAAGGTTTTGCTGCCATTTATTTATCCTGTCTGCTCATCACGGTGTCTGCTGATCAACTGTTTTCCACACCACGGTAGGTTAGATATATAAACCAGGCCGTACTGTTGTAGGCGCGTTGGTGTATGTTTAACGTGGGCACCATCCCCAGTAGGCCTACCCCACGGTTTATTCTTTTGTTAAATTACAAAGTTTTTTTAAACTAGCAAAGTTTGTTCTTCTGTATTGTTGTTGTTGTTGGTTTCTTCTTCTGTATTGTTGTTGTTGGTTTCTTCTTCTGTAGCTTCCGTTGCAATTTCAGTAAAAGGTTCAAAGTTTCTTAACTGCCTCCACATTTCCACTTCGTGAGGTATTCTATTAAAGATGGATGTATCTATTGGTCCGTATTGTAAAGTGCTGTCAGGTTGTTTTTCGCATGCACCTACCAGATATTCCTTAATAACAGAGCTTGAAAATACTAATTGTTTCATATACCTGGTAATAGGTGATGTTGCATAGTTTAAAATGTAGAATTCTTCACGTGTTAGTAGAATTTTATTTTCAAATTGTGTCGAGTCTCTAATTCTTACTTGTTGTTGACCACGAGGTTTAATAATGTCAATTTCATTGTCACAATCCAAAAGTCGAATGTTAGTTTTTCTTCCAAAGAAACTGTTGGCTAAATAACATTCAATAAGATGTAGATGTTTTAAAAAGGAATCCCAAGCATTTTCTGAAAATATAACCATCTTTGTACCATGGCTTAGTATTACTGCGGGAGAGTAGTCTAATGATTTTACCAATCCTATCGACACACTTTTACTCATGCAAGATGAAATAGGATAAAAGATGCGAAGGAAAACTTCAGTTAAAATGTTTGGTGGAATATTTTCTTCAAGTTTTCTTTTCTTTCTTACGTTTGTTTTATTACTTTCCAACTTTTTATTTTGTTTTCCAAACTTTAAAAAGTCATCAATTTCCTTTACAACATTTTCTTCAAAATGTTTATCATCATCATTTTCCAATAAAGGTGCTGTTTCGGAAACGCCTTGTACAACTGATAAAGAACTCATTTAGTTTATAATGCTGTAGACGATGTTACCCGTACAACTGTAGACAGTCAACTAAACAATTTGCGTTCCCGCTCCTGCTTTTATAGCCGAGTGGTGGGGGGTATTTTTTTTTCTTTTCATTTTACAACACTGCTTTTACAATACCGGTTAAAGGTGTATATGTAACAATTTTATCATGTAAAATTAAACAATAAGCAGATGTATCTTTGGGTACATTTTGTTCAAATTCCATTTCTACTTTTATATCTACACTGGAAGATTTTACAGATTCATTTTGTTAGGAACAATCAACTATAACAATCGGATAGGTAGATTTAAATTGGTTTGGCGTTAATAAAGGTGTGTTTGTTTTTCCATAATATGAATTTTGGAATCTTGCGTACATATCGTACAAAACGCTAAACCTGTCTTTTGTAAAGTTTATGTTGAAGATGTCGTATGGAAAGAATTGCGAGTTTAGAAACACCTTAAAATTTGTAAGTTTGCAATGATCAAATTCACCAGCATGTTTAGTTATTTCATTTCTTCTTTTTGTTTGTAATCCAAATATTACATATCTTGCCTTTTCCAAATGAGTAGAAGTTTTTACAGTCCATGTATGACGTTGTGTTTCCGGTAAAACCGGATATTCATGAAACTCCCAACTTCTAAATGGTATTACGATATCACGATCTGATTTTAAAGTTCTTAATAATGAAATTCTATTTTGATCGTTTAACCGTACATGCGGTACTCTCCAAACAATCTTGTCTAATTGCATTTTCCATTCTAAATTAGCTTCCGTTGTTCCATCAGGTGCCATAATAATATCTTTGTCGTTTGATGATCTTAACAAAACTAATTCTTGTTTTACGTTTATTATTATTTTTCGGTAATCTTCGGCAAAGCCTAAAAGTAATCTTAAAGGAATGTAAAAGTCAAAATTGCCTGAACTGTTTGGAGTGATTGTACTGGAATCGGGTGCTACCCATCCTGCGGCGGCCATCATATTTTTTTCACTCGGTGTTAAAGATGCTAATCCTTTTAATGTACTTGTAATTCCCACCTTTTTTGTTGAATCTACTGTAACTCCGGAAATTTCATATCTTATTTCATCAAACAAATATGCCATGGGTTTTTTTATGAACGGAACAGTACTTGCAGTGTTTCCATCTTTTTTTGTTACTCTTCCTTCGATATACAAATAACTTTCACATGGAAGTGTATAAATATCTTGTTGTTGTATGGGAATTCTAATTTCATCATTATTATTTAATTTTGATGAAGCGTAAGGGTTGTGCGTATGATATTCCTTTTCCCATAAGGTTTCGTCGAATGTCGGACCCTGCGCTATATTCAATATTTCCATTTTTAATAAGTTTTAATCCAATTTCTTCCAGAAAACGAATGTTATCACTTGTTAATCCTTCTATAGCTGAAGTGCTACTGACTTGTTTACCAGTCAGCTCTTTCTTTTTAAATGATAACCCCATTGTTATACGGTTGATTTTATATGTATTCGTATAGTTATAGGTTCGTCTCTAAAATCAATATGATTTCCGTCTTGATCTAGTATGTTCACCACAATGTCTGAAATAAAACTGGTGTTTAACGGTAGGTACACTAAGTTTTGTGGCTTTTCCACAATTTTAAAACCCGGAGCGACTGTTGGATAGAATGTGTGCAATATATGAGTATTTTCACCATCTCTATAAGAACCATGTATAATATTACATGTAACATCTATATTGTTACCTTTCATTATTGTTACAGTTCTAGCACCTGAATGGTTAATATTAGGTTCTAAATTTTTTGTTGTTTTAGGAAATCCTAATAAACTACCAATTGAATGTTCTTTGGTAAAATCTATATAATATTTACATTTAATATCAGCTTTCATAGTATTGTTATTTCCTTTTATTGTTATATTATCTTTTCCCATATGATTTTGTATCGCTTCATTTATATCATCAATTTCATATGCTCCAGTGGGTAAACTAAATACTTGTATATCTGAATATTTGTTTGTATTTTTATCTTTTGTTTTGTAATAATGTATTTTGTCATTAACATTTTCAGTAACGTTGGGAATAGAATTATAAGTTGTTATATCTAATAATGCGGCTTCCCATAATTTATCTTTTTCCAAACGTAACGCAGGGAAAAGAACACTTCGTAAAGTAGATGAAGTTCCAGTTAATGATACTGTATAGGAAGACATCTTAAAGTTGACTAACGCTTTTTGTTAAAAAATCTAAACATAAATGTCCACAGATTACAGTATCATCAGGTTGCTCTCTTTTATAATTGTATAGTACATTTTTAGCTGTTTTAAAGTAATATTGTAGTTCTTTTGGTGGTGGGAGATTACCAAAACTATCAAACTAGTAAATAGTTGACCACCTTAACTTGGTCTTTTTTCCTTTGCAACACCTTTTCAACAAGATAGACATCGCCTACTGTTGACTTTAACAATTCATGTCCGTAAAAACCGCCTTGTAACAAATTTCCTTTGTTATCTTTTAAAATATAAGTTTCCGGTACAGTAGGTTGTACTTTATACACTGTAAAAACTTCGTTTGTCCAATTGGGCAGGTATGTTTTAGTAAACACTCCTTTGTATTTACTAATTCGAACTTTATCATTTACATTAAATTTTCTTGGTTTTCTTTGTTCCGCTTTTGGCTGTGTATTCTTTTTAATTCGTTGTAAAACTAGTTTAGCGTTTTTCTTATTCACTTTGTTAGGTGCCATACCGATAGTTCTATGAAACTTGTTGTTGTAATCGCTTATTAATTTTGGTAAAATATCAACCCTTACGTAAGAACCTCTTTTCGAAAACATTTTATACATTGCACCTTTTAAGGTTCTATTAAATCTTTCAATTATAGCTGCCTTTTTCTCAGAATTTGTGGAATAATGATTTATCTTATATTTTTTCATTAACAAGGCAAAAGGTTTATTAAAAAAATTCTTTCCCATCATCAGTTTGTAAATGTTTAATTTTATTTTTATATCTTTTCATAGCTACTTCCATAGCTTTTGTTATGCTGTTACCAGTTTTGTCTTTTAATGGCAAAGCATCAGCAACTTTAGTAAAACAATTAATAATAGTAAGTATGTATTTAAATCCTTTATTTATTTTACCATGGGGTTGCATTTCAATTAAATCTGCTTGATATAAATCATTTATTCCTTTTACAACAGTATTTCTTCGTGGAAACTTTATTCTTGCAGGTTTATGAAGTTCATTAACAATCTTTTCCTTTAACTCTGTCATGATGTTTTTACTAACACAGTCAAGTTAGTATTGAGTGTTTCTTTTTCTGCATCCGCTTTTATAGTTCAAGGTCATTTCAACATATTAAAAAAAAGGGGAAATCACAGCGAGCATGCTGTGATATCCCCTTTTTTTCTTTTTTTCTTTTTCTTTTTTTCTTTTTCTTTTTTACTCATCGATAGGATTGAGAGAACAGTGGCCGAATGGTAGAGTGTGAATTTTGTCTGGAAGAATGTGTCGTTTGTCATCATTGGAGCAGAGTGCTTTTTCCACTTCTGTTACGTTGTACAGTTGATGGTTGAAACTTCTGATGGTGTTGAATTTTGCAGTTATAGTCGTTTCTTCAAATAAGCATTGCTTGTAGTGTTCGAAATTTACATTCTTCTTAAGATACAAACTTTTTACACCCTTAGCTTTTTTAATAACATTATTTTCTTCTTTATGCAATTGTAGTGAATACAATTTTGACATTAGTGCAATAAGTTCTTCCAGTAAAATTCCATTTGCCTCGTATTTAAATTTTCCAAGTTTGTTTTTGTTCCAAGTGATGATAACGGATGTTCCAAAGTTTGGTTTTTGTACAAGTTTTTCTAGTTTTATAGGATCTGTAACTAATTTAACATTTTTGTGTTTTCTTTTGTTTTCCAATGTTTTTCCAAATATCGCATTATTCATTAATTTAAAAAAGTCCTTTTGAAATGTTGATGTTGCAGCTGCTCTTCTTCTGGTGTTTGAATCAATGTACGGTTTTAACCAGCACGATTGGGAAAATTTTAAAACTCTATGAATTTTGGTTATACGTAAACCCAATTGGAGTGCTTGTTGAACAACCCAAAAGTGAGCTACGTATCTTTGTTTATTTTCAAGAGTCATCATTAATTTTGGATGTTTGCCAATTGGTGAAACTTCTGTTTTTGCAAGGAGCGGAAGATCTTAATGAAGATCATGCAAGTGTTCTGGATATTCAAAGTCACAGTCCAATATGTATCCGGTGTCTCCGTCTTTTGAAATTTGCGAAATATCACCAATTGAGTCTGGATTAACCCATTCAAAGTTTCCAAAAGGAAGTGGATTAGACATGGCCCATCCGTATAAATTGTTGGCATCGAAATATCCTAAAAACACTGATGGTTTTTCTTCATCGTAGTCTGGAAGATATTCGTTGTTAGCTTTAACATGTCTAGTTACACTTTGAGTCAATCCACCTCTAACGCCCGATTCGATCATCAACACCATGTCAATATCTGTTAATAATTGAAGGTTGCACTTTGTTTCTTTTAGCATAGCTTGCCAAGCTAGTCCTGGAGAAGTATAAGAATGAAGAGGGTCTAATGCGTAGGCTTCAAAACAAGTGTTTCTAAATTATTCCATCACATCGCAAAGAAGGGTCACATCAAGTTTTACATAAAAGTCAGAATAATCTCCCAGAGTGTTCATTTCCAATTCGTCCCAAACTCTGCAGTCTTCAGGTGAAATGTCCGAATCGGTAAGTTTACTTTTGCATGCTTCTGGTGGAGGAGGTGATGTTTCTTTAAATTTATGTAGTCCATCGATGTAATCATACGGGAAAACTCCTTTCCGAAGAACCAAATCCATTTTTTCTGCAGGTACAATCTTGCTTGTTTCTATTAAATTTTGTCTTCTTAAATTTTCAGAACGTTTCATAAGACTAGAAGGCATAAATCTAAAAGAATCAACAAATCTAAGTTTGATTTTGCCCACCTTTTTTGAAAAGCTTATACATTTTTCCATAGTTTGTGCCAAAACGTCTATTTAACCGTTGTCTCTTGCTAATTCGGGAATGATAAAATGTCCATCGTATCCACTAGGATTGTGAAAAACCACAGGAATAAAAGATGGTAGTTTGTAGTTGATGTTACATCCGTTGCAAGCTGCACCTCTGTAGGCTCCTGTCAGATGGTCATGGTCACGAACTTTAACTTTAGTTTCTGTAAATTGATTGTTACACAAATAGCATGTTGTTGCCGAATCATAAAGATAAAGTTCTTCCGGTGTCATGGGTGACATAGGAACTACATTGCTATACATTGCTTCCACTTTTCCAGCGATGTCGTATAAATCATCAACAAAGTATCGAGCTGCTTCTTCACCACGATAAATCTTTGGTGTAGATGACAAACCATATTCTTCGAGATGTTCTTCAGGCAGAGTGGATTTTACTATTAAACAGTAGCTGTTTGGTTTGTGAAGTTGATACTTTGTTTTGCTTGTAATTTCCTCTCCTTCTTCTTGTTCAAGTGGAAGCAATGAAGATTCAAAATCTGCATACACTACAACGGGAATTCTGTATTGTTGGATAATTTTATCAAATTTTACTTGTGATCTGCTAGGGTGTGGTAATTTAATTCTTACTTCATAGTTTCCATTGCATAATCTTTTATGTTCTGTTAACCATTCTGAACCTCCTCTTCTTAAAGGTTTGTTTACAAAACAGAAACATCTTTTACAAGTGGTTTTTTCTTCTTTATGTTTTGATAACTGTTTGCAAACTAGAGCTTCAAAATTTTTAATATATACATAATGTGAGATATCACCTTTAGTTATAAATAATAAATCAGTATGATCTCTGCGTTCGGTGGGTGTTATACGTAAGGGTAGACATTGTTCAACAAGTTCGAAAAAACATTCTTACCTACATCAAAATTACTTCTAAACCTTCTACTATTAAAAGACCTCTTTCGCCTTTACATGTACCCCAGCAAAAAATACAGCTAAAAAACTCAAACATAACCAAAAATACCAAATCCTCAAATACAATTCTTCTTTCTTTTACATTTTCAATTTAGAAAAAACCAAGATCTATATTATCAACCTTCCTAAAATACTCTCTATTCCCCTTAACCCTCGACACCTACAAATAATAAAAGAAAATGGAAAACTAACAGGGGGGGTTCTCCGTTTTGTCCCTGGGGGGGGTTCTTCGTTTTGTCCCTGGGGGGGGGACTTGATCTCGTCGCCGTTCAACTTTGGAGCTGCGTCGACGTACACGGAAGCAGTGGATATAACAAAAATGCTCTAAATCTATCATGCGGGTAGTCAAATTACGCGGAATTAAAAGACAAACAAAAAAGGTCAAGTAACATTTTTCGATTAAACCAACGGTATAGAAGTTATATCGCAAAAACTTAAGTTTTAAAACCGTCCAGGTTACAAAGTTTCAAGGTCATTCAAAACTTTTACAAAACCTATCATGTGAAGTTTTGTAGGAGTTTTGTGAAGTTTTTGCCTCAAACCTATCATGCAGATACTTAAATTATTCGTAATAAAAAGACGAACAAAACAGGTCGAGTAACATTTCTTGATAAAACCAACGGTATAGAAGTTATAACGCAAAATCTAAAAAAGTATTTTCAAACATTTTATATTTTACTTTATAAGTTTCCAACCCCTATTTTGTGAGTACTTAAATTATACAAAACTATGAGACAAACAACAAGCTTCGGTAACATTTGTTATGAAATTAAAAATATTTTGTATAAGTTTTAAATTACCTTGGAGGAATTTTGTAACCTGGACGTTTTTGTAACCTGGACAGTTTTAAAACTTACGTTTTCGCGTTATAACTTCTATACCGTTGGTTTTATAGAAAAATGTTACTGGACATTTTTGTTTGTTTTTTTTTATTCCACGTAACTTGAGTAACCACATGATAGGTTTTGTAAAAGTTTTGAATGACCTTGAAACTTTGTAACCTGGACGGTTTTAAAACTTAAGTTTTTGCGATATAAAAAACTTAAACTTTTTACAAGTCAAATGTAAAGTAAAATAAAGAAAGAAGTATTGTTGCCTGTTGGAACAGTGGTGAAAGAATGATGGAAACTAAACTCGCAGCAAAAAGAAACTTGATATTGTAAAATAAATGTTGATGCAAATGTTTGAAAAATTTTCTAAGTCCTAAAGTATTAATTATTGTGAAGTTTTAACACTTAAAATTTTTAAAAGTCCAACGTAAAGTAAAATAAAGAAAGAAATTTTGTTGCCTGTTGAAACAGTGGCAAAAGAATGATGGGTTTGAAAGATTTTCTAAGTCCTAAAATATTAATTATTAGGAAGTTTTAACACTTAAAAATTTTACAAGTCCAATGTAAAGTAAAATAAAGAAAGAAGTGTTGTTGCCTGTTGGAACAGTGGCGAAAGAATGATGGAAACCAAACCCGCAGCAAGGCTCCTGTAATTTGGGAGGGAGGATGACCTCGAGCCGAGTTGGGGTCCGGGGTCTGCGCTTGAGGCCAGGTGGCCAACCAGCTGCCACACCAGCCCGGCCCAGCTGCCAGCTGCCGTGACCCCGAGCCGAGTTGGGGTCCGGGGTCTGCGCTTGAGGCCAGGTGGTCAACCAGCTGCCACACCAGCCCGGCCCGGCTGCCAGCTGCCGTGACCTCGAGCCGAGTTGGGGTCCGGGGTCTGCGCTTGTGCTTCGACATCAGTTGCTCGCTAGACAGTGAGGTGGTAACATGTTCAGAAGGCGCCCTGAACATTTTATCATTTTTGCTGTTTGGTGAAAATATCTTGGTGTTATTTGTACAATAACATCTTGATGTAGGACTGATTAAATTTAAGGCATGGTAGTTTAAGCATGGTAGTTGTTTGTGCTTGTAGATACCCTAGGATTTGTAGTTTGTTTTTAGTTTGATGGTTTGGTAGTTAGTATTAACTTAAAATCTTTCTTTTACTTACAATATATTTTGCCTGGAGTGTTTAAGTTTAAAGTAATATTTTGTTTTTAAGAATGTTATATGATATGTTTTTAATACCTCTCTATTCCAACTTCCTTTTTCCAACAAGCTTGTTGAGGGCATTCCCTCTCTTGTCTTGTACTCCTTTTTAGTTAGGGACACCTTTCAATTCCAATTTCGTTTCCTTTTTTCCTTCCTTCTTTTGGAGTATGGTACACCAATTTATGGTAAACCGGCTCCCGCTTTTGTAGTGATTACGGCCCACCACACCGAGTCACTTACAACCTCTATACGTGCTGGATGGGTAGTTCGCCTACCTCCGGAGTTCGCTAGACCTCAGTTGTACTGCGTCTTATGGCGAGTCGCTGGCTCCTTTAGTGTTAGGAAATAAAAACATATTTGTATAATATTTTTCTAAATTTAATTAAACAACTTGCTATTTCAAAATAACATTTTTTCTTTTAGCTCAGCGTTGTGCGCTTAAGGTGAAGTGTAAGGGATGGCCTATGTTTAGCTTACACCGTTATCATGATGTGCAGCGCTGGGCTGTTTAGCTATTTCTTTTTAACTTAATTTTATTTTTATTAATTGTTAAACTCTAGGCAGATTGTATTGTAAATTAGCTTTTCTTCTTTTAGGTTTCCGGGGTGTACGGTTCTGTAAAACCGTACACCCCCATTTTCTTTTTAATTATCGAATGACCTTGACCTACTTATTGGTCAACAAAAGAGTTAGCGAAAATTTCTAAGTCTCAAGGTCATTTTTATGTAACTAGATTTAGCTTTTCTTCTGTTAGGTTTCTGGGGTGTACGGTTCTGTAAAACCGTACACCCCCATTTTCTTTTTAATTATCGAATGACCTTGACCTACTTATTGGTCAACAAAGAGTTAGCGAAAATTTCTAAGTCTCAAGGTCATTTTTATGTAACTAGATTTAGCTTTTCTTCTGTTAGGTTTCTGGGGTGTACGGTTCTGTAAAACCGTACACCCCCATTTTCTTTTTAATTATTGATTGACCTTGATTTACTTATTTTCAAGGTCAACAAAAGAGTTAGCAAAAATTTCTAAGTCTCAAGGTCATTTTGTAAACATTTAAATGAATTTGAAACTTAAGTCTTTGCGTTATAACTTTTATGCCATTGGATTTATCGAAAAATGTTAATGGACCTTTTTTGTTTGTCTTTTCATTCCCCGTAATTTGAGTACCCGCACAATACGTTTTGAGTAATTTTTTACCCCCTCCCCCCGGCAGAAATGGGGTGCCGGGTCTGTCCTCCACCAATTATGTGCAATAGGGGTACAAGGTTGTAAAATCAGGTGGCAACCTACTTGGCCAAAGTAGGCCAGACGAGGTTGTGTGAGCCAAGGTCACAGACCCGGCCAAAGTAGGGTACCGGCCTTCAGCTTGGAGACACGTTGACCTACCAGTCAAGGCTGCTGCCTTGAGCTCGCAGTCAAAAGTTTTAAATGACCTTGAAACTTTGTAACCTAGACGGTTTTTAAACTTAAGTTTTTGCATTATAACTTCTATACTGTTGGTTTTATCGAAAAATGTTACTGGACATTTTTGTTTGTTTTTTTTATTCCACATAATTTGAGTAACCTCATGATAGGTTTTGTAAAAGTTTTGAATGACCTTGAAACTTTGTAACCTGGACGGTTTTAAAACTTAAGTTTTCACGTTATAACTTCTATACCGTTGGTTTTATCGAAAAATGTTACTGAACATTTTTGTTTGTTTTTTTATTCCATGTAATTTGAGTAACCATATGATAGGTTTTGTAAAAGTTTGAAAATGACCTTGAAACCTAAGTTTTTGCGTTATAAATTCTATACCGTTGGTTTTATCGAAAAATGTTACTGGACGTCTTTTGTTTGTCTTTTCATTCCCCGTAATTTAAGTACCCACACAATAGGTTTTGAGTAACTTTGCAACCCCCCCCCCCGGCAAAAGAATGGGGTGCCCCCCCCCCGGCAAAGGGGGGGACACACCACTTGATCTCGTCGCCGTTCAACTTTTGAGCAGCGTCGACACACACGGTGGCTGTGGCTGATACAAAATTGCTCTAAACCTATCATGCAGATACTCAAATTACTCGGAATTTAAAGACGAACAAAACAGGTCCAGTAACATTTTTTGATAAAACCAACGGTATAGAAGTTATAATGCAAAAAACTAAAAAAAGTATTACCCAACATTTTATATTTTACTTTATAAGTTTCCAATCCTTATTTTGTGAGTACTTAAATTATACAAAATTATGAGACAAACAACAAGCTTCGGTAACATTTGTTATAAAATCAACAATATTTTGTAAAAGTTTTAAATTACCTGGAGCAATTTTGTAACCTGGACGGTTTTGTAACCTGGACGGTTTTAAAACTTAAGTAAATTGCCTACTTAGCCTACTTTGGCCGGGTCTGTGACCTCGGCACACACAACATCGTCTGGCCTACTTTGGCCGAGTAGGTTGCCTACTGCTTTCACAACCTTGACCGCTATTGCACAAAATTGGTGGAGGACAGACCTGGTCTTTAGTCGTCTACCATCAGTGCTTCTCACGGCCATCCCACCTCGATTCTTGTAAGTTTATTTTTGCACTAAAATGAATAGTCATGTTTTACTTAAGAACTATTATGTTTTAAGTCGGTTGTAATACATAATAAAATAAACATTATACAATTCTTGAAATTGAAAATTTGAAACTTTGAAACTTTTAAATCATACTATCAACACTAAAAAAAATGATAAAAACAATTTTAATATTACTTTGAAACAAGTTTAATTTGGTATTAAAACCATATAAAACAATATCAGTACGATATAAAAACATTTTTTAACTTGTTTTAAAATTTAAATGATCTTAGTAAACTTAACATCTGTTCTGTATTAATGTAGGTTGAAACTTGTTTTAGAACAATTTTAATATTAGTTTGAAACTAAATTCATATATTATTAATGAGTAACCGTGTTTTACTTAAGGACTATTATGTTTTAAGTAAATTGTAATACATAATAAAATAAACATTATACATATTTTCATTGTACCATAAATATAAATCTAGTTTATTAATGTTACGAAACTAAAAATAATTATGTATTTTGAACAATCAGTCAATACGGAAAATCCATTAATAGGTTTTTCTTATCAATTAGGCCCTTGGTGACTAAATGAGGTTGGGTTAGGGTTCGGGTTGGGGTTGGGGTTGGGGTTGGGGTTAGGGTTGGGGTTCAGGTTGGGGTTGGGGTTGGGGTCGGGGGGGGGGTACAAAGTTGCTTTAAACCCTATCGTGTGGGTACTCAAATTAGCGGAATCAAAAGACGAACAAAAAAGGTCCAGTAACATTTTTCAATAAAACCAACGGTATAGAAGTTATAACACAAAAACTCAAAAATTATCTTTCTTTACATTATATTTTTTTAATATCTTTTCAAACCCTATCATGTAAATACTCAAAATACTTAAAATTAAAAGACAAACAAAAAAGGTTCAGTAACATTTTTTATAAACCAACAGTATAAAAGTTATAACATAAATATATATATATTATTCTACATCTTATATTTTATTTTATATGCTTCCAAACCCTATCGTGTGGTACTTCAATAATGCAGAACAATGAGACAAACAAAAAACTTCAGTAACATTTGTTATTTAACTAACAATGTAAAAGTTATAACGCAGAAACCAATTTTATATCTTTAACCAAGTTTATATTTAATCGCATCTGTAGTTTATTTTGCATTTCTGCAACTAAATATTTTTTAAGTATCAAGGTGATATAATAAAGGAACATCTTTAAAATATTGCAACTTGTACAAAGTTAAATAAGTGTTAAAACGATATTTTATTGCAAATATTTTAAAACCAAAAGTTAAGAACGATTGTTTAATACTAACATGTTCACTCAACAAGAGCAACAGTACGACTTACACTACAAATTCAAATATTGTGAGGAGTCTCTCATGATGGTGGGGGAAGGCAGGTGCGCGGCAGATGTTCCTTGCCGCCCATGTCATTTCGAGGGAGGTCGCTGCGCCACAACTAACACATCAGTTTGCAGGTAGGACTCGCAGAGTAAACATCTAAATAAACATGAGTTCTGTTTTATATGTTTCTTTTATCAAAGATGGACTTTGCATTGAAACGCAAAGTTTCACTATTGATGCAGATCCTGTACAACAAATTTTAGTACATCCTCCAGAAAATTATGATTCCATCTACATTTCGGTGCATGAACCTAACGACCCCCCACCACCAACAACTGCCGACACAGAGTAGGACAGTGGGTACCACACGTCATTAAAGCTTCAGCTCTTCACCCGAGTACACATGGACTCTGAGCTTCAAGATAATACTGTCTCTTCTGCATCCACGCAAACTTCCGAACAATTACCTACTACAAATGAAACTACTACAAGTCTACAAGTAAATGAAATTTCATCAACTGTTAGTTCTGATACGCAAGCAATAATGTTATCATTAATTAGTTTCGAGTAAAAATTCAACAATGGAGGAAGAAAGAAATTCGCTACTTTACAACTTAGTTTTTGTGAACCCGTCTAAATTTGTTATTTGCCTACTTTCATTTTTATGTGGTTACAATTTTGGTTACCTTGTTCAGGAAATACTAACAGATAAAAAGAAAGAACATTCACTATTTTTTAAAGTAATTTTATGTAATTGCATCTTTATTTGGATAATTTGTAGCAGGATATTTTCTTGTTAACTTGTCAATTCCATTTTTAATATAATATTTTAATTGAATCAAAAATCAACAAAACAACAATTAAGAAACAGTTTGTAAAAAGAAACAAAACTTATCTTGCATTTTCGGATTTTACGAAAATGCAAGATATTAAAAAAAAATCCCCGGCCGACCTTGACCCTTTTCCGGACATTTAAAATTTAAATACCAGCACATCCGGGCATTTAAACTTTAAATACCAACCCATACACGTCACAGCTACGTCACAGCCTGTGACGTCACTGTAGCTGTCAAAAAGTTTGATTGGGCCAGCAGCCCCACTTGCCCACTACTAATCAAGTTTTACTGAGATATGTTGCGAAACATGCGAGATATAGAACTTTTTTTATTTCCCATAAGGATTACATAGGTACAATGTAAGGTGTGTTTACCGCCTCCATTATCTCGGTGACCAACGGACATAAAGCAATGATTCAGGATACTAAATTGTTTGGGTTTTTAAGCTGAATTTAATGGTGCCCACCAAAAGTATATAATTTTTATTTTCATACGTTAAAAACTAAAAAAAAAATTGCTCATTTTCAGGGGAAAATCATGAAAAGATCCTTATTATTGGCGCCCTATAACTCGGCAACCGCTAGGAGTACAAAGAAAATGTACCACATAATTTTGTAGCAAGTTTAATAAGCTTCATTTTGTACCCTTAAAGTTCTCACCTCCGACCAACGGTTCTCGAGATTTTTACGAAAACCCAAAAAAAGTACCCTGTTTCCATCAATCGCCACTTGAGCTCGCCACATATTTTTCAGGACTTTTGGTAATTTCATCCTTAGGCACTTCTAAATAAGTGTGCAAATTTTCAAAATTAACGGAATTTTTTCCAGGTCAAACCATGATTTGACTGGACTATCAGTCAACCGTTTTGGCTTATACATATAAGCCTGCAAAGAGTTACTTCCAGACCAACGCAAAGTTATCGGCAAAGAACAACTTTAAAGCAAAGAGTTAGGCACAGAAAACACAAGTCTCTGTGAAGTATGATATCAATATTTCATAAGCAGAAAATGGTAAAATTAAATATTACATTGAATCGTATGCATTAACCAAAATAATGTAAATGTAGGAACCAAATAAATTAAATATAAATCATAAATATGTCATCCAAATCAGAAGCCACCCACACACTCTACTACAAGAGAACTGTATTACCTAGTACGACTGCTTTGGTTATTTCCCAATTGGATTTTCAGCAAGGCAGGTAGGTTGCGGGTTACTGACGGGGGTTACTGTTGCTGTTGTTCTTGTTTGGTTCTCCACGGTTTGGGTTTAGATTTATGTGGATAATAGAAATTACAGCTCCAAAATCAATTAGAAACCTATTTTTAACTGAACGACTGTAAACAAAAAAAGACTGCAAGGCTTTTGCTCTGTCTTCCGTCGTATCAAGGCAGTGCCAATATAGTTTTCCGCATATTAAGGTTGAGAGGAATAGTCACAAGGTGCTAAATTTGTGTTTTAACATTTTTCCAAAATGTTTATGTAAGATTAGATATTTTTTGTCAACAGTTTAACGGTAGGTCTCTCGACTCGATTCATGAGATCGAAAGCGGGATCTTGATTTTAACCACAAGGAAGACATTTCGTTGGTTAACTTTGAAATTTGTTCCTGTAGCCAAGGTATTTCTTGGGCTGTCAGACTCACAGGCACAGTTCCTGTAGCCTAGGTATTTCTTGGGCTGTCAGACTCACAGGCACAGTTCACTTATTACTCTCATGGCATAAACGTGCGATTGGGAAGGAGATTATTCCATAATTATTTTATTTGCTATCACTGATAGGTTATCTAGAGAGTCAGAACTAGAGGCTAACATTGTACTGAGATTGGGCAGCCGATTCATTCAGATAGTTTTATGGAAATAATCTTTTACATGAGGACTTGTGACAATTCACATTTCCCTCAGGACCTGAATAGGCTTTCTAGAACCAAGTTCGAGTTCTTCCATTAATCTAGTAACCTTTCTGCTTTGGATGCCTCAAACTCAGAGAGAATACTTTGACATGGTTCCTGATAAAAAGTTTTGCTATAAGGGTTTTCAAGGAGACCCTAAATAAGCTTCACCACATCAGTGCCAATTTTTCCAAAAACGCAACAATATTCAGTTTGTTCTTACGCGATATCTTACGTAAAGAGCAGAGCGTAAACTTTAAGTAGCCAGCAGACCTTACATTTTTTCCAAAATGGAGATTTTTTTAGTTCTTGAACCAACATGGTATTTTTTTCAAAAAATACTTAACTTTTTTCACAAAACATTGAGAAAAATCTCGGGCGAATTTATTTGAAGAACCATTTTCTTTAGCATTTCAATTACTCGACTCAGATCGAACTTTGCTATTTTAGTTTTAATGGGCAAAACAAAATTTGTCCAATAGGCCTTGTCGATCAGTTATGAGTGGTTGAAAATGAAGTTGAAGCCTACGAGCTGTTTCCAAATACCTTGTAGGTAACAGTAGTGCCAAAGTGTCGTGTGTACGGGATCGTGCAGTCGGTTTTTCCAAATACATTGTAGGTAACAGTAGTGCCAAAGTGTCGTGTGTACGGGATCGTGCAGTCGGTTTTTCCAAATACATTGTAGGTAACAGTAGTGCCAAAGTGACGTGTGTACGGGATCGTGCAGTCGGTTTTTCGAGGTGTAAAAACTCAGTGAAAACTGGGAGATCCACGTGTATGGAGAAGAGTTATTCGTAATTTTAATTAGTTTGAGAAGGCTTGTATTTGGTCATCACAGTATCACAACATATCTTACCATATCCAACGTTTAATTTCGGAGCAATTTCTAATTTATTGCATCGTTGGAACTGAAATTTTAAAGGTAATCGCAGTCTTGTATGTATGTAAGTAATTGATGAAGTGGTAAAGACAGTTTAACATTTTTGAAAGAAAAATTTAAAAAATGAATATGTGTTTATTTATTTTTGAAAATTTTGAGTGTTATTAGATATGACATATTCAATAATTTTCGTTAATTATCGCTTTTTAGCAAACGACGCGCATGTAGTTATTACAATCTAAAACCTCAAAAACTGCCTACTGAGACTACTTTTACTAGGCCTATTGAAGCAGTGAACCAAGATTGCACAGCTCGACCTGACAGGAGTAATTGATGCGCTAAACAAAGATGGTTCTTGAAATAATTCGTCCAAGATGCTTCATTCTTTGTGTCATACCATGAATATACTAAATTGATTCATACATCATCAAGCCATATAACACAAAAACCATATCCATTTCATTAAATTTTTTGGTGATCAGCTTACATCCCATTTCGAATAATTTTTATCGATTGAAATATACTATCTCAAACGTTATCTGGTCGTATAATTAATTGAAAAGAGAAAGATCCAGTTACATTAGAAGTTATAAAGCTGGCAAAGCCAACTGCCGGCCAAGTTGATCTTTTTCACAGCAAGTCCTACTTTTTTATAGCTTGCAGCATCCTACTAATAAGGCGGATTACACACATATGCATCTCGCACGGTGCGACTAGCATTTTTCTTGCTACTAGCATACAGCTCGAAAACCAACCTGTGTTAATCTTTGGGAGCTTACATACATATGCGACTGGCACGGTGCTACTCGCAGCGTGCAGCGCCACTAGGAACCGATCTGTCGGTGTTTTGGCGCTGCATGCAGCGTGCGTCTTGAGTTGGCGCATGCGCAGAACACATTTCCAAGCCACATGGCCATACGCAGACAGTTCTGACGCCCTCAACCCCTTGGTGAACTTAATTCATAGTATTGTTTGAATAGTGAGTTGTAATAAAATGCCTTTTCCTGATGATGGAAAGACAAATATCGAATTTGTGCTTGCTTTGGAGGAGACTACGATACTGCATAGTTTTAAATTGAAAGAATACAGTAACAGAAATTAGCAGGACAAGGCTTGGAGGAATTTATAAAAGGCGTTTAATATATATGTTTTTTTTATTTACGAAGCGTTTTATAAACGTATCTGGATTCATCCGGTACAACTTGTGAAACTTCTCAGGGTGTTCCAAGATCTTTTTGCTGATAATGTATTGGCTACTTTCAACATTTTGGCGCCAATAAGGGTGTACCCAATATTCACGTTGAGTATTTATTCTTCTTCGACGTCGTCTTCTTATAATGACTAGTAAGCAACAGCATTTCATCATCCGACGGCGATGACATTCTCCTATGAACTGAGCGCCCCTCTCTCTCTCTCAACTTGCTACTAGCACGTGCCACGACCATGCAGCTTGCATGCATCTCGCACAGTGCTACTGGCATCAAAAATGCTAGTTGCACCGTGCGAGATGCATATGTGTGTAATCCGCCTAAGTCTACGAGTTAGTTTATTTGTTTTCTTGCTGCTCCATCACACTCAACTACCCGATTTACCTAACCTGATATTTTGTAAGTAGTAGCTAATAGTTTTGAGTAACACATAGGAATATTTTCGTTATGTAGGATGCTTTGCATCACTTGCAATATTACAGACGATAACTGTATTGCGCTATGCAAAAACGACTTAAATATTCGTGAAATGTATTGTAGAATAACCCGAGACCACACTAAAATTCTATCATACGAATTAATTAACGAAATGGAATAATTTTTACCACGATTGAATTCATCTTCTATAATCGCTCTGGGGCACAAAATAAATAATATGATTCCGTTTTCGCCTGCAATATTGCGGATGGTGCAAAAGCACCCTAAGATTTTTGGGCTGTGCTCCGTTTAGTATTACCTTATCGAAATGTTTAAACTGTCAAATACTGTAATGCTGTGGGAAATAAATTTGACAGCTTGCTAATTAGAAAGCAGAAGTGCTTGAGAACAGCAGTTTAGGATAATCAAATGCAAGTTCTATACATATATGGGCGTTTCTCTCAAAATTAACTTTTTAATTTATTCAAAAACTAAAATACATTTTAGTGTTCTGTATGCTGGAGACGTCTACCAACACAGGGGAATGTAAATTTCTCACGCAAATTTCATCCCCCAACAACCCTCTCCTCCCACAACCCCTAACCTAAAAATTTCAAATGGCAACCTACCCTTTGTGAAATATCATAAGGAGCATAAAAAATTGAAAATGTTGATGAAAGAAAAATTAAAATCGCTTCATGCGTTCTAGAGATAATGTAACTGAATTAAAACGTCAATACATTATAATTACACCCTCTCCAACCCCCTTCTCACCCCCGACCCTGCCTCTAAAACTTCAAGCTATTATTGTGACATATCAAATTAAAAGAGAAGAAAGAAGAAACATTTTTTTCAAAGAAAACTTAAAATCTGATCACACATTCTCAAGATTAATAAAATTTATTAGGATATGTTGCTATGTTTTACTGGATATCTTTAAGAACAGGTAACACGATTTAAAATTTTCTTCAAGAAAAATTTTATTTTTTCTTCCCTTTTAATTTAATATGTCACAAGGGTAACTATCCCATTTCAGATTTTAAAGTAAGGGTCAGGGGTAAGAGAGGTTGTAAAGTTTTATCATGAAAAATATCTACCCAAATGGTAGTTGTTTCCCTCAATCAGAATACCATAATCTTTTTTACTTTTTCAATTAAAGGATTTAACAAAGGTTACAATGGTAAAAACACACTTTCTTTGGCGTTTTAATCAATGTATTGCCTGAGGAACGCATGAAGTGATTTTAATTTTTCTTTCACCAAAGTTTTTCATTTTGTAGCGAATTTCCCCTATAGGGAAGAAACTATTACCGTAGGTCTCATGGTAAGACCTAAGCTCGGGACCATTATAACTTTTCGTTTTGGGGCCCCCAGAAAAAAAAACACCGCTCGAATTTATGTGTATATATTTACAGGGTGTTTCACGACAACCCTGACAAACTTCAGGATATGGTTGCTTGGGTCAAAATGAGAAAAAAATTTCCAGTAAACATAGATCCTAAACTCAATCGCTTTCTATCTATTAAGGAAAATAGGATTTTTTCGGATTTCAGTGTACCTAATGAACATTTTGACTCCTAGATTGAAAAGTTGGCAATATATTTTGATAAAACCTTCATAGCTAGATAGAATATTAAATTTGAAAGAGATTTCATAACTATTTTATGCAAAAAAGATGAGTGTGACTGAGAAAAAGTTGTCTAAAATCAAATTTTTCCTTAAAATTCAAGATCCAAAAAATATTTTTTGTTTTTGACAGCGCTTCATACTGTAACCATTCGAGTGTTTTGCTTGCAACTTTACCAAAAATTTTAGAATTTAATGGAGAAAAAAGAAATATCAATTTAAGTATGCTTTATATGAGGATTATTTTTGTCAAAATTCAAAATTTCGTGAGGTATCAAAAAATACTAAAATTTGGAGAAACTTATAAAATTGTATACTTTGATTATTTTTTTAACAAATTTGAATCAAACTTGGAATGTGGCTTCGACTAGCCGAGAGGTAATGGCTAATAGCCCAAAATCCCCTCATCCTTTACTTTATGGCAGCAAACCTGCATACTCATTTTCTAATGTTATCCTTATGGGGAAATAATTTAATATGATAATTCAGTTATTTCTCAAAATATTTAAATAAAACTTCGTATATGGCTTCATCTTGTTGGGATCTACCTAATTATGGTCTAAAACCCTCCAAATTTACATTGTTATGGCAGCAAACCTGCACACTCACTTTCCATGTTATTGTAATTAAGGAAAATTTTAACTTGCTTATTTATGGATGTAAGTTTATATTCCTTGACATGAAGTATGATAATAAATATTAAATAAAACATTTCAAAATCACTGAGTATGAGTAAGTAGCAAAGCGGGAAATATTAAGATGTATCGAGATAAGGAAGAGTTGGATATTTATGTTTTTTCCCATAAGGTTAACAATGGAAAGTGAGTATGCAGGTTTGCTGCCATAACAATGTAAATTTGGAGTGTTTTAGACCATAATTAGGTAGATCCTAACAAGATGAAGCAAAACAAAAGTTGCAAGCAAAACACTTGAACGGTTACAGTATGAAGCGCTGTCAAAAAAACAAATATACGAAGTTTTATTTAAATATGTTGAGAAATAACTGAATTATCATATTAAATTATTTCCCCATAAGGATAACATTACAAAATGAGTATGCAGGTTTGCTGCCATAAAGTAAAAGAGGAGGGGATTTTGGGCTATTAACCATTACCTCTCAGCTAGTCGAAGCCACATTCCAAGTTTGATTCAAATTTGTTAAAAAAATAATCGAAGTATACATTTTTATAAGTTTTTCTAAATTTTAGTATTTTTTGATACCTCACGAAATTTTGGATTTTGACATAAATAATCCTCATATAAAGCATACTTAAATTGATATTTCTTTGTTCTCCGTTAAATTCTAAAACTTTTGGTAAAGTTGCAAGCAAAACACTTGAACGGTTACAGTATGAAGCGCTGTCAAAAAAAAATATATATTTTGGTTCTTGAATTTTAAGGAAAACTTTGATTCTTAGACAACTTTTTCTCAGTCACACTCATCTTTTTTGCATAAAATAGTTATGAAATCTCTTTCAAATTTAATATTCTATCTAGCTATGAAGGTTTTTATCAAAATATATTGTAAACTTTTCAATCTAGTATTCAAAATGTTCAATAGGTACACTGAAATCCGAAAAAATCCTATGTTCTTTAATAAATAGAAAACGATTGAGTTTAGGACCTATGTTTACTGGACATTTTTTTCTCATTTTGGCCCAAGGAACCATATCCTGAAGTTTGTCAGGGTTATCGTGAAACACCCTGTATATATACCGGGAGTCTCACCTAAAGTGAACCGATAGCAAACTTTTTTATTATAAATCTGAGAAAGAACTTCTTATGGGGGCTTACCTTTATTTTTAAAGCTGCTTTTTGGAGTCACTTCGAAATTTAAAAATATGGCCTCTATTTTCCAATATGGCGGTCAACTTTCATTTATCTTATGAAACACCCTGTATTTTATGGCATTTTTGAATTTAACGCTTAATTTGAGGAACTTTTTATTCTTTCTAATTTTTTCCTAAGCCCATTGGTCCAGGATATATGAGCAGCTAAAGTTTGATTTTTTCCCATTTAAAAACATTGTGTCCATTTAACTATGCCGTCCCATGTATTCCTTATGGAGTAAAAGCATATTTACAATAATACATTTCTAAGAGTGAATCTCAACTAAAAATTATTTTATAATTAAATCTCAACTAAAGTCACATTTTAAGATACTTTTAATCTTTGGCATGTATTATTAAACCCAACCGTTTTCGATACACAGACTACCAACAATTTCCCAATGCATTTTTAATGGGAAAAAATCAAACTTTAACTGCTCGTACCTCCTTAACCATTGGGTTTAGGAAAAAAAGGCAATGAATAAAAAGTTACTAAAATGACGTTTAAAATCCAAAAACGCCATAAAATACAGAGTATTCCATAAGAAAAATCAAAGTTGTCCACCATATTGGAAAATGGCGGCCATATTTTTAAATTTCGAAGTGACTCCAAAAAGCAGCTTTAAAAATAAAGGTAAGCCCCCATAAGTTCTTTCTCAGATTTATAATAAAATACCCCCTGTTGCAGCAGACCTGCATACTCAGCGAATTTCAAATGCAAAACAACATATTTCAATCCAACATAGCAAGATTTGACATGTTTTGGTAAGCTCCTTAAGAATAACATGAGGAATGAGTATGCAGGTTTGCTGCTACAGGAATATTAAAACTGGGTGGTTTTAATTCAATATTTAGTAGATCTGAACTAGAAGAAGCTATTTACCAAGTTTTAACAAGATACGTTGAGAAATAACCGAGATATAGAATTTTTCTTATATAAGGTTAACATTGGGACAACGTACTGTGTTTACCACTTTCAATATCTTGGTAACCAATGGACATAAATCAGTGATTCAAAATATTAAATTGTTTGTTTTTTTGAGCTAAATTCAATGGTGCCCACAAAAATTCGATAAATTGTATTTTTCTATGTAAAAAACTCAAAAAACCATTTTTAGGGGGTTTATCCCCCTTTACCCCCCCCTTCCGGTGGTCCGATCGGGCTGGTTCACGAACTCGTCCAATTGATTATTACTTTACATGTCCGTACCAAATTTCAAAAAGATCGGACCATTTTTGCGGCCGCTATCGTGCTAACAGACATATATATATATATATATATTCGAACGAATAGTGTTTTTTGCTTCTGGGGGCCCCAAAACAAAAATTTATAGTGCTCCCGAGCTTAGGTCTTACCATGAGACCTACGGTAATAGCTTCTTCCCTATAGGGGAAATTCGCTAAAAGTTAGCTATTGGTTCACTTTAGGTGAGACACCCGGTATATATCTATGTGTCCGTTAGCACGATAGCGGCCACAAAAATGGTCCGATCTTTATGAAATTTGGTATGGACATGTAAAGTGGTAACAATTGGACGAGTTCGTGAACCAGCCCGATCGGACCACCGGAAAGAGGGGTAAAGGGGGATAAACCCCCCTAAAAATGGGTCTTTTGAGTTTTTTACATAGAAAAATAGAATTTATCGAATTCGGTTTGCACCATTGAATTCAGCTCAAAAAAACAAACAATTTAGTATCTTGAATCACTGCTCTATGTCCATTGGTTACCGAGATATTGAAAGTGGTAAACACAGTACGTTGTCCCAATGTTAACCTTATGGGAAATAAGTAAAATTCTATATTTCGGTTATTTGTCAACATATCTTGTTAAAACTTGGTAAATGGCTTCTTCTAATTCAGATTAAAACTGCCCACCTTTAATATACCTTAGCAGCAAACCTGCATACTCATTCCCCATGTTATTCTTATGGAGCTTACCAAAACATGTCAAATTTCGCTATGTTGGATTGAAATATATTGTTTTGCATTTGAAATCCACTCAGTATGCAGGTCTGCTGCAACGGGGGTATTATGCTCTTTAATTTGATGTGACAAAGGGTAGGTTGCAATTTGAAATTTTTAAGTTAGGGGTTGGAGTGAGAAGGGGGTTGTTGAGGGGATGACATTTTCATGTGAAATTCACTTCCCCCTGCGTTAGTAAACGTTTCCAGCATACAGAACACTAAAATATATTTTAGTTTTTTAATAAAATAAGAAACAAATTTTTAAACAACACCGTGTATTGACCGTACAGTTCTCTCTAGATTTAATAAAACTCATACTCTCTACTGTTTTTGCCTATCCGATTCTATCATGGATCATTGAAACGATACTAAAAACTCAATAAAAGTAAATTTGTTAGACTCTTTTGTTTACTCAATCAAATTTACGTATTCATTTATCAGAAGTAAACAAACATTTATGGCCTATGTATGTAAACGAAGTAACATATGATTGCATTATTTGTTGTGCAATAAAACGCATTTTGAATCTTAACAAAGTGTTCATATTTAAACGAAGAACCGTCACATATTACCACCAATAGGAGTGACGAACGGAGCACAATGTTTGCTGGGAGAGCAACTGGATCAGTCAATACCATCATTTTTTGCGATGAGTGAGGCATAGATGACCTTGTTTTGATCTCGATTGGACCGTGCCTTGTCTTATTTCCTCTTAAAATAACAGCAAATAATTGTGTGCTGCGAATACGTTGGTTATACACTTGGTCCATGTAACTTATGTATTTTTAAATCATCGTAAAGAATCTAGATTAATTAGGATAATCACTTACCTAATACAAACGGAAGTAGGTCAAAAGTTCTTACATGTATTTACGTATATCATGTGTAGCAAATATTTTTTAACTGATTGGGAATGCAAATAGACGTATCATAAGTATTACAAACGACGGTAATAATAGCGACCACATGTCTTTTACGATTCTTTTGTTATCTTCCCGCCTTTTTCAATTTATTTTTTGTCCATAAAATCATTAAACTTTCCTTTGACAGATCGTATTACTCTTTCGTGTTAAACTGTCACGAGTACCACGCGTAACAATCTTTTCGTACCGAGATATTATTTACAATTGCTTTTTCTAATCATTTACTTCAGTCCGTCTTCTATTACAATTTTTGTTAAAAGTCAAGTCTGAGGTGCTTTTCAGTTTTTAGATTGTTCTAAACTCTTTTCTCCCTCCCCCTCAACTTAAAACAACTCTTATTTCCAATTAATACTGTGAACCCACCGATCCACACCACAATGCAAACCGAGCGTCGTATCACTTTATAAAATGGAAATTAACTACTAGCCTATGGTAAACTGAATCGACCGTTCCATCCACAATCATTTCTGGTTCGAAAAATATTTTTAAAGTGATACTTAATTGTTTTGTGTACCACTTAAGAGCACCAAAGATATTTCGATAGATTTTTGAAAGTGAATGTTATAAAAGCTTGATTAGAATAATTAGGGTGATTACTTAATCAGTAATTAATTAGGGTATACTATATTTACATACAAACATAACATTTTAAATGGTTTCTCTAAAAGGCTATAATAGCTTTATTCTCTTTTTTACTTGAGACCTTTAAGCTTAATTAATTATGTCCGTTATATAAAAATACCCCATCCGTTTTAATACGCACGCTCATGAAAACTTCTATTTCCATCGAACATTCGATGAAATCACATTTGGAAAAATGATTCCGCCTACATGGCGGAACGTCGATCGCAAAACTCCTCGAGTGAAATTTAATTTTAAGGGTCAAAGCAGATATTATTAGTTCGATTACGGGAAAACAGTAAGCAGAAAGAGGGCAGATGGGAAATAAAGGGAGGATCGACAGGGGGTATAGAGTGACACGGGGCCACGGCGGGGTGGGGGGTGGGGGGTCGGTATGGCGTAATGAAGTATTGTTATGCTGCACCGTGTTTGTTGAGAGGGGGGAGCTTTTATTTCATTGGCCTCCCTTCATCACTGATCATCGATCGCCCGACCCACGGCGGAATTGATCCGATTATTAGTGAATGAATATTTTCCGCCAGGATTTTTCTGTAATAGTGGCTCGAATGAAATTATACATCAATATTTTAATTTTTATACAAAATAGTATATTTTATTTCTAGAGGCTAAAGTGACGCTTTTCGTACGAGGTGAAGTGTGTGGTGAACTATGTTTTTCGTTACTCCGCTCAATATATTGCATCAACTACTTAAAAACCAAAAAAATTACAACCTGTTTGCCTTTAAAATATTTTTCCCAACGAGGCTTTCATCTTTTTCTTGCTATTTAAAACAATCAGCTGGATCGTCTGTTAGATTGTGTAAGGTAAGACTGACAGTAACCAACTATTGTCTTCCAACTGGAACAACAAATTGTCTTGATCGATCAGAGAACATTTTTTGACACCTCGATTGAGCCTATATTTTGTTGCCCGATAAGCTAATAGAGATGGGATGAAACTGGAAAAGGGTCCGGCATTGACGTCAAAAGCTTTGGCTCCACAGGCCTTATGGGAGTTAGATAACCTTATATTATTGCTTTCTTCTTCTCTACAGACCTTGGTTTTATGTCCTCGACTTCAGCTAATTCTTTTTCTCCCTGGGGAGAAAAGGGCTTCTTTAGTCCCGTATCACAAGTGGTAAAAACTGCTGCTTTCGTAGCGGTATAGTAAAAAAAACTATTTCAATACTCAATCATTTCCTCCCGACGAATGATTTGAAAACTAACACACGGTCAAGACTAGTTTAAGAGTTGAAGACTTCGACACTATATTTTCATTTTGTGTTGGCTAGGATTGTTAAAAAACCAATATCGGTACCAGAATAAGCCTACACGTTTTAGTTTCTGAAAATAAAAGTATCATTAAAGTAAAAATACCAAAAAGCAATTACTTTGTATAATTACCTCTTTTTGTGTATACGAAATATGGACACAGGTCGAGGTATCAAAGATGACGAGACATCGTTCTGACACAAGTCACTTTATTGGAATGGGTCGTTACTTTTGAATTAGGTTTATACATGAAACGAGCCGGCACGTAGGCCACTCTAAGCTAGTACCAACATAACAAAATATAATAATAAGAAAAACTAAAGTATACTATATGACATCTCCCCTTTTGTATAAAAAAAATTGTAACAATAAAACAAGGTAAATAGTTTAGCCTACTTAGGCCTAATGACATTTACAATAAACTATCAACTTAGTTGGTAAGCTTGAGCCTTGAAGTTTTATTTTACTTTTTTTACATATGGTTAATATAGCCTATTCAAGAAATAAACAAATTCTTATTCAAAACAAAACTAACCTTTTTTAAGGTTTGTTCATGTACTTGACTTTTTTTAGTAAATACAACTTAATAATGGATCATCATTTCAAAAAGTTTTCAAAAATAATATGAGGAATACTTAGGCTAAGTTAAAATATAACGATAGGCTAACAAAAATATAACCTATATAAGTGAGTAATTGCAATTTTTTAAACATCAAATTCAACTAATGATCACAAAATATTTGTAACCGTCGTGAAATTACGAGAAAAATGATACCAAATACGTATATATAGTTAAGACAATAGTTCATGAATGTTGCGTGAAGTTTACGATTCATGAAACATATAACCATAGATTAATATATAAGTAAAAGTAGATTAATCCATTTTCAAGTAAAAGAAAAATTTCGTGTACCTCCCATTTTGATAAGAAAATAACTATTTATTTGATTCTTTCAGTCGCCTTAGTAGAGTCAGAGGAGTATTTTGTTTTGGGAATCGCTTTCTCTTTCAAGGAAAGCTAACGACCGGGCAGAGCGGAAGTTGTCACTAAACAGCATGATCAATATTCGTCGGGTCGGTTCCTAGAATTATAATTATATTTTATATTATGTATTACTGGATGTAATATATTTATAATATGTAAACCATCAAATTTGTTTACAAATGAACTGTTGTGAAATATGGTTTTAATCCAATGTACGTGCCCAATAATGACAAAACCGAGTAAATATTGTGTTATATATTTTTTCCCGCCTCCTATTTTTCGTCGTATACTCCTTGAATAAAATAATACTCTATCTCCCGCCGGGAGTAAAGTAAAAGTACTAAGCCAAAAGAATAAAATAGTTCTAGGCCTACACATTTAACTATTTTTGCTAAGCAGGTTTTCTTACGCGGAATTAATGTTCAGTAAGAAATATATTTGCTTAAACTTAAAAAACAAAAATGACTTTTTTTCGTGTATTATACAAATGCAATCATTTTATTTTAGCTGTCGTGCGGATACAACAAAAATATAATGCGTAATAAAATTAGCTTTAGTAAAACGTATGTACAATAATTTTTGTATTGTTTTTCCTGTAGGCTACTAATATAATAATTACTAGTAGAACAGTGCAGAATCCTGCACAGCTGATCAGATGTTCGTTTGTTTATATTTTCGATTCTGTCAAAACAAACTTTATTTTTTCAGTTTTTCACGTTTTTTTTGAGTTATATTATTGTTTAAGTTAAAATAGTATTAATAATAAATAATAATAATAGTAATAGTAATAATTATAATAATTATGACTATTTTCCAAACCAACCAGCTTTTTGGGCGTATTGCCTTAATATATCACCTTAATAGCACTTATTTGGTATCATTGTTCTCGTAATTGCACAGAGATTCCAGATATAATATCATAGATGGTCAAAAGAGTAGTAAAAAAAAGTTACCATTCAGTACTAGAGGCCCCAGTGCATGAGTCATCTACCTGCCGGGCGAGGTACGGCGGGACGGACGGGGGGGTAGCTGCGTTTGTGTGTCTGTGTGTGTAAGGGTCTCCTAATCCCTTATACGCCATGCGAAATCGAAAACCGTATAAGACCCTAGTTCATGAGTCATCTACCTGCCGGTCAGAGGGTAGAGGGGCCGGCCGCTCCGCGTTGGTGAGTGTGCGTGCGCTAGCAAGGGTCGTCTTAATCCCTTACACGCCATGCGAAATGGAAAACCGTATAGGCTACGTTTTTTTAGTTTATACTCGACTCGAACTCGACTCGACCTGAAAAACCTGTACTCGCACATCTCTAATAAATAGTAACCCTTAGTTAAACTAAATTTATTAAAACCGAATAGCCTTTAGGCAATTTCCATTTATATGAATCTCTACAATTTAGTAATTCGTAGTTGAGTTTATTCTCCTACGCTTGCCGTAACGAAACTCTGAAATCTGAGTTCGCTGTAGTACAGTGACAGCTGGAATCTGCTGTCTGTCTGTACCTGACAAGACGAAACACATCGAAACAGCAAGTCAGACTCCACCAAAGCTCGGAGCATCTGCTCCTGCCTTTAGCACTTTCGTGCGAGGCCGCAGCTTGAGCAGTGCAGGTGGTGCCCACACTACCTTAGCTATGCCAAGGGGCGCTATTGCTTTTGTTAACGCAGAGCAACCCCGTAGGTAAACTGCTTATGGAGACTGAGGAAATGTTCATCCGACCAATGACACCACCTGCACTGCTAAAGCTGCGGCCTCGCACGAAAGTGCTGAAGGCAGAAGGAGCAGATGCTCCGAGCTTTGGTAGAGTCTGACTTGCTGTTTCGACGTGTTTCGTCTCATCAGGTATAGACAGACAGCAGATTCCAGCTGTCACTGTACTACAGCGAACTCAGATTTCAGAGTTCCGTTACGGCAAGCGTAGGAGAATAAACTCAACTACGAATTCAGTCCTTGCAAATAACATCGATGCGACTAACTCCTAGTCCATCTCTTTCAGAAATTTAGAAATGTTTGACTTCTTCGTAATAACTGTGGCCTACTTAATAATGTTTCTTTTAGGCAGGAGCTGGCTCCAAATTTTTTAACACCGAAAAAAGATAACACGTTTCTGGGCCAACTAGAGAAATTGTGAGGATTGTCCAGTCTGTCGATTGGCATCAAATCACAACTTTCAAAGAAAAATAATTCCTTAACTACTTTTATTTTATTTTATTTCCTTGTTTTAAAACAGATTACAAAACAAAATTACATTAATATAACTAATAATCTTATAGTCTTTTAATAAGGATGTTCCAACTGCGGAAATTCAATCCTCACAAGGCGTGAAATGTTCAAACTAAAAAAGATATAAATTTAACACTCAAAAATACAAGCTTCCATAACAACCAGTAATAGTTATTTGTGAGTTGAGTGAGTAAAGTACAACATTGTCTGAGTGAAAATGATGGCGCCCGAGCTTGCAAGGGCAAGCCCCCATTAACAAACAATATCTATTTTGTTTCGATCTGGAATAAGCGCCTGCATCTGAGTAGTTGCAACCATTCATGCATCAGCGATCAGCTGACTGTTGCAACGTTCTTATAACTGGCGCCAAATCTTAAGGCCCACGCCGTCCATAAGCCCAATGCTAAAATTAACACTAGTCTTATGGGCGGCGTGGGCCTTATGTTTTGGCGCCAGTTACACATGCTTAGTTCTCGACGTTCTCACAGCTGATTGTCGTTGATGTTATTCTTATTATTATTCTTATTCCTGTCACTAAATCAGCTGTTAGCGTCTGCATTCGTTGAGCTGCAATATATTTGCATGTGTGCGTGGAAATTTGAAGGCGCTCTAATTTTTTTTTAATTATTGATTTGAATTTTATTCTTAAGTTGTTTCTTTCTTGTTTTATGTTATGTTGTTGCTACCTGCCAGGAAACAAAGTAATCACTTTACTCCCTCTGAGAGAAAAATTATTATTTTACTCACGCATTACAAGTAGTAAAAGGCGTCTAATCATAGCAGGTGGGGGGAAAATTAATTATATAACCAAATTTTGAAAATTTTAAAAATAATATTTTACTATTGCTGGGAAATGCTCTCCATCTGTATAATGCAGTTAGTCGTTTGTAAGGAAAAAAGTAAAGCATAACACTCATCTGTCCCTACAGTAACCTCCCGATTATCCGAGGTCTTCGGGACCAAGGCTACCTCGGATTACACGAACCTCGGATAATACGGAGTTTACGTGTGTTTTGAGGTTGGACTGTAATAAGACCACCTCAAAATGTTTTTACTATATAGTATTTACCAATAAATACGACAATGAAAGTTCCTTTTAGTTGCAAATAATAGAATTTTAAATAAAGACACTTGTTTACGCATCAATAAAACGCTTAGTAAGAAAATAAAAACATTTATTTAAGCTTAGAGCTGCCTCGGATAACCCGGAGTCTCGGATAACCGGGGCTCGGATAATCGAGATAGTACTGTATTACATTTTTACCAAGTCCTTTGTTTATACCACAGTACCTAGAATATCTATACAGTAGATATCTTGCGCAAGTGAGAGTAAGAAAAATATGTGACGTCATGGTAGTCTAACACTTGAAAAAAGGTTCAGCAAGTTCACGTGCAAATCTCGTGAAACTACGCCAAATCTCGTGAGATTTTTCATTACTAGAATGAAACATATCCTTCATTTGTTGACAAATAAATATTTAACCTTGAAATAAAAGATGAGTTAGCAGATTAAGAAACATATTATAGTAATAAATCAGCTGCCTGTGGTTGGTGCTAATTTGGCTTGCAGTGAGACTTGCTGGTGCGTCAACTTGCGCAATAATAAGTGTAAAAGTAGTCCCGTCGCTGGTGCGCACCACCGACTAGCAGAACGGTTGCTGATTGGCTGGCCTACTGCGCATATTGTTTATGATACTTACCGTATAGATGTTCAAGTTTCTGTGGTTTATACAGTTTCACAATGTGGGCTACATAGGTTAGGAAAATTGCGCGCTGTATCTCACCAGGGTGAACCATGTAGTTTGATAAATTTCGTGAAACTAAAGTTTTGAAGCCTCGAGCTTGTATACAAACGTTTAAAGTTGAACAATATCCTCTTACACCAAAGACAACAGTAATACAATCGAGGTGATATGGGACTCTTTAAATGTAAATACAAACATGTTATTTCAGCAGGATTAACACTCGCCACCCCGAGACTGAGCTCTTGAAATTTGTAACGAGTTTCATGATTTTTTTTGCTTGAAATGGTTAAGCGATATTTTAATTCAATTAAGCACTAATACCATAGTTATATCATGTCTACCCCACTAAATATTTGTTTATATTGTTATGTTGAAAATACCAATCTTTCATAAGGTCTAGGGAAACCTAGTTGAATGATACGAGGCAAAATAATTAATTGAAAACCAATCTTATTCTAGATCAAATGCGGAGATTAATGCCAAAAAGGTCTACATTCAAAAGTAAACCTATGTCCAGTCAGTTGTTCCATGCAAATGACAACTAAACTTACCAAAGTTTTTTTAACTCTTAAACTATTGCTGGCACGAACTAGTCCGTTTAGATGCATTTTGCATCGTACTGACCTGTCATATGGACTATTTTAAATAACAACTTTTTGCAAATTTCAAATTCTTAAATGGCTGTAGCTTTAGTTACAGGCACGAAAGCACATTAACACATGAACTTGCTTAGTTTGACATTAGATAAAGACCACATACGGACAGTGAAGGCAAAAATTATCAGTGATAATAATAGTTAATACACATGGCTTTTCTACTAAGGCACATGCTTATTTTTGCACATTGTTTGATAAAACCGATATTTACACATGTTCTAACTAGGTTTGGACATTGCAATACAGTACAATACGTTTCGTAATTTATTGATTTCCATTGTTTAAATTTACACTACAATTAATTATGTTGTATTAACACAAGCTATTTGGAAGTATGTGCTAGCTTAAGACTAGCACATAGAAAAAACGCATACCCCTATGAAAAAATTATGTCAGGTTTGATCAAAAAAATATCAGAACCTGAACAAACCTTGATCAAAACTGATCAAATTTGCGGGGTTTTTGGGACTTTTGACTATCAAATCTGATTAGGGGTTTGTTCAGGCTGATCAAGGTTGATCAGTTTAGTTCAGGATTCATCAGGTAAGGTTGATCAAGCTTGATCAGATTTGTTTAGTTGCCTCTACAGGATTGGTCAGGTTTGATCAGGTAATGCTGATCAAGGTTGATCAGATTTGTTCAGGTGCTCCTACAGGATTGATCAGGTTTGATCAGGTAAGACTGATCAAGGTTGATCAGTTTCGTTCAGATACTTGGTCAGATTTGATCAGCATTATTCAGGTTTAATCATGCATGCCTGATCAGTTTTGATCAGAAAAATATGGTTTTTGGGACTTTTGACCATCAAATCTGATCAAATTTGATCAGGCAAAAATTCATCAGATTTGTTTAGAAGTGCTTAATAATTATACCATAAAATTAAATTTTTTGTCAGATTTATGAGTTTAAACCAGGGGTTTATTTTAATGTTATGTTATGTTTAATGTTTTTTGTAAAAAAAATTGTATGCATTAATACGGTTTAATTATGTAGTTGTCTAACCTGTTATTCACGAAGAGTTCTAATACAGTTCCCAAACCTTTTCTGTGAAATCTATATATATAAAGGAGAAGGGGTTTTCTTGCGGACAGCAAATCTCCAAAACTATATGACCTAAAGAGTTGAAATTTGGCACATGTGTTACTCTTGGGTTTCAGATGCACACTAAGAAACGGTTTTACAAAATTCCCAAAGGGTTTCGCCCTATGGTACTTCAAAGTTTTAATGTTAAATTATAGGGAAGGATATAAGGTTGTCATGGCAACCTTAAAAAGTATGACAAATTAAATCCTAAAAAAAGACAGCGGGAGTTTTTATGTTTTTCCTCGGGTGAAACCGTGTTGATCAGCTAGTTATATATATATATGTACTAATTTTCATGTTAAACGGTCCAACAGGATCCAAGTCCTTTAGCTACAAATATATACACCAACATCCTCTTTTACAAATTAGATATATCAGTGTATAACCTTTATTCTTCTGTCCTTATATTTTTTACTACTTTATAAAATATTTGTATTCACATATATTGTTAACATTGTATTTATACATTTTATATAAAAGTTATGTTTCTATAACTAATTTGTATTATGATAAACTGTACATATCTCTATATATTTTACTTGTTGTACATGGGCCTGTAAACTGATAAGGATTGATGATAGCGTTTCGACGCTGAAACCTAGGTCTCAAAAAAACTTATTATTGGATTGTAAGGTAAGCCTCAATTAAATGAATAATGTCAAATAACGATCCATATGCTATGAACCCTAATAAATATAATTTCAAGTAGGCCTATTTCAAGTATTTTCAAGTATAGGCCTAAACAGATAACGCTCTGTTATACATTCAAACTGTAGGCCTATTTGAAATAAATATGTTTCTAGCCTATGATTTGTGTTTATACCTGTAATTAGCTAAGAACACATCCTATTTATGTTATATTAGGCCTACATTAAGCCTATATTGGAAATATTGTAAGTTGTGGGCAGATAATGGATTTTTTTCATAAAACAAAAACACAGCAAATAAACAGTAACCCGATCAATACGAGTTTCATATCTGATCTTCTGCCGTTCGTTTCTAAAGCAGACACATTTCAAACAAAACAGCAGAAAAACAGAAACATCTCATTTCAAAGAAAACAAAATCAAAAGTAGACGAACTTCGGTAGGCTATTAGTTTGTTGGGTAGAACTCAACAACCGATTCTATTTTATTTATTTCCGACTTGTTTTTACTCAATGGAAATTTACTATCGATAGAATCTGCACAAGATGGTGGATGATAAGAAATAAGGTAGGCCTAAATTGTTCAGTAAATTTATGTTAGTAACTTATAATTTAGTTTTTGGCTAGCTTAGGGGAGAGTGGGGCAGTTTCATACAGGGGCGTCTTCATACACTCTAAATTTCCTGCCTAACAGAAGACAGAAGAGCAGGAAACAAATCATTCATACCACCTATTGGCCTCATCATGTACTACTACCTATAAAAGTTTCAATTCTGCAGTGTATTTCAATTGGGAGATATTTAACATTTACTGGAATCGGAGAAAAAAGTTTCTTATGACTATCTGGGAAAAGGGAGGTTAAAGTAGGCCTAATTTGTTTTTATATTTTTGCTGTTATTTATGCATTATTAGACAGCTCAATGTTTTGGACTACATATACACACTAACTGTAGATCTCGAATTTTAACTTATAAAAAAGTTATATGGTAATTTATAACATAACCACACTTGTGGCACTTTCATTCATTGAAACGGGGCAGTTTAATACATTATTTGTATTTACTATTTATCAATATTGAATAATTTATCTTTGTAAAAATAGTATAAACATACTTAAAATTAAGTATCAGCCTACACAGCTAAACTCAAAACATTTATTCTTTTTAAATTTTCTTTAGAGTGACAAATGGTGAGATATTACGGGAAATTAACTAATAGAGCTAAGGCAGATGACAATTTTTTCACAGTTAATTTTATGCCTAACTTTCATTAATAGTAAGTTTTAGGGCTGTTGATTCACGACGATTGTTGAAACAGTACACATCGATTGAGTTAAACACGATAGGTTTTGATAGTTTATATCGAATTAACGGAACCTAAACTGAGTACCAAAAACAAAACTGATCTTTGCCCATGTTAAATCACATTGAGAAGTTCAGATACTAAACCTAGACAAAACGTATAAACAATAAGTAGTATAAACATAACCTGTAAAGGCAGAAGATCAGATAAGAAACTCTTACCCCCCTTTTGAGTAACAAAATTTTAAATTGCTTGATACTTATAGCATAGAGATGTCTACTTACTGAGTTTTTAACCTCAAGAATGCTTTGACAATAACTAACTTGGTCTATTATCTTTCTATGGCCAAATAGAGAGCTCCCTCATTTCCTAACCACAACTTCACTGTAATAACGTTCATGCAACTTTGCTTAAATAACAATTTAAATCCTAACCCGAAAAGGATTTAAACTCAAACAAAACTACAAAGCAATTTAAGCATGTAAAGATAAAACAGTTATCTCTAGGGCTTGTGCATTTAGTTTAACGTCTACACAAAAATTAATTCAAATCAAAACTAAACCAGTAAAAAAGGAGTGAGTAGGGCTGAGGCTGGCAGGGCTGCCACTACAACCTCTTCGAGAACGAATGTTGAGTTTGAAACTTGACATATATATATGTTTATATCAAAGTAAATAAACTATTATATAACAATTAATTGTATTTCTAGGAATATGAATAATTGAACGTTTATTGTCTTAGGAATGTTTGCAAAAATTATATGACAAAAATTATATTTTAAAGTAGACCTTCATTTATATCATCATTAAAAGTAATTTTTATAGTGTATAAAAATATAAAAAGTTTTAAATATTATTTTTCAATTTTTTTATTATTTTTTTAAGGTTTATTGAACAGGTTTTAAGGCATGTAACAGACATAAATTTTAATTTTTTATGTTCACTGCTGCCTATGGAGTATATAAACAGGGTAAAAATAGTTTAATACCCCCGTTGCAGCAGACCTGCATACTCAGCGAATTTCAAATACAAAAAAACATATTTAAATCCAACATAGCGAGATTTTTCATGTTTTTGTAAGCTCCTTAAGAATAACATGGGGGAATGAGTATGCAGGTTTGCTGCTACGGGTGTATTAAAACTGGGTGGTTTTAATTCAATATTTAGTAGATCTGACCTAGAAGAAGCGATTTACCAAGTTTTAACAAGATATGTTGAGAAATAAGTGAGATATAGAATTTTACTTATTTCCCATAAGGTTAACATTGGGACAACGTACTGTGTTTACCACTTGCAATATCTCGGTAACCAATGGACACAGAGCACATAGAGCAGTGATTCAAAATACTAAATCGTTTGTTTTTTGGGCTGAATTCAATGGTGCTAATAAAAATTGGATTATTTTTATTTTTATGTGTAAAAAACTCAAAAAAACCCATTTTTGGGGCGTTTACCCCCCTTTACCCTCCTTCCGGTAGTCCGATCGGGCTGGTTTGCTAACGTATATATATTTATGAAAATTAACGAATGGTGTTTTTGGCATCTGGGGACCTCAAAAGAAAAAGTTATGATGGTCTCGGGCTTAAGTCTTACCATGAGACCTACGGTAACAGCTTCTTCCTTATAGGGGAAATTCGCTATTATAATATGTTTTTTTTTGTAAGATGTTTTATTACTTTAATAACTGTTAAATTAAATATTATACAGCTAATTTGATATTCTTCCTTAGGTCATTTGATAAATTTTGACATTCTTAACATAATTTCTATTATTCAAGCCTGAACAGTATGCCTGACCAAATCTGACCATTCAAGTTATAACATCCGGCCTTACAAAATAATCCTGACAAAATTTGAACAATCCTGTCAGGCCGGATTAAATATGCCTGATCAAGTCTGACCAAATCTTGGAGAAATTGAACACTCCTGTCAGGCCTGATCAGTATGCCTGATCAAGTCTGACCAAATCTGATGATTCAAGTTATAACATCAGGCCTGATCAAATAATCTTGAAGAGATCTGAACACTCCTGTCAGGCCTGATCAGTATGCCTGATCAAGTCTGATCAAATCTGATAATTCAAGCTGTAACATCAGGCCTGATCAAAAATTCCTGAAGAATTAGGAACACCCAGGTCAGGCCTGATCAGGCTAGTTGATCAGTTTTGAACAACCGAGTCAGGCTTGATCAGGTTATTTGAACAAATCTGATCAAATTTGTTCATTTTTGATCCTGCTTGATCAAAAATGATTAAATTTGATCAGGTCTGATCAAGCAAATTTTCATAGGGGTAGATAGACTAGTAGACCTAATGTTATGGATTTAAATGTAGTTCTAAGACTCAAGAAATATACAGGCTATTTAGACTATAATTAATTACCATTAAAACGTAAGTTAATGGTAATTATTAAAACACTTGCATGGTTTAATAATTTTAAAAATAAAGGGTTAGTAGGAATGATAAATATATTACCATATCCAAATATAAGATAGAATGGCAAGAAAACCAACGATAATATTTGTCAATTTTTAAGATTTTATAATTTAAAATATACAAAATAGAGAGAATTAATACATAGTATTTACAAATGTAGTTGCTTAAGATTACCACAATTCCAAATATTAGACATATCGGATAATAGAGACGAAAGCTAGTATATTAGCCCATTTTTAATGAGTGCTTAGGTTAACAACGTGCCTAAATTATAAGCGGATCAAACAATTAAAACCAAAATTTTATTTATTCTTTTTTTGAATTATTGTAATGTTATTTTAAGCTATGCAAGGTAGATCAAAATAAAATTAGATGTTAACACATGTTCTATAGTCTAGGAAACTGCATATCAAAATATTAGATAGATTGGACACTGCAGACCGAAGGTAATTTGTTAGCCTATATTGCAATTTTGTAATTTAAAGTTTACACGGCCGACAGAAATAATATGTACCGATTACACATGCATTTCCTTAGGACAACTACACATAAAAATATTAAACAGATTGGACTAAAGTGACAAATCATTTTAGTCTATTTTTTGGAACTTCATAATTTAAAACATACGGGATATACAGATGTAATGTATGTCAATTACACATGCACTTAATTAGGACAAAGTCATTTCCAAATTTCAGACAGATCAGGCCATAAAAATTAATGGCTTATTGCATAACGTTATTTGAAATAATATATTTGAATCTGAACTTAAAAATAGGACAATATATTAGTGCTGTGCAGATTGTTCTGATGTGATGTGATGACAGCTCGGTACTAATTTGTCTATATATGTAAAATGTAAACAATATAACCAGGAACAAAACTGTATAACTACTATTGACCCCCCCCCCCCGGGTGTGATTTTTGACCTTTGACCCCTGGGATTCCCGCAAGCCTTACTTAGTCTAAGTCAGGTAACCTAACCTGACCTTTGACCTTGGGATGTTTTCTAGCTTTGGCGTGTCATAATCTGGTCTTTGACCCCCTCCCCTGTCACAGTATTACCAATCAAATTTTTACTTGGTATCGCCATCGTAGGCTCTTTAATATGTATGAATATGATTACGTCACGCTCCCACTGTCCACTTTTGCCCTGTGTTGCAACCTTATCTCACCCCTTTATTACGTCACGCTGGTATCTGTTGCCTCTTTGTGCTATCTTATGTCACGTACCAACTTATGTCAACATAAATGGCTAATTTGGTTTTGTTGATTTTTTTGTATCAAACTGTACCAATATACTTTTATACATGATTTAATTTCTTTAATAAGAATTTTCAATCTATTTCAATAACCAATTAAAAAAATAATAAATCTTGTTTTTAACATTGTGTTATGATAAGGCAGCTATCTGAGTATCAGGATCACTCTTGATGTTTCTCTCTCGTACAAGTTAGAACATATCAGCTGGTTCTTTACTTTTATGTTTTATTACGAAACATTTTATGTCTTTTTCTGGATGTAATTCCTAGAAAAATATTTTTCTTGTACAATATAATCATTTAAGGTAAGTTTTTAATTTTATGATTTATGAGAGGAAAGTTAAAGCTTAATACATAGACATTAAACCATGAAACAAGGAAAGTAATATCGTAAGAGTAGAGATACACAGATTTATTAATACAACATTTTCTAAAGCTATTTACAAATTTTTATTTACACAAATTCTATTCCTTTGCTGGTGCCTCGGTACAATAGTGACATCTTTTCGGCTTCTCCGTTGTTGTAGCTCTCGATGGTGGTGTCTGTGAGAATGGCGAGGAAGCGGCGCGGTAGGTACAGGTTCAAGAGTTCTCCTTCAATTCCCTTGACGATTGCGCAGACAGCTTCGCCATAGCGTGATTGTGTCTTGGTAAAGTTGTTGATCTCGTACGGGACTCCCTGCTGGAGATCTTGCATTCTGGTAAAGCGTGGAGCATTGCAGTTGTTGAGACGTCCTTTCAAACCAGTTGTATTTGCAGAGTCGGCCATATTTAGAGTAGATGATAGAACACTTGACGTAACGATGCTGCTTCTATGGCCTCTGATGTGAGAATGAATACTCAACTAGGTCGAGACAGGTCTTTCTGCTGGGGGTCACGTGACTGTTGGGGGGAAGTCCTATTGGTTACGATACTGAATAAGTTTCAACACGTTATTCAGTGCGCACATCTTTTTCGACTGGGCGTGGGAGAAACAAAATACGGGTGATGACGTAAGCGCTTTCAAAGAAGGATAATTGTCCAAGTCCGTCACCCAACTGGGTTTGAAAAATTCTCGAATGTATTTAACTTTTTCCAACCCCTTAACGTGCACCACCGAATCTTGAAATATGTTTTGTAATTGTCTATGTAACGCTTGAATAGTCACATCTCCGTCTTGCCAACGAATGCCGTGATGATTATTGGTGACCCACAAAACTGTTTCTTGGTTTTAAAGTCCAATGTCGCGTATGGACACGGGGATTTCACTGTCCAATGTTGTAGAACGGTGCCATCGGCAGAGGCGACAGCGAACTCTTTCACTATAAACTCATTTTGCGTGTCTTTGAACCCTTGGAAATCAGCAAACAGCTCCATGACCGACCGTCTCTGACCGCTACTGGAACGTGAATGACGCTCCACCACTACCCCTTCCACACTCATTCCTCCCTCCCCACCACCAGAGCTGAATAGAATAGCAACAGCTTGTATTTATAGAATATTATGATTCATCATGGTTAGAACAGACATATGTAATATGCATCAAGTAGATAAAAATTAAACATAGGATAAAAAGCAATAGGGTAAAAAGTTTGTCGATAAACGAATCTACTATACAACATACCATCCCATACAGCACATAACGTCTATACAATGTCTATATAAGGGCTTGCAAGTTACATTAACGTCTAGGTCAATATTCGTACATCTATTAGACATCTGCGATATCATGTCAAAAAGACATCTAACGCGGATGTCAAAATGGCGTCAATTAGATGTTGTCGTACATGTATATGACGTCAACGTAATAACATTTATTAGACGATGTATAGACATCGCCGAAAATAATAAACCAAGTATATAGTACAAATGAGCAGGGCCGCCGAGAGGGGGGGGGCAAAGGGGGCAGATTGCCCCGGGCCACAAAAGGAAGGGGGCCACATTTTGAGCTGAGAATATTTTTGAGGATTATTAAATATTAGAGTTTTTAAAACTAAGAGACCAAAATTAAATGTATTAGAAGATATATAAAAAATTTGTACTTAAAAAACGTATATAATTAAAATCACCTAACTGTTCATTTGTCTTATTTTGATACAATTTCATTTGGTTTTCGGCCGTCGCGTCTGGGCCCCCCCAGGTAATAGGCCTGCACCAGACCTCACATTAACTAAAAGCCCGCCATCCACGAGCGGATTTTGTCCGTGAGGCAGCGCGGACAAAATCAGAGAAAGTTTGGGCGGACCGCAGGTCCGTCTGATCGCTCGCCATCCACTAGCGGACTTTGTCCGTCAGGCAGCGCGGACAAAATCTGTGGAGGGGATGATTTTTTACGTTTTCTATCAGTCTAGTGACAACTGGAGAGTTGGCAGCACCGAGTAGTACAGTACATTTTAGTTTTGTATCTGTGTAGTAGGTCGCTGGTCCCGGTATACCGTCGGACCGGAAACGACGCGGCGCGAAGCGACGTATCGCAATAAGTTTCAATCTTCCAAGAAACAAATACACTGTCCCAATTTGAAATAGTAATATAAAGCAATTGTAAACTGCTTAACACAGTACAGTAATTAAACTTTATCTAACGTTAAATAAAATAATAAAATCATTGCAAGTAATAAAACTATTTGCTCGTATACTGTAACTTACATTAGTACTTATCTGTTATTTAATATTTATGCACGTATGTATGTATGTACCCGCTTGGTGGTGTTGTATAATATATTATAAAGGGTTTTTAATGGGAGAAAACTTGACGACGAGACGGACAAAATTGGAATTGGCAATCCACTAGCGAACATTGTCCGCCACGGACAAAATCCGCCCGCGGTTTTTAGCCGAGACCACTGACAATTTGTCCGCCGGACATTGTACGCCACGGACAAAATCAGCGCTTGTAGAGCCCATCCACGAGCGTACTTCTACCGAACATTGTCCGCGCGGACAAAATCAGTGCTTTCTCCCAGACAAAGTTCGCTCGTGGATGGCGGGCTTAATCCGTACCAAGCTCAGCAATCGTCCAATACCAATCGTTTACACCACAAAACTTCAATTCATCGCAAAACTTTTTTGTACAGGCCTACAATGGACCAAAAACAATGATTCCTAGCTTTAACTAAATGGTGTATATTTTACAAAAGAATAATAATAATAACACTAACATTTACGACTCAAGACGTGACCAGGGCCGGATTTCCCAGTAGGCCCGGGCCTATGGGCGCAAGCTTCCAGGGGGCGCATGTCCGAGAGAAGAAAAATATATACAAAATCTATAAGTAAAAATAAATAGCTATAACTGAACATATTTTTGTACGTGATTTAAAAGCAAATCATAGATACATTCGCCCGGCAAAAAGCAAGAAGGAATGCCCTAAAAGAATAAAGTAGGAGTGCTTATATGATTATAATGGGAACTATTTACTTCTGCGCTAGTATTAGGCTAAACTTAAAAAGACAATTATTTATGTAAATCACTCGATGCATAATATTAATAGAGGTTACACATTTTCATAGTTTCAGTTTATATCGTAGAATAAGAACATGTGTGGGAGTGTTTATATGATTAATATAATGGGAACTATTTACTTCTTATGTTTGCACTTGTAATACCTGACATAACTAGTAGCACCTGACATAACTTTATAATGATGGTTTTTAGGGAAGTAGGGGGAACATTGAAACACCCCCCCTAACTAGGACTAGGAGGCGAAAGTTAAACCAGACTAGGGGGCGAAAAAAATTATTGAGCCTATGAGCGCCAAAATGGTAAATCCGGCACTGGACGTGACATTAATTTTTTCCAATGATTAACAACTTCAGCTTAGTTTCTCCTCTGAGTTTGAGTTCAGCTACGTATGAACACAGATAAACGAATACATAAACTAATGTATTAGTTTATCTGTGGTATGAACCAATAAGGTCCAAAGAAATTCAGGTTTCCTCATACAAAAATTTAAGCAGCTCATGATGCCTTCAGCAGACCGAAAGAATGCGCTCGTCTGTAGCAAGGCCACTTCAAGCTGGCACAATAAAGTATCTTGGCCAGTCAGAGAGTAGTTATTACTACATCTTCGACTTAAGCTATATTTTTACCAAAGGGCCAAGGGGGCCTTGCTAGGGCTAGGATACAACCGGTAAAATGGTGTCCTGGTGACGTCACACGCACCACAGGCATTATGGGAGTTGGAAAACAGAAGGAAAACAAGTAATGTAGTTTATAGTAGTTAGGTAGTCCGTGAATAATTTGTATAATAACTTAAAACTGTTTCTTAAATCCTTTTTACCCCCAGGTACAGGCTTATTAGAAACATGCATTTTTTAGTCTAGTGCTTTTAATCCCAGGTTCTGTGTTATCCAGTAGCCGTATCAAAAAGGATTTTACCAGCTTTTACTTTTTGTAATGTTCTGAATTTTTAAAATACATAAGTCAAAAGTTTAGTACAGACCTGTGATGTAATTGTTTGTATTGAACAAATTAAGATATTCAACATTTTTAGATCAAAAAGTTTTTAATCAGCAGATTTTACAAATGTAGCTATTTGACAGACACAGGTTCTTTTATTTACGATTTTTTGTATTGAGGGGCCTCACTCCCAAACTTTGCCCCGGGCCTCAAAATGTCTGTCGGCGGCCCTGCAAATGAGTATAATTTTTGTCAATAAAAACAATATCGCTGAGAACAGAATATCAATTAAACTTTTTTTTAAATAAAAATGTAACGATGTTATTTCCTTAATTATATTTTATTTCCCTGATGACTACAATAATAAAAAAACTGAACATTTTTATTGGTTTGAATCCCAAATTAATCTGTTATTGTTTACCTCACAATCCCCACATAACAGGTTGTTTTTCGGCATGCCTTCATTTGCTGGTGGTCTGATAAAGCAACTTTTCACTAGCAAATTTGTCACACATTTGCAGTTCTTTGTCTATGCAAAGCTGTTTCCTGATAGTTATGACAACTTGGCGGCAACTTAACATGAGTTTGCCATTTCACATATTCACCGTAGGTGGTGTTCACATAGAAAAATAATAATAATTATAATATTTTGGTTAGCACCATTGGATTCAGCTAAAAAAAAACAAATAATTTAGTACCTTGAATACTAGATGTATTCAAGGACACCATTTAACGCCTTCAAACGATTATCTCTTACGAAGGCGAGATAAGAACGCCTCTTACTATTTTTTTATTTAGGTTCGTTGTGCGCTGTATGTTCATTGGTTACTGGATACTGAAAGTGGTAAACACAGTACGTTGCCCCAATGTCAACCTTATAGGAATGAAGTAAAATTCTAGGCCTATATCTCGCTTATTTCTCAATATCATAAAACTTGGTTTGCGGCTTCATCTAGAAGAGATTTAATGTAAAAATCAAGTCAAATATCGCTATGTTCGACTGAACCAAGGCCACACTACAGTGTAGTGTGGCCTTGATTGAACTTTGTTCTTTTGCTTTAGAAATTAGCTAAGTATGCATATCTGCTGCAACGGGGGTATTTCACTTTCACGTTATTTTAAAATTTCATATACTCTTACCACATTACTCTTTTATTAAATAACTACTTGCATTGAGCCTATAATTACTTTACATCGATTTGAGTAGAATAGAATAGTAGGCCTATTTAAACAATTAGACGAGGTAAATTTTTGGTAAAAAGTTTTTGTCATTACTCTTTTTAAAATAGTTGTTTACTGAAAAAATATTATTATAGTGTGAATGGGGAAAAAAGTGACAAGGAGGCACTTTATAACTCGTTCTCAATCCTTAAAGGATATCTCTGCACTACATTTGGATCCTTTAATGTTTCCCACCAAAGCAGTATAGTTAAGATGAGATTTTGCCATATGATTATTATCAGGTCTGGTGGTGTAGTGGATACAGGCTCAGCTTACGAAGGTAAAGGTCCTGGGTTCAAATCCCAACATAGGTCAACAGAATTTGCATTGTGGTAACGAGTGTAGAAACTATGTACAAATGCGTATTCTTATTCAGATCTTTTTTACTACACTTTTTTGGATTTTTTATATATTTATAATTACAATTTTATTATTCGTTACTTTTTGTATGTTAATTGGATGTTCTGTAGATGTCAATATATGGATGTGTAATCAACATCTATTGAACATCTATTCTACATCCACGTAGAATGTTGATATAAGGTCGATAATGGTGACATTTGAACGTTGTAGGAATGTTTATTAGACGTTAGACGTCTATAACGGTCACATTTAATAGACGTGTGTGGTTTAACATGAGGTACATCTATCAGACATCTAGTTGATGTGACTGTGCTATCTGGGATATAGCAACAGATAAACTAAACAGTATTTTTAAGATTGAAACATAACATTTTATCATTCCAAATAGGAAATTTACAAAGTTTTCTGTGTAAACGATAAAATAATTAAATTTGAACAAAATTATCTTCTTTTTGTAACTAAAATATATATATATATATATATATATATATATATATATATATATATATATTTTTTAATGTTGGCGGGCTACATCTCGTGCTTAGTTGAAGTCGACGGTGACATTCCTGTACTTGTCCACTTCGATGACGTTGCGAAATTCGCCAAAGACGATGCAGTTGACAGCTTCAGTGAGGGCGACTCCAAATTTGATTTCTATGCGTAGACTACCTCTTCGGATCAGGTTCCAGTGGGACGATGTGGCCGCCAAATCGGATGTCAAGTCAAAGGCGTAGAGACAGTAACCGTTGGGGTACATGCTCCTCGAAATCCCGTTCCCTTGGTTTCTTTTGTGGATACCACAGCCGGAAAACAGTGTGTTGTAGCAGCTGATGTACAATTGGTGGTGGATAAAGTCGGGCTGCAGAGCTTTGGCCGGTATTTGTTGGCCATCAACGTACAAGGCGAGAAAGTTCACGTTGTAATGGGCGAAATTAAAGGGGTTGTGTTTGGAACCTCCGTTGAACGCGTTGTTACTCACTAAGCACAGAACGATCCGTTGTGGCAACTGCCCCAAGTATACATTGTCTATCGTTTTACCCAACACTTCGCTGGAAATTGTAAACGCCTTGACGTCCACCCTCGTTATCGGGTACTTTGCAGTGCAAGTTTCTAGTATCTTGGCGTGTTCAATCAGCATTGTGGGACTGATCTTAACTCTCCTCACCATTAGGCTGGCTTCCATCATGTTTACTTTATACGCCGACTTGGACATTAGACTGAAGTTGTCGCGGGATCTTGTAAATTTAATCTTGAGCTCCACACCGTTGAGCAGATACTTTCCCTGGTGACATACATCACCATGAAGGTGTCCAATCATATCCACTGGCCGGCTATTGGCGAAATAACTCCGTCTTTCTTTAAGCCCCTCATCCTCTGTTGGAGCGTTTTCATCCTCTGTCTTGTCCATTTGGCCGGCAGTGTAGTTCACCCACAGAGCCGCGGATTGGTGAGTTTCCTTGGCTGTAGAATCGTAATTTAGCAGAGATTCAATGTAGGCTCGGTAAGGATAGGTGTTGCCATTTCCCGAGACGAGTTTCTGATTAAAATACACATCCACTTGACTGAAGAGCGAATGTAGAAAATAGTTGACTGGGCCGACTTTATCGCAGGCACCGTCCAACGCAGTATCGTCTTCTTTCAGAATTCTCACTTTTACGGCGATCAACGTTTGAGACAAGTCCACATATTCGTCACCGTGGCCGGGTACAACGAATTCGATGGGTGAATCGTCAGTAAGCGAGGACAAAGGTTTGTATTGGACCCATTGCCCTCCGTCGATCGTGATCTGTGTGGGCGGTAGTGAAAACAAGTCCAGTTCGGTTTTAGAACAGCCGGCCGAGAGTTTATGCACATACGCCATAATGAAAAAATGTCGGTGGGATATTTCCTCTGTTGAACTTTCTTCTTCTTATTCGGTGTCTCTTTAGATTTCTTGCAAACCTGCTTCTTCTTCGGTTTTGGTGCTGTTTTCTTCTTCTTGACTAAAGTTTTGCTCTTGAGCGATGAGTCGGGACAGGTGTTCACTCTACGAGGTTTTGACGATGACTGAGACTCTGGCTTTGATGCACAGCCTAATATAGGCATTGGGGCGCGCTCTGCAGCGGCAAACATTCCGCCGACACCCACCATGTTCACTCAGCGGTGGCTCAAACCAGACTGACACTACCATCCACATTCAGCTAGTTGTATTCAACAGGGCCGAAGCGGGAATCCACGAGTTGAACTTTGCAGGGTAGCCTTATTTGACGAGGAGTTTCTTTGCCTTTCCAGAACCTTTCATGTCCAGTACAGCTTTGACTTTGTAAACTTGGTCTTTTGGAACAATCACTTTCTGAAGTTCACTTTCGTAAAATATTCCATCCATAACTTCCCCCGCCAAGTCTTGCACTTCGTAGACAGGAATAGGATGTCTAATCACACGTACGACTTTGAATATTTCTTCCGTCCAGTTATGTTCGTATCCTTTTGCAAAATGTTTTTTCTCCTTCGCCAAACGCACAGTGTCGCCGATTTTCAGTTTCTGAGCGATGAACAACTCTTCTTTGGAATAAAGTTGTTTCCAGACTTGTAGAACGTTTTTCTCATTGACATCTGCAGGTGCAATTTTGATAGTAGAATGCGCTGTATTATTGTAGGCTCGAACCAAATCTTGGATAACATCCACATAGCGGAACGAATGTTTGTGAGTAAAGTAACGCCACAATCTTGTTTTTATTGTCCTTATAAACCTTTCCACTATTGCTGCTTTAGTATCGGGATTGCGAGTCGTGTAAAAGTTTATTCCTCGCTGCTTGAAAAACTTTGCAGAAGCCACAGAAACAAATTCTCTTCCTTTGTCGCACTGGATATTTTGAGGCTTGAGTCCATCAGCTTTGAAAATCGAATCAAAAGCTTCGTTTACTTCCTTGGCAGTCTTGTTTTTCAACGGTATGACCGAAGCATATTTCGAGAAGCAGTCCACAACCACTAGTAGGTACTTGAAATTATCGTTGTATTTCGAAATATTTTTCAATACGGCCAAATCCGCCTGCCACAAATCATCGATATTGTTCACTATATACTTATTTCTCGCAAAGTGTTTTCTTTTTTGTCTATGCAGGGTAAAGGGATCCTGGGTAAGTAGCCATTCTTTGATTTTTCTCGGTTCGACTTTATTCTTGGTTTTTGTAATTAACTGAGTACATCCGGTGTAACAAGCATAACTTTTCGGATCGTAGTAGATTTTTTCTAAGGTCTTGGTCATGGTTAACTGGGTGTAAAACGTGTCCAGGCACGATTCACGAGTCTTCTCCGCCTCTCGGGAAGTTGTGGCGTGATCGTCCGGCTCCTTCTGGCGCTTAGCGTCGGGAAAGTAGGTCTAGGTGTAGAGGGTTGCTGCGGTGGCTGGCGACGTTGAGGATTTCCGATGAAATCTTGAGGAACGTTGATCTGCCGCAGAGCTTCCACGAATTGCGCGCAGCCCACAGGACCGGCCGAGGTCTTCTTACATTTCACCACGTCACAAACCAAGTCGACAATATTAGAGTTGGGGATCGGCGCCCCATTTATACTAACAGTGCCCTGCCTGTCCCACGATATGAGTTCGTTGTCACAAAGACGGTCGAGAAGCAATTCACCTTTCGTTTTAATTCCCTTGGGTATTGCGCGTAAGATCTCATCTCTAAAGTTACGGGTACTAACAGCGGCTGCTGTGACGATAGGTATTTCCACGGGTTTGCGCATTTCATCGTGAAAATGTTGTCTTCGCTGTAACATCTGTTGATACTGCGCCCATTTAGTCCTATCTTCGAGGTCCGAAGAGTGCAGTACTTTATTCATATCCTCTTCCAAAACATTTAGTGTTTCATTTTTCGGTGTAGCGTTCAACCGTTGTAGAGCCTCCGGTGAAATTAAAACCATCTTTTTAGCGTGATTCATCCTTGAAGTAGTCGAGGGCCGTAACGATGACAAGGGGAACCAGTGTTTCTCCGTGTTTTACTATCAGACTTCTTTTATAATTCCAGGAACCTTTCGAAGACGCAATTGAACGGATAGCTTGCTTGAATCTTTCGAGTTTGAGTCTCACTTCAGGAGTTAGGGGTATATTTGCGTTTAAAATGCGTTCAGAAAACACTCGCAAATAGCAGTCACCAAACCTTTATCGGCTATTCGCAGCAAAGTAGGACGAGGACTAGGCTTCAACTTGACTATAGCCTGGAGGAGCTGGAGATTGTTCCGCACTGCTCGAGACATTCCACTCGAATGGCAGGGAAAACTAAATGTCGTCCTATTTATAGGCAATAGACAACAATAGGCTGTTTACATTTTCAAAGACTTTTAATTGTAATTTGATTATTAACTTTCTTTTTTCTTTCCCATCTTTTTATATATATATTTTTATTTTGACTTCTGGACACATGTTATTTTTATATGCCACACGTTTACAAACGAGGGCGCTTTGTGCCAAAGGGCAGAGTATCAAAGTCGCCAACACGACGACGCTTGTTGTACACGACTCTATATGTTTTAGACTCAGAGCGTGTAACAACAGTTCCGACTTTTGGCCGGGCAATCTTTGATGGAATCTGTACTACAGAAGCCGGCGCATCATCAAGAACCATATTCTTCAAGGTTTCGAAACAAACAAGTCCCCGGTTTCTGTAGTTAATCGTGATTCCTCTGACTTTACAGACTGTTTTGTAATCATTGGGGCCAATCCGAATCAGATACGCATAGTTCTTCGGACCCCCTGAAACAAACTCAACTATATAGGCTTCGGGTCCGTACTTTGCTAGCTCATCAGTCATCTGCCCCAAGAACTCACCAGACACGATTACCGGATCTCCAGGTTTTTGGGTAAAAATGACAGAATCAGTATCAAAATACAAGATTCGTTCACCAAGACGTTCCAAATACGAGTATAGTTTAAGACGAGCCTGTGCAGTCACAAAAGCAGCAATCACCACATTTGTATATGGATGTGGCACTAATGCTTCCTTTAAGTCGTGCCAATTGATAAACATAAGATCATCGCTGACCGGCATAAGCTCATCCACTTCGATACCAGGATCTGTCAGTAGGTTGAGTAATTCACCTCGGGGGTTTAGCCACCGATGTATGGGGCAGGTCGGCACGCTGCCCCCATTTGCCCCAGAAAGAGTTCAAGCAGATTTTTCCAATAGCTCTTTTTCCTGGGTTGAAAGAAACCTTGTCTGGATCAATCCTCAGACCCTCCTTCTGTTCATACTCACGAATGTACTGAGCCTTTAGCGCCTCTGTGGTGCACCATTCAGGCCAGCCACTTGCTTCGACTTTTAATTTTAAGAACTGGTTTATGTAAGATGTAAATAGCCCACTAGTGTTGGAATTGCGATCATAGGTGGTCGTCTCGTACTCCCAGATCTCATGAATTTTGACTATGCGATAGCCAAGCTGTATGGCTCTCCGAACTTCACATGTCACCCACGTACCAGAGAGAGTCCGCTGTTCAGGTGTGTGTTCGCAGTTTCCCTGATACATGGTTTCAGCACAAGTACGGCAAAGCGCGAAGCAAAGCTTGCCGTTGAAACGGGCAGGAAGAACAGGATGATATAAATCTTCAGGAGGAAGAATATCAAGTCGTATCAAGCCCTCGATGTTTGTAATGTCCTGAGGACAATCGGGACCAACATGAATCTTTGGATGTTTTACGGGGAAGGTACCGTATTTGCAGACGTAAGGATATAAGCTGCAAACATCCAGATGTAAAATTTTTTCGTTTTTATCAACACGATGATACAACTTTGTGGCATTAGTCCTGCCACCGAAAAAAGCGTCTCGAGGATTAAGAGGAGCAGCTCCAATGTCATCTCTGGAGGCGATGAATCGTTCAATTGCAGGGTTCCCTTTCATTATAGCTTTAAATTGACATCCCCACATTTCAACTACTTTATACCCATTGTGGCGCAACAACTCTGTCTTATCTAGAGTCTTCTCATAACGAGAGTGCAGTGTTTCCCCGGAGAGTCCGTTCTTGATGGGGGCATCACGGTTCTTAAAACACAATGGTCAACCATGATACCAACAACCGTGATATTCCCAGACAGTCTTTTCATCTCCAGCCTCACTGTATCCGTCGACCTTAACACCACAAACCTTTTTCTCACGGCCGTTGCCTGCATGCTGAATATCAATTCTCTGGAATGAGCCTCCCAGAGTAGCCAGCAGAGTGCCTCACGAGATTGACGGTCGGCTAGACGGTATTCTCAAACAGGTAGGACTGATATTGTATCTCTTGGAAGGTGATTGGTCCTGTAGGTTGTCATGCAAGCACCGGCTATCGTCACCGCTTGCCTGAATGGGTCGACATTGTTTTCAGAGAGAAAGTCTTCCCTGAATTTTAGACAAGCAAGGCGAAGGATGCGAACATCTTGAGAGCAGTACATTAGAAGCTCTGACTTAAAGTAAAAAACATACTCAGGGTTTTGTGATAGGGGAGTATACCATTCGAAAAATCTCTTGCGTTCTTCCACAGTCATATCGTCACAGCCGTACATTTCCGGCGATGGAATAGACCCGACATAGTTTGCATTTTCAATTTTGTTACAATAATGAGGAAAATACCCTTTCACAGCATTCTCAATATTAAAGGTTTTAGGTAACTTTGCCAACCCTTCCAGGAGGAAATTGAGCGAGTCAATGAAATGGAGATGAGAGTACTTAAGCGATTGAATTTTTGATCCGGTCATGATCAATTCAGGGGCCCAACCGAGTTCCTCAATCATGTGACGAAGAACAAATTGATCGTCATATGCTTTGAAGTTATGTGCAATGACGACAACATCCTTGTATTGAGGACGCGGCTCTGCCAGATAAGCAACAAAGTCTCTCAGTGTATTGGGTCCCTCAAAAACATGGCGCCCACAGAAGCCACATTGGTGATCAGATTAAGGAATATTGATACATGTAGGACAGACTTGCTCTGCAACACATAGATTCGGGATGTGCTCGAGTGAACCAGGGTTGCCAGGAACTGGGGTCTCTTGTGTGCATTCGAAATAAAAAAAGACGAAGAGAAACGGTTTTGCGTGTTGAAATTGTTTTGCAGGCTGAACAAAGCAGAGGAGGTTAGGAGGCACAAATCTATCACAGATAGTACACAGTGATTCCCCACATACATGAACGCGCTTCTTCTGAGCAAGGCTGTATGTATGCAAACAGTCATTGCACTTCTTCAGAGTATTACAAGCAGATGACTTTCCAAAAGAAGGAAGAAAGTGACGTCTGAGACAGTCTTGACCAAAAAAGGAACGATTACAGATGTTGCACTTAACTCTTTCTGTATCTTCACAAAGGCCCTGGCTGAATGCAAGCGGGACATTTGGTGGGGCAGCGATGACGTGTAACATTGTTTGAATCTGCATACTTGCAGGGCCTACAATAGGTTTTGGCAGTGAATGCACCAGTGAGGGACGTGATAACATTGTAATGACCGTCTCCAAAAATCAGGTCGATATGTTTTCGGGGATGGTCTGGAGTACCGAAGGGCCCTTTAAACATGGTATCTTTTCCTCTTCGGTCAGTAAAAACGGTGATGCAGTAGTCTTTTAAGTGTTGCTGGAAAAGACGAAGCTCATCTACTCCTCCTCCATTCACAGTTAGGTCGACGTTAGCTTCACGACATAAACGGTGGGCTTCTTCGGTTTGTAATCCTCTCTGAACAAAGCGCCCTGACATGCGTATTTGTTTGTATTTAGAAGCAAAAGCAGGTGAGTCATCCTTTTGCAGATAGGCGACTGCCACAACAAGGGCTCGGGCCAGACAGAGGTTGTCATCATTGTTAATTGTAAGGATTCCTTGTTTCTTTTTACAGAAAGAGTGGAAGTCAGATGTGTAATCGATGCGCTCATTGCGTATTCCACCCATCGGAACACGAACAAGAAGAAATACAACACGAAGAGGACCAGCAATAAGAAATTCTTCGTTGCTTTGAACACAACGTTCCAACAACTGTAGCAATACATCGATGGATAATTGATCCATACGACGTATGCTTAGTCCGATAGCCTTTTGGTTAGCTCGGGCAGGACTGTGAAATGTAAAACCAATGCGGTCTTGAGGAGCAATGGAATCGTCGAGAAGGTGGTTAGTCAAACCAGTGAAGGTCTCACGAAGCCAAGTATAGGGATTATCATGGGGTTGGGGAGGATCAATGAGGACGATGATTTCACGCGCCAATACCTCGAAGTTGCGGTACTGACGAAGTCGTTCACCAATGATTTGGAAGTTGGATGGTGGTGGTGAAGGAGGGTTAGGGGAGGTTTGGTTATAGTACCCATTAGGTCGGGTACAAGTAGTGGGATAGGACTGCCAAGACGTGGCATGGAACAGGTAAGGGCAGGACCAGGTATAGCACGGAAGGTAGATGGAATAGGAACCACATCCATTCGGAGTGGTGGATGAATGGGCGATTCAAAGTCGCCACCCTCCACAAGATCTTGTGAAGAGAGATTTAGCCCTGAAAAGGGCTGTTGGTCAACCCCGTCCCCGGGATCTGCCACATCCCGGGTAGGGGATTGTAGTCCTGAGGACTGTTGATCATCCATGATGGAAGAAGATGGCGAAGGTGATGCGGACATGCCTGGAAGACGATGTTGACGCTAGGAGAGCTCGAGAGCGAATGAGCGGCGGGCCGACCGGCTCCGGTATTTTTGCAAAATATCGGATCATATCGAATCGAACAACAACCGAATGAAACAATCGAGTGAAACAACCGAATTAAATATCGGATCGTTTCCCCCATAAGGCCCTATGTTAATGTTACAAAATATCGATATTTCGATTCGATATAAACAACCGAATGGAACAACCGAATGAATTATCGAATCTTTTCCCGTAAATTTCAATGTGAAAGCAATAAAATATCGATATTGCATTTCGATATAAACAACCGAATGGAACAACCGAATGCAATATCGAATCGTTTCCCCCATAAGACCCCATGTTAAAGCAATAAAATATCAATCCTTCATTTCGATATAAACAACCGAATGGAACAACCGAATGAATTATCGAATATTTTTCCCATAAGACCCAATGTTAAGGCAATAAAATATCGATATTTTCTTTCGATATAAACAACCGAATGGATTATCGAATCTTTTCCCGTAAGATTCAATGTTAAGGCTATAAAATATCGATATTGCATTTCGATATAAACAACCGAATGGAACAACCGAATGAATTATCGAATCTTTTCCCGTAAGATTCAATGTTAAGGCAATAAAATATCGATATTTCCTTTCGATATAAACAACCGAATGGAACAACCGAATGAATTATCGAATCATTCTCCATAAGACCCAATTTTAAGGCAGCAAAATCACGATATTGCCTTTCGATATCAACAACCGAATGGAACAACCGAATTAAATATCGAATCGTGTCCCGATAAGACCCAATGTTAAACCAAAAATTATCGATATTTCCTTTCGATATCAACAACCGAATAAAACAACCGAATGAAATATCGATTCGTTTTCCGCATACGACTTAATGTTAATGCGATAAAATATCGATTTTTCGTTTCGATATCAACAACCGAATGAATAACCGAATGAATTATCGAATTGCATAGAGTAAAAAGTATTTCTCTGGAAAATATTGAAATGCAAAGAGATAAATATACTGTTTTGTACATTTATTAATATATAATTAATTTTGGGGAAAATTTGTAGGAATGATATGGTGTCAAATGGACGTTTAATGGTTTTTATGACAGAGTAAAAAACGTCCACAGAGAGAAAAACAATAAAACATTTTATTCATATATAAATTTATAATTCGTGTTAATACAAAATGATAAGTAAAGGCACGTTTCAACTGGAAGTTAACTAATTCAAGGGGCATAGAGTAAAAAACCACGGAGCAAATATTCAATTATAAAAAGTTCTATATATGCTTTTTTGTTTGTATGGGCTCGTTTGTTTGTTTGTGACTAAAAACTATAAAAGCCTACCGTTTTTACAGATTCTGTTAGTCGGGAGTATGGATCCAAGGTGGAAACACCCTTTTTCTGCCATTATAAGCGGTCCCAGTATGGCCGGGAAAACACGGTCGTTAAAGACTTTATAAACAGTATGAGTGAAATGTGCGACACGGTTTTTCCGCATATTTACTGGTTTTACGGTGCTTGTAAGCCTGCCGACATGGATGTTACCATATGTTTTAAAACAGGACTGCCCAACATTGAAGATTTAGAGGAGAGTGGTACACCTAGACTAGTTGTTATCGACGACATGATGAATCAAACGGACCAAAAAGTGGTGGATTTATTTACGAAAGGGTGTCATCATTGCAATATCAGCGTGTTTTACATAACACAGAACATATTTCACCAAGGAAGAGGGCAGCGGGACATTTCATTAAACGCTCATTACATAGTGTGCTTCAAGAATCCTCGAGACAAAGCTCAGATTCGTCATCGCGCTCAGCAGATTTGGCCTGACAATCCTCGATTCCTACAAGAAGCCTACACCGATGCGACATCAAAACCTCATGGATACCTTCTTATGGATCTAAAACAAGATACACCGGATGAATTTCGTTTCAGAACAAACATATTTCCTTCTGACGATGTAAAGTATGTATACATAAGCCGTAAATAAAGAATATTACTGATCTTTGATCTGCTTTATTCTTTCCTTATTCCATTAATATTTAAAATCGTAACTCTGTGGGGGGGCGGAAGTTATGTGACATGATAAGTGGCATAAAACAAGATAGCAAAAGGGGCGATAGGTGGCAGCGTGACGTAATAAATTTCGTTACATTTATTGGTACCAAGAGCCGAAATATAACAGCGTGACATAATAAAACACGTTCGTAAATTAACAACACAGGACAAAAGGTAACAGTGTGGCGTAATAAATGTGCGACATAAGATGGTAATACAAGGCATAAGGTGACAGCATGACGTAATAAATGCGTAACAAAGTAGTAATAGAGGTAAAAGTGGGTCAGCGTGCTGGCTTAGGCTGGCAACTCTGGAAAAAAGGGGGCGGTGAGCGCGTGGCGTTATTATATTCATACATATTTAAGAGCATAAGTTGAAAATACCAAGTAAAAGTTAGGTTGGTAATACTCGTGGGGGTGGGTCAAAGGTCAGGTTATGACACGCCAAATAAGGCTAGAGAACATCTCAAGAACAAAGGTCAGGTTATGTTACCTGACGTAGGACAAGGTTAACGGGGAATCCCAGGGGTCAAAGGTCAAAAATCACACCCGGGGGGGGTCTATAGTAGTTGTATACTAACGAGTATATAGAAATAAACATTAACAATAGTACACTTGGGTTAGTGCAAGAGTTAGCACCTTGTTTTTTTTAAATTTTTTTGTCATTTTTGCGATGTGGGTTTGATGTTGTTTACCACTATTTTTACACTACTCAGAGACAATTGCAATTAAAAGGAAATTCTCAATAACGATGTCCTTACTTCAGAAGAATTTTACTATGGGTTATCCTAGACATTTCTTTGAATAAATCGTAAACGAGTGTTCTTAGACATGAAATCAATCTCACACTGTGACAGAGACTAAGAACATCAATAAAAATGTACTCCATTAGATGAAAAGAACTTAATAATCTATCAAACCGAGAATTTGTTTGACCGTGTTCTTTTCAGAACTCTTGCCGCCTACCAGTGGCCAAGATATAAGGCTTTCATTCGATCTTTCTTGTTCGGCTTATTAATTCACAATGAGCAATCTGCAGCTTTTTCACTCTCCGCTCTCTGTGGTGTCGCCCGCGGCGCGTCTCTGTTCGGCCCCTCCTCATCAGCTGCCTAGCGCCCCGCGCCCCGCGCCGGCCAAAAACCACATTTTACCGTCATCGTTCAAAATCCTAAAGATTTAAGGTGAATTTAAGACTTATATTCTTCAAAGTCATGGTCATTTAGTTGCTTCATACAAACATAATGCATTTGAATTCAAATGTACTACTTAATTAAAACGTAAACCACATCAACGCTAAAAATATAAATTGTCATTTGATCTTCGGGTGCAAAATTCATGGTGTTTTACTCAATTGATATTTTCAATTTTTTCATTTTTACTATACATAAGCTTCGAAAATAACATCAATATATTATCAATGTAATATGTTAGTTGTGTATCCAAACAAAATAAAGATATTTCATATTTTGTTTATAGATTTTATTGATCAAGGACAATTTACGAGTTGTCTTGATACTATAAATAATACTGGAATTCTAAAATCTCATGCATGAATTTTTATGTATAGAAGTCCTAAATAGGATTTTTTGAAACCACAGAATAAATTAAGGGAAACCATTACTATCTACTACTTTTTTAGTTTTTCACGTTTTTATTTTTATGATTATTTGTCCGGTTTAAAGAGTTAAATTTAGAAATAGGTTTTTCATATTAAAGGTCATAGTTTTGGGTGGTTTTCAAGACTTCTAATAAATTATTTTGTTTTACACTATTTTTTTGAGTACACAACCAAATGATTCGAGCAGTGATTTCTGAAGTCGAATCCGGTTTTAAAAAGTACTCGCGAGTTTCGAGCTTTATTTCGAGTCAAGTATTTTTTAAGTAGAATTTAATAGCTATACAACTTCTACATAATCGTCATACAAAAAATAATTATTTTCATCAAAAACTGTGTAATATTTTTAAGCTATTCAACTTGTAAACCTGATTTCGAATGAAGCTACGATAGTTCAGGCCATCTTTAATGTGGCTTCATAAACTTATTCAATGTGTTTGATTAAAATCTCAGCCTGTACGCACTCAGCTATACTTGCACTTGGATAATTATAACAAATTGAGTTTTTGTAATATATTTTCAGAGATTCAAAAACAAAAAAATAAACCAATCACATTGAGACTGAGTAAGTAAAAAATCTTAAATACTATCATGGAATAAAGTTATTTAATTTCTATTAATAACTTAGCAAAACTACTTTAAGTAAAGTAACAAAGGTTATGGTGGCAATTTAAGATTGTGTTGACTGTGAGATAATTGGCCGTAAAATTCAATCGCGCGTACCGATTTTGGGCAAACGGCAGGTGTAATTACTTGACTCGAACTTTCGAGTGTTTGCGAAACTTTGATTCGAGTCGAGTAGTTTAAACTCGGCACGAATAAAGTTCGATACACGAGTACTCGCATACCCCTAGCAAAAACCAAGTTGGCGTTTTAGTCCTGACACTATTTTAAGGAGCATTTTTGTGTATGGAATTCATGTTAGCTTATAATACCCCCGTTGCAGCAGACCTGCATACTCAGCGAATTTCAAATGCAAAACAACATATTTCAATCAAACATAGCAAGATTTGACATGTTTTGGTAAGCTTCATAAGTATAACATGGGGAATGAGTATGCAGGTTTGCTGCTACAGGTATATTAAAACTGGGTGATTTTAATTCAATATTTAGTGGATCTGAACTAGAAGAAGCTATTTACCAAGTTTTAACAAGATATGTTGAGAAATAACCGAGATATAGAATTTTACTTATTTCCCATAAGGTTAACATTGGGACAACGTACTGTGTTTACTATTTCAATATCTCAGTAACTAATGGACATAGAGCAGTGATTCAAAATACTAAATTGATTGCTTTTTTGAGCTGAATTCAATGGTGCCCACAAAAATTCGATAAATTTTATTTTTCTATGTAAAAAACTCAAAAAATCCATTTATGGGGGGGTTTATTCCCCTTTACCCCCTCTTCCGGTGGTCCGATCGGGCTGGTTCACGAACTCGTCTAATTGATTACCACTTTACATGTCCGTACGAAATTCCATTAAGATCGGACCATTTTTGCGGCCGCTATCGTGCTTACAGACACATATATAAATATATATATATATATATATATATATATATATATGTTCACCCAACTATCATTGTGGCAACCGTACATAAGGAAAAGTGTATGCAAAGTGGCGACCGGTGCTTATGACGACCGTATATGGTCGTCATATGCACACTTGGGTTATTTCATCTCCTTTTGACCTGCAGATACGTATGGGGATGACTTAGAAATTTTATTTTGGTCGTCATATTGCGCCTAAAACGTATATTAATAGTTCATGTAATGACCGTGGGTGCGCTAGTGTCGCTGAGTGTATATTTCAATATACGGCATTTGGTGTAATACTGCGACCGGAAAACTTGGCAACACTGGTTCTCCCGGACGCGTATATCCCTCGGTTCTAGGAGCTGAGGGTTTTGAGCATGCATGAGAGCATTACGCGGTATTTTTGCTGATTATTGTAAAGTGGACTGTGGTGATACTAAAGAAGTTATTTCGCCTACTTTCCGGGTGGTCGAAAACGAAGGGAGGGGAACATAGCGGGGAGTGTTAAGCATTAAAATGCATAACTTTTGAAAGCAGTAAATTATTTGGTTAAAACGTCATTTTAATAACACAAATTTATAAAATATATAAAAGAAAGATATAAAATAAATAACAGAAAGTTAAAAAATATATAACAGAAAGTTATAAAATAAGTTGAAAAATAAATTGATTTCAGTTGAAGTTATTGTGATTTAGATTTTTTCTACCGGGCAGTATTCAGTACGTACATGGAGGACGGTGATTGTTTTGGAAACTGCGACGTCAATATCATTCTCAGAGTCAACTTATTGAGCTAAATGCTGATGAACAATATTCGTCTGTTTTTGGTTTGGGAAATACTAATTCTACCGATAGCTTAATATGTTATAGTAATATAGAAATAAGTAACTTTAATAATATGCTGGTTAATTTACATTCATTTAATACGCTTTTAAATATTATAGGTTTTCTTTCTGAGTGTTGGCTAAATGAGGTGAGAGGGGGATGGGTCTGACTTAAACGAGACTAAACCGATGGGGTTCTAGTCTTACAACGTTTCTTGCAATCTTAAACATGCTTAACTAATCCAAGAAAACACTACCTAAGAAATGCTAACAATACTTTATGTCAAGGTAAATCAAGTATAATTTACAATAATTATATAAATTCAACAAAAACATTAATAATACTTTTTAATTTGATATTTTTTCCAAACAGAACATTACGAGGAATTATTACATTACAGAGTTTACTTATTCTTTTGCAACTGAACGGAAAGTCTTGACAGATGAACAAAAGATATCTAAATTATCAATTAATGAAAGTCTATTATACAATTTCAACACAGCTATCTGTGATCAAGTTTTACGTATTGAGAGAAGTTTTGACACCAATGTCAGTGCGAGAAAATTGGGGGATGAACAGCTTGTGGGACCGGGACCTGAGTTTTTGAACAGTTTCACTATTTTTAATTTGTTACTTACGATGGAAATACCATCACCGAAGCAGCCTCTAGCCTATATTGTATTACTGAAACATTAAAAGGTTTTATTGAATTTATATTTTTTACAAAATTTCCTGATCGCCTAATAAAAATCCAGAACGTTACTTTTACAGATGGAATCTATAATTACCTTGAACTTACATTTCAAATTGAAGACAATGCCCAGATCACGTATAAATGATTTAATATTGAGTGAAGTACCATATAAATTATAATTATAGCGATGAATTTTTAATCCAACAGCCATGACCGCCAGACCTTCGTTAAATCTGATAGTTTCTTTGGACAATGTTCCCTACAAAGGTAAGAAGAATCAGTGATTTTGATATTCGAATCTTCTCAATTTGGCTGATATACAGAAATTCGTATAGTTGCAAGCTTCAACATATAACTTAAAGAGCTGGTATTTTTTTTAATACAGGAAAGTGAACTGATGTTTAAGTAATTGAAGCTTGCAATGGTATGATGGCAAGTAAAATAATAAAGAAAATAGCTACATTTTTTCTTATCTTCGGAATAATGTTCGGAATGAATTACATCACTCATTTTCAGACACTTGGTACACTTTTAAGCCCATTAATAATGCGTGATTAAACTTTAGTAAATTATAATTCGACTAACGCTCCTGTAGAAAAACTGAATATACACAAGTTTCATTGGGAGCTATCAAGAGTGTTCCCTCAGTAACCAGATACTTTTTAAATTTTGCCAGATACACTGAAAATCTGCCGTGTATCATCTATTATTATTCTCATAGTTACCCTCGAGAGTAAGATGACCAGAATTTTGTAAGAGATTAGGAATAAAACCTTAGCTTTATATTTGAACGTACTTTTGGTACATTTTTCATCCATTCTCTGTCAATCCATACCCTTGCAAGCTTCAACGCTACTTAAACGACTTTTCACTTTCCTAAATGGAAGTGGCCAGATGTTTGAGTAGTATCGAAGCTTGCAATGATATGTATTTGTGTAACCAGGGGTGGATTTGGAAATTTGCCGTCCGGACTTCCGTACGGACTTCCGGCAAGATCGAGATCGTGTGATACTAAAGACAAACAAAAATTTGAATAATATGTTAAAAGTAGCTGCGTAATAGGCTATGTAGAAATGAAATAAAGAGAAATTGTAAACCCTTCCTCAACACATTCCAGTTTTGTAACGCGATCACAGATCGCCATCGTCGCCTAAATTGACAAAACGAAATACCATACATTATTTCTTTGTTGTATCTTGACTTAAGCCTAGCTTTTAAACATAAACTCTAGTCAATCATAGAAAAATGGAATACGATGTAAAATAATACCGATTGAATAAATTTAAAAATATAATTTCTAGGCTACATAATATAAAGAATTACTGTATTACGATTACATTTAATCAAAAAATAGTTTATGATGAAATTCTAATAAAAAAAGTTTTATAAAGAATTTTTATTTGTATTATTGGACTTGGTTAATTCGTGCCTGCCGCCTTGGCCGGATCGAGTCGCGTCGTCCTCGGGACAGGACGGAGGACGGCGGGCGCGGTGCGATCAGTGATTACCGTTGCTGCCGTTCTACTTCAGGCATAAACACCATTTCAACAGGCCCGTTCACCATTTTAACAGGAGGATGGCATTGTAAGCTAATCCTCCTGTACCACAAGTTTGTTTTCTAAGTGATTTTTTTTGTAACAATGTATTATGAATTCATTGTTGCTGTTAATTTTTTTTATCTGCCGCCTCTGAAAATTTGTTGATCTGGGCTGCAGCCCCTATAGCCCCCCCCCCTCCTAAATCTGCCACTATGTTAGTTATAAACCAAATTTCATCGTTAGTTTCTGATCCATCTTAACCGTGTTGGGATCATGTGCCGAGAAACTCAGCTTTCATGAAATTACTCAAGCCTGACATACGAGGCCTCTCTATTAATTTCAAATTCCTTTAATTCTTAGAAGCATATGATATTTTCTTATTTAACCTTCTAGGACAGGCCTTTGCTAGGTACACTATTGAGGCGGGTGAAAAAAATTGTGAGGGAGCCAGGCAATGAGAAATCTTAAATAATGGAATTTATTTTTAAATTGCAATTTATTTATACTTTTAATCAGTTTGTAATTTTAATGTAATCGTAGAATATCTCATATAGCCTAATCATTGAATCACCATGAAGCTCTGCAAGCTTGACTTTAGCTGGGCTGCGCACTTTGGGCCCCGTACTGTGGAGAGCGACCACAGAAATGGTACGCTCTTACAAGAAAGTAAGGGAAATTTAATCTCTAGAACTTAATGCAGAATAAAACTTTCAAAGATGATCAATTCTAAATATTTTTATTTTTCAAATTTAATTTTTATCATTTTTTTTAAAGTTTTTCTCCTAGAACAATGAGTTTATCTCGTAAAGTTTGCGGTCAACAGTTCGGAATTTTAGTTGGCTGCGTCTTACTCCTTAATAAGATTGCTTCACATAACCTCAAAACCTTTAATTGTAGCAAAGCTTCAGCTATTCCAGTTTGGCATTTGGTCTCTATTCGTCACCAAAGTCCCATTTCGGACCTTGAGATTTACTGTTTCCATGTTAAACTCCGTCATTTTGCCCCAGAATAGTCACTTGCATGACGCGTGATGAAATAAACAATTTAGTACTAAAGATTTCAAGGCTAACGTTTAATAGGAATTTGTGGAGAATAAGCAAAATAATCCTATTCCCTTTTACTGAATTAGAAAAAAAACAGAATGCCTCAGTGATAGTGGAATGGCAGGTCGTCATTTTGCCTCAGTGAACAATTTATTCATGTATAAAGGCTAGAGTGAAAACTGGCAACGCTGTATGTCGCCACAGTGATGGTAAATATTTTAAATGGGGTTCACAACGATAGTTTAATGTAATGTATATTACTGGATGCCATTTTGTTTGTTGCATGTAAAGTCGTCACAATGATGTCTCTGTGGTTTCCTTACAGGTAACAAAAAAACTTGAATTGTGAGTTGATAATGTTGTTTCTTGAGTGTAAGTTAGAGTATTTCTATATAACAATCTAAATATACATAACTCCTCGAGGCGGTTGTCATACTGTAGGTGTTGTGTAAAGTCGCCACAATGATAGTGCGATCTATATATATATATATATATATATATATAAATTCGAACGAATAGTGTTTTTTGCTTCTGGGGGCCCAAAAACGAAAAGTTATAGCGGTCCCGAGCTTAGGTCTTACCATGAGACCTACGGTAATAGCTTCTTCCCTTTAGGGGAAATTCGCTAAAATAAAGATTATGGAGGTATTTTTGTAATAAAAAAATACCCCCGTTGCAGCAGACCTGCATACTCAGCGAATTTCAAGTGCAAAAGAACATATTTCAATCCAACATAGCGAGGTTTGACATGTTTTTGTAAGCTCCATAAGAATAACATGGGAAATGAGTATGCAGGTTTGCTGCTACAGGTATGTTTAAACTGATTGGTTTTAATTCAATAATTAGTAGATCTGAACTAGAAGAAGCCATTTACCAAGTTTTATCAAGATATGTTGAGAAATAAGCGAAATATAGAATTTTACTTATTTCCCATAAGGTTAACATTGAGACAACGTACTGTGTTTACCACTTTCAATATCTCGGTAACCAATGGACATAGAGCAGTGATTCAAATTACAAAATTGTTTGTTTTTCTGAGCTGAATTCAATGGTGCCAACAAAAATTTGATAAATTTTATTTTTCTATGTGAAAAACTCAAAAAACCCATTTTTTGTGGGGGTTTATCCCCCTTTACTCCCCCTTCCGGTGGTCCGATCGGGCTGGTTTTCGAACTCATCCGAATAATTACTACTTTACACGCCTATGCCAAATTTCATTCCGATCGGACCATTTTTGCGAGCGCTAACGTGCTTACAGACACACACACACATATATATATATATATATATATATATATATATATATATATACAAATTTGAACGAATGGTGTTTTTGGTATCTGGGGGCACCAAAACGAAAAGTTATGATGGTCCCGCGCTTAGGTCTCACCATGAGACCTACGGTAATAGCTTCTTCCCCATAGGGGAAATTCGCTAATATGTTTAGTTAAAATATTGTAATATACATTAATAATGATGTACTGCAATTCATATGCACACGAAACTTTCTTATATGACCAAGATAACGTATTAAAAGTGTCATTACAATAGGTGCAGTACTTGCAGAGTTATTCAAGAGTACGCTTTAAAATTAGGCTTATCATAAATTTTAGAAAACGACGAGCAAAGTCTTAAAAGTTTCATTGTTTACTTCAAAATTAATTTCATATTACATTTTTTCATCCAAACACTGACAGATTAGAATAAAATCGCACATATATGGTCAAAGTTATATAACAAATAAAAAGTAAAATACATCTTAAAAAGTTAGAATTTTTAGAAAATTGCTCGATAAATATAGTGGCTAAGAGAACCCCTAAAATAAAGACATCGCCTTAACTAAGAAACAATTACTAACGAACTGTTATATGTTTGTTCCTAAAGGGTTCCATCTGAAGGAGTGCATTAGATATGATCGATAACAACCGGTCACAACAACTATTTAATCTTTTTTTCAAAATCCCTAAGAGGATTTAGATAGTAACTGTTTTAATCCATGAATGCGCTTGTATTCAATAACTTGCAAAGTACATAACATATGTTTTGGATAACTTTGTTTTGTTTTATCAATATCGATGTTTTTGTAGTCAGAATTTCACCCGATTGACTAGTTTTATTTCGGGGTTTTCGGACTGCAAGCTTAACCCTTTAACTGCCCAAACTAGACTCGAGAACCAATCGATCAATTAAGCCATTACGAATAATATTGTAAAATAAAAATAATAAGAAGAATGTTTTGGAGTTGTCCGTGCGACGATCATAGAAACTTCAACACCGATGGAATCCTTCGACGGCGTCACTGACTCACTTGAACGTGAACCTAGGTTTCGGCAGTTTGCCATCTTCAGCACTACTCGCGCTATAGTGCAGCAGTTTGTATGATTACCAAATTCACAGAATCAAAATGCTCTCTCCTAAAAAATTGTTTCTCATGATTAATTGAACTGCCACATTTTAAATTTAGGACTTGAGAAAAATAGTCTGAGTTAAATAATAAGAAAATTCATTTTATTTCTGCGAAAAACACTTACATGACCGCATATTTGATCTTGCTTTTAAAACTGTACTGTACCGGGAGAGACTTGCACCCTACAACAATTTTCATTTCCAAAGGTTATTATTATTAGAAATCTGACTTGTGTCCCTTTTTATTTTTTTTAACAACATTTTTCAATCCAACATAGCGAGATTTGACATGTTTTTGTAAGCTCCATAAGAATAAAATGGGGAATGAGTATGCAGGTTTGCTGCTACAGGTGTGTTTAAACTGGTTGGTTTTAAATCAATATTTAGTAGATCTGAACTAGAAGAAGCCATTTACAAAGTTTTATCAAGATATGTTGAGAAATAAGCGAAATATAGAATTTTACTTATTTCCCATAAGGTTAACATTGGGACAACGTACTGTGTTTACCACTTTCAATATCTCAGTAACCAATAAACATAAAGCAGTGATTCGAGATACTAAATTGTTTGTTTTTTGAGCTGAATTCAATGGTGCCAACAAAAATTCGATAAATTTTATTTTTCTATGTAAAAAAAACTCAAAAACCCCCATTTTTGGGGGGGGGTTTATCCCCCTTTACCCCTCCTTCCGGTAGTCCGATTGGGCTGGTTTACGAACTCGTCCAATTGATTACCACTTTACATGTCTGTACCAAATTTCATAAAGATCGGACCATTTTTACGGCTGTTATCGTGCTTACAGACAGACACACACACACACACACACACACACACACACACACACACACACACACACACACACACATATATATATATATATATATATATATATATATATATATATATATATATATATATATATATATATATATATATATATATATATACCGGGTGCGGCAAAAGTCAGCGTACCGCTGCAGGCCGGTGAGCGCCATTGTTTATCTCTCGCGCTAATACATTGTCACTCCTTATCTTATCTTATCATCTAGTTATGGTTTATTTTGTCTTCGTTTATTCTTTATCGATGAATGTTTTTTTGTTAGTATACCACTTGTCAAGTTAAGTTGGCGAGTGTAGTGCTTGTTTTATTAACTTCTATTATGGATGGTTTTAATGTTCGCACCACGTCCTTAATGTTCGAGCCTTTTTAAATGATAACTTCGATGAATGGATAGGAGGAAGAGGAACTATTGATTGGCCTGCTAGGTCGCCAATCTTAACTCCGTGCGATTTTAGTATATGGGGTTTGTTAAAAGAACACGAGTTTTCCGAGAAACCTCAAAGTAAAGAACATTTAAAAGAATTTATAACGAAACATTTTGATGTTTTATCCACACCACAACTATGCAACAAAATCTGTACACCAGTGTCAAAAAGGTGCTACAAGTATATAGACAGTGATGGTGGCCAGTTTGAGCAGCTTCTCTAACAGGTTCATTAAAATAATACTGTTAATACTAGCTATAGTTTAACTGCATTTTCGGTACGCTGACTTTTGCCGCACCCTGTATATATATAAATTCAAACGAATGGTGTTTTTTGCTTCTGGTGGCTCCAAAACGAAAAGTTATTATGGTCTCGGGCTTAGGTCTTACCATGATAACGGTAATACGCACGGTAATAGCCTACGGTAATAGCTTCTTCCCTATAGGGGAAATTCGCTAAAATAGATTAACAACATCTAAAAACTAAATGGTTCAAGTTTTTATATACTGTACCCAGTATTCCAGGGGTACACTGTGATCCCGGCAAGACAATAACTGCTGCTGATTTACCTCAGCTTATATACCAAACCCTTGACTCCTCCCACATTGACCAATGACCTGCACCTTACAATATTAATTGACAATACAATTTCATGTATTTAGCTGTACATGCTTGTTTAAACAACCTAGGACTTGTACACCACTTCTGACGCTACATCAGTTAAAAATTATTTATTTTTTAAACATTATAAAATTTTATATTTTAGCGAATTTTCTTAAAGGAATAAGCTATTACGGTAGTACTCATAGTACAGTAAGACCTAAGTCCGAGACCATGTTAACTTTTCATTTTGGGGTCTCCAGAAGCAAAAAACACCATTCGTTCGAATTTATATATATATATATATATACCTATATATATATATATATATATATATATATATATATATATATATGTCTGTTAACACGATAGCGGCCGTAAATATAGTCCAATCTTAATGAAATTTGGTACAGACGTGTAAAGTGGTAATCACCCGCACGAGTTCGTGAACCAGCCCAATCAGACCGCCGGAAGGGGGGGTAAAGGGGGATGAACCCCCCAAAAATGGGTTTTTTGAGTTTTTTACATAGGAAAAAAAATTTATCAAATTTTTGTTAGCACCATTGAATTCAGCTCAAAAAAAAAACAATTAAGTATTTTGAATTACTGCTCTATGTCCATTGGTTACCGAGATATTGAAATTAGTAAACACAGTACATTGTCTCAATGTTAACCTTATGGGAAATAAGTAAAATTCTATATTTCGCTTATTTCTCAACATATCTTGATAAAACTTTGTAAATGGCTTCTTCTAGTTCAGATCTACTAAATATTGATTTAAAACCAACCAGTTTAAACACACCTGTAGCAGCAAACCTGCATACTCATTCCCCAATTTATTCTTATGGAGCTTACAAAAACATGTCAAATCTCGCTATGTTGGATTAAAATATGTTGTTTTGCATTTGAAATTCGCTGAGTATGCAGGTCTGCTGCAACGGGGGTATTTTTATAATTTCGAAATTGCTACAAGATCACAATAGTAGGTCCACGTTCAAGTGAGACAGTGACGCCGTCGACGGATTCTAACAGTGTTGAAGTTTGTAAAATAGTATCCTTTTTCAATCCACTTAATTAATACAATGATAATTGTACAGTGCATTTAGCTCAAAAACAGGCCTTAGGTCACCCTTCAAAAACACAGAAGAAATTTGCTTGGAATATGTGCAGGACACCTCCCTTGCTTTGGAAACAAAAGTCCCAAAAAATCCTGTGACGGGTTTGCCGCCATCTTGAAAAAAACCTCCGCCATATTGGATTTTGGTAAGCTTCTAGTAAAACTATAATCAAGACAAAACCAGATGAGCCAAAGTATTGAATTTGATTTCATCTTGTTCGAAAATAAATTCGCTACATAAAAAGTATAGTTTATATGGTAATGTAATGGTATAAAGCATGGTTTAGACGCGATAAAGTGGAAAAAGTTATAGTTTTTCCCGAAAAATTAAGTACACTCTTATAAATTTGCCGCATTTTTAAATGTATGCTATTTATAAATACTTAACTTTAACCGATTGAAAATATCACAATAAAATTCTGAACAAAATTTACTACTGTACAGTTTTCAATTGGTTCTCTAAAGCTACTCCGGGGACAAAAGAAAAATGAAGTTTAAACGCGAGCGTCCGGTGTTGCGTCGGTTATTGGATTTGTGTAAGCTTCTAGTAGAACTACAATAAAGTCAAAACTACATGTCCCAGAGTATTGAATTTGATTTCGTCCTGTTCGAAAATTAATTTCCTACTAGACAATTATAGTTTTTATGGTAATTTAATGGCAAAAAACATAGTTTAAACGCGATAAAGTGAAAAAAGTTATATTTTTTTCCGAAAAATCAAGTACACTCTTATAAATTTTGCATATTTTTAAATGTGTATCATTTATTAGTATAACTTTCACCGATTAAAAATATTGCAATGACATTTTTAACAGAATTTAATACTGTTCATTATTAATTGGTTCTCTAAAGCTACTCTGGGGTCGAAAGAAAATTGAAGTATAAACGCGAGCGGCGGTGTTGCGTCGGTTATTGGATTTGTGTAAGCTTCTAGTAGATTACTACATTAAAGTCAAAACTAAATGTCCCAGAGTATTGAATTTGATTTCGTCTTGTTCGAAAATTAATTTTCTACTTGAAAATTATATTTTTATAGTAATTTAATGGTAAAAAGCATAGTTTAAACGCGATAAAAAGAAAAAAGTTATAGTTTTTCCGAAAAATCAAGTACACTCTTATAAATTTGGCATATTCTTAAATATGTAACATTTATTAGTACTTAACTTCCACCGAATACAAATTTTTAATCAAATTATTATTATTATAAAATTATTAAAAATATTGTCTGCATGAAAGCTTTAATTTTAGTCCAGGCAACGAAAAGGTATAGACGGAAATTTTCGGAACACAATTTTTGACTTTGCAGCTTTGTTTGGACTAGTTAGGAGGTAAAAATATCAAAAGTCCCCGTCCGTAGCCCTTGGGCGGAGGGAGGGAGGGGGGTCTGAAATTACCATTTTTTGTTTTTTGCTAAATATCTTGAAAATTATCAATTTTCAGTGCTCCCTATTCAGTAGGAAAATTAAAGTTTCTGAAAGAAACGTATATAACATGTCTAGTTTGGTCGAACCATTTACAAGATCTATATGTTAATACGCAAGCGGTTTTCTTTTCACAGTCCAACCGCAGTAACGGCTGGGCGAATTTTATCGTTTCTGGTGTCAAATTAAAGAGAATTTTATGTAGATTTGTCAACAAGTCTCAGAATTTTAAAAAAGGGCATCACTAAAGTACAGTAAAGGGCTGAAGTTTCGGAACAGTGGCGCTATTCATCGAAATTTGAGCAAGCTCAGTTCACTTTGTTTACAAACTGGTCAAGCCTGTCAAGCTCTGAAATAGTTCTACAGGTAAACCACAGATTGCAGCACTTTATTTTTTTGATGAGAAAGGTTTTTTGTTTTTCCAGCTGCTTTGGCTTTCAATAAAAAGATTTATTATGTAATTTAGGTTATGTTATGAAGTGTTTTTAAAGGGCTTAAACATTGCAGTTCCCAGTTTTACAATGTAGTTTACGATATCCCAATACATTTCAGCATAGCATTTTTTGAAGTCTTAAGGAATATGATCTCAACCGCCTACAATCACCCTCCCGATGTAACATTTGATGCTCCTTCCAACTTCAGACCAATGAACTTACAATGTTTTCATCGCGCTGGGTCGCATTTCAAGAATTAAAAGACTGGTAGAGATAGTGCGTCATTTACGCGTTGTTGCCACAAAGGAAAGGATCCCTACAAAGACAGCCGTCCCCTATGATTCCGCTTTGGCGATAACTATCAATAAGGTGCAGGGGCAGTCCCTAAACAAATGAGGTCTTAGCTCACGGCGCCAGTGTTTGCTCTCGGTCAGCTACATGTTGCTGTAAAGCAGAGCTCGATCTTTTGCCGGTATTAAAATATTCATTTCAGAATAAAGAGAACATGGAAAATGAAGGTGTTTCCCAAAAAGTCGTTAACCGGAAACTCCTGCAGTAAATCAAATCAACTTTGAGATTTTCAATGGTTTAGCCATAATTTTGTTATTGAATTTAGCCCTTTGATTAAATTTCAAAAGTATCCAAGTAAGCTGTTTATTCTTCATTCTTTTACTATATATTTTTTGCTCGATTTCGAGCTACGTGTTATCTAGTAAGCACTAATTTTATCATTATTTATGCAAATATTCCTTCCATAAGAATTACATTTAAATTTATGTGTAACATATTTGCCCAGTGGGGCAACGCTTTTTCACCTAAAGTAAAATGAACAACACTAATGGTATGATGCTTTCCGAATAGAATTGTTTGAGGAAGTTTACAGACATGGAAAAAATTGGTAATTTTAAAGAAAATATAAGCCAAGTAAGAACTTAAAATATAAAATTTTGAGATATATGCTGGACACATTTTTATTGCCTATTGCACATCAAGCTTACACTAGACCAGTGGTTCCCAAATAACAGGTAGTCACGGACCCCCAGGTATACAATCTAAACAATCGGGGACCCCTAAAGCTATATTTGATTTACAACATGCTCAGTTGCATGCCCGCGCGCATATACGATCGCATTCCGGCATGTAACACTGTCGATTCAGTATATTTCATTTAATAATTTGTTTTTGTTTTTATTTTTATTTTTGCTTTTACCCACCAAAACTTTCCAAATTGTTTTATAGCCAATAGTGATGGACGGGATTGGACTTTCAGTTCGGGACGGGATGGGAAAAGATTTTTTTCTTCCCTCTTAAATTCGGGACGGGACAGGACAGGATTTTTTCTTCCCTAAAGTTTTGGAAATGCTCGTTTACAAATTTATTTTACTTTATTACATTAGTTTAAAAACAATGTCATATATAACTGTTTAAATAAATATCCTACCTGGTCACAACATTTCAAGGAAAAGATTAAAGTGAAAAAATACTGACTTATATGCAATTGACAAAATAGCAAACATTAAAAACACATTCCAAAATAATAAAAAAGTAACTCAATGAAATTTTTGATTATAAGGAAAATACTAACTTATATAAAATAGTAAAGTTATTGTTTATTTATTATTATTTTTTATTGAATTTGAATTTTTATTCATCTTTTTAATCAAGAAATCAAGACTTAAATGCATTGAAAACCAGAAATATTATTCAAAAAATAACAAATATAGTACATTTTTTAAAGTTTGACAAAAACACAATAATTTTTAAGTTTGTGCTTTTTCATTTTATTGTTTGGTTTCCACAAATCCAAAAGTAAAATACTTGAGTGGTTACTGCATGTTGACAAAATGACTGTCAAGTATAACTACTGCAGTAAACATGTTATTGTATTTTTATTAATTTTAGGCTTTGAAGTTCTTGTTTTTCACAACTCCCAAACTTGATATTCCTCAAATTACCTAAAATATTAATTACATATGTATTTCAAATTTAAATTCAAAAGTCTCAAATTTACTTTTGTCAACTGTTTAGTTTTTTTTTTACTTATTTATGAAAAATAATCATACTTTCGGCTGGGATTCAATGTAATCTGAATTAGTTTAGAGAATTTAATCAATGGCTAAACCAATTTATTTGTAGCCGACAAATGTGGCCGATGATATAAAATGCATCACTGTAAAGCCTTCTAGCAAGTTATTTCTGTCGATTAACCGCTCTCAGTAAATAGCTAAACTTGATTTTCACACCCGATTGCAAGTTCGCAATGTTACATTTTTCGTTTTTCAGCGGTCTTCAAATGCGCGCAACAGTTTTTCTCAGCCGATCGCGAGTTTCGTAAAGCAACATCATCGGCAGTTTGTCCGCGATCGACAAATACGCGCTAGCGTATCTCGTGGCCGTTCGTGAATAGCGCAAAACTATTTTTGCCGTTCATCCGCGACTTGCAAATACGCGCGATGGTTTTTGCAGCCGATTATGAGATTTGCAAAGCTGCATTGCCGTTTATTTTCGATCGGCAAATACGCACGATAGTTTTAGCGGAAGATCGCGAGTTTTGCAAAGCTGGATTTGCCTTTATTCGCGATCGGCAAATACGCAAATACGATCGGCAAGATCATTTTCCGCGGCCGATCGCGAGTTTTGCGAAGCTACACTCGCTGTTTAGTTGCAATCGCTAAACGATTCCGTCCCGAAAATTTCCCGAAGTGAATAAAAATCCCGCCCGAAAATCAGGAATTTAATTTACCCGAGAATTTCCCGACATTTTGGGACCCGACCATCCATAATAGTAGCCAATATGTACAGGCCTAACGCCGCGGACCCCTTGTAAGCCATTCGCGGACCCCTGGGGGTCCGCGGACCACCTTTTGGGAACCACTGCACTAGACAACGTACTATTTTCCACTTGTAATATCCCGCTTGTAATGGTCATAGAAAATTACTAAAAATAATTAGCAAATTTATTTATCTTAATTAATGTAAGGGTATCACCAACTATAACAACCTGCAAAATATTTTCGGATTCCAAAAATTAAATAAAGAAAAAATTAAAATACTATTTTTAATCATTGTTCTACTAATTTGTAAATACATATTAGCACTTACTCATGATTTTGGAGATGAAATAAAAAAAGAAGTCCTAAGTCTATCCTGCTAACAGCAAACTGAAAATACCTTTAACACCTCTTAAGACCGGGACGCAGCAGTATTTTAACCGGAATATGAGTAAACGGTGAGTGTAGGATTATTGAGGCGCGATCTTGTAGCCTTGTTACTGACTAGCGAGCGCAGAATTACTGACTTAAGGCTGACATTTTCCTTTGGCAGGAATGTTAACAGCCAATGGCAATTAAAGGACCTCTATATTTTAACGTGGGATCCGAACCACAATTTCATTATGTTTTCCTTATCAAATAATTTACATAAGAAAATTATTATTACATTATCAGACTAGTCCTTAAAATTTACTAGCATATGACGTGCTCAAAATTAAATTAATATCGATCCGTAGAACATTTTGTTCAGAATATGATTGCGAATTGCGATTTCTAAACAGTAAAGGTTATTTAGCATCAATTGTTAGTGGTTTAAATTAGAGGAAAATTTACGACAGGGTACTTGATTTGTCCTAACAAGTTATATGTTTTTCACTTTAAATTTCACTTTAAAGTTTGTAAACCAAGCCTTATACAGATGACCATAAAAAACTTAATTTTACTTGCGTAAAATTTATTCCGTTATAAATTTAAATCATAGCTAGTACTCTGGGTCTATCCCTTCTCCTAAATTACAGTTTTACTAGAAGTTTACAAGGATCCAATATGGCAGAGGTGTTTTTTTAATGGCGGAAAACCCGGCACGGGATTTATTTTAAAGTGTCCTGCGCGAGTCCCAAACATATTTTCACTGTCATTTTGAAGGGTAAGGTAAGTTTAGCCTGGGTACAATGGTAAGGTAAGTTTAGGTGCTATTGAAGAATGATCTTTTGATCACCAAAGATAAATGTTAAATTTCTTCATCTCTGTTACACCTACAACAACTGTTATATATGAATTCTGCAGAGAATTTATTTCATTAAAACTTTAATTGAAATTGAATTTTCCTATAGGAAATGTACGAAATATATATATCGTAATCCATTTTTAAAAGTGACGAATAATTGAAATTAAATTTTTCTGTAGCAAATGTAAAATATATATATATATATATATTGTAATTCTTTTTTAAAAATGACGAAAAATTTAAAAAAATATTTTAATGTTATATATGGTATTGTTATCGTGGAATAATGAGAGTATTATTACATTAAAAATGTACAGAATTAAATTCCGAATAATGTGACACCATTCCCAGGAGTCTAAGTAAAAAAATACGTTTAGCATTGTCCAAAATGTAAGTTTATTACACAAATTCAAAATGGCTGCCTTTTCCTCACAATGGCGGAAAACCCCGTCACGGGATTTTTGGGACTTTTTGTTTTGAAGCTTGAGGAGTGTCCCCTACATGTTCCAAACATTTTTTCACTGTTATTTTTAATGGTAAGGTAAGGTTAGCCTTGGAGCTATTATTACTGTACAAAGAATGAAAAATGCAGTTTCGTTAACATAAGATGAATGTTAAATTTCTTCATGACTGTTACACCTAACAACCATTGTTATATATGAACTTTATAGAGAATTTTTCGCTCTACAACCTTACTTCAAATAATATTTTCCTACAGTTAATGTAGAAAAATGTATCGTGATTTATATTAAAATGTGACAAAAAAATCTAAAAAAATTATTTTAATGTGATATATAGTGTTAAAATTGTGGAATAACGTGTACATAATTGTATTTAAAATGTACAGAATTTAATTTTGAATAAAATAACACCATTCCCAGGTCTGTAAGTTAAAAAATACGTTAAGCATTGTCCAAAATGTAAATGTACTACACAAATTCAAAATGGCCGACTTTCTCTCAAAATGGCGGAAAACCCGTCACGGGATTTTTTGGGACTTTTGGTTTTGAAGCTTCAGGAGTGTCCCCTACATGTTCCAAGTCGTTTCCTCCTGTGTTTTTGGAGGGTGACCAAAAAGTCTAATTGCACTGTACTATTAATACGACAAAGTAAACTGAAAAATTAAAATTTTTAACTTATTTAGAATATAATCCAATACAGTACAATGGAAGATATGGAGCTTTTTGTGATGTAAATCGTAACCGTAAACTCAAGACCTTAGCTTTGATTTACATTGCAAAAAAATATAAAAAAACTATGTTGAAATAGTTAATTTTATCATAAAATAAAGCGTTAACTTTAAGGAGAATTTTTACGTGACAATGGATTGAGTTAAGGCAATGTAATTGTTAGATTTATACCGAATACGACACCTTTATGATGCTGATGATATGTTGTATATTTCTCGTAATTTGGACGCAAATCTTGTATTTTGGGTAGTATTTCGTTTATTAAAAAATTACGACGGAGGAAGATTGGTATTTTTAAGAAAATTCCACTATAAACTCTAAATATTGACTATTCTTATAAGAACACATTTTATCAATAAAAACTTTAAAAAGATACATTAATATTTTAATAAGGTTTATTTAAGTCTTGCCAACTGTAAACAAGTCCATAGTAATAAAAGGAATTTTGAAAAGAATGAAACTCTTGAAAATGCAAGCTGTGTGAAAATCAGCTCGGATCATGAATCAAACATCGCGAAATTGAAACCACAGCCGAACTCTCGAGAACATTCCGGCTAATGAGTTTGCCACCCCGGATAAATTACTGGTCTTAAGTAAAAATAATTTGTAGACCCCATAGTGCCTGAGGGTTTATATCGATTGATTGCTACCGTATCTAACCCTCTTGGAGTGTTGAATTAATATTTTTTATGTCTTAAGGCCAATGGGTCGGATAGAAGAGACAAATCAAACTCAAAGGGGTAATCAGGCTTACAATTGTTGAAAGTCGCATCTTCCTATTTTTTATGTGTGTTCTAACAGGAAGCTACTCAGATGTGTTCTATAAGAGAAAATAAGTACACCAATCCTTTACATCTACTAAATTTAAATCTGCTAATTTACAAATAGGGTGGAATAAAAATGAGAGGAATTCTCTCGAGTTTTGATACTCAATATATGATATTTATTTCACTGTCATATTGTTACTTCAAACTTGTTTCGTTCTAAATCAGAAAATGGTTTCGTTCTTATGGAAAGTGTAAATGTTTAATAGAAACACATTGCGCTTGATAACTTGAAACTTCGATTTCTGTCTGTGATGCATAAACATAAACAAATCGTTTATTTCAGATTATTAACTCCTTATGTTTATTAAATAGCCCTGAGGTTGATGTGTACGTTTATTTATTTGAGTGTACGTTACATAGGTTAGCTTATGCCTAATGAGTCAACAGTTAGTTAAATTGATAATACTGGGGGCCCAGCTTCGATTGCCCGAAATATTTTGTAATTATTTGGCAGCTCAAACCAATGAAAAAATTTCATTCAGCATACGGTCCATTTTGCTCCGTTTTTCATCTGTCGTTCTGAACGTTTTTTTCACAAAACTAATTTGTAAACATTTGGTGCGGGGTATTAGTTTCTACTCAGTGAATTTTCAAAATATTTTAATATTCATACCATATTCTAAGTTTAATATCTCAAAAATTAGATGCTAAATAAAATCTTTTTTTAATTATCATCAAAAACCTAATCTGTTTTCTGTTTCTACCTGCTAAATAGCCAGAAAAGGTCCTGACTCATTACATTCGAAGCAAAACACCCTAAACGGGTGTAACATTTGTGTCACTGTAAAATAACAAAATAACTTATGAAACGAAAAAAAAAATAATATACTAAATTACAGTATTTACAGTAGAGCGCCGATTATCCGAACTAATTGGGGACAAGGGATGTTCGGATAACTGAATATTCGGATGATCGAACTTGAAAAGACAACATTTTAAAATTATATATGTAACGTAATTCTTAGTAGTAAAAAGATTCAAAAATTATCAAACAAAAATTATTCATGTAATTTTATTATGAAATGTATCCGAATACATGGATATCCTGGCGCGACGGGAGTTTCGGTTGGCGCGCGAATTTGAATTTTTTAAGAATCATGTCAAAATATGAATTATTACGGCGTTCCGTTAACCGACGGTTCGGATGACCGACGTTCGGATAATCGGCGCTCTACTGTAGAATAATATCCCCCTATATAGCATAAATAAACCCTGCTGACATTTTTATGATAAAATGTAGGTAAGTTAGTGCAATCTTCTTTGCACGAAAAAACATTTTGAAATAAAATGGACTGTGCGGAAAGATAAAACTTTATTGTAAGATATAATTTGACAAAGGTTTTACATTAATCCTGGATTTAGATGTTAGGGACTCTGCTAATTACACTCAGATTCGATGGATGGAGAAAAAGTTTAACTTTGACTTGGTGCCTCCCTCTCTCTTTCTTACATATCGTCTATAGAGAAATAATTATATTTTACAAGCTTTGTTGCCACTTAACAATACGAAATTAAACATCACGAGCGCATATTTAAAATATTAACAAAGTATTTTTTCATTATGTTTTACATTTTTCTTGTTATCTTTAATAGTCAAAATATCTTTATTAATCATACATCCAAGGTACATGATTGGCTTGATGAATTAATCTTAAGCTAGACAAACAATGCAATATACAGGGTGTTTACTAAAAATCGAGAATTTTAGGACCATGTTTACAGGAACTTTTTCTTAGTTTTGGTGTAAGTAACCATATCCCGAAGTCCTGAAGGGTTTCAGTAAACACCCTGTATAAGAAAATAATGCCCCCGTTGCAACAAACCTGCATACTCAGCGAATTTCCAATAGAAAACAATAATTAATCAAATATTAAAAAAAAAATATTTTAAAAGTGATATATTTATATTTTACAATAAAATTCCAAAGTTTGATTTAGATGTCGAAAATATTGATAAATAAGATTAATTTGAAAAATATATGTTTCTTTTAAATAAATAGGCTAGATTGTTATTTTTTTAAGTTAACAATCAAAAATCCTATTAAAAATACTTTTGATAAACTCGTGAAATACTCTGCAGGTTTCGATGAAACAAAGTTTCGTTGGACAACATTCTGCTGCCCTGAAACAAAAATACTAGACAAAAAACGTAAAGAGCACATAACTTCGAGACCGTAGACTTAGAGCAACGATTCAAAATACCAATCGAATCGTAAATACATGTTTGTTTTTTCAAGCTGAATCCTATGCTGAAAACACTAATTTGATTACTTTAACTTTTCAATTTGAAAAAGCCAAAAAACCCATTTTCGGGGGGTAAAAGGAGCCTTTACCCCACTTTGTATATGACGATCTGGCCGGTTTACGAACTCGTCCAAGAGAACCTAGTTTTACATATGTATACCAAATTCTGTTACGATCGGACGATTTTTACGAGAGTTATTGTGCTAACAGACACTCAAAAAATGAAAATTCTATTCCCCATACAAGCCCATGTTAAATTTTGAAACAAATCGTGATTTTTGCAGGTAAAAATGCATTTCCACGATAAACTCACTTGATATCCAGAAAGTAGAAATAAAAAGCTATCAATTAATTGATATAAAAATTGATATGATTGCCGAGGGCACCCTGAACGGATATTTTTTGTCCATTCTGTTAAAAGACGGTAATAGCTTATTTCTAAGGAAATTCGCTAAAAAATGTGTTTCTGTTTATTATAATAAACATAGATTTGGGATCGTTCCAAAATTTACAAAAGTAATCTGAAACATATAACCAAAACCTAATTATTTGTAGCAAAATGTTATTTCTTAGGTCCGCATTACACTATAAAACAGTTTATTAATGATCTTTTATAAAAAATGTTATTCACCCGATCAAAATCCAAGTTTATTTTTAAATCAGCTTTAACTCATCTTTGATAAAATATTTCATAACACATTTTATAGAATAGTAGGATCATAACTATTATTTGGAAACATATTAAATACAGGTTTATCGGTATCCTTACAGTTCAGTTTAATACACCAACCCGGTAATTGACGCAATCGTATTTCAAAACATCATCATAATATTGTCGAATTTAATTCATTGTACATTTTCAAGTGATATCTCCTTCTTCGTACAATTAATACGAATTTGGCAAACACTAATTTCTGGAGGATTTAGTCATAGTCATTTGTTTAGGAAGACAATCAAACTATCTTATCGGCCTGTGAATCAAACGTGTACGTCTGTCGACACAACTTAGAACCTGAGTAGTGCCGCATTGTGTTTGGCTTCAGTTTATCTTCCATTTTTACGCTCAAACCAACTCAAAGGAAGAACGTTTACGGTTTAGCGAAAGAGTAGGTTGAAATTAGATTGTTATTGATATTGAGGCTATCGCCTTTATGTTTAAACGAAAATAAAACGTGAAGGCCTTAAATAAAATAATAAAATGGTCGATAAGTGTTGATTTAGATGTTGGAGCAAGTATTAATAGAAAATATTGAACTGGAACCATATAAATATTACCTGTATGCTCAGAGTAATAAAAAGGCCCTGGGGTGTAAATAAGACAGGCAAATCGTTGATAAGTGTTGATATGGATGTAGTGACAATTCTATGATTATTTCCTGAATACTCTGAAAAAATAGCCATCGTGGAGGAAAATAAGCTAAGCAAAATAAATCGTCGGTAATCGATTACATGAATGAGGGAACGAATACTGTGAATATTGTACGATCATTTCCTGAAGGCTCTGGAAATAATAGAGCTCTCGTATTGAAAAATAAGATTAGGAAATTGTTGATAAGTGTGGATATGAATGTACGAACTAATATTGTAATTATTGTACGATCAATTTACTGTAGTCTCTGGAAAATATAGTTCTCGTGGCGGAAAATAAGATAAGCAAATAGTTGATAAGTGTTGATTTGGACGTAGGAGTGCTGGATAGCGCAGGGTGGAGATCGGGGGGGGGGGAGCTGCATAATTAACTAGCGCGGTGCCCGGGGGTTGCTTTGTTTTGCAAGCGTCAAATCCATGCCAAACCTCATTAATCTTTAGACCTCTTCTCCATCACTCCTCGCATCAATTTTTATAATCTAGAACGCTAATAATTTCACTCCTCAGTTAGACCAAAGACTCCAATGCTCTAACGACCCGCTGCGAAACGAAAAAATACGAGTATCGTGCCCAGCAAATTGCAAAACTATATCGAATGTTATGACAGTTTTTGGAGTTTCATTTATATGTTTATTACGTTGCTAGCCCGCTGGGTACCGTTTTACCGAGCGAGCCGGAGTGCGGTATTATCATGCGAGTACGGTAGAACCTACCGGGCGTGTTACGTACGATACTTTAACCATACTACTGAGATAATACGTAATTTTGAATCATAATGCATTTCTTGCATAAACCACTACGTTTCTCAAGCCTTCAAAACTAATCTTTAACAAAGAAACATGTAAATTTTTTGGCATTTGTCAGCTGTTTACTTACATATTTCTAATCAGAAGAATTTTTCAAATAGTTGCTAACATTACGTTTTTTATTCCTTTAAATTAACCTTTAAATATACCTTAAATGTGGTTTTCTTGCAATCAGCTTATAGTTTACAATTGTTTCCTACAGCAAGGTCATTGTCTGTGCACTTAACTAGCACAGGGAATTGACCGTACAGTTATCGGCAAAGAGTTACTTTCCTACCAAGAGTAAGGCATATAAAACAGAAATGTTTCTATGTGTAGTATGAGTTTATCGTTGTTTTCCTAACCGTTTCTGCAGTTTTGTATCATCACCCAACCCCCATTCCACATTGTAATAGTGAAATGTTTCGCTACAGCACGAAAGTTCAGAAATCTTAGTGGGCAATCTTCTTGATTTACCAATTATATTAATCATCAAGAATTCACTACTATGAAGGTATTTGTGAGTTTTATCTACCGCTTGCTCATTAAAATCAAAATGTAATCTGACATTTCCAAGCAGCCTTTCATAAAACTACCACAGATAAAACAACATTTTCACAGTATTCAAATTCAAACAGATTATTCCTTTTTAATTTCTTTCTTCTTTCGAAACTTTTAACAATTGAAATATGAAACTGTTACGTTCCCCGATTTGATTTCTTTAGTTGATTATTTCTGTCTAATTCAACCAAACTTTACACTTACAATTTTTTATTGGTAAGGAAAAATCACGTAAAATCTTTTCCATCCACATCAAAAGTACAGTAGAGTGCAAGGATACTCGTCTGTGCCAATACTCAAAATCAATTTCATCGATTGGCTCAATGCAATCTGGAATCCTAAGCCAATCTCCAGCTTGTGCTTTCAGCCATAAGTGGATCACGAACATGGGGACCTTTATTGGCATTATCCACAACTTTTCACGCACTGATGCTTCGACATTTTAGTAGATATTTATCGAGTTGAATTTATTATTTATTTGGTATACTATGTCTTTTTCGTGTCCACGCTATAAGTCCCATCGAATAAATTAATTAACAGAGAAAGTAGGAGGGATCGCTGGTAAATTTTAAATATCAAAATTTGTAAATTGACAGCTACAAGTATAGTATTTAAGCTGAAAAGCTCACTCACAATTTTACCAAATAATTTGTTTGACATATTTTTTCTGTTTCTATTTATTCGATTTGATGTGTAGCAGTAAAATGTAAATCTACTCATGTATATTTAAATTTAATTGTTTAGACATTTTTTCACTACGATTGTCCGTAGACCTCAGGGCCAGTGTGCCGATCTAAAGTCCACAGGTACACCGAAGCGATATTACGATTTTATAACAATAATTTTATGAAATTCTGGTTGGGTTACTTGTTCCATCTATAGATTATGATTTTTTTAGAAAAGTACCGGTACAGCCAAAACATGCGTTTGGTAAAAGGCTTATTGGATATGTTTAATCTAGGAAGAGAATAGAACTATCTCGATTAGAAAACTATATATTTTTGCAGCAACAAATACTACAAACTATGAAGTTAAATATATAGTTTTCATGTACAAACACATTCGACATTCATCCATAAAAATCTTTTCATACTATAAAAAAAATAGTATGAAAACTGGTTAGCATGGTGGTCTACCATCAGCGACAGTAGACCACGATTCACTAGCATTGATGTTAATTACATTTAATCAACTAATGCAACGGCACTACAAATAACCATTATCTAAAATTGAATTATGATTATTTTCCTTATTGTCATCTAATGGAATCCAGAATAACATAGAATATATCCGTCAGTAACTGTTAGCACCGACATTGTGTGTGCTTCCACTCAGATCGCGAGCACTCGGAAACTTTAAACTAGTTCGCTCTTGAACCAAATTACATCATTCTATACATGAGGCAAGAGCAAGGTATTTGGATTAATGTCAGTTAAAGCCATTTGAGAAGCCAGTACGAGGCGATGACGACGTGAAGCGACGAAAATGCTACGTAAAACACCGTTTAAAACACTTTATATATTTCATTGGACTGCATGTTTTTCCAAAAAGTGGTAAAGTTAACGTCTCGGCTATTTCAGCCATGAAGATATTGACACTCAAAGTTATAACTAAGATTCGAAACAAACCCCTCTAAAGACGTGGGCTTCCTTATAAAGAAACCTTAACTAGATAAGGACAATTCCTTGAACGTGTCTATGTAACAGTATTTCTTGGGAATATCGTGGTCATTGGGTTCTGAGATAAAATATGCATGCTGAGCTCATCACAAGTTTACTGAGCTAACTAAATTAAATGGAAATATTAAGAACGCCTATTGCGATATCAAGTAAGAGTAAGAGTACATTGACTCCCTATTCTATTACCTTACATAGAAACAGTGAGAGAACTTTGGCTCCACACTCTATTACCTTACACAGAAAGAGTAAGTGTACGTTGGTTAACTATTCAAGTATCTCACACAGAAAGAGTAAGAGTATGTTGGCCCCCTAATATATTATCTTATATAGAAAGAGTGAGAGTACGTTGGCTCCCTATTCTATTACCTTACATAGAAACAGTGAGAGGACTTTGGCTCTATACTCTATTACCTTACATAGCAAGAGTAAGAGTACGTTGTTTAACTATTCATTTATCTTACACAGAAAGGGTAAAAGTACGTTGGCCCCCTATTCTGTTGCCATGTACGAGTAGGTTTTGGAACCCTCAAAGCGATATCGTGGGTTCGAATTCGAACGTCGAATACTTTTAGCTGTAGTTCTTGTACCGGCTGGAGCCTCTTTTGCTTGATAACTTCCACGCCATCCACGCACAAGCCTAAGGTCCATGTGGAGGTATCAGAAATCTGCGAAATGCATTCCCCCTGTATACAAAATTGAATTTTATAATATTATTACTGATATTTTGGACCAGATTTTTACTATAAATACATTGAAGATAAAATTCAATAAAACACTTAAAGGTTTGTAAACTACCGAATTTAAACTAAGTCATAAATGCCATAATCGAGATTCTGTTTTTAGAATTTGTTTGTAGGAAGAGTAAATGCAATTATTTTATTAAATAGCTCTTAGCAGCTGACCTGTATGCTCAATGGATTTCAAATGCTTAAAAAATAAATTTCATTTTATGATAGCGATAAATTATCTTTAATTTTTCCATAAGAATAAGTGGGGCATTAGTATGGACGTTTGCTGCGTTGCAGGTATATATTGTGCATATTCACGATGAAAACTAAATAACTTTTTTTAATGAATCCTGCCAAACGTCTAAAAGTGAGCGATTCTCTGCCATATGTTAAGTCTACAATCATATCTTTCCTAAGTTACAAGTCATTTTTATAATATAAGAAACTATTTTTGTGATCATGCGTTTTTATATCAAAGTTTTATAATAACAATCCGAACTAAAGGTGATCTTTTCCTACAAAACGAAGACTGAACGGCGGGAAGGTATAAACTATTTAGGGGTTGAGTTGAAAGCAGCTTCCCACAGTAATAGACATACCAGATTACCAGGAGGACCCATCAGGAGCAATGGAATGGAGAACAATGCAGTTCGGGGCACTATCCGGATGACCCTTTTTGAAAGTAAAATCAAATGATTCCCCAAATTGATCTGTAGGTAGGTAATATATAACTTACATAAGCTAAAACTTTATGATAAGTATAAAAATAGTTGATTTAATAAAATTTAATAGTAGGTTTACACTTCTTTAAACGAACTAATTAGTTGTCTGATTGGGGTTTTGACCCCCAAAAGTTTGGTGTTTTCTTTTAGCGAATTTTCCATATAGGGAAAATGCTGTTAGCGTAGGTCTCATAGTAAGACTTAAGCCTGGGACCATGGTTTTTCGTATTAAGGTTTCTAGATGCCTAAAACACCAATCGTTTATATATATACATAAAGACAAACGATGATCGTCCAGAAAGCAAAGAACGTTTTGTCACTTCCGGTCTCACTTTGAGCCCAGTCTCCTTACCGACCGATTATGTATTTAATTCTTCCACCATTTCAAAATGGCGGTGTCTATTGGAAATTCCGCCAAATGCAAATGGACTGATAGTAATAGTGTTTTGCGACCTAAAACGTTTGTTCCACGTTGAATTTATACCTAGAGAAGAAATTAGTTATGTGTGTGTTGCAATAAACCACCAAAAACCATAAAAATGTATTTAATTAACTTAGTAAGTAATGAAAATATCCATTATGTTTCGATCTGCTAATAGCTTTTGCATCCGGGTAGCTGCAACCATGCATGCACCATCGATCAGCTGATTGTTGTGACGTTCTTACATGCTTAAATCTTAGACGTTCTCATAGCTGTTTGTTTTAATGTTAATCTTATTTGATTATTCATGCCACTAAATCAGCTGTTAGCGCCTGTATTCGTTTAGCTGCAACGTCTTTGCATGTTTGCGTGGAAATTTGAAGGCGCTCTAATTTTTCAGTTATTGATTTCAATGTTATTCTTATGGGTTTAATTTGTCTCCCGTCGGAAGTCAAAGTAATCACTTTACTCCCGTTGGGAGACAAATTATTATTTTACTCACTCATTGCAAAGAGTAAAAATCGTCTAAACGTAGCAGGTAGGGGAAAAGTTGTTTTGAGCCTGTTGTGAGATCCCACGATAGCTTGACATTCCATAAAAACAAGCGACGAGGAAAAATCCCATTACAGACAAGAGTGTTTCTGCTCGGCCACTAGCCCGAGACTGCGCCTAGCATACACATCAGGGAGGCAAGCAATGACTCCTTGCATTCGACAATTAAAATCATACTTGTAATTAAAAACACCATCGACCACGACTACACATAGTAGCCACTTCAACTTTAGAAGAATTATCTAATCAAATCACGAAACAATGCAATACGATACAATACAATACATTTCAATGTACAAAGCGGCACTAAGGCTTTTTGATTTCATTTATATTTGTATTGTTATAAAAACAATAAAATTCGATTGCCTACACACTAAAATAGATACTCTTATTTTCATGAAATTGTAAGGACATATTATATACAGAGAATACAATCACGTTAGAAAACACAAATAAATAAAGGAGTTGTCATGTATTATAATATGTTTTTGAAATGCTTTTTACCTACTTAAGTTTACCTTAGCAGTAAAAACTTTCTATTTTCACGCTGATCGTGTTTAGGACAAATTATCATCCATCTTAAAAAAGTCCATCTCAATAAATTCCATCGGGGGCTAAATATGGACGGTAATTTGTCCCAAACGCGTTCAGCGTAAAAATATATACTGTAGTAATGTCTACCCCTAATGACAAATGTATGAAAGTAATATTTGACAAGATTATATTTTAATAAAAGTATTAATTACTGTTGCGAAAACTGTAGCAAAATAATGAGTAGACAAATGGGACGCTACCAAAGTCGGACAGCATCAAATCAGGACTGTTTAAAATTCCCAAAACACCAAAGTCGGACAGTACCAAAGTCGGACAGCGCCAAACCCGGACTGTTTTGAAAAAGTCTCGATTTGGCGGGAGCGTCAGGTGCCAAACCCGGACAGTTTCATTTCTGACCACAAACGACAAAGTCGGATGGCGCCAAACCCGGACGGTTTTGTTTTTGAACCTTACTGTACCGGGCTCCTCCCCTTTGTTCTCATTGGCTCGCTGTAAAGGAGACGATGACAATGGGCTAGTATTGCGATTTTAAATTATTAGATTATCATTTAAGAATAATTTTACGTTTAATCCAACCCTTTTCTCGATCATAATTGGGTTTTCTGCACTCATTGTTGAATGATGTAATTAATTTCCTTTTGAACTAAATATGCTACGTAATCTATCTTCTATCTATATTATTAAAAGAATTTCTGGGGTATTGTACAGAGCATATGGACCTCTAGAAATTAATTTTTCTACACATATTTGGTATCAAATTAAAGCTATTCCTCTCTAGATGTTCCTTTTGCGGGTTTGGAAAATATCCCATGAAAAGCCTTCTCACAGGAGGCTTTTAAAATTCCAGCGAAAGTGCTACTATCTATGTTAAAACCTGTGAACTATTTCAAATTCACATTTGTTTATAACAAAACAGATTATCAAGATTTGAAACATTTCCAGAGATATTCCACAGAATGCGGAGCTAGCAAAAGTCACATTATTATTTTTGTTTCTTAAAATATATTTTTTTAAGACAACAGAAAATAAGGAAGAGTATTAGCCCTATAAAAACTAGGACATACAATCTGCAATATCTTAATTTACTGTATTTCCTGTCTTAAAAAATGAACTTAAAAAGGAACATAAGTAATTCACGAGGTGCTCTGTAGATGGTATTTTCTAACAAACTACTGACAGTGAATGTGAATACACATTGATACATATTTCAACACATTGATGTGTGTTTCAACATTTAGCGTTTTAAAATACCAATATTCGTTGAATATTAATCTAAAAATTTGAAGTTTTAAAACGCATTGTAAATTTAAAACCTGTATTTTGTAAATTTACTTGGAATGCGAAGGATATAGAAGAATTAACGGACAGCCTGTCTGTTTTACTCGATTTCATAATGTACCAATAACTTTATGTCTATTTAATGAAGGCATTTCATAGAAAGTTATGTTATTTGCTTAGGTAGAAATTTGTCAATCATGTAAATACAAGATGCGAAACAAAAAAGCGGGTAAATTTGAAAATATAATTCCTTGGCCGTTATGAGCGTTGAATAATTTGTTTTTACGGCAAATGGTTATTTTATAAAGGTTATTTAAAGTTTAGTTCATCAGAGGTTTAGTGGTTTGTCCATCTTCTTACCGTTTTTTTAAGACCTAACAAAGATGAATGCAAGAAACAGACGCGTAGACGTTATGTAGAATTAATTAGCATAAAGATTCAATACTTTTGAAAAAAAAACTCTAAAACAGACACAAGAAGATGTGCCAAGCAATGACGTTCCATGTAAACCAGCTCCCATTGAAAGCAAAGTTAATGTGGTTGGACTGTAGAAATTAATTCCAAAGTGTAGAACGTGTACATACATACTTTTAAAGCAGATGAAATAAAATGAACTTCTCAAATTCTCTGAGGAATTTCTTACCCATATTGATGTTTCAAGTCTAAAGTAATTAGTTATTTTTAAAAGTTAGCTCCGATGAAAAGTTCAATTACTGGCAATTTTATTACAGTGCTATGGCGCCAAGAATTTGTCTAAACAATCACAACAATTCACACATTTTCTCATTGAAAGGTGTATTTTACGCTGCGAAACTCCATACACAATCAGCATGAAACTATAGCCTGTTTTACCAAGTTGTTTTTAAAAATCCATCCTAAATAAAGATGGCGCCATATGTTGAGCTTATGTTAAACAGATAAGGAACAAAACCAGATGATGCATCAAACCTAAACCTAAACTAAAGGTAAATTTTATACAGTACGTATGACCTAAAATATCAACCGAAAGAAATCAAACTATAAATCAGCTGTAAAATGTACCCGTTTTTAAGCTAATTACCATCTGCCTGATTGACTAAGATTATAAATGAAAGTAGAGATCATCCTGGAAAATTTTCAAAACTTCAACACGGCCAAAAAAACAAAAAGACATGAAAACTACAAATTTAGAAAATTCCGTTCTTAGACTTAGAGGATGCCTACACTCTAAAAGGAACGTCCATGCAGATGTTTAAGGTACAGCCGCGTTTACACCACACAACTTGTTTTATAAACTTGTGTTGTACAACCAATTATACTAATTGGTTTGAACATGTTCAAGAAAGCAAAGAAAATTATTAAACAAGTTGTACAACATGCGTGTTTTAAAACCGAAAAGTCGTGTTTTACAAAAGGTTGCAGGTTTTCCCTAGTTTTTTTCTGCGGGGTACAAATCCGGGGGGTGAAATTCCGGCGACCCATCCGTCGGCCTATAATATTATAGTAACAATACTACAAGATAGTGCCACAATCATTCTACGCTTATCTCTCATTCATACTTGGCTTAAAATACCTTTTAGGTCACCATTTCAAGGAAAAGTATTAAAAAGTATTAAAAGTTTAACAACAAAATGTAAACAAAATGTCACATGTTAGGCCCGCATTACACTATCAAATATTTTATAAAAGATCTCTTATAAAAGATTTGATCTGACCAATCAAAATTCAAGTCAGCTGATTTTCAAAACCAAATCTTTAATTCTGTTTGGACAAATATTGAAGCAATGAGTAAAAACTGTACTCATATATTATCTGATTCAATTTCGATCTTTCGACCCGTAGACTATCTCTAATATATATAATTTTAGAGCCATCGATCTTTACTTAGATAAAATCCTTGGAAAGAAATCAAATTTATGTTGCTAGTCCACAGCGTGATCGCTTGAAACTCATCTAATTTCAGTAAATTAGATGAGTCAGATTCAGATTACAGCGAGGGTTCTTTCAGAGAAGGTTTTTAGACCCAATTTTACTGTATAGCTTGATAAGAACTGAAGATTTAGGTCTTTAACCAAAGAAAAATTTTGGAAATAATGAATGATAGTTGGAATTTTATAACACGCCTAAACAGTAGCGGCTCGTGGCCCGTGCGCCCGCACCGGTTTTGGGGGGGCGGCGCGGAGCGACGCTCCGGGTGGTTGCAAGGGGGAGTCAGAGAAAGGCGGGCGCTCGAAAACCCAAAAGAAGAGACAGAACATGGCGGCAGCAAAAAAATAAAATACATTAGTTTTGATTTTTTAGCAGTAGGGGAAGGTCGGCAAATATCGGACACCTTAGCTTTTTCTGACTACTCGATTTAAAGATTACGATAAGTAACTAGCTTATGCGTCAAATAATACTTCAGTATTTCATGTGCAATTGGTTTAAATTATTTATAATAATGACAATAACAACATACTATTTTTTGAAAAAGTTTACCTGTTTACAAAATGCGGCTTCCAATTTTTGGAGGGTGGTATCGGACAGACCTAAAAATAGTACTAAATTTAGGTTTGGTGGATATTAAATCATACAATTGAATAAATTTATAATGTATTTATTTCCTAAATGATCTTTCTCCGATGATTTCTTTATTTCCTAAACGATTGCTCCTCGGCACACCAAACCTCTCACTTGCAGTCCGTATTATTATTTCCTTAGACAAAACCTAGTCTATTGCCAATTTAATCGACACTTCATAATTCCCTCTTATTTTCCCCATGTTCCCTAAAAAAACGAAGAATCCAAAAAAATGCGCGAATTTAAGTGGTCATTACATTGTCCGATACCACCCGATTGCAGCTTGTCCGATACCAGCCGCCAGACAACACAGTTAATAATGGCTGTCAAGCCGCAGTCCGCAATGCGACTGGACCTAAACGTCGTTTTTACTTAGTATAAAGTATACTAAGTATTTTAAACTCAACTATGACCTATATCATTTACTTCAATCGATGCAGCAGCTTGGGAAAACTATATCCGTGCACGTGTCCCAACTCAAAAAAACAAAAAACTCTAACCACAACAAAAGCCGTGTACAGTAACTATAGTTACTGTACACGGCTTGGACGGCTTGGACACGCCATATTGGACAGTTATAACTGTCCAATATGGCGATGGGCCGACTTGCTCATTTAGGTGGTTGTACTGACGGCTTGACAGCTGCTGCCCCTAGCGTCACTTTCCTGAAACTGGTTCTGTCCGATACCAGCCGCTGTCCGATATCAGACGACTTTCCCCTAATAAAATTAGTAAGCTTTATAAACTTTTTAAAATTAACATAGCCTTTTAGAGAATTTAAAGACGGACAAAACAAATTATAGCTCCACCTTTTGTCTAAGTGGAGTTATGACCGTTTCAACAGACGTAAGCAAATTTGGTTGATTTGGCAGTGGCGGTATCGAGTCACCGCTCAAGCTGTGGGGTTGACAACCCTCAGCTGATCAGCTGACTTGGCGCTGGGCGGCCTTCGCGCGCTAATTCGCATACGTCATTGGCGGCAAAAGGGTTAAGTCAGTATTTAACGAGATAAAGTTGGTAACATTCTTTGCTTTTATACGAATGTATTTAAATTGTTCTTTTTTAAATCATCATTGTATGTAACGTTTTCCATGGTTAGGCCGGAGATACACTGGGGTTTTTTTTATCGCGCGATAATTTTTCGGCCGCCACCGACGAAATCGGCGTTCATACACTCGTGGCGTTAAAAAAATAGCCACGGAAAAATATAGCCAATCGTGGTACCATTTTGATTTTGAGAGACGGCTGTGGGTATTTACCAAATGCTTTTAACCATATATGCTGATCACAGAGCTCCTGACGTCATCAACACGGTACAATGTTTAGAGTGTCTTGCCGTCTGACCATGGCCGTGGTAAAAAGTCCGCCAAATGTGTACGCTCCCATTTAATTGCATACCCACTGTGATGACAAAGTGGAAAAAAATCCACTTTCGAGCGAAGGCAAAACGACCGCCAGCGGCAATATTATCGCGCGGATTCGCGCGGTATTTCTTCCACCCCGTGTGGACGCGTCCATTAGGCTTGCCACACACAATTTCAGTCAAGGCGAGGCAAGGTGACGTAAGACAAGTCGCTCGACTTGCCTTGTCGCAAAGCGGATGCACACAGCAGAAGGCGAGTCGAGTCGAGGCATCTAAAGTTTTGGCGCGGTTTCACGAGTCCAGTCTCAAATGTGCTTTCACAGGTGATTGACATAGGTCACAAGTGTCAATGCTGCGCGCTATTGAGGCACGATGGATATGGAGGAAGAGACTGTTCTCATGTTGTGGGGTTTCATACAGCTGCTGGATTAAAATGTGAAAAACAGAAGAATGTGAGTACATCGGTACATCCTATAAATGAGAAAAGGGATATAAGTGGATTTATAGTTGAGTTATTGTCAGATCCGGCACTGATAAAGAGAAACAATGCACGACTCAAATAACACCGCGTGAACACTTGACTTGACAGTAGTCAAGCTCAGAGTGGGCGAATCAACTCCCGCGCATGCGCAGAACGCTCCGACTGTCAGCGACTGTCCATGCGACGAAATTTTTGACTGCTTCGATTTTTGACTAAAGGCGCCTTTTCGCCTCGCCTCGCCTCGTCTCTTGCAGTGTGTGGTGCTCCGTAAGCGCCCATGCGTTCTATGTCGCTTAAGACGTCTTTAGTCAAAATGCCTCGCCTCGACTGATGCAGAGTGTGGCCGGCCTACGGGCGAAATGCACTACGGGCGAGCGGCATTTTTACCGCGGCGTTTAAAAACGCCTCGTGTGTCCCCGGCCTTAACAGTTTATGATTAACGATTGAAAATCCACTAAAGCAAAATATTTACGTTTCATTTTGGAGGATAGCTTACTATTGCCGTAGTTTGTGATACGGTAACCTAAACTAAATTTGTGTATTGTAGCCTAATATAAGTGATAAAACGGGAATTCAAATCATTTTTTAGGAAATTATTTTACATAATAAGAACATTAATTTACAAAGTATTAATCAATAAATTACTTTCCTATTTGAATGGAGTTTGCTTATTTGTTGCCCTCTTTTAAATTTCAGGTTTTCAGAACATAGGGACTCAGAATAGTAATGTAATAATTTCAAAGTTGTCAAAACTTAGCATTTTCAGAACAAAAATACGAAATCAAGATTTTTAATTACTAAACATTTCGAGCTGAATGTATTTCCTAGTTTTTCATTTTAAACATTCGGTGATCAGTATCGACATTTTAAGGTCCACTTCAGTTTAACACAGACTGTGTCCATATAGTGTAAAGAAAAAAATGTTTGTGCACGGTCAGCTGGTGTGACGTAGTTTGACTCGGGAAACTATCAGACCTAGCGGTTAGTCTGTAGAACTAAAACCGCACCCAAAATATTTTAATTGAGTTGTCTTATCTGGTTTATATTGAAGTCGTCGTAGCGCTAGTCGGCGTAAGCGCTAGTGCGTGAACTGTGCCAACTAAAAACAAGCTTCAGTGTGAAATCGAGGCAAAGCGCGGACGTGACGTCGTGTCAGTTTTTTTATAAGTTACCCGAAAGGGAATATACAGGGTTTGGCGTTCGACGATTGGGGGGAGGGGGAGGTGAGGATATGATGGGTTGGGAAGGGGGCGGGGTGCGGCAATTTTAATATTTGCACGGGCGCTAAAAAACTCACGAGCCGCCCCTGCACCTAAAACATGTCCGACTTAATTTACTTGTCCAATTGCACATTTGAATTGATATTTCTGGATTTACTATGGAAGAAAAAAAATTGGAGTTCTAGTTTCTCTATAAAGCGTACATTTTCTTCAAACGAAGGCTATTAATTACAATTCAACATTTGAATATTTGGTTTTAATTTATTTACAATTCATTTAATATATTGAACTACTACTCTGTTTCAAAACTCAGAACTACTCTTAAATATTTCTTAAATTTCTATTACAGTACTATGGTACTATAGTATGGTATAGTATAGTATGGATAGTACATAGGGGTGTGCGAGTACTCGAGAATCGAGCTTTTTTCGAGCCGAGTATACACTACTCGGCTCGACTCGACTTATTGCAAATTACTCGAAAGTTCGAGTCGAGTAGTTACTCCCGCCGTTTACCCGAAATCGGCACGTGCGAAAGAATATTACGGCCATTTTTCACAATGTCAATCCATCTTTAACGAATGTAACTGAAACCTCGTTTGTTATAAACTTGAAGTAAAAAGTTCTTTTTAGTTATTAAAGACACATACATTTTGATATCACTCTATCTTTTCTAGTTTGAGGTTAGTTATTATTACATCTTGTAAAGAAATTATTTTTGTTATATTTTAGAAACCATTCCAAATAAATAAAAACTTAGTTTTTTTGTTGACAGTTACATCAATGAAAATGTACCTGTGTGAATAACTCAAAGGAAATATTTTAATCATGAATTGAGTCATGTAATTGGTCACGGCTTATAATTAGTGTTTTCATTTCATTTAAAACCCCAGGTAAGCATTAAACACAAGTTAGGCTTGAAAAATATATCAAATCAAAAATTATTGTAAGTTTAAGTAAAAGGTTTTCTTTCTTTTGTTTTGGTATAATTTATTTACATATCTACTCTTAGTTCAATAACTCTTTTAAGTTTAATTACCTCGAAATTGTAATTTGTATTTGAGTAATAATAATTGTTTCCCATTATGTAGAAACATGATGACTATTATATTATAAACTTAAAAAAAACTCGACTCGAAAAAAGCTCGAAACTCGCGGGTATTTTTCAAAACTCGGCTCGGCTCGACTCGACTTCAAAAATCACTACTCGCACACCCCTAGTACAGTACTATGGTGAGAAATAGAACCCTTCCATATTCCTTATACGGATTTACAACTAATTTAATAGCAAAAGGGTTTTAATTTTATTATTAGTTGGTTAGATTTTAATTAAATATAATTTTGTGCTTACTCAGCTTAAAACCTAGGTTTGGAAACAAAGATAAAAAAGGATTGGAAAATTATTTTTTTTTCAAAAGTTTCAAAGCGTATAACATACTCGGCATACAAGTTAAGTAATATTTTATTCTCTAAATCCAATTTAATTTCTTGAAGTGAATAAACTAGGTGTATACTGTTTATTAGTTGACTGCACAATACGGAACTTGGAGTGGCTGCTTAAATTTTAAAATATAATTAAGTTTGAAATTTTAGTAATAGTAAGTTCTGCAACATATTTATATTGCGAATTTAAAGGTGCTGCTATACATACACGTCACTTACGTCCACACGGGGCCATAGAAGACACATACGGCCCCATAACTTCTATGGCCCCGACGTCCACATACGGCCAATACTGCGATTCCGGAGAGGGTTCTATACATATTCGCATTCGCACGGTACGTTACGTCCTTGATCGCATGCGCACATGAGGATGCGACATCCAAAGTCGCGGTGAAAAGCGGATTATAACTGGCGCCAATTCTTGGGGCCCACGCCGTCCATTAGACCAATGCTAGAATCAACATTAGTCTTATGGACGGCGAGGGCCCCAAGAACTGGCGCCAGCTATAAGTACCCCTGGCGTGAGAATTAAGTATACAGAATACAGATAACTATGATAAATATAAATATTTGTGGTTACATGCGTAATAAAACACAAGGTATAAACGTAAGGTTTGCTGTTACTGTAACGTTTGATATTAACACCTTTATATATTTGCAACCCTTTTATTTTAAAGGGGATACATCTTACTGACATTTATAAGATATTATAAGCGATCAGCATCAATATAATTAATATAAATATTGAACGCCAAAAACAGCACTTTGTTCAGTTTTAGTATAAAATTTGCTCTTTCATAACAGCCGCTTGGGCGAATGGCATTGGTCGAGGCTATAGGCTACACGTCACGTCACGTCACGTCGCGTCCCCATTCGGCCAATTCGGCCGTGTAACTTAGAAAATGGACTTGACGTGATGTGATGTGACGTGTATGTATAGCCTCACCTTAATTAACACAATTTTCAATTCTAACCCACCACTCATTGAAGGTTGAATATTAGAAAGGTCATTCACGGGTACTGAGAACGGACACGACAATCTACAAGCACAAACTAATTCTATCACTTGGAACGGCCAAAACACATTCCGACTGCAACATTCCTTAGAACTAACAGGTCATCCCGGCGTAGTTACCGATGAATTTCCAGGTTGGCCGGAAATATTTGAGTTATTACCTGCCATTCAACTCAAAAAGTCTAAGTTCCTTTCTAATAAGGGGTGGTTATGGAAAAAAATTCTAAATTTTGGTTAATTTGTAGTAAAAATATAAAATGGTTTCAGAATTTTCAGACTTTCCCGTAAGTACCTCCTTATTATTAAGATATGCCGCATAAAACATTTACTAAACTCAAGAGTCAACAAAAATGTTGCTTCTAAGTTAATTCAATGTTTTTTAACTACTCCATGTTTTTGGTAGATTTCAAATGCGGCCCGTTTAAACAGTTTTATAATTCATGGTAAAGAGTAAAAGAAGCAGGTAATTGATTAGTGTTGATTAAAATGCCTTTGATCAAATTATTTGTGCTCAGTAAGCATATTTTTTTGTAAAACTATTGTGATCAATAAAGAGACAGTCAATTGTTTGACATAATAAAATGCCCTAAATATTACCCAGGAATATATTAAAAACCCTGTTATCTAACTTGGTCCTGGTAAAACGGATTACTGGAGGATCTAAAAATAGGCCTATATTAAATCACGAGGACGTTCACCACAGTTAAGAAAATATCGTGTAAACGAATCCAGCTGTTCTGTTTCAAATGTCCCTCGACGGAGGAGCGGGATTCTCATAAAACAACCAATAGAATTTGGGGTGTGGCTAATATGTCGGAGAGTACAGTCAATGACATAAATCGGGATGTGGCCAAAAGTGCTTAGTTCCGTTTGTGCGCGGGGCGCCAAACCCGGACTGTTTTAAAACAGTCCTGATTCGGCGGGAGCGTCAGGTGCCAAACCCGGACTGTTTCATTTTTGCACAGAAACGTCAAAGTCGGACGGCGCCAACTCAGGACTGTTTTGAAACAGTCCCGATTTGGCGGGAGCGTCAGGTGCCAAACCCAGACTGTTTCATTTTTGCACAGAAACGTCAAAGTCGGACAGCGCCAACTCAGGACGGAAAAACAGTCCAGAGTTGGTGCTGTCCGACTTTGGCACTGTCCGAATTTGGCGCGTTCCCAGACAAATATTGGTGAGGGAATTATTAAACGAACCCTCTTTGTCAATTAAGTACCGGGTATTTTTTTTTATCGTAACCCATTTTGAAGATTGAATAATGCACATAATATAAAGATGAAATGAGTATAGTTTTGTTAATCTTTACATTTGAAACAGCCTATTATTTAAGTTTGATCACATTTAGCTTATATTATGTGTTCAAACAATCCTCCACTGACAATTATTCAACGTTGTGCTCTCTCAATCAAGTTTCTGCATACCCTTTTTCAAAGTACTTCTTTAAATTTCTTGTATGAAATTGTTATGTTTGTTTTGATGTGCTGCATAACATGTGAATTGTTTTCGCAGGCCTTCCTTGTTTTGTATCCCCAAAGAAAATAATATAGTGGGGTCAAATCCGGGGATCTGGGGGGGTTATCCTTTACTAATAAAATAAATGTTTGGGTTGCGTTAAAAAAAACACCCTGTATAAGGAACAGTTTCGGTGCGCCGCCCAAGACCATGAAGCGACGCGACGCCCGCCCTCATGAAGCAGCAGCATTTTGAAACTCGGTGCAAAATTGAAATGCATGATCGACTGATATTGAGACTTGGCTCAAATTTAGACCGCAGGAGTGGAAATTTAGGCCGCACCATGAGTAGTGGAGATGGGCCAACAGGGCTAGAAGTTGTGACAAAACCTTCTTTACTTTCTGAACCCTCGTACAAGCAAGATAAAGTAACTCACTTGTAAACGGGCCGGTCTGAATTAAATCTCCACAAAGGTGTACAGAATACTCACTATCCGGACGAGTTCGAAAACCAGACCGATCGGACCAGCATGGTAAGGGGAGTAATGTGGGATAAACCCCTCGTGTTTTGGCCTTTTTTCATGGGACAACTGATTAGTTTAGTTTTGGTTCAGCCATTAAATTTTGCCTGAAAATAAACAAACAATTTAATATCTTGAATCATTGCTCTGTGGCTATTGTTTAATGATATATCAGTAGTGGTAAGTAGGTGTCCTACTGCTAACCTTAAGGGAAGTAGGCAAATTTGTGTATGTCACTTATTTATCAACATATTTTAATGAAACTTGGTAGAGTAGAAGTCACCATGATGAGTCATTTTAATGAGTTAGCCAAAGCATGTACTAATCATCTCATCAAACTTTTTCATACAAGTCACATTAAAAACATTTTTTGGTTCCAGGTGGTGTTTGTTTACATTTTCTTCGAACTGTCAAATCGTCACGTTGCGTTTGTGTACAATATTGTTTTGTTGACTTTCGTAACAACCATATAGGTTATAGAATATTTACAATTTCGCCTGTTTTTTTTCGAATTTTCTATCTTTATTCAACCTTTTTACATATCCTTAAGTTTAATTTTGTTCAATTTCATGATTTACATTTATTTTAGTTAATTTAGCTACTTTGTGTGTGTTTTTGGGCCAATTTTGACCGCAATATGAAAGAATCTTTCTTGCTAGACTTTAACTTGCAGCAAGTAGTAACTCCTATTCAATAATTCGCATATTTACTTTATATTTATTTATTTATTCATTCAACAAGGAACTTTACAACATCTGGCTTTACTAAGCAATACAAAAAGCTTAACAGTAAGATCCAATAATTCTGGTTAATTATTCAAGCATAAATATTCAAACAATTCAAGTGTGGCTCTAGAGGTGACCCTGCTATTAGCAATAATAATAGTGGCAACACTGCAAAAAATGACAATATAATACCCCATCAAAAATCAAATAAAAATGCAGAGATCAAAGTGATCTGTTTAACAACAAACACTACGACCATGTCAACAGCTACGAACATTCATTAAATTCAACAGCTAACTTTAAAAATATAAATAACGCAGAAAACATATATTTCAAGAACAAATACAGACATAATGCAAACACGAGCCAAGGATATCTCAATATGAGTACTCAATATATTATTATATCATATCCCCATACCACTGTCATACTCTTTTCAAAACCACCTGAGCCTTTTTCCTCTTTGATCCTTTCATTATCTTTCGTTTTTTTCGGGAGCCAATTCCAGGCCAGTTCAAGTCCAAAGTTCAGTTCCAGTGATTGAATTATCATGCTTAGATGGAATGTTTGGAGAATTTAATGCCGGGTATTTAAGAATCCCCTGAAAAGCCTTACTTCACTCCTTACAAAGATAATAACCAGTTATTTTCAGCTATTTTGAAAGATCTTAAATTTGTTATTGCTTCCAATTCGTCTGGTAACATATCATATAAAAGTGGTACGATGTGTTCTGGAAGCCTGTCACCAAAAAGTGTTTTCATGAGTGGAATTTCATATTTTACATAATTTCTAGTGTTTTTTTTATTTTTTTTCATTTATGTCTATTATTGCCAAAATATGTCATGATTCTATTGTATAAAAACATTCCTTTGGGAGTCAGCATTCCAGGGAAGCTATGCTGACTCCCAAATATATATATCATTTTATTTTATTTTTTTATTAATATATATTTTTTTAATTATATATTTTATACATATTATTAGTTTCTAATACATATTATTTATTGGGAACTTTAAGACTATTAATCCTGCCGCATCCATGACACACCCTCTCCGTTTTAATAAATGTTTAGTATGAAGAAGCCCACGAGTAATATTTTACGTTGCGCAAGAGAACTTCTGGCTGCAATATTGCATCGGAACTTTCCCTTTACTCAAGGCCGCACTTAGTGTGGCCTTTCTTTACTACAAGTGCTATACTAAAACATATGATCGTTGACAATTTTTTCATCACAGCTGGATTTTATGCTTGAATTCGTAAAAAGACAATAGTCTGTTTACTTTCGTTTTAGTCAACTTAGGTGACTCCTACTTTAAGTGGCTTGATGTAGTTGAAATTCACTTATTAGCCTAAAATGCCCTATTTTCACTTTCCGTGGCAGTAAACCTTCTATCTCATTTCCTATGTTAACTTATGGAGAATATAGAAGTTAAATCATTTGTGGGAAGATTTTATATTATTCATCTTCTAAACAATCTGCTTACACATTTTAAATTCGCTGAGTATGCAAATTTGCTTTAACGGGGGAATTTTTGCTTGCAAAGTTTATCCAAACCCGCGATACATGTATTATTAATTTTTACTCCTCGAATGTTATGAAGAATATGACTTACAGATGGTCTTTGAGCATGAAGATACAAAAGTAAACATGTCGTGTACGTAGAGTTGAAATGAAAATGAAATGAAATGAAAAATGACTTTATTTTCGAAGCGAAGTTAGGACTAGCAAGTCCTCTCTACCACTTAACTTCGGATAAAACTAAAAATAACATTGTTATGTAAAAACTAAAAATAATAATAATAATAAAATAAGCATCGGCATATATTTATTAAGCAAAACTTAATTAAATATGTAAACATTCACGCAACACACAAGTCGCCCTATATCCCGTCATGCCACCGCCAAAGGCCGTCACTCCCGCCCACCACGCAGTAAAAGATCTTTAACTTCTGCCCCGAACTGAGCATGGCTCTCCTGAATTTTGGCTGTTTTCTGGATCAGATTACTCAGTTGCAGCTTCCCTTGAAAACTCTGTTATGCGGTTTACCTGTAGAACTATTTAAAAGCATAACCGAATTTTCAGTTGTAAACAAAGTGAACTGAGCTCGGTCAAATGTCAATGGATATCGACACTGTTCCGAAATTCAGCCCTTTGATGTACTTAAGTAATGCCCTTTTTCAAATTCTGAGACATATCGGCAAATCTACGTAGAATTATCTTTAATCTGACTCCTCAAACGTTAAATTTAGGACTGTGAAAGAAAAAACCCCTCGCGTACTAATATATAGATTCATCAAATGCATAATTTAATTACTTGTGTTAACTTTAAGTTTTTAGATGTTAACCTTGGCTGAGGAAATGGTATATTACAAGTTTAAGAATACTTTAAAAACCCGAAACATTTTCGCATAGATTCAAATTTACAAAAAGATACTCGACTATAGAACTGCATTGCTGAAAATGTTTGTAATCTGTCGGTAAGGACAACGAATCAGTTAATATTTAACAATCGTAAAGTCTCCGTATAAACTAGGGACTTTTTTGACTATAGTCTAATCTGGGTTGTTAATCAGTAGTGCTGGCAAATGTCAGCAAAAATCACATTAAATCATGACTAGTGTAGTTTAAAACCAATAATCCGTTAATGAATCCAAACTATAATTCGACTGGTTCAACTGTCACATGTGGCTGGCGAAGTAAACACCGTTAGGAGATGGTAGAATTTAAAGTCAACGACAACTACGTGAACTAAACATTGCATTAAAGTTTGGCGAGAACGTGCCGTGTTAACTAACCTGCCACCCCTTCTTCGTCATCCTACGAGTTGGAAGTGATATCAAACATTCATCGGTATTAGGAGATATCAGTCAGAAAACTGTGGTTACCACTAAACGTGCAGTATTCATTTTTGCCATGTTGTTTTTAATAGTACTAAGATATATATATATACATATTTGCCTAGATTTGACTATTTTTGGCTTTGTTTCATTGTTCTTGGGTTAAGGGTCTATACACTGACTTGAAAAAACATGACTAAAAAGATACATGTACAGTTCAAAAACGTCTATTCCAAATCCTCGTTAAAAGCTTTCATACTTCTCATAAATTACCAGTATTGACTCAATTCCGTGGCCAAAATCCATTGATAAAAATTCGCCTGATTCTTTTAATTATAGATGTCAGTTCGTACAATTTGTTAAATTATTTGATGACATGAAACATGTTATCATCTAATGTTTCTCCTAGAAAGTCAAACTACTGTTGATTTGTGTTTTTGATCGATACCTTTTTACCTTTGAATGTAACCTTCAGGTATCAATGATGATTTCTGGGCAATACGCGTTTCGCGTCAATATCGACGCATCTTCAGTTGGGTAATACAGGTTAAAACAGCACACGTGAGTGACTGTCAGAGTTTATGTTAAAAATGCGAACATGAACAGGGACATATGAACATCGAAAGACACAAAATGTAATACTAAAAATTACACAGCTAAACATGGTGCAACATTGCGACACAACTTACGTTTCCGTACTCCCCCAGTACAGCACACTGTCACACTGTAGATTTACAGCGATACATGGTGCAACATTGCGACAAAACATACATTGTCGTACTCCCCCAGTACAGCACACTTTAGGTTTACAGCGATAAGTGGTGTAATATTGTGACATAACGTACATTGCCGTACTCCCCCAGTACAGCACTCTTTAGGTTTACAGCGATAAGTGGTGCAACATTGTGACATAACGTACATTGCCGTACTCCCCCAGTACAGCACACTGTAGATTTACAGCGATAAGTGGTGCAACATTGTGACATAACGTACATTGCCGCACTCCCCCAGTACAGCACACTGTAGATTTACAGCGATAAGTGGTGCAACATTGTGACATAACGTACATTGCCGCACTCCCCCAGTACAGCACACTGTAGATTTACAGCGATAAGTGGTGCAACCTTGTGACATAACGTACATTGCCGCACTCCCCCAGTGCAGCACACTGTAGATTTACAGCGATATAAGGTGCAACATTGCCACACACCCCCCCCCCCATTACAATACCCTATAGAAACACAGCGATACGTGGTGCAACATTCCGACATAACGTACATTACCGCACTCCCCCATCATAACACACTACAGACACACAGCGATACGTGGTGCAACATTCCGACATAACGTACATTGCCGCACTCCCCCATTACAACACACTACAGACACACAGCGATACGTGGTGCAACATTCCGACGTAACGTACATTGCCGCACTCCCCCATTATAACACAATACGGCACACAGCTATACATGGTGCAACATTCCGACATAACGTACATTGTCGCACTCCCCTAGATTTTTTTTTTTTTGGGTAGGAGGTGGAATGCACTTACGCACACTGAGGGGCTCATTGTCCCCTCAGTAGTGTCGGACTCCCACGAGCTCGATGTCCCGTGAACTACCGACTAAACCACCTCCCTCGGCACCGAGGACACTAGCCTGGAACTGTTTCACACATTACTTCGGGCTAGGCCTTTGATATTACGCCACTAGGGCAACCTCCTTGGGGAAAAGCTGAGGATTAAGGCCGATCGAGGTCGACCTTTTTCGCCCGAAGAATGGCCTGGACGTAGTGCTGGACACAGTTCCAGTTGCCCTCTCCCTGGAGCATAGCTCCGACGATGTTGTTTGGGCTGACGACCACGCCGATCTCAGATGAAAGCGAGGCTCGGCGGACGTGCCAGCGGTCGCACTGAAAGAAAGTGAGCTCGGACGTGTCTGGGATGCCAGGGCAAAACAGACAGTCCGGGCTGGCGACTTTGCCCATCCGGTGCAGATAGGCTCGGAAGTACCCGTGCCCAGAAAGAAACTGGGTCACGTAGTAATCGATCTCGCCGTGCTGCCGTTCCACCCATGGTCGGACGGAAGGTATGAGCTGGAAGGTCCAACGTCCCCTCAGCTCGGCTTCCCAGTCGCGCTGCCAAGAGTCGAAGCTGCGATCGCGCTCTTCCCTGGCAGCTGTTTCCCGGCCCACTTCAGGCCTCCTCCGGTAAATCGCCTGCCTCTCCCTCGCGAGGAAGAGGACGGGAATGACTCCGGCGATCACCATCACAGCGGGCTCGGAGACTGTGCGGTAGGCCGAAGCGATCCGCAGAGCTCCTCGGCGCTGGACTCGGGCAAGCCGGTCTCGGTAGACTCGCTTCTCGAGTGCGTGAGCCCATACCTCCGCCCCGTACAACAAGACTGACTGGACGGCAGTCATGAGCAAGCGGCACTTGCAGGAGCGAGGACCGCTGACATTGGGCATAAGCCTACCAAGGGCAGCGACACCCTTAGCGGCTTTGTCGGCGGCGCGCTGGATCTGTTCGCCGAAAGACAGTCTGCTATCGACCATGACTCCCAGGTACTTTGCAGCAGGCTTAGTCTCGAGTGTGACGTCACCTATCTGCACCGGGAACACGGTGTTAATCCTCTTTTTGGTGAGAACGACGATCTCCGTCTTACTGATAGCCAGGGACAAGCCGTGATCTCGCATCCACCCGTTGACCTTGGCCATCACTACGCTGAGCCTCAGTTTTGCCTGCTCGACGTTCCTCGCAGCGATCAAGGCAGCGACATCGTCAGCATAGCCAACGAGGCGGGTCTCATCGGGCATGTCTAGCCTCAGCAAGCTGTCGTAAGACACGTTCCAGAGATCTGGTCCGAGAATGGACCCCTGCGCAGCCCCGGAAGTGATGGGAATGCGCCGCTGACCTTCGGTCGTGTCGTACAACAGAACGCGGTCTGACAAATACGCTTCCAACATACGCAGGAGGTAGGAGGGAACTTGGAACGTATGCTCAAGCGCCCACAGCATATCGCTCCACCTGGCGGAGTTAAAAGCGTTCTTCACGTCGAGCGTGACGAGAAGGACCACGCGGCGCGACCAGTGGTTGTGGTCCTCCGCCCTCCGCACTGCCTCAACTACCTCCTGGATAGCGTCGATGGTAGAGCGACCGGATCTGAAGCCGTACTGCTGCGGGGACAAGTCCCCCGCAGAGACGATGGCCTCGGTCAGCCTGACACGCAGGAGCTTCTCAAGCACTTTCCCGGCCGTGTCGAGCATACACAGGGGTCGGAAAGAAGAAGGGGTCCCCGGTGTGCTCTTCGCCTTCGGAATAAGAACAAGGCGGGCAACCTTCCACGAAGAAAAGAAAACGCCTTCCGCCAGACACGCGTTGAACATATCGAGCAGAAGCCTTGGATTCACCTCCGCAGCGAGCTTGAGCACCTCCGCCGGAATGCCATCGGGACCGGGCGCTCTTCTGGGTCGTAGGGATCGGACGGCGGCGGTGAGTTCCTCTTCCCGGAAAACTGGGAAGGCGTCTACCTCTCCGAATTCCCTGACTGGCCGAACTGGGTGGCTGGGAAACAGTGTATCGACGACGACGGCCATGGCTTGTGGTTCCATGACCGCAGGTGGTGAGCGAGCCCCTAGCTTCTGGGTTACAAGTTTGTAGCCCATCCCCCAGGGGTCGTTGTCGATATCCTGACACAGCTGCTTCCAGCACCTGACTTTACTCCGGTTGATGGCACCGCGGAGCTCTCGGCGGGCCGCTCTGTGCTCAGCCGATCTGGCATTTGCATCAGGGCGGTTCCTGGCTCGCTTCGCAACTCGTCGGAGACCAAGGCATCTCCTCCGGAGTTCCGCGATTTCAGGCGTCCACCAGTAAACCGGCTTCTTCCTGTGGCGGTGGGAAACTCCGGGCATCGACTGCTCACACGCGGTCGCGATGAGACTCATCGTCGATGCTGCCAGATCTTCGGCACCTGTGAAATTCACAATGCTCTGGTCTTTGATTACTTCTTTAAAAGTGTCTTTGCTCAGACGACTGGTGTTCCAGCGTCGAGCCAGAGGAGCAGGTTCAGCGCGCAAGCGCGCACCCTCGGGCAGGACCTTGAAGAGGATCCCCTTATGGTCGCTTGAGGAATACTCCTCGCAGACACGCCAGTCGGAGATCCGCTGGACAATCCCTTCAGAGGCAAGGGATATGTCAGGGATCGTCTCTCTGCACCCCGGACGGCGAAAGGTGGAAATGCCGCCCGTGTTAAGGATACAGAGGCCCGACCTGGCAGCCGACTCGAGGACGTAACGACCTCGAGTGTCGGTCCGCGGGGAACCCCATTCCACGGCTTTTGCGATAAAATCGCCACCGACTATGACCCCGCCAGAGATTTTCATGATCTCATCCTCAATGGAATCGACCATGTGGCGGTAGTCTCCGATCGGTTGATTTGGCGTGAGGTAACAGGAGAAGACGGTGAAACCCCTGCTCCTCACCCAAACGAAGCCGTTGCCCGATCCGGAATCGAGAACAGGCACCTTCCCGAGGTCCAAGATCCATATCGCCGCAGTGCCGGAGGGATCCGGGAACCACTGCGCGGAGCGTCGGTTCTGGTACTGCTCACTGAGAAGCAGTAGGTCAGCACCCTGCTCCGTGGCGAATTGGAACAGCGAGTCGTTTGCTGTCCTGCTCCTCTGCATATTAAGTTGCAGAACACAGATCATTTTTGTTGTTTCTGGCGAAGCTCCTGGATGGCCCGCCTGTACTGCCCGCAACGACCAGACCCAGCGGAATGCTTGACCTGGTCGCCCTTCAAGCCGGCTTCTGTACACAGGACACAGGACAGCGCTGCATTGCACGCGCTGGCCCTGTGGTCCTGGCCGCCGCACTTGAAGCAGAGCTTGCTTCTATCGGGTCCAGAGCAGCGATTAGCGACGTGACCGAACCCCAGACATTTAAAACATCTGGAAGCCACGAGCTTCTCACGCACCCGACAGCTCACGTACCATACCTTAAGGTGGCCCTTCTTCAGGAGCTTCGCAGCAGCTCTGGCTCCCAGCGTCAGGATTGCCACCTTCTGACCCCGAGCATTTGCCTTCGAGACGAAGGTTTTCACCTCGACGTTTTCTCCGAGGACAGCTTTGACGGCAGCGGTCACCTCCTCCTCGGTTGTCAACTCGTCGAGGTCTCTCACCTCCAGCGTAGACTTGGGCTCGAGAACGCGGACTGTCGCGTTCGCCCCCAAGATGGTCTTCAGGTCTTCGCTGAAGGCGGACTTACTCTGAGAGGTGTCCCCGAGTTCGACTAGTAGGTCGCCGGCTCGGGTCTTCCTCATACCCTTGATAACGGCGCCCTTCTCATCGGGCTTCGCTTTGCTGAGAATCTCGCCCAGCACGTCGGCGTAGGATTTCCCCTCCGACGGCTTGATGAGAAGAGCGTCCGGCCGCTGCTTGCGGGGCTTCTTCCTCGGTGCCTTCTTGCTTTCCTGTCCGCCGGGCCGGCTTCCAGGATTTTGACGAGGGTCTCTCTTTTTCCCCTTTCTTTTAACAACCTCGGTCCACGTTTCGGTTTCCGACCGCTTCGCTGAACCGTCTCCCCTAGGCTTCTTCTCAGCCTCCGGATGGGCGGGGCTGGAAGCGGCCCGCTTCCCACCGGCTGGCTGAGCCTTCACCCGCAGTGATGGCGTCGTCTGTGTTGACGCGGCAACCGTCTCGCATGATTGCCACGACCTCCTCAGCTGGATGATGTGGTGCAGACTGGCCTCCAATTGGACGATGCCATCCTGCACATCCTTGCTGGGGTGGTCGCGGCCTTCATTACAGCGAGGGTGTCGAAGCACTTTTTAAGGTGCTCCTCCTCCTGCTGCCTGGCGAGCGCGATGACCGCGTCAAAGGGAGACGAGTCGGCGTCAATCGGCTCGTTGTTCTCAGCGGGTGCCTTTTCGGCGGCCACGGATGTTCTGGCCACCGATGATGCAGGTGTCTTGACCCGGACTGGGGGCGATCTCGTGAGACGGGATCTTCTTTCGAAGGGGCTTGCCACCCCTTCGTCGAGCCCGCTCAGAGAAGAACGCTGCTGGGAGTTTTGTGGGGTTAGGGTACCCCGCTTTGATTCGTGCACCTTTTGAATCGTTTTTCCTTCTGCCGTGTCCATGGTGTCTGGCTTAGCCCCCGAGACTGGGCATTGACCCCCCCAAAATTTTTTTTTCCCTATGAGAATGTCAGACCGACCCATCACCGGAGCAACTATACCTGCGTTCAGCCGCCTCCAAAACATCGGCGGCCCCAGGCGAGCAGTGGCCCCCCGTGACCGTAGCAGGGCCCTATCCGGTCGCCAACCGGCACCGCCACGGCCAAGGGGATTTTCGCCGGCTGATAGGGCAGCCAGGTCAGTTGGCTGAGCTGACCCGGGCCCCTGTACTATCCGGCAGCCTGGGAGGTGCAGAACCCAGTTTTTAAGCTGTACCCTCTGCTCGTCCTAGACCTCCAGCGCAATGGAGGCTGAAGAACACAGAGTCACCCCGGCAAGTAGGCCGGAATGATTTAGAAAAACAACCGGGCTATTGAAATGAAACGGAGAATGGAGTTGTGAAAAGGAGACGCGAAAAAGGACCAGTGCACCCCCCTCCCCCTTTAGTCGGCTCTTACGACAAGCAGACACTCCCCTAGAATAACACACTAACGACTCGTAGCAATACGTAGTGCAACATTGACATAACATACGTTGCCGCACATCCCCAGTAGAGCACACCTCAAGAAAAGTAATTTTAGCGAATTTCCTTAAAGGAATAAGCTATTACCGTAGGTCTCATGGTAAGATCTAAGCCCGAGACCATTTTACAGATCTATTCAGCCAGGAAGCCTTGTAGGGGTGGAAGTGCGAGAGAGATAGAGAATAGCCCCACCACTGTTTTTCCTTCATCGGTTGTGTACAGTCAACTTTTGAATTATATAATAAATTTAAGCTTTGAAAATGGTACGTTTCCTACTGAACTTAAATTAAGCCACGTTACACCATTGTTTAAGAAAAGCAATTCATCCAAATTAGATAATATAAGACCTATCAGCCTGTTATCAATATTTTCTAAAGTAATTGAGAAACTCATGAAAGATAGACTTGTTAAATACTTAAATCGGATGAATTTTTTTAGCAACAGGCAGTATGGTTTTACAAAAGGAAAGTCAACAGAAGATGCGCTTGTAGATTTTACTGACAAAATCTTTACTAGTTTGAATGATAATAGGAAAACAACTGGAGTTTTTATCGATTTCAAAAAGGCTTTTGACATGGTCGACCATCGCATTTTGCTTGCAAAGATGGAGGCGTTGGGAATCCGCGGGGTGGCGTTGCGTTGGTTCAGGTCGTTTTTGATTGGCCGGAGACAGCGAGTCCGTGTTGGCGAACATTTAAGCGCTGAACTGACAACACCCTCGGGTGTGCCTCAGGGATCGGTGGTCTCTGCAACATTTTTCTTAATCTTCATCAATGATTTACTTGAACAAAATTTCTTTGGTAGTATAAACGCATTTGCTGATGACATTGTCTTATTTTACTCAGAAATAGATCCAAGTATCATTGTTAGGAAAATTTCATCTGATTTAGTTTTATTGCGGACATGGTGTCAAAAAAATAAAATGGTAATAAATGTCAGTAAAACGAAATACATAAATTTTGATTTACGAGGATTTGTCTTTGATCGCCCGATCGTTTATCATCTAGATAGCTGCTGTTCAAATACGGTTTGCAATTGTGAAGTAATAGAACAAGTTTCTCATTTTAAGTATTTAGGGGTTACTTTAGATGAAAAATTAAGTTGGGTGAATCATATCAATGAACTTCATGCAAAAATTAGGCTTTCAATACGAAAGTTTTATTTTTTAAGAAACATTTGTGATACAAACCTAATGCGCTCTTTATACTTTGCCTTGATTCACTCTAGACTACAGTATGGTATTGTTTGTTGGGGAAGCTCTCACAAGTATTTAATCAAGCGAATAAGAACGACGCAGAATCATTTTTTAAGGATAATTTTAAAGAAACCCCGTAGAGATAGTTCTTTTCCATTGTTTGTTCTGTTAAAGGTCCTCCCGGTGCAACACTTATATGTTTACAAAGTTTTACGTATTTTTTATAGTAGAAGCGGTAATACAAGACCTGTAAACTTGCATTACTTTACCAGAGGCATAAATAATCAGTATGTTAGATTGCCAAAAGTTAACAAAGATATTTTTAGGAAAAGTTTTGCGTATTCAGGCTGCAAATTGTATAATCAACTGCCGCATATTATTAAACAATCAAAAAATATAAAGTTATTTAGCAAAAAACTATCTTCCTGGCTATTTGATTTCAGTGATGTTAATTTCATGCATCATATTACGAGTTAACATGGAACCGATTTAAGTATTGTACCAATTAGAGTGTTTGTTAGCCTATGTTAGCTGATAAGCTCAAGATAACCAGACGGTGCGAAGAGCTGAGTTTTGATAAATGTTGATATTGGACTGGACTCACATTAATTTCAGTGTTTTTACATTATTGTTTACTTTCACAAGCCACATTACTTGCAAAAGTGGCTAGTTATTTCCTAAGCTTTTCATTATGTTGATCTTGTATTTTTGATTGAAGGAGTAAATCATTATTTCATTATTTCATTATTTCATTATTTCACTTCAAATCCCACATGGCCTATGACAACATTAAAAATATTGTTGCAACAAAAGAATCACATGTTTTGACAGATGAGTTATTTCGAAATTTGACTGCACTGAGATTCGCGAAAGGGGAAATCTTCACTGCGCATGCGCATCCCACAGGACTTCTGGGCTGAACAGATCTGTAACTTTTCATTTTGGGGCCCCCAGAAGCAAAAAACACTATTCGTTCGAATTTGTATATATGTATGTATATATATATATATATATATATATATTTGTTAACACGATAGCGGCCGTAAATATGAATCGATCTTAATGAAATTTGGTACAGACGTGTAAAGTGGTAATCACTCGGACGAGTTCGTGAACCAGCCCGATCGGACCACCGGAAGGGGGGGTAAAGGGGCGTAAACCCTCCCAAAAATGGGTTTTTTGAGTTTTTTACATAGAAAATTAAAAATTATCCTATTTTTGCTAGCATTTTTGAATTCAGCTCAAAAAAACACAATTTAATATTTTTAATCGCTGCTCTATGTCCATTGGTTTCCGAGATATTGAAAGTGGTAAACACAATACGTTGTCCCAATGTTAACCTTATGGGAAATAAAGAAAATTCTTTATCTTGCTAATTTCTCAACATATATTGATAAAACTTTGTAAATGGCTTCTTCTAGTTCACATCAACTAAATATTGAATTAAAACCCAGTTTTAATATACTCGTAGCAGCAAACCTGCATACTCATTCCCCATGTTATTCTTATGGAGCTTACAAAAACATGTTGAATCTCGCTATGTTGGATTGAAATATGTTGTTTTGCATTTGGAATTCGCTGAGTATGCAGGTCTGCTGCAATTACTGCAATTACTGCTGGGGGTATTACAGTCTTGCTTTGTCGCCCCGTATAAATATTGCAGTAATACTTGTATAACAATTTCATTTTATATTGAAAGGGACATGAAATGATATTTTTTAATCGGATATGTAGTATTCAACAGATACATGCATATTCATTTTTACTTTACTATTACAATTTTAAGTCACACAGCACGATTTATTAATATACGTTGAGCTATATATTAAAAGGTTAACATCGGTAACATCGGAGAGATAAATACGTAGATTTGCTATTCGTGTGCTCTAGGAATAAAAAAAATTGGGGAATTTATTCCATAACAATGTATATCTCAATTAGTCTAAGCCACATACAAAGTTTTAGGGAGATATGTGGAAAATAAGGAAACTCCAATTTTTTATTTCCCAAAAGTTTTTATGCGTTAACATCGTTAATATATAGTCCAAGGTAAAACCTTTTTATATTGAGTTCACTATTATGTTAATGGCATCAATGTTTTTTTGTGATATCAGTAACAAAAAATCGTAAATTTATCGTTACAACTACCATTGTGATGTATGGCATGCGGAATCAAAACAAGGTACATTATATTTGTATACAAAAAATGCCATCAAAGGTTAATTCATGAATATATAGTTAGATACCTTTAGAACATATTTTTGTATTTATTTTATATATTTTCAAAATCACGTCATCAGTTAAAAGGATGGCTCGATGTAACAAAGAGCACTGGTATAAAGAAATATGTTTGTTTTGTGCCGAACAGGCTGGGGGAGGGAACGGTTGATTATTTCATTGGCTTCGCTTCATCAGCCATTATTGATTCTATCTGGGCTCGCATCCTCCACTTTCAGCATTACCACCGGCTTTCCTGTACTTTTCTCCTTTTTAGCGAATTTCCCCTATAGGGAAGAAGCTGTTACCGTAGGTCTCATGGTAAGACCTAAGCCCAAGACCATCATAATTTTTCTTTTTGAGATCCTCAGATGCCAAAAACACCATTCGTTCACTTTCATAAATATATATATATATATATATATATATGTGTGTGTGTCTTTAAGCACGATAACTTGCGCAAAAATGGTCCAATCGGAATGAAATTTGGCATAGACGTGTAAAGTAGTAATTATTCGGACGAGTTCGTAAACCAGCCCGATCGGACCACCGGAAGGGGGGGAAAAGGGGGGTAAACCCCCCCAAAAATGGGTTTTTTGAGATTTTTACATAGAAAAATAAAATTTTTCAAATTTTTATTGGCACCATTGAATTCAGCCCAAAAAACAAACAATTTAGTATTTTGAATCATGGCTCTATGTCCATTGGTTGCCGAGATATTGAAAGTGGTAAACACAGTACGTTGTCCCAATGTTAACCATATGGGAAATAAGTAAAATTCTATATCTCGCTTATTTCTCGACATATCTTGATAAAACTTGGTAAATGGCTTCTTCTAGTTCAGATCTACTAAATATTGAATTAAAACCACCCAGTTTTAATATACCTGTAGCAGCAAACCTCCATACTCATTCCCCATGTTATTCTTATGGAGCTTACAAAAACATGTCAAATCTCGATATGTTGGATCGAAATATGTTGTTTTGCACTTGAAATTCGCTGAGTATGCAGGTCTGCTGCAACGGGGGTATTTAAGTTCTTTCGCGAGAAACTACTCTTTAAATCGAAGTATAATTAGGAACGTCCGTTTCGGATTTTGCAAGTTGCTATGGCGCGGATGTTGATTTTTTGATTAAGTTATAGTTTTTGCATTAATCGTATATAGTAACGTTAAAATCTATAGTTATTTGTGTGTTGAATGAGTAAAGTACAACATTGTCTCATGAGCGAAAATGTTGGTGCCCGAGCTTGCGAGGGCAATAATTTTCACGAGGGAGACAATGTGATTTGCTCTCGAAATACACACAACATTTTTCCCCATCTGCAATAATAAATACCAAATCTTTAAACGTCTATTTCATTAACTTAGTAATTAACAAACAATTTTGTTTCGGTCTGCAATTAGCGCCTACATCTGAGTTACTGCAAACATTCATGCACCAGCGATCAGCTGATTGTTGCAACGTTCTTGCATGCTTAATTCTTGAAGTTCTCACAGCTGATTGTCGTTGATGTTATTCTTATTTAATTATTCCTGTCAATAAATCAGCTGATAGCGGCTGCATTCGTTGATCTGCATCAAATTTTTATCAGTGCGTGGGGATTTGAAGGCGCTCTAATATTTTAATTATTGATTTCAGTGTTATTCTTATGTGTTTTCTTTGTCTCCCGCCGGGAGACAAAGTAATCACTTTTTTCCCGCTGTGAGACAAATTAATCACTTTATTCCCACTGTGAGCCAAATTATTATTTTACTCACGCATTACAAGGAATAAAAGGCGTCTAAACATAGCAGGTGTCATTTATTAGTTTTGTCTCAACCTGGATTTAATGTTGGCGCAGACAATCGAGCTACCAATAGAGGGTTTTATTGCCAACTCCATACTTTGGCAATTTACTTTTGTATTCAAAACGACGAAATGTGGTTACTAATTGCCTAATAATCACTCTCTGTGGCATTACAAGTTATGTCACCTTCTCTAGGGTTTGATTATAACTCACGTCAGTCTACTGTAACCAGGTATTTTTTTAATCCTAACTCAGGAGAAATACTTGGTACGCATTTTACATTGTCATTTTAAAACATACTCACTCTTCAAAGTCAATCGCATAACATGAAAATGTGAACCATAAAGCTAGGTCCGCGTCAAATAGGCCCATAATCCATCCGACAAGCTAATCTCAATTTTAGCATCGGGCTTAAATATGGTCCATAGACCACGTCAAGTTGTTTGACTCGGACTACAGATACCCACGAATCCGGCCGCGAAAGCAGCTTTACATCATACTGACACAGAAACATGTGTTTTCTGTTCCTTTTTGTCGGCTCGAAAGTTCCCATTGCCAATATCAGTCCAGAAAAATTTTCCGGCTTAGACCTTTATAGGTTTCTTTTTAGAGGAAGGTAGTGGCAGCAGTAGCAAATATTTGATTGTTTATTACAGGTTAGGTTTGAATAATTGAGTTACGAAGTGGTTAATGCAAGGAATGCGTAATGATTAAAAATGAGTTTTTTCTGAGTAGTGTGATGAAAAGTATCGCACGTTACCCGGCCGGTAAGTTTCACCGTACTCGCATGAAAACCCCACACTCCCCTCCGGCTCACGCAGGAACTATCACGTTCGTCCGGCAAAACAGTACTTTCCGGCCTAGTAACGTAATTTACTATTATAAGTGCTGTAGAGTTCACAGATGTACTTTCGTTTATTTTTATAATTTTACTTTCCTCTGTAATGTCTGTAATGTCTGTAATTGGTCTTGCTAGTGCACGGTGCTTACCACTAAGGGGTTTTGCAAACGGTTATACTATGCTCTTCCGTGCCACTATGACCATGTTTATACCAAGCTGATCATTGAGTAGTTAAAGGTATACCACACCGTAGTACCACACCAAAATATCAGTAATCCCACAAAATTAGCTACTAATACTACTCAGAATACTATCTATAATATGAATGAGAATAGAAAAGTACAAATTTACGTCCACGAATTTAAGGCATATCAGGATCTGGAAACAAAAGGCCTCTACTCCACCCACCATACTGCATCGACAATGAAATATTTCAACACGCGATTGTTTTAGCGTTGATAGATTTATTGAACAGAAAGAATCTTACTTGAAAACAAGAGTGAGAATGGAGGGGCAGGGGAGGGAAGGTTAAAACACCCTGTAAATCGGGGAGTGACTGACCGTAGCTAATGGGTGCAGCGCCGCGGCTCTCGATACGGCAGAAAGTGCCGGGACACCTTCGCTTTACAAAGCCAACAGAGGGCACCGTGCTCGAGTGCATGAAAGGCGCAATATTGAAAATGAGATGACTTACTAGTTTCCCCGCCTTTATGGAAAACCGCGTAGCAGTTTCAGAAGTTTATAAAACCACAAAAACCTTTTTTTTGTAAAAAAACTATATTTGTTTTCGAATATTTAAATGTTTTCATTCAGTGTGCTCGTTATCGTACGTTGTGATGCCTGATATCTACCGAAGATAATTTGCTTTTATTCGTTTAAATTTGAAAAAGACAAGCCACTTAACGTTTTTTTCACATTCTCTGATCAATTACCTATAATAAAAAATAAATAAATATCGAAAACCATCGATTATTGTAAATCTAAGGGTAAAGTACCGTAATCGGACTTTTTTGTTCAAAACTTTCTAAAAACGAAATATAGACAGTTCATATATCACAGACTGTGATAGATTTTTCAAATAAACGGTATATGCTTACTGTTGTATAAGGAAGGCACGTTATATTTAATGAGTTGGGTATTTCGCGTTTTAAATCTTTACAATAATGTTAATTTCCCTATCGAAGTCATCAACAATCATATTGTTTTATTTCTAGTCCGGTGTCTAAAGTGATTTCACCGAGCTTTGAGCGGGAAGTGGTTTTCAAAGTTATCGTGCTCGGAGCGCTGCGAGGTCGACTGATCAGTTCGCACGGGCGGTCAACTCAACTTGCCTTTGGCGTGAAACCTCAACCGCTGGATTACGCTTCTTGTGGTTGTGTGTTGTAATACCCACGTCTTTTGAAATTACCAAACACCGACATTAGGTATAAACGATCATAATTGATTATATGACTTATTAAGATGGAATTTGTACTGAAACCCTTTTGAGGCTGAAAAGGCTGTGTTTTTTTTTTACTTATCATAGCTACAGTACTGTTAACTGCGAGGCTTATGTGAAATAGTAAGTTACACTTCAACGTATATATTGTTCTATTCCTGAGTATCGTTTCAAAATATAGAGTACTTCAATAGAGTACTAAGCGGTATGCCCGACCACGCGAAAGTGTTCTTGTAAGCAACCCACTTTAAGAAAACCGGGTTTCGCACCTACAGTAAACCGATAGCTAACTTCTTTATCATAAATCTGTCAAAGACCTTGCTATGCGGGGCTTCCCTTTATTTTAGAAGCTGCTTTTTGAAGTCCCTTCGAAATTTTAAAAATATGACTGCCATTTTCCAAAATGGCGGACAACTTTGATTTTTCCTATGGAACCCCATATATCATTGCGTTTTGGATTATACGTTTATTATTAAGTACTATTTACACCTTGATATTTTTCGTATACCTAAGGGTTAAAGAGATATGAGCAGTTAAAATTTGATTTTCCTTTTTGAAATACATTGTGTTCATTTTAATTGTGCCTTTTATGCATTCCTTATGGTAAAATAATATTCAAAATAATACGTTTCAAAGAGTGAATCTCACCTGAAAAATATTGATATGATTGACGAAATTGTCAAGGCAACTAAAATTACAAATTAAGGCTCTTTCATTCATTGGTGAGTTTCAGTTTCATTAAATTCGACCGTTTTTGGTACATAGACTACCGAAAATTTCCAATGCATTTCTAAAGGGAAAAATCAAACTTTAACAGCTTATCTCCTTAACCTTAACCAACAGGTGGAGCAAAGGATTTCAAAGGCTAAATAGTTTCTAGCATTAAGTATAGTATCAAAAAACGCCATAAAATATAGGGTGTCTCTTGAGAAAAATCAAAGTTGCCCGCCATATTAGAAAATGATGGCCATATTTTTAAATTTCGAAGAGTCCCCAAAAAGCAGCTTTAAAAATAAATGGAAGACCTCCTATTCTAATAAATACGATAATCTCTTGATTATAGGTTATTCATAAGTAATGTCAATCATTTTCAACAACATAAGTTTTATTAAAGAAAGGACATGTTATATAAGCAACATAAAAATGGTAAACAAACATAGCAATATATTTTGACAATTCAGCTGTCAGCTGTTAATAAAGTCAGCCTTAGAGTACCTCCATCAGAAGAAGTTCGTTGTCAGATTTAAAATAAACAACGTTATTGGTTCACTTTAGGAGAGTCACTCGGGTTTTTTATGATAGGCTAAGAAACATCATGAGTTCAATATAATTTTACAAAAAATACTTTTATTGTCATCTTTGTGTTATATTCCTATTAACTTGTAATAGAAAAAGTCTTCTGTTCTTTTATAGTGATTTACTTAATCTTACTTAACCTGTATTAAATGTTTCAAGATTAGTGCACACGGAAAAACTGTATAATAGCTCGATTCTAATCAGCAAGTTTGAACAGAGTGATTAAGTCTTAAATAAACCTTTACCACGAGTTTATTTTGAGGATACTTCTAAAAAAGCTAAATTAATATTTACTTTTGGCTCGTATATAGTTAAACATATTTTGTAATAGATGAGTACGCTCTGTAATTTATCTTATTGGATTCCTTCAAGATCGAGGGAGTTCAAGATAGATAGACCTTAAGGGAAACTTTTCCGTATTAAGGGGAACTTCAAATTATTTGTACGAATTTGCGGATGAAATTTAATGTGTCTTCACAGAGAGGCGCTTATCGAGGTGATATAATATGGACAGCAAAATGTTATCTTTTTGTGATTTTTTTCTTGTAATTTTTTCTTTGTGTTTTTGTTAAACTGAAAGATCGGTCGAGGAAATCCATCGAACAGTACAATTACCTTCAAATTTAATGTAAACGGGAGAAGAGTTATTATTATAACTTACTTAAAATGGATGAACATTTTAGAAAATACTCTGAATCATTCATTGAGTAAATGAACCGTCGATAAACTAAAAAAAATTAATTTCAAACATATCATAACTTATCCCGAGATATCAGAGGCGACATAGAGCAGTGAATGCATATCAAATAATATTGCGCTGCGCTGTGTCGGCAAATTGTATGAGGCGAAACCGGTTGATAAACACTAACGGTTGTACTGCAAAGCTCGGGCCCGCGGCGCGATATAGAAAATCAATAGAGTAATTACATCGATGGGACTGGGTAAAGCCTCACCTGTTGAGCATACCATCGCCCTCACCCTTCCGACCCTCTTATTTTGTATGGGATCGCGAAATCTTGTTTGGTTTTTCCTTTTCCGGGCAGACATTTAACCTTTTTACTTTTACTTTCACGGTCCTTTTTATAAAAAAAGATCACACCACAAAAAACCTTTTTGTGTGGAGACTTGTCCACGGATATTGTAAATTACACTAGTTTTATTATGTTATCATATGTTTTTCCACTCCTGTTCAAAAGTACGTTTAGATAAGTTTTGTTTTACATGCGATGAGAGTTTGGATAGTATGTGAGTATTTAGAATGGAGTCGGCGACCAGTTCGAAAATCGAGTAGCCATTATCGCGTCTTTGCAAACTAAAATGGATATCTCAATATATATGAAATAAAAGTCTGTAGGAAAATTCGACCAAAACACAAGAAATTATGGAGAAAAACATTTCGGAAAAATAAAAATACATAAACTATATAAGTGACATTTTATACATCTATGGTAAAGTCATTGCATGTTGATAGCGCGATTTCATGTCTGTATTATAAAAATGTTTGCGAGTATTTGTTACTACTGATTAGTAAACCGAGTTAAGGATTTTCTGGTCACTGGATATCATACGACTGTATTTTTCATTCATTTATTTAATTTCAGTTATTGTCATAAAACATTTACATACGAAGCAGAAATATTTCTGCAGGCAACACATGACTAAGTTTTAGCGGCTTATGTTATACAGCGGTTTCGAACCTAAAATAAAACTATTCTGAAAATAAAATAAAATATCATCCCATCTTCAAGTATAAATTACAATTCGTCCTACCATTTTATTAATGTCTAAAAACTCTTTTATGGAATAAAAGGCTTTATCAATTGAAAGTTATTTTAATTTTTTTATTTCATAGTATTAAAAGTATCTTGGAAGCTTCAGATTTTTTTTCAGAAATTTTATTCATATTTTTCATTGCACTGAATTGAGGAAAATGTCAAAAACTGTCAATCCCTCGATATGGTTGATCATTCCTTACTTTTACATAAACTGGAATGTATTGGTATTAGAGGAAATGCTCATAACTGGATTTCCTCTTTTCTTGAAAATAGAACTCGATCTGTTGAGATTCCGTACCTCAATGACAATGGTCAGATTTCGTATCACCTCTCTAATGAACAGTTGTGGACTGTGGCGTTCCGCAAGGATCAGTCCTGGGACCGATTATGTTTGTTATATTTATTAATAATGTACAAAGCAGTGTCTCCGGTGTGGTCTATTGACTGGCGACACTTCTCTTTTCTCGTAACCAAATTGAGATCGATACATTTTTGCAATGTAGTCTTCTTCTGCAATGGCTTAGTGACAAAAATGTTTCCGTTAATTCAGATAAAACTAAAATAATTGACTTTAAGCTGAGGGATAATTCAAATGACTCATTCATTTCCAATATTCTTATTTTGAAGAGGATGTTGAATTTTGCCAGCAGGCAAACGTCCTGGGTTTAGTCGTTGACTCTCGCTTAGATTTTTCAGATTATATTGCCAAAGTTTCAAGTAAGGTGAGAAGTGGAATTGTTATCCTTTGAAGATAAAAGTCCCTTTTTTCTTATACTAATATACTTCTTACAGCTTATTTTTGTTGCATTTACCCGCATTTTGGGGTGCTGAGTCAACAAAAACCCTCCAGCTTTTCCGTTTGCAAACGAAGGCAATCAGATTGATGTTTTTTTTTTACAAAAGTTAGATTCTTGTAGGAGTATATTTTCCACACACAATCTTTTAACATTGCCTTGTTTGTACATATTTCCCTGCGTTTATTTCTTGGTGAAAAACAAAACTTTTTTCCAAAATCTGTGTCACTACTCGCTACAACTTCAGAAACAATACTCACTCTGTCATACCTAAGCATAACACGTCTTTCTTTGAAAAACAGTCCTTTTATTCAGCCATAAAGTTTTTTAATTCCTTACCCTCACATACCAAGTATGAGTTAGAGGTGGGCTTGTTCAGGAGAGAGCTGGAAGCTTTCTTAATTTCTAAGGAATGCTTCATTTGTGTGAAAAAATTCTTTTTAGAAAGAAATTTTATTTTATAATTATGTAGTTTTTGTATTGTAGAATAACTATGACATGATTTGTATATACTAGAATGACAAATTGCCCATGCTATGATAATAGTCTAATGACAATGAAGCATGCTTGATTCTTGATTTTTTATTCTGTGATTAAATATTCAAATCTGTCTGTGCCTAGTATTGTATTCATGTTGCAAGGCGTTTTCAATGTAAACGGTTTTGTTGTTCTGCACAAATAGTACTTATTCTAAAATAAATGAACATGTCAATGTTTAACACTTTAAAACGGGTCTACATGAGGTCCATTTACTTTTAAAAGTCATCGAGCGTAAACAACGTTTTTGAATTTTAAAAATATGTTCAGACTGTGTAGAGTTTCCTAACAAAATGACACCGTAACTGATTAAGGAAAAGAAATATCCTTAATAAACCATTTTTAGTGTGTCTATACCAGCAGCATTGAGTAAAATATACATAGCAAAATAAGCAGAATTTAACTTTAGACCTATCTTTTTGATGTTTGATATTTTCTGAGCTTACCAACGGGAGGGTAATAGAGATTTTAAATCAAAATCTTATAGTTGAAAACGTGATTTTGCTTTTATTAGAATAAGAAAATGTTCTATATACATAGTGAAAGTAACTTCATTTTTGCGTCAAAAAATGACGTATCATCAATCTTACAAATTGAATCAAGAGGGTCAACCTGTTCCTCGTTGAGCCTGAACTCATGGTGGCAAGCTTTCGCCTTATTCAAAACCACCGATTTAACACCGAATGTTACGACTGTTCCAATATTACTCCCATAAAAAAAATTAATTACTCGTTGTGATTAGGAGAATAAAAATTACCGATAGTCAGTATTATACTAAATAACATAATAGTATCTCAGTTGCACTAAATAGTGACCGATCTAGAGCATTTGAAATACGATCTCGACCCTGCAAAACCTCATTTTCGGCCCTTGTTGCGAAATATACTATTTAAATATGCCCCAACCATCGAAAATAACGAAAGAGTGATGAGTTTATACACTAGGACACGGAGGATTTCAAAGGAATTTTACTTTCACACCGTTTTGTTGCTTGTTGTTTTGCTTGACATTTGCATACCTGTCATTGTTAATGCTTATCACTGCATTCTTTGCATTGTTTATTATAGTTTTTCTCATACATGGCATCAGTTATTACTTGCTATCAATACCGATCTTTTTTAGGATTTAATTTGCCATACTTTTTAAGGTTGCCATGACAACCTTATATCCTTCCCTTAATTTAACATTAAAACTTTGAAGTACCATAGGGCGAAACCCTTTGGGAATTTTGTAAAACCGTTTCTTAGTGTGCATCTAAGACCCAAGGGGAGCACATATACCGAATTTCAACTCTTTAGGTCTTACAGTTTTGGAGATTTGCTGTCCGATAGAAAACCCCTTCTCCTTTATATATATATATATATATATATATATATATATATATATATATATAGATAACATAATAGTATCTCAGTTGCACTAAATAGTGACCGATCTAGAGGATATCAAATTAATAACTGCCTTACTAGAAGATAATCAGACATTGTTATTCTTGTCCACTTTACGCCCAGTCATAAAACTCCGCGAGGAGAGCGCTCCGCTGAGTTTGATTAATAATGGAAACAATACCTCACACTATAGCATTATCGCTAGGATTACGACAGCCGTAAAATATATCTTGGGTACCGAGTACAGTTGTGAATGGAATATTGAAGTAGGCACCGCCGCCCGTAAACCATAAGCTTTTTCAGGTTTTATAGCAGAGTGATTTAAATCCCAGTTGAAAGCCAAAACTGGTTATAGATTTAAGATATTTTTGTTTTTTTCTAGGCGGAAAGCAACCGTTCACCATCGCAATACAGCAGTATTTGGAACCTGTACGTTGTCCAAAATGCTTTTTCACCACACTACGACGAAATCACCTGTTTTACAAACCTCAAACGCGGACCGAAACACACTGTTTGCCGCCACAGGACCGAAAACGTTGGGGGCCCTAGGGCTGAAAGTCAGCTGATCGTTTATTTGCTTGAAACAACATCAGAACATCACATAATTATACGGCATTCAATAGGTTCCAAAGACAAGATAGTTGCGATCATATGATTTTCATAGCTGTGTTTGTTTGAATCATGATAAAGAAGTATCAACGCTCATAACCTTAAAGTTTTGAGTCAAATAATAATATTTTTTTTTAATGATTTAGGGAATATATAACTGGGTAGTGTGGTGAAAAATAGTGTTCGTACCTCGGCCGAAAGGGTTTTGCAGCTCTCGATCGTTTCAAATTTTCGACTTCGTCTCGAATTTGAAATACGATCTCGAGCCGGCAAAACCTCATTTTCGGCCCTTGTTGCGAAATATACTAATTAAATATGCCCCACCCATCGAAAAAAACGAAAGAGTGATGAGTTTATACACTAGGACACGGAGGATTTCAAAGGAATTTTACTTTCACACCGTTTTGTTGCTTGTTGTTTTGCTTGACATTTGCATACCTGTCATTGTTAATGCTTATCACTGCATTCTTTGCATTGTTTATTATAGTTTTTCTCATACATGGCATCAGTTATTACTTGTTACATCGATTTTTTACTTTATGTTACCTCACTGATTATAGTTATCACTGCTTATTGTCATGTTAATACTAATTGCTGTGCATATAAGATCTTTCAGATAAAATGTACAGAATTAGATATTATCTCATGCCATCATTATACTATTTCACTTTTGAAAAATGGCGTTCCCGACTAATAAAATAATTAAACTTAAATTTGTTGCTGCGAATCACTTGCAAAAGAAGCGTTTGAGGACAGGTAAGCAAAGATTAGCATGCACAGTTAACAAGAAATGTTTCATTGTTTTCAATATTTTTACACAAGTGAAAAGTGTGTGGAGATGAAGAAAATTAGAGGACTAGGTGAAAAAAGTTTTTCATATGTTCCTAAGCTGACTATCTGCACAGGAGATGTGGAGGTAGGCTAGCACCTCTGGCCATGACTATCTGAGCCATGGTAGGAGATGTGGAGGAAGGGTAGCGCCTCTGGCATGACTATCTGAGCCACGGTAGGAGATGTGGAGGAAGGGTAGTGCCTCTGGCCATGACTATCTGAGCCATGGTAGGAGATGTGGAGGAAGGGTAGTGCCTCTCGCCATGACTATCTGAGCCATGGTAGGAGATGTGGAGGAAGGGTAGCGCCTCTGGCCATGACTATCTAAGCCACGGTAGGAGATGTGGAGGAAGGGTAGTGCCTCTCGCCATGACTATCTGAGCCATGGTAGGAGATGTGGAGGAAGGGTAGTGCCTCTGGCCATGACTATCTGAGCCATGGTAGGAGATGTGGAGGAAGGGTAGTGCCTCTGGCCATGACTATCTGAGCCATGGTAGGAGATGTGGAGGAAGGGTAGTGCCTCTGGCCATGACTATCTGAGCCATGGTAGGGGATGTGGAGGAAGGGTAGTGCCTCTCGCCATGACTATCTGAGCCATGGTAGGAGATGTGGAGGAAGGCTAGCACCTCTGGCCATGACTATCTAAGCCACGGTAGGAGATGTGGAGGAAGGGTAGCACCTCTCGCCATGACTATCTAAGCCACGGTAGGAGATGTGGAGGAAGGGTAGCGCCTCTGGCCATGACTATCTAAGCCACGGTAGGAGATGTGGAGGAAGGGTAGTGCCTCTCGCCATGACTATCTGAGCCATGGTAGGAGATGTGGAAGAAGGGTAGTGCCTCTGGCCATGACTATCTGAGCCATGGTAGGAGATGTGGAGGAAGGGTAGTGCCTCTGGCCATGACTATCTGAGCCATGGTAGGAGATGTGGAGGAAGGGTAGTGCCTCTCGCCATGACTATCTGAGCCATGGTAGGAGATGTGGAGGAAGGGTAGTGCCTCTCGCCATGACTATCTGAGCCATGGTAGGAGATGTGGAGGAAGGCTAGCACCTCTGGCCATGACTATCTAAGCCACGGTAGGAGATGTGGAGGAAGGGTAGTACCTCTCGCCATGACTATCTGAGCCTCGGTAGGAGATGTGGAGGAAGGGTAGTGCCTCTCGCCATGACTATCTAAGCCATGGTAGGAGATGTGGAGGAAGGGTAGTGCCTCTCGCCATGACTATCTGAGCCATGGTAGGAGATGTGGAGGAAGGGTAGTGCCTCTGGCCATGACTATCTGAGCCATGGTAGGAGATGTGGAGGAAGGGTAGTGCCTCTGGCCATGACTATCTGAGCCATGGTAGGAGATGTGGAGGTAGGCTAGCACCTCTGGCCATGACTATGTGAGCCATGGTAGGAGATGTGGAGGCAGGCTAACGCCTCTGGCCATGACTATCTGAGCCATGGTAGGAGATGTGGAGGAAGGGTAGTGCCTCTCGCCATGACTATCTGAGCCATGGTAGGAGATGTGGAGGAAGGGTAGTGCCTCTGGTCATGACTATCTGAGCCATGGTAGGAGATGTGGAGGAAGGGTAGTGCCTCTCGCCATGACTATCTGAGCCATGGTAGGAGATGTGGAGGAAGGGTAGTGCCTCTCGCCATGACTATCTGAGCCATGGTAGGAGATGTGGAGGAAGGGTAGTGCCTCTGGCCATGACTATCTGAGCCATGGTAGGAGATGTGGAGGAAGGGTAGTGCCTCTCGCCATGACTATCTGAGCCGTGGTAGGAGATGTGGAGGAAGGGTAGTGCCTCTCGTCATGACTATCTGAGCCATGGTAGGAGATGTGGAGGAAGGGTAGTGCCTCTGGCCATGACTATCTGAGCCATGGTAGGAGATGTGGAGGAAGGGTAGTGCCTCTCGCCATGACTATCTGAGCCATGGTAGGAGATGTGGAGGAAGGGTAGTGCCTCTGGCCATGACTATCTGAGCCATGGTAGGAGATGTGGAGGAAGGGTAGTGCCTCTCGCCATGACTATCTGAGCCATGGTAGGAGATGTGGAGGAAGGGTAGTGCCTCTGGCCATGACTATCTGAGCCATGGTAGGAGATGTGGAGGAAGGGTAGTGCCTCTCGCCATGATTATCTGAGCCACGGTCGGTGATATGGAGGAAGGGTAGTGCCTCTGGCCATGACTATCTGAGCCATGGTAGGAGATGTGGAGGAAGGGTAGTGCCTCTCGCCATGACTATCTGAGCCATGGTCGGAGATGTGGAGGAAGGGTAGTGCCTCTGGCTATGACTATCTGAGCCATGGTAGGAGATGTGGAGGAAGGGTAGTGCCTCTCGCCATGACTATCTGAGCCACGGTCGGAGATGTGGAGGAAGGGTAGTGCCCCTGGCCATGACTATCTGAGCCACGGTAGGAGATGTGGAGGAAGGGTAGTGCCTCTCGCCATGACTATCTGAGCCATGGTAGGAGATGTGGAAGAAGGGTAGTGCCTCTGGCCATGACTATCTGAGCCATGGTAGAAGATGTGGAGGAAGGGTAGTGCCTCTGGCCATGACTATCTGAGCCATGGTAGGAGATGTGGAGGAAGGGTAGTGCCTCTCGCCATGACTATCTGAGCCACGGTAGGAGATGTGGAGGAAGGGTAGTGCCTCTGGCCATGACTATCTGAGCCATGGTAGGATATGTGGAGGAAGGGTAGTGCCTCTCGCCATGACTATCTGAGCCATGGTAGGAGATGTGGAGGAAGGGTAGTGCCTCTGGCCATGACTATCTGAGCCATGGTAGGAGATGTGGAGGAAGGGTAGTGCCTCTCGCCATGACTATCTGAGCCACGGTCGGAGATGTGGAGGAGGGGTAGTGCCTCTGGCCATGACTATCTGAGCCACGGTAGGAGATGTGGAGGAAGGGTAGTGCCTCTCGCCATGACTATCTGAGCCATGGTAGGAGATGTGGAGGAAGGGTAGTGCCTCTGGCCATGACTATCTGAGCCATGGTAGGAGATGTGGAGGAAGGGTAGTGCCTCTCGCCATGACTATCTGAGCCACGGTAGGAGATGTGGAGGAAGGGTAGTGCCTCTCGCCATGACTATCTGAGCCACGGTAGGAGATGTGGAGGAAGGGTAGTGCCTCTCGCCATGACTATCTGAGCCACGGTAGGAGATGTGGAGGAAGGGTAGTGCCTCTCGCCATGACTATCTGAGCCACGGTAGGAGATGTGGAGGAAGGGTAGTGCCTCTCGCCATGACTATCTGAGCCACGGTAGGAGATGTGGAGGAAAGGTAGTGCCTCTGGCCATGACTATCTGAGCCACGGTAGGAGATTGGAGGAAGGGTAGCGCCTCTGGCCATGACTATCTGAGCCACGGTCGGAGATGTGGAGGAAGGGTAGCGCCTCTGACCATGGTTATCTGAGCCACGGTAGGAGATGTGGAGGAAGGTTAGCGCCTCTGGCCATGACTATCTAAGCAACGGTAGGAGATATGGAGGAAGGGTAGCGCCTCTGGCCATAACTATCTGAGCCACGGTAGGAGATGTGGGGAAGGGTAGTGCCTCTCGCCATGACTATCTGAGCCACGGTAGGAGATGTGGAGGAAGGGTAGCGCCTCTGGCCATAACTATCTGAGCCACGGTAGGAGATTAAAGGAAGGGTAGCGCCTCTGGCCATGACTATCTGAGCCACGGTAGGAGATGTGGAGGAAGGGTAGTGCCTCTGGCCATGAATATCTGAGCCACGGTAGGAGATGTGGAGGAAGGGTAGCGCCTCTGGCCATGACTATCTAAGCCACGGTCGGAGATGTGGAGGTAGGGTAGTACCTCTGGCCATGACTATCTGAGCCACGGTAGGAGATGTGGAGGAAGGGTACTGCCTCTCGCCATGACTATCTGAGCCACGGTAGGAGATTGGAGGAAGGGTAGCGCCTCTGGCCATGACTATCTGAGCCACGGTCGGAGATGTGGAGGAAGGGTAGCGCCTCTGACCATGGTTATCTGAGCCACGGTAGGAGATGTGGAGGAAGGGTAGCGCCTCTGGCCATGACTATCTAAGCCACAGTAGGAGATGTGGAGGTAGGCTAGCACCTCTGGCCATGACTATCTGAGCCACGGTAGGAGATTGGAGGAAGGGTAGCGCCTCTGGCCATAACTATCTGAGCCACGGTAGGAGATTCAAGGAAAGGTAGCGCCTCTGGCCATGACTATCTGAGCCACGGTAGGAGATGTGGAGGAACGGTAGCGCCTCTGGCCATGACTATCTGAGCCACGGTAGGAGATGTGGAGGTAGGCTAGCACCTCTGGCCATGACTATCTGAGCCACGGTAGGAGATGTGGAGGAAGGGTAGCGCCTCTGGCCATAACTATCTGAGCCACGGTAGGAAATGTGGAGGAAGGGTAGCGCCTCTGGCCATAACAATGTGAGCCACGGTAGGAGATTCAAGGAAGGGTAGCGCCTCTGGCCATAACTATCTGAGCCATGGTAGGAGATGTGGAGGAAGGGTAGCGCCTCTGGCCATGACAATCTGAGCCACGGTAGGAAATGTGGAGGAAGGGTAGCGCCTCTGGCCATGACTATCTGAGCCACGGTAGGAGATGTGGAGGAAGGGTAGCGCCTCTGGCCATGACTATCTGACCCACGGTAGGAGATGTGGAGGTAGGCTAGCACCTCTGGCCATGACTATCTGAGCCACGGTAGGAGATGTGGAGGAAGGGTAGCGCCTCTGGCCATAACTATCTGAGCCACGGTAGGAGATTCAAGGAAGGGTAGCGCCTCTGGCATGACTATCTGAGCCACGGTAGGAGATGTGGAGGAAGGGTAGCGCCTCTGGCCATGACTATCTGAGCCACGGTAGGAGATGTGGAGGTAGGCTAGCACCTCTGGCCATGACTATCTGAGCCACGGTAGGAGATGTGGAGGAAGGGTAGCGCCTCTGGCCATAACTATGTGAGCCACGGTAGGAGATTCAAGGAAGGGTAGCGCCTCTGGCCATAACTATCTGAGCCATGGTAGGAGATGTGGAGGAAGGGTAGCGCCTCTGGCCATGACTATCTGAGCCACGGTAGGAAATGTGGAGGAAGGGTAGCGCCTCTGGCCATGACTATCTGAGCCACGGTCGGAGATGTGGAGGAAGGGTAGTGCCTCTGGCCATGGCTGTCTGAGCCACGGTAGGAGATGTGGAGGAAGGGTAGTGCCTCTGGCCATGACTATCTGAGCCACGGTAGGAGATGTGGAGGTAGGCTAGCACCTCTGGCCATGACTATCTGAGCCACGGTAGGAAATGTGGAGGCAGGCTAGCGCCTCTGGCCATGACTATCTGAGCCACGGTAGGAGATGTGGAGGAAGGGTAGTGCCTCTGGCCATGGCTGTCTGAGCCACGGTAGGAGATGTGGAGGAAGGGTAGTGCCTCTGGCCATGACTATCTGAGCCACGGTAGGAGATGAGGAGGTAGGCTAGCACCTCTGGCCATGACTATCTGAGCCACGGTAGGAGATGTGGAGGAAGGGTAGTGCCTCTGGCCATAACTATCTGAGCCACGGTAGGAGATGTGGAGGCAGGCTAGCGCCTCTGGCCATGACTATCTGAGCCACGGTAGGAGATGTGGAGGCAGGCTAGCGCCTCTGGCCATGACTATCTGAGCCACGGTAGGAGATGTGGAGGCAGGCTAGCACCTCTGGCCATGACTATCTGAGCCACGGTAGGAGATGTGGAGGCAGGCTAGCACCTCTGGCCATGACTATCTGAGCCACGGTAGGAGATGTGGAGGCAGGCTAGCGCCTCTGGCCATGACTATCTGAGCCACGGTAGGAGATGTGGAGGCAGGCTAGCACCTCTGGCCATGACTATCTGAGCCACGGTAGGAGATGTGGAGGCAGGCTAGCACCTCTGGCCATGACTATCTGAGCCACGGTAGGAGATGTGGAGGCAGGCTAGCGCCTCTGGCCATGGTTACTCTTGCCACGGTAGGAGATGTCGAGGTAGGCTAGCGTTTGAGGTTGGCCTCGTGGGGGTTTGTGGTTCGAAATGGGCAGGGCTATCCCCCCGGGCTATGGTGTTCGGTATGTCCTGTTCCGGCTCAAAAATGCGGCACAGCTGCCAGGGGTAGGGTACGTACGTAACTCACGTAGTTCTCCACCCTGACGTTGCAGCGGGAGGAACTTGTCCTCCGGGGCATTTGTTTTCCTCCTGCTTCGGCTGGTGGTCATGAGTAGTACGTTTGCCCTGGTTAGAGGCTCGGGGGAAACCCCTTCCTCGATGGGCTAGGCTTTGCCGCTGACGAGAGTGATGGTCTTAAGCCATCCCGCCAGCCAAGGTATCCTGACTGGGGCCGGGCGAGGCTCAAGCTCAGGTATCAGCTATGGAAAGCCGTTCGCCGCGACCCCGTGAAGTGAAGTGAAGGTAGGCTAGCGGTCAAGGTGAAGGAAGAAAGGTAAAGACAAACGATCCCCCCTTCCAGTTTGAAGAAGTTTTGGGAAGTTTTGAATGAGTGAGAGAGATATGTGTATGATAATAGGAGGAACTAACGATGTATTAGAAGATAGAATTGTCTTTTTTTAATATTGGATGAAATAAAAAATAAGTTAATTAATAAGAAGGGTTTACTCTTTAGCGAGACACCACTGAGTCGGGATGAATCACCAGATAAGAACGGCCTAATCGAGGACAAAGTGAGAGAATAAAAACAAGATGGAGGGTTATGGTTGGGCCTTCTTGAACGAGAACAGTTTCTGAAAATAAAATACTCAACAATCCAACCAAAGACTATGAGGCTTTATTTAAATTTTTTATGAAGTCAGACAAATAGTTAATGGTTTTACTTTTGTCATTCGTGCATTTACTGTATTTTCTATGGATAAAGTTACTGGCAAATGTTGTCAAATGTTAAGTTGTGTAAATTGAACTGACATTAAGAATCCGATTCATATTTTAGTAGTCTGATAAACTAGTACATTATACATGGCCCCCACAAGGCTGGGGCTGATGCAACTCTGGTCACTGGGCCCAGGCCCCTGGGGGGCTCGGGCCTAGCCCTATTTTAATTTATTTTATATTTATTGCAGGATGTTTTACTGCAGATGATCAAAAATTCAAATATATAAATGTTTATAAAGTTAAGTAAAATAATATTAGTTCTAGATTTGATCTAGTTATTTATTCTTGTTATTGTTTTCAATAGGTGCATTCGTGCCAGTTACTGTTGTTTGCATTTTAGTATACTGCTCGGGCCCAACACAATAACAGCTCAGGCCCCAATTGAATTTTCATCTTGGTCGGTGAGGGAAATTCATCTCGGAATGGAAATGTACATTCAGTAAAATAAAAGTGAATGAATGATTTATTTAAATTTATGTTTGCAATAATTTTGCCAATTCAGTTTGTTTTACGAATTTCCCCTATAGGGGTAAAAACTTTATTCTGTTTTTACGGTTTTTTATTACCGTAGGTCTCATGGTAAGACCTAAGCCCTAGACCATGATAACTTTTCGTTTTGGGGCCCCCAGAAGCAAAAAACACAATTCGTTCAAATTTGTATATATACAGGGTGTTCAATAAATGTGGGGCAATAATTTACGTAGTGATTCCTTGGGTTAAAATAAGCATAAAAGTTTATATAAACATAGGTCCTAAAGTGCTCCGTTTTCCGTCTGTGTGTCTGTTTATGATTTTTACATATTTAATCATATCTCACGAACCACTTAACGTAGAAACTTCAAACTTGGTATATGGATAACCACTATTAAGAACTAATTTTGAAAGAAGTATCAAATTTCTACTTTGTACCATTTCAAAATGGCGACTTTTTTTGTTTTCAATGCTAAATATCATAAAAACCGTAAATTTTAGAAAAAGTATACAAGAGACAAAATAGTTGAAAAATTTAATCTAATTAACGATGATATTCATATAATAACAATCGGACAACTAAAAATGGAGAAATTTTAAATTTTCCGAATAAAAACATGCAATTTTCAGACAGAATGTTCTATGGAACCATGTTTTTATGCAGAACAATCAAAAATCTGCATCTGGATCTGGATCTGGCTTTCTGGATCTTGTTTTTGGATATTTAGCTTTGAAAACAAGAAACGATCGCCATTTTGAAATGGACAAAGTAGGAATTTGATACTTCTTACAAATATAGTTCTTAAGAGTGATTATCCATATACCAAGTTTGGAGTTAATATGTTCAGTTGTTCGTGAGATATGATTAAATATATAAAAATCATAAACAGACACACAGACGAAAAACGAAGGACTTTAGGACCTATGTTTACTGAACTTTTTTGCTTATTTTGATCCAAGGAATCACTACGTAAATTATTGCCCCACATTTTTTGGGGATCCATGCATTTGGCCGATTCGGCGTTTGACCAACTGGGCCGACTGGGGTTCCCCATCACGGCGTGATCTCTCGCCCTTAGACGCTAGTACAGAGCGTTTGGCCAACAGACTCTCTCCATCACTGTGACGCAGCGCTTGACCAATCAGAGCACACCGCTCGACACTATCGTCGAACGCCGAACGCTATTGGTTGTTGTTTAATTCATTCATTCTTCACCATCCAGACGATAAACGAACTCACTCACGACGTTGCTGTTGCCAGCTCGATGCCAGAATAGAATTAATTGACACGATGGAAACCTTCGATTCGGCTTATATAAATCCAAGTATATTTGTAATAAAATGTTATGTTTCGTAATCCAAGTTTTTGTTTAATAAAATATGTTAAAATTCGGAGAATCGTTAGAAAAGATAGCTAATTATTGAACTAGTCGGCGTATCTATAAACTTATAATTCTGGTATTTTGTATCTTGCTGTAGTTGTTCTGTTTAAATACGCATCCCCGAGCTACGTCTCGGTCTTAAAGGCATTTGTAGGCACTCTGAACCATAATAAGCCATGTAGACTTTGGTTTTGAAGAATGATCTTAATAAATGCCTTAATACTATCAATCCATTTAAGTTAGGTTCTACTTAAGTTTTTGAGGACTTTATCAGACTTTGGTTTTGAGGGAATGATCTTAATAAATGCCTTAATACTATCAATCCATTTAAGTTAGGTTCACGGGGTTTTTGGCGATGAATGATAACAACATTTTGACTTAGGCCTATAATTATTAACGTTATAATCAATAGATAAATGTTTTGAATTAGGGCAGGCTAATTGAGATTTTCGAAGGCAATAGGGAATCTGTATTCGGTTAAGTTAACGGTTACCTAATCAATATATTCTCTTGAAAAATATATCTTTGCTAATAAAATTACCAAAATATTACTTAGATTTAGTTTTTCTGTACAAGGGTTTACTGAATTAATAAGATAATATAAGGCCTACAGTTTTTCTTGATGCCTGAAGTTAATGGATGTTTTAAATTCTTAAGTAGGCCTATCGGCTTTTCAGCGTTCACTTACTCAAATCGTACGACTTCAATAATGTAGGTTTGAAATTCATTTATGGAATTTTAATGTAGCCTAATAATTAGTTAATAAATGAATTGAAAGAAGGAATAAAGTAAAAATTATAGAGGCTTCAACGAATCTAAATAAGGTTGAAATTTAAGTTCAATTTAATTTATTGTGGAGTCATTTACTTACACCCAAAAAAACTCTTTATGCCGATTACTATGTAAAATTTCGTAGCAAGGCGGGAATCGAAACCGGGACCTCGAAACAAGCGGCCAAATGCGTTGACCACTGAGCCACCGCGTTTTCCTTTGCTTTAGCACAGATTTCAACCACAGTGCGGGAACAAGATTTTTGAATCTTCACAGCTTCAATTTGTTACCGTATGATTAATCTACCCGTAGAAAAAAATGTTAAAACCATCGAAAATGTGTTAAAACCATCGAAAAGTTACTGAGGTCTGGTCACTGTATTTTTATAACTAGGCCTTCTGTGATCATAAGTAGATATACTGTTGGTTAGACTTAAAATTTATTGAAAAGCAACAGAAGTACTTTTGCTAGTACCTAACCCGTTTCACTAATGATTTCGTACATCCAAATATGGAGTTTATATTATTTGTATTAGATTCGAAGCACGTATTTTCCATCAGTATGGAACATACAAACCTACTAAAATACACAAACCTGTAACTAAAATATTAACAAACCTGTAACTAAAATATTAACAAACCTGTAACTTATTATCATATCGCACAATCACAGGAAACAAATAACCATTGAAGTTGAGTGGGTCTTAGAAAGATTTACAAAAACAATCTTGTATTTTGAATCATGACATTAACCTTCAATATATATTTACGAAACAATCTTATTTGTCAAAAATAATCTATCTTATTTCGAAACTCCAAAATTATTAAATCTTCGTACAGATCAAAACCTTGAAATACCCGCTCATAGAACCTCTCTCTTCAAGGGAAGTATTCAATACAAAGGAATCAAATTACATAATAAATTACCATCACACCAAAAAAAAGAAAAAGATATTAAAAAATTCAAGAAAAAATTGAAAATAATTCTCACGGAAGGAATATTTTATAAAGTTGAAGATTTTTTAAAGAAAATATTGAAATAACATCAAGATATTGGAACAAAGAAGATGTAAAACTTAATATATATATTAATTATTTAATATATAATAACAAAATAGACCTAAGCACCATGTTAGCCTATGCAAAAAAATTGTTAATGGCAAAATAAATTATAAATTATTGGTTTTTTCACAAATACTTTTTATCTGTTTGTAAATTGTTGTCCCTGTGGTCTTTACGACTCCGATGCCGGCATGTAACCTCCAAGTAACGCCTCCGGGCGTTTTTTAATCACACTAAACTACATATTTTAGAACGTTGTCATAGGCAAAGTCTGAGTCTTTGAGTGAAAATTAAAACAATGCTGGCAAGGGTCCATGAGTGATTGGTCTCAACCAACAGGTTCCAAGACCAAGCAACTGGTTCTATTCAACTAAATACTAAAAGGTTGTGCAGTTAAAAAATACTCAAGGTTAACATTTTTGTGTACATACTTCAGTGTGTAGCTTGATTCCATTTTTGACTTTTGTGCTTGCCCTGCTAAAAGTACTGCACTGATATACATAAATTCGCAAGGGTAAGTAAATTATGGGATATTCCACTCAAGGCACTAATAAGAAAATACCCTATTTAATTTTGAGAGCTAATTTCAAATAGTTAGTTCCCCATGTGATGAAGTTTTATTAATACAGTAATAAAAATATTAATGTCGTTTTAGGCAGTTTAAGCAGCTAGTGATTACAACCTACCTCCCCAAAATGGTTTTGGTTTTTTTATCTTGTGCATTTTTCGCTAAGTAAAACTAAGTCATGAACAGGTAATACCTTTCTTTATAAGGTGCAATTTATTGTTAAGTGTTATTTATGCCTGTTATTATGTAAATAAGAAAAAGTATTCAATTCAATTCATATTGAATATAAAAGCATATCATAGGATGCTGTTTATAGTATTTCTTGGTAGAGTAACCTTTTGTTCAGTTAATTTTCTCTTTTAACATTAATGTTTAGTAAGGCCAATTTTTGTATGATTTCTTGTTAAATAAATAAATGAAATGAAATGAAATGAATCAAAAACAATAAGTGTTTCCAGTGAAACATTGCAATCAAATTTGTTCCTTGACCATAAGAACACATCTAAAATTGCCCCTCAGCTGACAACATCAAATCTGCCACTTCACCACCTTCGATAAAAATAAATATGGAAAATAAATAATTCTCCTATAAAATAAATAAATATGGAATGCAAAGTTTGTATTATTTTGCTCTTTCCGTCGCTATCTTCTTTTTTGTGATCATTAATTCCTTGTTTCCCCTTTTGTCTACACAACTTTAGATTTTAAAATAATCATTAGGCCCTAAATAACGATAATAAAAAATCAGATAAGATCATCGTTTTTATTACTGTAATTGTATCTTTTTCGAATTCAATATTTCCATCAAACCGCTTAAACCATAACATTATCAATCAGAAAATACAATAATTATTATTCATGAATATTCTGATGAGGTTGGCACACCTGCTGATGTTCGGTCCATAAGTCTCCCGTGTGCCCTGTCGGACATCATAGCAATCCACAAGTCTGCTGTGTGCCCCGCCGGCCGGAGCCTGTCTGGCAGCTGTGATCAAACGGCGTCTATGGAGCTAGCCGTCCCTACGTGATGGGGAACCCAGTTGGTCAAATGACGAGTTGGTCATTTGTCTTGTCCCCATTTTTTAACACCCTGTATATATATGTCTGTAAGCACGATGGTGCTCGCAAAAATGGTCCGTTCGGTATGAAATTTGGCAAAGGAGTGTAAAGTAGTAATTGTTCGGATGAGTTCGAAAACCAGCCTGATCGGACCACAGAAACCCCTTTCTGTGGGTCCCCCGGGTAAAGGGGGATAAATCCCCCCCGAAAATGAGTTTATTGGGTTTTTCACATAGAAAAATAAAAAGATCCAATTTTGGTTAGCACTATTGAATTCAGCTCGAAAAAACAAACAATTTAGTAATTTGAATCATTGATCTATGTCCATTAGTTACTATTGAAAATGGTAAACACAGTACGATGTCCCCATGTTAACCTTATAGAAAATAAATAAAATTCTGTATCTCGCTTATTTCTCAACATATCTTACTAAAACTTGGTTTGTGGCTTCAACTAGATGAGATTTAATGTATTTTAGTCCAAAATCACCGAAATTTCTATTTTTGTGACAGCAAACCTGCATACTCATTCCCCATGTTACCCTTATGGGCATTAAAAAAATTCCATATCTTCATTATTTCTAAACATATCTAGATAATCTTGGTATATGACTTCTTCTAGATAATATCTAGTAAATATTGAAATTAAACCACCTAGTTTTAACATGCCTGTAGCAGCAAACCTGCATACTCATTCACTATGTTATTCTTATGGAGATAGTCGGGGCACCAACCTATTTTGTAATTTACGATGACCTGGAAATTTGGGTGGACACAGGTTTTTTAACTGATTTTGACACAGTTTTCTGCGCTGATTACGAATCTGCCGGGTGCAACTTTGGCAACCTTGGGCAAACGCCGCCATATTGGAAAAGTGGTGGCAAAGTGGTTTTTCAATGTTAACACGATAGAATCCGTACAAATGGTCCGATCTCAACGAAAATTGGTACAGACGTGTAAAATGGCAATCGCTCAAGCGATTTCAAAAACAAGCTCGATCAGACCACCGATAGTGGGGGTTAAGGGGAATAAACCCCCTGAAAATGGTTTTTTTTAGTTTTCCTCGAAGTAGAATTAAAATAATCAAATTTTTGTTTCCATCATTGAATTTAGCTTAAAAACTAACAATTTGTATTTTTAATCATTGCTCTATGTCCATTGGTTGCCGAGATATTGAAAGCGGAATAACCTTACAATCATGGGCGCCCGCAGGGGGGGGGCAGGGGGGGGCAGTTGCCCCCCCTGAGAAAAGGAAAATATATTTGAAAATACATGAAGCTTTTAAGTTTGTTCAGGTTGACCAAACAAAGTTAATCGCCGTAAATTTTAATCAGGGATGGTCGGGTCCCAAAATTTCGGGAAAATGAATTCCCGATTTTTGGGCGGGATTTTTATTCATTTCGGGAAATTTTTGGGACGTGATCGTTTTAGCGATCGCGACTAAATTGCGAGTGTAGCTTCGCAAAACTCGCTACCGGCCGCGGAAAACAAACTCCAAATATTTTTCATAAATAAGTAAAAAAAAATTACAAAAGTAAGTAACTTGAGACTTTTATATTAAATTTACAAACAAACTAAAAATTGGTATTATGATTGAAGAAACAAATGAGTATGTTTGAAATGTTTTTGAAAGGTAACTCTGGTTTTTAGACAGCCAAAAATACGTTTTCAAGTACTTTTATCTTACTGTTTCTCCAGAAGAGTGCTGGGGGCCCATTAAGGGATACCGGTATATTTTCCACACCCCAATAAAACCCCAGGAAAAAATAACTGTTTGCCCCCCCCCCCTGGGAAGATATTCTGCGGGCCCTTGCTTACAATGTCCCTGTATTATCCTTACGGAGAAATAAGTAAAACTCTATATCTCGCTTATTTCTCAATATATCTTAATAAAACATGGCGTGTGGCTTCAACTAGTTGAGGTCTACTAGATTATCGCCTTAGGTCCTCCATTTTTACATTCACGCTGCAGCAAACCTACCAACTCAATCCCCATGCTATCTTTATGGGAAATAAATAAAATCTTATAACTTCCATTTTTCAACATATCTCGATCAAACTTAGAATGTAGCTTCTCCTATTTGAGTTATACTGGGATAAAGACTGAAAACCACCCAATATTCTCAGACATGAAGTAGCAGACCTGCATAAACATTCACCATGTTACACTTATGAAGAAAATAAAAATATGTATTATATCGTTTATGTTGGATTGAAATATTACTTAAAGTGTTTTAAATTCGCTGGATCTGCTGCAACGGGGATATATTCAATGTCTAACAATTTCAATAATTTGCATTAGGTTTTTATTAAAAATATAATTGTTAGTTCCACAGAGGAGAATCAAAGAGAGGTATCTTCTAATGTTGCGCTCAGCTGGTGTCGAGCGCTGGTGTCGAGAATTTATAAAAAAATAGTTCACCATTAACGCCACGAGAGACCAGCACCGTCGCTGCCCTCTCCTAATTTAACTTAACTGTAGCTGGATTTAACTTGACTAGCAAGCACTTGGGCGCAACAAGACCCATTTAAAAGCGACCTTTGTTAGATTCTACTCTCTGTTAGTTCCCAAAACATTTATTTCAGCCAGAAGCTTTACTTAAATTTTAGCCCAGTCAAAAAACTTAAATAAATGTCCCAACCAAAAAAAATGCGGTTAATTTCAAAACTTTGTACACTTATTTAGAAGTACCTGAGGATGAAAATACCAAAAGTCCTGGAAAATATGTGGCGAGCTCTAGTGGCAATCGACGGAAACAGGGTAGTACTTATAACAGTCGGTCAGAGGTAAACACTTAAAATTTTAAAATAAAGCTTATTAAGTTTGCTACAAAAATGGTACTGCACATTTTCTTTGTACTCCTATTGTACTCCTAACGGTTACCGAGTTATAGAGTGCTAAAGATAATGAATGGGTTTTTCGCGATTTCCCCCTAAAAATGAGCAACATTTTATATTTGTTTCTAACGAATAAAAATAAATATGATCTAATTTTTGTGGGCACCATTAGATTCAGCTCCAAAAAAACCAAAAAAAAACAATGTAGTATCCTAAATCATTGCTGTATGTCCATTGGTCACCGAGATAATGAAAGCGGTAAACACCCCTTACAATGTTATCCTTACGGGTAATAAAAAAGGTTCTATATCTCGCTTATTTCACTATAATATACCTTAGTAAATCTTCATTTATGGCTTGATATAGTTGCGATATATCATATTAAAGCCTAAAATCCCCGATTTTCATATTAACGTATTAGCAAACCTGCGTACTACCTGCATACGAAAAATACGAAGCATGGAGTATGCAGGTTTGCTGACACGAAAATGGGAAAATTGAGGATTTTAGACATTAATACGATATAGGCCTACATCAACTATATCAAGCCACAAATCAAGTTTTACCAAGATATGTTGCGAAATAAGCAAGATATAGAACTTTTTTTATTTCCCGTAAGGATAACATAGGTACAATGTAAGGGGTGTTTAACGCTTTCATTATCTCAGTGACCAATGGACATAATGCAATGATTCAGGATGCTAGATTGTTTGTTTTTTGAGCAGAATTTAACTGTACCCAACAAAATTGGATAATTTTGCATACATTAAAAGTTAAAAACAAAATTTTGCTCATTTTTAGTGGAAATACGCGAAACCCCCGTATTTTAGGTACCCTATAACTTGGTAACCGTTAGAACTACAAAGAAAATATACAGTACAATTTTTGAAGCAAATTTAATAAGCTTCATTTTGAAAATTTAAAGTTTTTACCTCTGACCAATTGCTCTTAAGATTTTTACGAAAACCCAAAAAAGTACCCTATTTTCGTCAATTGCCACTAGAGCTTGCCACATATTTTCCAGGACTTGGTATTTTCATCGTCAGGTACTTCTAAACAAGTGTACAAAGTTTCAAAATTAACGGAATTTTTCCAGGTTGGGCCATTTATTTAAGTTTTTTGACTGGGCTAAAATTTAAGTAAAATTTTGGGGACCGCTTCTGGCTGGAATAAATATTTTGGGAACTAACAATTATATTTTTGATAAAAACCTTATGAAAATTATTGAAATTGTTAGACATCGTATATATCTCCGTTGCAGCAGATCCAGTGAATTTAATTTTCTTCATAAGAGTAACATGGTGAATGTGTATGCAGGTCATGTCTGTGAATATTGGGTTGTTTTCAGTCTTTATCCCAGTATAACTCAAATATGAAAAGCTATATTAATAATAATATAATAATAATAATAATAATACGTTTATTTATCCATCATCACCAATTACAATACAGTACAGTCTTCTTATACATATTCTAACAGTACAAATAGTTTAAAGTACAAAGATAAATTATTTCTGTATGATGAATAAATATAGGGGCCTCCTAGGCAATGCCAGTTTTGAGGCTTCCTTCACTTAAGGTAATTATTATAATGGCTTCAAAGGTTGGTTAGCTTAAAACATAATTGTAATGTACATAACTTAACACAAGAATAATATAGCTTTCTGCAAATAGACTAAAAAAGTATTATAGTAAGCTACAGTGAAAGTAAAATAGCATATTAATTGCAATTAATCAATAATAAAGACTAACACATAAACCAAAGAATGAGTAAACAAAGATCGGATCAGTTATCATAGCAGTAAAATAGCATATTAATTGCAATTAATCAATAATAAAGACTAACACATAAACCAAAGAATGAGTAAACAAAGATCGGGTCAGTTATATTCCTAATACATTAATTATTGACTTGAAAAATAAATTCTACATCCTCAAAATCATATAACCAAGCCTTTAAACTCTTGGTGTACTGTAAAATGGTATTTTTCCTACTAATATGACCCAAGGTGATATTAAACATTCTGGGAGCATTGAAACTATAAAAGTTCCTAAAAAGAGTGAGCTTCGGTCTTGGAACCGGTGCTATATTCACATTTCTGAAATTGTATCTGTCATCTTCAGATTCTCTTCGATTAAGGTAAAATCGAACATAAAATAAACTTAAAACCTTTAAAATATAACTGTGTCTTAGAGGCAAGATTTTTAATTTACAAAACAAAGGCCAAGAATGCACGGTTCTCTTTTTCTTTAATATAATTCTAATGAACGTTTTCTGTAAAATTATAATAGGTTGAAGGGAGGAGAGGTATGTCCCACCCCAACAACTCAGGCCGTAATTTAGCCTAGAATTTACAAGAACATGGTACAAGTATACGAGAACATTTTTTGGTCAAAGGTTACGTAATAGGTAAAATTTGTGTACCAAGCTCACTAATTCCTTCCTTAACTTATTAATATGTCCCTTCCATGACAGATTAGAGTTTATAACAAGGCCAAGATACTTAATTTCGTCCACTTTACCTATTACACTACAATATTCTAAGTTTGATCGAGATATGTCGAAAAATGGAAGTTATAAGATTTTATTTATTTCCCATAAAGATAGCATGGGGATTGAGTAGGTAGGTTTGCTGCAGCGTGAATGTAAAAATGGAGGACTTAAGGCGATAATCTAGTAGACCTCAAGTAGTTGAAGCCATACGCCAAGTTTTATTAAGATATATTGAGAAATAAGCGAGATATATCGTTTTACTTATTTCCCCGTAAGGATAATAAAGGGACATTGTAAGGTTCTTCCGCTTTCAATATCTCGGTAACCAATGGACATAGAGCAATGATAAAAAATACCAAATTGTTAGTTTTTTAAGCTAAATTCAATGATGGAAAGAAACAAAAATTTGATTATTTTAATTCTACTTCGAGAAAAACTCAAAAACCCCATTTTAAGGGGGTTTATTCCCCTTAACCCCCACTTCCCTGGTGGTCTGATCGAGCTTGTTTTTGAAATCGTTCGAGTGATTACCATTTTACACGTCTGTACCAATTTTCGTTGAGATCGGACCATTTGTACGGATTCTATCGTGTTAACATTGAAAAACCACTTTGCCACCATTTTTCCAATATGGCGGCGTTTGCCCAAGGTTGCCGAAGTTGCACCCAGCAGGTTCGTAATCAGCACAAAAAACTGTGTCAGAATCAGTTAAAAAACCTTTGTCCACCCAAATTTCCAGGTCCTTCTTGCTGGCAGATTACTTAAACATATCTCACTACATTGGATGGAAGTATTTTTTGGCATTTTTTGACATTTTTCGCTGAGTATGCAGGTCTGCTGCAACCAATATTAATATTTAACCAATATCCTTAATTATTATTATCAATTATCAGTTCAAGTCAAATTTGTAAAGGGTTGAACATTACCAAGTAGTTTTGAAACGTAGCTTAGCACATGATCATAGGGGAGCCCGAGGCTGATCAGGGCCTCTTTTGTTAATGGGCCCGGTGGGCCCGGGCCCAGGGCGCAAGATTGAGGGGGGCGCAAGCAAGAGAAAAAAATTTTAAAATCACGCGCCAACGGATCGCCCACCAACCCTCTCCACTCCTCCCCCCACTCCCCCGCTTCACGCATGACTCATCACTGTCACTGCCTGCATGTTGCTACTTGATCTTTGCTTTGTCTTTCTTTGTCAGTTCGTTTTGTGCAATCGCGTGAGACATGTTATTAGTTGGCTTGTGAATAAGTTTATTGATGTGTTTTTGCTAACTATTTTAATGCAATTGAATTTGTATTTATGTTCGGTTTGATCTTTTATCATAAATGGTACAAATAGTAGAATAAAATGCTTGTTCTGTGATTTGTGAAATGAGTGAAAAACCAAGTGGCAGTGAATTTAGAAAGAGGGCGGCCAAAAAGCGGAAAAAATGTAGGAAACGACCAATCATGTAAAGTTTTGAGTATTTATGTTTGTAGTTTCACCTGAAATAAAAGCTAAATTTGGTTGAATTTGAAGTTTTTTCATATATAAACCCATTTTATAAACCCAGTTGATGGAAGGGGAGGCCGGGGCAGTGATCGGGCCCAGGCCCATAGCGGGTTACATGCAAACCGCGGGCCTGAGGCTGATCCTGGTTACAGGGTCTGCAATCGAATATGGGGGCCGTGACATTATACAACAAATATAACCGATTAATGCGGTTTGACACAACTTACGGGGTTTAGTTAAATTTATACAAGATTCTCTCTGTTTCTACTCAAGACTATTTTGAACATGCAATAACCGAGGAATATATTTTGTTCATTATGTTTTTATGTATACTGTAATAGCTGCATGCCAGCTGGCGTTCGCCTATTTGGCATTCAGTAAAAATAAAATAGGTTTATTACGTTCGAAGTAATAAAACTACTTCAGCCCTAATAGCTTGGTGGTTGATTCAAAGCCTCAGTACATTTTTCCCTTTTTTCGTACATTATAAAGACATTCGTACATTATATGTACATTATATAGACATTCGTGCATTATATATACACTATAAATTAAATATTCGGTATAAAAATGAAACCGTCCCAAAAACTGCGCATAAAACAATTCCCGTAAAATTGTTCGCTGCAGCTTTTTAATTGAACCGAGCGCTCAGTGAAATTTCCAGTTTGATGATGTTTTCCCCACAATTTGTGAGAAAGCTTATCACCTTGGAGAGCCTGGGGTGCGCTATCCAATTATTTAATATCAAGCCCGATATTAAGCCTAGCACCTCTAATTTTGATTTAAACTGAATATTTTACTCTTGAAACCGGAATGAAAACTATTTTTTATTTTATTTATTGAGTGTGTATTTAGAAATCTGTTCACGTCTTACCGTTCCACTTTTTTGTCAAGTGAGCCCTTACTTTAGAAACTGGATGTAAATAAAAAAAAAGTCTTACAACTCTTAAGTGTTGTAAGACTTTTTTTCTATTTTTTTATTTACATCCAGTGAATACAACGACACGTACCATGCTAATCAACAAATTATTTACTTCAGAAAATAAGCTTCTCCAAAAGTTGTAAGTTAACGCTACTCAAAATATGGTACACTACTTATTTACTGAGGGTAAAATGTTTAAAAACATTCTGGTTGACAAAAGCTAAAACCAAACAATATTATTTTGATCGAGGATATATATCAGCAAAATGCTAAAAGTGCAGACCACGAAAGCATTATTTAACCTCGAACATTTTACTACTTTCAAAATTGAACTATGCATTTTTATATAGATGCTACAGAAAACATGCGTGAATTTTAACTTTTTTAAGCAGGAATAAGTTTTTTAGCAAGAATCAGTTTGGTTTTAGAACTGGTCTAAACACTGAGTTGGCTTTATTAAACTTCATGGATAAATTAACTGAAGGAATTAATAATTCGAAGAGCACCAGTGGCCTTTTCCTTGATATAAAAAAAGCATTTGACACTGTTGACCATAATATTTTACTAGATAAATTGTACAATTGCGGGATTAGGGGAGTAGCACATCAATGGTTTTGCAGTTATTTAAGAGGAAGGACACAGTGTGTGAAGATTAATGGGATTTTAAGTTTTATGGGTGATATAAAATATGGTGTGCCACAAGGCTCCGTGTTGGGAGCAATTCTATTTATTATATTTATTAATGATTTTTGCAATGCTACATTGAATGGAAAAGTAACTGCCTTTGCTGACGATACTGCTCTTTGCTATACAGAAAATTCATGGGACATAGTACATCAAAAAATTAGCCAGGATTTGAATGCTATTAAGTGGTGGTTTGTTTCAAATAGGTTAGTTTTAAGTACTGAGAAAACCACTTTTATTAATTTTTCTTTGAGACAAAAAAGTTTAATTTTTAATAAGGTGCTTTACAAATGTGATACTTGTATACTGCAAGATATTACTTGAAAAAATTGCTCAATAATTAATCCAAGTAACAGTACAAAATATCTGGGGCTTATACTGGACAGCGAAATTAATTGGAAATCACATTTAGTCAAATTGAAATCAAAAATAATGGCTACTATTCGACTTTTTTATTTTTTACAGAACATATGTCCAATAAAAATTTTAAGAAGCTTATATTTTGCCATGGTGAACAGCAAACTTGAATATGGGATAGTTTTTTGGGGAGGCACTTATATAACTAACTTAAGATCAATAGTCACCCTTCAAAAAATGTTGGTGAGGATTATTTGTAGAAGAAACAAGTATGAAGCTTCAGATCCGTGCTTTAAAACATTGAATGTATTTCCTCTAAGATCACTTTTTCTATATAAAGTAATTAAACTCTTTCACGGGAATTTAAGTTCTGATTGTGAAGGAAGTGACTATAAGCTAAGACTAAGAAATGCAGGTTTGTGTAATGTGCCGAGACCAAATTCTACCTTTTTTACCCATATATTTTATTTTATTGCACCACGAATTTTTAACAAACTTCCTAGCAGTATAAAAGCGGTACAGAACAAAACACTTTTTCTCAAGCAAGTAAGAAAATGGTTAATATCTGTCAATGATGTTGAAGAGTTGATAGGTATAATGCAGTAAATTCTGATTTACAGTTACACCACAATTAAAATAAAAGCGATAGTTTTATGAGCTTATGCATATATTCTTTTGGTTGCTTATGTTGTTTTTTGTATTATTTGTATTGGTAGTAATAATGTAGTATTAGTAGTAGTAGTAGTAGTAGTAGTAGTAGTAGTAGTAGTAGTAGCAGTAGTGGTGGTGGTGGTAGTAGAATTAGTTGTAATACATTGTAATTTGAGCCTTTATTGTTTTCTTGTATGAACCTATGGTGTAGGGAGTGTAGGATTAAAACTTATAGAAGGATTATGTGTTTATTTATTTTATTTAAAGCATGTCTGTTTCTTTTGCTCTGGACTCTGGTTTAACTCTAGTAAATTTCATTCTGTGGTGGAACCCCTAAACGGACATTACGTCCTAGGGGCCCTATTTTTTCTGCAAAAATCTAGTAGTAGTATGGTCAGCCTGGTTTCTTTATTGTTTGAAAATAATATTATTTTGTTGTTATTTATAATATGAAATATGTAATGTGCAGAAGAATAAAGATTTATTTATTTATTTATTTATTTATTTCGTGCTACAATCTTTTATTACTATCCATCCTTTTATTCTCTTTGTCCTTTGTCACACTCCAAGTAACATGTTTCCAAGCGTTTGTTCTAGTAAGTACTCTGCTCTTAATTCTGTGTCTGTGTGATAATGTACACCCTTCCTTATTTATTTAGTAGTTAACCAATTAGTTTTTTAATTAACGTTTTCTAAAAGAATGTTTGATATAGTATTTGGATTGTGATGTTTTAACGTATGAGCGCTGATACAATCAGTTATATGATCACTAAATATTACATTTTCATTTTATCTATATAACTTGGCGTGGTTTGATATTTTGTCATATTCTTTATTAAAGAAGATCTTATTACTTGAAAAGGGCAATAATTTTTGTTTTTAAATAGTGTGAGTTTTAAATGTCCCCCAAACTTTTTCCACATTTCATCAAATATAAATCCCTTGACTACTCTTATCTCACCCCCGTAATTTTTAGAGATTATGGATTCAAAAAATGTAAATATCTCAAAAATAAAAATGATAATTCAAAACAGACTAAAAAACTCCGGTTAAAAAATAGTTAAAAAATATGAGCCACAACGCATTTGAAATAACTCAGCTCAATTCAAAATGGCAGATCTAATATGACGGCCAAACATCAAAAAAAATTCTCATGAAAACGAATCAACGATGGTTGAAGGTGGTTGATTCATATTATGCAGCTTTATTTTGAATTTATGGGCTTATTTATACCGTGCATGGATAACATTTTGTCAAATATAAAAATAACCGATTATTTTGTCATATCTGCCTCCGTTTCTAAAATGAGATTATGGTCATGTTGACCCAAATTTTCAAATACAAACCCTCATCGAGTGAACACTCATTTTAAAGAGCTTATTAAAGGGAGCAAAATCCCGCACACCAGAGGTTGATATTGTGCCCCTAACGTGCACAACTAGAGCCGTTTGAAAATTCAAAATTTCCATAAGGTTTGTATTGAGAAGAACATGACACGATGATATATTTTGTAGATAGTTTCTAAGCTACAAGGAAACAGTGAAAACAATTCTCACAGGCCCTCCGGGAAGAACATTATCATTCGGTCACAGTTTGATATCATCAATCCAACGCACAAAATAAAAATTTTGGAATGAAAACATTTTCATTTTTTCATCCACAAATTAAAAATTAAAACCATCATCTAGTGACATATTATTTTGAGGGGCTCGTCAAGTACGACAAAATGGTGCATATGCCAATTACATGCCCCGTATAATCATTATCTATGTTTTAATTGACATATTTACAACAAAACAAATTTGAGGAGGCTGCAATTTTTGGAATGTGCTTGAAAACAACTTTTAGTACGCTCTGGTGAGTTGGTCGTAACAAGTCCTTCATCTTAAATGGTAACTTGGTACAGTTAAATCAAAACTGAATTTCTTTTGTTCTGAGACAAAGTCAGTACATCTTAAATTAAAACATAAATATATAATAGGGCCACTCATAAGTTGTACAATTTAATATAAGCTGTAAAATAATTATCTTCTAAATGTTATAAGAAGTACAATAGTTTGTATGATTTCATTTCCACTGTTTACAGAAAGTATTGAGTTGGCTCTTGGCCAAGGTTGATCATATTTTCACCATATTTCTACATCCTAAGATAAACTTGTCCTCCAAAAAGAGAGTTCGTAGTTTTTATATTAGATTTCGATTAACGTGGAAGCAATAAGGCATAGATTTGACTTAGATGTTAACCTATGTTAACCTATTTGACTTAGTTAACAACAACAAATCCGCAATACTGTAAAAATCAGAAAAAACGTTTAAATTTGTCAAATGATAAAGAAACTAAAATATTGACATTCCAACTAAAGTAAATGTTTTTAGGACATCGTATTTGTATTTTTATGAAAGGAAAAGATGTTGCTACGGTTACGAGTGTGCTGAACGTGGGAAATTATATTAATAGTAATATAAAGAGATATTTAATAATAACCTTTTGATTTATATCAGTTGATCTAATATACCCCTTTGATTAATATCGCATAATATAAGTTATAAACAAGAAAAATAAGTATTAACATTTCAAAAACAATTTTAATGTTACGGTCATACTTTCTCTATTAGCTCATCAGATTTAAGCCGCATGAAAGAAAATGTTACTTAAGACAATCATCATTAGTTTTCTAAAACTGTTTGTCAAATTATGAATCTATTAGAATTTTTTTATTGAAATTAGTATTAAGACAAAACAGGAATATCTATATGAGGATACATACATGAGTGATAAGTACTGAAAAATGGGATTAAAGAACATAATACATAGGGTTCTGGAAATATAACATTCAGAATTAAGATTAATAATGTCAGTACAAATTCTGTGGATATCGATAGAGTGTTGACATAATGATAAATTTCCCTAACTGAGTGAAGTCAAAACTTATTGAACTGCAATTACTTGTCTTGTGACCCATGAGTAGCATAGAATATCTGCGACGTTTTAAAGAAATCTTTCTAATTTTTCAGACTGTTGATTTACAATAACAGTTTGCAGTTCGCACAGAAAAACTGCCCTCTGGGCCGAATGTTCAACAAAAGGCACCCGACGAAAGGTAAGAGGATTGTGAGGAAAACTTATGACTACCGCCTTAATTAAGAAAATTCCATTTCTAAAGTCAAATCCGATGTAATTCTTGCTGTAATTCTTTGTGTCGACAAAAACGTATCTCGTTTTGTAAATCTGACCCGACGGAAGGTTTTTCTATACGAACTATACATTAAAGATGTAATTTCTTTTGGATAACTCCTTTGTGTTAAAGTACAAAACCATAAATTGGTAAAACCAACTAACCCACCTATAATAATTCCACCATACATCGCCTCGTAACTCGGGAACAATCTACTATGATTCGACATCGGCAATAATGAAAAATCAACGAAAAAGACAAGAATTATTTCGTGCCACGCCTCAAGACCAGCCTAAACGTGTCGGCAGCGGATGAGTTGGAGGGGGTGGAGTGTGGTGGGCAAAGTTGTTTAGGGGGTGTTTTGCCAGCTCCTCGCAGCCCCAGCAACACTCCACTCCAGGGGGAGTCGAGGAGTCTCAATTAATTATCTCGCCTGACATTCTACCCGGCACCTCCCCTCACGCTTCCTCATCAAATTGTTTCGTCGTCACGCAAGAAACAGAGTATACTTTCGTATGACGCTAATAACAAGGTATGTTTTCGTCTTCGATTTGTTTTGTGTTTTTTATTTTGATTTTGCGGGAAATTTCCATCTCTTTCATGACATTCTGCGATCTTTCATCTGATTCCGTTTTCAGGTGGAAAGAAATCTAGAACGTAACAAGATCATAGCCATGTGGACATGGACAAAAACTTAGCTAAAACAAAGAAGTGCAAAGCATTCAATGTTGAATTGTTGAAACTAATGTTGAAAAACAAAACGAAAACACACATCGTGTCATAAATTCAAGTGAAAGAGAATCAAATCAAAAACACTTTATTGATACACAGTAAGACTATACAATAGTGAAGACATAAAATAGTCTAACTTGAGTAACAAGAATATCTCATAATTAAATATAGGATTAATCAGAAATGAACTAAATCTCATAAAATTTCCTTACACTTTACATAGCGCTCAACCAACAGTCGCTTCACCACTCAGCCAAATCGTCCTGCGGTTTGTTCAGCGCCGAATTCTGAGCATGTTCCTGCATATGTTCCATTATCGGGGAATGATCACAAAACTGTCTTCATATTTGCTTGTGAAATAATTTGACAGATAAATTTACAACTATGAAGATAATTTTGTGATCATTCCCCGATGATGGAACTACAAGTTCTGGAAAATATGTAGGAAATCTACATTAATAAGACTGGAGGCTGAAGATATGTAAACCTGTATTTTATTAGACAAATCCCAGTTCTTGAGGCAAACAACCTTGAATAAATTGATTTGAGTCATTGCGATCTGAACAGAAGGGCATAAAAACAAAGCAGGGCAATTCATATATACAGGTCCTCTTCCTCTAGCTGTAAAGTTCGATTTAAAACTACCGGAATACATGAATATAAGCATATTCATGCTTCAATATACTACGACAATAAATTATAAAAACTTGTTTGGTAACGAAAAGATGCATTTTTATATCACTAGTGAACTCGCGCTGCTCAGCAGTTTTAGGGAATTTCCCCTATAGGGAAGAAGCTGTTACCGTAGGTCTCATGGTAAGACCTAAGCCTAAAACCATCATAACTTTTCTTTTTGAGGTCCTCAGATGCCAAAAACACCATTCGTTCACTTTCATATATATATATATATATATATATATATATATATATATATATGTGTGTGTGTGTGTGTGTGTGTGTGTGTGTGTGTGTGTGTGTGTGTGTGTGTGTGTGTGTGTGTGTGTGTGTGTGTGTGTGTGTGTGTGTGTGTGTGTGTGTGTCTTTAAGCACGATAACTTGCGCAAAAATGGTCCAATCGGAATGAAATTTGGCATAGACGTGTAAAGTAGTAATTATTCGGACGAGTTCGTAAACCAGCCCGATCGGACCACTGGAAGGGAGGGTAAAGGGGGGTAAACCCCCCCAAAAATGGGTTTTTTGAGATTTTTACATAGAAAAATAAAATTTTTCAAATTTTTATTGGCACCATTGAATTTAGCCCAAAAAAACAAACAATTTGGTATTTTGAATCATGGCTCTATGTCCATAGGTTGCCGAGATATTGAAAGTGGTAAACACAGTACGTTGTCCCAATGTTAACCTTATGGGAAATAAGTAAAATTCTATATCTCGCTTATTTCTCAACATATCTTGATAAAACTTGGTAAATGGCTTCTTCTAGTTCAGATCTACTAAACATTGAATTAAAACCACCCAGTTTTAATATACCTGTAGCAGCAAACCTCCATACTAATTCCCCATGTTATTCTTATGGAGCTTACAAAAACATGTCAAATCTCACTATGTTGGATCGAAATATGTTGTTTTGCACTTGAAATTCGCTGAGTATGCAGGTCTGCTGCAACGGGGGTATTTTTTAACTTTTGTGTATAGTCTGCTGATAAATAAATGTGTATTAAAATCATCTGATCCTTGAAATTTCTGCTCCAGTCTTGATTTATTTATTTATTTATTCTTTTAACGGTTACACCATTTTACAATTGTTTGACACAATAATAAATTAAAGTAGTTCAACAACTTAAGAAAAGCAAGAAAATGAGAATATTAAACGTGTATCAAACGTAAGAGGATAAGATGATAATATATGGTAATGAATAGCTATGAGGGAGGCGAATAACAGAAAAAAACATACAAGCTTGTAGCAACAAAGTATCAGTGAAATGAACAATAGTTTGCAACAACCAATTAATAGCGGTGAGAAGGCAAAGCAAAATAACCTTGGACCCAATAACCTTCTGGTTCTTAAATTTGCGGGTCTTACAAGATGTAAGAGGATATGGTGTAATTCAACCCATATTCAAGCCCCATATTCAACCCATTTCATTATATCTATGAAATTTCATCTTGAAAACTTATCTCTCAACACATCAATGTTAAAATTTCCAATTTCCCTTGATCCTCGTATTGGTGAAAACAATTCACCAAGAACTGAACATGGCCTCACCCGATCACGGTTGAGCAAAGACTGGTGGGAGGATTTTTCCTCGTAGCTCTTTTCCGTGGTTTGAAAAAATAAACCTATCAAATTTGGTTTGAAAAAAAATCCAGTATTTCGAATTATAAGTCTCCGTTAACCGGTTGCAGAGAAACCGGCATAAGTGACCGAGACCGTGGCATAAGTTTATCACCACGTCTCGTCTGGTGGTAAACACAGTACTTTGCCTAATGTTATTCTTATGGAAGATAATATATGAAAACTGTCACCTCCCTTACTTACTAACGGATTTTGATAAAACTTGGTATATATTTAATTGTAATTTTCTATCCTAAGTTTCCTTTTTTTAACTGGCTTTAAGGGATACAGTATGTGCCAGATTCCTGATACAGTTACACCGTTATATTTCAACGTAAACCACTCTCACTTGCCCTCCTAAGCTATTAATCTTGAAAACCCCATTTCTAGTGGATGATTGAACTCTAAATTAAATAGCCATGTAGAGTTTCAAGATTGCAGTTTCAGTACGCCAGGCGGTCCGTAAAACGCGAGTAGCTTACGGCGTTTATAGATGGACGCAATGGATTTGTACATGTTATCCTTTTTGTGTTGAATGTTGCATCTTTTTTATCCCTTGATATTAATGTGTAGGCCCAGCATCCGTAGTTTTAAAATTAAAAATGACCGCAAGTATGGATTTTACAATGTGCCCTATTTTAGCATTTTAAGAGAAAATCTGTTGAAATCCTTTCTTAGAATAAAGCCCCTTTTAGGCTTTATAGACAAATATTTCTTTTTGTGGTTTTTTAGCCAAAAAAACCGTCATAAGCTTTGAAAACTGAATAATGGCCGTAATTTTAAACCCTGTGATCTAGCCGACTTTATAGTCTTTTGAGAGGATTTTTTTAATCCTCTCTTAATACGCATCTAAATTTTATAAACAATATTTGTGCCCATTTTCCTGGCCCAAAGCCTTATAGTTTTTTAGAAACCATGACAGTCAGTCAACCATTTTTGGCTTTCATATAGCCTGTACAAATTAGCGAATTCTCCCACAATAAGCTGTATTTAACCTAAAGAGTATTTAACCTAAACAATCATAATAATGCATAATCAAATAATAGTTTTTCGTGCACCCTCTAGATATGAAGCAAGTTTTTGTGCAAAAACGCATTTTAACTGCGAAATCACGATTTGTTCCAAAATTTAACATAGGCTTCTATAGGAAGTATAATTTTGATTTTTTAATGTCTGTCAGCATCATGACCCTCGTAAACATTTTCCGATCATAATTATGTTTAGTTCTCTGCACTTCTCTGAATCAACTGCTTGGACTTAGGCACTCCAACACCAAATGTGTCCTTTGACTGTTGGTTACTTGAAATATAATTTAGTATTTGTTTATGGCAAGAGAGTTTCAGGCAAAGTAATTTTATTATTTAAAACGAACAACTTATCCTTTGACTCAAAAGTTACACTAATATTTTGGCAATTCGATATGAGGGGATGTTTTAAGGCAAAGCCCCTCAATCGGTTAGCGGTTTTTATTTTAAAGTACCTGAATATGAGGTTTGAATAGCCCTCTACTGTCGGGGAACTTTAATTACTAATCAATTTCGAAAGGTCAGATTGCTACCTCGATCAGAATGGTTGTTTAATATCATGCTTTTGAATAATGCTTCTAAATTCAAATCATAAAATGACTGTTCAATTTCTTTTATGTTAAGAGGTCGATCAAACTCAGTAAAAAAATACATATTTTAGTTTTACAGATATTATTATTTCTCAACATTATAAAGGTCAGAGGAAGGCATATAGATTGATCACCCAGTGGGTGGGTGATAAGGTCATAATTTTTAAGAGGACGGTATTCATACTTTATCAAAATTCGTAACAAAATTCTACCAAAATCTAAAAGGCACCAAACACCCAACTGCAATAGACCTTGCAGTCAAAATAAAATTTAAAAAAATTTGTTTTGATAATAGTAATCTCTTACTATTACCAAAACAATAAAAAATGCAAGATCTTCAAATACAAATAGGCTACTGCATTTATAAATAAGTGTAGTTTGATCAATACCATGTAGCTCATTGAGTATAAAATGTAAATGTTGAAGAATAAATAAATAAAATAAAGATAATAATAAATAAATAAATAAATAATAATAATAAATAAGAAAACGTGACCCCCGCATCGCTCGACTCTGGAGCTCTGGTGATCAGCCAATATATCGTAATCACATTCCACACGGAACCCTTGTTGATTCAATTTAGAAATAACTTTACATAAATATATATCTCGGAAGTCGGTATTCAATTTGTTTCAATTTTACCAAAACAAATAGCAGTACAACAAACAGTAATAATTCGTTTCGCTCTTTCTACGTAACATAGGTTTTAATCAAAACACTACTGGGATTGTGTGGTTAATTAAATACATATTTAAATAAGTTATTAATTAATTTACTAACACAAACACTACTTGTAATAGTTAATTAATTAAATCAATATACCTATGTAAATATTTATCTAGAATATAAATTTAAAAATATATAGGCCTATATAAAATATATGGAATACGTATAAAAGTACTAACAGATACCCGCGGCTTGGCCCACTGAAAGGATGACTAATTTAAATTAAATTATATCACGCTATCTTTACAAATCATCAAATGGACTAATTTATTTGAATCATATCTGTACTGTAATTTTAAGCTTTCTATTAGACCCTATTGGTAGCGGCTAGTAATTTCACCTCAGGTCAAAATGAGAAGGTGTAACGTTTCCTCTATAAATGTTTTGTTGTTGTCTATTAGTCATAATTAATGTCATTAAATAATTGTACTAAAATCAATATTATTACGTAATTAAATGAATTTAAATTATATGTTTTACCACTCATTATCCCTGAGAGATCTCTGAGGTGTCTCTCTTATCCCGTCTTTTCAAGCCACCTCGTTAATTGAACTTACATTCAAATGTACAGTTGTTGCTACACAAGTTGCTTGATGGAAGGAATGGTGGTCTTTGGAAAGAATATTTCTAACAAACGTTTTAAAAAGTACACTTAAAATTTCAAACCCGATTTACTCAAAACTCAAATTTCAAACTGAGGCCGTTACCCACACTAATCCTTGATTTGGAAAACATCATTCTGGCAATTTCGATATTTTGTGCAGCTGTTATGGACTTTACATACAACACGCGTATTTTTGCCGTCTATATAGTTTTATATCCTGGGTCATGACTCGTATTCTTATGAGTCCTAGATCGGGTGGCAGGATTAAAGCGAGTGCACGGTGCGATTTAAGCTCTAAGTTCGTCCACCTCAAGTGGTAATGGTATGTTTTCTATTCGAACAATATGAAATTCTCCATTGCATAAGTATTATATTGTGTTAATTAGTAAATTTTAGTACTTGTATACCAAAATTCAAAATGAGAATGTGCTGGAAAATGGTAACAGAACCATCTTGATGGAAACAGAGACAAAGATTCAAAGAGCCAAAGATAATATATTCAACCACTCAGTAAATTTGATGTACAAAATGTCCTTAACCCAAATTAAAGAAAAAAATTTGTTTTCTATTGAATTTTGATGTAACATATGGTAAAATATCATTGGAATGTATTATGTTTTGTAGCATTTAAAATGAAGTAACTAAATCTTTTAATAAAAAAAACAGTCCTTAATAAGTCCACGTGTACACCATTGGGATGTCATAAACATTAAGAGATTAAGAAATTAGAATCTAGGATTTTCGAAATTTGAAATTTAGAATTTAGAAATTAGAGATTAAGAAATTGATAATTTAAGTTGCAGAGAAGGTTAAATTAGCAAAGGGCCCCAAAATGGAGTCCTTTGCTAGTTTAATTACATTTAAGAATTTACATTTAATATTTCAGAATTTGGGACTACCCCCAAAACACCCACGTCAAGGGTAAAAAAATACAATGGCTCACACCGGAGGTCAATATTATACTCCTAATCAAAATGGCGACTATTTCATAATTTGAGGTGGGTAAACAAGCTAAAGAACTTTTGGATACCCCTTTGACTATTAAACGGGTTACAGTAGGTAAACTAAACTCAGCTCAACTTTATACGACATTAAACTGTATTTTTTTATCACACAAACAACTTTATCACATAAACAACAAGAGGGGGTATCCACAATTAAGCTTTTTACCCATCTCAGATTTTGAAGTGGCCGCCATTTTGGTTCCAGATACGCTTGACCCCCAGTTTTCGGCAGTGTATTTTTTTCGAAAAACACTTTATAATGAGGGTTCACTTGATAGGGGTTTACATTTAAGAATTTGGGGCTACCCCCAAAATACCCCACGTCAGGGGTGGGGGCAGAAACGAGACTCCGTTTAGTGGAGTTTTTCATATTGTAAAGGAATGCCGAGTTTGGTTTTTCTACTAATACACGTTAAAACATTACTGGGGGTTATCCACACTTTTGCCTAACCCTGTATATATATAATGTTTCATCTATTATATATACAGGGTGAGTCAGACCACCCGTGCACCTATTGTAGCGGGAGAACGGTTTGACATAGAAACGTCAAATAAAATTATTCCACACTAATTTGTATGAAGAATTCATTGAAAATATTTTCATCGCGATTCATGTACGCCAAGAAATGAAGGCCAGAAATGAAGGTCATGGGTTCGAATCTCAAGGTTTTCTTAAGTAAACCTATAGCAAATATTATATAATTTTAAAGGTCTTGTTAAAAGAAACATTTTTGTGAAAAAGAACTAAATTATCTCAATCCGTTTAAAAATGGCGGCCATTTTTGTGAAATTTTTCGATATTTACGGAAATATCTGTGGCATTTTTTAAACCAATAAATATGTTCTAGTTCTGATACGAAATCCTTAATCCTTTGGTAACTCAGCTTTACTACGATATGTCACTTGACAATATTTTGATAATACTCAATTTTCGGAAAAAATTTAAATTTTGGAAATGTTGGTAGCCCTGAAAATCGAAAAATTCAAATATGCCAAAAATCATATAATTTTAAAGACCTTAAAAATTCCTACAACTTTGTAATTTATACAAATATTCTATCCTTTTTAGTTTTTAGTTATGGACGAAAAACTCCATTTTCCCATATGAAGTGCATGTTATTTATGCAGTTCACAATAACCAAAGGGTTACCCATAGACCATTTGCTATGGACAAGCAAATAACATGCACTTCATATGGGGAAATGGATTCTTCGAGTTTTTCTTAGAGGTTTCCCACATCTTTACTATTAATTGATAAAACCTTTTCTGTTTTACTTGCCATAAAGAAGATTGTATGGTTATTAATGACACTCAATTAAATAGCACTACTCCCTTTTAGACGTATGCGGGTTTTCCTCATCCCCTCTCCTTGTGCGAGTGTTTTTTAAACCATAAACTTAAAACTATGAGCTCAATTAATATCGACGATCTCAATTAAGCGTATCTGGACAAGTAACTTAAAGAAATCGCAGACTAAGAATTCAATTAAGTATTGATTACTACTGTGAAGACATTTTAATATTGACCGCGTTAAAGTAATTTTGTTAATTTGAAAACACAGTTAGGGTAAATCAAATTGAGGCTGAATATGGCACATCGAAGAAATGAAACTGGTTAGCTTAAGAAAGAAGTTAACCGAACTTAATCCATCATTTAAAATTTATTATAGTTAATAGTACTTGCAGCCTTTAGCAATCCTATAGTTTCAACGCATGGCCCCCACATTTGATTGTGGGCCCTGTAACCAGGATCAGCCACGGGCCCCCCATGTTAATGTGCTATGCTACGTTTCAAAAATTACATGGTGATTTTTTAACCATTTACAAATTTGATTTGAACTGATAATTTGACCAAGATTAAAATTCAATTGGGGCCTGAGGTGTGTGGTCCCGAGCACGTTGTTGTATATTAATACGCACACAACAGTAACTGGCACGTTTGCACCTAATTAAGTAGTAACTAACCTCAAACCTAAAATTAATATTATTTTACTAAACTTTATGAAAATTTATATATTTGAAATATTTTATTATGATTTGCTGTAAAATATTCTACAATAAATATAAAAGAAATTAGAATAGGGCTATACCCCAGGGGCCTGGGCCCTGTGACCAGAGTTGCACCAGCTCCACCCTTGTGGGGGCCATGTTTTAACGATGTGAAGCGTTTCACCAATTATAGCATCAGACATCACAGTTATACACAAACTAATTTATCATTACACAAAAATCACCTTGTAGGTTGTAAGTTGAATCAAAATCACATTTAAAACGTACAATTACAATTTACAATTAAAAAACACAGAACTAGCTTTAAGCTTACACTAACTACTACTAACTACTCACTACTAACTAGCTCACAGGACTTACTGGGAGCTACCTTTCTTGATATATAGGACTTGAGGTTGATGCACAAACCCAGTAATTCTAGTTCTGTGACTTTTAAATGTAAACGTACGTTTTAAATGTGATTTTCACTCAACTTAGGGCCCGCTAGATAATTTTTATGTTGTAACAACATTACAAGTTTTATTTTTCAAATTTTCAAATTAATTCCAAATTCATCTGGCCCTTCATTTAGAGCGGCCGGGTGAAACTCAATACCATTTCTTGTCCTAGTTTATCGAACATTGGACTTGCCGACTTTGCTTCTGCTGACTGAAGGGAGAGAGACAGAGTACTTTTGCCAACTACTGTAAACCATGCAAAAATTGACAGCTGCACATCAAGTCCGCGTGGACTGTCTCAACCAATCAGATACACGCTAAATTACTCATTATTGATCTGATTGGCCACCTTCGGTTAGTGGGGGAGAAATTGGGACATCACGAAAAAGCCTAGGGTGATCAGTCTCCTAGGAACCTCAAGAAAAGTCTCACGGGTCGTCCGCGATAAGTCGCCGCGTCGGTCCGCGAGTGTAGTGAATGTGATAGTGTTTTTTAAAAGGCCTGTTGCCAATCATGGCAGAATAAATAGTTCTGTGCGTGTCAAGTGCTTCGTCCGATGTATGTAATTCTTTATTTTAAATTGTATTAACCTACTCATAGTCACCTGCTTGCTCATTCAAAGATAATGTTTTTCCAAAATTATAGAAACAAAGGTCCCTTCCTTTAGAAGGAGATTTAAATAAGAGTAAATTTTCTTAACAAACCTTATTGATTCATTGAAAGTTAAATTTAATTGAACACTCCACAGTATGAACTTCCTAAAGTAAAAATAATGTAATTTTTGTATAAGTCAGATTTTAGTTTTTCCTCACTGGTCATCACCCCATTGCTGTATTAAATTTTATTTTGAAGGTTTTTGTACTATGGTTTTGGTTTTAAATTATAGCAATTTTAAAAATGAACAGCCTTTGATTGATCCCGAATCTCTCACAAAGCTAAGCACAGTTCTAACAATGTAGTGATAAGTTAGTTTTTATACAACGGCGATGTCTGATGATGCCATAATCGGTGAAACGCGTCACATCGTTCAAAAATGTAGGATTGCTAAAGGCTGTAAGTTACTATTTACTATTAGTTAAACAGTAATCTCGCAACCGGATATCTCAAAACAACTCTTAAGTTACATTACCTAAATAAAAAAACGTTGCTTTCGATTTTTTTTAGCTTTCCAATTTTAAGAGGTACTATAAGTATTATCTCCTCCCCTTCAAAAAATTAAACTCGAAAGGAGCTCTGAAACTTACAATGTTTTTTAACTAAACTTTAAAAATCACTACTCGCACACCCTTGGTTCTCGGGTGTTACGACATAAACTTGCTATGGTGTAAGCCCCCCTCTGTGCAGAGGTGTCTAGTGTGCAGAAGTGTCTACAGTAATTTTTCAAATCCTCTCCGGGGAGCCAGAGAGCGGGCGAAACTGGCGGCGTTTTTACAATATTAGTTCCCCCCAGCCACCTTCGCCTCCCGTACTTCCTCCTTTCAATTTCCACTTCCTCGAAATTTTTATTTCGTTACGTGATGATGTGCCTCAAATACGAAACCCTTGACGTGTTATTTTAAAATGCGCTTAGTTGAGCCTAATGAGCGCGTGTTCATTTATAAAAATAATCTTCGTTAGAGTTAACTTTTGCTGTATAAGGTACATTTCGTGCTGTTCCAGGTCGAATATTGCTTGTGTAATCTTTCGGTATCTTGATCATGTTAAATTTAAGGTTTAACATTTATTTATTTACTCCAACGGATTCACCATTTGCGTTTTGATTGTATTGATGAGTTTACGATCGGCTTTAAATATTGAGAAATATTAAGGTATAGTGTTGCGAATAAGATAACATAAAACGGAGCAAGATCCAAAGTTGGCGAGGGTCAGGATCTGAACTGAGCCACCATTGATCATTGGGCTGTTGAGTGATAATCCTGACAAAATGAATCAGCTGGTCCTTTGCAGTAACAAGGTTATCATTTGATCTATTCCATACTCTTCCCTCTCTCAATCTCGCCTTATAATACACATGACGGCTGCTGGTGTCTCACGATAGTAAGAAATATACAGGGTTGGGCAAAAGTCTGGAATATATAAAATAACTTTTATATTATTTTGCAGAAAGTGATGAAACTTTACAGTTGAGTATCTAGTACAAATAGAAATATTTTGGCGTATTTTCTCACTTTTTCGCACGATGAGGGGACGGCCCACGCTGGAAGTCTTGAAATTCTTAAATGTAAGCATACCTCGAGTTAAACCTCATTTTAAAGGTCTTCATTAGTAGATCACAACAGCGCAAACCGCGCCTCAAAAGGTTGATCCAATCAGAAGTTACAGCTCCTCAAAGATTTTAATGTTGGCCATTAAACTCAAGGCTAAAATCAGGGGGAAAAGTCTAATTACCTATAAAGCACTCGGAACGACGTAGTTTAGTTTTAGATACATGTATTTCTCATTGATAAGGTTAATTTGACGTATTAAAAAACTATTACTCATGACCACAGGAGGACCCGTGATGGTCCCGTGATGGAAGTCCAAAAATTCTTAAGGGTAAGCATACCTCGAGTTTTACCTCAATTTAAAGGTCTTAATTAGTAGATCATAACAGCACAAACCGCGCCTCAAAAGGTTGATCGAATCAGAAGTTACAGCTCCTCAAAGATTTTAGCCTGATTTTAGCCATGAGTTTAATGGCCAACATTAAAATCTTTGAGAAGCTGTAACTTCTGATTGGATCAACCTTTTGAGGCGCGGTTTGCGCTGTTGTGATCTACTAATCAAGGCCTTTTAAATGAGGTATAACTCGAGGTTTGCTTACATTTAAGAATTTCAAGACTTCCAGCGTGGGCCGTCCCCTCATCGTGCGAAAAACTGAGAAAATACGCCAAAATATTCCTATTTGTACTAGATACTCAACTGTAAAGTTTCATCACTTTCTGCAAAATAGTATACAATATACACGGTGAGTCAGACCACCCGTACACCTATTTAACGGAAGAATAGAATACATACTTTGTATTGCGGGCGGAAATTTTTTGCTGCAATGTTGCATTTACCTCAAGAAGTATTAAGCCATCATCACTGAGGATTCTAAGCAGTAACATGTAAACATGATTAAGACATGTGCATGATTCGACAACATTCTAATTTAATTGTTAATTATAAGTTCATTTGCACCGGCTACTGACAAGAATTGAACGGGTTGGGGTAAATGGCGGTTAAAAAACTGTTTGTCAATCATATATTTTAGAGATAATGAAAATTATACAGGGTTAGGGAAAAGTGAGGATACCCCCAACTAACTTTTTAATGCGTCATAGTAGGAAAACCAAACTCAGCATACCTTCACAGAATTAAAAACTACTCTTTTTAACGAGAGTCCTATTTTTGCCCCCACCCCCAAAATGGGGCATCCCCAAATTTTTATATGCAAACCCCTATCGAGTGACCCCTCATTTTAAAGGGTTTCTCAAAAGAAATACAATGGCGCAAACTGGGGGTCAATATCACCCCCTAACCAAAATGGCGGCCATTTCAAAATTTGAGATGTGTAACAAGCTAAAGTGTGGATACTCCATCTTAACTATAAAACGGGTTACATTAGGTAAACTAAACTCAGCTCAACTTTAACCGACATAAAACTGTACTTTTCTGTAGCAAAAACAGCCCCACATTTTTAAATGCAAACTCCTATCGAGTGACCCCTCATTTTAAAGGGTTTGTCAAAAGAAATACAATGGCGTAAACCGGAGGTCGATATCACCCCCTAACAAAAATGGCGGCCATTTCAAAATTTGGGATGGGTCAACAAGGTAAAGTATGGATACCCCCCCCCTTTAAGTATTAAATGGGATACAGTAGGTAAACTAAACTCTGCTCACCACCTTATACGACATAAAAACGAACTTTTTTGTAACAAAAACAACTTTGCCTTAGCCCACAAAATACTCAACGAAAATCACATCTAAATCCAAATAATCCAAATAATCACATCTTGGGCCCCAAGATGTGATTTGATCACATCTTGGGGGGCCCTTTGGGGGCAGCCCCAAATTTTTAAATGTAGACCCCTATCAAGAGACCCCTCATTTTGAAGGGTTTGTCAATAGAAATAAAATGGTGCAAACCGGGGGTCAATATCACACCCCCAGACGAAATGGCGGCAATTTCCAAATTTGGAAGGGAGGAGAAGGCCTGATAATAGTGCTTCTCTTTGTAAACTTTCAAATTTTGAAATGCATGTCTTTCAGGTTAGGGGCTGTGCTATTGACCTCCGGATTGTACCATTTTATTTCTATTGACAAACCTTTCAAAATAAGGGGTCACTTGATAGGCGTCTACATTTAAAAATTTGGGGCTGCCCCCAAAGGGCCCCATTTTGGGGGCCGAGGCAAAGTTGTTTTTGTTACAAAAAAGTTCGGTTTTATGTCGTATAAAGTGGTGAGCAGAGTTTAGTTTACCTACTGTATCCCATTTAATACTTAAAGAGGGGGGGGGGGGGGTTATCCATACTTTACCTTGTTTACCCATCCCAAATTTTGAAATGGCCGCCATTTTTGTTAGGGGGGTGATATCGACCTCCGGTTTACGCCATTGTATTTCTTTTGACAAACCCTTAAAATAAGGGGTCACTCGATAGGAGTTTGCATTTAAAAATTTGGGGCTGTTTTTGCTACAAAAAAGTACAGTGCTGAGTTTAGTTTACCTAATGTAACCCGTTTAATAGTTAAGATGGGGCATCCACACTTTAGCTTGTTACCCATCTCAAATTTTGAAATGGCCGCCATTTTGGTTAGGGGGTTGATATTGACCCCCAGTTTGCGCCATTGTATTTCTTTTAACAATCCCTTTAAAATGAGGGGTTGTTAAAAGAAATAGAGGTTTGCATATAAAAATTTGGGGTTGCCCCCAAGGTGCCCCATTTTGGGGGTGGGGGCGAAAATGGGACTCTCGTTAAAAAGTGCAGTTTTTAATTCTGTGAAGGTATGCTGAGTTTGGTTCTCCTACTATGACGCATTAAAAAGTTAGTTGGGGGTATTCACACTTTTGCCTAACCCTGTATACCTATTCAATAATAGTTTAGTGGTAAATAATTTGTATACATAACATAAAGATAAATTAATGAAAATATAGTTTCCTGAACTGCCTTCGGGAGTTTAGTAAAACAAACAACATTCGGGATCTAAAAAAATTCAATTCAAATGCGTTTTTTGTTTTAGTGACAGTATGTAGATCTATTATATTTAAAATGGTAAAAACTGTATATAAAAAACAAATATTTTTACTCGTTTCCTTGGATTTTCATCTGCGTGAAAAAAAAAAACAAATGCAACAATCGGGACACATGTTTAAAAGTCAGTTAAGTGATAAAATAAGTGATGTTAAGAAATATTGAAAGTCGAAATTAACCCGCTGAGCTAACGCACGGGGCCGGTTATCTCGTTACAATAGATTAGCGTTTTGATTTTTATTTTTAATCAAACAATGACAGAACGTCATTGAGGGATCGCCCGTTCATGACAGCTTGCAACAATGGTTATTCAGATAACAATTTCCATAATTATTACAGGGTCTCCCATCTCCTTTCCACTAAATTCAACTCGAAGGTTAAATTAAATTAGAGGAAGGATCCATTCTCCCCACGTTGATTTCCTTTGTGAACATTTTCTCAATAACCCGGGATTTCTAGAAAAACCTTCATACATTTTGGAACAGTTTTTTAAGTTGTAGCGATGTAAAATATTATAATATATAAAATTTAATACAACGAACAAGCGAAGTTCCTCTATGTTTGTCGAATATTAGTGAAATTTAATTGACTGCATATTTGATCACATCTTGAACCTGCTTACCTGAAAGAAGTTCATCTGTCTCTCTCTGACTTGCACCAATATCTGGACTTTCTTCAATATCTGGAACAAAATTAACATAGCGTAATGTTAATGTAATAAATTAAAAAAATATACGATTCGTAGAAAATTACTTTGTCATCCTAAGGTATATTTTTTATATGGAATCGTTAGTTATCGTTTACACCTATGATGTACCAATCAGAACGGGAGTATTGGATATCAGATTTCATGAACTATCATTTATTATGCGTTGAAATATCAGACCTGTTCTTATATCAATTAGAATAAATGGTTATCAAGTAATGATTAAACCGATCGGATAGGTTATAAGCGTTTATTTATTGAGTTACCAGCCAATAAATAATTCGACGACGCGTAAAACGAGGTAGGGCAGAGCGGTAGTATAACTGACGCCAATTCTTGGGGCCCAGTGCGGTGGATGCGCGGTAGCAAAAACGGCTAGTACGCATGCGCGACAACGCCTCGTTAGAGCGCAGCACTGTCATTCTGCTCTCAGCCGTCAACAATAGCGTGTCACTACATGTCGTCCTAAAAACATTGACCGACGGAACATTGACTCTTACTGACGATTAATGATCTGTTTTAATTCTATTCAATAATATAAAATATTTCATTAGTATTTATTGAAGCGTCTTGTTACTCTGAACAACGATTGACAGAGAAGCAGTAACTATGTGCGAGCTGCCGAACGTACGCAGCCAGGCTAGTACAATTTCGGCCGCCGCTGCCGCTACTACTACCCTCTCCTCCCAGCCTACCCACTCCCTGCCCCATGCGCGGACTGGGCCCCAAGAATTGGCGCCAGCTATACACTCTCTATTGACGTCCTCAACTCTGCGTTTCTCGACCCTTGAAACTGGCATGGCCCCTACTTTCAGCCTATACATGTATAAATGTTATTACGTCATATATACTTTAAAATTACCTTAAACCATCGAGAGAACATATAATCCTAAAAAGAAGGTATTACATTTTTAAAATTAAATTGTCACTACTTTGAAATGGAAATGAGTTAAAAATAAAATATTCTAATTTATATTAAGCGTAGACTAAAAAGACCCACTTTTATAGCAACATTGGAATGATAATCAAATATTTTCCTTTGTACAGAAGAATCATCGTATTTTGTGTAGGCATTGATATGTAATCCTCCATATTTGACACGAGACGCAATAAGGAAAAGTTTGAATATAAAATGGAAGTATATATCAAGTGCGATTCGAAAACATCCATTTAAAGCTACGTATTTTTATAAGACGGTACATTATTTCCTACTTATGGCTTCCCTCAGAGAGAAACCCTTTAATGAAGTCATAACGTACATAATAATATGTTTATGGATAAACGTTTCGTTCGAATAATATGTTTATGGATAATTAATTGCTATGATTCCAGAGTTGAAATCACCACAGCGAAGAGAATAGGTCTTAAGTTTTGCTATTAGCATCTCAATGCAAACTTACACCGACTACCCTTTCGACCCACAATTTGCTATGTTTACCGTTGTTCATTTACAAGTGAAGATTATAATTCATCTGATTCAATTAAATATATAAATTAACGATTTTCAACATACGTTTTGATTATTTTTGTATTTTTAATACATAACTTTGAGATATAAGAGTAGTTCGATCTACAAAATGAAGAATTTTAGTGTGCTGGAAAACTATACACTGATAAAAAATCTAGGCAGAATCTTTCCTTAAACATTACTGATCAACAGACATTACATTACTTTCGTCTACAAACAACGTGGTTAAAGAAACTAAAGCATTTTACCCGACCCTAAAATTGACGAAGGTAATTTCCAAACTCCCCTTTTACAATGGCAGTTACAAACCAAAGGAACATTTTCGCTAATCCCTTATTACAATGGCGGTTATAAACTAAGGGAACATTTCCTCAACTCCCCTTTTGCAGTGGCGGTTACAAACTAAGGAACATTTCCGCAACTCCCCTTTTGCAGTGGCGGTTACAAACTACGGGAACATTTCCGCAACTCCCCTATTACAGTGGCAGATTCAAACTAAGAGAACATTTCCGCAACTCTCTATTACAGTGGCAGTTACAAACTAAGGAAACATTTCTGCAACTCCCCTATTACGGCCGTGGTTACAAGCGATTACACAGTGGGAGCATTTTCCCTAATGATGCCGACGTTGCTTGGAAGCGACTGAAGCATTTTCCAAAATCCCCGATACTGATGGTGCTTGGAAGCGGCTAAAGCATTTTTCCCGACCAAGAATTAATAAGGATTTCAAAATTGCCCTGAACATTTACCAAAATCCAAATTGCGTAAGGTTTGACGATAAGAGACGCCTCATTTAGAGCAACTCATCCAACATGTAAGCCCAGGTAGAGCAATGAAGAGTTACCGGTAATGAAAATGGCAAGTAGTCCTGATGGAAGAAGGGGAGGGGCGATAGTATCACTCCAGAGCGTTGCGGGCGGGACGAATGTATTCTTCCCAATAAATTAGACCTCTCGCTGCTCCGGCGGGCTCTTTACAAAGCAGCTCTTCATTACTTTAATGGACGGAGTGCATTGACTTCTTCCATTTTACATCTTTGTTTTCATTTACTTTCATCGACAGTTAGAATCAATATGCTAATGGATTTCTTTAACTCGGCTCATAAACTTACCCGGATAGTTTGGGAATAACGGGATATCTGAAAGTTTCTGGTTAGTTAACCAGTAACAAAAATATACGATTTTTTAATAGTAATGTTTTGTTGCTTTATTTGAATATGTTAAACTTGTTTTTAGAAAGTTATAAATGTAGATAAAAATTAATCAAACTCTTATCGTTAGATATACAGGTGTCCATAACTCAACACATGACTCTGCAGGCAGTTGGGAAACTCACTGCAACATACAACGGCAATTTAATAATCGGATATAAATATTTACTAACTCTTTATAAATTAATGTAATTGAGGCTAAGCATCAATTTCAATTTTAGTTTTGATTTAAAAGTATTGATACAAATTTATGTTTAGATGAGACCATAACTTCCCTTTCCACTTTTAAGAAACGTTTATTTGGGCTAGGAGGAAACCGAAGCCTTTATCGCACTGGGCCGCAATCCGTGCTTGACACTCGGTTTGAAAGCTGGATGTCTGAGTGGGACAGACATCCCCCTCGATTACGCCACGACCGCCACTGTAATGATTCATGGATCTTATGCACAATATTTCGTATACGGAACTAATTTCAAATAATATTGTTAATTGACATTGAAGGAACCTTTTCTTTTCCACCCGAAGACGGTAACAGATTCCAACACCCAAAATGATGTGAAAATCAAAACATAAACTCCTTTAGTTACGTTTTTTATCATTAGCTGTAACATGAACACTTCAATTAATTTATCCCGTGTCCATTATATGATTTGAATACTTATGTCTTATTTATACTCTTAAACAGATCTTTAATTAATTACAGAGATGTTATTTGAACAACGAGGATGTACATAATACTTCATTGAACAATTAGGAGTTGGGAACAATTTTCGTTGCTTTTTGTTTTTTCGTATTCTTGCAATGTTAATGAGCGCGTGTTTAATGTGCTTTTTAAACAAACTTGACGATCATAATTTTAAGTAATATGAGACTCCTTGTGTGGCTCTACGATGGTTCATCCGAACCGAAGCGAGTTGCCACAGCAACATTTTTTGATTGCTTGAAGCAGGTAATTAAAACACAAAAATAATATTCTACAGTGATCGAGAGGGGGCTAAATAACTGAAAATGAAGCTAATATTTTATAGCAAATGATTATTATAAATATTATCCTATCGGTTGCAACTATTTCCAACCATGAAATGTAAAGACGGGTTCTGTGATGTACCAGAAGGTAAAAGAAACCGTACTTGCGAAGTGTAATGGGGGGCAGTGGGCAAACCTCCTGAGGATCCAAATCGAGTCTAGTTTCCCAGTATCGTATTTTTAAAAACATACCTTAGCCAAACGTTGCGCAATAAATAGATATTTTTTATTACCTGATTCAAAAAACACTATTAATTACTCTGGTTTATCTACTAATATTTAGCAGAAAAACTAAGTAAAGCGGCAAATAAAAATTGAGGATTAAATAACATCAATGTAATTGTACAGCTCTTACAATTATGTGTGGTTATTTCAAGCGGACCAAATCTCACAAAACGAATTTTTGATTAAAAAGTGAATAAATTAGATGAAATGCACTGGTGAGTTTGTTAATATCAAATACACAGTATTACAATAATAATTCGATAGTATTATTAGCTGTTCGCTTTGTTACGCTTGGTTTCAAAAGAAGGAAATTCGTTTCGCAAACATAATATGAATACCATTTATATGAAAATTCGACAGGAGAAGTCACATAAAAAAGAAACAATATTTGTTTCAGTAGGCCTAAAATCTAATCTAAATAACTATACAGCCGCATGTGTAACTGATTCATTCAGTCATTGACTGACGCATACAAATCTTACCATTCGGTTCGAAACGTAATCAAAAGGGGTAGCGAGCTTTCCGAAAAAAAAACATTGTTTGATGTTGATATTACACTCAGTTTATTTTTTTATACCAAGTGCCCTTTAGGAAGAGAGCAGTAGGCTGAAATTAGCCCTTACCTTTAGCATCTGTAACGAGGTTATCGAGTGAACCCATAACAACACAATCAGGAGAATACAAAGATTAGAAGGGAACTTAAAAATGAAGAACACAAGTTTTTACGTGAAATTTTTCAAAGTGGAATGTTTCATAGAAAATCATGGCCTTTTACGTTAAGTCATTATTACCGACGCGGTAACTCAGAAGTAAAGCGCTGGCCCCGTGTGTCGAACGTCGCGTCGGGTCGCTGGTTCGATCCCAGCTGCGGGCGACTCTCCTCTTCCATCATGAGCGGTCACCTCTGGCTGGTCTATGTGACTATTGTCGCCACGGTACCTCGCTGTCTTTAGATCGCCGCGAGGAATAAAAGGCTTACTGACCCACAGCGACGGCGGTTGAGGTTTTTCATCATCATCATCATCACCGTCACCATCACCATTACCACCACCACCACTTAGTGAGTTAGTGGCGCAGTTGGTAGCGCACTCGGCCTCGGAACTGTGCCTTCGAAGCGTCGCAGGATTGAGACTCGAGCTTGCCGCATACTTTTACCAGTACTGTTCACTCTTGTACTGTACCTGCTCACTCCTTGCCTTTGCTTGATAACGTCCACGCACAGATCAATAGTCTATGTGGGTGGGGCAAAGGCAAGGTGAAAAGGAGGCCACCACCCTCTTTAAAAATTCAAATAAAAACACCACCACCACCACAACCACCACCATCACCGCCACCACCACCACCACCACCACCACCACCACCACCACCACCACCACCACCATCACCACCACCACCACCACCATCATCATCATCATCATCATCATCATCATCATCATCAACGACATCCCTTGTAAGTAGTAAGAAACCAATAATTTTTAAATTTCAACTATTTTTGTTTGAACCCCTATTCCTTTGTTTCTAAAACAAGTTATTGCAATGGACTGTAGGCCGACTCATTTGATACAAGTAATATGTACGGATAGTATTTAACTTGATGGACGTGAATTGATGGTGAAACGGTGGCTGACTTCCGTAGAGGTCTCCAATTTAACTTTACGACGCGTCACGTGGAGGAGGATTCATTGTTAGAATCGGCTACCATTGACAGAATGTCATGTACAGGAACTCAAAATAATTTCAATCTTAAATATTGAGAAAACTTTGAATTTCAAGAGGTCCCTCCCAACTGAGAAGCTGGGAAACGTCTGCTTGTTTCAAATATGAGGTGTATTGTAATAAAATATGAGCTTGACTAATGAAAGCAGCCTTTATTACTCATTTGTTGTTTAGTTTAATAACAAACCCATTAAACATTCTTTGTTTGAAATTCATAGTTTTTTATGGTGAGTTTTGTTTTGGTTTGGAATTTTAATTAAAATTTCTCATCGCTTTTAAGGAAAAGTTAAGTAGAAAGGAACCTTTTCTTTTCCACCCGAAGACGGTATCAGATTCCAACACTCGAAATGATGTGAAAATCAAAACATAAACTCCTTTAGTTACGTTTTTTATCATTAGCTGTAACATGAACACTTCAATTAATTTATCCCGTGTCCATTATATGATTTGTATACTTATTTCTTATTTATACTCTTAAACAAATCTTTAATTAATTACAGAGATGTTATTTGAACAACGAGGATGTACATAATACTTCGTTGAACAATTAGGAGTTGGGAACAATTTTCGTTGCTTTTTGTTTTTTCGTATTCTTGCAATGTTAATGAGCGCGTGTTTAATGTACTTTTTAAACAAACTTGACGATCATAATTTTAAGTAATATGAGACTCCTTGTGTGGCTCTACGATGGTTCATCCGAACCGAAGCGAGTTGCCACAGCAACATTTTTTGATTGCTTGAAGCAGGTAATTAAAACACAAAAATAATATTCTACAGTGATCGAGAGGGGGCTAAATAACTGAAAATGAAGCAAAGATTTTATAGCAAATGATTATTATAAATATTATCCTATCGGTTGCAACTATTTCCAACCATGAAATGTAAAGACGGGTTCTGTGATGTACCAGAAGGTAAAAGAAACCGTACTTGCGAAGTGTAATGGGGGGCAGTGGGCAAACCTCCTGAGGATCCAAATCGAGTCTAGTTTCCCAGTATCGTATTTTTAAAAACATACCTTAGCCAAACGTTGCGCAATAAATAGATATTTTTTATTACCTGATTCAAAAAACACTATTAATTACTCTGGTTTATCTACTAATATTTAGCAGAAAAACTAAGTAAAGCGGCAAATAAAAATTGAGGATTAAATAACATCAATGTAATTGTACAGCTCTTACAATTATGTGTGGTTATTTCAAGCGGACCAATCTCACAAAACGAATTTTTAATTGAAAAGTGAATAAATTAGATGAAATGCACTAGTGAGTTTGTAATATCAAATACATAGTATTACAATAATAATTCGATAGTATTATTATTTGTTACGCTTGGTTTCAAAAGAAGGAAATTCGTTTCGTAATAGTAGTTCATGCAACGATTGTATAATGAATGCCTTTAAGCCACGAGTGAGATGTAAGTTAGAACACTCGCTTCGCTCGTGTTCTAACTTACATCTCACTCGTGGCTTAAAGGCATAATACAATCGTTGCATACACTATTTTATCTACGACCAACAATATACGACAAAATTTCCCGCGAAGTTAAACAAAACTCATGACTTTTAGGCTACTAATAATGGAATAGGTCAACTAAAATTTGAGGTTAGGCAAATAAGCAGACTGAACCATGAATCGTTGTGGAACAATCAGCTGATGGGATAAGTAAACTCAAACATGAATCGTAATGCAGCAATCAGCTGATGTGCGAATTGCGTAATTGTTATTATGACACTACTTCCGTCAAATGCCGAGCTCTCATTGGTCTAGAACCAGTACTCTAAAGTGACTCCAGTACTCTAAAGTCGTCATTAGAGTACTGCTTGGTTTTTGGTGTTTTAATGTATATCATTATAATGTTTATTGTAATACCATAATTGGTGCTTATTGCAATGGTCGTAGATAAACATAATATGAACACAATTTATATGAAAATTCGACAGGAGAAGTCACATAAGAAAGAAACAATATTTGTTTCAATAGGCCTAAAATCCAATCTAAATAACTATACAGCCGCATGTGTAACTGATTCATTCAGTCATTGACTGACGCATACAAATCTTACCATTCGGTTCGAAACGTAATCAAAAGGGGTAGCGAGCTTTCCGAAAAAAACATTGTTTGATGTTGATATTACACTCAGTTTATTTTTTTATACCAAGTGCTCTTTAGGAAGAGAGCAGTAGGCTGAAATTAGCCCTTACCTTTAGCAACTGTAACGAGGTTATCGAGTGAACCCATAACAACACAATCAGGAGAATACAAAGATTAGAAGGGAACTGAAAAATGAAGAAAACAAGTTTTTACGTGAAATTTTTCAAAGTGGAATGTTTTATAGAAAATCATGGCCTTTTACGTTAAGTCATTATTACCAAGGCGGTAACTCAGAAGTAAAGCGCTGGCCCCGTGTGTCGAACGTCGCGTCGGGTCGCTGGTTCGATCCCAGCTGCGGGCGACTCTCCTCTTCCATCATGAGCGGTCACCTCTGGCTGGCCTATGTGACTATTGTCGCCACGGTACCTCGCTGTCTTTAGATCGCCGCGAGGAATAAAAGGCTTACTGACCCACAGCGACGGCGGTTGAGGTTTTTAAAAAAGTCATAATACGTTCCAGTTACAATTAGATTAAATTCGTGATTACACCAAAGATAACATGAATACACCGAGTTCGGGCTAGAGAATCATTCAAACCTAACAATACCGAAAAATTACTAATTTCTTGACACTCTAAACTGCATATAAAAACTTATATTTGCAAGATTATCTGCAAAGATTTTAAAGGCCATATTGTGTTACCTTACGCAGTTAACAGACAATCAAAAACATTAAGTTTAGAAAATCTGTTCAGTCTCAATTAAGTTTCCTAAATATCATCCACTTTAGATTGGCAGCAATATACCATACAGAAATTATCAAATTATGAGATTTTTTGGGATTTCTTTTATATTTCGGTTAAACTGTTGCAAATTTCAAGTAAAATGGTTTAGATTACCTGCTACTGTCGAGTGATCCTGTTATTGGTACTACACTACCACTGGTTTCGAACCATTTGAAGGTTCATTTTCAAGTGTACAAAAACATCAATTGCCCATCTTCCGTGATGATGAAGTTGTCAAAAGTTTAAAACATTTACAAACTACACAAAAACGAACGAAAACATTAAAACACATAACTGGCCAGTACAACTTTACTGTTACACGCGTGTGGAGCCGGCGGGTGATGAGTCATGACTGCCGGTAGTCGTGGCTGGATGACGTAGGGAGCCTTGCTTGACCTGTTCATCCTTATCTCGTCTGGACACAGTACGAAAATCCCCATCACCTATTAATCCCATTGCTCTGTTGTATATAATATTTGATTCGAAGGCGAGTTTATCATTCAGTAAAAACTGTGGGTTCTCTTTGGATGACCGATATATTTCAAACTCTTCTATGGTATTCATAAAATTTCCCTTTTTGCAGAAATGAAGGATTTCCAAGTTTTTATTGATATCAGAGTAATTATGATTTGAATTGATGAGGTGATTGGCATAAGCAGACTTTGTTGATTTACGGGGCAAATGCTCTTTAAAACGTTTGGAAAACGAACGGGAGGTCTGGCCAATATAAAAACTAGGACAGTCATTGCATTTTATCTTATAAATGCCGGTCTTATCAATGTCGTTTTTACTAGCATTACTGCGTCTTTTTAACAAAGATGAAAGTTTATTAGTTGTTTTGAATGAAACTTTGACATTGTTCTTAGACATTTTCGATTGTAAAGTATTATTTAATGTGACGCCGTACTCAGTACAAACATATTTCTTTTCTCCAGATTCAGGATGGTTGATCATTTTATTTCTGTGTTTGTAAATAAGCTTATCGACCATAGAGCTTTTATATCCGTTGGCCACAGCGATATATTTAATAATATTGACTTCATCACTGAAATTATCTTGGCTTAGAGGAAGGGAAAGTAATCTATTTACTAGGCTATTATAAGCTGCCAATTTCTGATTATGTAGGTGATGGGATGACTCGTGGATTGTCTGGTCGGTAGTTGTAGGTTTCCTGTAAATTTTAAAGTCGAAACTACTATTGTTCTTAGAGATGGTTAAATCTAGAAAATTGATTGCACTGTTCTCTTCTACCTCTAGAGTAAATTTCAAATTCTTATGAATATTGTTGAATTATGTATTTAGAAGGTTTAATTGAACCATTGAAAAGCACGATGGTGTCATCGACATAGCGATAATAAAATGCAATCCTCTCTTTGTGTCGGTTCAAGTCAGACCAAAGATGATCGTTTTCAATTTTATTAAGAAATAACTCAGTTATCATCCCTGTTATCCATCCCTCAGTTATCCCTTCATCATCACGGAAGATGGGCAATTGATGTTTTTGTACACTTGAAAATGAACCTTCAAATGGTTCGAAACCAGTGGTAGTGTAGTACCAATAACAGGATCACTCGACAGTAGCAAGTAATCTAAACCATTTTGCTTATAATCAGTGATTCAGAGGCTATACAATCATGCAAATTTCAGGTACATTACGTAACTTGGGTTTTTGTTATTGCCATTTTTAAACAGATAGACGGCAAAAATAAAACCAGGAAACATTTTTTACTGTAGCCAACGGAATAAACGAACGAATAAAACAAATAAACAAACTAACACATATTGCATAGCGCATATAAATATTATCTCATACCAATATCTACTATAATTTCTCTTGTAAATCGCGGGTCTTTGTGAAGGAATTTACCATTCAAACTTTTTAAATCAAACAAATAAAACATATATATATATATATATATATATATATATATATATATATATATATATAAATCGATCGATTAATGAAACAATAAATCGAATAAATAAATCAAATGGATTAATAAAGAAATAATTAAATAACGCCTTTATTATTTTTATAACTCGATAACAAATTTACCATCGGGCATTCTTTAAAGTTATGATCTGTTTTACATCTCAAATTTTTTTACAATAATCATCGCCGTAAAATCCCCTCTACTTTTACCTTAAAATCGGTTTATTTAAGGATACGTTTAGCTCGGACACACTAGAATAAACTCGAGAGCATTTCTATCACGGTTACCTTTGATACGCCAACAAAGGGTCTTAAATTCGTAACGAATATGACCATTAAGTTATCCTCGATAGCACTTAGAAGATGAGGGTCGAGGGGGGGAATACGGCAAACAAATCGTCTCCTCTACATCGTGGAAACAAGAGCCCTTCATAACATAACAATACTTCATCACGAAGCATCCATCAACAGAATGCACCTCCCCCCTTGAACCCCGACATGAGCTCCCTAGGGACTCCGACTAAAACTTCATCATCCCGACATCAATATGTATGAGCTTTTTTATATCTGTGTCATTTCTTTATATGTGGCTAAAATAAGTAATGTTTCGAGGTGTTATTTTTATCGTCATTCGACTTAGAAGTGGCTAAGTCGTACGTTGAGGGATTAAAATCGCTTTCCCTTCCTTTTTCGGATGATTTATATCATAGTTATCCACGCTTATAGCCCTGAGCCTGCGGTCAGGATCGTTCTGGCCCATTCTACATCTTAATTTTGACCTATTTTACAGTCTTCCGAGCACGTTGTTCGGTCTTACATCTTTTTACATAACAAATCCGAGATCATCGATTAATTAATATCGTTAATAATTACCGGATGATTGTCTGGAAAGGCTGTAGTATCATTAACGAAGCCAACAGTTAATGGTAATTTTTTGATTGACTGAAATCAATTCCATCGGTGTCCTTTTGGGCTACCGCGCACACAAGCACATGCGCCCGACCTTTTTCATTTTATCTTTGTATGTACAAAGTCGTTTCCAAGCTTATATATTTTGATCTTCAGCCATTTTACAATACACTTTTCTCGTAGAAATTTACTCAATTTTAATGGCTTCTTAATCTTCGAATGACAATTCCTTTATCACAATTCGTACACGCTATAAAAAATAATAATTCTATATGATACATCGAAAATCGGATTGAAAAGGCAATGGTTGAAAAACGACATATTTCCATATAAGCTACTTTTACTTAACTTTTCTCGTCTAGAGAAAATATATCGTTATTATTTTACTTCCGGAGCTTATATCGCATATAAAAATATGAGCGTTACTTGAAAATGGACTTTTCGTGTTCGCTCAGTAATAAATAGGGCGCCCCCAGAGAGAAGTGTTTTCGTGTTGCTTAGCCACCAATTTCTCGTTTTAATGATTCGGATTTAAGGTTTTAGCTGGGTTTAAATGGATTTATATAGCATAGTAAGCTAAAAAATATTTGTAAACATAAGTATCGAGTTGTAACGCATATATTTTGACGTTTGCAACACAATTTTACTATAGTGTCAACTGCAATAAAAGGAGAATTATTATTACCATTAATATTATAATATGTCACTAAGAGCTTTGACTCCCTTTTCATCAAGAGGTCGGAGGGAAGATGGTCGAGAGGCGAAGTCCGGAGACAAAGGGACCGTCATCAGAGACTGTGTTCACCCGTGCCGGTCACAGCCTTCGGTGACATTCTTCTGACTTTTCTAGGTGCGAGATCATGGGGAAACAGTCGTTTGCCTATAACTTAAAACTAATAAGATAAAATAGATTTGTAGATTTTTTAAAAGACCTTTACAATGGTATCATTACCTTTTTCAATGAAGACCTACCCATTACCTATCATTAAATGTAATTTGGCGATTAATTCTTTTGTTTAAATAAATCTTAATAGATATAGACATATATTTAAACTTTTTACAACTAATGATTTTATCTTGAATAACTACGTGGTTAAACTAAAGAATGCCTTAGCCTGATATTTAAAGTTCCGATCTCAGTGATTTGAGTTCATAAATTAAGGTAGGTAGTTGTTTGTTTTATTTGAACAGTACGTCAATTTCTCATTTTAACAACACGGCATAGAGCTCAAGCCTGCAGGCCCATGCGATCCATAATTTCAATAGTTTTTCTCATATGTAAACTTCTTAATGTAACTTTACTGTAAATTTCTTGTCGAAATAAAATTCTGATTCTGATATGCTTTTTGACATATTATATTGCCTTTTGATATTATTGATTTTCAAGGATACCAACATTTTCAGTAAATCAATTTTTTGAAAAGTTTGTGAATGTGAAAAATCTTGCCATGTGACATGTAATGTAAAATTAAATTAACAAGGATTAAGAATTTTTAATTAGATGTGAAAAATGCCAAGTGGTCTTTAAAAGATACTGGGGTTTCCGTAAATATCGAAAAATTTCACAAAAGTGGCCACTATCTCGAAACGGAGTTAGCTAATTTAGTACTATTTTCACCAAAATGTACCTTTCAGTAACGTAAGACACAATTTGCCATCGGTTAACATTTGAAAATTGTGAGATTCGAACACATGACCTTCACTTTTGAGACACCCTTAGAATAAATCGCGATGTTAAAATGTTTTTTACTGAATTCTTGATATGTGAATTGTTGGGGGGGGGAGAATTTAATTTGCCGTTTCTAGGTTTGACAGTTTTCCCATTCCACGAGATGTACGGGTGGCCTCACCCCGTACTGTTACTTGATATGCACAAAGTTGTGCGTGTAACCATAAATGTGGATTGTAGTGCTTTCAATACTCTTGGTCATCCCGTGCGCGCATTTGCCTCACCCCGTACTGTTACTTGATATGCACAAAGTTGTGCGTGTAACCATAAATGTGGATTGTAGTGTTTTCAATACTCTTGGTCATCCCGTGCGCGCATTTGCCTCACCCCGTACTGTTACTTGATATGCACAAAGTTGTGCGTGTAACCATAAATGTGGATTGTAGTGCTTTCAATACTCTTGGTCATCCCGTGCGCGCATTGGCCTCACCCCGTACTGCTACTTGATATGCACAAAGTTGTGCGTGTAACCATAAATGTGGATTGTAGTGTTTTCAATACTCTTGGTCATCCCGTGCGCGCATTGAAATGGACTGCAACTAACAGTCCTCGAACGGATACTTATTGTTATTATTAACTTTGTATCTTGCACTATGTCTTATTTACTGTTTTCGTTATTTGTTTTGTAACATGAAAATCATTTTAAATTTCGAATTGCAGACCAAATCTACCTCATCGAACTTGAAGCGAAAAAGTGATCGATGTCGACATAGATAAAGGCTGGATGTAAGAGTTTTACTTTACTGCAACTCCCATCGAGGTAATATTTAAATTTATGAAGTTCGTGCCTGTAAAAAACCTTTTGTCCAAATACTATGGAAGATGCTTTATGGTATTTATCGCATGGAGCCAGAATTAGAAAATAAAAGGGCTTTTGTCTAAATTTGAATTCATCCCTGAACCATAAATATTGTATGATCTGATATAAAAGTAGTTATCCATAGCTTATTTATTAATTTACAATTTTAATACAGTGGGAGCTATGTTGGGACAGGGGGGTTTGGTGGTAAGAAAGCGGGACTTCGGTCTTGGGGACCGGGTTCAAGTTCCGCCGATCGCCGATGGCTTTTTCGCTATGTAGTAGTGCCGTGACCCACTAATCCTAGCCTGAAGTAATGAGCAAAACAGTTCCGGGGTAGGTCTAGTGTCCTGGGATGTGAAGGTGGGACGGTAAAAAAATAAAGTATCTACCTATTGCTGTAATGTGATTCAGTGATACTCTAGGTTACCTTCTCCTCGTCACGCTGTTCGTTATTACGTTTTCCTTAAACTAATAGTCCTTAATACGAGCATATCTAGACGGGCGGACACGGACTGCTCCCCCTTGGCGGGTTACGCCAGTGACATCGGATTGCTCCCTCTGGCCGTGATGGAATGCTTGTTCATTTCTGGTTATGACCAGGGCCGCGGAGAGACCATGTCAGACAAGTCTGAAACTTGGGGCCTGGGCTCCGAAGGGGCCCGGGATGAGCGGATATTTTATTTAGATTGAGGAAATATTGGCATCGACTTACTGGAAATAAAATAGGCCTAAATGTTAAAAAATAACATGTCCAGTTTCATCACTACCATTCCAATGTAATACAGTATTTAGTTAAGGCAAAAATGAATGTTTTGTCTGTCTGCACTATTGTATTTGCGACTGCTTGTACACTATGCGGCGGTGGCGGCCAGCGAGTAGTGAGCATGAGTGACTCATACCTCCCTCATATACAGGGTGAGTCTTCTAAGATGTCCACAACAGATTATAGGCGAACGGCTTAACATACAAAGACGAAACAAAACATTTCCCCACTAAATCATACCCAAGGAACAACTTAAAAATATTTTTAACCTTTTTAAAATACAGGGTGTTCCAAAAACCGAGGGTCATGGGTTCGAATCTCAGAATTTTTAAATGTATTATACATTATTTTAAGGCTCTAAGCGAGATAAACAATTTGGTGAAAACAGAACTCAATTATCTTTATTATTTTCATAATGACGGCCGTTTTTGTGGAAAATAATACCCTGTATCTCGAGAACTACTGAAGGTTTTTTCATTCTGCTTGAAAATTCTTAATCCTTGTAAACTCAGCTTTAATTTTATATGCAAGATGCCAACATTAAAAGAAAATCGATATTTTTTTAACATTTTATTTTTTGTAAATGTTGGTAACACTGAAAATCAAACATTTTAAATGGCAGCATATGGTAATTAGGATTTCATTTTAAAGGTCTTGCAAAAACCTACAATTTTTAAATCCCCTTCTATCTTTGGTAGTTTTTCAGTAATAACCAAAAAAACTCTATTTTTCCATACAACCCCCATGTAAAATTTGCTGTATTCAGTGTTAAAGGAAGCAGATTTAAATGCTTTAAATACTGCACATTTAAAATGGGTGTTATATCGGAAAATAGAGTTTTTTGGTTATTACTGAAAAACTACCTACGATAGAAGGGGAGTATAAATTGAAAAATTGTAGGTTTTTGCAAGACCTTTAAAATGATATCCGATTTACCATATGTTGCCATTTAAACTTTTTGATTTTCAGTACTACCAACATTTAGCAAAAATAAAATGTTAAAAAAATTATGTCCTTTTAATGTTGGCATTTTGTATTTTAAATTAAAACTGAGTTTACAAGGATTAAGGTTTTTCAAACAGAACGAAAAACCCTTAAGTAGTTCTCAAGATACACAGTCTTCCGTAAAAACCAATATTTTTTACAAAAACGGCCGCCATTTTGAAAATAATTTAAGACAATTTCTGTTTTCACCAAACTGTTTGTCTTGCTTAGAGCTTTAAAATTATGAATAATATGACATATGTTTACATTTAAAAATTCTGAGATTCGAACCCATGACCTCCAAGTTTTCGGAACGCCCTGTATTTTAAAAAGGTTATAAATATTTTTACGTTGTTCCTTGGTTATGATTCAGTGAGGAAATGTTTTGTTTCGTCTTTGTATGATAAGCCGTTCGCCTAAAATCTGTTGTGGACGGCTTAGAAGACTCACCCTGTATATTAACAACATAAATACGTTATGATGTAATTGTCCACGACGGTAAACAACAAGAATGCAACATTTGTTGCAATTAACGCAGATGGCCGGTAAAAACAAACGTGCGCATTGATCGTGAAAAAAACGGAAAAGTAACTTCGTGAGTGGAACGAACGCGGAAGTTATGGGAAACTGACGAATGTCTAGAAAATCCAATAGTGCGGCATCACTGATAGCGGTAATGTTTTATCATAGTAGACTATTTTCTAAATCCGACCGACCATTCGGACTCAATTGGTTCGGATTTTTGGGGTTCCTATATTATGTATGATGTTCCACCTCAAAACTGCCTAAAAACGCGAGTTTGGTGATCTAATTTTCGAAAAATTTCCCGGGGTAGGTCCTCCGGACCCTCTTTTCACTAGGGGGTATTCTATACCTACCTCCAGGACCCCTTGGAGGGCCCGTGCGGGGTGCAGACTTGGGGCCCGGTTCGGCTCTCGGCGGCCATGGTTATGACTGTACCTTACCTGTACCTATCTATAGCAAAGCAATTATCACTGTATTTCGTGGCAGTTATGCGATATGGCGTACTACTACAAATGAAGATGCACTTATGAGCAGGTTTGTCCTTTCATCGCCAACATACTACTACAAATGACGATGCACTTATGAGCAGCTTTGTTCCCTCATCACCAACATACTACTACAAATGACGATGCACTTATGAGCAGCTTTGTTCCCTCATCACCAACATACTACTACAAATGACGATGCACTTATGAGCAGCTTTGTTCACTCATCACCAACATACTACTACAAATGACGATGCACTTATGAGCAGGTTTGTCCTTTCATCGCCAACATACTAAATGACGATGCACTTAAGAGCAGCTTTGTTCCCTCATCACCGACATACTACTTCAAATGACGATGCACTTATGAGCAGGTTTGTCCTTTCATCGCCAACATATTACTACAAATGAAGATGCACTTATGAGCAGCTTTGTTCCCTCATCACCAACATACTTCTACAAATTACGATGCACTTATGAGCAGGTTTGCCCTTTCATCGCCAACATACTAAATGACGATGCACTTATGAGCAGCTTTGTTCCCTCATCACCAACATACTACTACAAAGGACGATGCACTTATGAGCAGGTTTGTCCTTTCATCGCCAACATATTACTACAAATGAAGATGCACTTATGAGCAGCTTTGTTCCCTCATCACCAACATACTTCTACAAATTACGATGCACTTATGAGCAGGTTTGTCCTTTCATCGCCAACATACTAAATGACGATGCACTTATGAGCAGCTTTGTTCCCTCATCACCAACATACTACTACAAATGACGATGCACTTATGAGCAGGTTTGTCCTTTCATCGCCAACATATTACTACAAATGAAGATGCACTTATGAGCAGCTTTGTTCCCTCATCACCAACATACTTCTACAAATGACGATGCACTTATGAGCAGGTTTGTCCTTTCATCGCCAACATACTAAATGACGATGCACTTATGAGCAGCTTTGTTCCCTCATCACCAACATACTACTACAAATGACGATGCACTTATGAGCAGGTTTGTCCTTTCATCGCCAACATACTGCTACAAATGACGATGCACTTATGAGCAGGTTTGTCCCTTCATCATCAATTACTCCTCAGCCCTGAGAATGTGTCTAGTCCCATTGAAATATCGTTAATAATACCTAGTGAAAATAACAGAGTTGTAATTGAGCAAACGACAACAATTCTAGAAAATCGTATAGTTGAAATTTTTATTTAGGAGTATAATTTGAATTTGTCACGTATTTTAAAACTTTTTGCATGATATCTTTAACGGATTGGCTAAATTATTGACTGCTTTTGAATTTGTTTCCCCGAACATTATTACGATATTTTTTCGCTTTAGCATGTTAACAACTAACTGACTTCGCATTTCTCTCAATCTCATAACAAAGATGAGTTTGACGGCATGAATAAAACAGCCGGAAAAGGCAAAGGCTGATTTCCTGCTTTAGCGCTGTCAGCAACGTCTCTGGAATCAAAGAGGGTGTTCTCAATCGTTCCTTGTTTTCCATTCTTAATCTATCCTTCTAGCGGTGGCCAGCGTATTTTCGAAATTTGAAAAGTTGTGCTTAACTGTTTTTTTCGGTCGGTTTATTTTGCAAAACAAATACAGGATTAAACAGGCAAATTTTAAAAATATCCCGAAACGCACAAAATGTGTTCTTTATAACACAAATAATCGGACAAATATTGGACAAAAAACCAATTTTGTCTGGCCTATTTTTGTATTTTTATATTTTTAAATGTAAAGGGTAGATAGAATTAATGCATAACAATCAACAATTTACTACTTTAGGTTAACAGCATACGCAAATGATAGATGGATAGCCTGGGATCAGGGGTTGGTCCAAAAAGTGATCCACACATAATAACATGGGAAAACCTGCCAAAAGTGACGTCTATTTCTAGTTTCTTATATATTCATATGTTTTATGAATCATTGCTCTGTGTCCATTGGTTACCGATATATCGTTAGAGGTAAAAAAGTACTTTGTTCCTATTGAAACTTTACAGGAAATAGACATAGTTTTTAAATCTCACTTATTTCTCAACATAGCCTATATGAATAACACTTTTTATGCGGCTCAAGTGGTAAAACCCCCATTCATATACTTCAGTGGCAGCAAACCAGTCCACTCACTTTCCAATGTTAACCTCATGAGAAATAAATATATTATAGCCTATACTTTGCTTATTTCCCGACATATTATCTTAAAACAACTTTGTATGTAGTCTTATCCTGTTGATATCTATACAGTAGATTATTGCCAAAAACCTCTCGATTTTACGTTTCGGTGGCAGCAAACCTGCATTCTCACTTCCCATGTTATTCTATGGAGAAAATTCCTTGTGTGCTCATTTCGGGTTTTAATCAACCCCGGTGAGTCAGTTTGCCACGTAAATAATTTATTCAAATATTTGAAATCCACTAATTATGCAGGATTTTAATTTAAAATCAATTTCTACATTTTTCTTCAAATCTTAAATTACGATAGTCATAAACACATCTACAAGAAAATATTTTTAACGATGTAATTAGATTTTCCCAAACATGCAAAACGAGGTGAAACAAAACATAGTATAAAAAATCATGTTTAAATTAAATTTAGTACGCTAAGATGTAGGTTAGTATTATTATAGGGTGTATTATTGTAGGGGATGTAGCTTAATATTATTATCATTATTATAGGGTCATTCGAAAGTAATTGTGCGAAACTAAAGAGGTGGTGTTTTAAATTGCATTGACTTTGTTGGTTGATGACTGCAGCGACGGAATGTGCAAGTTTGAAGTTTTATTTGCATGTGATTAGTTTGGTCTTGGCTGTTCGACTAGTTGTCACAGTGTGATTTTAATTAATACTGTAAAGCCACAAAATACGTTTTCGTGTGTTCTTGCTAGCTAAACTGAAGGTATTGCAGCAATTTATTCTTAAAAACTTGAAAACGTTATCTTTTTATCGCCAACATACTACTACAAATGACGATGCACTTATGAGCAGCTTTGTTCCCTCATCACCAACATACTACTACAAATGACGATGCACTTATGAGCAGCTTTGTTCCCTCATCACCAACATACTACTACAAATGACGATGCACTTATGAGCAGCTTTGTTCACTCATCACCAACATACTACTACAAATGACGATGCACTTATGAGCAGGTTTGTCCTTTCATCGCCAACATACTAAATGACGATGCACTTATGAGCAGCTTTGTTCCCTCATCACCAACATACTACTACAAATGACGATGCACTTATGAGCAGGTTTGTCCTTTCATCGCCAACTTATTACTACAAATGAAGATGCACTTATGAGCAGCTTTGTTCCCTCATCACCAACATACTTCTACAAATGACGATGCACTTATGAGCAGGTTTGTCCTTTCATCGCCAACATACTAAATGACGATGCACTTATGAGCAGCTTTGTTCCCTCATCACCAACATACTACTACAAATGACGATGCACTTATGAGCAGGTTTGTCCTTTCATCGCCAACATATTGCTACAAATGACGATGCACTTATGAGCAGATTTGTCCCTTCATCATCAATTACTCCTCAGCCCTGAGAATGTGTCTAGTCCCATTGAAATATCGTTAATAATACCTAGTGAAAATAACAGAGTTGTAATTGAGCAAACGACAACAATTCTAGAAAATCGTATAGTTGAAATTTTTATTTAGGAGTATAATTTGAATTTGTCACGTATTTTAAAACTTTTTGCATGATATCTTTAACGGATTGGCTAAATTATTGACTGCTTTTGAATTTGTTTCCCCGAACATTATTACGATATTTTTTCGCTTTAGCATGTTAACAACTAACTGACTTCGCATTTCTCTCAATCTCATAACAAAGATGAGTTTGACGGCATGAATAAAACAGCCGGAAAAAGCAAAGGCTGATTTCCTGCTTTAGCGCTGTCAGCAACGTCTCTGGAATCAAAGAGGGTGTTCTCAATCGTTCCTTGTTTTCCATTCTTAATCTATCCTTCTAGCGGTGGCCAGCGTATTTTCGAAATTTGAAAAGTTGTGCTTAGCTGTTTTTTTTCGGTCGGTTTATTTTGCAAAACAAATACAGGATTAAACAGGCAAATTTTAAAAATATCCCGAAACGCACAAAATGTCTTCTTTATTTTTTAATTTATTGCTCCAGGGACGTACATTTACAAAATCTCACACATTTAGAAAAAAATATCATTTTTTATGCAAAACAATTTCAAACGCAGGTACTCATTTCGAAATCTGGAATTATTGAGATTTTTTCCGTCGCCGCTTTCGGTTGAGGAAAAACAATGGAACGGCCGATGTCGGGTGGTAAAGTGACAGAATAGATGGGGTGGCGGGGGTGGGACATGAGTAGATGTGGTTGGATTGGTATAGATCAGCTGACATAGGCAAAATGGTAAAATAGTGTCGTAATTGTGACGTATGGGTGACGTGTTTTTGACGTATTGGTGACGTATTTGATGACGGATGTGTTACGTAGTGATGATGTCACTGAGGCGATGACGTGTAGGTTTAAAGGGTTGGGTTTTGAAGTGACGATGTCGGGGTGGACGTCGCGACGGCGCCGTCGAGAGGCTGGTGCGACGGGGGACGGCCGCGTTGCGGTGTCGGGCGGTTACCCTATCGTCGGTGTCAAAACTACCGGTGGGAGAACTTGGACTTAGAAAATAAATTAGGGTTTTACCGAACTGCTGTGAAATGTGGGTCAAGGCCACTCAGAGGTGTTTTTTAAAAAACATTATTTTTCAAAACTACAATACAGAATTTTAAGTTATAACTAATTAATTTACAAATTTGGAAAACACGACACTCAGCACAGTGAGTTGAAAGTTGGATTATTCTGTTTGGTCTGGTCCGGTATTTTGCGGCTCATCATTAGGCGGGTACACGGGATCCGAAGTCCCGTTGTCGGTGCCTGTTGATTCTTCCGGTGGAACGTTTTCGGTTGTTGACACTTCAACTTCAATCGTAGGTGACGCTGTGGGTTCCGGAGACCATTCGGGGGCGTGTTGAGAACAAGACGACGATGAAGAATCTACCCATCCGCAGAGATTGCTGTCGAACTCCACGGTGACCTTCAGTTGTATCGGTGGATGGTCCGCTATTAAGTGTAGAAGTGTCTCATGTAGAATTCCTAGATCGATCTCGTCACTAATGACCAGTTGGAACTGCATGGCGCTTGGCGGTGCGGGGTCTTGGGGATCGCTGATGTCGGCAGGTCCGCTGTCGAGGGAAGAATGGCGTCTGGCGACGTGCACTCCGCGTATTTATGCATGGAGGGGTGTGGGTGGGTGGGGGGGGGGGGGTACGTGTTCTCCAAACACTGTTTCAAGGTCACCGTAGGGGGTTTTTAAAAAAACTGTGTAATTTAATATCGCTAAAGCAAAATGATACATAAAAAACTAAACCTATGGAAATAAACATGAGTACGAAATAACTAAACTACAATTATTTATTTACATAAAGAGTAAACATGAGTAAAACTAAGATGAACTATTTACATGGAGAGTGATCTCGGTAGAGTTGTTCGCTGAAGGGCCGTGTGAGACTAAGTAGAATGAACCTGGCTTAATAGCGTCTAAGTCCTCGTTCATAAGCACACTGACAAATCGTTTCGGAAGGTAGACTTGGAACTTTGGTGAATCGCCTTCTTTGTACGGTGAATCGCCAAGAACAGCGAGGACCGCTTCGCCAACTGATGTGTCCATTTTCCTCATCGCGTGAACTGCGTAGTGTTTCTTCTCTTGTAGTTCGCTGCATTTTTTTATAGTTATGAGGTCGGATTTTGAATGTTGGTTGAACTTATCGGCTAGGGATTGCAATTTTTCCATCGATGTCATGGTGAGATGTTAGATGTTTCCCGTGTCGCGATCTGGGTACGAATGATTATACCACAAGTCTTGTTACGTATGTATGTGGTATTTCCCCCTCCACTAGTTACTGGACATCAACGCACCGACCTTGTACGCATGAGATAATGCACAATTAGTGTTCTTATGATGAGGATTTTTCACTCCGATGCATAGACCGTTTAAATGCGTTGCAAAGTCTTTGTCTAGTGTAACATTTGTTACGTTACACTTACAGTATTTTTCGATCCATTTGGTTTTTTCACTTCCGGTAGTGTAAATTTCGTCGTACTGTCGACAGTAGTGACGCATTATATTGTGGAGCTCCTTGTACTGTGTAAAACCTTCATCCCATTCGATGTGGTTGAGATGTGTTGTTATCCAAATGTTGGTTCTTGCACTCTTACTGTTCAAAAGTCTAAAAGGGTAAGGCGGTTTAAATAGAAAATAATTTACAACATTAGTTGATATATCGAAAAATGCAAGCTCTTTAATAACAAACTGGTTTCGATTGTTCCTAAATGCTTGAAATTCTACAGCACATCTTTTGGGAGGTGGTGTAATTTCATCATAAAATTTAACCGTCCTGTCCATTTTTCTGAGCAACTTGATGACACTGACACAAATATGGAAGTGTAATATGTTTTATCCACTGTCTTATTTAAGAGGACCAATCGTTTCTATTTTTACAATGTTTTAATTTACATTCACAGAGCGGCTTAGGAAAACAAGTGGAACAAGGATACGATAAATCTTCATAATGAAACTTGGAACACGTTTCTTCACAGCAAGTCCAAAAATGTGGAGTCTTGTAGATTTTTAGAGTGACAGGCTTTGGTGTTTCAGCTTTAAACGATTCGCAAAGACATCTGCAAAAACCAAAATTCTCACAACGCCTACACGCCATCCCATCTACTTGACATATGGGCCGAGTAAAACATTTACTTTCACAACAGTATCTGATCATACTTTTTTGAGAGTTTTTCTCCATGATCACTGAGTAAAGACTGACAACGTTTTCGACTTGCACCATATTTATTACAGGAGAGAAGAATAATAATTTTCGTGCCTTGTTTATTTTTCAAGGTCATGCAAAAGGCGTTTTAAAAAAGCGGGCATTTCAGTACTTTACCACTTACAAAGTGTTATTTTCATCGGCCTCATTTTTGCTCTCGTCTTCATGATCGTTCGTAGCAGGTTCTTCTTTCTTGTCTTCAGGACCGTTAGTCGTAGAGTCTTCCGGTTTGACGATTTCGCTTTTGAGCTGATTGCGCAAAATTTCTGTGTTTCTGTAAAACGACACTTCTTGAGGCAAGCGGTTATATACAGAGCTATCCAACGGCCCGTAGAGCAATGGGACTTTAGGGTTTCTGATCATACAACTATCGAGATAGTCAAAGATAATCGAACTGTATGACGTGAGCTGTTGTAAGTATCTGATTATTACAGGTGTCGGATTGGAGAGGATACAAAATTCCTCATAAGTCAAAAGTATCTTTTTGTTGTGTCTGGACAAGTCCCTGAATCTCACATATTGGGTTCCTCTGAGTCGGATATTGTCGATTTCCAAGTCTGATTCGTCAAACCCCATCGCTGTTTTTCTCCCAGTCAAATTGTTGAAAAGATATGCTTCAATAATGGAGATATATTTGGTAAATCTGTCCCACATTTCAACGGTAAGCACTATAGATGTTTTTCCACTTTGGTTAAGAAGAACCGCGGGTTTAAAATTCAACGATTTAAATACTCCAGCCGTGATAGTCTTATCCATGTTTTCGTTCAACGGGTACATAGCTCGTAGAAATATACCTGTTGTTAACATTAATTTATCTTCATCTTCAAATCTCTTCCTTTTTGTTGGAGGATTATTTTCATTGAACTTTATAAACTCTAGAAGTTCCTCTTTGACTTCTTTTGAAGATCTTGTATCATCGTTTACGTTGAGTTCCTCGGTAGACTTGTTTTCCAAAACTGTCGTTGTAGAATGAGCTCTGGTGTCTGTATTATCAACATTTTCATTCGAACTTGCGTCTGCTACAATTTTTCTAGGATCACGACTCATCGGATTTCCATTTGATGTTGTGGCCGGCTCCAAGTTTTTGTCGGTTAAGATTTCCTTTGCACTATCTAACGATGTATTATCCATTGTTTTAGATACGATGTTACCACTCTGCTGACAGAAGATAATCTAATGTACCGACGATTGACTTCGCTTTTATGAGCTCGGTGTTGATGGTGGGGGGGAAAATAGTGAAATCTATAACATTCTCCTTACAACTCCTGTCAAGGGGGTATACGTTATGATTGTATCATGAAGTATCAAGCAATATGCTGTTGTCTGTTCAGGAATGTTTTCCTCCAACTCAAATTCTATCCGAATATCAACTGTAGACGTTTTAACAGATTCGTTTTGTTTTGAACAGTCTATTACTACAATAGGTGCAATGTCCTTAAACATTTTGGGGTTCAGAAGAGGCGAATTCGTTCTTCCATAATATGACGATTGGAATCTGGCGTACATATCATACAAAATTCCAAATCTATCCTTTGAAAACATAACATTCAAGTTGTCGTAAGGAAAGAATTGTGAATTTAGGAACAACTTGACGTTTGTTAGTTTACAATGGTCAAAACTACCTGCGTTAGCTGTGATATTCGACTTTTTGTTGGTCTGTAACGCAAAGATCACATATCTAGGTTTTTCTAATTGGCTTGATGTCTTTACAGCCCAGGTCTGACGCTGTGTTGTCGGTAGTATTGGCCATTCATGCATTTCCCAGTTTCTAAACGGGACAACTATATCTCTGTCAGAATTGAGCATCTGCAATAGTCCTACTCTCCGTTCGTCAGCCAATCGTACATGCGGCACTCTCCAAACAACTTTATCTAGAGTTAGCTTCCAATCAAGTGTTGTTGCTGACGTTCCAGAGTCAGCTACTATCACATCCGTATCGCAGGATGATCGCAATAAAACCAATTCTTGCTTAACATTAATTATTATCCTTTTGTAGTCCTCAGCAAATCCTAATAAAAGTTTTAAAGGAACGCAAAAATCGAAATAACCATTTGTATTTGGTGTGAATTTCGTTTCACTTGGCAATACCCATCCACTTGTTATCAAAGAGTTTGATTCAATTGGTGACAGTGAAACCAATCCTTTTATTGTACTGCTAACTCCAACTTTCTTTGTGGAGTCAACAACGATCCCTGATAATTCATATCGAATTTCTTCAAATAAAAAAGACATGGGATTGTTAGTGAAAGGCACTTTTGATCCAGCGTCCCCATTTGTCGTTGTTACTCTTCCTTCAATATAAATATAGCTTTCGCAAGGCAATGTATAAGCATCTTGATGTTGTATTGGAATTCGTATCTCATCATTGTTTCCCAATTTCGATGAAGCGTAAGGGTTGTGTGTGTGATACTCCTTCTCCCATAACGTTTCGTCGAAAACTGGACCATTTTTTATGTCCAGTATGTCCATATTTGTTAACTGTAAATCCGAGTCTTTCCAAAAATTGTACGTTCTCTCTACTTAGTCCCTCCTCGTTCCGAGTGGTACTGACCTTCTCTGAAGTTTCTTTGGTATTATATACGAAATTAAGACCCATCGTTACCTATCAACACTTGCCTAATATGTAGGCGTATAGTTATTACATCTCCTCTAAAATCTACTTCGTCTCCGTCTTGATCTCGTACGTCCAGCACGATGTCCGATATGTGACTGGTGTTTAATGGGAGATAAATTAGGTTATGTGGTTTTTCAACTATCTTAAATCCTGGCGGTACAGTTGGGTAAACCGAATGTAATATATGCTGATTTGACCCATCCTTATAAGCACCTTGAACTATGTTGCAGGTAATATTGATTACGTTAACTTTAACAATATTTACAGTTTTTGGACTTGTGTGATAAACGTTTGGTTCAAGTATTGATGAAAAGGGCGGAAATCCTAACAAGGAACCGATCGAAGCCGGTTGAGTAAAGTCGATGAAATATTTGCACTTAATTTCACTTCTTAAGTTGTTGTTATTAGCTCGCAGTTCAATAACATCATTTCCCAGACGGTTCTGGAATTCTTTGTTAATATCTGTAATTTCATATGAACCGGTTGTAATCTCAACAACCTCAGTCTCTCCATACGATTCTTGACTATTTTTATTACGAATGTAGTGAAGCTTATTGTTAACTCCTTCTATTATGTTTGGAATTGAGTTATATGTAGAAAAATCCAACAGTGCAACTTCCCACTGTCTGTTAGGTGTCAGTTGCAATGGTGGGAAAAGGGTGCTCCGTAAAGTTGACGAACAACCATTAATGGTTACTGTACAAGACGCCATCATGAAGTTGACTAACGCTAGTAGCTAGAAACTCCAAACATAAATGTCCACAAACCGACGAGTCTCTACTTTGCTTTTGATCATAGTTGTAAAAGATTTTAGATCCTTCACCGAAATATTGCTTTAGCTCTATTGGAGGGGGAAGATTTCCAAAACTGTCAAAATAATAAACAGAATCCATGATTTTTTTGTAACAGACCCAATGTGTACCAACACCGTTGGCATCATCAAGATTTACAATTGCAGTTTCGTTTTTCCAAATATTCTTTGGCAAGTCATTGCGCATAAACACCCCCCTAAAAAATGGAATTTTCAGGCAAAATGCGTATCTTTCCAAATCCGTGTTGCTCAATGCTTTATTTGGTACTATTAACTTATGTTTCTCACTCAGTATACACGGTAAGGTTTTAAATACAAGCCTCTTCCGTTTACCTTTTTTTTAGAGCATTTACAGGATCTTCTTCTCTTTCGCTTGCCATGGGAATTAGTATTTCTAGCTCTCTTGCCTCCTCCAGAAACTTTTCTTTAGCGTACATTTCGTTTTCTCCTTCTCGATCCACCTCCCACTGCAGTCTTTGCTTTCATGGCTGCTGTTACCGCTAGAGCGGCTGCTCGTTCACCAAGACTAGCGTCACTAGACTTAACTCTTTGCCAAGCTCTCTCGGCCAAAGCCCTGTCAGCAATCGCTCTTCTTTCGGTATCGGTGTAATTTGAATATGCTATATCGTGTTCCTTGCAGGCCTCGTCCAATTTATTAATACCAGGGTCCCCACGAGCCAAACGCTGACGTAATTTGGTCCCTGGTCCACAATACTGATATCCACCCGGGATATGAAGTTCTATTGGCAAGGCGTCGATAGCTGTGTTCACAAGATTTCCTGTTGGTAAAGTGTCAATGGCTTTTTTGAAAATAGAAACTGCAGAACTAGTGAGTCCTCCTCCTCTTCTCATGGGAGTTGAACAACAAATGAATCCATTGTCGTTCCTCATTGTATTTTATACAATGAGATTAACGTGAGGCTTTTCATGTGAATGCGGAAGAGGTAATGCGTCATTTTTCTCATTTGTAATATTATATGCATAGTATATATTGTTCGAGTTTTCTTTGTCACTTTTAGCAACGGAACTAATGGTAAGTGGAACTGTAGATGACAATTTTTCAAGTTTATCGTATAGGTCTTGTTTTAGTTTGTTTATTTCTCGAGAAAGAAGTGCAAAATTTACAGCGTCCGTGTCATTTACAGCAGTAGCTACGTTTTTTATTAATTTGTTTTTAGCATCAAACATGCCATCGTCACTGTCACAATGTAAGGAAATTGTACGGATAGTTTTCAGGTTTACGGCTTCTTCACTATCAATAGCATCTGCTAAATTACAAATACGTTTCCTTTTCAGGTCATAATGACCGTCCTGCGTTAAATAGAATCCTTCACCAGGAGGACCTCTTAAAACTTCACGAGCAACAGACGACTCGTGGCGACCGAACTTATCCACACTCATTTTAAGACTGAGTGTTTACACTATAAACCCCCTACTTTTCAACTCCTCTGTTAATGCTACCATTTCACTATCTAATCCATTGTGTCCAGCCTGAATTGATTCATACAACAACCGCATTCTATCAACCAGTTTGTTCACATCGTTATAATAAATTATATTAGTCTCGTACATTGATTTCATCGTCATCCCCTTACCTTTAACGTAACGACTTTTACCTCTATATTTAGAAAACAGCTTTGCGATTATGTTTCTGTACTTTTCAGATCTGTTCCTGTGTATAGGGGTGGAAGGAGAGTACGCCTTCCTATGAGAATTCGTTAGTATACAAATTTTTTTGAAGTTATTTAAATCATTTAATTTCTCGAGTACTTTGTAGGAATAGGTTTGAATATCAACTCGAACAATCCAGCCGTACCTTTAAATGTTTGGCCTTTTATAATTATATTATCTTTATCATCGACAGACAAGTTACTCTCACCTATCCTGAGTCCATCGTTTTCTAGACGTGCACCGTACACGTGATATTTTGCACTTTTACGACCACTGTGTAACATTTTTAATATATATTTTCTTTACAATGGTCCTTTATTCCCGATTTCCTGACTCAAAATACTGATGTTTGTTGGTGATTCAGTTTGATCTTCAGAATGCTCATGATGTCCCTCTTCTGTTAAGTTCCCTTCTTTTTCCTCTTCCTCTTCCTCTTCCTCCTCCTCCCCCTCCTCCTCCTCCTCCTCCTCCTCCTCTATAATGTCACTTGATTTACTATACGATTCTGTATCATTAGCAGAACTTTCCTTTTCGGTTGTCTTAAGTTCTTTTTAGGTGATATTTCATGTGTCAATAGAGATGGTTTTTTAACGTATCATTCAATTTGTTAAGAGGGTCGACAATCGGTTTAAATGTTTCTTCTAAAAACCGGTTTCTTTCCTTAAGCCCTACTTTTAATGCTTGATGTTTCTTTCGTATTGAGTCACTTAGCGCTTTTATTTCACTTAGCAACTCCTTTCGACCCGTCATGATTGTTGTCCTCTTTACTCCACGACTTCGAAAGACATACTAAAGATTAAAATATACTTGTATACTTTTAATGTACAATTACAAAGTGATCGAATCCAATCCTGTAGCGACCTTTATCCATTGGTCTTTCTTTGTCGATAACAATAAACCCGTATTTTTCTTTCCAAGCTTTTCCACAAATTTCACGAAATTTCTCAAAACTCATGTCAGCTCCAACGTGATCATTGTACACATGTTTAAGATTTTTCTCATCCTGCTTGAAAGCAATTAAAAAGTTTACATTGTCTCTGATTAACTGTTTTGGTATCTTGCTGTACGTTTGTCCAATGTAAATGGAATCGATTTGATTATGCCTACCCATTGAAAAATACGATCTTATTTTTTCGTGGTTCTCACTTGATACATCGTCGAAAATAAAAATTGAGTGCGGCTTAGCTTCATTTGGTTCCATAATCTCACTGCTAGCATCAAACTTGTAAAATGAAACGTCTGGCACATCATCTAAAATCCTTTGTAATAATAGGTATTTTGGTTGATTTAAAGACTTCGAAAATATATATATATTTTCGAAGCTTAGTCCGTTTTGTTTGGTTATCAAATTAAAAACTACATTAGTCTTTCCACAGTTTGATGGTCCGCTGATAATACATCTAACCGAGTCTGGAAACAAAGTTCCGTGCTTACTTACAGTGTTATAAAAGCTATCTGGAGTCAAATGATCTATGTTGTTAATATCAAGTTTTTCATTTTGCTTTATAACCTTCATTTCACAATGAAACTTGTAATTGCTCGATCTAGTGTTACTTTCCTACTGACTACATAATATTAAAGCAAGTCCTTTTTGTTTATCCACGAATCCTCCGATTTATTAAATCCTAACCAACGGACCAAAATTCGATCTCCTTTCCTTTTTAAGATCTTTTCCACTAAATAAACATGTCCTGATCTTGATTTCAACATTTCATGACCGTAAATTCCTCCCTGCAAAATTTCACCTTTACTATCTTTAAGTATATACGTTTCAGGGATAGTAGGTTGCACTCTGTAAACGGTAAATACTTCGTTTGTCCAATTCGGAAGATATCCTTTAGCGAACACGTGTTTATATTTGCTCAATCTTACTTTATCCCCTATAACAAATTTGGGAGGTTTTCTTTTGTCAACGGCTGGTTTGGTTTTATTTTTAATGCGCTTTATCAAGTCAGACTCGTGTTTTTTCTTTACTTCAATAGGTTTCATCCCGATGGTACGGTGTTTTCTTTCATTGTAATCATTTATCAGCATGGGGAGGATATCATACCATACGTACGATCCTCGTTCTGAAAACTTCTTGTACATTGCAGTTTTTAAAGTGCGATTGAAGCGTTCTACAATAGCAGCCTTTTTTTCACTAAAGGTCGAGTAATGGTTTATTTTATATTTTTTCATTAACCGTGAAAAGTCTTTATTGAAAAACTCCTTCCCATCATCTGTTTGAAGATTCAAAATACGTCCCTTAATTTTTTTCAATACCTCCTCCATTGCATTGGTAATTGTTTGTCCTTTTTTATCTTTTAGAGGAACAGCATAAGCTACCTTCGTAAAACAATTAAGAACGGTTAAGATATATTTGTATCCTTTATTTTCTCTGCTGTGAGGTATTAATTCCACGAGATCTCCTTGGTATAGGTCGTTTATGCCTTTCAAGACTGTCTGTCGTCTAGGAAAGTTTTTTCGGGCAGGTTTGTGCAACTCTTCAATAACAAGATTTCTATTATCCATTGTACTACTCTTATTTATAACGAAAGCGTAATGACAAAATTGACAGAGGGTTGTATGATTTTAAGGCCTTTCATAGGGGCGCAAGTGAGTTTTATACGAGTGACATTTGTTGGCCTTGAGAAAGACCTTTTTTATGGTGACATTTATCAAGTAGGGCATTAAGTGGCTATCAATCAGTGTTTTTCTTCAAAATGTTCAATGAATTTCCCTCAGTGAATAATGACCGTAAGGAAGAGTGTGAATGTTATCGTGAAGGATCACTCGCTTGTCATCGTTTGCTGAGAGTGATTTTTTAGTCACTGTGATACTAAATAGATTGTGGTTGAAGCTCCGAATTGTGTTGAACGTTGCATTGTACTCAGTCCCTCTGAAGAGACAGTTGTAGTAGTGTTCGAATTTAACATTTCTTGCAAGATATAACTTCTTTACTCCTTTTGCTTTTTTGACTACTCCTCTCTCTTCGTCGTCCACTTGTCTCGACGTATCATTGATAAATAATTTTAACGCATACATTTTGGACATGAGTGCTACAACCTCTTCCAGGGGTATTCCACATGTCTCATCCTTAAACTTCCCAAGAACTTTCTTGTTGACTGACTTATCGTGTGTTTTATGATCAGTCGGATAGTCGGAAAAGTCGAAATCACCCCTGTAAGGGAAGGTCCTCAGATCTTCGTATAAGTCCATAGTCTTTATCCAATAAATGATTCCGTCTGTGTCCATATAGCTGATACCAATTCGATCTCTTTTGTAAAATTTTACCATCTTGTTATAATGAAAATCATACATGTGCGTCTTTGAAATATCAAGCACGCACATACCAACGTAGAGAGGTCTATCCAACACAATATTTGTCTTATTCATGCATACAGCCACGAGAGAGTCATTTATAATAATAGATGTTTTGAAGTTTGCTTTTTTAACTAATTTCAAAAACTTCTTTTTGTCATTAACAAGTCTTAAATTCATGTGATTTCTTTTGTTCTCTAGACATTTTCCATAGACGCTGTTGTTCATAAGTTTGAAGAATTGCTTTTGAAATGTTGACGTTGCAGCTGCTCTTCTAGAGGTGTTTGAATCAATGTATTTCTTCAGCCAACAGCTCTGTGAAAATTGAAGTACCCGATTAACCTTCACAATTCTTATTCCTAAATCTATAGCTTGTTGCACGGTCGAGTAGTGAGCAATATAATTGGTCTTGTTTTCTAGGGTGGTCAAAAGTTTTTGATGCTTTCCCGTAGGAGGAATTTCAGATCTCGGTAGTAGGGGCAAATCATAATGTTCGTCGTGAAGATGTTCAGGGTATTCAAAGTCAAAGTCCAAAATATACCCTACATCACCATATTTAGGAATGCTAAGAATGTCCCCTAAATTATCAGGATCTACCCAACAAAAGCCACCGTGTGGAAGTGGCTGGCACATGCTAAGACCGTACAGGTTATTTGCATCGAAGTAACCTATGTAGACTGACTCTTCGTTGGGTTTGTAATTCGGAAGATCCTTATTATTCGCTTTAACATATCGAGTAACAGCATTCGTAAGACCACCTCGAACTCCGGCTTCCACCATGAGAACCATGTCAATATCAGTCAGAAGTTGAAGTTCACATTTCGTCTCTTTCATCATGGCTTGCCATGCTAATCCTGGAGAGGTATAGTAATAAAAGCAATCTAGTCCATAAGCTGACATACACACATTTCGAAACTGTTCCATGACACCACAGAGTAAAGTGACATCCAATCGGACATAGAAATCGTTGTAGTCTCCTAATGTTGACATATTGAGCTCTCTCCAAACTCTCATGGCGTGGTCGTAATCTTCTGGGTCAATTTCCGATTCATTGAGTTTGTTGTAAAACATTTCCGGAGGCGGTAGGGAAGTTTCTTCGAACTTTTCCAGGGAATCTATATAATCGTATGGAAAAACTCCCTTTCTCAGCACCAGATCCATCTTGTCATCGGGAACCAGCTTTCTTGTTTCAACAAAGTCATCCCTCTGCAGGTTCTTGGAAAGAGCGCTCAAACTAAAGGGTAGAAATCTCAAGGAATCGATGAATCGTAATTTTATATCTTTATAAGTTTTCGTGAAACTAATAAATTTTTCTGTTGTCAAGGCCAGTACGTCAATACGACCCTTTTCCTCCCCAAGTTGCGGTATAATAAAGTGCGCATCATATCCACTTAAATTATGCAACACTACAGGAACGAATTTAGGTAATTTATAGTTAATATTACAAGCGTTGCAAGCCGCTCCTCTGTAGTCTCCTGTCAAATGGTCGTGCTCGTAGACTTTAATGTTGTTATCAGTAAATTCATGTCCGCATAAGTAACAAGTGTCAGAAATTTGGTGAGATAGTTCTTGTAGATCCGTAAGGTCTTTCATTGGAACAATGACACTGTACAATGATGATACTTTTTCAGCTATACTGTAAAGGTCAGTTACGAATCTCTTTGCAGCTTCTTGCCCACGATAAAGTATAGGTTCTGTTGGAATGTTGAATTGTTCAAGATGATCATTCGAAAGGGTCGATTTAACCAGAATACAGTAGCTGTTTGGTTCATGTTTTTGGTACTTTCCGTTGTCTGGTGCGTCAGGATCTTCATTTTCCATGGGAATTAGACAAGACTCAAAGTCTGCGTAAATAACAATAGGGATCTTGTATTGGTTATGTACTTTGTTAAATTTTAATATCGATCTCTCTCTTGCAGGTAGTACAACCTTTACGGCATAATGGTTGCCACAAAGTCTTTTGTGTTCTGACAACCATCTACGACTTCCCCTATCGTTACTTTTGAAACAGAAACATCTTTTGCAAACAGTAATTGAATTAGTTCTTTTCGTTAACTGTTTATGCACGAGTTTGTTAAAATCTTTGATGTACACATAATGCGAAACTTTATCACTGGTAATTAACAGCAAATCAGTGTGATCGGCTAACTCCTGAGGAGCAATTTTCAAGGGGTATACATTGTTACCATCATCTAGCCCGAAAACATTTACTGAAACACCTGGATTCTTTTTTTCAAATCGCTTAATATCTGCCAGAGATACAGGATAGGTCAGACCGTTGAAGTTGTATCTATTATTATAAACTTGGAATCTTGCATTTGGCCTGTTTACGTTTAGTCCATGGTCATTTATTAAGAATTTTACCAGCATTGAATATCGGAAACATTCATTATCGTTATTTTGAACATTAATGCATGAATGAGTACTCTTTATCTTCTTGGGTAAGGGGATGTAACTACTCCCACAATCTCCGTATCCATGTTTATGCACTCGCAAATCCAAACTGTTTACGGTCGACAAGGACCATCCTGAACCACGTGCTTCGTGCTCCGTTATTTTAAGAATTATTTCCTGGATGCATTCTTCCACAACTTCAGCCAAATCGGTGATTTCAATAACATTTCGATTTCTAGAAATAAAGCCCCTGTTAGATTCCTCTCCATCGATGTTATTAAAAGTAGTATCCAAGAGCAATCCGAATTTCATAAAATGTAATCGATTACGCTCATACTGCAATCGTTCTAGAATAAGAGTCTTCACTCGTGCCAAAAATGAGTCTAAATCGAGAGTACTGTTATTCCTTACTCGATAGTGTCTTACTACGGAGCCCTCAAAAGCTTGAGCCAATAATTCAACTGTTACTTCAGGTTCATTATTGATTTGCTGGTCTGAATTTTCTTGTTGCTCTCTGGGAGGAGCATAAGCAATAACGCTGGGTCTGTTGTACTGTTGAGTTTCTTCTGTATCGTTGAGAAAATCCTCAAAATCAGGATGGGTCTCACAGTCAGATAAGTCTACTTGAGGTACGTTATGAAATAATTCACAGTGAGAGAGATAAATAGTCTCATCTGTAAATTCTTCGTTGCAAATGTGACAGTAATACATCTTGGGGTAGCAAAATTATGTTTCGATGTGATATCTATGGCTGCAGATAGGATAATGAAGATAAAATTTCACATTTCGCGGCTTTATAACAAATGCTGACATCAGCACTACCTTCCCATTGGTTATTTTGTTTGCTACATCAGCACTTTCTTTTGATTGGATGGTTTAAACATTATCTTGCATCAATTTGACAAGCAAATGACTCGCCATTTCAATGGTATCACTTGAGGAGAGATGTCTCAAGCTGTGCAAGTCTCAGAAGTATCTACCACTACCCCACCGTTTCAACAAGAACCATCCGTTCCAAATCGTATCAGTGAAGACCAGCCTATCCAGGAAAACAAAGTTTCAAGCACAATCCCATTACATTCAAGGGATGCAATAGCAGCAATGGAAAGGTTGTTAGGCGCAGACCACTTGTCTGACAATGAAGGTGATGGTTAGTTAAATGAAATACTATTGAAAAACATTCGCTTAACCGGACACAATACATTTTACTTAATTTCTTTTTAAAATTCAATATTTTACTTACTACAGTACATCAAAACGTTAATGTTTCGAGGTAACTGGGGGGGGGGTTGTGCTTTTATAAAGCTGCTTTTTGTTTAACGACTCAGTGTTAACATCAGGAGAGTACAAACACTAAAACCATGGATCACCCTCCTCACCATTCGTTTGATCAGAGAGAAAGAAGACTAAGGAGAGAGAGAGAACGTCAAAGTAGACTAAGAAATGAAAGGAAAAACGGATTTGTAAAGTTGAGGTCTGTTATACCTTTGGCCTACAATATTCAATCGGAATATCAAACTCTAGTGATGGCTATCAAGTACATTAAAATCCTACAGCAACAGTTGGAGGAGTCTGAAACACTCACATCCACACCATCTTCACAACTCAGAGAATAATAAAGTACAAGTTTTACTCGATATTATTCTCGCTGTATGTTGAAATACACCAGCTACAAAAGGCCTTTTTAAAGGCCGCCAATAGATCTAATCGTATGTGACTCAGCTCGCTGCCATAAACAACTGTACTTGAGCATTGATGGTGCGTGTTATCAAACCTTTTGTATACTTTATTACAAACACAAGTTACAAGTTAATTCACCAGTAGTATAAATTATTTGCGTTGGAATTTACTCATTTTTATATCGTACTCTCATATTATATTTTCCACTTGAATTTAGGAATAATGTCTGGGTAAGTTAACAATCCACGAATTATTTTTATAGTATTTACCTATTCCATAACTAAGTTAACATTGCATAGCTGAGATTAAATACGAGTGAACAATATGGTGGCCTTTACAAAGGCCGTTTTTATATACCAGTAAAATTATACTGATACCCACTTCGCTCTGACTTTCTTGCGACAGTGCCCATCTCGAAACTCTTCAATCTCGAGGTAGGTGTTTGCACTTGTCTCTGATGGTCCAACCACGCCGACAGGTAGAGTAGTTCGGACCAGATCCTTCCCGCGCCCGAGTAAAACTTCTCTGCGCTCTCCATTTGTTCGGTAGTCAACCAGGCGATATTGTCCCGACTTCAGCTTCCAAAAGCGGTGGCTTCTTACTCCGGGAAACGCTGTCGACCAAGTGTGACGATCAGCTCTGCGATGCGAAGGCTCAATCACCGGGATCCGATAGCCGTCCTCGGGAATCAACAGGTTGCTATACGGCAGCACTGTACTAGCGTGCAGCTTGTAAATCTTGGCCGCTTCCGGACCGTGACTCTCGGAAAGAATCTCCCGGAGTATGCTGTGGGCATCTGCGGCATAGCAGGAAACTAATATCCGGCGTGGCAGGTCGGCGAAATGCACCCGCTTGCGTGGCTCGGTACTCGGACGGTCGCCAGATGGTTGCAGGACGGGGCGTCGTAAAATAGACTTGACCTGCTTGGCGGCTAGCTGCTGAGATGGGTCTCGGCGGGGCAGGGTGACCATCTTTGGACGGGTAGGCTTCCTCAACATGATGGTAGGTGCATCAGAGCAGCAGTAATTGTCTCCCAGAGCCACGGTGCTAGTCGTTGACCACATCCCGTCTCCCATTGGTCGAGACATTGTAACCAATGAGGAGGCTGTATTTTCTGCTGACTCAGCGGGAAAGTTGACAAAACTGGGTCGCACACTGCGATCCCATCACTCGACGGGCCGACTTCACTGGGGCAAGCCAAGCATCTTCAGACCTCCACAGAAGACCTGCAGCGAAACGGCGGAGATCTTCGAGGAAGAAGCGAGGCGAGATCCCACTTCGAGACGCATCCCCGCTGCGTGGTAACCGCCTTGGATGGAACCTCGCGCATACCACAGTAACAGTGTAGGTCACTGCGCTCAACGCTTCTGACCTACGCAGCTTTCCGTCGCGATCGCCGTGGGCCTCTTGAGCTGACTTGCGACATCGTCGGGGTGTTGTTGCCATGCCTGGGAAATACAGCCCCTCCGTTGGACAAGTCTGCTGCGGAGCTGAAGCTGCTTGTCTGATCCCGGTGCAGTTTGGCCCTGTCGAGTCGATGCCTTGCCTTCTCTCTTTTCTGTCTTTTTCTGCTATTTGGCTTGCGCTTTGCATGGGGTACTCGTATAACTACTACTACTAATATTGTTTTCCCAAAGTGTAAAACTTAAACTGTGTCCCATTACCTTTCTCCCGTCACATCCTAAAAGCCCGGGCGGTTATAGCAATGTGTTTGCTGCCGCCCAAAAACCCCCTAGGGGTCTCCAGTCGGTGCCGTGAAGGCACTATGGTAGACCCTTCCTTTCCTGACTGGTCGCCGACGTGAAGTTGGTACAGTCGGGATCCTTCTTTTTTAACATTGTCAAATGACCTTGAACCTGTTTGAACATGTTCGTTACAAAAAATTACCAAACTTCACGCGTAACGAGTACTCGCAGCTGCGGGCCCCCAGTAAATCTTTGAAAATTAATTTACTCAACCTTCAAAAATAACTGTGTGCCAGAACGTCAGTTTTACATCTACTCTGAAACACCAAGGTTTAAATAATAAATTTTATGCTCGTACCTAATTTTGTGCATCTACGATCAAACACCATAGTTTTAACAAAACTGTGTACTAGAATCCCGGTTTCGCAACTACTATCAAATACCCAAGATTTTTTCAGCGATCGTCTGAAAATATTAAAAATGTTTCAATACAAGTCATATTTTTAATACTTAGATGTTTTGTTAAGTCAAGTTGTTAATATATAGTAAATTTACGTAAACTATCCTATAATTTATTATGCTCGTAGCCTCTCTTTAAATAAATTGTAAAAATATCCACTAAATTATTTTATTTTTCCGAAAGTTAACTCGCACGCTATCCTGCGGCGATTTGAGCAAACACTTCGTTAATACAGACAGAGAAACACAGAGACTCCTGGTGGTGATGTAGGCAAGCAATTAGTTTGATAAATTACTGCTAAACAGCGACACTAACAAGTTGGACACATGTTGTACGCTGCAAACACCAGAATGCGCAACGATGTGCTTCCAAGCATATAGATAATGTTGTCTGTCGCGATAACTGCATGTTAAATGAGACAGTTCCTAACTTATCTCTTAGGTCCCTGTAGCTATATCGCTACCACACGTGCACTGTCTGGCCAACGATGTGCGTGTGAGTGTTGGTTAGTTCGAACCTGTCACTGGGGGCCTAAAATTTGATCGGTGAATTCCGATGATAAATTGATCCAGTTGGGTCGGCGTAAAAGGAGTGGGCAAAACGGGATACACGTCACAATTGACTGGATGAATTTATTGTCGGAAATTCACCGATCAAAGTAAAATGTGGAGGCCTATTTTGCTCATTTTTTAAAAAAATACTGTTATCTGCATCCCTAGGGATATAATATATGTTTGAAGCAAGTATGTTACAAACATGTTTCTAAAACAATAATCGTTAGGGTGTTTTATTTGTTAATACAATAAATTTACCTATCACTATTTCACGCCGTCGCTACATTAAACCCACTAAGACTCTAAGTGCGAGCATGCACAAGTGCGTATATAGTAAACATATATTTAATTTTCGCGTAGTCGGAGAGTTACATTAATTAGTACGGCCTACGATTAGTAAGAGGCTACGATTTGTATAATTTTTACCACGCAATAGTACGTATACGGAAATATATATTTCATTTAGAGTCCTCGGGAAGTTTCAGTACTATTTTGGCGACGACGCTACGGTATACATTAACACTATGTTAGACGGTACGGTAAAACTAATTCTTCGGAAAATCACTTTTCCTTATTTCGACTATATTTCATACTTCATTAAGCAACATCGCAACACTTCGAAAATACGACTTTACGTTAAAACCATCTATGTATAACCGACCTGGCCACTCACAGTACGACTGGTGACCCCGGCCGCACTGCACCGCCGGCCGGCGCGCTGCGCTGTCCACCGTCCTCTCGGCGTGTCCCGTCCCCCGTCCCACCGGCCTCTCGACGGCGCCGTCGCGACGTCCACCCCGACATCGTCACTTCAAAACCCAACCCTTTAAACCTACACGTCATCGCCTCAGTGACATCATCACTACGTAACACATCCGTCATCAAATACGTCACCAATACGTCAAAAACACGTCACCCATACGTCACAATTACGACACTATTTTACCATTTTGCCTATGTCAGCTGATCTATACCAATCCAACCACATCTACTGACATGTTATTGGCGCGGCTTGAGGTGAAGCGAGGGATTGGATTAAGAGTCCCTTAATTAGAGGGGCACCCTTGTGAGAGCCGATGCTAATACCCCGCGAGTGAAATGTTCTTTGATATGCCTCTCAAACATATGCCCTGTTTTGGGCAAAAAATAATTCACCCATGTATAAAAGCCATGCTCGACTCAAAGATTAATAAATCTTTTACGGTTGTTAGTAATTCCAATCCGTAATTTTACATTGTTTGGTTTGAAAATGTGAACGCCGCGAATGGATTTACTTCTACCTATACCTCGTTAAACGTACGCTCTCCTTAAAAATAAATCCTCTACATAAATTAAAACGGAATAGATATCGCCTTTATTTTTGTAGTTTCATTCTTATTTTAAATTTGGCTTGTTCATTATGCCAATCAATCCACAATGTTACATCGATTAGTTTGAATAGTTGGAAATATTGTGGCTCATAATGGTACCCATTCTACAATTATCAAATTTTGCCTTTACCTTTTTAATAAATATCGAGTGGATAACGTGAAAATGTGCTAGATTTTTACTCTTAACATTCAAAACGTCTAGATTTTAATCTTGAAGTTAGATAAATATTTCAATAATTATTTATTTAGGACGTTGAAAAATTAAATTTCCTACTTTAAAACTGTAAAGTACCTCGTCATAAAACGTTATCCCAAAAATATTTCCTCTATACAGATGGTACTTGCGTGGAAAACAAAAGATGCGGTGTAGGCTTTTAAAACTTGCATTTGTTGCCCTCAGATCCTCAAAATTGCTATAAAGATCGCCTAGTGGCCGGAATTCAACCAAAATATGTTTAGCCTCTGATTTCACTCCTAGCTGCAATGAAACATTTGACTGGATTTGTTTATATTTTGTTGTTAAAGCAAATAGCAACCCACAAGGCCAATGTTATTTTTAGCGAATTTCCCGTGTAGAAAGAAGCTGTTACCGCGAGTGTCACGGTAATACCTAAACCTTTATGTGGACCTTGAAACTTTTCGTTTTGAGGTCCTCAGATAACATAAACACCATTTGTCCTGTTAGTAGTATTAAGAAGATACAACAGCAACTTTAGGTCAATTTAGCATTAGCTCATATTTTAAATCAATAAAAGTTTTATTTTCTCTGTTATTCGTGATGTAATTTTCGCAGCACTTTTTGTAATTTTACAATAAAAATATACAGGGTAGATAGGATTAATATATACGATTTACACGCGCTCTTACTTAGGTTAACAACATATCCAAATATTAGACAAATCGGACAAATATTAGACAAAAAACCAATTTTGTCTGGCCTATTTTTGTATTTTTATATTTTTAAATGTAAAGAGTAGATAGAATTAATGCATAACAATCAACAATTTACTACTTTAGGTTAACAGCATACGCAAATGATAGATGGATAGCCTGGGATCAGGGGTTGGTCCAAAAAGTGATCCACACATAATAACATGGGTAAACCTGCCAAAAGTGACGTCTATTTCTAGTTTCTTATATATTCATATGTTTTATGAATCATTGCTCTGTGTCCACTGGTTACCGATATATCGTTAGAGGTAAAAAAGTACTTTGTTCCTATTGAAACTTTACAGGAAATAGACATAGTTTTTAAATCTCACTTATTTCTCAACATAGCCTATATGAATAACACTTTTTATGCGGCTCAAGTGGTAAAACCCCCATTCATATACTTCAGTGGCAGCAAACCAGTCCACTCACTTTCCAATGTTAACCTCATGAGAAATAAATATATTATAGCCTATACCTTGCTTATTTCCCGACATATTATCTTAAAACAACTTTGTATGTAGTCTTATCCTGTTGATATCTATACAGTAGATTATTGCCAAAAACCTCTCGATTTTACGTTTCGGTGGCAGCAAACCTGCATTCTCACTTCCCATGTTATTCTATGGAGAAAATTCCTTGTGTGCTCATTTCGGGTTTTAATCAACCCCGGTGAGTCAGTTTGCCACGTAAATAATTTATTCAAATATTTGAAATCCACTAATTATGCAGGATTTTAATTTAAAATCAATTTCTACATTTTTCTTCAAATCTTAAATTACGATAGTCTTAAACACATCTACAAGAAAATATTTTTAACGATGTAATTAGATTTTCCCAAACATGCAAAACGAGGTGAAACAAAACATAGTATAAAAAATCATGTTTAAATTAAATTTAGTACGCTAAGATGTAGGTTAATATTATTATAGGGTGTATTATTGTAGGGGATGTAGCTTAATATTATTATCATTATTATAGGGTCATTCGAAAGTAATTGTGCGAAACTAAAGAGGTGGTGTTTTAAATTGCATTGACTTTGTTGGTTGATGACTGCAGCGACGGAATGTGCAAGTTTGAAGTTTTATTTGCATGTGATTAGTTTGGTCTTGGCTGTTCGACTAGTTGTCACAGTGTGATTTTAATTAATACTGTAAAGCCACAAAATGCGTTTTCGTGTGTTCTTGCTAGCTAAACTGAAGGTATTGCAGCAATTTATTCTTAAAAACTTGAAAACGTTATCTTTTTATTGCCCTAACAATTTGGTTGATGTGTTTAGAAGCCCCACCTCTTTGGTTTTGCACCATTACCTTAGAACCACCTGAATCATGGTCAACATTTAGCTAGATTTACATGATAAATTTAAAAAATGTTAAGCTATTGCGTAAGCTATATCGAGGGTTAATTTTGAAACTCCATTAGTGTAATCCAATATTTAAAAAAAATATGAATTTACCTTGGGTTTATTACTATCTATCATCCAACTTAGTCGCTGGGGTCAAGCTATTTCCCTTCAAAACTAAATGAGTAAATCTTTGAATAAACCAATCAACTAGTGATATGTTTTTTTCAATAGGGTAGGTAGTTAAAGTTGTAATAAAATTTTAAATAATTTCTTTTTCCACATATTATTTAGTAATGTTATGTTACGATAACTGATATTCGGGTAGGTTCTCTGTTTAGAATGTTGTTATCGTATATTACGCAACTAGTGCGGGAAGTTGGTGTTTACGTGCGAGCATGATAGTTGTTCACGCGCGTCGCTTGCGGAGCGCGGGAATTTCATGCGAGCAACGTAAACACCCTCCCGGATGAGTTGCGTACGATAGTTTTCGCGACACTACCAGCAAAAAATATATAGGGTAAGTAAAAAACAACACACTTCTATGAAAGTTAAAAGATTAAAAAAATATTAATAAACTGAAGAGAGAAAATGCGAACAAAACTATATTTATCTGTGCGGGGGAAATAACAAAATGCGTTATTTCTGCTGCTCAGCGACCGAGTAAGCCTTCCTAGGAATAGTCTTATCGTCACACAGACGGCAACAATTGATTAAATAATATTGCTCTTTATTAACTTATCGCTATTAACTGTACGTAGTCGCAACCTGGGAAATCAGTTTAGTTACAATTGAGATATGGTCGTCATAGTTAAAATGTGTATGTTGTGTTTATGTATAATGTATGTAAATTGTGTGATATACTATTTTTTTTCTTCAGTTGGCAACATTGAGCATTTACCGCACTCGTGCGGTGAATGCTCAATGAAAACTCTTTACCGCACTCCAGCTGATTTGTTATCTCACTACAGCTGATATTTGCCATACCCCTTTGTAAACGGCGACTTCCCACACTGAAACGGAAGCGGAAATCGGCTACTTACTAGTGTAGTGTTGCGAAAAATATTTTAGCAGAATCCATTTTAGAAACATAAATTATTGAGTGTCAGCAATCGTATAATTTTAAGTCACATTAAAATCTTCTCCACGAATTATTTACTTTTATTCCATGCTCCTATTAAATTGTCTCTAAAAATTAAATCCATTACCATTTCAAAGTCAGTTGTAGGTGATGGAACTTAACTTTTTTAGTACAACAGCCCCAAACTGAATAATTTTATTTCAGGTTTTTATTTTTATTTTCTCGGAGCTTTTGCTGGTGTCTAAAACGTCCAAAAAAAGTTTGAAAGAAGCGGAATATTATCACTGCGAACGGTTGATTGATTATTTAAGTGGCCGGAGGATTTACAGCATCTTTGACCGAGTTTCTTTGCCTATATCTTTGTAGCAGGAAATAAAACATAAATAATACAGTCATGCACAGAAAATGTCTTATAAACTGAATCGCAGACCAAGTAAAATAACCTTTTTTACAAAAATATATCAAATGTTTGCGAATCTTCGATTTTGTTATTGAAAGGGATGGGATCATTTATTTTTGTGATAAAACTTCTTCAAATATAAAAATATAAATATGAATAATTTCAATCATTCCTTAAAACAAAACCAACAAACATTTGTATCCCAATGTTTATCTGTAATAAGCTAATAACGTGTTGATAAATTGTTCATTGATTGTCCTTTACATCTTCGAACACAAGAGTTGTTATTTTTGTATATTTTTCTTAGGAGTTCAAGAAAAGCCAAGTTAATTATGTTGAGTGCAGAGTTGGCGGAGTTTTGGCTTCCATCCAGACGACCGTCTAGTTCTCCGTGTACACAATATCACAAAAACAGCCTTTGTTGTACACAACATTACCAAAACAGCCATTTCTATACACAATATCACCAAAACAGCCATTACTGTACACAATATCACCAAAGCAGCCATTACTGTACACAATATCACCAAAGCAGCCATGTTTGTACACAACAACAGCAGAGCGCGCTTCGAAAATAGGTAAAACCCATATAATGCTACACAAATTGAAATTATTACCTACATTTTTATTTTGAATTACACATCTGTAATGGTAATGGTTGCTTGAAATTTGAAAATTCTTTAATAAAATCACTGAATGTTATTCGAAATGTAATCCTGGGGGTGTAAGACTGCCTAACAAGATTATCTAGCCTCATATTTTTTTTACGCAGGAGGAACGCCTTTTGCGAGAACCTACAGAGATCAGAGCGGGACTCCTCTCAGATGTCGATCGAGGTATATCCACTAAAGCACCAACGGAGCCACGGAGAAAACCAGGTCGGAAGCCTTTCGGACAACTTCAGCACTGGTCCGCATGACTTGCTCCTAGACGGGTCAGGTCATAGTTCGGGGGAACTTAGATATCACTTGAGCATGCCTCGTCTCGCTTTCAATAAAGAACGTCTCGCTCGAAGAGCGCAACCGCTCTCCAGGATTCTTTTTTGCGAAGCATCGTCCCCACAACGACGTCCAGTAACAGATCGCCCCACTGACTACAGAGACACGCCGCCTCCTCCTGTCTTCAGCGAAATGGTTGCACGGGAAGAAGGTATTATGAGCGTCATCCACCTCCTCCGGGCAGGACCTACGCTGAGGTGACCTCGCCTTTCCTATGCGGAAAAGTTAATCCCTGACGTAACTCTGACCATCAGTCAAGGATTGACACAAGAAAAATCAATTTCACCAAAGGCACGACTCGATCACGGGCTAAGTCTTGGATGAGACGATAGCCGAGTTCTTTTCATCCGACAATGAGAGCACTGGACCTGGAACTGGTTGTGTACTCGGCTTCGGATAACTCTTCGGGCTAGCTGGAACCGAAGAAAGCAGCGCGACCGCAGAATATGCCTGACTATTCCGCCCATGTGGTTCGGGAGACCTCGCCACCTGGCTACCCTGACGAAGTATTGAATAATATTCGTCCCTGGAGATAGGCAGCTCGGAATACTACCCTTCCGGGATGCTGTCGCGGTTGATGGTGGAGTTATCCAAACATGCGGCGAAGTTCCTGACTAGACCCGGGGATCTGACTTCCGTTTACCGGTGCCGGATTCCAGACATTCTGGGATTTACCGTGGCAGTGCAGTGTCCGACCTCTGTATCCACGTCACACTACCTGACTAGGGCCGAAGAGGCTGGCGCACTGAGAAGAACCCATCAGCAGTGCGAGGCACACATCAGCCTTTGCAACAGACAGGGCCATTTCTAGGGACGCCCAATGGGTGCCTGTCGAAAGAAGGTGGGAAGATACCCATAATGCGGAGTCGATGAAAAGAAGGTGAGCAAAGCTTACTAAGGAAGGAAGAAAGATTGAGAGCCAAGGTCCGAAAGGTAAGAGGAAAGTCTTTGGATCTGGAAGAACTCTGAGAAGGAATCTCACAGCTTGGCTCGGGAGCCCAGGATCCCCAGACACCCGTGAATACACTCACAGCCTATAAGTATGGTCTATAAAGTTAGAACGATTATATATTAGGGCTTGCCCATTTGTTAAGTTAGTCTTACTAAAATTTATATTCACTCGAGTAAACGTTCTCCGTGCGGTACAAGCTTTTTGTAAGATTACTATTCTATAGAATAAATGTTGTATATGGTGTTTCGGAAGGTAATTGTTATTATAATGAATAACTTCATACCAAAATGGTATAGTGTTATCCAACCATTATAGACTATCTTGATTTTGCGTTTAGAGGACCGCTGACTCAAAAATTTAATTCATTAAAATTTATTTTCACCACACTACAACATAATCACCTGTTTTATAAACGTCGTTTGGTGGCCGAAACCAGCTCTTTTCCGCCAGCGGGCCGAAAACTTTCTCGATCGTTTCAAATTCTCGAGTTCGTCTCGAATTTGAAACACGATCTCGAGCCTGCAAAACCTCATTTTTGGCCCTTATTGTGAATTATACTACTAAATAAGCCCTAAACGGAAATATCTTTCTCCTTTAAAGTTTTCGATCATACAGTGACATCAGAAATCTCTCAGAAATTCTATTGATGTAAAAATTAAGCTTACTGTATCCATATAATTTATTATGATCATAATGTAAATACCGTACGTTTGTAATCTTAATTTGTATTAGCCAAACACAAGGGTTTAACCAAATTAATAAATAAAACACAAAATAAAGGGCGATATCATTAACAAAACCACTCTCGTAAAATGGATGGACTGCAAAATCGGCGGAGGTGTTTTGTTACGTACCTCAAAAGCAAAATACTAGTATTGTGGGTAGAATGAATAAGGTAGCATTGATAGTTAGGTAGCTTTGTTACCAACGTCAATACCTACCTGTTGAATTTTAAGGTAGGTCTTGTCAATAACAGAGATAGCTTTGATACTAACATCAAATCAAATCAAATCAAATCAGCTTTATTTCGGAAAATATTTACAATACAAGTATCAGTCATAGCGCACATTTTTTTTTACAAATTAAATATTTACAAATAAATTAAATTGACTTGGCTATGATACATAAGAAATTTCTCTCACATAGGCATTACAGCCCGTGCGTGAGAGAGTGTGTCGTTATCATGCTTAGTTTTTTTTTTTAATAGTTTTTGAGCTGAGAATTTAAAGAAAACATAAAAAATAATGGAAATCACATCTCAAAGTTAAAACAAAAATAATGAAGAATGATTTTTTTTTTAACAAGGCAACTATATTCTCGTTGTTTTGTATTCTTGGTGCAACTTGATAAGGACAGACAGACGGACAAAGGTATGTATGGACCCCCCCGCCCCCCTCCCCGCCAGTGGACAAACGGACCCGACTCACTCCGCACACTCACCAACGCTCACTCTCACTCGCGAGCACACACATACATACACACACATACACACGCACACACACACACACACATACACACACACACTCCCACAACAAACCTCGCATACCCGCAAACTCACACCAGCACATCCCATTCACTCACAAATTCAAGCATTCACAGCATACCGGTTCGTTATCGTCTATATACAGAAGTGATTAAATTATCTGAATGTTCTCTTCCAATCGAGTGTAGCCAGTTATTGATTTTTACTTTAAAGACTGAAAAAGATAAATCCATGTTTTTTAATGAGTTTGGAAGATTTTTGTACAGGACGTGAGATACATAAAATGAATTAGTTGTTGAAAAAGTTTTACTTAATTTTGGCATTTGAATTCCTGCACTTTCTTTGCTTCTGGTAAGATAATCATGACTTGGAGTTTGAAAAATGCTAGATGAATTTTTATATAAATTACAAAGAACTGCTCGAATAAAAAGTTGTCTAACGTCTAGAACTTTGACTTCATCGAACAAAGCGTCCGTCGGATATCGCCGGCACCTTCTCATTGCTGCCTTGAGGATGGATTTTTGTGTGACTGATAAAGGTTTGATTGTTGAATTGTACGCCCCACCCCAAGCCAATATCCCTCCCTCTAAAATAGACTGTGCATATGCAAAGTAAATTGTTTTGATTTCTTTTAATGTTAAAAAGTTACTGAGTTGGTGGAAAGCATAAATTAATTTCCTGAGTTTGTTATTAATAAATCTAACATGTGCATTCCATGACATTCTACTGTCCAGCATAACACCCAAGTATTTATATGTATGAACTCTTTCAATAGATTCGCACCCACAATTTAATGAATCAGTGTTTCCGCAAACATGAAGTTTGAGACTGGTTATTCTTGTATCTGACCTATCTCTTAGAGCTATTGGCATACATTTGGTTTTTGATATGTTAAGTGTTAATAAATTTTGATCAAACCAAGATTTAATTGTTGATAGATCTCTCAATGCTGAATGAAAAACTGAATCCCAGTTGTCACCTTCATGTAAAATTGCTGTATCGTCAGCAAAGAGATATAATTTACCTGAAATATTTATTTTGGCCAGATTGTTTATGTAGATTAAGAACAGTAAAGGACCCAACGTACTACCTTGAATAACCCCGTAATCTATGTTTTTAGTTTCACTAATGACCCCATTTATTGATGTTACTTGTCTCCTACTCTCAAAATAACTCCTAAACCAATTGTATGCCATACCCCTAACCCCTATTACATTTAGTTTTTCCAGCAATATCTGTCTATCTATCGTGTCAAATGCCTTAGCTAAATCTAAAAATAATATTTGGCAACGTTTATTTCTGTCAAGAGCTGAATTAATATCTGTAGTAATTTTGAAGAGCGCGTCTGAAACACTTTTGGATTTCCTGAACCCAAACTGATTTTCGGTTATTAATCTGTTTGTTTCCAGGTAATTAGAAAGTTGGTCTTTAATTACTTTTTCTAAAACCTTTGAAAAAACACTAAGTAAACTAATCGGGCGAAAATTTGATTTAACTGTAATGTCATTTGATTTGTAAAGAGGAATAACTTTGGCAATCTTGAAAGCGTCGGGGAACACGCCGGACACAATGCTAGAATTTATGATATGAAGTAACGGTCCACACAACGACTGGAAATGTTTTTTTAAAAAATCGGCCGATATGCCGTCGCAGCCGGGGGCTGAGCCGCCGCGCAGGCCCGAGACGTAGTGCAGTATCTGGTCCTTAGTGATGGTGTGGAAAGTTAAGTTATTGTCTATAGTATAGTCTGCGTCGTTGACGACAGGTGGACCAGTCGAATTGATTTTAGTGGCCAAGTTGCTGCCAACTTGGGAAAAATATTCATTGAATTCGTTGGCCACCTGCCGCCTTAAGTCACCTCCGTCCTTGTTTTTGTTTGCAGTAAATTGTTCAAGTGGAAAAACGTCTTTTTTTACTATTCTACCTGAAATTTTATTGACAGTACTCCAAAACATCTTAGGGTTATTTGCTGAACTGTTTAATTTCAATAACATCAATACCTGTTGACTCTTAAGGTATTGTCAATGACAGATAGCTTTGTTACTAACGTCAAAACCTGTTGAATCTTTGACTTTGAATATTGACGAGTGTCCTCTACCATAATCGAATTCTTTTCGAAACCCGCTTCGCGTGGCCTCATTTCATGTAGTACATTCAGTTCCAGCCATATGATTCAATTCAAAGCATTATTTATATACTCTTTTATGAGCAGTGTTATCTTGCTTGGTTGGTTGGTTGTTTGCACAATTACCTCAAAACGGCTCCGAGGGTTTCCTTCAAAGTCTGGAAATAAGTAATTTATGACTCAATTGACTCAAAAACGTGTTATATGCAGATTACATGGCCAGAGAAAATCTAATAACGTAAAAAAACTAATTTCAAAGTTGTAAAATTTTAACATTGGCCTTATGAGTTACCATGATAGCAATAAAATAAACAAAGAAAGTGTAAACAAATGAAGTAATCATAACAGCTGTTTGGAATCTACAGCCATCAAGGAAAAAGTGGGATATGCAAGAACATGGAGCAATGCAAAGGGTTTCTATTTATCAATTTTATGACATTGAAATATTTTATAGTAATTGGATGAACTGGTAATCATGAAATAACACCAAGCAAGGCTCGGTCCACCAGGTACTTTCAAATATAAAAAAGCTAACGAATTCAATCACAAAATCCTCTCGTCGAGCGATTAAATTAATTTGTTCAAGAAAATAAAGAATTAGTTGGCAGCGTGATCAAACAATATTTTAAATATGCTTCTCGAATGCATTAAATGGGGCCGAGTAAGCCATTGTGAGGCGAAACTGGTACTAAAAGTGTACTCTTTTCCGATAAATTCGCGTTGCAAGAAAATGAAAACTCCCGTCGGTAGAGAACCCTTTCAAGAGTCCGATAACCGACAGTAGATGGATTAGTTTCCAGCCTTTGCAAATTGCTCTAAGAGATGTGGTACTGGAAATTGAGATTTTGATTGAAGCACACCTGCCCAAGGTGATTCCGGCTATCCCAGACCATAATGTCCTCCCTCTATACTGATACTGTCGATGCCGGGAGAAACGTACACTACGACATAAAAGATCTATTGTAGCCAGGCTTCTCTTAGAGCATATCTTTTCCTGCCTTTATCAGGTTCAAAGCCCGTAAGTGGAGATACAAAGGGTTCCTGCTACACTCAGTCAATTCATCATAAGGGGTACCTTGGCCTCCTTGTCCGGGACTCGTAACCCTCTCCCTCGTCTGGCGGATATATCTCGCTGCTATAGTCAAACTCACGAGGAGCTAGGACAGTAGGGGTCCGCTTTCTCAGGCAGGGCTGTGTACTACAGGAACCTAAGCCACATCCATATGCCAAGCTTTTTGCGTATAACCACATTAATAATAACCAGCTTTTTTTTACTTATAATCACATTAATAATTGACATCACGGAATGCAGTTCCGTGAAGCATCCTTGGCTGTCAACCAACTGACCTCCTTTTTCTAACTATATATCTCCAATACAAATAAAATAAATAAATAAATAAATAAATAAATAAATAAATAAATAAATAACGTCTTTATTTGAAGCGCTTGTCAGCAGCATGCTGTTTTTCACAATAACTCAGGTCAATACAAAATTATACAGATAAAATATACATGTATATACAAGTCTTCCCAAAAAAACATAAGGTAAAAAATAATTAAAACTATGCACTTTTTTACATGGATAAAACATTAACAGCTTGTTTTTTGAACGAATATACACCGGCCGGACCATGTCCCATCACGGATTTCAGATCATTGTAGACCTTGGGGGCGAAGTATGCAAACCTCTTACGGTCAACTTCAAGGCGCACGCGAGGCACTTCCAACACGGCGTCCTGACGAATACAACTGTGATCATAATTTATTTCGTAGGATGCAGTTTGTGAACTATCCTTGGATATTATCCAGCCAGTCATCGGTCTTCGACCATACTAAATCTCCAACACAACCGTAATTGTAACTTATCGATCAGTTTATTTCTTGAAGTAGGTATTTTGTGATCTGCGGAGGGTCATATGCTCGAGTTCGGAGATGTGCGAGACTGTCAAACAGGCCAGTTTTGTAAATTTAAAGTATATCTGATTTGTGTGTTGTGTTGTAAATATTTTTAATTTTAACGACACCTTATGGCTGAAAGTTGCTGTCTGCATGAAGATGGCATATTGATGCCGAAACGTCACTAAAGTTTGGTTACAAACCAGGAGCTGTATGACAAAGGTAACGTTTATTTAGTCTTTAGTCATAACTCAGCTCAGGGGCTAAAAATATAGTCATTATTTCATGTTTCTCCAGGGCCGCCGAGAGGCCATGTCAGCCAAGTCTGAAACTTGGGGCCCGGGATGAGCGGATTTTTTTTAGGTTGAGGAAATATTGCTAACGACTTCTTAGAAATAAAATTTGGCCTAAATGTTAAAAATTAAATGTCTAACTTTATCAGACAAATTACTTTGATAATACAGTATTTAGTTAAGGCAAAAGCGATTGCTTTGTCTATCTGTCTGTCTGTTTTTTTTATATTTGCAGCTGACTGTACTGTACACTAGCTACGGCGGTGGCGGCCAGCGAGTTGTGAGCGTGAGCGACTCTACCTCCCTCTCCATCCCTCTGAATTAAAATATATTAATAACAACTTAAATACGTTAGGTAATTATCCACGATGGTAGTCAACAAGAGCACAACATATGTTGCAATAAATGAAGATGGCCGGAAAAAACAATCGTGCACACTGATCGCGAAAAAACGGAAGAGTAACTTTGTGAGTGGAACGAACGCGGAAGTTATGGGAAAGAGACGAATGAATGGAAAATGCAATAGTGCGGGATTGCTGATAATTTTTAAGTTTTTGATTTTTAATCAGAGAAGACTATTTTTCAAGTTCATCCGACCATTCAGCCTCAGTTGGTTCGGATTATTGGTTTTTTTTTTGGAGGTTCGGATATGTATGATGTTGCACCTCTAGACTGCCTAAAAACGCGAGTTTAGAGACCTAATACACAAAAATTTTCCGGGGAGGGACCCCCGGACCCCCCTTTCGCTGGGGGGTTTTCCATACCCTCCCAACCCCCGGAGGGCCCATGCTGTTTGCAGTCTTGGGGCCCGACTTGGCTCTCGGCGGCCCTGTGTTTCTCCATACATATCTTTTATAAGCTGATCATTGTTCGATGAGTCATCTTGTGAGAATTCGCTTTATTCTCCTAGTATAACTTACTTTTAACATCATCATGCAGTGATTGTAGTTTTATCTAATCTTTTACAATTTGGTCCTAAATCAAATTATAAATTTACATGCTAAGGAGGAGGCAGTTTCCATTCATGTATAGGTACAAAACCATTTAAAATGACCCAAATGTAAATATAATTTTATTATTATTTGCGTAAAGAGGGGCTTATATAAATAAAAGGTAAAAACGATACATCAATCACTTGGATTTGAACGCAGAGTACGTTCCACACAACCCGACGCCGCTGGCTAAAGCCTAGTTAGTGATGCTTGCTCTGGCTATAATCCAACCTTCGACTCGATGTTAAACTACTCGCTGGGACCAAAAAATATATTTTTAGTGGTTATTCCACAAGCTTTCCTGCTCATGTTGTGATGTCCTCTGAAACGTCTTAAATCTTAAAACCTCCTCCTGGTATCCTCGGTGTATCCAAACTCTCCTAAAACCTCTTATGGATTTATAATTGTATATATATATATATCTTCTCAGATAATAAATAAATAAAGAGGTCTCAGTTCTTGAGATAGTCAATTTTTTACCCATTTCTATGCTTATAGACTACTGTATTATGCTGATCTGCAACCAATAATGCTGCTGAAAATAAAGCTAAAGGAGCTCATTACTCAGCTGTTCATCATCCGATTCCATTAATCAAAGTGTCGTTTGATTTTTTAATACTTCATAGTTTTTAAAAGGCCGTTATCTTCATATGGCCTAATAGTGTTTTATCAAAACATTACTTTTCTAATTTTGACTATCAAACTTTAATTTTATTGAGACGATGTCAGAGAATTTGTTTATGAGAGTGTAAACTTTAAGGTCCAAAGTGTCAAAAATCGACCAAAAATACCGATGTCGGTACAACTTTGCAGGAAAAACCGTTTGATCTACAGGGACCACATTTTGGTGATTTTTATGATAAATCATTTCTCTTCAGAACCTAGCCTGAAAATTTAATTCAACAATTTTTTTGAATCCACTTGAAATATGACAGCTAAAAATATAATATGTTGATTTCAAAGCATGGGAATACCATACAATGTCTCGAAAAAACTGATAGCTTGATTAGGAAACTCGTCCTTGCGAAGTTGTGCCGAGGTATTAAACATTGCGTGCATAACTTGATCAAGCAACTCACATCACACAGTGCTCCACGTTCCATTTTGACGGGCATCACGTTATTCACGCTCGTACCTCGTGCACCGTGCATCGCACGTAATACGTAATGAGGGGTCTATCATTGGCCCTATGAGCAAAAGCAGTTTTCTCACTCCCTTATTTTAATAATGCGATTTGCACGCAAGTTGTTTCCTGTACATCGTGTCACATTTAAAACTTCTATCAGTTAACAAAGGTTATTTAAAAATGTTTAGAGAACCATTCAGGAAGAAGGATGGTAAACCTCATCCGCATGTTAATGGTTGTATTACAGTAACAAATTGTGGTTGTGTTTGTCTTGGTGCAAGGAAAAAAGCCACAAGAGGTCGCCAGAAAGTTTGTAAACACCCTGTACAAGAGTTTGGAGAGGACCATTAGAGGTAAATAAAGTAACTGAGACATTTTAAAAAGAGTAGTGACAGCATAAACTGCATTAAATACTTACAGATCTGGATTGACAATCACTAACTGATGTATGATTGTGGCTCATTATGGATGTTTGGTATACAATTTTTGCATTTTACAGTTTGGTAGCTTAAAAACTATCCGCATTAAAATTAAATGCAGTGCAACAAATTTAATGTCGTTCTTTCTTCTCCGGACATACCTCTTTTTTGTATCCCTTGGATATATGCTGAACTTTCAATCATACGTGATGAGTTTTCAGGTAATTTCTCGTATATCCGTTTTCTTATCCCTTGGGTGTATGCTGAACTTTTTAATAGAAATGGGTTAGTTGAGCCCCCACAACCGAATCCGATCCGACACCCTCCCAGGCCTGGTAGGTGACTGGTGGAGTCTTTCGATCGTCCGTGGTGGGACTACTTTGTTGAGGGTGCTTCGAGTTAGGTTGATTGGGTTTAGTTTTGAGCTCATTCCTTATGTATACTTTTTCGTATCCCTTGGGGGTACGCTGAGCTTAAGAATAGAAATTATAAGTTTTGAGCTAATTCCTCATGTGTCCCTTTTTGTATCCCTTGTGTGTATGCTGGACTTTAGAATATAAAATGACGTTACTTTAGCTAATTCCTCATGTATACTTTCCGTATCCCTCGGTATATGATGAGCTTTAGAACAGAAATAATACCTTGAGCTAATTCCCCACGTATGCTTTTCATATCCTTTTGGTGTATGCTATACTTTAAAATACAAATTATAAGTTTTGAGCTAAATTCCTCATGTAGAGGAGCGGCTTTTACTCTAGTTGGCAATATCAAGAGCCTTGAAAAAGATAATTTATTTTCTTGGGGATTTCATTGCATTTGTTTTCCATGTCTGTTAAGTAAAATAATGCAATCTAGGAAACTTTCTTTTTCATTACGCTTTATAATTTATAAGAAATTGAGAAGCTTTATAAGATAATTTATAAGAAATTGAGAATAAGAAATAGTGGTAATCGACCGTTTTTATGGAAATTATGAAGCAACTACCGGGTGTCCCATAGTAGTCCCCCCCTAACTTTTTCCTATTTTTTTCAAATATCAGTTCCACACCACCCCCAAACATTATTAGGTAGTTAATACTTCATTTTGAATGGGTACCCAATTTTGGTCGCCATCTTGGATTCGCCATATGGGATCCAAAATAATTTTTTCAAATGTAAAAGTGGTGTTGTGACCCATAGTTTCGAATTAGATTTTTTTACTGATTACAATGACGCAATCCGTTTTTTAATATCTCAATTGGTTCTCAAGATATGCGTACTTTTAATTTATTTATTTTAAACCAATTTAAAAATTACAAATTGATAAAACAGGCCCATAACCACGAAATAATGTTAGATATTGACAAATAATCACCATCAGTAATTGTTGAGCGATTTATACTTAACTTTCACCAATGTAAATTTTTTGGTCGCCATCTTGGATCAGTAATTTTGAAATTAGGTAAGTTATTTCAAATATGAAAGTGGTATTGTGACCCATCATTTCAAACTAGGTTTTTACGCCGAATTCAATGCCGCAACCCGTTCTTAGCTAAAAAACTTAGTTTTTGAAAAATTCATGTTTTTTGAGGTTTTTATTAGAAAAATGTCAATATCTTGAAAACTAAACACGATAATTAAAAACGGGTTGCGGCATTAAATTCGGTGAAAAAAACTAATTCGAAATGATGGGTCACAATACCAACTTCATATTTGAAATAACTTACCTCATTTCAAAATGTCGGATCCAAGATGGCGGCCAAAAAAATTACATTGGTGAAAGTTAAGTGAAAACCGCTCAACAATGTCTTATGGTGGTTATTCGTCACCATTTATCATTATTTTGTACTTATGGGCCTATTTTATCATTCTGTAATGTTTAAATTGGTTAAAAATAAATTAATCAAAGGTACCCAAATCTTGAGAACCAATTGAGATATTAAAAAACGGATTGCGGCATTGTAATCAGTAAAAAAATCTAATTCGAAATTACAATGGGTGGGGTTCATAACTCCAAGGTTTCACAACTCCGAGGTACGACACCACTTTTACATTTGAAAAAATTATTTCAGATCCAATATAGTGGATCCAAGATGGCGGCCAAAATTGGGTACCCTCTCAAAATGAAGTATTAACTACCCGATAATGTTTGGGGGTGGTATGGAATTGATATTTGAAAAAATATAGGAAAAAGTTAGGGAGGGGGGACTATTATGGGTCACCCAGTATGGTGGTCACAGTAGTATTTAGTAGTGTTGTAAACAATATTAGCTGATATTTTGATTCATTAATTGTATTCCAAAGTATAACAACAATTACAGTAGATTATATAATTTTAATAACCTCCAAGCAGTCAAGCATTACAACCTCCAATTTTTTCTCTTGGATCTTTTTGAATGTTATGAAAAATGATTTTTTTTAAGTATAATTTGAGCAAAATATGATTAAAAAGTTGCAATAAAGAAAGATATCCCAAGAGAGGAACATGGTGAAGCTTGGGTGTTAATGAACAAAAGCCGTTTGTTCAAAAGTTTTTGGAGCTTAGAGAACAAATTGTATTAATTCGTCAATTTAATACAAATTTGTTAAATAATGTTACACATTGTCCTTCCAGACCAAAAAGTCCGGTTCAAACCACTCTTGTTTTAAAGTACCTAAGCTTCACCGTATTCCTCACATATTATATTATCCTAAAGCATTTTGCGAAAAAAGGTTACTTATAATTTTAAGTTAGAGAGTGTTTATTATTAAAGGTCGCAAAGACTTTAAATAACATTTTCACATATAAATAAGAAGATTTTTAACATTTCTAATTGGTCTCTACAAATATAAAACACTTACTAATGAAAATTACTTGAAAGGGCTTACTAAATTTAATTATCTCAATCACAGAATGGGTGATTTTTATTTTATTTTAAATTGTATTATTGTATACGATGTATTTATTTTAGCTATCCATAATTTTATTTCATACATGACGGTTGTTTGACAGATTTTAAATTGTTTTTATATGGTTGTTTTTCTTTGAATAACAAAATATTTGTAATACTTATTAAAAAAGTATTCATGAAAAAATTAATGGGTAAACAAATTTAATTGTGCATTAAGTTTTTTTGGTTTTCTACTTAATTAACGAACAAAGGTCGTGATTTGCTTCATTTATTAGGAATCCTATAATGAACGTGAATTATTTATGAAAATAACAACACAAGCAAAAACGAATAAAAAATAACCAGTAAACTTATTAAAATTTAATTTTGCTTATATACCGAATCTAAAAGAAATGTTGTTATTTTTTATGTATTCTATGTATTGTATGTATTCTTGCTGTTTCTCTTATATCGAGCCTGATGCTCTCAACATTTGAAATTCTCGTTAGATTTAACGAGAATGAAAAATACACCTATCAATTTAATACATTTAAACTCACCTAATGTCCTATTTTATCTCATAACTGCCATCATTACACTCTAGATGTGTCAACGATAAATAAAATATTCTGAGCATAAAAGATCACTTTCTCTAGTAGATCCTCGCCGTTTTGTTCTTACTGCCGTTTGATTTAAATGAATGACAAAGTTGTCATAAAATATTTGCAAAGGCTAAATAGTAAAAAGCTCATATAAGTAAAAAACCTATGGATATTTTTATTACCAATCGTAAAGGGATCTAATCAGCGAATCGGTGTGGAATGATTAATTAGGCTTTTACAAAGCCAAAATATGGCCGCTCAACCAGTCCATTAGATGATTAGGTAAATCAGTCCAGACGGTAAGCCCGCTTAGGCACTCTGCCGTAACTTACATTTCTCATTTCCAATAATTAATTTTTCAACAAACCGTCACTTTGATCTCGCTCACTCCGTGAGTAAAAGTAACAAAGAAAAGGTAAATATATCGAGTAGGTCGGTAGGTCAATTACAGTAGTTCGGTAGCAAATTCAATTTAAAAAAATCAATGACCGACAGCCGATTGCCTCGCGAGTCCTGGATCGCTTTAATGTGGTACCCTCAAAGCGTACATTCAAGAGACAATCCTGTACGTTGACGCTGAAGATCCGCCGAGCTCCCCAGTGTGCACCAACATAAAAATGTGCAAATGTTGGGCGCGATATACAATCTTACAGTGTCCGAGAGGGGCGCGGAGCCGTACCTACCCACCCTCCTGGAGACCCTACACAGCCTGGAGTCAACTGACAACCTGCATCACTAATCCATCAACAAAGGGCTCGACATTTTTAATTTGTATTCAAAAAATGAGACCATCTGTAACCTTAAATATGACAAGTAAAGAGATGTTGTTGTTGTTGTTGTATGACAAGTAAAGAAAATTAAAAGGTTGTTTTTGTTTCATCAATAAAACTCATATTCCAAATAACTAAAAACTATCTTCCTTTAGAGAACCTTTCTTTAATCAAATATAAAGATAAAGCGTCTTCACATTTAAGGTCTATAATATGCCTGTTTAAGAATAACAAAAGTAGTTTTTTTTAAATAACTTAATAATTTCTAAAATACGTTATAAGCAATTTTAATTTAAAAATATTAGTTGTTTAACCAACAGAAAGTTTGATACAAACATTCACAGCCCTTGATCTTTAAATCTTATTTTCATAAAAACGGAAAACTTAACCCCTACCCCGACCCTTTCTTCCCACCTATAAAAGAATGCCTAATTTAGCTCAGAACAAAATAAATATATAGTATTCATCAGTAAGCACAGAAAGAAATGAATAAATAGCATTCATTAATCATTTAGCAGAGAATTAAATAAATTATTAGTCCCGGCGGCGGCGCCGGCGGTAGCGGCGGGAATCGCGAGCGGCAAGGGCCGTTCGTAAAAAGTGGTAGGATTTGTCGGTGGTAGACTATGCGAATTGGCCAAACAGAAAAGTGGTACAGTTTGGCAGGACCGGTCATGAAAAACTCTACCACTTAGGAATGTGGTAGGGCTTGACGTTGGCAGACTTTGACGGTGGTGGACTTTGTGCGGATTTGGTCCAAATGAAAGTGATAGAGTTTATCGCTGGCAGATCTTGTCATCGTTCCCTAAGGTTGTATTAGCGGTATAAGCGTACATGGTAATGATATATATAGGGTTCCTCCCTGGCGGCCAATGTACAATCAAATATGACGTACTTATTTGATTTGCATTACTTCTTGTAAGAGCCATCGAAAACAACGTATCAGTAGAGGTAGGAAAGCTATAAATGGACAAATGCAGGCTCCCAATTGCAAACCACCCTAGCTTTAACCCGGCGATGTGGCTTGAGAGAGCGGATACTAGTCAAGCTAGGGGGTCCACCGTCCTCCTCGATGAGGCCGGGAACATTCCGGTGTCGGACCAACCGAGGTGCAGGTGAGTTATTCACTCTGGACGGCCAAAGGCTTACCAACATTGTGACAACTTCTATTTCTCGTGCCCAAAAACTACGTCCGTACAAACAAGTATACCCTAGTTCTATCTAGGGTGAGCCCGAAATTCGGATTATACAGCTCTAAAATCATTTATAATATTCTATTTATAATAATACAATTACTGAAAACTGACTTATTAGTGTTGAGCTTATGTTTTTATTTAGATTTTATCGGACATTCGTCATCAGTGAAGGTATAAATGGCTCTGCGATGACGCGATCATTTTGGCTCTTCTAGACAATAACCCCAATCGGGAACCTCAGTAAAGAAATAATGTCATATTTATATTTACAGTTTTGTATCGAGTTTCAAGACGTTTTGAAAACTGCGGTTTGATCCCAACTTCAGGTGGGAAGGAAAAAAACATTATTTGGGTAGTAAACCATAATATCGGTACAAGTAGTAGGTAGATCTGGATGAAAACCGTAACGAGAATAAATACCCCCGTTGCAGCAGACCTGCATACTCAGCGAATTTCAAATGCAAAAAAATATTTCCATCCAACATCGCAAGATATTACATGTTTTTGTAATCTCCATAAGAATAACATGGGGAATGAGTATGCAGGTTTGATGCAACAGGTATGTTAAAACTGGGTGGTTTTAAGTAAATATTTAATAGATCGTAACTAGAAAAAGCCATATACCAAGTTTTATCAAGAAATGTTTAGAAATAATGAAGATATAGATTTTTTTATTTTCCATAAGGATAACATGGGGAATAAGTATGCAGGTTTGCTGCCACAAAAATGGAAATTTCGGGGATTTTAGTCTAAAAAACATTACATCTCATCTAGATGAAGCCACAAATCAAGTTTTATTAAGATATGTTGAGAAATAAGCGAGATGTAGAATTTTACTTATTTCCCATAAGGTTAACATTGGGACAAAGTACTGTGTTTACCACTTTCAATATCTCAGTAACCACTGGACATAGAGTAATGATTCAAAATATGAAATTGTTTGTTTGTTTCGAGATAAATTCAATGTTCCTAACAAAAATCGGATTATTTTTATTTTTCCGTATAAGAAAACTCAAAAACCTCATTTTGGGGGGTTTATCACCCCTTACCCTCTCTTTCGATGGTCTGATTGTGCTGGTTTTCGAACTCGTCCGAATAATGACTACATTACACGTCTGTGCTAAATTTCATTCCAACTGGACCATTTTTGCGGGCGCTATCGTGCTTACAGTTACATATATATATATATATATATATATATATATATATATATATATAAATTTTAACGAATGGTGTTTTTTTCTTCTGGTGGCCACAAAATTAAAAGTTATCATGGTCTCGGGCTTAGGTTTTACCATGAGACCTACGGTAATAGCTTCTTCCCTATAGGGAAAATTCGCTAAAACAATTAACTTCACTTGAGTTAAATAATACAAATACTGAAAACTGACTAATAAAACATAAGAGGTTGTCTAGCCCAGCTCGCTTTACCACAAAGGCTGTATGATATTATACAGCATCGTATGTTTGTGGAATAATAAAGGAGTATGAGGACTTTATGAGGGCTTAAGGGCTGCTAAAATTGGCAGCTTGTCAAAATTTCTAGGAGTCGTATTCAAAACTTTTACAAGCTACCAATTCTGATACAAACACGTTAGCGACCTCCAACTTCCATTATTCACCTTTTTTTAAAGCTCTTTAAACTAAGGGGTAACTCGAAAGGGGTTTGCATTTAAAAATTTTGAGTTGCCCTCAAAATTCCCCATTTTTGGGGGACACTCAAAATTTTAAACATCACCAAAAGAGACCACTTTTTCATTTAATAACATTTTTCCCAGGGCCGTTTCATTTTTAATTCACCAAAGGTGAATTAAATCTACAAACTTCCTAGACACCCGGTTTCAAGGATGTGTTGTATTCAAAACTTTGACAAGCTGTCAATTTCGATAGAAACACGTTAGAGACCTCCAACTTTCACCATTCATCTACTTTTTGAAAGCTCTTTAAAATGAGGGGTCACTCAAAAGGGGTTTGCATTTGAAAATTTTGAGTTGCCCCCAAAACCCCCCATTTTTGGGGGACACTCAAAATTTTTGATAACGTAAAAAAATAATTTGGGTTGAGTTAGTATCACTCCCAAAAGGTTAATTGTTTTTATTAACAAACAAAAAAATTAAAGAGGGGGAACGGACTTTTTTTACACACGGTATAATAATATTATAATTTATAAATTCAGTGATACCGAATGTCCGATAACATCTAAATACTGTAAAGACAAAAGCTCATCACCACCGACTTCGTGTTTCAAAAAAAGAAACTATTCAGATTTATAAACGGATTTTCCTGTGACATTTTCGCCTGACGAGGGAGGTGGTGGAAAGAGCAGGGACTAATCAATTACCACAATATGCTGTCGGCTGCTGTATAATTAGCAACATCGATTCGGTTGCTCTTCTTTGTCCAATCCCCGAGTTCCCCCGTTTGTATCTGCACTCCCTTTAATTTATGAAAAATACCGATGGTCGTCCGAGCGACAGGTCCGAGCAGAGGAGGCTTTTAATTAATTTATCATCGCTATTGAGTTAACATAAAATATATAGCCAGGGAATATTTTATTTGATAATAATGTTAGCTTGCACCAAATGATCTGTAGTAGCCTACAGTGTGCTCTGTACCGGCCGAACAGTGATTTCATTTGAGAGATTTTTAAGCCCTTTCACATTACAGTTTCATTCCGGTTTTGCCTAAAGCTATTTTAATTCCTCAGTGGGCTATACAGGGTCTATAGACAAATCATGGTAAAATATTTTAGTATTTGATTTATTATATTATTTTACTATTTTTTAATGCTGTAGGGGTAAAAATAAAAAAGGTTTTTCAAACATAGGTCCTAAAGTGCTTCGTTTTCCGTCCGTGTGCCTGTTTACAATTTGTACATACTTAATTATATCTCACAAACCTCTTAACGAATAAACTTGGTACACGGACGACCACTATTAAGACCAAATTTTCTAAGTAGTATCAAATTTCTATTTTGTACCATTTAAAAATGGCGACTGTTTTTTGTTTTCAAAGCTTAACATCTTAAAAACCGTAAATTTTAGAAAAAGTATACAAGAGACTAACAAGTTGCGAAATTTAATCCCATTAACCCTTATACTAAGATCATGGTGATCAAATAACTAATAACGGAGAATTTGTAAATTTTCCGAATAGAAATATGCCAATTTTAGACAGTTCGTACTGAAGAATCATGTTTTAATTCAGAAAGTTACAATTTCTCCGTTATAAGTAGTCCGATAATCATATTGTTAATATCAGCATTAATTGGATTAATATTGGAAATTTTTTGTCTCTAGTATAATTTTTCTAAAATTTGTGGTTTTTAAGTTATTCAGCTTTGAAAATAAAAATCAATCGCCATTTTGAAATAGTACAAGTTAGAAATTTCATACTTCTTACAAAAATAGTTCTTGAGAGTGGTCATCCGTGTACCAAGTTTGAAGTTCATACGTTAAGAGGTTCGTGAGATATAATTAAATATATAATACCCCCGTTGCAGCAGACCTGCATACTCAGCGAATTTCAAATGCATAACAATATATTTCGATCCAACATGGCGAGATTTAACATGATTTGGTAAGCTCCATAAGAATAACATGGAGGACGAGTATGCAGGTTTGCTGTTATAGGTGTATTAAAACTGGGTGGTTTTAATACACCTAATAAGCGAGATATAAAATAAGCGAGATATAAAATTTTACTTATTTCCCATAAGGTTAACATTGGGACCTTATGGGACCGACATTTTTTATTTTCCTATGTAAAAAACTCAAAAAAACCATCTTTGGGGGTTTATCCCCCTTTACCCCCCCCCCTCCGGTGGTCCGATCGGGCTGGTTTACGAACTCGTCCGAGGGATTACCACTTTACATGTCTGAAACAAATTTCATAAAGATCGGACCATTTTTACGGCCGCTAACGTGCCGACAGACACACACACACACACACACACACACACACACACACACACACACACACACACACACACACATATATATATATATATATATATATACAGGGTGTCTCACCTAAGGTGTCTCAAATGGATTGCGGACGAACAAGTAGTCCTACATAGATGAAACAAAATCATACTCCACTAATCGACCGCAAGGAACAACATAAAAATATTTTTGAGCTTTTTAAAATAAAGGGTGTTCCAAAAACCGGGGGTCGTGGGTTCGAATCTCAGAATTTTTAAATGTAAACATATGTCATGTTATGCATCGTTTTAAAGCTCTAAACAAGACAAACAATTTGGTGGAAACAGAATTCACTTATCTTTATTCATTTCAAAATGGCGGCCATTTTAGTGAAAAATATTGGTATTTACGGAATACCCTGTATCTCGAGAACTACAAAACGTATTTTTGGTCTGTTTAAACAATATTAATCCTCGTTAACTCAGCTTTAATTTGATATACGACATGCCAACATTTAAAAAATAAAAGTTTTTGACAGAGCATTTTATTTTGTTTTAATGTTGGTAGCCCTGAAAGTCAAAAAAATTAAACGGTAACATATGTCAAATAGCACATCATTTGAAAAAAAAAATGTAGTCTTCAGGGCATTTAAATTTGCATCAGTTAAACTTAAGTACTGCACATTTAACATGAGATTTATATGGTAAAATGGAGTTTTTTGCTTATAACTATAAAACCACCAAAGATAGCAGCTAGGTGTAAATTGAAAAGTTGTTGGTCTTTGCAAGACCTGTAAAATGATGTGCTATTTGACATATGTTGCCATTTAAATTTTTTGACTTTCAGGTCTACCAACATTAAAGCAAAATAAAATGCACTGTCAAAAACTTTTATTTTTTAAATATTGGCATGTCGTATATCAAATTTAAGCTGAGTTAACGAGGATTAATAATATTTTAACAGACCAAAAATACGTTTTGTAGTTCTCGAGATATAGGGTATTCCGTAAATACCAATATTTTTCACTAAAATGGTCGCCATTTTGAAACGAATAAAGATAAGTGAATTCTGTTTTCACCAAATTGTTCGTCTTGTTTAGAGCTTTAAAACGATGCATAACATGACATATGTTAAGATTTAAAAATTCTGAGATTCGAACCCATGACCCCCGGTTTTTGGAACACCCTGTATTTTAAAAAGCTTAAAAATATTTTTATGTTGTTCCTTGTGGTCGATTTAGTGGAGTATGATTTTGTTTCATCTATGTATGACACCTTAGGTGAGACACCCTGTATATATATATATATATATATATAAATTCGAACGAATGGTGTTTTCTGCTTCTGGTGGCCCCAAAACGAAAAGTTATCATGGTCTCGGGCTTAGGTTTTACCATGAGACCTACGGTAATAGCTTCTTCCCTATAGGGGAAATTCGCTAAAAATCACAGACGGAAAATGAATCACTTTAGGACCTATGTTTATTTAAACTTTTTTCTTATTTTTACCTCTGCCATCATATCTTTTACCATCATTTCCATACACCCTGTATAATTGCAAAACAGGGTTAAAAGTCATTTTGGTGTAAACACTATTAACCTGGTAGTAGGCAAGTATTTGGCAGGCTGTAGGCTACCTACCAAGTAGGCTAGTTTTTGGGAGTAGTTGTTGACTCCAAGTTGTCCTGGGAACAGCATATATCTTTTATTAGTAGTAAGCTATCTAGGGTTATCTTCCTGTTAAGAAGCCTTAGGAAATGTGTCCCTGAAACTTATGTGAAGTCCTCATACTTTGCATTCTTTCAAAGTATTATCATGTATGGATTAATTTTATGGGGGAACTCTTGCCATGTAAATAGTATATTATTATTACAGAAAAAAGCTATTAGGGCTATCACTGGAGCTTCATATAGGGATCACTGTAAACCATTGTTTTCTCAACATAAAATACTTACAGTAATTAATCTTTATATATACTCTGTTGTGGTTTACACAAAAAATAAGTTACCGGAGTTACAGTGTAGAAATAATATTCACTCCCACAATACAAGATTCAATAGTCACATTTATATCCCATATCAGCGGTTATCGAAATCATTGAATAGCTATGAAACCGTTGGTCAAAAATTGTTTAATAAATTACCGGTATCAATTCAAAATCTTCCTGTAAATGTCTTTAAAAATAAGTTACATGACTGGCTATCTTGCAATCCTTTTTATAAACAGGATGAATATTTCAAATGTAATATTGTAATAGTTTAAAATGTTATTTTGTAACTGTACAGTGTATCGTCTCTTATCAGCTCGATTCTCTTAGAAAATTCTGTGTATTACCTATGTAAATATTGGTATTATCCATGTATATTTTCTAACACAATTGTTAGTATTTAAGATATTTGTATATAACTTAGTGGACTTTAGCATGTAAGATATTGACTTTGTCTATTGCTATGTATTGGCCTAATGACAATAAAATCTTATTTATTTATTTATTTATTTTTTACCCTTACAAAAAATGTTACTTGTCATAATGGTAACGGCATTTACACTAACTGCTTGGGGTGTACCCTAACTTATTATCCACTTTACGAAATCTGTGTTTCCGTCCGCGAAAAGATTTGAATATGTATTGACCTGACTATTAAATGTTATTTATTGGTGACTCTGTTAAGGGCAGAAACTACTTTAAATTTACTCACTACAAGCGAGATGCAAGTAATATTCCATAAAAAAATCTTTGAAAGAGTATTTTTTAACTATTTCAGTATCTCACAGGAACACGGAGGCCAAAATAACCTAACAATGATATATTTACTTGTTGTAAACACTATACCGTACTGCTTGTGCTGTAATGGCTCAAGATAAAGGATTTCAACCGGTAATCTCGGTACTCTCTCAAAGTAATCCCCAATTCCACGATGACTAATTGAATCGCTCTAATGTTTGCTAGGGTGTGTCGCTTTCAGCGAATTCCTCCTATAAGGGATAAGCTATAACCGTAGGTCTCATAGTAAGGCCTAAGACCAAGGGCATAATAACAAATTGGCATATGGATTATATATATACATAAAGTTTATTATTTACATGTATATACAATCCACACAAAAACGGTTGTCTGACTGGCCACAATATCTCAAAAACTTTGGGCCATGTAACTAGATGCAATAGTACATTTCATTACTAGGACCTAAAGTGACTCTTTTCGTACAAGGTCAAGTTTTACGACCGAGGCTGTAAGCCGAGGTTGAAAAATGACCGAGTAACGAAACGCAGCTGTAGGTCCGTGTGATGAACTATATTTTTCGTTATATCGCTCAATACAACACGCAAACTACTAAAGAAAACCAAAATGTTACAGCTTGTTTACCTTTAAAGATACCTTCCAAAGATGCTTCCATCTTGTTCTTGCTTTTTGAAGCAATCAGCTGATTATCTGTTTCATCTGTGTTAGGTTAGACTGACAACAATGAACAACTATCGACTTATCGAACGCATGCAATAATCGATTGGTGAATTTAGCGAGTTTCACAAATTGATTAAACCGACAACACTGCAACAATGAATTGCAATTGAATATAATAACCGATAACCATTCCCGATGCAACCGATAGCTCACCATCGACGCTGACTTACAATAACGATGAATGTTTCGATTATTTGTAATCGGATGAAGATTATTCGATTATTTACCTCGAATCAAAAGTATCATCAACATTGATCTTTTTGGTCCAAGGAAAATAATAATCATCAAATAATATGTTATTATCCAAGGACTAAAAAGAACAACTTTTGATTCCCAACGCATGTGTCAAAAACAGCTGTTTTTGAAACAGTATAACGAAAATGTTATTTATTAGCTATAAATGCGTACTAAGAGAGGATTTTTAAATAGAGTCTCTCGAAGGCTAAAATAGGGTTTATGATATAATTCAATATGGCGGTCATTATTCGATTTCAAAAGCTTATCAAGCCTTATTTCACCATTAAATTTGATGAACATATTCTCTATAGGCTCTAAAAGCGTAGGCTATTGAAAAAGGATTTTACATATTTTTTCTCTGAAGGTAAAAATAAGAAACATTCTACAATTCAAAATGACAATCGTTTTCCGTTTCCGGGATCGAAGGAACAATTAGAGCAGCAAAAGAAATTTTTTATTGAAATAAAATCATAGAATCAAGAAATAACAAACGGCATTTATGGGGGAATATAGCGAAGGTAATGGGGTTGAAGAAGAATAAACAGGCTTTCCCGATAGCAAGTTTTTTACATAATAATGACAATTTAAATCCTGACGATATAAAAAATGTAGCTAACAACTTTAACGAGTATTACGTCAGTGTGGGGGCCAATCTCGCCGCGGCAGTTCCCCCTGCATCCGAGCTGGTTGTGGACGACGAGGACTACCGACTGGACTCCACCTTCCGGCTTGAGCCTGTCACAGAGGCTGGATTGTCACACAGTGTTAATTGTCTCAAAGGCGGGTCGGCACCCGGAGTGGATAATATTCCGACATCGCTTATTAAATTATGTTTTGATTACCTTAAATGTCCTATTCTTCATATTGTTAACAGCAGCATTGAACAAGGTATTTTTCCTAAATGTTTGAAAACTGGGAAAGTCATTCCCATTCACAAAGGGGGTCCCAAAGATCTTTATGTCAGTCTTAGACCAATTACTTTGACTAGTGTTATTGGGAAAATTATAGAAAAAGCAGTAAGAACCCAGCTGGAAAATTATTTAATTATAAATAACATTATTTTATTTAAAAATCAGTTTGGTTTTAGAAAAGACAAAAATTTAAATAACGACGTGTTTGTATTGACAAAAAATATACATAGCGCTATAGAACGTAATAAAATACCCCCGTTGCAGCAGACCTGCATACTCAGCGAAATTCAAATGCAAAACCACATATTTCAATCAAACATAGCAAGATTTGACATGTTTTGGTAAGCTCCATAAGAATATCATGGGGAATGAGTATGCAGGTGTGCTGCTACAGGTATATTAAAACTGGGTTGTTTTAATTCAATATTTAGTAGATCTGAACTAGAAGAAGCTATTTACCAATTTTTATCGAGATATGTTGAGAAATAGCCGAGATATAGAATTTTACTTATTTCCCATAAGGTTAACATTGGGACAACGTACTTTGTTTACCACTTTCAATATCTCGGCAACCAATGGACATAGAGCAGTGATTCATGATACTAAATTGTTTGTTTTTTTTATCTGAATTCAATGGTGCCCACAAAAATTCGATAAATTTAATTTTTCTATGTAAAAAAACTCAAAAAACCCATTTTTGGGGGGGTTTATTCCCCTTTACCCCCCCTTCCAGTGGTCCGATCGGGCTGGTTCACGAACTCGTCCAATTGATTACCACTTTACATGTCCGTACCAAATTTCATAAAGATCGGACCATTTTTGCGGCCGCTATCGTGCTAACAGACACACACACACACACACACACACACACACAAATATATATATATATATATATATATATAACTTCAAACGGATAGTGTTTTTTGCTTCTGGGGGCCCCAAAACGAAAAGTTATAGTGGTCCCGAGCTTAGGTCTTACCATGAGACCTACAGTAATAGCTTCTTCCCGATAGGGGAAATTCGCTAAAACCACTTTTAATTTTCATAGATCTGGCCAAAGCTTTTGATACCGTCGATAGAAAATAGTAGTGGGAATAGAAGAAAGAGACGCCACTTAACCCACAATTGGAAAAAGAATTGGCCCAAAATTTTATAGATTTCGGTCAAATGAGTAGATTTTGGTCAAAGATTTTGGCCAAAATAAGGGTAACATGAGAAAAAAACGCCAAAATAGCCCAAAATTTTAAAAGATTTTGCTCAAATCGGTCCTGCACCGGCGGGATCAGTTTTTGCACAGACTTAGCAAAACTGACCGGTGCAAAACTAAACCCAACCTGTACTCTTACTGCATATGTTTTTGTATATGTAATCACTAACTTGCATATATCATTTCAACTTTGCCTTTATTGTTTGATAGCTGGGTTTTAGCCCTCTAATTAATCACATCCTTTATATTTACCCAAGAACTCTCACTGCTAGGAAATCCGAGCCACTTTACATATACCATGTCACCCTTTCTCCTGATTACCCTTTCTAATAAATATAAATCTTTATATTTAGTTTTCAACAGTTCCTGCTCATTAAATCCCTCTTTGATTATATTATTTTTTCGTCTTTTAAAATATAAGTTATAGGGCTGGTATTTTTCACCTCTGCTATAGAGAATAATTCCGTGGTATAGTTGGGGGTGTAACCCTTGGTGAATATGTGCTTATATTTAGATATCCGAACAGTATCTCCTACTTTGAATTTTTTCTTTTTAACTATAACCTTTTTAACTAACTTCTTATGTACATCTTTAGATGTGTCAGCATTGACTTGGTTAGGTTCTATACCTATTGTTCTATGTACTTTATTGTTATATTTATTTATTAATTTAGGAAGCAAGTCTAACCATTTATAATTTCCTTGTGCGCTAAACTCCCTATATAACCAAGTCTTTAAAGTTCTCTGGAACCTTTCCACTATAGCGGCTTTTGTTGTAGAATATGTGTGATAGTGATTGATTTTATTCTTACGCATTAATTGTGTAAAGTGTTTATTGAAAAATTCTTTACCATCGTCGGACTGGATATTTTTTACTGCTGTTGGTATATCATTTAATATCTTCCGCATCGCCTCTGTTATTTTCTGTTACTAATGCTGTTTTATTTTTAAGTGGTTCGGCATAAGCTTTTTTAGAAAACGTATCTATAACAGTTAAAATATAATTATAACCTGAATTTTCCTCAGAATATTTTTGCAAATCTATTAAATCGATTTGCAAAGTCTCATTTATACCTATTAGTTTAAATGACCTTCTCGGAAAATTCTTTCTTACAGGCTTATGCAACTCATAAGCTATATCTCTCTTACTCATTTTTATTACTACTTAATTGATTATTATCCACATGTAAAGGTTTATTGTCGGAATTAACTAATACGTGATCACTCTCCCTTCTGTAAACGTAACTCTTTGGTAAATAAGGTGTGCCATCTAATTTTCGTAAACCGCTTATAATGTTTGGATCAGCAACAAGTATATTCGGATTATATTTTACAAATTTGATCTCTTATCTTTATATTCAAACTGATTCAATCGTTCGCAATACTGTATGATTTGATCCATAATCGCCACATCGGAAGGCAATTTCCCTGGTAAAACATTAGATATTTTCTTTTGTTTTCCATCAAAATTACCTGAATTACCTGAATTACCATTTCTTCATCTTTTGCCAGCCATGGCTGGATTGATTGCGTCACACACACAAAAAAAGAACTTAAATAAAAAAACCAATATTAAAAACAAATCTTACTTGATCAACAATGATGGCGGTAGATTAATGGATCCAAATCGAGGCAGAATCCTCAAAAAATGCCCCGACACTGTACAGTGGTCTTTTCTTCAGCCTAGAGGCCATCTCGGCAGAAAACTTGGTAGGTGACAATACTCTGAGTTCTTCTTCCAAAGAGTTAAACAACTTCACAGCTAGGGAGGGAAAACAATTGACAGTTTTAGCAAGGCGACAAAACGGTGCATTAATTAGGCCAGTGTTGCGAGTTTGATGGTGGTGAACCTCACTTCTAGATTCAAACAACTCCAGATTGTTCCTCACATAAACTAGGCTGTTGTAAACATATTGACTGAAAAAGCTCATTATTCCTGAACTGATAAAAAGAGGTCTGCAGTGGTCATTTCTCTTGCTGCTAGTCAAAATCCTCATACCTTTCTTTTGTAATTTAAATACTTTGGAGCAATTAGGTGCATGACCCCATAAAATTAGGCCGTAGTTCAGATGGCTGTGAAAAAGGCCGTAGTATGTTACAATTAGGTACTCCTCAGAAATCTCAAGTTTTAGCTTTCGGAGCAAAAACAACACTCTAGAAAGTTTACTGCAAACATTGTCAATATGGTTATTCCATGTAAGTTTAGAATCTATCCAGAAGCCAAGAAGCTTGACTGATGATGTCACGTTTAGTTCGCTAAAATCTCCCCTACAGAGCAAATGTTGGGTTTTGTCATCATTGACTTTAAGTTTATTTTTATTAAACCAGGTTGAAGCTTCCTGCACCATCTCTGCTACTTCCAATGAGATAACGTCAGGTTTAGGTCCCCTGCAAATAAGTGTGGTGTCGTCTGCGTAAAGCAGCGCTTTCCCGCCACAATGCATGCTGTTAATAAAGATCAAGAAAAGCAGTGGGCCCATCACCGACCCCTGAGGGACCCCATACATGACCGGGAGTCGTTTAGACGTGGCACCCTTCAATGAAACCACTTGTTGTCTGTTTGTAAGATAATCATCAAGAGAGCTGAGGACCACACCTCCTATTCCATAACGTTTGAGCCTATCAAGCAACAAAGAGTGAAAAATGCTATCAAACGCTTTACTCAAGTCTAGCAGCGCGAGTCGCACCGAATCCCCCATCTCAAAAGCTTCGTTCACCTCAGACAAAAGACTAGCCACTGCAGACACTGTAGACCTAGAGCCTCTGAAACTATGCTGTGAGTCTGTAAATAGATTATTATTTTCAAAATGATCCATAAGTTGCTTCTTCATTACAGCTTCCATAATTTTGCCAAATATGGGTATGATAGAAATAGGCCTATAACTAGAGGAAGCCTCAGGATCGCCTTTCTTATATATTGGCACAGTCCTACTCACCTTAAGGAAATCTGGAAAAACACCCACTTTCAGGCATTTATTAATTACAATGGCTAATGGTCGAGCCAGGTGGTCAATTATAGGTTTGATTATTTTGGCAGACATACCATAAATATCAGGACTTGCTGAGGCAGACATATTTTTAACAATTGCTTTAATATCAGTTACAGAAACAGTTTTCCATACCACCATAGAGTTATCTGCTAAGGGTACCAAACTAGGCCTATCAGAGATAGGAGGGTTCAAATCTGCGGCTGGCAAGCTATCAATAACATCCTGGACCGACTGCACAAAGTAGGTATTAAAATCATCCGCACTGAGTTCAGTTGAACCTGTATGACTCGTCTTAGGCCTATGCTTGTTAACCAAGTCCCAGGCTGCTTTGCATGGGTTATGTGACTCGGCTATGAATTTCTCGTCATATTTCTTTTTAGCTTCCTGTATCAAGTTTCTATACACCTTTTTCGCTCCAGAGTAGAGCAAAAACAATTGGTTTCTAACATGGGGGTTGTTCGATAACTTAACAAGATCATTGAGAAAACAGATATACTGCTTATACTTAGCCATAGCTGGTGTATACCAGTTCTTTTGTTTAATACCTTTCCCGGCATTATTTTTCTTAAAACTGACTGGTTTTTTAACAAGCAGGGGAAAATTTTCATTGAAAATACCATCAATCACATTGAAAAAAACAAAGAAACGCCTCATGCGGTGAGAGACGATCCAGTTCAAGAGCATCCCAGTTTACATTACTTATTTGGTGACAAAAGAAAGCCAAGTCATCATCATGGATCTTCCTACTTGTAAGAATATAATTATTTTGCCATGCAGGACTAGAAGTTACAACTGAAAAATCACTCACCCAATTTGCAGACACATTCATCAGTACAGCGTTATGGTCAGCTACGACTGATTCCACCACGGAGGTAGAGTAATCCCACGCAGCCAGATTCGTAAAAACAGTATCCAAACAACGAGATCCTCTCGTTGGGAGACGATTGCCTATGAACAGGTTATATCCCTTGATGAGATTTAATAGTTCTTGTTCTTCATTTGTGCTGAGGTTCAGTAGGACATTAAGATCTCCCATTAAAATCATTCTGAGATTAAATCTCGATAAGAAACTAAGGCATTCATCAAGCTTGACGATAAAGTTCTGAAAACTCCCCAAAGGAGAGCGATAGACTGACACAACTATTAGGTCAACATTTACAAGGCGCAAGGCCGACAGTTCAATATCCAACTCCACACAATAAGTTGACAAGTCAATAATATCATACTTAAAATTACTATTTACATTATTTACATAAATTGCAGTTCCACCTCTTGTATGCATTGTGCGACACCATATACTAGAAAGGTCCATATGCCCAATTTGAAGATAATATTGTTGCTCATTTACCGACAACCAATGTTCACAAATGCATAATATATCTGGTTGATACTGATCAATGAATAAACTAAGAAGTTCATATTTGGTCCTAAGACACTGAACGTTTATTAGAGCGAGCAAAATTTTTTGTTGAGTATTACTTTCAGAATCTAAGCATGAAACATTAAGATTATTTGGGCTAAGACTCACCTGGCCGACAATAGCCTTATTTCTATAGGGAATAGTTGTGAGTATTCTACCTCTCTAGGAGAGGAGTCCTCCTGCGGAAAAAAAACGCTTCACTGCTACATTTTTTGGCCACAGCGTATTATCTAGGATTTTGTCTTTTAGTTCAAAGTCCACTCCAATCTTAAAACTACAATTGATTCCTTTGGTGTCAAGTTCTTCAACAAGAAACTCACGATTTCCAGGAAACTTGTCTTTTAAAAGTTTTGTACATTTTCAGTCGAGGTTCCAGCCTTAACTTTACTCAAATGAAACCAGGCCATTTTTTCACCAATGAGTTCAGTTCCACCAGTGCCTACAGTTACAGTCAGCTGCCTAGGCTTAGCCTGAAACAGGTTTCTGCCTCGTGCCACCAATCTTAGAATGTTCTTTGTTATTTAAGAGATTAGATGTCTTAACAGAGCTCCTCTGCAATGTTTCACTATACGTTGGAGGTGTAACCTCAGTATGAATGTCAAATTTTCCGGCAATGGTAGAGACCGCTTTGCCTTCGTCAACTTTTGTAAATTTTTTCCCTCTTCTTTTGTTCCGGACCTCTCTCCACGTCGTATCCTTATTCTTGTCCTCTTCTTTCTCTTGAGTAATACTCTTTTCTTCTTTATTACTACTTCAAGGATTCAAATTAACTGCACTTTCACTGAGAGATGGCCTACTAGCGTCTGATTCAAGATGTCCACCATTTTGAGAACAGCCTCCCTCATCGTTATTTCGACTTTCGTTCACTTGAATCTAAACTTTACTCATAGAATCTATATTAAATCGATTTTCTGCCAATCGATTATCAGAATTTACAGTTTCATCATTCTCATTGGTCGAGATTTCTTCTTCTTCCTCATGTTCTTCTTCTTGCGTAACTTGTGCAACTTGCTGGTTTTTTCTCTTTCGAGCCTACTTCCGGTCGTCTGTCGATCACATTTTTATTTAACCTCACTTTTGAACTTTCTATGCTAGATAGTCTATTATTTATGGATTTATCATCCTCCATCAAAACATTAGTCAATTTAACTAAGTTTCTCACCATATCGTTGATATTTAATAGATCGTCTGTACTCAAAGTGTAGGGCTTCATCTTCTCCAATCTCGGCATACACTTATGACACATCCACAACACAACCTCCTCTAATTCCCTTATCATGTTGTACTTTTCGTCTTTTAAGTTGATACATTTAGTATGGTGCCATTTACCACAAAAACCATCACAATACAGTGCATTTTCACCTTCATAAACCAATTTATTACAGCTAGCACAATAGTCTTCTACCTCATCCACCGCCATAATAACCGGAAGCTAAAGTAAAAAAAGCCAAAAGTATCTGCATCTATACTAGTAATAGTTTGTTGTTTAATTACTACATCATGATCATCTATTGCAGGGCTAACATTTGTTAATTTCCTATTATAAAAACCCCAATTTGATTCTTGTGTTCCAGGGAGTTTATAAAGGTTAGGCACTTGTGCATAAATAACAGCATCATGCCTATCTTCCCCAGGTTTTAAATTACAAAGTTTTTTATTTTTACAATCCCACATGTAATCTTTTGATTCTAAAAATTCATATTTTTCATTTCCTTGTACAAAACCATTTTTATCCCTAATTAAAATCTGTTCTAATGTTACTGCTTTGTTGCTTTTTTCTGCTTTTTCTAAATTACTTAATTTATGTTTATTGGCATCCCAAACATTATCCTTTAATTCTAAAAGTTCATATTTTTTATCACCCTGTACAAACTGCTTATCTTTTTTTATTAAAACTTGTGCTTATGTGGGCACATCGTCTGGCTTATCGGCTTTCTCGACATTACTAATTTTATGCTTCTTCGCGTTCCAGTTTTTATCTGATAATTCTAAAAACTCATACTTACGTTTTCCTTGTACAAAGCTATCGCCTTTTCTCATTAAAGTTTGCCCGACAGTTGACACGTCATTATCACATTTACCGTCTTCTACAGAAACAATTTTATAATTTAAAGCATCCCATTTATTTTCTATTAATTGTAAATTTGGAAGCTGGGCACTCCTAGCTTCTGAATGTTGTGAATATGGGTTGTATAGACGATAAAACTTATCTATAAACATATATTTTTTATAAAAAACAACAAGTTTTTTTGTTTTATTAAAATTAACTTAATAAATAATTCCATTTCACGTAATTATTCTATAATTGAATTAATTTCGTTATCAACACCCGTATTTCCAGCTTGCCTTGATAACCAAAGTAATTTCAATCTGTCTACAAGCTCATTAGGGTCATTCCAATAAATATAGTCAATTTTATTACCGGTTACCTCTCTTAACCCCTCAACAGATATAACTTTGTTGAATAGGGGTTTAATTACATTTGTATATTTATGATATTTGTTACTTGATATTGCTGCATTGGACTTGTAACCTTTTAAATGGCCATTTGTAAGCTCTAATATTTCTTTATAGGTTTTTAAATCACATTGTGTATACTCCTTAGGTTCTTTGAGGTTTAATAATTCCCAAAGACCTTTTGAACCTTTAAATATTTTATTTCCTATTGTTATGCCATCGTTAGCAATTTCAACCTCTTTGTCACCGATATAAAATTTATTTCCCTCACGCCTAATACCGTATGTAGTATCTGTTATGTTACTTTTATTAAGATAATTTCCTAAATATTGTGATGCCAATAGGCCAAAATCTAATTTTAATGGAGTAGGTGGTATTAGTTGTGGTATTTTAGAGGGTGTTTTAGGTAATGAGGGCATGGGAGGTGGTTTAGGAATTGAAGATATAGGTACTATTTGCATTTCATTATTTATGGAATTTTTAGCAGCAGTTATATTTTTTAATTCTTGTAATGGTTCGATTAAAGGTTGAAATGTTTGAAACCTCTCTTCAGCCTCTAAAAATTTACCTCGTTTTAATGCTCTGTATTTTTTCCTGATTTGATTAGCAGATTCAATTAATTCTTTTTGAATATTAGGTTTCATTTTTTATTATAGTTTATTTATTTCATTTGTCAATGGGTTGTATTCAAATACTTTATCATGTATTATAAGACAGTAAGCTGAAGTGTTTTCTGGGACATTTTCATCTGTTTCAATCTCTAGTTTTATATCAATTACTCCCTCTTTAATAGCTTCATTTTGTCTCGAACAATCAATAACAATTAGTGGATATTTTTTAATGAATTCACTTCTACTGATCATAGGATCTTGTAGGGTATTATAATAACTTTCTCTGAATTTAACAAGCATCTCACAGCCCTTCTCACATCTCAAGCCTTGGACACATCACCCTTCTCGAAATCTAAATTAAGATCATTGTAAGGGTAGCCTCAGTGAGTGGTATAAATGATAATGAAACCTAAAAGTACTCACAATTTATTTCTGCTTTAAACATTAACTCAGAACTGATTTAGCGTTTCTTGTTTTTTCATGTTTCAATCAAACAATCTCTCATAAGTTTCTATGTTGCGTCACATAAAATAATCATCTGAAGTGAGGATAGTACTAGCAGCAGTAGCAACTTGTCGTCTGCATTCCCGCTCGACGCTCGAGGCTCCTACTTTTTTCCCCCAGAACCACAGCCTGACGAATATCACTGTAGTTCACGCATGAGAATTATCAGACTATATTGAATACCTGTTCACTTAATTGTCGCTACGCGGTGTTGAATAGAGACTTGAGATATATTGCTAATTAATTGAATCTGCCTGTTTTTCTTTTGTGGGAGATGGCTTTTAATATGTTTAAAGAAGTATGCCCCTTGTGTGTGAAACTAGTCGGCAGTAACGACAAACGTCTTCAGTGCAAAGCTATGTGTCATCGCTGGTTCCACAAGGATTGCATTTCGATGTCAACGACTGTATACAATATGTACGCTAATGATGAAAGTAAGAAGTGGGCGTGCTCTAGAGAGGATTGTGGTGTATCTACTTCCTGCACTGATCTCAATGCTAAACTGGATACGATCCTTAATAAGCTATCTACCTTGGCTACAAAAGAAGAGCTTGGTACAATTAAAGATGGAATAACTGGCTTAAAAAATGATATAGATAAGGTAGTGGATAAAGTTAACAGCTTTGAAACACGCTTGAATGAAGTTGAAACTAAGATGGCTCAATTCAAAGCCTCCAAACCTGATAGTTCCTTATTAGACGTTGAGGGCGTTGTACTTGAGTGCAAGGAGCGATATCGGCGGGCAAAACATGTCCTAATTTATATCCTCCCAGAATCGGGAACGTCTTCGACACAGGCAGCGAAGGTTCATGATGCTAGCGCTGTTACAGTATACTGGGTCAAATTTAAAGGTGGCCGACGTCCGGTTCTACAGAATCGGCAAACAAAGATCTCAGGAAAGACCCCGTCCATTGATTCTTTGCATGCCTTCCGAGAATGCTGCTGTTGATATATTTAAGAACTTCAATGAGGATGACGCCCTGGTGTATTTTTCTGGTATCTCGCTTTCTCACAACAGAACGCCACGTGAAAGAGAATATATGGATAAACTTAGAAGTCAACTCAAAGCCCGTCAGGAGGCTGGCGAAGATAATCTGACTATTAGATATAAGAATGGTACCCCTCAAATCGTCCAAAAAAACTGAGTGCGTTTCGCCGAAGTCCAGAATACTCCTTGAACTTCTACTTCCAGAATGTAAATGGACTTTGGACCAGACTGAATGATCTTGAATTTGCTCTTTCATGCTGCCCTTACGACGTGTTATTCTTCTGTGAAACTAATTTGAGTCCAGACATAGGGCTTAATGAGTTCAGTTCCAACTCGGATTTTACTGTGCATAGATGTGATAGGTTTTCATATACCAGTAAGAAAAAGTCAGGTGGTGGTGTTCTAATTGCTCTTCGTAAAGGCCTGGCTTGCCATCGGTATAATATTACCTCTAATATTGAATGCATATTCCTCATTCTAACACTGGGTCCCATGAATAAGATTCTTTTGGGATGTGCCTACTTTCCTCCATCCAGCCCTACCACATTGTATGAAGTTTTTTAAGTACTGGTACCTCATACTCTGGTCATTGAAAAGACCAGCCCTGACTCTGATATCATTTTTTGTGACTTCAACATTCCATTGTTCGACCTGATCCCGACCCAGTTCAACGCCTCGCAAGCTGCCATGTGTCTCAACGACTTGTCTACCTTCCACAAACTCCATCAAGTAAATCATGTGATGAACTCAAGGGGAGTCTCATTGGATTTGACATTCACGTCTGTCGACTTCGTGGTGAACAGGGCAGGTGAAGGAATTGTTCGCCAGGACATTCATCACCCTCCTCTCTCGGCTACTCTAAAATTTGTGAATCCTGTTGCTGCCTCTAATTCTTATACTGTTTGTAATCTTAGGAAATGTGACTTAGCATCAGTGTTTGACACCATAGCCAGTACGATTGTCTATAACAACTCTTCAGTGAATAGTAAGTTTGATAAACTCATAGGCCTGCTCGGTGACTATTCCATAAAGTACAGCCCTATCAAACACTACGGTAGCCTTCGTTTCCCGTTTTGGTTCTCTAAGGAACTGATTAAACTAATATTTAAATAGAAAGTCGCACACCAAATGTACAAGGAGAGGCAGGACCGAGCGTTGTTCCTTCGCTTTACCCAGCTAAGAGATGAATGTAAAACACTCTCTAAGGCATTATATAATAGCTATGTGGCATCTGTTGAATCATCGATTCCTTCCAACACTCGAATTTTTTGGTCCTTCATTAAAGCCAGGAAAAAAGGCGAATCTATGCCTTCTGTTATACATCTTGATTCTCAAACTGCAGGGAACGCCAGAGACAAGAGAGCTCTTCGCCTCATACTTCAGCTCGATCTTCTCTACTGCGCCAATTTTTGAGTTTGGTAATGCCAATAATGCAGGAATCATTCTTCTGTCTACTCATGAGGTCGAAGTGGAGCTCGAAAACCTTGATGTAGCTAAGGGCGCTGGTACAGACAACATTCCGCCCTCTGTGCTGAGTTATTGCCGTGAATTACTTGTTGAGCCTCTGACTTAACTGTTCAACGAATCATTTATGAGTGGTGTCTTTCCAAGCTCTCTTAAAGAGGGCTATGTTATTCCAATCCCAAAGACCAGTGAGACTCAGGATGTGAAGAACTATCGTCCTATATCGATTCTCTCTGCAGTGGGCAAGATCTTTGAAAGACTGGTGGTGAATCGGTTGAGGCCTCTTACTGTAAGCCTTATTTGTAATTCTCAGCATGGCTTCACGCCTGGAAAATCACCAGTGACAAACCTCCTGACCTTTCAAGAGCATATTCTTATATCATTTCGGGCCAATAAGCAGGTGGATGCTGTCTTTATTGACATGGCTAAGGCCTTCAATAAGGTTGACCATGCCATCCTCGTTTCAACGCTTAAGGGATTTGTTATGTTGGACCCACTCTTGACCTGGCTGAAGGATTATTTATGTGATCGAAGGTTGGTGGTTAAAATTGAAAACAAGGTCTCTTCTACCTTTATCCAAACATCGGGGGTCCTGCAAGGCTCAATTTTAGGCCCTTATTTATTTACATTGTTTATTAATGATCTCGTGGACAACACCTACGTCAAGACATTAATGTTTGCGGATGATGTTAAGCTCTTTGCAGAAGTCAGTAGTCCCCAGGATTCCAGACGTCTCCAGCTTAGCCTTGATGAAATCTCAAACTGGTGCCGCAGGAATAATATGGCCATAAATCCAAAAAATGCTCTGTAATTAGCTTCTGCAGGCGGAAACACCAATATTTATTTGACTATGTTATTATGGACGAGCATATTCCCAGGGCCAGTGTTGTCAGGGATTTGGGTGTTATTTTCTCCAGCGACATGACCTTTCATGCTCACTTGGATATAATTAAATTATTAATAATTTAGTCATTTAACAGCTCGGGGGCTAGGAACATGGATTTCAATGGATATAATTTGCAAAAAGGCCAACCAAATCCTTGGATTTATCATCAGAGTCTGCTACTTGCTCGGGCGCGGGTATGATCATACAGGCCTGCTTTTGTCATTTGTGTAAAATGTGCGTGTTTTGTGTAGTGTTATTTTATATTTTAATGTTTTCACAACGCTGTTTGGCGGAACGTCTGATGGTGGCACTATGATGCCGAAACGGCCGTAACGAAGAATAAAAATTGAGCTGACGAGGGTAAATTATTGATAATTTAGTCATTAAACAGCTCGGGGGCTAGGAACATGGATTTCAATGGATATAATTTGCAAAAAGGCCAACCAAATCCTTGGATTTATCATCAGATCCACCCGTGATATGCACAATGCTAATGCCCTTCGAACTCTCTACTGCAGCTTGGTTAGGCGGCGTCTGGAGTTGCTGCCCGTTGAGTATTCACCCAGTGTGCTAAGGATAGGTTGCAAGCCCTTCAACGTAGTTTCGTTCGTCTTGCTGGCCTAAGGAGTGGTTGCTGCTTTCAAGAGATTCCTGTGGATTCCCTGGCAAGTGAATTGCGTCTTCACCCTCTGGAAGTAAGAAGGTCTGTTGCTGATGGTGTGTTCCTCGTCAAGCTTTTAAAAGGACAGATAACCAGCCAAGAACTACTTCTGAAATTGATATCAGAGTCCCCTCTACACGTAGAGATCTCAAGAATTATTCAGCCGCCGGCACCACTCAACAACCTTTGATTTCAACTCTCCTTTGGCCCGTCTTTCAAGACTTGGGAATCGTGTCTCCCGTGATGTCGATATCTTCCATGACGGCATACCGGTTATCAGACGTCGCGCATTGGAACTTCTTCAAGCTTAAGAGTTACAGCCTTTTACATCGGCCTACTACTGTGAATGTTGTGTTGTTGGTGATGCCATTAATGGGTCACGCCACGCATGTGGCTTGTGCATGATTTCTGTCTTGGTGACACCATTGTGGGTCACACCTTGCCTAATGTGATGTTTGTGCATGATTGTGTCTTGGGGGCGCCATTAATGGGCCACGGTTGTTGTTCGGTTCTTGTGTGTGCATTGGTGGTGCCCATTAATGGGCCACAGCAATAAATTGTGCCACTGGTAAATTGAAATTGAGATTAATGACGATTTGTCTTTCATACTGTTCCTTGCTTGAATGTTTGTATCATGACAGTTTGTTAAGTTACTATGATATTTGTTATATAGTGTTGTTAAGTTTTTTATTCTTATTCATTTTTGAAGCCACCACAACTGTTTTATGATAATATATGGTACATACCAATTTTCCGTCAACAGCTGTACTCTTGTCCGTTCTGGATGACCCGGGTTTCGGCTGTCTAAGCAGCCATAGTCATATCCATATCAATTCAGGGTTTTAAAGATATTACATCTGGAAGATGTCGTCGAGGACACAAATCCACAGAACACATAATTGACGAACACGCGTACACGTATACATAAAAAAACACATACAATATAAAAAACTAGGCCTAGTTAATGACGGACAGAACGTGTCGAGTCGACCAGTGACAGTGCACTGCCTGCGTGAGTGATGACCGCCGGCGTCGTGTCATTATCAGGTGGACTTTGGTCTCCAGCTCTTGCTGCACCTACTACGTTCTTATTTCGCTCCAAACTAATAATATGTTGAAAAGGCTATTGGAATTAAAATTTAGCTGCTCATTGAGTACATGTTTTTTTTTAATTGTATGTGTTTTTTATGTATACGTGTACGCGTGTTCGTCAATTATGTGTTCTGTGGATTTGTGTCCTCGACGACATCTTCCAGATGTAATATCTTTAAAACCCTGAATTGATATGGATATGACTATGGCTGCTTAGACAGCCGAAACCCGGGTCATCCAGAACGGACAAGAGTACAGCTGTTGACGGAAAATTGGTATGTACCATATATTATTTGTTATTCTATTTATTTCCAATATTGTTGCATGTAGTTTTCTTGTTGTATCTTGCACTGAATGTGAATGTTAATGCGCATGTTAATTTGCTGTGTACATCAACTTAACTAGGCTAATTGTTGTTCTTGATATAGGTCTATTGTAAGCAGCACTGTATAAATTATTCAGCCATCTGAAAATGTGAAATAACACGTTTTATACCCTTGTAAAAATGGATTTTTCCATTAATAAATAAAATAAAATAAAATAGATACGTGCGCTAATAATCAGGCACTTAGGAGGGCTGTGTAATGCCAGTTTAGGGCCCATGACAAGTTACGTCGTGATCCGTTAGGTGGGCGCAGTGTGAGTGGGCTTAACGAGAAAGTGCACTTATTACGCTTCAACGCATTTGCTGTGTTCGGTTTGCTCAGTGACGTGAAATTGCGAGCGTCAAAATTACTTTCAGGGAACCAGCTAAATCCCTGTAAAACATATTTCGTGATCAGCTGTTTAAGTAATTTTGAACTTGGCAATTATAAGCCGCTGAATAAGAGTTCTTTTGAATTTGTAGACGATTGATTTCCATATGAGATATACTATAAGATATTCATAATCTCGTATGTGGTTGTTGGTTTTCTGGTAATATTTGCCATTAAAAGGGATTTCTCTGAGGACGAATTGGCTAAGTCTATTGGTCGAATTGGAGGACGAATTGGCTAGTAGTGGTTAAGTCTATGGTAGTGTTTGACCGGGAACGCGCCAAAGTCGGACAGTGCCAAAGTCGGACAGCGCCAACTCTGGACTGTTTTTCCGTCCTGAGTTGCCGCTGTCCGACTTTGACGTTTCTGTGCAAAAATGAAACAGTCTGGGTTTGGCACCTGACGCTCCCGCCAAATCGGGATTGTTTCAAAACAGTCCTGAGTTGGCGCCGTCCGACTTTGACGTTTCTGTGCAAAAATGAAACAGTCCGGGTTTGGCACCTGACGCTCCCGCCGAATCAGGACTGTTTTAAAACAGTCCGGGTTTGGTGCCTCGCGCACAAACGGAACTAAGCACTTTTAGCCACATCCCGATTTATGTCATTGACTGTACTCTCCGCCATATTAGCCACACCCCCAAATTCTATTGATTGTTTTATGATAATCCCGCTCCTCCATCGAGGGACATTTTAGCTGGATTCGTTTACACGATATTTTCTTAACTGTGGTGAACGTCCTCGTGATTTTTCTTGTTTATGAAGTGGCGGTAATAGTTCGGATAAATTATTGAAATCTTCAGTCTATTTGGAAATTTGTAAAAATTGCACTGTACAAAAAACTTATAATTGAACCAAACATTTGTTATCCTTTCAGCGAGCGAAGCCGCGGGTATATCTCCTAGTCTATCTATATAAAAAGCCAAAACGGTTGACTGACTGACTGACTCACTGATCACAGTTTCTCAAAAACTATAAGGCTTCGGGCTATGAAACTTGGCACAATAATTCATTATAGGTTCTAGATGCGTACTAAGAACGGGTTTTTAAAATATACTCTCTTAAAAGGCTAAAATAGAGTATATTATAACATTTAAAATGGCGGCCATTTTTTGTTTCCAACGCTTATTTTCTAAAACAATAAGAAGAAATTTAAAATATTTTCTATGGAGAGGCTAAAATAAGGTAAATTCAAAAATTTTAAATGGCGGCCTTTTCAGTTTTAGAGCTCTGATTACAAAATATCAATAGAAGGTCTCTAGAATATTTTACAGAGACAAAAAATATAAATTCCTTTTACTAAAAGAATAAAATGTGCAAAACTATTACGGTTATCTTATATTATATATTTTTCAGATATTACAGGGTGGTGCAAAAAAAGGAAATCCAAACGCTAAGAGCTATTTCATGAATATTGTAACAATGATCGATCAGCTGATCGTCAAATATTTTTGAAAGTGTTGTTTCTTTTACATTTTAACAGTTTCCACGAGGACTAGGACTATGATAGCCATGCCGCAGCACTGTATTCAAAATTGTGTTTGGTGTGTTGAACAATATTTCAGAACCTATGGAACGTATCAAAATTATGGGCCGTCATTAGCAGCTGTGAGGGAAAGGTTTGAAGAACATTTCAATCTAGCAGCACCGACTAAGAAAACCATTTTATCATGAGTAAGGAGATTCAGGGGCAACGGATCCGTGACAAAGAAAGAACTGTGTTTCCGACCAACACCAAGAAGCATTGGAAAACTGAAAGACAACATTGAACGGGTGGGTGTTCAGAGACATTTCCAACCAGCAGTGCTCTGAGATGGCTAGAAAGGTCATGGACCGATTGGAATATGTTGTTACTAACGAAGGACGACACGTAGAACATGTTTTTGTTTAGTTAAGTAATTGTAAGCTTTGTTTTAGTAAACTATTAATCATTTCCTATATGGAAAAATTATATATTTAAATATATTTAATAAGACCAAAATATATAAAAAATATATTATCAAATATATAATATTTTAGTTTATATTTAAAATATATTTGAAACATTTCTCAGGATGTATTTCAAATATATTTAATGAAATATATTTTAGGAAAATATTTTGAATATATAATATATATATTTCAATTCAAGTTAGAGTATATATTATGAAATACTGTTAGTGAAATATATTTGAAATATATTCTTGTATATATTTCAAATATATTTAACGAAATATATTTTTGAAATATATTTTGCAATACATTACGAATATATTGAAACTGAAGTAAGACATATATATTACGAAATACTGTTAGTGAAATATATTGGAAATATATTCTTGAATATATATCAAATAAATTAAATGTAAAATATTTTTTAAATATATTTTGCAATACATTACAAATATATTAAAACTGAAGTAAGACGTATATATTATGAAATACTGTTAGTGATATATATTTTAAATATATTCTTGTATATATTTAAAATATATTTAATTAAATATATTTTGCAATACATTACAAAGATATTAAAACTAAAGTAAGACATATATATTACGAAATACCGTTAGTGATATATATTTTAAATATATTAATACCGTATATATTTTATAACATATAATTATGAATACCGGGTGTCTCATCTAAAGTGAACCAATAGCTAACTTTTTTATTATAAATCTGGGAAAGAACTTCTTATGGGGCACTTCCCTTAATTCTTAACGCTGGTTTTTGGGGTCACTTCTAAAATTAAGAATATGGCCGACATTTTCCAATATGGCGGACAACATTGATTTTCTTATGGAACACCCTATATTTTAGGGTGTTTTTGGATTAAACTAAGCAAGTGAACTTGTAAATAGTATAAATTAATTCTATCTACCCTATAACTTTTGAAATATAAAATTACAAAATTAGGTAAAAATGTTAACTTTTGTCTTTGTTAATAAATTTGTCTAATATTTGGGTATGTTGTTAATCTAGGCAAGTGCTTGTATAAATGATATATATTATTTTTATTTAGCCCGTATAATTTTAAATGTAAAATTATAAAATAGGCCAAAATTATCAACTTTGCTATTTATTGTCTGATTTGTCTAATATTTGGGTATGTTGTTAACTTAAGCTAGTATATTTGTAAATGATATATATTAATCCATTGTGCTCTGTATATTTTAAAATATACAATTATAAAATGAGCTAAAAATATTAACTTTGATGTTCATAGTTCGATTTGTCTAATAGTTGGGTATGTTGTTAACCTCAGTAGGTGCATCTGTAAATGATGTGTTTTATTCCTATCTAACTTGTATATTTTAAAATATAAAATTATAAAACTGGCCAAAAATATTAACTTTGGTTTTTATTGTCTGATTTGTCTAACACTTGGATATGTTATTCAGCTAAGTAAGTGAATTTGGAAATAGCATATATTAATCAAATCTACCCTGTATATTTTAAATGGTAAAAGATGGGTAAAATTATCAACTTTGCTGTTTATTGCCTGATTTGTCTAATATTTGGGTATGTTGATAACTTAAGCTAGTATATTTGTAAACGATATATATTAATCCTATCTACTCTGTATATTTTAAAATATAAAATTATAAAATGGGCCAAAAAAATTAACTTTGATGTTTATTGTTTGATTTGTCTAATACTTGGGTATGTTGTTAACTTAAGCTAGTATTTTGTAAATTATACATATTAATCCCATTAACTATGTGTATTTTAAAATATACAAATTTTAAATGGACCAAAAATATTAACTTTTATGTTTATAGTTTGATTTGTCTAATACTTGGGTATGTTGTTAAGCTGAGCAAGTGTATGTTAAATGGTGTATATTAATTATATTTTATTTGTATATTCCAAATCATAAAATTATAAAATAGGCTAAAAAATACTAACTTTGAGCTTTATTGTCTAATATGTCTAATATTTAGATGTGATGTTAGCTTAAGCAACTGAACTTGTAAATAGCATATGCTAATCAAATATTACCACTAACTTTTAAAATATAAAATTACAAAAAAATATGAAAATTCTAATTTTGTATTTATTAACAGATCTGTCTTATATTTGGGTATGGTGTTAATTTGAGTAAGTGCATGTGTAAACGGTATATATTAATTATACCTACACTGTATATTTTAAATTATAAAATTACAAAACAAGCAAAAATATTAACTTTTGTCTTTATTATTTGATTTGTCTGTGTGTTTGATATGCTGTTAACTTAAGTTAGTACATGTGTTAATTGTATACAATATTTCCATTTACCGTGTTTATTTTAAATTATAAAATTACAAAATAAGGAAAAATCTTAACTTGTGTATTTATTAACTGATTCATCTGTATTTTGATATGTTGTTAGCTTAAGCTAATGTATGTTTATAATCTGTATATTATTCTTATTTACTCTGTATATGCTAAATTATAAAATTATAAATAGTGATTGAAAATTAATTTTGCTCTTTATTGCGCAATCTTTTTAGTATTTGGATATGTAGTTATTTTGCGTTAGCAATTTGTAAAACCTGTATATTATTGATATCAACCTTCTATATTTTGTATTATAAAATTACAAATGTAGGTTAAAAAAATTAATTTGGCTCTTTATTGTTTGATCTGTCTATAGTTTTAATATGTTGTTGATATAAGCTAGTGCAAATGTAAATTATATGTATTAATTTTATTTACCGAGTAAATTTTAAATTATAAAATTATAGAGTAGCTAAAATATTAACTTTACGGTTTATTGTTTAATCTGTTTAATGTTTGGATATATTGTTGTTCTAGACTAGTATATGTGTAACTGGTAAATTTTATTCCTATTTACACTGTACAATTTAAATTATAAAATTACAATGTAAAACAACAGGTAAAAATAGTAATTTTAGTTTTTATTGGCCAACTAATCTGTGCTTTTGTTATTTGATAGTCCTTAGCCAGCAAATGTGTAAACTGTACATAATAATCCTACTTGCCCAGTATAATTTAAGTTGTAAAATTATAAAACAGGTAAAAATATTAACTTTTGCCTTTGTTAATTGATCTATCTAATAATTGGATATGTGTTAGTTGTAAGCTAGTACATGTGTAAATTGTATTAATCATATCTGCCTTAAATATTTTAGACTATAAAGTTATAAATGTAGCCTAATTTTTCTAACATTTATCTTGTTTTAACTGATGTATAACATTTGAATATGTGGTAGTCCTTAGTTAGTACATATGTGAATTCCATATCATAATCTTATCGAACCTGTATACTTTAAAATATAAAATTATAAAAGTAGGCAACAAAACTAACTTTTGTTTTTATTAACTGATTTGTCAGAAATTTTGTCATATTACAATTATAATTCTATGCTCTGACAGATACTGTGATAAAATTACATAATTAGGTAAAAACATTGTAGTCCCCAAGAAACTGGAAATGTAAACAGCATAATCCTATAATCTATACTCCTTATTCACCTAATATAAGTTTAAAGAATAAAATTATAAATTTAGGTAAAACTCAACTTTTATAATTTTTTTTAAATTGATTTGCCTCTAATGTTGGTGTGTTGTTAACCTAAGTAAGCACATGTGTAAAAAATAAAGATCCAAAGTATTCTTTTATATAACATTTGTGTAAAAATGTACGTTAGACTTGCACACTTAATTTGACAGATAATTAACAAGAATTTACAGCCACTAAATTCCGTTTTAAATGTCTGTAAACTAGTGTTTGATAGATTGCAGAACTTTTGGCATTTGTGTAAATCTGTTTGTTGGACTTATATTCTTATTTAAATGTTGTAATTTGTCGACAAGAGTTGTTACCTTAGCAAAGAGGCAACATGTAATTACTATTATTAGTATCTTTGTCTATACTGTCTGAATATGGTCTTTATTTTTGTTAACCTAAGCATGTGCTTGTTTAAACATCGGTGACAATCACAAGCATATGTTCTATTGCCTTGTAAAATTAATGTTTGTCTATTCTGTAATTTTGCTATGTTTAGCTATAAATGGTGGTAATGAGAATGTCAGTATTTATCTTATAGTCGGTATGGTTTGTGTTAATTGTTAGTAAATATTCCATATCTTTGTTATTCAAACATTAAACCAACTTTTATTAGCTGTTATTATCCAAAGCTAGTAAGTAAAGAGATGTATTGTCTAGTATTCACTGTTAAATAGTTATGTTGTCAACCTAAGTATGTGCATGGGTAAATGGCCTAGAATAATTTTGTTTTTATGGTTTGATTTAACTGCGGCAGTCATAAGTATATAATTTACCTGCCTTATAAAATTAATGTTTGTAAGCATACTGTAATTATTTCGCTACGTTTATTGGTAAATGTGTGGTGAGAAGAATGTCAGTATTTGTCTTGTAGTCAGTCTGGTCTGTGTTTATTGTCAATAAATATTGTATATTATTCTTATCTAAACATTAAATTGACATATACTTCCAACTTTGATTAGCTGTTGTTACCTAAAGCTAGTACACGTATAAACACCAGGATAAAGAGACATATTGTCAATTAATAACTTTTAAATAATTAAAAATAAATCGTATCACATTATAGGATAGAGAAATGCTACTCTGCTTTTGCTAACAGACTATTTAAAGAAGCTATCTCCAGCTAGTTGTGCAATTAAGGAAAGTAGTGTGTTGTATCTTAACTTAGGCTTTGTCTGTGGCCCAGGTTCCTTTTTGTTTGACAATCCAAGCACAACATTCCCACTCATTTGACTCTTCAAGCATGTCACAATTTCACTTCATCTGGAACACCTGAAATCTTCTCACTTTTACACTTTCAATAAAGGTTAACACTTCAGTCCTCACTATCCCACAACTCAGTAATAGCATTATGCCGGCACCCATTGACCTGCAGATCCACTAGTACATATTCTTGCGCCACTCAATAGTTACTTGTACTTTTTCAATCCTAAATATCAAATATTATAAAGTTCCTCCTTTTGGAATCACCTTATCACCCTAATTCTTAATTTTTGGGGAAAAATTTTCCATTTCATTTTCATGTCTATTCCAGAAAGCAATTATTAATTCAATGACGTAAATGGATTGAATTCCAATAATTTAAAGAATAGAGTACATTCCTGACAGCCAAAGAGTAATATCTGAGTACTTTAGTATAGATAGATATATATTATGTATGTGTTTATTATGTATGTGTAAGTACCTGCACTAGTGTTTTTAGCAGAAATAATGAAGTCAATGATTGGATCACCTGCCACCACATAAGAGCAACCTTTATAATTAATTTCTTATTTTTTGTTTTTTTCTTTGGCTACCGGCTCTGCCGACAAGTGCTGTGTCACTTGGCTGAGCTATTGTATGGAAAATTCTTTGATAATAAATGGTTTCAATGGTTTCAAAAAAAAAAAATAAAGTTTGTAAGTATACATACATTTTACACAACTGTTACACGTTCTGTCAATTGTCTACAGAGATTTACAATTATATTGAAGCAGAGTAGCATTTCTCTATCCTATAATGTGATACGATGTATTTTTAATTATTAAAAGTTATTAATAGACAATTTTTTTTTTTTTTTTTTTACGTAGGAGGAACGCTTTATGCGCGAACCCAAGGAACAGTGTGGGACTCCCTCTCAGATGTTGGTCGAGGTGTACCCACTAAACCTCCTACGGAGCCGCGGGGAAAAAATAAATAATTAAATTAATAGACAATATGTCTCTTTATCCTGGTGTTTATACGTGTACTAGCTTTAGGTAACACCAGCTAATCAAAGTTGGCAAGTATATGTCAATTTAATGTTTAGATAAGAATAATATATAATATTTATTGACAATAAACACAGACCAGACTGACTACAAGACAAATACTGACATTCTTCTCACCACACATTTACCAATAAACGTAGCGAAATAATTACAGTATGCTTACAAACATTAATTTTATAAGGCAGGTAAATTATATACTTATGACTGCCGCAGTTAAATCAAACCATAAAAACAAAATTATTCTAGGCCATTTACCCATGCACATACTTAGGTTGACAACATAACTATTTAACAGTGAATACTAGACAATACATCTCTTTACTTACTAGCTTTGGATAATAACAGCTAATAAAAGTTGGTTTAATGTTTGAATAACAAAGATATGGAATATTTACTAACAATTAACACAAACCATACCGACTATAAGATAAATACTGACATTCTCATTACCACCATTTATAGCTAAACATAGCAAAATTACAGAATAGACAAACATTAATTTTACAAGGCAATAGAACATATGCTTGTGATTGTCACCGATGTTTAAACAAGCACATGCTTAGGTTAACAAAAATAAAGACCATATTCAGACAGTATAGACAAAGATACTAATAATAGTAATTACATGTTGCCTCTTTGCTAAGGTAACAACTCTTGTCGACAAATTACAACATTTAAATAAAAATATAAGTCCAACAAACAGATTTACACAAATGCCAAAAGTTCTGCAATCTATCAAACACTAGTTTACAGACATTTAAAACGGAATTTAGAGGCTGTAAATTCTTGTTAATTATCTGTCAAATTAAGTGTGCAAGTCTAACGTACATTTTTACACAAATGTTATATAAAAGAATACTTTGGATCTTTATTTTTTACACATGTGCTTACTTAGGTTAACAACATACCAACATTAGAGGCAAATCAATTTAAAAAAAATTATAAAAGTTGAGTTTTACCTAAATTTATAATTTTATTCTTTAAAATTATATTAGGTGAATAAGGAGTATAGATTATAGGATTATGCTGTTTACATTTCCAGTTCCTTGGGGACTACAATGTTTCTACCTAATTATGTAGTTTTATCACAGTATCTGTCAGAGCATAGAATTATAATTGTAATATAACAAAATTTCTGACAAATCAGTTAATAAAAACTAAAGTTAGTTTTGTTGCCTACTTTTATAATTTTATATTTTAAAATATACAGGTTCGATAAGATTATGATATGGAATTCACATATGTACTAACTAAGGACTACCACATATTCAAATGTTATACATCAGTTAAACCAAGATAAATGTTAGAAAAATTAGGCTATATTTATAACTTTATAGTCTAAAATATTTAAGGCAGATATGATTAATACAATTTACACATTTACTAGCTTACAACTAACACATATCCAATTATTAGATAGATCAATTAACAAATGCAAAAGTTAATATTTTTACCTGCTTTATAATTTTACAACTTAAATTATACAGGTCAAGTAGGATTATTATGTACAGTTTACACATTTGCTGGCTAAGGACTATCAAATAACAAAAGCACAGATTAGTTGGCCAATAAAAACTAAAATCACTATTTTTACCTGTTGTTTTACATTGTAATTTTATAATTTAAATTGTACAGTGTAAATAGGAATAAAATTTACCAGTTACACATATACTAGTCTAGAACAACAATATATCCAATCATTAAACAGATTAAACAATAAACAGTAAAGTTAATATTTTAGCTACTCTATAATTTTATAATTTAAAATTTACTCGGTAAATAAAATTAATACATATAATTTACATTTGCACTAGCTTATATCAACAACATATTAAAACTATAGACAGATCAAACAATAAAGAGCCAAATTAATTTTTTTAACCTACATTTGTAATTTTATAATACAAAATATAGAAGGTTGATATCAATAATATACAGGTTTTACAAATTGCTAACGCAAAATAACTACATATCCAAATACTAAAAAGATTGCGCAATAAAGAGCAAAATTAATTTTCAATCAATATTTATAATTTTATAATTTAACATATACAGAGTAAATAAGAATAATATACAGATTATAAACATACATTAGCTTAAGCTAACAACATATCAAAATACAGATGAATCAGTTAATAAATACACAAGTTAAGATTTTTCCTTATTTTGTAATTTTATAATTTAAAATAAACACGGTAAATGGAAATATTGTATACAATTAACACATGTACTAACTTAAGTTAACAGCATATCAAACACACAGACAAATCAAATAATAAAGACAAAAGTTAACATTTTTGCTTGTTTTGTAATTTTATAATTTAAAATATACAGGGTAGGTATAATTAATATATACCGTTTACACATGCACTTACTTAAATTAACACCATACCCAAATATTAGACAGATCTGTTAATAAATACAAAATTAGAATTTTTATATTTTTTTGTAATTTTATATTTTAAAAGTTAGTGGTAATATTTGATTAGCATATGCTATTTACAAGTTCAGTTGCTTAAGCTAACATCACATCTAAATATTAGACATATTAGACAATAAAGCTCAAAGTTAGTATTTTTTAGCCTATTTTATAATTTTGTAATTTGGAATATACAAAGAAAATATAATTAATATACACCATTTAACATACACTTGCTCAGCTTAACAACATACCCAAGTATTAGACAAATCAAACTATAAACATAAAAGTTAATATTTTTGGTCCATTTAAATTTTTTTTATTTAAAAAATATACAGAGTAAATGGGATTAATATGTATAATTTACAAAATACTAGCTTAAGTTAACAACATACCCAGGTATTAGACAAATCAGACAATAAAGACCAAAGTTAATATTTTTGGCCGGTTATATAATTTTATATTTTAAAATATACAAGTTTGATAGAAATAAAACACATCATTTACAGATGCACCTACTTAGGTTAACAACATACCAAATATTAGACAAATCGAACTATAAACATCAAAGTTAATATTTTAGCTCATTTTATAATTTTATATTTTAAAATATACAAAGCAGATAGGATTAATATATATCATTTACAAATATACTAGCTTAAGTTAACAACATACCCAAATATTAGACAAATCAGACAATAAATAGCAAAGTTGATAATTTTGGCCTATTTTATAATTTTACATTTAAAATTATACGGACTAAACAAAAATAATATATATCATTTATACATGCACTTGCCTAGATTAACAACATACCCAAATATTAGACAAATCTTTGGCTACATATCAAAGATATGCTAAAAAGCTTATCAACAACAGTAAGCTTGATAAGCTTGCGGGGGGGGTGGTTGTCAACAGTGGCTTTTTGTCTTTGATTTTAACAAAGACAAAAGTTAAAATTTTTACCTAATTTTGTAATTTTATATTTTAAAAGTTATAGGGTAGATAGAATTAATTTATACTATTTACAAGTTCACTTGCTTAGTTCAACAACATATCCAAATATTAGAGAAATCGAACAATAAAGGGCAAAGTTGAAATAATATATGCAACAACATACCCGATCACAAATTTAGTAATTACATATACAACAACATATCCAAGCGGGAAAGATAGTATTTTAGGAATAACATATGCTATAGACAGTAAGAGTAAGTTTAAACATACGGGTCAGGATCAGTTTTGCACCGACTGCGCAAAAACTGATCCCATGTTATTTCCCATAAGAAAGTTGCTAAAAAGTGACGTCTCTTTCTGGTTTTATATCTACTAGCAAGGTTAAAAATTTAACATATATTCTATTTAGCTTCTATTAATTGAAAATACCTACATATTATTAATCGAAAATACCTAAAGAAATTGTTAAATTTGTTGTAAAAACATGAAAAAGTTAGTATGTGAGGAAATTTTTTATTTTTTGGTTAGGAAAGTTTCGTCTGCATCAAAGTTTGAGAGCAAGAGTTGAACCTTTACATATGTTTTTTGAGGAATTCTTCGATCTTTGGTAATGGAGATAAATTAGGTAGAAGAGGATATAAAATCCGTCCTGCGCACGGCGGGAGCTAGGCGCTGCCACTCACTGTTTAACAAGTACATTTGAATAGGTTAAGTAAATAGATTATCTGGTAATAGAATTTTTACAATAGTTTACACGTACAAAAAGTAGTACTGTATAGAATACACGAACCCTACTAAGTATTCAGCTTTAAAGATATAATTTATACTTAAAATTGTACAGTAAAAATAAGTGAAAAATTCCATAAACCCAAAAAAAATTAGCACAAGCAAGGAATTTCGTACAGATGTGGGGTATATCTTCCTTTTGAACATACTAAAAGTCCCCTAAAATTGGAGCTGTGCTACGGCTGCCATCTTGGAAAATGGCGGCAAATTTCTGTATTTTTGCCTTTAGCTCCTTTATTATTGGAGGTTCAGAAAAAAGTTTCAAATAAAAATTGTAGCCCATTAAAAAATACACATTTTTGGTTATTATCATTTTTTCTGTAAACCCAACGGTTTTTGAGTTATTTGCGATTAAGTATAATTAAATCGTGGCTTTTCCCTTTATACAAAAATTTCTGAAAAAAGTCACTCAACTGCAGTTTTTAATGTTTTTTCAGGCTATTGACTTTGAACCACTATCCATTATTGTTGAGTGATTGGTTCTTAATTTTGTCACGGTTCTCATTTTTGGCCGCCATCTTGGATCCGCCATATGCATGAATAGTCCTGTCAAAAGTGTTATAAAACGCAAATTTCCCTGTTGGTTCACTTCTCAGCTGGTAAAATTGGTCTCACTAAAGATATCGCTGCACAAACTCTACAAGTCAAGTTTTTGATGCGAATGCTTATGAGAATTTCAGGAGAGTCCGAGCTCAATGTAAGGACCTAGCTAGGGAATGCCATGAGGGATATCTGAATATGGTCGATGCTAGTGTCAAAGCAAACCTCAAGTCCTTCTGGAGTCATGTTAAATCGCTGAACAAGACTAGGACGATCCCCAATATGGTAAAGTTTGGTAATGATGTTGCAAATGAACCTCAAGACATGTGTGAGCTATTTGCCCAATATTTTTCAACTGTCTATCGCCAATCTAACCCACCCACCGCATATCCCTCTAGCAGTTCTGGTGTTTTTGTCGGGGATTTGCGAGTTACTGCTGAAGATGTGGAGAAGAGACTTGCGAATCTTGATATTACCAAAGGGGCTGGACCTGATGACGTTACACCGGCAGTGCTCAAGTTCTGTAGTTCTGTTTTGGCTCCACACCTGGCGATTTTCTTTAACAATCTTTTAAAGAATGGCATATTCCCAAGGAACTTGAAGCCTGGTTTTCTCGTCCCAATTCACAAGTCTGGAGATATCTCAAATGTCACGAACTATAGACCAACAGTAATCCAGTCTGCAATTGCCAAGGTTTTTGAAGGCCTGGTGTTGGAGGTGCTGAGTTTCTCGTTCAAGAATGTGCTAATCCCTGAGCAACATGGGTTTCGAGCTGGCAAGTCTACAACGACCAACCTCACAGTATTTGCCAACTACGTGTTTTCTGCCTTCTCTCGTGGCCGTCAAGTGGATTGTATCTACCTAGACTTTGCCAAGGCCTTCGACCGTGTCAGCCACCCTCATCTGATCTCCAAATTGCAGGCTCTAGGCGTTGGAGGTTCCCTCTTAGACTGGTTTAAGAGTTACCTTGCAGAACGTACTTTAAAGGTGAAATTCGCTTCAGCTCTGTCAAGGCCAATCGATGTTCCCTCAGGTGTCCCCCAGGGATCTCTTCTTGGACCCTTCATGTTCAGTCTGTTCATAAATGACATTGGTGAGTCTTTGGGAAGCGAGTTTCTACTATTTGCTGATGACGTGAAGCTATTCTTGGAAATATCTTCTGTCCAGCAGCAGATCGAGTTGCAGGATGCCCTGAGGAGAGTGGAGGCTTGGTGTTCAGGGAACTCCATGGAACTTAATAAAGCCAAGTGTGTTGTGATGTCCTTTAGCAGGTCTCAGACTGATCTTGTGTACGACTATTTCATCGAAGACACTCAACTGAGGAGGGTGACAAGTGTCAAAGATCTCGGCCTACACATGATACCATCTTTGGACTCTGGTGAACACATAGCCAGGATCTGCAGTAAAGCCAATGCTGTGTTGGGTGTGATTACCCGGGCTTCAAGAGGAGCTTTTTCAGTGCCCACTCTGAAGATTCTCTATGTGACTTTGGTGCGACCCATACTAGAATATGCCTCAGCAGTTTGGAGTCCTTATCAGTTGGGTCATTGCAGGTCTTTCACATGGTCCAAAGACGATTTCTACGGCTTGTTGGAGTGAGAAGTGGCATGAGATATCAGGACATTGACACTGATGAAATGTCGAAGCAACTCGACCTTCTCCCACTTTCTTCTAGAAGAGTAGCATTGGATCTAGTCTTTCTCTACAAGATAGTAAATTATTTAATCGACTGCCCTGAGCTACAACAAGCTGTCAACTTTCATGTGCCACACAGAACGAGACTACAGCATCTGTTTGCTAAGCACCACTACTCAACTGCATACCAGTACAACAGTATCATTCCGAGGTTGCTGAGAGAGGGGAACGCTGCACAGCTGGAGTTCTTCGGGGATGGACTCGCTAGCTTCAGAAGAAGTGCTTTCTCTCTAGTAGAACGGGGCATGGAAGTTTAGTTCTGTATTTGATTTTTCTTTCCTGTTTAGGCTGGTTTTTCTTCTTTGTGTTAGCGAATATTTTGTTCAAATGAGCATTGGTAAAGTGCATGTATTGTAACCTCTGAAATATTTATTGCATTGTAGTTTGCTTTGCCTTTCTTATCACTGCTTGGCATGTACTGTATTCTATATTGTCTTGTTATGATATGCATAGTCTATTGTTTAAATATTTTGTTTAAATGAGCTTTGATTTTACATAAGTGCATGTTTTGTAACCACTGATATATTTATTGCATTGTTGTTTGCTTTGCCTTTCTTATCACTGTTTGACATGTATTCTAATATATTGTCTTGTTATGATTTGCATAGTCTATTGTTTTTTTTTTTTTTTTTAATGAGCATTGGTTTTACTTGAGTGCATGTATTGTAGCCACTGAAATATTATTACTTTTTAGTTTGCTTTGCCTTTCTTATCACTGTTTGGCATGTATTGTATTCTATATTGTCTTGTTATGATTTGCATAGTCTATTGTTATTTGCCTGTTGTTTCGATTCTTGTTTTCAATTTTTGTTTTTATTAATATTCTATAGATCATATTCAATACCAGCACATTGCTTTCTGTAATTTTTCTCTTTTACTTATTTGGCATGTAGTTAATTTTTCTTTTCATGTTTTTTTGCATGTAATTCACTTAGATAGGATGGTTGGCTTGAGTATTATTTTCACATTTTTTCCATGTATATGAAGTATGTTTGTAATGGTGTATGCCGTGAATAAATAAATAAATAAATAAATAAATAAATAAATATTGGAAATAAATTATTTTTCTCAAAAGTAAAGATGGTGTCGAGATACATCATTACAGACTAGATTTCTGGCCTAAACTCAATTCTGAAATCCGTTTTTCAAAATTTCGATTGGCTAAAAAGATACGCTCAAATAAAAATTCAGCCCTATACATTTCTTATGGATATTCCGTACTATGAATATTATACTATTTTGTTTGTTTGAGATTCATTGTTGGTGATGGTGTTTTATATTTTGATTAGGATTTTTGCGGACATTTGCCATCTCTGATTAGTAAAAAACATGCCTTGATTTGTTTTTTACTAATCAGTGATGGCAAATGTCCGCAAAAATCCTAATCAAAATATACTATTTTGATTATTTATCTTACATCTAAGATAAGATATGCTGCAGGTTTTGGACTTAATATACTCAGTGATTTAACGGCTTTTGAGGGAGCTATTGATCGAAACTTGCAGGGTATCTTATTTAGAACCGGAGATTTAAGATAAATAATCCAAAATAATATTCTAAGTAAGAAATTATAAGAAATTTATGTGGCTGAATTTTTATTTGAGCATATCTTTTTAGAGAATCCAAATTTAAAAAAACGGATTTCAGCATTGAGTTTAGGGCAAAAATCTAGTCTACAATGATGTATCACAACACTATCTTTACTTTTGAGAAAAATAATTTATATCCAATATGGCGGATCCGAGATGGCGGCCAAAAATGAGACCCGTGTCAAAATTAAGAACCAATCACACAACAATAATGGATAGCGGTTCAAAGTCAATAGCCTGAAAAAAACATTGATAAAAACTGCAGTTGAGTGGTTTTTTCTGAAATTTTTGTATAATGGGAAAAGCCACGATTTAATTATACGTAATCGCAAATAACTCAAAAACCGTTAGGTTTACAGAAAAAATGATAATAACCAACAATGTGTATTTTTTAATGGGCTACAATTTTTATTTGAAACTTTTTTCTGTATCTCCAATAATAAAGGAGCTAAAGGCAAAAATACAGAAAGTTGCCGCCATTTTCCAAAATGGCGGCCGTAGCACAGCTCCAATTTTAGGGGACTTTTAGTATGTTCAAAAGGAAGATATACCCAACATCTGTACCAAATTCCTTGCTTGTGCTAATTTTTCTTGGGTCAAAACTTTTTTTTACTGTACTAAAAAGCTAATTGCGCCTGATTTAATTTCAACTGTGAGCGCCACTGTTCTGTAAATTCAGCCCATTAATGTACTTAGATACCATTTCATAAGATTCTAAAAGTACTGGCGAAACGACGTAAAACAGGGATTAGTGCCGAAAAACCAGGTAAAAGTGAGGAATATTAATTGAGTTGGCGGGTAAAATGCCAAATCCTGTGTAATGCAACACAAGCCGTTATTAGAGAAAAGACTATAGCAACAGTCAATCGCCAATGAAGCACGGTTGATGTTCCTGCTTCGACTGCGGTGAGGCAGTTTTACAAATAGTACAATTACTGAGTAAAGTGAATAGTGATTACAAGTTAACATTGTGTTGTGATATCGTGGTTGGATATTAATTTTAACTCTAGATATAGGTACAGAAACTGTATTGTATTGTATTCTGTATTTTTTTTATCTGTGGCAAACTACGGAGTGGTTTTATGTGTGTTTTGTTGAATGAACAGTAGGCCTCCCAGCCTAGTCTTGTAGTCTAGTCTTTGAGGATTGAAATTAAAATCGACAACGGACCATGGAAAATGTACGTTCCAGACCCAAGTCAATCAACATGCATACATGACTTTGGCGTTCCTCATACCTCTACCAGCACTCAAGACCAAGATGTTTTTGGGACCTATCTGCGAGAATTATGCCATTTCAATACCACTGCTTCAGTGTTTAATGATGTAAAATCCCAACATTATATTAAATTTACAGCCATGTTCATTCATTTCGTAATTTATTAAATGTAAAAAATTAATTAATTTCTGGTTATTGTAATCACCTGTTTTACTAACTTTATTTGGTAGCCGAAACCAGCTTTTTTCCGCCAGAGGGCCAAAAACTTTCAACCCTAGGGCCAAAATTCAGCTGATCGTTTATTTGCTTGAATCAGCGTGAGAACATCACATAATTATAGCTATTCCAAAGACAGGATATAGTTGCGATCGTGTGATTTTCATAGCTGTGTTTGTGTAAACCATGACAAAGAACTAAGTTGTATAGTCGCTCATAACCTCAAAGTTTTGTTTTCAAGTGTGTCAAATAAATAATAAGATTTTAACGTTATATAGGCTAAATTTCAATGTGTAGTGTGGTGAAAAATAGCGTCTACACCTTGGCCGAAAGGGTTTTGCAGCTCTCGATCGTTTCAAATTCTAGACTTCGTTTCGAAATTGAAACATGATCTCGAGCCTGAAAAACCTCATTTTGGGCCCATGTTGCGAAATATACTATTACAACATTGTTTATTTGGACTTTACATATACTACTGTAAAAGGTACTTCATTATTTTCATTAACTAGCAACATATTCGTGACTTTTATTCACGCTTTTGGAGCTAGATTTACTTATAAATAAATGTGTTTTATACATTGAAGTGATATCACTTTATTACCTAATGCTGGTATGCTATTATTGTATGCTTTATCACTTTATTACTTGATACTTAGTAGTCAATTTTGTTTTTAAGAGTTTGGTAAATAAAACGCAATAATACCCTTTGGTAGGGCACGATATAAAGTGTGTGTTTTTATTGACATACTAACTAATGTAAGAAATTAAAGGTGGGGGTGGTTGTCATGCTTTTGGGGGGGGCATTAGGCTTGATTTGGGGGGGGGCATGCGCCATTGCCCTTGGGGGGGCTGGGCACCCCTGCTCAGTTTTCCAGACTTTTTATCCCGAAACCCCATTCCCACAGAGGATAACAATGTATCAGATGTAATAGAAGCTGAATCCCTTAACGCATTATTGCATGTTAATTTAGCGGAACTGCAAAGATCAGATGAAGATATTAATAAGCTTATAACGGCAATAGAAAAACCGTCAGTGCCAACTAAGAAGTATAAAAGTAAATTGAAGAAATTTAGGATAGTCAATGATATTCTGTTCAGAATTAAGGAAGGAGAAAGAGCAACCTATTCAATTGTATTGCCTCATGTGCTGAAAGAAGAAATATTAAATAATTTCCATGACGATTCAATTTTGGGAGGACATTTGAATGCTGACAAGACTTATAAGAAAATCAAGGACAAGTATTATTGGTATAAGATGAGAAGTGAGATTGAAAAATATGTCAAATCATGTGACAGTTGCCAAAAGCGCAAAACTCCAAACCTTAAACCTCCTGGATTCCTACAACCAATTCCTCCTACTCTCAATCCTTTTACCAGAATCCAAGCCGATATAATTGGCCCTTTATGTCCCAGCAACAAGTATAAGTACATATTATGTATTACGTGTGTTTCCACTAGAATGGCTTTTGTGTTCCCTTTAATATCAGCAGGTGCATTTTCGGTAGTGAAATGTTTGTTAAAACTTATCTATACATATGGTGTTTTCAATATTTTACAAACCGACAGAGGTACACCTTTTACAGCTCAAGTAATACATAGTTTACACACAGCCTTAGGTATGTGTCAAATCTTTAGCTCAGCCTATTCCCCAAATGTTAATGGTTTAGTGGAAGCTTTTAATAAAACGCTAATCAATATACTTTCACATTATGTGACGGAAATCCCCTCAAAATGGTCTAACTACCTACAAGCAGTTTTTGTATATAATAACACACCTCATAGCTGTCATAATTATAAGCCTAGTTTTTTGTTTTTTTGCTACAAGCCTAAAATACGATAATTGAACACGATAATTAAAAACGGATTGCGGTATTGAATTCGGCGCAAAAAACTAGGTTGAAATGATGGGTCACAACACCAACTTCATATTTGAAATAACTTACCTCATTTAAAAATGGCGGATCCAATCATCAATAGAGCACTCCGACCTACGTAACACCGTAACCAATCCGCAATATAGCATTTCGACATACAGGGTGAGTTTTCATTGTCCCCCCCTTACTTTTTTTTACATTTCTAAAAATAGCTATCCCAGACCCCACCCAAACATTTTTGGGTAGTAAGTACCTCGTTTCGAGGGGGTACTCATTTTCGGCCGCCATCTTGGATCCGCCAAATTGGATCCAAAATAATTTTTTCAAATGTAAAAGTGGTGTTGTGACCCATCATTTCAAGCTAAATTTTTTTCACTGATTACAATGCCGCAATCCGTTTTTTAATATATCGATTCGTTCTCAAGATATGAGTACTTTTAATTTATTTATTTTCAACCAATTTAAACATTACAAATTGATAAAATAGGTCCATAACCGCAAAATAATGCTAGATAGTGACGAATAATCACCATCAGTCATTTTTGAGCGATTTACACTTAACTTTCACCAATGTAAATTTTTTGGCCGCCATTCCAAAAAAAAGGGAGCGGGGCCTCATCCGCCATTTTGAAATGAAGTAAGTTATTTCAAATATGGAGATGGTATTGCGACACATAATTTCAAAATAACTTTTTACGCCGAATTCAATGCCGCGACCCGTTTTTAGCTATCACATTTAGTTTTTGAAAAATTAATATCTTTTTATATTTTTATTAGAAATTTGTCAATATCTTGAAAACTAAACACGATAATTAAAAACGGATTGCGGTATTGAATTCGGCGCAAAAAACTAGTTTGAAATGATGGGTCACAACACCAACTTCGTATTTGAAATAACTTGCCTCATTTAAAAATGGCGGATCCAAGATGGCGGCCAAAAAAATACATTGGAGAAAGTTAAGTGTAAATCTCTCAACAATGACTGATGGTCTTTATTCGTCACTATCTAGCATTATTTTGTGGTTATGGGCCTATTTTATCAATTTGTAATGTTTACATTGGTTAAAAATAAATAAATTAAAAGTACTCATATCTTGAGAACGAATCAAGATATTAAAAAAACGGATTGCGGCATTGTAATCAGTGAAAAAATCTAGCTTGAAATGATGGGTCACAACAACACTTTTACATTTGAAAAAATTATTTTGGATCCAATATGGTGAATCCGAGATGGCGGCCGAAAATGAGTACCCTCTCAAAACGAGGTACTTAATACCCAATAATGTTAAAAAAACTCACCCTGTAAAACTTAAAACTCACCCTGTATACAGTAGCATAACCTAACCGTAATACACTTCACTTTGACCAACTTAGTAGTGTACCCACTCCGCATTACACTACTCTTAACTTCTAGTATTAGCATAGCCACTTAACAATAGAGCACTCTGACTTATGAGGTAGCATAAAAACCCCGCAAAAACAGCATTCCAACCTACGGGAGTAGCGTAACCAATACGCAGGTACAGCACTCCGACCTACTGGAGTGGTGTAACCAATACGCAGTACAGCACTCCGACCTACGGGATTGGTGTAACCAATACGCAGAACAGCACTCCGACCTACGGGAGTGGTGTAACCAATACGCAGAACAGCACTCCGACCTACGGGAGTGGTGTAACCAATACGCAGTACAGCACTCCGACCTACGGGAGTGGTGTAACCAATACGCAGTACAGCACTCCGACCTACGGGAGTGGTGTAACCAATACGCAGAACAGCACTCCGACCTACTGGAGTGGTGTAACCAATACGCAGTACAGCACTCCGACCTACGGGAGTGGTGTAACCAATACGCAGTACAGCACTCCGACCTGCGCAGTAGCTTAAGCAAGACACTGCTACCAACATAGAGCAGTCGCTCAAAGGCTCATAGGTCAGAGTGCAGTAGCTTAAGCACTCTGACCTACCAAACTAGTAGATTAACCAGTCTGCAATTTGCTATTACTATTTACTACTTCATCCAGCATTTTTTTATGTAGTAGGAACACTTTATTCGCAAACCAAAAGGGAACAGTATGAGGCTCCGCTCAGATGTTGTTAGAATCATACCCACTAAACCACCTACGGAGCCGTGGGAAAACCTAGGCTGGAACCGATCACCGACTACAGAGGCGACCCTCCTCCTTTCAGCGAAACAGCTGCCCCGGAAGAAGGTATGATGAGCGTCATCCACCTCCTCCGGGCAGAACTCACACTAAGGTGGCTTCGCCTTTCCAGTACAGAAAAGGTACTCCCTGAATTAACCGTGACCCGGCAGGAATTGTCACATGAAGAAGTCAATTTCGCCAAAGGCACGGCTCGACCATGAGTCGATGTCTCGGTTGACCCATCGGATGATGATGGGTCTAATGCTTCTAATCCGCCTTTCCACCGACCCTGCCAGACTGGCAGTGTCGAGTCTAGCCTCCTCGGCAGCCCGGTCTCTGTCGAGATTGCCTTCCTCTCAATGGCGGAGAGTAGATTGAGAGGAATCACTCCAGCCACAACCATGATAGCCAATTCAGATACAGTGTGATACGCAAAGGTGACCCTGAGCGCAGATGGGATTCTAAATGCCGTTTACACATGCTTGCTTATGTTAACAACATACCAAGATTCTTCGTTTGAAATTCATTGTTGGTGATGGTGATTTTATATTTATATTTTGATTTTTGCGATTGCCATCACTGATAAGTAAAAAACGAGTTTCACGACGTTTCGAGATGCCTTAACTAACGTTGAGAGCCAGGTGGAAAGTGCAATAAAAACTGTTTGGAGATGTTTGGATCGATAAAGGCAGGGTGGATTTGTTAAATATCTGTATAGCAAGTCTGGGGAAAAGAAATTATATAATATGAAAACTGTTCAAAAACTTAAAAACAAATCTAAGTCCAAACCTTTTTTGTCTGTGTATTAAACGAAAAGAAGTATTTGATATAAAATAATCCAAATGGAGCTTTGTAAACGTAAGCAGTATTGACTTACGAGTATAAAAAAGTCAGTTATGCTCTAAAGGATGCTGCGAAATTATCCAAACATCCCACAAAAAAGTTTTATTCATTGTGGAATTTAATGTATACTCCTGTTCATTAATATTTTAATGAAAACCGGGTGTTGCAATAGCATATGGAAATTATTTATATCAACATGTACCGGCGATATAAACTAAACGGACTAGTATACGCTAGTGTATAGGTAGTTGAAAGTGTTTGTTAAACATGACGGCGTAAAAAAGTGTATTAATTATTTATATTCAAAACATGGACATTGTACCAGGCATTAATACAGGTCGGACAACAGTATTATCTAGTGTAGAGGTAGTTTAAGACAATTTTTTTTTACTTTACGCTGTCAAAAAAGTTACTTCTAATCGGCAGAAAAAATTGCTCCGAGCCTTTTTTATGAACTAAAGGTCAATCGGTAGAATCTGGCCGAATTATTAAAACACTTGCCCTTCTCCCTTTCATCATAACCTCTTACCCGCTCCCCCAATATTTTTTCAGTCGGCGCCCATGACTCAGTCTTAAAACAGTTACTTTTATAGTGAACTATAATACCCGCCTCATAAATCAGCTAGAGTATGGGTCCGCATTCTGTAGAATATACGTCGGTGTACCTCCCTACGTGGATCATTAATTATGAAACGAGACGATCATTAGGCAAAAATTTGTTCATTAAGGCAGTGTGATCTTTAGGGGAAGATGTAACTTGGTGAGTTTTTTTTAATCCGAAAGTAAATATACGTTGCAAGAAACGTACGTACTCACTAAAACTCAACAACCTTTTCGCGTAGATTACGGTATTTATTATACTTAACAATAATTATTACGATATATTATTATAGTATTATTATCGTAGCATACAATTATTATTTACATGCACGATGTTTAAAGAAATAGCTATGAGAGGCCATACGAATTAGACCCCTAATGAGTTATTTAAAAACTGTGACAAAACATTGAAAAATTTAAAACCCTCATTTTTTTTCTTGTAGTAAAAATCCACCACTTAATTTTTAAGTGAAACATTCAGTTGAGCGTAGTTTATTTACAAGGAACATGCAAAACCTTCTATTTGATTCATCGAATCTAGATTAAAAGTTCAATTAAAAAGTACACAACTTTAATATTCATACAAACTCATCATACCAGAAGAGTAGTGGCAATGGTAGGCTTTTATGAAAAATAATTACCTGTCACAGTGACAGATTTATGACTTTAGGTCACGTGACCGTGATGTCCCCAGTGACGTCACTACCAAATATATATCAATTAAAAACGTTTCAATATTTAAAAAAATAAATCTACTGTCAGCGATACTTGCAGGGAATCCTACAAGTTTTGCTGCTGGGTACACTTTGAGAGTAACTTGAAATACGTTCCTTTTCTTACAAAATAACGTCCTAGTGTCCTTGAAATTATCGTTTTTATAAAATAATTTCAAAGCCCCTCATGATCTTGAAAATAAATAGACATTTCTACAAAAAAATGCTATTACAATCTTTGGGCAAACTCAGATTATTTAAGCACTTCTTAAAGTAATGTATATTTAAATAACCTCGGGTTGGTAAATGATTTATGCTCTGTTAGAATTTCTCAATCAGTGTAACACTCCAAGGTTTTTCTACCATGTGTGCACTCGACGACTTCATCAGCGATACCGAACCATCAGCTGTTAGCATAAAGCTTAGGTGGATCGGTAGGGGCAGTTATAAACAATTATCAACATGTCGAATGTGTGTTAAAAATATATTCGAGCGACCAATACAGGGTGTCCAGCGAGTACTGTGCCAAACTTGACCAGGTTACTCAGCAGGTCAAAACAAACAAAAAATGTCATATGAACATATGTCTATCTCGCTTCGTTTTCTGTCTGCCCTCCTGTACGTGATTTTTACATAACTGACTATAACTTTTGAACGACTTGATGTACCGATATCAAACTTGCTAAATGTATCATGACTAACAGGACCTATCTTTGTATGGAGTATCAAGTTTTTGCTTTGTACCATTCCAAAATGGTGGCCATTTATATTTTTCAATGCTTAATAACTAAAAAAACTACAGGTTTTACAGGAAAATGACAAGAGAGAAAAAAGTTGCGACATTTAATTTCCTATTCAAAAATGTACACTTTTACTGAGTTTTTAACACAAATAACTTAAAACATTAGATCTTTCATTATTCGTGTATGTAAGTAGGGGTTTTACCTTATTTACGAAATAGTAATACAGAGTTAATCAACAATCAGCTGATTTAGAATCAAACGAACTTACAGCTGGTGCAGTAATAAACAAATTGAAATTGAACGAAGCGAGATAGACCATATGTTCATATGAAATTTTTTGTTTGATTTGACCTACTGGTAAAGTTTGGGTTAGTACTCGCTGGACACCCTGTATATTGGTTAAATTATATCGGTCAAATATATTGGGTTGGAATAGAAACATTTCAGTTGCAGGTCTGAAAACAATACAACAGTTTAAAATGTTTACTCCTAAGTCTGCACTCGAGGAGAGTATCAGAGGTATTGAAATTTTTACATCTGACATTTGCCTTAGAATGGTGGGGATAATGGTGGGTGGGAGTAAACTGCGTAGTACACCCTCCAACATGGAATTAGTCTACAGCTAGATAACTATGTGTATATTGCTCCTCTTGTTTACTCTTAGAGTAGATGTATAATGTGTACAAAATATAACGGAAAATATTCTAAGTCCAAAATATGTCCTCTGCAATATTTCATAAAGTATTTTGTAAATATTTTCAGACTTGTGCAAAATGAAAATCAATGTCCAAGAATTGAAGATAGGAACTTTGAAAATAGAATAGAGGACTTTGAGAACTTTAGAGAATATAATTGGAACTTTAGGGTGTCTATAGGTTGGTCTACGAATAGTTTTTGTTTTGTGTTGTACACATCTAACCTATTAACGTAAAACTCTTTCTGTTATTTGTTGTACCCATCTAATCTACGGATTACAGTGCAAATCTGAGGAGCTCTATACACATAACTATCTATTCGTAGACTAATCCTATAACTGAGGGTTAATGCCGAAATATTCTACTTTCCACCATCGCTAGATATCCCCCCTGCCAGTTGTGACGACAGCTCCCCCTGCCAAATGTGACGACAGCTAGTTGTCCCCCTTTATTAATATTTATTTTCAGACTCGTAATAAAAACTGTTTTTGAATGTTTACATTATTTTCTAACCGTCTCACTTGAAAATAACGAAAAAATATCGTAGTGTAGAAATTTTGGACTTAGTATATTAATATATTTCATTAATAGGGACTAAATTGACGCTTTTCATACGAAATCAAGTTTTCTTGACCTCAAGAAAAATGACCAAGTAGCGAAAAGCAGCTTTGGTCCCGTATTGTGAACTATAGTTTTCGTTATACCACTCAATATATTCAGATAACTACTAGGAAACCCAAAATTTTACTGACTGTTTACCTTTAAAATATTTCTCCCAATGAGGCTTTCATCTTGTTCCTGCTATTTAAAACAATCAGCTGATAGTCTGTTTTATTTGTGTTTAGGTTAGACTGACAGTAACCAACAGCTGATATATCGAACACATTGAACTATCGATTGGTTAAATGAGCAAATTTTGCAGTGTCGATCTTCATTTTGACCAATCAGAGGACACATATTACTCACACCTCGATTGAGGCTATATTTTTACCCAATGAGCATTGACCTCCGGCATTGACGTCACAAGCCTTGGCTCTACAGGCCTTATGGAGGTTGGGTAACCTTATATTATTCTTCTTTTATTCTCTAGAGACCTTGGTTTTAATACATAAAAAACCAAACAGACGACGTCCTCGACTTCAGCTGATTCTTCAACTCCCTAGGAAGACTTTAAATCATTTACAGACCCGAAGTTATTTGAATATACTTTAAGAAGTATTGCAGTAATCGGTGTTTGCACAAAGTTAGGAGTTTTTATAGTGTTTTAAGAAATGTCTAGGTCATTCGGGGACTTTTAATTGTTTGTGTGTGAAATGAAAAGAGTTTTCAAGGTCAGTCTGAAAGTCCACCTCGCAGGAAAACGTAAGGAATTTTCTACGAATTTAAAAAAAACTTGCAGAACTCCCTGCAAATGTTTTACTGTGAATGAATAATTTTTTCAATACTTCAAATTACATAAAATTATTGATTTTTGGTAATGACGTCACTGATAACGTCACTAGTGACGTCATGGTCACGGAAGTCAGAAATATGTCACTTTTGACATGTCATTCATTTGGAACAGAAACCCATCGCCACCACTCAGTACCGGTTTCATCGCTTAGCCGGAATCAAGAATCAAGAATCGAGAATAAATTCAGGATAAATTCAGGTAGAAACTATCATCTCATCAGCCATATTACCGACTCCTCCCACCTTTACGACTTCCCCTAACAACCCCACAAAAGCCCAACTTTGTTAGGAGAGAAATCGAAAACCAGATCAAATGGGACGATCGCAACATAGTAGCTGTGTATTTGTCACTCCGGACGTCGGGTGTTTAGTGATTTATAAGAGGGGGAAACGATTCGACTCGGCGCCTAATACCCAGACATATTGATTCCTTCTAATCCCCAAATAAGATATAGGGGGTGTCCTTTCAAACGTTTCTCCCCAAATTTTATGGTGTAAAAACGTTATTAAAAGGAATAAAAACCGCTATATATCTTCCGGGTTCTTTTTTGTTTAGTTTTAGGTATCGGTGATTATGCGCTTCACCTCGCGATGGTATCGGTTATGTAAAAACATGGAATGAAAACAATAGTGGTGTTCTCAATAACAAAAGAGAACATTCAACCGGGCTTCCCTTATTTATATGCTACGGTTTGACGGGCTACCAAATATAATATACAACAAACAATACATGCAAGTATATGTTACATACACATTCATTAAGGATTGAAAACTGTCAGCTATGACAGCAGACTTCAATGCAGGAAGCAGCGTATACACATAAACTAGATAATGAATTGACGGTTTAGCTGGTATTGAACAAAGGTAAGGTGAGGAAGCCATTATCTACCAAGCGACTGCAGGTAGAATATAATATACTTTTAGGAAGTTTTTATTAAAATCTCATTACTCATAAACCCAATAAGTCGTGATAAAGCTAGGTTTTCCACATTTTGATATCTCACACATGCATAGCCTCAGTTGAATGCAGAGTATCAAGAATAATCGGGCTTCGACTTTTAAGTAGGATAATTTTTAGTACGAACTAAATTATTCTTTTCTCTAGAAATGTGAGAAACTTATCAAGATATATAATAATAAGTAAATCTTACCATAAGCGTAATATATTTGGCATTATTTAATTCACCCGTTATTCAATATTTCAGTAGATACCCCCGAAATGCATTGCTTAAGTATACCGAATAACGTTTCCAAATCAACTCTTTGTTCCAACTTGTGTCCATTGTAAAATTACAGCGTGTTGCTCATTGTATTTAATCTAATTGGAACATGCATGCACAGCCTAAATGTCCAATTAAATAGCTAGTATTTTTACACGATCCTGTGCAGTGTTGTTTTAAAACAAAAATAGGATGGTTTTAAAACCAATAGGTAAATTTTCCATACACTCTGTCTTAAATATATTTCATTCATCAGAAAAAAATCTAAAACTCTTGTAAGACGAGATGCCCTCACATGAATAAACCACAAAAACAAAAGGAGCGAGTGGTTAATTAAGGGTAGTTTACTTGAAAATAGAATAAGTTACTATAACACATATGCCATTACATAGTAATACTGTTTCAGTCTATTCGCATACCTACTTGTTTATCTAAAGATACGTATATTTTTACGTTCCCTGCTTACCTACTTACCTGCTTACCTGCTTACCTACTTACTTATCGGCTACCACGATATTACAATTTTGGCCTTTTAGCTATTCGCATTATTTTGTCCCTCAATATTTCTCCCATCTAAAGGAGAAGATAACATAACATACAGCATCGGATTTTTGTTAGAGAAAGGAACATATTGTACCACTAAGTATCTCTCATGTGGTAAAAATGTTTTGTAATTTTCTGATATCTCAAAATTATTTTCCAACTGATGGAATGCAAACATCGCACCTCAAATTTTACATTTGGCAAAACTTTTTTCTAACTCTCTAAAAATCTTTCATATCAAATTTATTACGGAATAAAAATAAAGTACAATATGTGTGTTATCGGAATGAAGCGAATTGGCGAATTAAATTAATTAATGATGTAAGAGTAGAGTTTTTTCATTATCCTGAAACATACTTATTTTGTAGATACGAGGTACTGCATTGTAGTTTTGCCGACGTTATGCCCCCTCTGAGCATGTTCTGTTCAACATCGCACGTCCGCTGTGAGGCGAGCACTCGAAGCCTCTACCATAATAAAACAAGAGGAGAGCTCATCACCACAATTCCAGGGACTTGTCCACTGCGAGGGTCGTGGAACAATGGACTCTGTGAACCCTCCAAATTAGCCCGCTCACGTACTGAGGCTAGGTGCCTGGGCAATGAAAACTGCACTGAGAAAAATAAATGACATAAAATGTCTGCAGCAGACACTATTTTCATTCACGTTTAGTTATGTCTAAAACAGAAGCGGAGGAAAAATTCCAAAACAGATATAAACTTATATCTAAACACGAACAATGACGTCATTAAACACGTCATCATCCTTGCTCTCCAATAGTGGTAATATATATAAAGAAGTGACTGATTTGTAAATAGACTATAACAATAACTTGCAGTTCCTTTCTGTTTATATTATATGCTACTCTTGAAATAGTTACAAGCTATCATATTTTCAGATCTAGAAATGCCTGTAACAATGACTTATTCTCTCTAATTCCGACATAGCGTATGGCCAGACCCCACAAAGAGCAAATAGAATTGTTACACTTGTCTCTGTAACAGACATAATGAATAGTGAAACCCCGTTAGAATGGTGCTGTATCTGTTATACTTGTCTCTGTAACGGAAATAATGAATAGCGACCCCCGTCAGAAAGGTGCTGTATCTGTTATTCTATATTTGTCACTATATTTGTGTACTATCATGTTTCTACTTGTAATTTGTGGTATTGTCTATGCTAATTGTGAAAATCAAGTAAAAGTTTTACTTTAAAAAAATTAAATCCAAGAAAATGTTAATGGAAAATTTACTTCCATTGAATGTTAGACATATCATGTAGCATTAATTAGTCTTACCATCACTTGTAAATATTTCCATTTGTTATTGTTGACAAAACCCCCTGGAAAGATCTTGAAGTCAAGAAGATCGACAATGTAAAGAACTTGAGAGAAAAACTGTGGGATAAAGTACTGAAATAAGCATTGATCACCTTAGACGAAGAGTTTTATCTATTTTTTATCTCATTTTGTTGTAAATCAGTGTCTTTATGAATAGTCTTTCTGTGGTAAAATTAACATGCATTTACTTTGATCTTTAAAGTTTTGAATAACGAATTATATGATTTCTTATCTTATTTCTTTCTATAAAAACAGTATAAAGAAAGATTTTTACTGAGTAGACAGTGACAACTGAACTTTAGCAGAATAGACCTGGTTTTAAAAATTGCCATATTGAGTACTTCCATGATGAAATGAACGAAAAAAATTCCTATGGGCCTATGTTCATACATTTTAGGTAAAATATTAACCAACAAATTAATATTCAAAATTGTCAATGTACTTATTTGTTTTTAAAATGTTAATTGAAAACACAAACAGATAAACACAAAAAAATGTAATTTTTTGGGATTTGAAACAATACCATCCCTTGTAATTGTTTCTTTTAAACATGAAGAATGCTTAATGAGGTATGGGAGACAGGATACCATTGTCATTACTAAAGGACTGCATTAGTTTTAACACCTATTCAAACATAGATCGATAAAAAAATCATCTATTATTTCTCAATCTATTGACACTCAGATTTTTCATCAAATTTGTTTGCAAATAGCCACAGATAAAATATTACTTTACTTTGTAAATTTAAGTTGAAATGATTAATAAATGAAACTAAAAATCAATAAACCATTATAAATTTAGCAAATAATTTGTACTAACTACATAAAAACGATGTTGTTTTAATTAATCAACACTCAAGAAAAGGAAGCAAAATAAAAAAACAGTCTTTTGAAAAAAAGTTTATTTATTGCTCACAAAAAATCAGGAAAAGAAATAAAATATAATGCTTCATAAAAAACTTTAAATATTTACAGTACCTGTGGTTAGCGTAAATTTTCACTAGACCTGCACTCTTTGGTACAGCTTAGCCACTTGGTGTGTATAGAGGATACCAGTAGAAGTAGTTTTATCCGAACAAAGCACCTTAACTCGTGAAGAACACCTTCATATCTGCCATTTAAGATAGCTGCCATAAATTCATAAATTGCACTATGACTCCAGTAGCAGTAGGCGTATTCCGATCATGAAGAACATATTTTTATTTGAAAGGTTGTTTTTAATAAAACCATTTGAATTTAATACTTTTGAAAATTAATAGTTTTTATTGAATATTGGAACAACAAAATTTCCCATGCGGAAGTCTATTCCTCAATAAAATGCGTTTTCAGGCTATAGCTAAATGTAATATGTTCTCTAGGTCAAAAACTTTTACGCACAGAAATTTTATTCCAAATGGTAATTTATTATCAAAACAATTACCTCGAAAAGATACACGCATAAGCCGTTTTCCCAGTTTAGCTCGTTTTCTCGCTATTTCATTGAGAAAAAAAACATTTACTGTAATGAACCAAGAAAAATCGATCGTGATACTGTAGTATAATTCTATGATTCTACCCATTCTGATAAGCCAAAAGGTGTTTTTGTCCGTCCAATGTTAACAGAGGGAAAATTAACAGGCCCTTCCATAATAACAACTTCATCCGTCGGTATAATTTTTTTCTTAAATATGAAATATAAACATTTGAACTGTATAAAATAAAAATCCTAAATAAATAATTAATTGCCAAACTGTATTTCAGTTTGTTTTTTGATAATTTTTAGTTGTAATATCAAGCCCCCCCCTATACGTGAAATTCGGTGGAATGGGGGTGTTCTTCATGAATTTGAGGTCGGTTCTTCGTGCAAAAATACTTCTACTGATATCTTCTATACTTACACCACGTAAGAATGGTTGAATCAAAAAGTGCAAGATTTTTATCCTAACTACACGTCCTAACCTTGAATAAAATAGAAAAACTCACAATATTTTACAGGGCTTTCTACAACAGAAAAATACGTCGATGTAGTACCATGTAACTTCCGAGTGGTCAACATTTCATAGGTGATTTGATCGGTTTCATTACAAAATATCAGTAATGATTACAACAAACAAACAACACAGCACAACACACGTGAAGCACAAGTAGAAGCAGACCCGACACACTACACACTACACACTTCACACGACACACGCCTCAGTTCACCCGGTCTCCGATTCACCGACTGACCGATTCATAACTGAAAGGCCTACAAGCACCACGATGTATATAACTCAACACCAATCTACTGTAATATAGTAATACCAGTCAAATTATATGTGTGGTTCAGATTTAACTATCTCAGCTGGCTATATTTAGATTTTGATTTTAAATATTAGGTTTCAATTTGAGATATAACAATAACTATACCGTAAAAATCACTGTCTGGTTTAGACACAATATATATTTGCAGCGTACAAAACCATAAATCTGTTACACATGTATAGTTGACTGAAAAAGACAACAACTATATCTTAAATAGTAAAAATATGTACGTCTACTACAACCATTATAGCTGTTGGTTTTAAACATATGCTACGTAAGTGACAGATCCAACTATTGATCAGGGGAGTTTAAGTATTACAGGAAAGGACATGCAACATAACTGTATCAGTTATACGTTATGATAAATCTTTGATTTCGACAATAGATATTAAAACGGCGGCTAAAGACAAAGCTTATATCCAAAATGAATTTAGTCCATCCAAAGTTGTGACGTCATACATTCCAGATATAAGCCTTATTTTTGTAGGAGTCATACGTATATGTTCCAAAGTCACAACAAGTTTGATTTTTTGATATAAGCCAATAAATATAGGGTTATATGAAATACAAACATTTCCTATGTTCTTAAGAAGAAAAGGTTATGTCCGTTTAAAATATTTTATATCTGTAGCTTACACTGTGTTACGAAACCTAATATAATCAGTGCAATCAGATGTACTTATTGTCGGAATAGATATTAGGCCAAAGGTGATTTTTCTCAGTGTGCTTACAATCATAATCTATATACAGAGTGAGTCTTCTAAGCCGTCCACAACAGATTATAGGCGAACGGCTTAACATACAAAGACGGAACAAAATATTTCCCCACTAAATCATACCTAAGGAACAACGTAAAAATATTTTAAAGCTTTTTAAAATACAGGGTATTCCAAAAACCGGGGGTCTTGGGTTCAAATCTCGGAATTTTTAAATGTAAACATATGTCATATTATACATCGTTTTAAAGCTCTAAGCGAGATAAACAATTTGGTGAAAACAGAACTAAATTACCTTCATTATTTTCAAAATGGCGGCCGTTTTTGTGAAAAATATTGGTATTTACGGAACACCCTGTATCTCGAGAACCACTGAAGAAGGTTTTTTCGTTCTGTTTGAAAATTCTTTATCCTTGTAAACTCAGCTTTAATTTGATATGCAACATGCCAATATTAAAAGAAAATAAATATTTTTTTAAAAATTTAATTTTTTATAATTGTTGGTAGTACTGAAAATCAAAAATTTTAAATAGCAACATATGTTAAATAGGATATCATTTCAAAGATCTTACAAAAACCTACAATTTTTCAATTTATTCTCCCCTTCTATCTTTGGTAGTTTTTCAGTAATAAACATAAAACTCTATTTTCCCATATAACGTCCATGTTAAATTTGTTGTACTCAGTGTTAAAGGATGCAAATTTAAATGATTTGAGTACTGCACATTTAACATGGGCGTTATATGAGAAAATGGAGTTTTTTGCAAAGGGTTACTAATCCCTGAGGTACCTCAGCTATTATAACAGGGTATAGATGCCACAAACATTTGCGGTAAGTGACAACTTTCCCAGTCCAATTCGTCCATCGCTAACGCCATAAAATAGTAATGTGCACTCGGGAATGTTAATGTATCCATGTATGGTTGTTCGCGATAATTGTTGGCAACGCTAGTCATTAGCTGTTCTCGGATTTACAGTTCGGGTTACTTAATTCATTGCAGTTTTGCATGCCCAATAAAATGTTTTTCTGCTCTAAACCATCACACGAGGTTTTTTAATTTATTTCCTAGATTTTAACATTGGAGTGGTGAAAACCAGTGAATAACACGAATACAATCGCTTGAATACCAGGAAATTCGTTTTAAGACTCTTTGACACACGATTGGAAAATACAGCGAATCAGGCACAGGTCTGAATGCACAGTTTTCAAAATCATTGACGTTTCAAATTACTTTATTCTTATTGTTAGTAAAAAGATTTTATAATTTAATCTATTTGATAACTAGTTAATTTCTTAACAATTGCAGATGTTATATCTTCATCTTAACTCAAGCTCGTGAGAACACCCATTTCATTGTAAATATCAAAGTTAGAGTAATTTAATAGTTTACCGAATTGTTAATATGTTTCCTCTGTAGTAGGCCTAGAATGCGTTAGGGGTCAATTCACAAGTCGATAAATTATTGCTGAGGTATCAGACATAATTTTTAACATGTGCTACTAGTTAATTTTTTTATACAAATCCAATATTAGTCCAATAGTCAAATTTCTGAAGCATAGGAGTTTAATTTCTTCTCAAAAAACAAAACTTTTACTTATAATCTTCCCCTAAAAGTTTCTGGGGGTGGAACAATACTATAATTTCAAGATTAAAGCAGGACTAATAACTTGAGTTCGAACAGATATCAACTCAAAAAAGATTTTTTTATGTTTTTGCTAAATTTGTTAAAATTATGTCTGTGTCTGCTAGTCGGGCTTCCAAGACCAAACAAGTTACAGCATTTGCAAATATTACTTAAAACAAGCTCTTTCTATTACTGCAATCATCAATCACTTCGGTCTATGTGATAAGAAACGTTACCTTAACGTTTACAAGTCCTTTCGGTGGCTTGGATTTTTTAGATCTGGTATACATGTCTGTAAATCACATAAACTAACGAATAATTTCCATGACAGTCTATATTTTATAATTCCAATTTATAAAGGGTGTCCAGCGAGTACTCTGCCAAACTTTACCAGCTTACTCAGCAGGTCAAAACAAACAAAAAATGTCATATGAACCCTATAAATTATACAAGAGACAAAAAAGTTGCGAAATTTAATCCAATTAACGCTGATACTAAGATTATGATGATCGGACAGTTAATAATGGAGAAATTTTAATTTTTACAATTTAAAATAGGCAAATTTCAGACAGTATGTCCTAAAGAACCATGTTTTTATGCAGAAAAATTTTTACTTCCCCGTTATTAGTTGTCCGATCATTATAATCTTAATTTCAGCGTTAATTGAATTAAAATTCGCAACTTTTTTGTCTCTTGTATAATTTTTCTAAAATTTACTAATTTTAAGATATTTAGCGTTGAAAATACCAAACAACAGCCGCCATTTTGAAATGGTACAAAGCAGAAACTTGATACTCCATACAAAGATAGGTCCTGTTAGTCATCATACATTTACCAAGTTTGATATCAGTGTGTCAAGTCGTTCAAAAGTTATAGTCGGTTATGTAAAAATCACGTACAGGCGGACAGACGGAAAACGAAGCGAGATAGATCATATGTTCATATGACATTTTTTGTTTGTTTTGACCTGCTGAGTAACCTGGTAAAGTTTGGCAGAGTACTCGCTGGACACCCTGTATTTTTGACTCAGAATACCTACCTGAGTGTTCTCTTTGGACATTTTCCTCCTCCTTCTCGTAACAAAACAATCATGAAAATCGATGATTGGCTGCCTAATGAATTGTTTTTCAACGGATTTTTTTTTTAATAACCCTAAGGAATAAAGTTGAACCTATTGTAACAACCCCAACACCATTACTGAAATTCTGGGTCAGATAATTCCTAAGACTTGGCTCCCAAATTACCTTTCGGAAGCGTTACTGCAATTATTTTGTTTTCGATTTACTTTAGATTACTCTAAATAATTTCCGTTTCTTATAAACAGGTGCTCCAGATCGGAGCGAAACTTAGTAAACATAGGCTTATTTTTTATTTGATAAAATTTTTCTGGTTCTGAAAACTCTCAAATTTTTGGAGAGAAGCGTTAATGCTATCTAATAATAAATTGATGTTTTGGGGGGACGAGTTTCAAAAGTAATTTTCCACGAAATGACAGACGTTATGCTAGCGGAAATAAGTAATAAGATGAATTTTCCCTATTACACTAGATATATTAAGCAACAAATTAAAAACGTGCTGTTTAATCTTTTTATGAGTTTAAATTAACCTCAAACTTATACAGACGAGAATTTACCAAACTTTTTTCAAAAAGTTGTCTTTTTTTCTCACTAAATCGCTATGAACGCATTTTAAAATTAAAGTGAAACTACTTTTTAAACGTTTAACTTTGTGTTTGTTTTTATTAAACTCGCATTTCATGCTTTAACATTTGCCACACCAGTTGAATTAGAAGTTTTATTTAAAATAGCTTGGGTGTAGCGTGGAAGTGGGAAGAAAAATCGCCCTTTCGGTGGATGTCGGTACCGAATCACATTATACAGTACCTTCGATTCAGTAAGTAATTGTCTTTCTGTATTCTTTTATAATTATGATCAATCGACTGTTTGATTTTTTTTAAATCTTCTCGATTGTTCGATCGTTTTATATTTATGTATAAAATAAATATCCTCCATTCTCTTTAATTTATACTAAAAATGCAAATGTGACCCTCGTAAGTGCAAAACGAATGCTAATGTATCGACAATCTAACAATATTTGGGTTCAATACAGCGTGGTAAAATTAAACGTGTGAAACACCTATAAATTATTTTATATGACTAATTTTTAATGTCGCTCTATTTATGAGTCTCTGCCTTTTTCTTTTACCTTAAGACGGCTAAGACCTAGTACAAAAAGTGGTCTTGTATAAGATCGTATTAAAAAATTGTTGTTTCTAATAATTATTTACAAGAACACTTCAACTCCCAGTGCACTGCATGTTTTGCTGGGAGTATGAGCCTTCTACAATACTATCTTAGAACATAAAACAGATAAAAAAACATCTAACTCTATAGTCGGGAAGAGTGAAATCTCGAGGCATTTCTCTGTGAAAAAGTTTTAAAACGCTTTCGGTTAAAATATAATAACTAACATATAATAACACGGTCAATCGAAATGTTTGGAAAACAGGTGTACTGTAACTAAATGTTTTGTTTCGGGGAGTTCACCGCAGCTCCATTAATTTTTACACCTAGCGTGTACATTTAAACTACGATTTAAATCGGATAGTAAAATCGGGCATAATATTACTCCGTACCTACCAACCTGTAAACGACTTAAAACCTTCACTTTTTAACTTAAATTCCAAGGGGTCTTCGGATCTTTCTCGACTTAATTTATACTTTATAGTTAGAGGATTAACGATAACAAAATACAGAAGTAACCACTTTTAAGCTTCTTTTACGTTTATTATTAAAAAAAAGAACAAGGACTCACCGGTTGGTGAAGGTTATATTTATCGCGTGTGAGCGCGACGGCGCGGCGGCGACGACAGCTGCTGAGGACACTCGCTGCTGATTCACCGACGCGGACTGACGGACCGGCCGCTGCAGCAGCCTCGCCGCGCTGATACTGCGCGCGCATGCGCTTGCACCTGCTGATAACTCAGTTATAGCACATCGGACAATTAGTAGACCCATCAAATATAAGTTGTATCGATCGGTTTACCTCTTTGACTGCTCTCGTTGAAAATGCAATTCGCTCCGACTCACTCGCCGCTCGCCTATTGTTGAAAATAGGAATTGTTATTGACTTTACGGTTCCAATATAGTATATACATACTTATAGTCGGAGCGAAAACACACACACACACACACCTATATATATAGTTGAGTAAATAGAGGTGAGTATATATATGTATATATTGTGACGTATATTTCCTGGTGGGAGAAAAGATGATCGGTTACACTGGTACACCGAACCGCAGGAAATCACGTCACGGGTTGTCGGAGGCCTTGGAATCGCTCAGCTCGGACGCTGGGATAATTCCAGGGGTCGAGGATCGAAATCACAGTAGTTATCAGATATTCAGATATGAGAGCTCAGTTATATTCAACCTAGATGGCATTCAACTTAGGACAGACTAAATCTGGAAACACCTTCTAAGTAAAATGCCCTCTGCTGTTTTCCCTAGCTCTGTGAGATGTTTAGGGTTAACACTAGTTACCCATAGTTAATGTTTACCCTAATCAAGAAACAACATTAAACTATTTCACTAGTGGCCAGTAATTACAGGAGCAGGACAGACCTTACACTCCTATCGCACCGCAGGTTTGGACAAGACTAAGCCTGTTACAACAGCAGGAAAATCTAGGACTTAAACCAATGATACAAATCACCAATTACTCTAAATTGGTTTAAAGAATTTGGAAAATATCCCAAAAGGAAGACTAAATGATAATCGGCACCAAGATAATTAATTTAATTAGTCTTGGTTACAGCCAAGAGATGAGCAGGATAGGTCTCGGAACCCTATCCTGCGACAGTTTCAACGCTAAGTCTGAAAACTGGCGTTTAAAATAAAATCGAAAGACTTTGAGAACAGAACGCTGTCGTACCTTTAATACCACAAGGTATTGGAAGACGACGAAGTCAGCTCTCGAAGGTGGTTGAAGTAGTGGACGGGGAAGCGACGCACGAAACGACTAACAATCCGAACACTAACGTAGCACCGACCAGAGTGAAGCTCTTATCAGGACCTCGTGGAGCTCACTTTCCGCTGGGAAAACCCACCAGCTGTCGACGTGAAGCTGGTTACAGGATCGAAAAAAGGTTCATCCGGTTGCCCTTTTTTTTCCCGAGCGTCTGCCAGAAAACAGATTGGCGCGCTCAGCGAAAAGAAGAAGAAGCAGCGCAGGCTCTATCGTCGTCTGCATAACGCAGTCGTGATGATGTCTTTCGAGGTTATATACGTTGTTTACAACAACAACAACCGTAGTTCCGTTCGTAAATATTACGTTTCCCAAGGAAAAGATCTAATTACGTGTCCAACTAAGTGTTTATATTAGATTATAGTCGCCGTTATACGCCTCAACACTTTGCTTTCCACATCAAAACCGGCGATCGGAGTCAGCAGTTATGGGACCGACTAGGTTAGCCTTCCGATGGTGATAATTAGGGTTATAACCATCCACCCCAACACCGTGAGTTACCTAATCACTCAAAGGGTTTAAGTTAGGGAAATAGCAGTGTTTATACTGATTGCCAACACTCCCTCCATAGGCTAGACATAGGCTAGGTAGGCCTAGGCCTACTGGTCCCATGCTAGGCCTAATGAGCCAATTCTTACCCCTGTGCAAATTAGGCTCATTACACCCCCTTCACACATCGGAGCGAAAAAAAACAGTAAAAAAAAGGTCTCGAAGTTCCTCGTAGGAAATAAAATCAAAACTCGTCTGGCATCAACTGCAGCCGCAGTTTACAGAAAGCACCAGGGAAACAGAAAGTGGCACACTTCGCTTCAACTACCATCTAGCAGTTTACAGAAATATCACCGTCGCAGACAGAAGGGTTTCAAGTCCTTGACATGGACTGTGTGACACTGTTGGGAATCCTCATCCCTCACCTCATAAAGGTTACAACCTTTGGTCCTGATCACGGTGCAGGGTCCATGATACTTTGGGGCTAATTTTCCCGCGATGGCATCAGCAGCAGAGGACAAGATGTGAAGTCTCCGCATAACCTGATCGCTAGCCCGATACGTCACCTCCCTTCGGCGGAGGTTATAGTATCTGGCCTGTTTCTGATAGGCCGTCTTCAGGTTTTTCCGAGCGTCCTCGATCAACCGTTTGAATTCCGCCTCCCGTTTACGCTGGACTTCGGTCAACGGGAGGTCATCAGGCGTATCAGAAGCCTCAACGGTTGGGCCACGGAGGGCGCGAGGGGGTCTCAGCTCTCGACCAAAACAGAGCATCGCTGGAGTGAATCCCGTCGAGTCATGTACCGCAGTGTTGAGCGCGTACATGAACTCGCCCAAGTGGTTATCCCAAGACTTATGATTGTCCTTCACGAACTGGGCAATCATAGTCTTCACCACTCGGTTCTGCCTTTCCACCGGGTTCGATTGCGGGCTGTAGGGGGCAGTCGTCTGCAGAGTGACTCCCCATTCCGCCGCCAGGTTGCGAACCAGGTTTGAGACAAACTGCGTGCCATTGTCGGTGATGAGCACATCGGGAGCCCCATGGCGCAGCAGGATGGACTTCAGCCTCGTCACCACATTATGAGCGGTTGCAGAGGGAAGCGCAGCGAGCTCGGTCCACTTGCTGAACGTATCCTGCACAACCAAGAGGAATCGCTGGGAACGCTGGGACCGAGGCAACGGACCAATGAGGTCAGCTGACACCACGTACCAAGGGCCTTGGGGTTGCCGGAAATACATTTTACCTGCCGGTTTGGCTTGGGAGACTTTGTAAGCCTGGCACTGAGCACAGGACCTTACATACGACTTTACGTCTCGTCGCCAGTTCGGCCAAAAGTATTCCGCACCAACTCTCGCCAGAGTTTTCTTCACCCCAAGGTGACCGGCCGTCGCCGTGTCGTGGTTCTCGTGCAGCACCTCCGAGATCTTATCACTCGGCACGCACATACGCCAGGTCGTCGGTCGATTCTTTTTCACCAGGGCCCGATACAAAGTGCCTGATCGGACCTGGTATCGAGGATATCGACGCGGGTGTTTACTGACCAACTCCCGCATCCGACCGTACCAAGCGTCGTTGGTTCCCGGCAATTCTCGATCGGTATCATCACCGACTGCCTCACCAAGATCACCGTCGTGAGGTTCAGGGGTCACCTCCTCAACGGTTTCATTCTGCCGTCGTAGCTGCTCTCTCGCACCTTGTCTCGTCAGGGCTCCAACCTCGAACGTATTCAGGTTTACAGGAGAATCCTGAGGGACGTCAGGGACAGGTTGCCGTGAAAGAGCATCCGCTACACGGTTCAAGGTCCCCTTGCGGTATCTGACCTCGAAGTCGAACTGTTGAAGTTCCATGACCCACCGAGCCAAACGTCCGCTGGGCTCATGAAGTTTCAGGAGCCACTTAAGCGCGACGTGGTCGGTTATTGCCACGAAATGGTACCCCTCAAGGTACGCCTTGAACTTTCGAACAGCGAACACAAGGGCGAGACACTCCTTCTCTGTCGTCGTGTAATTCTGCTCTGCGTCAGACAGAAGACGACTAGCGTAGGCAACGACCACTTCCCGGTCGTTTTGACGCTGAGTGAGAGCTGCACCAAGGCCTGTGTTTGACGCATCGACCTGCAGCACAAACGTTTCAGCAAAGTCCGGGCAGGCGAGAACAGGAGCGGTGCTCAAGGCCCGCTTGAGATCGTCAAACGCCTTGGTTTGTTCCTCACCCCAAACCCACTTGGCGTTCTTCTTGAGCAAGCCACGCAGTGGAGCAGAGACAGAAGCGAACTTCTCGACGAAGCGCCGATACCAGGAGGCAAGTCCGAGGAAGTTACGAAGTGCCTTGACATTCGTAGGAACGGGGAAGTCCTGGATCGCTCTGACCTTCTCCGGGTCAGTCGAGATTCCCTCGGCGCTGACAACGTGGCCGAGGTACTTGAGCTCTCTCCGAGCGAAGTGGCATTTCTCAGGGTTTAAACGAAGCCCGGCGTCTCGCAGCCGGCGGAACACAACCCTGAGAAGTTCGAGGTGCTCCTCAAATGTAGAGGATACTATCACCAAGTCGTCGAGGTAAGCGAAAGCTTTCGGCTCCAACTCAGGCCCAATGACACGGTCAAGCAGACGCTGGAAGGTCGCACCAGCCGAGTGCAAGCCAAACGGCATGACCTTGAAATGGAAGAGGCCCATGCCGGGGACCGTAAAGGCCGTGATTGGGCGACTCTCCTTAGCCAGAGGTACTTGCCAGTAACCTTGCTTGAGGTCCAAGGTACTGATGTACTTGGCTTGCCTGAGTTTCTCAAGGATGGCATTAATCCTGGGGAGGGGATATGCATCCTTGATCGACGAGTCGTTCACCCTGCGCATGTCGATGCAGAAGCGATACTTTCCGGTCGATTTCTTGATGAGTACGATGGGAGAGCTCCAAGGGCTCTCCGATGGTTCTATCACACCATCCCGAAGCATCGTAGCTACCTCCTCGTTGATGATCGCTTGCATCGCAGGGTTACGGGGATAATGCCGCTGTTTGATTGGGACTGCGTTTTCTTTCAGTCGAATCACATGTTCGACCAACGCAGTCCGCCCGTCAACAGCGTCAAACAGAGGAAGCTCCTCCTGAAGGAAGGACTGGAGGCGTCGGTCCTCCTCGCTAGACAAGGGCTTCAAGGTGCCAGAAGCACAGGCCATCGGCTCCAAACAATCTGCCTCGACATCACGATTGATGTTTATTTGTATGAGGTTATGGTCAGTGATACACCTCATACCCAAAACAACATCCGTGCTCAGGTTCGGGACATAGTATACTCCCAGTATACAGTCCTCACCCAAGATGGCAGCTGGTAGGAAGTACCTCGCTCGGACTCGACAGCGAGTACCATCCACCATTTTCAGCTCAGCATTCGCCTCCTCGGGTTTGACACCACATTCGCGGAGATACTGTTCAACCTCGTCCCCAATGAGGTTTACAACAGCCCCAGTGTCCAACAGGGCTCGGAAGTTCCGATCGAGCAGCCTCACGTCGATGAAAGGACGTATGTCGGAGACTCCACGCTGCTCGGTCGTACCAAAGTCGAAAGTGACTATCGTCTTGAGCCACTTCGACCACTCCTCGGAGGTTGTTCGGCGTTGGGACGCTCCGGGCTCAGGGGACCCCCGGGCGCCTGAGTCCGCATGGCGTTTCCCGACTGGCAATCACAACGAGAGGTTGAGACACCTGCTCGTTTGCACCGTGCGCACCACACTCCCTTCGGTTGCTGGCACTGACGGAAGCCATGTCCTTCGGCTTGGCAGTTCCAACACTTCCACTGCTTCGAGCGAGAACGCTCGCTCTGAGGTCCAGGAGCAGGGGTTTGCCTTGCCACCCCGCGTGGACTTGGAGACCGGTCATGTTCCCGCTGTCGACTGGACTGAGCAACACGTTTCCCCTGGCCTCGTGGGTTCGTCACTCCACTTGAGCCGGTGACAGTACTCCGAGGCGATTGGACCGGAGGCTGTGGTTGCGGCTGCCCCATGAAGGGTGTCAAGTCGTTCACCACAGCAATGTCCAGGGAACGGTCGCTCTTTCGACAACCCACGTAGGCGGTCTCAGGTACCAGCGCCTGTGAGACTGGAGGAGGGGGACGGAAAGTCTTCCGCTCACGCACGACTTCTTCAAACTCCTCGGCTCGTTCGAGGAGCTCAGCCATGGAGGAGAAGTCCTGACGCCGAATCACAAACTTGTATTCGGGGCGCATGTTCTTGTACACCAGGTTCAACTTCTGCTGGTTACTGAACTCCCCGCTCCTACGTATCAGGGTTGTGAGCGAGGTCACAAAGTCTCGGAATGCCTCGGTCTCACCCTGCGTCCGTTTGCGAATTTCTTCATCCAAGTTACGGCGGTAACCTTGGGGAAAGAATTGCGTCTCAAACATCCTCTGGAATTCGGAGGACGAGGTCCACAAGTCCTTGTTGTTCCGATACCAGAGCAAAGCCTGGCCGTGGAGAAGCTGAGGCATCGCCTTCAATATTTCGTCAGGCGTCAGCGAGTATGCCTCACGCAGTTCCTCGAGTCGTTCGAGGAAGGAGACGGCATCACGCTTCCCATCGAACCTCAGGTTCCACTTCCGCACCATATCACAAAGGGTGGAAGACGTTTTGACAACGTACGGAGGGCGCGTATCGAAGACTGAGGCAGCATGGCGGGGCATGCTGTAATTGACAACGCTGACCGGGTCGGTCACCAAGCGCTGAGGCGCATAGTTAAAGTCCGGAACCCGGTCATGTCGAGTGTTGAAGTCCTCAGCAGCTCCATATTGGCTTGGCTGAGTCGCAGGCGCAGGTTGAACAAGGTACTGGTTACCCTCGAGTTGCCTCAAGGTCCTCACCAGCGAAGTCAACGAGTGTCGGACAAGTTCGGAGTCCGCATCTGGAGCCAAGCCAAGTAACTCCCGCAACTGACTGGATTCACCCGCATACGGGTTAACAGTCGAATAATCCTGTCTTCGGGGCGGCAGCTGGGCTGACATTGCACCAGGGAGCATGGTTAACCCTGGTTGATGGATCGGAGGGCCCCAGGCACCTGTCACCGCAAATGGTTGCAAGTCACCATAAGCGGTTGAAGGTTGATGGCCTAAGTGACTGTACGTCATCGAGGAAGGCAGTCGATGAGCATGACCACCAGAGTACACCATGTCAAATGGTTGACAGGTCGTAACGTCAACTTGAGTTCTGGGCATCATCAGCGCTGTTGAAGTCACAGCGGTTGTGAAAGCCAGAGTCGTGGTGGTGGTTGTCAGTGCACTCGAACAAGTCACTACAGGCGCTGTGGTAGCTAAACCCAGAGATGTTGTCGACAGTGCCTGCATAGCAGCATGCTGCAGTGCAGCGACGGTTGTGGCTGGCGGGTCGTTCGGCATGACGTCAAACTCCAGCCAAATCACAAAAATTCAGAATCCCCAATGAATTCAAAATAAATCCAGACTGTTTTATTTATTTTTTTTTTGTACTAAATAAAACCACAATTTATCAATGAAAACTCAAAAAGGCCACACCAGTATTATAACTAGTTGAAATATTCAATGAGCAGGTATACGATAACACCGTTATAAAAATCGGTTACTGTACCTGTCACCGAGCTCTCAATCTAACACACACTACTGTTATGATACGACTAGATATCAATCACTAGTCCCTGCCTTCGGGCGCCATGTTTGTGACGTATATTTCCTGGTGGGAGAAAAGATGATCGGTTACACTGGTACACCGAACCGCAGGAAATCACGTCACGGGTTGTCGGAGGCCTTGGAATCGCTCAGCTCGGACGCTGGGATAATTCCAGGGGTCGAGGATCGAAATCACAGTAGTTATCAGATATTCAGATATGAGAGCTCAGTTATATTCAACCTAGATGGCATTCAACTTAGGACAGACTAAATCTGGAAACACCTTCTAAGTAAAATGCCCTCTGCTGTTTTCCCTAGCTCTGTGAGATGTTTAGGGTTAACACTAGTTACCCATAGTTAATGTTTACCCTAATCAAGAAACAACATTAAACTATTTCACTAGTGGCCAGTAATTACAGGAGCAGGACAGACCTTACACTCCTATCGCACCGCAGGTTTGGACAAGACTAAGCCTGTTACAACAGCAGGAAAATCTAGGACTTAAACCAATGATACAAATCACCAATTACTCTAAATTGGTTTAAAGAATTTGGAAAATATCCCAAAAGGAAGACTAAATGATAATCGGCACCAAGATAATTAATTTAATTAGTCTTGGTTACAGCCAAGAGATGAGCAGGATAGGTCTCGGAACCCTATCCTGCGACAGTTTCAACGCTAAGTCTGAAAACTGGCGTTTAAAATAAAATCGAAAGACTTTGAGAACAGAACGCTGTCGTACCTTTAATACCACAAGGTATTGGAAGACGACGAAGTCAGCTCTCGAAGGTGGTTGAAGTAGTGGACGGGGAAGCGACGCACGAAACGACTAACAATCCGAACACTAACGTAGCACCGACCAGAGTGAAGCTCTTATCAGGACCTCGTGGAGCTCACTTTCCGCTGGGAAAACCCACCAGCTGTCGACGTGAAGCTGGTTACAGGATCGAAAAAAGGTTCATCCGGTTGCCCTTTTTTTTCCCGAGCGTCTGCCAGAAAACAGATTGGCGCGCTCAGCGAAAAGAAGAAGAAGCAGCGCAGGCTCTATCGTCGTCTGCATAACGCAGTCGTGATGATGTCTTTCGAGGTTATATACGTTGTTTACAACAACAACAACCGTAGTTCCGTTCGTAAATATTACGTTTCCCAAGGAAAAGATCTAATTACGTGTCCAACTAAGTGTTTATATTAGATTATAGTCGCCGTTATACGCCTCAACACTTTGCTTTCCACATCAAAACCGGCGATCGGAGTCAGCAGTTATGGGACCGACTAGGTTAGCCTTCCGATGGTGATAATTAGGGTTATAACCATCCACCCCAACACCGTGAGTTACCTAATCACTCAAAGGGTTTAAGTTAGGGAAATAGCAGTGTTTATACTGATTGCCAACACTCCCTCCATAGGCTAGACATAGGCTAGGTAGGCCTAGGCCTACTGGTCCCATGCTAGGCCTAATGAGCCAATTCTTACCCCTGTGCAAATTAGGCTCATTACAATATATATATATATATACACTCACCTATATATATATATATATATATATATATATATATATATATATATATATATATACTTTTTAAACCCCGGAACTTGTTGGTCCGACGTCTATTTCTCTGCAGAACAAAGCAGGTCCAATAGAACATGGTGGTCCACGCTTAGAAGATGCTGGTCGGACCAGCTTAATGTGAACAAGTATATAAATCCGCCATCTTGGTTACTCAAGTGGACCAGCATGATGTGGACGTTTTTACACCAGCCGCCATGACAGTGGACCCACAAATGATGTATCAGCGTATATTATATATGCTGTAAAACCAGAAGATGTTGGTCTCTGATGAAAACTTCATTCAAAAAGGAGGGGAAATGTATAACACGATCTTTAATACCCCCTCCAGTCTAAATAAACTAGAAAAACTTTGCAGGCTGTTCTTCCAAAAGTTGAATAGCCATTTTTATAATATGTAGCCTACTGTAGTAAAAGCCAGTTTTCATCGATACTAGGTAATTATTGGAATATTTTTATATGAAATTCATATAATCCAAACTCAACAATTATTTGTGACGAATGTATATGTCATATTGCTCAAGACTTGTATTTCATATTACTGAGGGTTGTTAAAACATTAAGAAAGTAATTTGTACGTTTTGTTTTTGAAAATTTTTCACTATGCATCATCTACAAAATAAATTAAAGTATACTGATAAAATCAAATAAAAAATGCATTGGACCATGAAATGTTCAAATTAAAAATTTTTCGTCAGTATCAGCTAAAATATTAGATAAAAATAAATTTTAACAAAACATTCTTGTATGAAGATTTTGAAAATGGTATCGCCGATGCCTAAACTTAAGTAAATCACTATATGTTTACGGTTGAATTGATGACAGTTATCCAGGTATGTGACCTTTTTTCCAAAGAAATAAAGTTACAATTTACTTGTGGCACATGCATAACTAACAAAACCTGTAAATAATGTTACTATGTCCATGTGTAGACAACATATTATTAGAATTTTAGTCAAATTAAATACATACTTATTTTGACTGCTCAAACTCACGTTAATGTGGCATGCTGACTTAACAGACACATTCTTATAAGCGCAACAGACACATTCTTATAAGCGCTCTTACAACCGTACTCCAGGTTGTAATACGTCAGGTTGCGAACAAGGGAGTATATGACTAAACTGTGTCATGTGTCCATCCATGTGTGGTCTGCGTCTGGAGGAGTGGAGAGAGGAAATGGAGAGGGGAGGCAATGTGAAACCATACTTTTGACCATTAAAATTCTAATTAATTATCAGCCCTCCATTACAGTAGATCATTCAATAAAGATATTTGAAATGTGTGACAATTTAGGTTTTATAATTTTAAACGGGAGAACAATAGGAGATGCTGAGGGTGAATTTACATTTTTAAATTCGATGGGTGCTTCTGTCATAGATTAGCTATAACATATATAAACTGTTTACAACAAGTAGTCGATTTCAAGGTCGCGGATCAGATAGGATCAGATCACTTGCCGGTGGAGTTTGCGTTACAGATAAGCAGAGAGGGTGAGTGCGGGGAGGAGGCGATGTTTACCTCTGGCATGGTTTTTTAAATAATAATGTAGTACCGATAAGCAAAAAAATCATGTGTTATGCTGCTATAGTTCGAGCAATCTTGTGTTATGGTTGTCACTGTCAGGTTTGGGGTTTGTGGGAAAACGACTTGGTTAATGGTGTTCTTTTTACTTTATACGTTGTTGTGTTTGGCTTACTAAATTGCACCCCAAATTACGTATTATTGTTAGAGACAGGTTTAGAAAAGGAATATATTTACACTTTAAATGTGCATTTGGGGTATGTTTAGCACGTTCTTGCGTTACAACCAAACCGTCTGCCAAAGTTAATTGCTAAAAAAAATAAAGAAAAATATATATTGGAGTAAGGATTGGAAATTATTAGGTAGAAAATACGCAATTGAAATTAATTTAGACAATTGACCGTTAGATGAGATTAGAAGGCAATTGCTATCGGTAGTTGAGGCGGTGCGGGGGGAGAGTAGGGAGGCATATGTTCAGGCAGCTAGGTGCGCGCGCTACCATACAACTTACGGATGGCTGGAACGCGACCTTGGCGATAGCGCTTATCTTACTGATAATATGCCAGGTAAAATAATCCGTTGGGTCTTCAAAGCACTCACTGAATCTGTCAATCTTAATTACAAGTCCTGGATATTAAATATAAATTATAATTGCGCTCTCTGTAATTTAAATGAAAACGAAGACTTGTATATAATTTTATTGCAATATGTCCGATTTTAGCTCACCTAAGAAAACGATTCTTTTTTTAGAGGGAACTAACTCACCCAGACTTCATTGAATATTCAAACGGGAGGAATTGGCGTGGTTTGGCTAATTTTTTTATCAGAGGCTTGGAAGTATAGATGGGAGCTTATACTAGAGTTTAATTTTTAATTTCTAATAAGTAAATTGTAATTATAACCATATCTTTGTTAACATGCTGTTTGTTTGAAATAGCATATTTCAAGCTGTCATCCCATCAGACGGTCTTATGTGAGCATTGCTGATATAAGTGCCAAGGCTAAACAAACAAAAAAACAAGGAAGTGTAGATTTAGTAAAGTATTGATTTAAATATTTATTTTGTACAACAGTTTGTGTATAAGGGTATGCAATATTCATGTTGTTAAAATGATCAATAAAGCACTTTTTCACTCATTCATTCATTAATTAGTTAAAATTTACCATGATGAAAATATATGATGTGATAGCCCCGCCCCATACAACTAGTATACAAACACATATTTTTCATTGTTATTCCTGTGGTTAGCCCATGGTTTTTAAAGAGTCTAGTTCTTTCTCAATGCAAATCTTAACGGTCGGAAACTAACCAAATAAGATAAAAATGTGTATATAATGTACTACTGTACAAAAATCAATGGACTAGAGCAATCTGTAACATTCTGTGATATGCAGTGATAAATAACGTACTGCCAGTGGTTGGCGCACAGCGGGACGAGCGACGACGTGAACTTAGTAAAGTCTGATTTAAATGCTATGGCCAAGTCCGCCCATAGTAAATATTTTAATTTTAGCATTATCATGTGGCTTACAGACATCATTTGTAGGGTTACCATATGTCCTAGGTTGAAAAAGAGGACACTTTACACACACGAGGCCTAAACCCCCATCGAGCAGAAGCTCTTCTCCCCCCCCCCTAGTTAGGAAAGTAGTTGTCAAAAAGATCGGAAGAAATTATTACCTTACGTTAATTATTCACGATGCAACATGATGATTTTTGAATTTTTTTGAAATTTTTTTTTTCAAAAAAATTTTCTTTTTCTTACTTTTTGAAAAAGTAAGACGTTTATAACAACATAATGAGGCGTAGAAGAGCGTACATGGGCGAATAGCCTGTACATACTCTGCGTTGCAGAGCAGGGTCAAATGAAGTAAAATTTTTAAAACAAATATATATATTTGATGAAAATAAAAAATAAACTAAATTAAAAAATACGGAAATTGAAATGTATATTGAATTTATTTGAAATTGAATTTCATGTTGAGTAATTTGATGACAAACGATGAAGAGTCTACTGTTGAAAGAAATAAAAAGCAAAATCTTTAACAATGATGTCAGTGCATTGCACGAGCAATGTACATGGGTTGTGCATGGATGGGGGGGGGGGTGTGGAGGAATGTCGTTCGGGGCCAGGACCGGGGTAAGGAGGCTCTGGGATCCCAGGGTACACACGAGCGGTTTTTCCACGGCAGCACCTCGGCGGCAACTCCAGTGCGTCGTAGCGGACAACAGAGACAAATTATTAAGTACAAATGGGCGGTTGGTGGCAGCAGCCTAGCAGCGGTGCCGCGCGGAGTGGCAGACAGCCGCCGCGCCGGGGACTGCTACACCGCGCAGTGCCGCCGCGGCAGTTTTGGGAGCATTCCCACGTGCCGTCGGTTGTCGCTGCAGCTCGACTACGGCGACTCGCCTGGTCTGTATAAATTCACCTCGTTTGTTTTTTTGTTTGTCCACTGATGTGTGTCCGACACATAAAAAAATTGACCAATATAGCGGATCCAAGATGGCGTTCGATGGTTGTAACACAACGGAAAATGTTTAATTAACCGATAGTTTTGAGTGGAAAACTGTTTTCGATATCTGGAGCAATTAAAAATAAACAAATCAATAAAAAGGGATTAGTAACTAATATTATTATTTTTAAATTTCTAATATCTTGAAAGCTAAAAAAGATTTAGGAAAACGGATTGCAGCATTGAATTTATAATAAAAAACAGTGTTAAAAAAGGGGTCACACCCCTACCTTCATATTAAAATTTTTGTTTCAAATATGGCGAATCCAAGAAGGCGGCAAAAATTTTAACTTTCTAAAAATTAAGTAACAACAATTTAACAATGTTATGTGGTATTAGGCTGTTAATATCTGAGGTCGAATTGTAAAAAAAACTCTGTATAACAGAAAATCAAGTTTGAAAACTTGTTCACAAAAAGTTTTATAACTTGGAAACAAAAGAGATATCAAAAAACGTATTGCGGCATTGAATTCAAAATTAAAAACAGTGTTAAAAAACGGGTCGCAACCCTATCTTTAAATTTGAAAAAAATAGTTGAATCCAATATGGCGAATCCAAGATGGCGGCCAAAAATGAGTACCCCCTCAAAACGAGGTATACTTGCTACCCAATAATGTTTGGGTGGGGTCTAGGATAGTTATTTTTAGAAATGTAAAAAAGGTATGGGGGGGACAGTTAAACTCACCCTGTAGAACTAGTTAAGAATCGACCATGCATTTGGAATACTGCATTGAAAGATTATAACGATAGGATTAAGAAGAGGAATGCGTGGGAAGAAGTTAGCATTCAGATGGACTCCGATATCAGCACAAATGTGACAAAGAAAAAATGTGTTTTTGAGAAATTTCCACGCAGATCCAGCTAGATGCCGCTGCGTAGCGCGCCGCAAGTTGCCGTCCGTGCGTACAGGGTGGTCGCGCACTGAGATAACTGCCTTCGTGGTGCCGCTGCGGATGCCGTCGCAGCAAAAACCTGTGTACCTCCGCTTGTTGCAGGGAACAGGGGTCAGGCCGGGCCCATAATGATATCGGCCTCACTTTACTCCGGGCCTATAAAGATACAAGTAACTCCACAACTTGTTTCTTAAAGTTGGAAAAGGATGTAACTTTAAAAATGCGGGTTATAAACTTTTGACCAATACTTCGATAAAAAAGTGTGATATATTTAAGTAGTTTCCTTAGAAAAGGTTTTTTTATTTCATTGCAGGATTACGGTGCCTACAATCCTAGAAAAACGGGTATTATAATAATGCCAAATTCTTTCAAAAACTGCATCAGAATGGGGCTGCATCGCTTTTGCTCCAAGGGTTAGCAGGTAGATTTCAGAACCGCCCGAAACATCGCTTTTGTTCCACGAGAATGGGGCCTGCGCTCCCTCTCCCCCACATTCTTTCTTTCGTTCACCTCCAGGTTCTTACTTGAAAAATGCCATTTTAACGTAATACTACAAGTTTAATTTTTTGTCTAATCGAAAATATTGATTTTTGAAAGAATATTAAACTACTTAAATTGTAAGAGTAGGAGTAAGTAAACGATATTGTGTATAAGAAATAACTTACATAATAAAATGTGTTGCTATTTAATACTTATCCACATTTCATATATTTTTTACAATAATTCACTAGAAACAGAGAAGCCTTCTGACAAAAGATAGAGATTTTAGGCATGAGCATGGAGCAGAAAACCACGTTTGAGTCGAAAGAGTATATTTTCGACGGGCTTTAACACTATTTAAATAACCTTATTTCACAAAATTCAAACTTAGAATAGTTAAAGTCTTTCTCCCTAGTACAGTACCCAGTCTTCCATCTCGATCTGTTGCTACTCTGTATTATATTAATAAAGCTGTTTTGAGACCAATATTGGTACCTATAAAAACTAAAGTTGAAATCAATTGAAGGTTCAAGGTCACATTATTTTAAGGCTACATGGTTTATTAAAAAAAGAAGCAATCTGCAAAAACTACACAATTGAATAAATCTACAATTAATCTATAGTAGTGACCTAGAATCTCATGTTCGTGCCTAAAAGCTTGATGTTTTGTTAGGAAGCTTCCATGTTTCTAATCGTGATTTATTGTATAAAATAAATGAAAGATGGATAGAACATTGTAATACTATTTAATTTTGTAAGCTATTGCTCTTAAACATTATTGTTTACTTGTCGTTACTGTTACAATTGAAGTAGTTTAACATTCTTTCAGTTATAAATATTTTCGTTTAGGCCAAAAAAGCAAAGTTGCATATTAAGTTTAGCTGACAGTATTCAAGAAAGAACTTGGAGCTTGTAGGTGAGAGAAAGAGAGAATTTTGGTGGGAGGAAGCGCAGGCCCCTCTCTCGTGGAGCAAAGCGATGTTTTGGGCGGCTCTGAAATCTACCTGCCGACCCGTGCAGCAAAACCGATGTTTCTTTCCATAATGACCCTTAAACGTGGAGCAAAAGATACACACGCCAGAATGGCTATATATATGTGGAGAAAAGAAATTCTAAAAATAGTTTTCAGACTAAAAATTCCAATTTCAGAAAAAGTTAGTCCGTAGGGTACCTTTTTCATTTTTAAGGGAACTTTCATGATTTATTTTTTAATGACAGAGTGGTTGTAAAATAGTTTTGAGGAACAAGACAGCCTTAGTCAGTAACAAGTCAACAAGATTGCAAGATCGCACCACGATCATCCTTCACTCATCTGTCATTCATGTTTAGCTTAAAGTACCTGGTGGACCGAGCCTTGCTCGGTGTTAGTTATTTCATGTTTACGAGTTCATCCAGTTACTATAAAATATTTCAATGTAATAAAATTGATAAATAGAAACCTTTTTTATTGCTCCATGGACTCTTCATCCCACCTGCTGTATATTCCCTTGACGGCTGTAGATTCCAAACAGCTGTTATGATTACTTCATTGGTTTACTCTTTCCTAGTTTATTTTCGTTGCCATAACGGCAACCCATAAGGCCAATGTTAAAATTTTACAACTTTTAAATTCGATCTATTGCGTTGATAGATTTTCTCCGGCCAAGTAATCTGCATAAAAGGAGTTTTTGAGTCATAAATTACTTATTTCCAGACTTTAAAGGAAATCCTCGGAGCCGTTTTTGAGATCGTTGTGCAAGCAAGCAAGCATACAAGAACGGACGATATCATTGCTCATATAAGAGTATAGGAATACCTGTCTGGGTAGGTCATCATTTCAAATAATGTACCTATCTCATGTATGTATGCACATCCAAACGCAATAATACCAAATGTTAATAAAGATTTTACTTATGCATAATAAACCGTTTTAATGTTACTATCGTTCAGAATTTCTTCCCGAAATACTACACGACCAATACTGCTGATGTCGTTTGTTGCTGTTACTGCATGACATGTGCTGTCATGTTATAACACTGATCAAAGGTTTTACATATTGACGTTTTTTACGTACGTTGGAAGAGTTTAAGGCCTACGCGAAGGAAAGAGTAAGAAATTGTCTCTCTTTTTAACAGATAAATATGTATATCTCCTACAAAAATAAACATTTTTCCTTTGTTAATATTATTGTGTTATGTATGATACGGTATGATATTGATGAATATGACAGTGAGTCGGTGGAACAGTCGGTAGCGCGCCGGACTTCGGAGGCATGGTATTGATACTGTCTTGTACAGCCGCTGCCATTGCTGTTCATTATTGTACTGTATCGGCTCACTTCTCGCCTAGGACGAAGGAACATGTTGAAGCTTGGGTACAGTATTTACAAACAAAAACAGTTTTGAACCGGATTTTTTGGTTAGGGGATGAACCAAAGACATTTAAAGTATCTTCTATATTATCAAAAGAATTTATGGGATTTTGTACAGGGCAAATCGACCCCTAGAAATGAACTTTTCTCCACATATTTATCATCAAATTAAAGCTATTAATCTCTAGATGTTCCTTTTGCGGGTTTGGAAAATATCCTATGAAAAGCCTTCACACAGGAGGCTTTTCAAATTCCAGCGAAAGTACTATTATCTGTGGAAGAACCTGTGAACTTTTTATAATTCATATTTATTTGTAACAAAACAGATGATTAAGATTTGAAATAGTTCCAGAGATGCGGGGCTAGCTAAAGTCAGTTAACATTCATAGTTAATTATGATTATTTTAATTTCTTAAATATTGACTTTTTTAAGACAACAGAAAATAAGGAAGAGGATTTGACCTATTGAAACTAAGACCAAGAGTCTGTTATCATCTTAATTTACTGTATTAACTTAAAAGGAAACTTAAAAAGGAACATAAGTAAATCAGGAAGTGCTCTAGAGCAGGGACTCTCTAACAAACTGTTGACAGTGAATGCACACTGATACATGTTTCAACACATTGATGCATGTTTCAACGTTTAGTGTTTTAAAATCTCAATATTAGATGAATATCTAACAAAAGGATTCAAGTTTTGAAATGCAATGTAAATTTGAAACCTGTATTTTTTAAATGTACTTGGAATGCGATGAATATTAAGGTGTTAACTGTTAGCCTACCTATTTTACTCGATTTTGAAATGTACCAATAACTATATGCCTATTTAATGAGGGCATTCCATAGAAAGTTATGATATTTGCTTGAGTAAAAATTTACCAAACGTGTATTCAAGATGAGAAACAAAAATGCGGGTAAATTTGAAAACTGAATTTTTCAGCCGTTGTGAGCATTGAATAGATAGACTTTAAGGAATATGGCTATTGTATAGCCTAAATGCATTTATAAATTAGTTCTTCAGTAGATCAAAGGTTTGACAATCTTCTTATCATTTGTTGTTAAGGCCTAACAAAGATGAATGCAGGGAACTGACGCGTAGATATTATGTAGAATTAACATAAATAGTCAATACTTTTGAAAGAAAACTCTTAAACAACAAAGACATGGAGATGCGCCAAGCAATGAAAACTAACCGCCATTTTATGCAAAATGAATTTTGTAGCACTGTCAAAATTTCAAAGTGTAGAAGGTATACATAGATACTTTTAAAGCAGAGTCTAGAAAATTAAAAAAAAATACAAAAATTCACACACTTTCTCATTGAAAGGTATTTTACTCTGAAAAACTCCATACATAATCAACATGAAACTAAAGCCTATTTTACCATTGTTTTTAAGTCACGAGGTGACTCGGGCTGCTAGTTTAAATTATTGAAAATGTCATTTAATTATGACATTTTATTGTTCTTTCAAACCAAAATAACCAGTTCAAACCGCTTTTGTTTGTAAACATCCAAGCTTCAACATGTTCCTCATTATGTACTTATAAACGTCTTATTTTTTCAACATATTCAAAAATCATCATGTTGTATCGTGAATAATTAACGTAAGGTAATAATTTCTTCCGATCCTTTTGACAACTACTTTCGTAACTAGGGGGGGGGGGAGAGAAGGGCTTCTGCTCGATGGGGGTTTAGGCCTCGTGTGTGTAAAGTGTCCTCTGTTTCAACGTAGGACATATGGTAACCCTACAAATGATGTCTGTAAGCCACATGATAATGCTAAAATTAAAATATTTACTGTGGGCGGACTTGGTCATAGCATTTAAATCAGACTTTTCTAAGTTCACGTCGTAGCTCGTCCCGCTGTGCGCCAACCACTGGCAGTACGTTATTTATCACTGCATATCACAGAATGTTACAGATTGCTCTAGTCCATTGATTTTTGTACAGTAGTACATTATATACACATTTTTATCTTATTTGGTTAGTTTCCGACCGTTAAGATTTGCATTGAGAAAGAACTAGACTCTTAAAAAACCATGGGCTAACCACAGGAATAACAACGAAAAATATGTATTTGTATACTAGTTGTATGGGGCGGGGCTATCACATCATATATTTTCATCATGGTAAATTTTAACTAATGAATGAATGAATGAGTGAAAAAGTGCTTTATTGATCATTTTAACAACATGAACATTGCATACAAGCTAAATATTTATACACGAAGTGTTGTACAAAATAAATATTTAAATCAATACTTTACTAAATCTACACTTCCTTGTTTTTTTTGTTTGTTTAGCCTTTGCACTTATATCAGCAATGGTCACATAAGACCGTCTGATGGGATGACAGCTTGAAATATGCTATTTCAAACAAACAGCATGTTAACAAAGATATGGTTATAATTACAATTTACTTAGTAGAAATTAAAAATTAAACTCTAGTATAAGCTCCCATCTATACTTCCATGCCTCTGACAAAAAATTAGCCAAACCACGGCAATTCCTCCCGTTTGAATATTCAATGAAGTCTGGGTGAGTTAGTTCCCTCCAAAAAAAGAATCGTTTTCTTAGGTGAGCTAAAATCGGACATATTGCAATAAAATTATATACAAGTCTTCATTTTCATTTAAATTACAGAGAGCGCAATTATAATTTATATTTAATATCCAGGACTTGTAATTAAGATTGACAGATTCAGTGCGTGCTTTGAAGACCCAACGGATTATTTTACCTGGCATATTATCAGTAAGATAAGCGCTATCGCCAAGGTCGCGTTCCAGCGATCCGTAAGTTGTGTAGTAGCGCGCGGACCTGAACACATGCCTCCCAACTCTCCCCCCGCACCGCCTCAACTACCGATAGCAACTGCCTTCTAATCTCATCTAACGGTGAATTGTCTAAATTAATTTCAATTCCGTATTTTCTACCTAATAATTTCCAATCCTTACTCCAATATATATTTTTCTTTATTATTTCTTTAGCAATTAACTTTGGCAGACGGTTTGGTTGTAACGCAAGAACGTGCAAAACATACCCCAAATGCATATTTAAAGTGTAAATATATTCCTTTTCTAAACCTGTCTCTAACAAAAAACTAATAGGTAACACTAATAGGTCCTAATACGTAATTTGGGGTGCAATTAGGGGTCTCAATCCCGGACCTAAATTCCAATCCCGGGATTTCGGGATTGACAAAAGCCGATCCCGGGATCCCGGGATCAGTCCCGGGATTCCCGTTTTCTATATAGGCCTATCTAGAATATATTGCTGTGTGAGAACAACGCTTATGGTTTTTTTTACTAAAAATACCAATAATTCTATATTATTAACTCGTCAATTATGAGCTTGTTGACGGCTAATTACCTGTTGTTCAAAATTTTTAAATAGCGTTTATGCTGTGTGTGCAAGCACACATAGAGTACACATGAGTGTTAGACCAAGAGATAGGCCACTTTTATTTACCCCAAATTTACCATCAAATTTGTTGTTAATTTAGGGTTAGTCATAACATATAGTCTTCAGAATTGCAATTCTTAAGGTTGGTGAGTGGTGGGTGTCCGAGTAATGACGTGATCAATATGGCTGCCGCGCAAAAGTGTAACACTTTACAAAAACGAACGTAACTTTGCAACAGAGTAACGTAGAGTAATGATCTTTTTTTTTAAATTGTCGGTAATAAAATTGCCTTTATTTTATGTCATGTCAATATATATCGTAAGTGTAACGGTTTTCCTGATATTTAACCTAAACTTTACTTTTTGTGAATTTTTAGTATAAAAGTAAATGTTTAAGGCCCAAACACTCCTTAACTGTGAAGAAATAGACAAAATATATAAGAATAAAAAAGGTAGATAATGTTATAAGGGTTTTGAAAATACCATTTATGTGGGCTTTTGATGGTGGCTTGTACGATAAATGTGTTAATGTTTAACATTCAACAAATTTATTTTGCCCTGCAACTTCTGTATACATTGTGCAGTAAAATTAAGTGATAAAACAGGTGGAGGTAGAAATAATTGAAACAAAAATGATTCTTGTTGTAAATGGTAGGTAATGTGCTCCTAATCGGCATACATCCGTAATGTCACGGGAAACCCCTCAAAATCACGTTTAAAAATGGCGGCTTTTCCCGCCATAAAAAAGTCTTGAAAATAGTCTGTCGACTGCATTTTTTGTCAATTTTTTTCAAGATATTGACTTTGGACTACCACCAACTAACTATTGTTGGGTGATTGATTCTTAATTTTGACAGGGTACTCATTTTTGCCCGCCATCTTGGATCCGCCATATTGGATATAAATTATTTTTTTCTCATCTAAAGATCGTGTTGTTACACATCCTTATAGTCTAGATTTTTACCCTGAACTCAATGCTGAAATCTGTTTAAAAAAATCTCGATTCGTTAAAAATGTGTGCTCAAAAAACGGCACAAAATATACATATACAACCCTATTAAAAAAAATCAACCCTATACATTTATTATGGACATTCCGTGCTTTGAATATTATTTTTGATTATTTATCTCATATCTCCAGTTCTAAATAATATATGCTGCATGTTTTGGTCTTAAAATACTCAGTGATTTAACAGCTTTTACGTGAGGTACTGATCATTAAAATTGGACAAATGTTGGATGAACTATAAGGCAAAAAGCAGCTTGAAAATATTTTTTTTTCTAAATTTATTTTTGGTTTAAGATTTATACTTTATCCTAATTTTATCTGATTTTCATTATTTTTAAGTTAAATGAAAGCTGATAGTTCACCAGTTGTCTTAAAACCATTCTGACCTGCAGGTCCATGGTTGGGGCTGGGGATATAAATCTTTAAATAATTATGAAATTTTTGAAAATTGAATTTTTAGATTAGTTGGAGGTCCATACCTCACGTCAATCTAAACTGATTTAAATAAATACAAGCTTAAATGAAAGCCAATAATATACTGAGTTAATTAAGACCAAAAACCTTCATGAGTCTCTATTAGATTTCTATGAATGAGTCATTAATTATTTTCAGTTTAAGAAAGTAAACAGATTTTATTAGGAATGAAGGTTCATAACTCAAATTAAGTAAGTCCGATTTTAATGAGTGATATCTTATATGAAAGCCTATAATTTACTGAGTAATTTGAGACCAGAACGAATGTTGTGACCCATTTAGCACCTGCACTAAAAATCTTCAACAAAAAACCAATTTTAAAATATTAATCGTCTAGTTGCTTTAAGCCTTGTATAGCTTGTCCAACACTTGTCCGATTTTATTGATCAATAACTCACATGAAAGCCGTCATATCACTGAGTATTTTAAGACTAATACATGCAGCATATATTATTTAGAACTGGAGATATGAGATAAATAATCAAAAATAATATTCAAAGCACGGAATGTCCATAAGAAACGCATAGGGCTGGTTTTTTTTAAACAGGGTTGTGTATTATGTGCCGTTTTTTGAGCACACCTTTTTAACGAATCGAGATTTTTTCAAAAAGGATTTCAGCATTGAGTTCAGGGTAAAAATCTAGACTATAAGGATGTGTAACAACACCATCTTTAGATGAGAAAAAAATAATTTATATCCAATATGGCGGATCCAAGATGGCGGGCAAAAATGAGTACCCTGTCAAAATTAAGAATCAATCACCCAACAATAGTTAGTTGGTGGTAGTCCAAAGTCAATATCTTGAAAAAAATTGACAAAAAATGCAGTCGACAGACTATTTTCAAGACTTTTTTATGGCGGGAAAAGCCGCCATTTTTAAACGTGATTTTGAGGGGTTTCCCGTGACATTACGGATGTATGCCGATTAGGAGCATATTACCTACCATTTACAACAAGAATCATTTTTGTTTCAATTATTTCTACCTCCACCTGTTTTATCACTTAATTTTACTGCACAATGTATTCAGAAGTTGCAGGGCAAAATAAATTTGTTGAATGTTAAACATTAACACATTTATCGTACAAGCCACCATCAAAAGCCCACATAAATGGTATTTTCAAAACCCTTATAACATTATCTACCTTTTTTATTCTTATATATTTTGTCTATTTCTTCACAGTTAAGGAGTTATTGAGCCTTAAACATTTACTTTTATACTAAAAATCCACAAAAAGTAAAGTTTAGGTTAAATATCAGGAAAACCGTTACACTTACGATATATATTGACATGACATAAAATAAAGGCAATTTTATTACCAACAATTTAAAAAAAAGATCATTGCTCTACGTTACTCTGTTGCAAAGTTACGTTCGTTTTTGTAAACTGTTATACTTTTGCGCGGAAGCCATATTGATGACGTTATTACTCGGACACCCACCACTCACCAACCTTAAGAATTGCCTTTTTGGAGTCTCAAGATTATGGGTTTACTTAAGAACATAACAAAGATCATGGTAAACTCGGGTAAATAAAATGTGTTCTAGCTCTTGGTCTATGTGCAGTCCTTCGTAGAGTCGCTAAATGTTGTTTAAACAAATTTGAAAATCTTTCATTGCGCTGTTTTTCCGTCCTTTTGTGTAAGACGATGATAAAAACGAATGAAACATCACAATCTTTCTTATGGGCCACAAGAACATTTTTTGGTCACTCATAATACTTCACTATTCAAATTCACAGATCACGGGAGGTTATTACTAAAACAACAATTGAAGAAACTCACTACTCACTACACAAAATCATCCCGGCGCTCAAATGTTCACTAAACGAAACCCCGATAGCAACTGGAAGTGTTGGTGATCAGATAGATATTAAAATTCAGTAAGATAAAAAATATCAAAATTAAGTCCCCTGTGTGGGCGTGGCTTTTAGGATACATCGAATCGTGGGAATTAACTGCAAAGGAAGTTCGAAGCGATAAGAAAACTATTGAGTACTGTCCCATTATATTCCAGGAATAAGGTTATTGTTGAATTGCATTTTGATTTTGGGCAAAGTGAACTTTGGGAATGGTAGCTACAGTCTAAAGGGGTGTGAGTTAAAAATATTAAAAGAAGTTGCTATCAATTATTAGTATTGGAATATTAATTTCCTAAAACATTTTTATGTTTATATGTTTGAAAGGACGACTTTTGCAATAGTTAAAACATCAAAATCACGCAAAAAATCAGAAAAAAATATTCTTTTGCAATCCCGTCAATCCCGGGATCGAGAGACTCTGATCCCGGGATTATCAGGTATTCAAAAGCGACCGGGATCCCGGGATTGAGAACCCTAGGTGCAATTTAGTAAGCCAAACACAACAACGTATAAAGTAAAAAGAACACCATTAACCAAGTCGTTCTCCCATAAACCCCAAACCTGACAATGACAACCATAACACAAGATTGCTCGAACTATAGCAGCATAACACATGATTTTTTTGCTTATCGGTACTACATTATTGTTTAAAAAACCATGCCAGAGGTAAACATCGCCTCCTCCCCGCACTCACCCTCTCTACTTATCTGTAACGCAAACTCCACCGGCAAGTGATCTGATCCTATCTGATCCGCGACCTTGAAATCGACTACTTGCTGTAAACAGTTTATATATGTTATAGCTAATCTATGACAGAAGCACCCATCGAATTAAAAATGGAAATTCACCCTCAGCATCTCCTATTGTTCTCCCGTTTAAAATTATAAAACCTAAATTGTCACACATTTCAAATATCTTTATTGAATGATCTGCTGTAATGGAGGGCTGATAATTAAATAGAATTTTAATGGTCAAAAGTATGGTTTCACATTGCCTCCCCTCTCCATTTCCTCTCTCCACTCCTCCAGACGCAGACCACACATGGATGGACACATGACACAGTTTAGTCATATACTCCCTTGTTCGCAACCTGACGTTACAACCTGGAATACGGTTGTAAGAGCGCTTATAAGAATGTGTCTGTTAAGTCAGCATGCCACATTAACGTGAGTTTGAGCAGTCGAAATAAGTATGTATTTAATTTGACTAAAATTCTAATATGTTGTCTGCACATGGACATAGTAACATTATTTACAGGTTTTGTTAGTTATGCATGTGCCAAAAGTAAATTGTAACTGCATTTCTTTGGAAAAAAGGTCACATACCTGGATAACTGTCGTCAATTCAACCGTAAACATATAGTGATTTACTTAAGTTTTGGCATCGGCGATACCATTTTCAAAATCTTCATATAAGAATGTTTAGTTAAAATTTATTTTTATCTAATATTTTAGCTGATATTTACGAAAAATTTTTAATTTGAACATTTCATGGACCAATGTATTTTTTATTTGATTTTATCAGTATACTTTAATTTATTTTGTAGATGATACATAGTGAAAAATTTTCAAAAACAAAACGTACAAATTACTTTCTTAATATTTTAACAACCCTCAGTAATATGAAATACAAGTCTTGAGCAATATGACACATGCATTCATCACAAATAATTGTTTAATTTGGATTAAATGAATTTCATATAAAAATATTCCAATAATTACCTAGTATCGATGATAACTGACTTTTACTACAGTAGGCTACATATTATAAAAATGGCCATTCAACTTTTGGAAGAACAGCCTGCACAGTTTTTCTAGTTTATTTAGACCGGAGGGGGTATTAAAGATCGTGTTATACACTTCCCCTCCTTTTTGAATGAAGTTTTCATCAGAGACCAACATCTTCCGGTTTTACAGCATATATAATATACGCTGATACATCATTTGTGGGTCCACTGTCATGGCGGCTGGTGTAAAAACGTCCACATCATGCTGGTCCACTTGGGTAACCAAGATGGCGGATTTATATACTTGTTCACATTAAGCTGGTCCGACCAGCATCTTCTAAGCGTGGACCACCATGTTCTATCGGACCTGCTTTGTTCTGCAGAGAAATAGACGTCGGACCAACAAGTTCTGGGGTTTAAAAAGTATATATATATATATATAGGTGAGTGTGTGTATGTGCACTCTAACGGTCGCAATTTTTGCCCGTTTTCCTCTTTGACTGGAACATTTCTTTCTTTGATGGCCTACCTTGGTCAAGTTCGTTTGCTAACAAATTTGGAGCCCCTCTGAACCCGTTTTTGGGAACAAATGTCCCGAATTTTGGGAATACGAGTCCAAAAAAGGTAATATAGGCCTCGAATCTAAATTTTATGTATTTTAGGTAAGAATTAAATTTTAATGCTCTTTCCTCTAATATTAGTGGGCATATATTTAGCTACTCTCAAACCTTTCATTTTATTACTGTTTCACGCTTTCAACACAGCGGTTAAAGTTACTATACAAATAACTATACAAATAAATTAAATCAATACAATCAATTCCTGTAATTTTATGAAACTTCATGGGGAATCGCACATTAAATTATTACTAACTAGTGGATATGCCCGCAGCTTCTCTTGCTGAAAGGATAACTAACTTTAACCCTAGGGGGCTGGTAATTCCATTCAAGATTGAAATGAGAAGGTGTAATGTTTCCTCTAAAAATGTTTTCCTCATGATTAGCAAATGTTATTATGAATCTGTTTTCTCCCATTTGCCAATACAGAGAATGAGAGATAACCCGGAATATAAAACAAAAAACGCTAATGGCAGGTTTTCGACTTAACATCAACATGAATTTAGTGCGTTTTTAAAAAATTGACAGAAAACTGTAAGAAAAAGCTTATAGACGGTGAGTGCCTTGGCCAAAAAACTATTTCCCCAGACGTTTCTCAATCACATTGAAGATCAGGTTACTCATCTGAGTATTTTTCCTGTGTTTTAGAATTGAAATCCCCATTCATTATTCTTTTAGTAGATTGGATCTTGTACCTATCCCCTGAAAATATTCTATATGCCTCCCATCCATAGTTTCAAAAACTGAAATGGCCGCCATTTTGATTTTTATAATACACTCTGTTTTAGCCGTCTTAGAGAAAATATTTTTAAAATCTTTCTTTGCTTGTATCTAGAGCCTATAAAAAATATTTGCGCCAAGTTTCATGGCCCAAAATCTTGTAGTTTTTAAGAAAGTAAGCTTTGAAAGCTAAAGATGTGCGTCATTTTCAATTTCATTATATACCATATTCAAGCCTTATGAAAGAAAGTATTGCAAAACCCACCCTTTCTTAGTACGCTTGTAGAGAATATTTGTGCCAAGTTTCATGCTCCAAGCTTTATAGTTTTTGAGAAACTGCGATCAGTCAGTCAGTCAGTCAGTCAGTCAATGGTTTTTGTCTTATATACAGGGTGTTCAAAAAATGTGGGGCAATAATTTACGTAGTGATTCCTTGGGTGAAAACAAGCAAAAAAGTTCATATAAACATAGGTCCTAAAGTGCTTCGTTTTCCGTCTGTGTGTCTGTTTATGATAATTACATATTAGTAGTTATAAAACCGGAAATAAACGTCACCGAACCCACAACTAGAAAAAATGGCCCAAAATTTTAAAAGTTTTCGGTCAAATGGTTTTGACGTCCGAAGGTTCATTTTTTGCACCGACCCCTGAACCCGCCTAAGATCTGGCTATTATTTGGGTATGTGAGTACATTTATACGTGGTATATGTTATTCTTAACCCTACCGTATATTTTTATATATAGAATTACACTACTTGCAATAAAAAATCAACTTTGGTCTGAAAAAATTAACTTTGGTTTTTATTGTCTGATTTGTCTAATATTTGGATATGTTATTAAACTGAGTAAACTAGTAAATATTTTGTATTAATTATAAATATACCTCTGATTTCGCAGAAGTACCTTCGTCTACTCTATGTTGATATATTGTTCTATGTAAAACTTGAGACTAACCTTGGACCGGTTTTGAGTTAATGAGTTTGTCTGACCTAATTGCAGAGCTGTGAGGTAATCTCATTATGCAGATGGTATAATCTATTATACATACTAATTTTCTTTAACAACCTTGTCCTAATTGCTTTTATTGAGGTCTTGTGCTACTTAATATTGTTGAATCGGTATAATAAAAATAAATTTTGTTGAATTGTAACAGTATAAATATCCTGTACTGACACTATAGTTATATTCAGGTGAAACAAATTGAAAAAATAACAAGTCCCCTCTACCACCTAACTTCGGATAAAACTATTTAATGTCGGCAAATATTTAGGTGAGTACACTTGTAAATAGTATTTGTTATTATTAATCTGTAGTATATTTTTAAACATAAAATTAACTTTGTCTTTATTGTTCGATGTATAATAGCTGGGTTTTAGCCATAAACTAAAGTCTCTAATTTAACACATCCTTTATATTTACCCAAGAATTCTCACTGCTAGGAAATCCGAGCCACTTTACATATACCATGTCACCCTTTCTCCTGATTACCCTTTCTATTAAATATAAATCTTTATATTTAGTTTTCAATAGTTCCTGCTCATAAAATCCCCCTTTGATTATATCATTTTTTCGTCTTTTAAAATATAAGTTACAGGGCTGGTATTTTTCACCTGTGCTATAGAGAATAATTCTGTGGTATAGTTGGGGGTGTAACCCTTGGTGAATATGTGTTCTTATATTAAGATATCCGAACAGTATCTCCTACTTTGAATTTATTCTTTTAACTATAACCTTTTTAACTAACTTCTTATGCACATCTTTAGATGTGTCAGCATTGACTTGGTTAGGTTCTATGCCTATTGTTCTATGTATTTCATTGTTATATTTATTTATTAATTTAGGAATCAAGTCTGACCATTTATAATTTCCTTGTGCGCTAAACTCCCTATATAACCAAGTCTTTAAAGTTCTCTGGAACCTTTCCACTATAGCGGCTTTTGTCGTAGAATATGTGTGATAATGATTAATTTTATTCTTACGCATTAATTGTGTAAAGTGTTTATTGAAAAATTCTTTACCATCGTCGGACTGGATATTTTTTACTGCTGTTGGTATATCATTTAATATCCTCCGCAGCGCCTCTGTGACCACTAATCCTGTTTTATTTTCAAGTGGTTCGGCATAAGTTTTTTTAGAAAACGTATCTATAACGGTTAAAATATAATTATAACCTGAATTTTCCTTAGAATATTTTTGCATATCTATTAAATCGATTTGCAAAGTCTCATTTATACCTATTAGTTTAAATGACCTTCTCGGAAAATTCTTTCTTACAGGCTTATGCAACTCATAAGCTATATCTCTCTTACTCATTTTTATTACTACTTAATTGATTATTATCCACATGTAAAGGTTTATTGTCGGAATTAACTAATACGTGATCACTCTCCCTTCTGTAAACGTAACTCTTTGGTAAATAAGGTGTGCCATCTAATTTTCGTAAACCACTTACAATGTTTGGATCAGCAACAAGTATATTCGGATTATATTTTACAAATTTAAATCTCTTATCTTTATATTCAAACTGATTCGATCGTTCGCAATACTGTGCAATTTGATCCATAATCGCCACATCGGAAGGCAATTTCCCTGGTAAAACATTAGATATTTTCTTTTGTTTTCCAACAAAAGTATCTGCATCTATACTAGTGATAGTTTGTTGTTCATCATGATCATCTATTGCAGGGCTAACATTTGTGTATTTCCTATTATAAAAACCCCAATTTGATTCTTGTGTTCCAGGGAGTTTATAAAGGTTAGGCATTTGTGCATAAATAACAGCATCATGCCTATCTTCCCCAGGTTTTAAATTACAAAGTTTTTTATTTTTACAATCCCACATGTAATCTTTTGATTCTAAAAATTCATATTTTTCATTTCCTTGTACAAAACCATTTTTATCCCTAATTAAAATCTGTTCTAATGTAACTGCTTTGTTGCTTTTTTCTGCTTTTTCTAAATTACTTAATTTATGTTTATTGGCATCCCAAACATTATCCTTTAATTCTAAAAGTTCATATTTTTTATCACCCTGTACAAACTGCTTATCTTTTTTTATTAAAACTTGTGCTAATGTGGGCACATCGTCTGGCTTATCGGCTTTCTCGATATTACTAATTTTATGCTTCTTCGCGTTCCAGTTTTTATCTGATAATTCTAAAAACTCATACTTACGTTTTCCTTGTACAAAGCTATCGCCTTTTCTCATTAAAGTTTGCCCGACAGTTGACACGTCATTATCATATTTACCGTCTTCTACAGAAACAATTTTATAATTTAAAGCATCCCATTTATTTTCTATTAATTGTAAATTTGGAAGCTGGGCACTCCTAGCTTCTGAATGTTGTGAATATGGGTTGTATAGACGATAAAACTTATCTATAAACATATATTTTTTATAAAAAACAACAAGTTTTTTGTTTTATTAAAATTAACTTAATAAATAATTCCATTTCACGTAATTATTCTATAATTGAATTAACTTCGTTATCAACACCCGTATTTCCAGCTTGCCTTGATAACCAAAGTAATTTCAATCTGTCTACAAGCTCATTAGGGTCATTCCAATAAATATAGTCAATTTTATTACCGGTTACCTCTCTTAATCCCTCAACAGATATAACTTTGTTGAATAGGGGTTTAATTACATTTGTATATTTATGATATTTGTTACTTGATATTGCTGCATTGGACTTGTAACCTTTTAAATGGCCATTTGTAAGCTCTAATATTTCTTTATAGGTTTTTAAATCACATTGTGTATACTCCTTAGGTTCTTTGAGGGTTAATAATTCCCAAAGACCTTTTGAACCTTTAAATATTTTATTTCCTATTGTTATGCCATCGTTAGCAATTTCAACCTCTTTGTCACCGATATAAAATTTATTTCCCTCACGCCTAATACCGTATGTAGTATCTGTTATGTTACTTTTATCAAGATAATTTCCTAAATATTGTGATGCCAATAGGCCAAAATCTAATTTTAATGGAGTAGGTGGTATTAGTTGTGGTATTTTAGAGGGTGTTTTAGGTAATGAGGGCATGGGAGGTGGTTTAGGAATTGAAGATATAGGTACTATTTGCATTTCATTATTTATGGAATTTTTAGCAGCAGTTATATTTTTTAATTCTTGTAATGGTTCGATTAAAGGTTGAAATGTTTGAAACCTCTCTTCAGCCTCTAAAAATTTACCTCGTTTTAATGCTCTGTATTTTTTCCTGATTTGATTAGCAGATTCAATTAATTCTTTTTGAATATTAGGTTTCATTTTTTATTATAATTTATTTATTTCATTTATCAATGGGTTGTATTCAAATACTTTATCATGTATTATAAGACAGTAAGCTGAAGTGTTTTCTGGGACATTTTCATCTGTTTCAATCTCTAGTTTTATATCAATTACTCCCTCTTTAATAGCTTCATTTTGTCTCGAACAATCAATAACAATTAGTGGATATTTTTTAATGAATTCACTTTTACTGATCATAGGATCTGGTAGGGTATTATAATAACTTTCTCTGAATCTAACAAGCATCTCATAAGCCTTGGACACGTCACCCTTCTCGAAATCTAAATTAAGATCATTGTAAGGGTAGTATTCAGAATTTAAGAATACTTTTAAATTTTTTAATTTACAATGATCAAAGTCATCACTTCTCTTTCGAGGTTTATTATCCCTATCTGTTTGAAATCCAAATATAATGTACCTAGGACTTTCAAGATGTGATGATGTTTTTAAACTCCAAGTATTTCTTGTGGTCTGTGGGAATGAGGGGTATTGATGGAGTTCGAAGCTTCTAAAAGCAATTTGTAAATATTTATTTTGCAATAACATTTTTTGCAATTGTAATTTTTCACTATCAGATGGTGTAATATGAGGCATAACCCATTGAATTGATTTAAGTATAATTCTAGGAAGTACGTCTGCAGTGCCAGAAGGAGGTACATTAGATGTTGTAAACATACAATTATTATCATTTTTAGACCATTTTAATATTAATTCCTGTTTAACATTCACTAAAACTTTATTAAAATCTTCAAAAACACCCATTAATAACTCCAACGGAATACACGTACTAAATTTACCATTTTTATGGAAATTTTTTTTAATTTTCATCTGTATCAAATGCTACATTTGTTAATTTACTGCTTTTATTGTAAGAGCATAATATTTTCATGAGACTTGTAATTCCTGGATTTCTTACTAAATCAATTTGTTTTCCAGCAACTTCATACCTAATTTTATCAAATAAAAATGCAAATGCATTATTTATTAAATGACTATCATCTTTATTCTCTATTTCTCCCTTTATATATAAATAACTTTTACAGGGGAGTGTTATCAAGTCTTGATTGTTAATTGTTAAAATTATCTCGTCTGAATTATTTATAGCTAAAGTATTATGTGGCACATATGCATGATTTGTAATTTTAACAATACAATCATCTAATGGGGATTTCCCGGTAACGTCTAGAAAATCTGTTTCCATTTTTATATATAGAAAATTTTAGTTTTAGTCCGATTGATTGCAAAACCTTGCATTTTGCATACTAAGTATACTATGTTTATTTTTATAAATTCTCATATCTTTTTATATAATCTTTTTTATGTGGCATGTAATTGTAGTCTCTTCACCATTAAAGTCAATGGGTCTATCATGTTGATCGGCAAATGTTATACTAATTATATCTAGTTTTTTTTTTATTTACAGGAAAATATAATATATTTTTGGGGACTTCAATTATTTTATATCCAGGTGGAGCTTCTGGATAAAGACTGTGTATGGTGTGTGATTTTTCACCTTTAAAAATGATCCGTTTGCGATATTACACTTTACTCTAATTACGTTAACATTATTTATGTTAATTTTATTTACTGACTTAAAGGCAACAAATGGTGTAGAATAACCTTTAAATCCCAGTAACGTACTGCCTAAACATGGTTTTGTAAAATCAAATGCATAAGGACTCACAATTATAGCTTTCATTGTTCGATTATCAGCGGTTAGTACAAAACTTGGAATTGATTTCTGTATTTCTTTGGCTAAATCATTGACCTCATATGATCCCTCGGGAAGTTCTATAATTTTTGGATTTGGTGCATAATAAAATATATCTTCGCCTTCCTCAATAGTTATTGTACTACCCTTATGACTATTTAACTTTGGAATTAAACCCTTAGAGGGTATAATTTTATCATTAAATTTTGTTAGAGTTTCCTTATCAGTTACTTTAATAATGATTTTACCATCTAGAGCTTTATTTAATTTATCTATGCTCATCGTGCCCTTAGGAGTTACTAATTTCTGTATTTCATAATATGTTAAGGTATTAAAAGGTTTTTTAACATTAAATATTGAATTATAGCTTTGAAAATCTTCTAAACCAATTACATAATCCCCATCCAATTCAATTGGAGGAAAGAAGACAGACCTTAACTCTGCCTCTGTCCCTGTGAATGTAATCGTAAATGAATCCAATCTTTTTTATAAACTAAATTTTTTCAAACATAATTGTCCACAAATAGAAGTGTTTATATCTTGAATTTGGTCTGTTGTATAGTAAATTTTAGAAGGAGTGAAATAATTAATTACCTCTTTTGGAGGATGAATACCAAATGGGTCGAAATAAATCACAATATTCTTATTTTTACGATAAGCTGTCCAATGAGTACCTTTATTATTATCTAAATTAATTATTCCGCATTCTTTTACCTTTGGTTTTTGATTTTTTTAACTCGTTTTTGAGATATACACCGCGAAATTTTGGGATTCCCTTCCGGCTTCTAACAGTTGGAAGTTGTCCATATTTTTTATTTGGAAATTTTAATCCCATGCCTAATTTTGCTTTAGTTTACATTAAGTTCGTAATAGCATAAGCAATGGCTTTCTAAGCTAGCATCCTTGGCTTTAACTCTACTCCACGCTTGTTCTGCTAATCGCATATCTGCCTTATTTCGTGATGCCACATCATGGTGATTGGCATAAAATATGTGATGTTCTTTACAATAGGAGTCTAATTTGTTTTTAACAGGTAAGTTCTTGGAAAGGTCTGTTTTTGGCCCGCAGTAATTAGTACCTGGAATCGTTATACTAAATGGAAGCTTATCAATCAAAGTGTTTAATAAGCCACGACCTCTGTATGGTTTTAAGAATAATCCTTTACCTGTTGTCTTGTTTTTCTTTGTCATTTTTATATAATAAAAAAAAATATCATTCATTCAACAAAAGAGGAAATTTAAAATTGTATACACAGAAAAAGAGAATAATAATAAGAAACAAGAATTATTTCCTAGTAATATACGTTGTATTATCTGTGGGCCAAGTGGGTGTGGTAAAACAGTTGTAATTTTTAATTTAATTGTGCAAAAATAAGGCATAAAATTCTCCAACTTATATTTAGTATCTAAAACTTAAGAACATGAAAAATATATAAAATTAATTGAAGTTTTTAATTTATGTAGAGATGACGTAAAATTACACACTTTTTCTGACTGTGAAATTACACCACGTGACGTAAAACCACATTCTGTTATAGTTTTTGACGATATAAACTGTCCAAATATCAGTAACTTTTTGCTATGGGTAGACATAGAAATATTAACAGTTTTTGCTTATGTCAATCATATAGTAAAGTCGATAAATATATAAGAGACAATGTAAACTTTTTAATATTGTTTAAACAAGACGATTTAAATTTAAAACATATTTACAATAATCATGTGGGAAATGATTTCACATTTAAACAGTTTAGAAACCTATGCCACCAGTGTTGGGACAAACCAAAATATGCATTTTTTACTATAGATAAGGAGAGATGGAAAAATAGTGCAAAATATAGATTTATGATTGATTTATTCTACAGTGACCCAATGCAAGGGTGTTGACAGAATCTGCTAATATATATCTTTTATCATCATTATAAGATTGTACTTTTTTATGCATTGTAACAGTCTTTAATTTATGGTTACTGGACTGGATTCTTGTGACTTTTTCGTAGTGGTCTTCTCCCGTAATCAGGCAGTTTAAGTAAAGCTGATATCTTAATAAATGTTTTACAGTAGCTTTATCTGCGCCTTTGGCCTTTTTAACTTCTAAACTTGAATCTCGATTATTTATCCATTGTAATGGGATATATGAATATAATTTTGGTCGTAAACCACAATATTCATACAATATATCTCCATTCATCTCGTCTTTAAACTTGACCATTTCTTTTTTATTTTTATCTGAGTATAAGAAATGATTTTTATTATATCCTGAGGTGTCAAAATAATACAGGTCATCTTCGATTTCCTTATAAAAATCGTCTGTGTAAATAGCATAGAATAAGCTATCAGTATCAGTCATAAGCAACTTTTTATGTTTAAATTTTGACATGTAATTATAGTGAAAATCATACATTATTACTTTACTTATATCCAAAATTGTCATGCCTAAATATATTGGTTTATCCAATTTTACAATTATTTTATTTAAATGCACCGCATGTAAGCTATTATCAAATTTTTTAGTGCAATCAAAATTAGGTTTGTTGACATACCTCATTAACTTTGACTCATCAACAAGGTGTATATCACGAAATTTCCTTTTATTCATTATTGTTCTTCCAAATAAACTGTTGTTTAATAATTAATAAAAGTCCTTTTCAAAATCATTTCTTGCACACTTTCGTTTTTCTATATTAAAATTAATGTATGGTGCCATCTATGTTGATTGTTTAAATTTAAGAATCCTATGATATTTCGTTACTATCAAACCTAATTGTTCATATTTTTGTAAAGTTTTATAATGAAGGATGTAATTATTTTTATTTTTTAAATTGGGAATTAACTTCCCATTCATCTTCTCTGGTGCCAAAGGATAGTCATTGTGTAAATCATGTAGGTTTTTAGGATATTCTAAGTCAACTTCTAAAATAAACCCATAATTATCTCGAGTTTCCGATTTGTACATCTCTAATGATACCCAGTTAAATTCACCCATTGGTAAGGGCTCACACATCGATGTGCTATACAGTGAATTACAGTCTAAATAAATTAAATATATATTATCTTTTTAGGGTTATAATGCTCCCCCATATATTTATTATTACTCTGGGCAAAACGGGTTGTTATCATAGAAATACCACCTCGAATGGCACTTTCTATAAATAAGTGCTTATCAATATCTTGTAACAGTTCTAGTTGTACTCTTGTCTTCCTTAAACATGCCTCCCAGGTAAAACCGGGGAGAGAGTGTGTATGACAGGGATCAATTTGATAATCACTAAGACACAACTCCCTGAATGTCTCAAATACATCAGCTAACAATAAAACATCGGTTTCCAAATATAAATCATGATATTGTTTTAAATTTTGTATATTAAATTCACTCCAAACTAATTTTGCATGCTCATATTCTTGTTTTGAAATATGCTCTTTAGTTAATGAGCTGAAAAAGGCCTCTATTGGAGGGAGTTGTGTTTCTAAAAATTTTGTGGGACCTGTCATATATTCGTATGGAAACACAACTTTGCGTTGTAATAGAGGATGATGTACAAATCGGAAACTATTTAGATTGGAAGCTAATTTATCCAATGATAGAGGCAGGAAATTATAAGAATCCAGAAATACGAAATCATCTATAGAAAACGAGATATATTTTTCCATATCTTTCGCGATTACGTTTATTTTATGATTTTTAAGTTTTCCTAAATTTTGCATTATCAAGTGCCCATCATAATTTTTAAGATTATGGAATATTATAGGGATTTTCTTTGTAACTTGATATTGTAAATTACAATTGTTATGGGCAATCCCTCGAAACATCCCTGTTAAGTGATTGTGGTCTAATATTTTTAAATCATTTATTGTAAACGGCCCATCACATATGTGGCAATGAGTCGCATTTTGGCGAATTAAATCCAATTCTAGAGAATAATTAAGTGGTATTTTCACTCTTAATTGCTCTTTAATATAGTTATAAATAAGAAATATTTTTTTAAAAACATATCAACAACATTATCTCCACTGTACAATTCTTTATGGATTATTCTATGATCCTTAACTACTACAAATGAAAATCCACTCGGTATATGCTCATTTTCTACATTTATAAAACACTCAAAATCGGCATATATCATATAAGGCGCTTTAATTTCGAATTTATAATTGGTAAATTTTAATATTTTATTTTTAGACATTTCTATTCTTTGAGGATTAAAGTTATTACAATATTTTAAATGAGTGTTTAATCTTTTTTTATTATAAAATCGTTGCAAACATAAGTAGCAATAGAATTTAGTATTATTATCTTTGGTAGTTCGTAGCAAAAGTTTATTGAAATCACGAATCAAACAATAGTGTGTAACACGACCTCTCTGTAATAATAAGAGGTTTACATGGAGATTTTTAATTTCCTTTGTAATTCTTAATGGATAAATTAGCTTCCCTTCAACCCCAAAAACATTGACACTAATTTCATTCTGTCTCTCAAACTTGTCTATGTCAGATAATTTTACTGGATAATGTATATTTTTCATATTTAACTGATTTTCATAGCAGAGATAATTAGAAACCCTACTTGCATTTTCCTCAGCACTATTTCTTGAATAGATAGCGGCTAAAATACACCAGAGAAAACACTTATTATCCTTATTTTTTATATTTAAAATTGTATGTTTTGATTTTAATTCCATTGGAATTGGGATGTATGATTTTGGCAAGAATGGTAAATATTTATATACGTGTAATTCCCATAATTTAGCATGGTCATAAACCCATCCTGATCCCTCTGCACTAAATTTTGTAATTGAATTTTCAATTTTCAACCGAGAATCATCAATTTGCTCTTTTATTTGTGTTGTCTCGATTGTTAAATTAGTTAAGCTTCGAAAATTAACTTCACAACCTTTCTCAACAATAGTTTCACCACCCTCGTTCAAAATATATTTAACAAATTTAATTCTTCGCAGTAGTATCCATTTAATAGGCAGAGGGCATGATATTAGAGTATTAAATAATTCCTCTTTTATAGATTCTTTTTTATAAATAAACATTTTATAAAAACATTTATCACACCTTTGATAATGCCTTTCTTTATTTCGCTTAATAACTTTATTACATGTATTACATATATCATGATCTTCAATCATGTGTAATTTTAAAGTTTTTATCTCAGAAAATATTTTATTACATTTTTTACAAATTTTTGGAAAAATATTATGTATATTTTTAAAATGGCGAATTAAACTACTTCTATTAACAAGAGTTACATGACAATCCTCACAAGAAAACATCTTTTTTTATAATGAAAAAATTTAAATGAAGTTGAGTATATATACCTTTTGTAAAAATTTACAAATAAATTCACAAATTAATTTAACAACTTTTTACAAAATTTTGAAAAATATTATGTATATTATAAAAATGGCAAATGAAATTACTTATTCTACAATCATTAGAAGAAAAAAATTTTATAATGAAAATAATTTAAATGTAAACATAATTTAAATTTAAAATTTACATGTAAATGTTTTTAAAATGGCAAATTAAATTACTTCTATTAACAAGAGTTACATGACAGTCCTCACAAGAAAACATCTTTTTATATAATGAAAAAAATTTAAATGAAGTTAAGTATATATACCTTTTGTAAAAAATTTACAAATAAATTCACAAATTAATTTAAAATTTTTTTACAAAATTTTGAAAAATATTATGTATATTTTAAAAATGCCAAATGAAATTACTTATTCTACAGTCATTAGAAGGAAACAAATTTTATAATGAAAATAATTTGAAAGTAAGCATAATTTAAATTTAAAATTTAAATTTAAATGTTTTTAAAATGGCAAATTTAATTACTTCTATTAACAATAGTTGTTCTACAATCATACCTTTTTAAAAAAAATTACAAATTAATTCACTAATTAATTAAAAAATATACATTATGTTTTTAAAATGTCAAATTAAATTACTTCTATTAACAATAGTTATCCTACAATCATACCTTTTAAACAAATTTACAAATTAATTCACAAATTAATTTAAAAATATACATAATATTTTTAAAATGGTAAATTAAAATTAATTTTTTCAGACAACTTTATAATTTTATATTTAAAAATATACTGTAGGGTTAAGAATAACATATACCACGTATAAATGTACTCACTTACCCAAATAATAGCCAGATCTTAGGCGGGTTCAGGGGTCGGTGCAAAAAATGAACCTTCGGACGTCAAAACCATTTGACCGAAAACTTTTAAAATGTTGGGCCATTTTTTTCCAGTTGTGAGTTTGGTGACGTTTCTTTTTGGTTTTATAACTACCCATATTTAATCATATCTCACGAACCACTTAACGAATAAACTTCAAACTTGGTATATGGATAACAACTATTAAGAACTATTTTCGTAAGAAGTATCAAATTTCTACTTTGTACCATTTCAAAATGGCGACCTTTTTTGTTTTCAAAGCTAAATATCCTAAAAACCGTAAGTTTTGGAAAAATTATACAAGAGGCAAAAAAGTTGAAAAATTTAATTTAATTAATGCTGATATTAAGATTATGATAATCGGACAACTAATAACGAAGAAATTGCAACTTTTCTGCATAAAAACATGGTTCCTTAGAACATTCTGTCTGAAAATTGCATGTTTTTATTCGGAAAATTTAAAATGTCTCCATTATTATTTGTCCTATTGTTATAATCTTAATATTATCGTTAATTAGATTAAATTTCGCAACTTTTTTGTGTCATGTATAATTTTTCTAAAATTTACGGTTTTTAAGATATTTAGCTTTGAAAACAAAAAATGGTCGCCATTTTGAAACGGTACAAAGTAGAAATTTGGTACTTCTTACGAAAATAGTTCTTAATAGTCGCTATCCATATACCAGGTTTGAAGTTTATACGTTAAGTGGTTCGTGAGATATGATTAAATATGTAAATATCATAAACAGACACACAGACGGAAAACGAAGCACTTTAGGACCTATGTTTATATGAACTTTTTTGCTTATTTTCACCCAAGGAATCACTACGTAAATTATTGCCCCACATTTTCTGAACACCCTGTATATATGTATATATATATATATATATATATATATATATATATATAGCAGATATACCCGCAGCTTCGCTCGCTGAAGGGAAAACGAATTTTAATTAAATCATACTATCGCATGATTCCCATGTGCAAATTTTAGGAATAATTAACAAATGGACTGATTTATTTGGGCCATGATGGGCTTGCATCCTCCCTTAAAGTGCAGCTGTTAATTCAACCCTAGATGCAAATGAGAAGGTGTAACGTTTCCTTAAAAAATGTTTCCCTCATGATTAACAAATGGTATTATTAATTTGCTTCCCCCTATTACCCAATTTACAGAGAATGAGGATAACCCAAAACGTAAAAGGAAAAACACGCTAAGGATGGATTTTCGACTCAATATCAATCTGAATTTAGCACGTTTTTTTTAACAAACCGAAAACTGTAAGAAAAAGTAGACGGTAAATGTCTTGGCCAAAAACCTACTTCCCCAAAAAGTTTCTTATTTCATAAATTTTTACATTTTATTCTTTTAGTAGTTTGGATCTCGTACCTTTTCTATCCCCTGAAAACATTCTACAGTACTCCCATTTATAGTTTTGATAACTGAAATGGCCGCCATTTTTAATTTCTAAATAATCTGTTTTAGCCATCTGAGAAAAAATATTTTTAAAACCTTTCTTTTTTGGTATCTAAAGCCTATAACGAATAATTGTTCCAAGTTTCATAGCCCAAAGTGTTGTAGTTTTTGAGAAGATTTGAAAGCTAAAAATGGCCGCCATTTTTAAATATATATATATATATATATATATATATATATATATATATATATATATTATGTTTAGGGCTTTTGAGGGAAAATATTGCAAAATCCTTTCTTAGTACGCATCTAGAGCCTGTAAAGAATATTTGAGCCAAGTTTCATTATAGTTTTTGAGAAACTGTGATCAGTCAGTCAGACATTCAGTCAGTCAGTCAGTCAGTCAGTCAGCCAGTCAATGGTTTTTGGCTTTTATATATATATAGATAAACTTGTGCTCCACCGCAACTTTGAAGTGTAAATATTAAATGGTTGGAATTTCACTTTCAACATGGCATTGCTGGAATTGCTGATAAACTGTCTTTACTCCACCAATCAGCGGTTTTACTTATCTGTGCTACCATGTTGCTACCATGTGCGGGCGAACCTCGAGTCATGGCCGAGCTAATATTTCTTCAGTCGCCAAAAAGATACCACCTGCACTGCTATGCTGCTGCCGCAGGCGAAAGCACTGCTGGCATTATGAGCAGACTCTCCGATTCCACTTGCGATTCTGACTTGCAGTTGTGACGTGTCGTCTCATCAGGTTCAGAATGAGAGCGAATTCCCGCTGTAAGCGCTGAACTACAGCGAACTCAGATTTCAGAGTTTCAGTTACGACAAGAGTAGGAGAAAGAAAACTCAGCTACGCATTTAGTCCTTGCCTATAACACCGATGTGATTAGCATATAATCCATCTCTTTCTGAAATCGTATAGCAATTTTTTTGATCCAGCAATAGCCAATATAGGTAATAGTTATTTATAAGTGTGTAAAGTGGATCTTACTCGTACGGTTGATGGATTGGAATGTGGGTAATAGACTCAAAAGGTCTCAGCATGTCAACCGAAGCTTATTGTGCTCCCCTATGCTGCTAGATTGGCAGCCCTATGACTGAGCCCTCATCGAGGGCTTAAGAGCTTTTTCCCAATGCTAGCATCTGTTTATCACCTGGTTGTCGAAGACCAAGAATGGCTCTTCTTCTAGCCCTCAGTCTCTCACAATCCAAAATGATGTACCTTGCAGTCTCGACAGAGCTGCCACAGAGTCTGCACTCTGTGTCATCATGAGTGATACGAAGAATGAATAGATGTTTCCTGAAATGGCCATGTCCAGTGCTCAAGACAATTAATTACCCACCTGACACGACTCCTGCTCAGACTCATCAGCCAACTTGGAGAGATGATCTCTGGTATCCGTGCGGCACTGGATGAATCTTCTACAACATCTTCACTGAAAACTTCCGTCTGCATGCATCTGATTCACCGTTCGTTGGACACGTGTTTCGGCTGTCGCCATTTTCAACTACATCACTGGTTGTTGGTTGTGTGGCGGGGTCCTTACATATGAGAAACAACATTTCTAGAAGGCTCTCACGTTTTCGATATTTGCCGATTCCAGGTATGCGGGGGGGCGAGGGTGCATTCCACACGCGGTGCGGTGTTCCGCTTCTGGACCAGTGCGAATCAGTGCGTGCAGACGGAAGTTTTCAGTGAAGATGTAGAAGATTCATTAGCCAACTGGTGAACCGAGCAGAAGTTTCAGGAAGCAGCTTTTTGCCTAGTGATTGACCAGCGTATTTTTACCATCGAAGGCGGTGCTGTTTCTTGGCCCAGATGTCAATGTCAGAGGGGGCGGTAGCATTGCTAATGCAGCAGCATGGCTCTGGGCCATAGAATGCCATTTTGCTCCTGCTTTGACAAGTTTGTCAAGTGCTCTCGTTGCTCCCCAACGCCTGTGTAGCCAAAGCATAAAGTTTAGCTTTCCCAGATCGCAGAGAGCGTTGAAGCACTCCCACACGAGTATTGAGGTGAACTCATTCGAGTCAAGTGCCTTGAGAGCAGCCTGACTGTCTACAGGATCACAATGTGTTTATCTTGCAGACCCCTTTTTTCTTTTTTTCATTTTCTGTTTGCATTTCCCAGTTCCTACCAAGTGGTATACCTGGGCTCCCATACAAAAATGTCCTGAAACCTTTCCTTCCTTTAATCTTTCTTCATTTTCATTCTAACTAAACCTATGCCTAACCTAAATTAACCTATCCCTATGTTTCCAAAGCCAGCATCTGGTGCCGGGGGCCTCATAGGCGAGGACCACTGAGAGATGTGTCTAGAAAGAGCTTATCTTCTGGGGGATAAATTAAAATGCTTTTAAGCACCTTCGGGAAGAACACGAGCCCCCTGGTGTGTGGGACTCTTCTCTACTTTCTTGATTGTGAGTAGAGTAGAGAAGAGTAGCCACTAAAACAAAAAAAAACCCGCCTAGTCGAATTTGTGAATCTTTCTTTGCTTGAAGCCTTGTTTTTGTCTTTTCTTCTTTTCTTTTCTTTTGTTTTGTTTTTCTTTTCCTTTGCCGTGTTCTTTGTTCCCTTGAGTCTTCCATGTCTATATGTTCTCGCTTGTTCCTTTATTCATCTTCCTCTAACTTCATTCACTTTTCTAACAAAATTGTTCTGTTCTTCAAATGTTGAAGGGTCTCGAAGAAGGCTGCTGAATTTCCAGGGAAGTTCACAACACTTCTTAATGAGAGCTGAATAAAACCTATTTCCGTCCTCTTGGTACTTCTCACATTCCATAGTTCCATGAAGTGGGCCATACTCCATGCCACAGTCCAAACAATTACTTGATTCGATTTTGTTGAATCTTAGCATATAACTACCGTAGGCTCCATGCCCGGTAAGGACCTGCGTAAGGTGAGTACGCAGCCTAATATGACTTAAATGCAGTCTCTCTTGAATGTTGGGAAAGAATGCGTAGGTGTGTCTTCCAATTGTGACTTGATCCCGTTCTCGCTGCCATGACTCAAGTTCCTCAGCCTTTGATATGAAATGAAAAATCTTTTATTTATTCAGGCAAAGTTAGGGCCACATGGCCCTTTCTTACACTTAACCTGATAAAAAAGTGTTCTGTAAATACTATAATTTAATAAGAAAACTTAAAACTATATTTATAAAAAAACGAACGTTAATTTTACTCAATCACACAAACGTCCATCCATCAGCAACCACGCACATGACACACCCCCTAGGAAGCACCGACCAAGGACATCTGCTGAAAGTAAAAATCTTTCAGTGCCACCACAAACTGACGACGACCTTCCAGGGACTTTGTGGATTCTAGCAGGCCATTCCAGAGACGACAAGCAGTTACGACAAAGCCCCGGTCATATACTGCTGTTCTGTGATGAGGCATCCGAAGTGTTAGGGAAGCAGAGCGTGAAGTCCTTACACTACCCTGAGACACAAAATTAAAGTCATGTACAAAATAATTTGGTGAACGAGTTTTTAAAATTGAAAACACAAATGATATAATTTTAACTGATCTCTGAAAATGTAATTTCAACAATCCTGTCTCAAGGTAGTACGGGGTTATACGCTCCACGCGTCTCAGACCATAGACATATCTCAGACAATAGTTCTGAGACCGTTGGAGCGCATCAGAAAGAGCCACAGTCATGTCATTCATCACAGAGTTGCAGTAAGTAAAGTGATGTAAGGCAAGTGATTTTACGAGGTGGAGTTTGATATGTAATGGTAAGAAATTTTGCAACTTCTTAAGTGAATGTATCGAGGCAAAGACTTTCTTCGACGGCGGCGTCATCCCAAGTAAGAGCTTAGTTAATAGTAAGTCCGAGATTTTTCACTCTGTCGTGGTAAGGAAGAATATTTCCATTGACTGTTAGTGAGTTTGTAGAGTTAAAGTCAATTGAATTTCTCAAACGTGAATGGCAAATGATTATAGGCTTGGTATTTTCATGATTGAGTCTAAGTCCGTGTTTTTCAGTCCATAAAGTGATTCGGCCTATGTCTTCGTTTATTCTCCAGACACAATTATTAATATCGTTGACTGAAAAATATGTATAAATTTGAAGGTCGTCAGCATACATGTGGTATTTACAGTGATTGAGAGTTGTGTTAATGACATTCACATACAGTACAAAAAGCAGAGGCCCAAGGATTGATCCCTGAGGCACACCGCAAGTAACAGTTTCCCAGTCGGATCTGTTGTCATCAACCTCAACACACTGCCGCCTGTCTGACAGATAAGCTCTCAGGCATTTAAGAACGACTCGTGAAAACCCTATCGCCCTTAATTTTTCAATTAAAAGGTCGTGATTAACGCAATCGAAGGCTTTTGAAAAATCAAAAAGGGTTAGAATCGTGCCCAGTTGGTGTTCCATTGAGAGTCTTATGTCCTCCGTCACACGAAGAAGTGCAGTTTCAGTACTATGAGCCGTCCGGAAACCAGACTGATAATCAGATAGTACGTTATTTTCAGTAATGAAGTCAGTCATTTGACAGTGTACGATTCTTGCGGGCAAAATACTAATCGGCCTGAAATCCTGGCAAGACACAGGAGCTGAGATCTTGTTTAAAGGGCGAATAAGAGCAGACTTCCAAGAAGAGGGGAAAGAAGAGTGCCTTAAAGATGTAATGAAAATATGTGTAATAGTTGGAAGAATGGCAAAGAGAATGTCTTTAATAAAAGTATAGGTATTCCATCAAACCCGACAGCATTGTTGCGGATCCGACGAATAGCATTTAACACATCCGACTGGATGACAGGTTTGAAATTAAACCGAGGATGGTTAAAGTTTTGGACTGGTGAATTTATTAGCTCATTTAAATAACTATTTACTTGATGCCGATTAATACTCTGATTGCTTGAAGAAAAGTATTGGTTCAAATAATTTAAAGGGATACTAATTGGCTGTGTATCAGATTGCTTCCCAAGCCCAAGGCTTTTTACATTGATCTATAAGACTCTAGATGACTGATTACTGTTTTGGAAAAGATTATGGACGTATCTCAATTTGGAATTTCGCAACATTTGTTTCAATCAACAGCAGCCTTTATGCCTTGTATTGTTCCCAAAATCTGTCCTTTCTAAGTTTTGCTATGTCTGTTTTTTCATTAATCTTTAAGTCGAGAGGATGGTTACTAGTCAGTACACAGAGTGCCAAAGTTGACGTTGTCCTGTACGCTCCAATCATTGTCGTAAGTAATAGTATTTGTGCTGATTGCAGTTTGTTTTTGATCCTGACTTGATTGATCTTGTGTACCCATACTGGACTTGTATATAATATCATAGGAATGAATACCATATCATGAAGTGTTTGGCAAACCTCTGTCAAAACACCATACCTAAATCTAATCATAGGTTAACCATAATGAATAAGGCTTTCGCCTTGCTGCAAACGTTTGTGATATGGGGAACAAAAGTGAGTTTTCTATCCAGTAGAAGACCAGATATGTGAATTCTTCAACAAATTGAAGAGGGCGTCCATTGATTCTTACACTTGGAGGTCTTTTCACACTTAAATCTCCCTCCAGCAACATGGCTTTACTTTTCGAGATTGAAATTTCTAATTTGGCTGTGCTTGTCCATGACTCCAAAGTGCCTCAACATGACCTCAAATATTCTTTCCACATCCGGTCCTGTGTTTCCTCTGGCCAAAATGACGGCATCGTTGGCAAACGCTATTATTTTGCAATCTTCAGGAATGTCTTTTGTGAGGAATTCATTTGGAAACAATGTTCCAAAGTAGCGGCCCAAGTACTGACCCCAGGGGGCATCCTCTGTCAACGGTTCTAGTAAAAAGATCTCCACCAATTCTTACTTGGACACTTCTTTTAGGTATGAAGACAGGATGTTAAGGACATTAGTGGTTAAATTGAGTTTCCTTAAGCAGTATATTATGTAGGGCCACCAAACATTATTTAATGCACCTTTGATGTCAATAAACACTGCAGCTACATACCTTGATTTTGCCTCTTCTTTGAATCTAATCAATTCTTGCATAGCATTTATTGTGTCTTTTCCCTCCTGAAAGCCAAATTGCATTTCATGCAATAAGTTCCACCTTTTCAAATTATCTTTGAGTCTTTCAGCAATCATCCGTTCAAGAGTCTTTTTTTCAAATACAGATAGCAGACTAATTGGTCTGAATGAAGATGGATCTGGCCAATCCCGTTCCCCAGCTTTCCGAAGAATCGCCAACTTTGCCGTCTTCCAGAGCTTGATGAAAATGCCATTCCTCCAGCATATTTTGAAAACTCTCAACATTTCTTCCAGTAGTTGTTCGTTCATGTTCTTGATTACTTCAGGAGGAATCATATCTGGTCCTGATGCTTTCTTGGTCTTAGCCTTCCTTTCTGCCTCCCTGAGCTCCTGCATGGTGATTTCTGTTTCCTCTTCATTTTGATATTCATCTTCAATCCTTGCTAATATCATTATGTGTTCTTCGCTATTTTGATCATTATCTAGAGGCATTAATTCGTCTAACACTATCCTTGCTGTGTCTTCTGTTTCTAAGGTGTATGCTTTACCATATCCCTTGAGAGTAGTTACAATTTTCTTAATTCTGACTTTTTCTGCTGCCAATTTAAATGGAAGGCTGAAGGGGTTTTCATTCAGGTTGTCTTTTACAAATTCAGACCAGCTTGCATGTTTTGCTTGCCTGATTTCAAACTTGTAATGGTTAAGAGCTCTGTGATACCTTCCCTGGTATATACTAGTTTCATCCTGCATGGACAGTATCGCTGCATCTTCTTTCTGCTCTTATTTATAATTGTACGCAAGTGGCTAAGTTGTTGGTTCCACCATGGTACAGGCTTCTGCTTACTTCTTGGTTTCCTTGGTATGATATATTTACAAACTTCTTCCACACTTCTTTGAAAAGTTCCTGTTTGTTCTTCATCAGATATGCCTTCAGTCATTGTTCTCTGAAGTTTTGCAGTTAATGTCCCATCCAGTCTGTTGTAGTCCAAAACTAGCTGGGCACATGCCAGAATGCCATAAATTTCTGCTTAAAAAAAATTCAGATTTTAGAGTTTCAGTTACGGCAAGTGCAGGAGAAAGAAACCCCAACTACGCATTTAGTCCTTGCCAATAACACAGATCTAATTAGCACCTAATCCATCCCTTTCTGAAATCCCATGGTAATTTTTTTAGATTTGGCAATAGCCAATATTGGAAATAGCTATTTATGTACTAAGTGCGTAAAGTGGGTCTTCCTCATAAAGTTACCGTGTGACGCTACGTGTAATTTTAGAGAAAGCGAGAAGGACACTTTACAAGCGACATACATTTTAAACGTTGATTCTACAACTACCGTTTTTGATTCCCAAATGTTGAATACAATCACAGTTATTCATGTCCATTCCAGCTGAATGTGCCGGTTAGAGGTTATAAACAAGTCAAGCTCAGTCTAATCAAAACCGTAGCGAAAGCGCTGAGGCACGTAGTATAGTATCAATGAAATCTACAGCTGGTAAGTATAAAAGTAAACAGCTGGTGACGTAAAATACATTTTTCTCCAACTACTATCTTAAGTCGTCTTTTAGTCCCTGGAATACAATACTAAATTACTAGTTTATACTCCATGGGACTTACTTTATTTTTCTCCCTAAAAAACTAAAAGTATCCACTTTTCACCCATGGGACAAAATATAATCTCATTAGAAAACATGGGAAGAAATTCGGCAACGCTGCAATGGACAATGAGAAAATATGGCAACACTGCCGATTTTCATTTGGGTACTCTAGATTTAATTTAAGAACTTCAGGGTTTCACCTAAGAGCACAAAACCGTATGCATTAAAAAACCAAGTGATGTTTAGACCCTTTTTACTCATTGTAATGGTTGAGTAAAATAATAATCTGTCTCCCAGAGGAAGTAAAGTGATTACTTTGTTTCCCAGCGGGAGACAAAGTAAACCCATAAGAATGACATTGAAATCAATATTTTAAAAATTAGTGCACCTTCAAATTTCCTCGCATACATGCAAATAGGTTGCAGCTCAACGAATGCAGGCACTAACAGCTGATTTAGTGGCAGGAATAATCAAATAAGATTAACATTAACAACAATCAGCTATGAGAACGCCTTAGAATTAAGCATGTAAGAACATTGCAACAATCAGCTGATCATTAGTGCATGCATGGTTTCAGCTACCCGGATGCAGGCGCTATTAGCACTAGCAGAATGAAACAAAATGGATATTTTTATTACCTACTAATGAAATAAATGTTCATGGTCAAGATATTATTATTGCAGGTGAGGGGGAAAATGTGTGCATTTCGAGAGTTAAAGTATATTGTCTCCCTCGTGAAAATTGGTGCCCTCGCAAGCTCGGGTGCCAACATTTTCACTCGTGAGACATTGCTGTACTTTACTCAAAGCCGTAGCCAGAAAGTTTTTTTTTTTTTGGGGGGGGGGGTTTGAGCTCCCAATCAGTGCCAGATTTATGCTCACCAAAGGTGGTGAACCTGTTTTTTAGTAAAACTACGTTTGATTTTCGCCCCTCCCGATGCGCAGCCCCAAATCTGGTGCTGCCTGTGGTTGCACAACTTTACAACATTACTTTCTGACCTTACGTTTTAATACTATTCCAATATTTCGGGGGGGGGGGGGGTTGACCCCCTAACCCCCCCTTGCTATGGCCTTGACTTTACTCACTCAACACACAAATAACTATATAACTATATTTATGAAATATAAATAACTATATTTATGAATTAACTTGGCAACACTGAATATAAACTCATGATCTACAGTTTGTTGTTGCCTACACGCTGAACATTTTATGAACATGATTGTTCTTAACCTACAAATTTTGGCAGGTATTTTTGAATTGTTATGTAGCTGTAAAAAATTGTGTTTTTAAAAAGTCTAAATAAAATGGTTGTAAATATAGCCTAAATACATAATGATATTTCTTCATGTGTGATTCTAATCCAGTTTAATGGAGCAAAGGATCATATGAAGGTAAAGATATGTTGTCATAGTTTGTTATTGTTAATTGTGTAGGTGGAGGAAAAATGTTGTGGGCATCAAGGGACTAAAGTACTTTTCCTCCCTTGGGAATATTGTTGCTAAACAGGTTCCCTCAGGGAGAAAATTTGCAATTTGCACTTTAGTCCTTAATTAGATGCACAAATAACTATTGCTCACTCCTCAGTAAACAGCTATTTGATTATTAGTTTTCATTGTGTAAACTGACACTTTACAGCATTACTTTCTGACTGCGCTGCCTGCAGTTACACAACCTTACAGCATTACTTTGTACATATTTACACATTGGCCTTCCTCATTTTTATCTCTGTTATACACTTTGGTTAATTCACATAATATGTTCATTAAATTTGACGTAAAATTTTTAAATGGCTGCCTGTTTAGAAAAACTGATGGTGGAAAATTTTAATTTAGCATAATTATTTTGCATTTTGAGATAATTGTGCTAAATTCAAAGTTCATACCTTGCCTTAGACAAAATTTATCAAAAGATTAATGAAAAAACATTTAGACTAATCCTTGATTAGGCTCTATATTCTGGACATTAAACTGTACATTCAGGGGGAGGGGTATATGATTTCAAATGAGTTTCAAAAATGTTAATCGTAGGGAAGTAAGGGGCTGAAATGAAATGTAATCCCTTGCGCGGAGCTTATGTTTTCAGATCCCCATCTTGAGGGTTGCGGCATGATTATGCATTCTCACAATTTTCTGAGGTATTCCAGCATTCCATTACATTTGGCACCCAGAATAGCTCCTTTGACGTAATTTATGAATCAGTGAGAGACCAGCCAGATTAAGTTTATAGATAAAACCAAATGTTTTAACTTTAGCGATCCAACACATGACTGATAGTCTCTTACACGCTCAAAACATGACTTATGACTAGCTTTTCATCAGAACTTGTAGCTTTGTTACAGTATGTTGTGCAGAATTATTTGAAGCATCATAGTATGTGATGTTGGTGACTTGAAGCATGGTTTGTATCAAGCTTTGCTGCTGACTTGTAACAGCAATGTAGATGACCTTGACATCAATTTGAAGTCATTTGACATTTTGTGCTATATACGTAACTTTTATATTACTCCTTTCCTTAAAGCTGACTTATTTCTTAGTAAAAAAGATTGCTTGTTAAAAATCCTTTTATACTACTGATGAATTCTCAGCTGTAAATGTAATTTTAAATAACTACCACCTACAATTTCTTGTCTTGCAGCAACATGTATTGGTTAGATCTGACTTTAGCCTATTTCTTGTAACAAGGTCAATGACAAAAAGTGTGTTATTCTTTTATTGACTTTGTCATTATCGATGTTTGTGCAAAAGGTGTCGATCGAGGATATGGAGTTTGCTTTAATTTGTGTGGGGGTTTATACCAATGTCAATCTCTCAATGATATTACAATGTCGAAAGGTCATTTGACTATTTTAGCTCCCCCAGCGTTCCCCCACTGGTTTTATTTATAAAAACAAAGATGTCATTTTTTTCTCTAAATTATCCTTAGTTTCTTGAAGCCTCATATTCAGTCAGCTCAGAATACAGACAATGTTCTAGGCCATTGGAAGCAATCGGGAAATCATAAAAAAACTACTATCTTTGCAGTTTGAAAGATATATTTACTGTTCCCCTGCTGGAAAATTTGCCACTACACCACTGCACTAAAGGCTCTGAAGATTTAAGAAAAGCAATACTTTCTCCTTCCTTTGTCTCATGTTGATTAAGTGAAGCAGTGGCCATAAAAACCTTAATATTTCCCTCAATATTACACCTCAACTCTGCTTGAATCTCTTGAATAAGAACGATTTCACTGAGACTTGAGAACAGCCAAACACAAAAAATTAAAAAAAAGTGTTGTTTCAGGTGCTTTGAGGTGTGAGGTATGAGAGTTTAGCGTTTGATAATTAATATTTTACTTGACTTACGAGTGAGTTGTATATTTATAAAGTAAGAAACATAAAAAGTGAAAGAAATTATTTTGTAGAAATACCAGATGATAATTTAAGATAAATAAATATAATGAAACTTGCGGAACTAAAGAGCTGTATGCTTCAACCTTTGTAGTTAAAAAAAACCTTTTTAACTCAACATTAAGACTCATCAGCATAAAATTAAACTATTATGAGACCATACTGAATCAGAAACTAAAAACAGCCTTATTTGTAAACGGTAAAGGCTAAGGTAACATGAAAAGACTCTTTGAGTCCAGAGATTAGGCCTACTAAAATAGTAGGAAATAAAATAGGTATACATTTAATTACAGTATATTATATGAAACTGACTATAGTATTATTAATCCTATTTACTCATATTAAAAGTTTTCTTGGTGTATTCAAGAAAGCTTTTCATCAAAGTATATATGTTTTAAAGCTGTTCAAACAAATACAAATCTTTAAAACAATAAGAATTTCAAAAAATAAAAACTTATTTTTTTAATTTGTGAAATGTTAAAAAAATTATTCATAACTCTAAAATTAACACGTCTTTTAAGAAACGATTTAGATACGATTATGGTTACTATTACGTACTTCTGTCATTTATATTTCTTATTCAAATCCTGTTGCATTATTCTATCTCAGTGCGTTAAAAGGGAAACTAAGTAATAAAAGAGCGATTTGTGGTACAGTACCTTAAATTAATCTAAATTTTCACTGATAGCCTTATAACCTGGTACTGTATCTGCCATTCTATTGTCGCCATTGTGAGCAATTGAAAGGATCCATAGAATAAGATATTACAGTTCCACATCTGCAAAACGATTATGAAATTGCTAATTAATTGTGCACTTCATGAGTTTTCCTTTACACTCAACTTACGATGAAGAGATTAATTTATTTCTTAATCCTTACCTTTTCATTACCTTTTTTTAACATTTACCTTTTTATTTTTCTAGGTGTGTAAACATGAAGGTTGGTAATTATTCTTTGATCAGGGCCATAGCCAGCTTTGGCAGGCCCGGTAAATATATTAGGCCGGGCCCCTCATGTCCTGGTACTGCACCGTTCCCGACCGCCTTACCGCTGCGGTAAATTTTTCGCGGTAAAAATTTCTGAGAGTTAGTTGGCAAAATTTTAGTGACAAGCATCCTCAACCAAACTATGTGAATTCTGAAAAATCATCTGTACAAACATAATTTACTTTAACATATTTTACTCATTTTACACTCATTCTCATTGAAATAGTTAATTTTTTTAACTGGAAACTACTATAAAAGTTTTAATAGACCCTATAAAATTCTAGAAAAAACATTTCACAGCAAAGAAGTTTAGCAACGAATTATTTTGATTGTTGGATGTCATCATGATTTAACATCCAAAACTTAAAGTTTCTCGAAAAAACTTAACTTTCACTTTTACAATATGTTTTGAAGCCTACATTATATTTTTGGACAAACAAATGGATAGCTTTTTTTGAAAACAAATTATTTATATTTAGGTTTTTAAATGATTTTGAAAAAAATCTCTACAAAATTTGCTTTTTAATTTGAATTTTACAGTAGAGTCTCGATAATCAAAAATCCAGTAATCCGAAATTCCGCTCAATCCGAAATGCTATTGGGAAGGATAATGTTCCCAAATCCTGAGTAAAAAAAACAGTTTAAACTTTGCTTAATGCCATAAATTCGATTGCGCGAAATCTGTGGGAGAATTTATGCGAACGACGATCTCACATGTTTACCAACTGCGGATCGATGAAACGTATAGTTCGCAGGTAACTGTAGGAATAAATTTGCAAAAAAGTTAACAGCCATGAAATTTACCGTTATAGGAACAACTTTGTAAAATAAGCAAATGGCTGTTTGATTCGATCGCGCAAATTTACCGTTCGCGGGTATTCAGCGCGGCAGCGGCGCGCTAGGCGGTAATTAGGCTTGACGCGATCGCGTAGTCTTCATCAATCCCGGAAAAAGGACGGAGGTAAACTCAAGAACATTTACCTAAGCCAAGCAAAGAAAACAAACAGGCGTATAATTTAATCACGGGTACAAAGTATTAATAAATTGAACACTATATTTTGACTTTTACTGTTGTAAAAGTAAATCTTTCGTCAAAAATTATTCGTAATTAATTTATCATTATAGCTATCAGACTTTAGCATCTCTGTCCGTCCAGGCCAACTCTTGAAGTAGATGTTTGGCGGGGCCCAACCCGGGCCCCAGTAAAATTGTCCGGAAAAACCGGTCTGAGTACGGCCCTGTCTTTGATGATACTAAACCGGAAACAGTATTAAAATTGTAGATATGTACCTTGCAAGACGATTGTCATGGTAAAGAGTATGTTTGACATACCATGATCATTTGGTTGGACTAACAAAAAATGTGAAAAAATAACCTTTAAATTAAATGACTCGAGGAACTTACTTCTAAATTTATTTATCTCCCTTGATTCAAACAGTTATTGTAATATTTCAACAAATTAAACTGACCACTATGTCAAGAAGTGTGACTACAAACAAAATAAATTACATTCACATAAATTAACTTCCATGGCTATTTAAAAAAATTTTATCGTGTCATTTGTCTGCTTGTACATTCAACGATTAGTTTAGTTTGAAAAGTGGAAAAACATAAGTAACAGGAAACATTTTTGATATTGTGAAACTGCTAGTAATTTCATATGAATCATGAAGTATCATAAAACTGCTACCAAACCAAAAAGTTAAGATATCTTACATCCTGTTAAGAATAAAACAAAGAGATTGTATTTTTGTTGATATGTACGCTATTGAAGAAAAATATTTCGGGATTCGTTATATTGTTGACTTGAGCTTGATTGAAATATTTGGTACTAAAACATTCAAAAAGAATGATAAAAATATTTGTATTTACTTGGTTATCCCAAAATATTTATTTGTAAAGTTTTTCGTACTGTACAGAAGATTTAGCTCTGCATTTTTAAATAAAGAATAGGACTTAAAATGACTGTGTCAATGGTTAATAGCATTTACATAGTAAAAAACTCCCCATTTGTAAGCATCTTTTTCATTGTTTGTTTACCTTTTTTTGTGATGCATTCCAGAAAACAACTATTAAATATCTTCCGATTTCTAGAGTCTTAATACAAAACCCATTTTGAGCACAATCACCTTACATCATCATGTTAAAAACTGTATTTGATAAGGCTAGTTAAACATTGTTCAAGCATTCATACTTATTGTCCTAGACAAGAAAATGAGCCATGTAAAAAAATTTTAATAACTCCTCGTCAGTTTTGAAACATCCGATCCAATATTTTTTTTCATGTGTATTTTTATTTGGTAAGAAAAATATCATCATGATGTCAAAAGAGGAAAGGACTGTAATAACACTACAAAGTTTCAATGCATCCAATCCAATATACTTGTGCAAGAAGTGTGTTTGCAGTTCGCGAGAAGAATTTAATCACGGTGTCGATGAAAAAATCATTTGTAATAACAAAAATCATTTGTAATAACACTACAACTGTTAATGATACATCCGATACAATATACTTTTTCACGAACTTGCAGTTGGTGAGAAAAATGGAAACACTGCAGTTACGCTGTCGATGGAAAAAAACAATTGTAATAGCAATGCAACAGTATCAATATATCCGATCCAATATTTTTTTGAGAACTGTATTTGCAGCCAGTGAGAAAATATAATTACGGTCGTCGTCAGTCGTCGTGCGGTCTCGATTTAATAAAGCCGCCGAGCACGGACAGGAATGCCGGTGCAATAAACGCATTCCACTTGTATCTTGTATTATTCGCAGACCCCAGTTATTTCCATTAATGAGAAACTTATAAAGGGGATACGATTCTGTACATTATTTACAATTTATTTATGGTTTGTGTGATATACTTTGAATGAATCTTCTAATCATTAATAGTTTATGTTTTCAGTTTGACATATTGGCTTAAATATTAACTATTGTTTGTAATATTCCTTTTTTGTTGGTGAGCTCTATACATATGTATGTATGCTTCTCAAAACCTGTACAACAATTAGACATGTAAATAACACATCCACAACTCTTTAATATTCATCCATAATGTATCTAAATGAATATGATCATTCTCGATGCAAACGAAAATCAAAAAGGAACTAGATTTCAAACTAGTATTGAATTTGTGAGTACGTTATTGTATTGTTGGGATATTTTTGAGTAGACTTTTAGACTGCGGAGGATTGAAAGCCCCAGATAGGAGGTACGTCCCACTCAGGGATATTGTGTAGGGAATTAACTATATCCCTTCTAAGGCCAGGAGTGAAATAAAGTATCAACAATTGAACAACAAAACTTTATCAGCAGCTTCGTTAACATTAATATTTAAGTTAAAATGAAAAGTTGAATGGTTGTGAAGTAAACACCATTGTCAGGCCTGGCGACAGGATTTTCGGGCCCCTGTGCAATCTACAACCCCGGGCCCTGAGACCTGGCGACCTTTTTTTACCTGTTTTGTATGCTTTTGGGCCCTTTTTAGCGTTTCAGGCCCATTTTAGCGAATTTCCTTAGAAATAAGCTATTACCATCTTTTTTACAAAATGGATAAAAAATATCCGTTCTGGGTAACCTCAGCAATCATATTTATTTTATATCAATTGATAGCTTTTTATGTCTACTTTCTGGATATCAAGTGAGTTTATCGCGGAAATGCATTTTTACCTCCAAAAATCACAATGTGTTTCAAAATTTAACATGGGCTTATATGGGGAAGAGGATTTTCATTTTTTGAGTGTCTGTTAGCACGATAACTCTTGTAAAAATCGTCCGATGGTGACAAAACTTTGTACACACATTAACATGTAAAACTAGGTTCTCTTGGATGAGTCCGTAAACCGGCTAGATCGACATATCCAAAGTGGGATAAAGGCTACTTTTAACCCCCAAAAATGGTTTTGTTTGGCTTTTCCAAATTGAAAAATTAAAGTAATCAAATTGTTGTTGTCACCATTGGATTTAGCTTGAAAAAAACAATTTGGTATCATGAGTCGTTGCTTTAAGTCCATAATGTTTTTTTGCCATTTCTCTTAGTATCAGGGCAGCAGAATGTTGTCCAACGAAACCTGCGGAGTTTTTCACAAGTTTATCAAAAGTACTTTTAATAGGATTTTGTATTTTAATGAAAAAACAACAATGTTGCCTATTTATTCAAAAGAAATATATATTTTTTTAATTAAACTTATTTATCAGTATTTTTGACAATGACTATCAAAATAAACTAATGCATTTTATATTAATACATGAATTTATCACCTTTTCAAAAGGTTTTTTTCTAATAATTGATTAATCATTGTTTTTTTATTGGAAATTCGCTGACTACGCAGGTTTGCCGCGACAGGGGTATTTTGTGTTTCCGGGCCCCCTGCGAGCCGGGGCCCCTATACATTTGCCCCCCTGCCCCCCCCCCCCTGTCACCGGCCCTGACTTGTATAGGAGACAATTTTAAAATTTAAATGTACCTGGCAGTAAAAATACAAAACTTTAGGGCTTATTTACTTTAAATATAAAGTTGCCAATGTTTTCTAACCATTGGCTGATGTTAACAATTGTAGAACTGCAAATCAAAATAATAATATAAACTTAAATTGTAATTCTATTGAAAAACATGCATAAAAATGAGCAAAAAATTATGATAAGAAAAAAAGGTTAAACAATATAGACTAGAAAGGGTTTTATCAAAATTTATATAAATTTAGATTTGGTAACCACAATAATTTTTAAATTAATTAATTACACAATTATTTGTGTTGTACTAGTTGTAAATCAAAAATTAATTTAGATTCTATTAGTTAAATTGACTTGTAAATTAATAAATTGTGCTCTGTCAGTTTTATTTATTTTGTCAAAGAATCATCCATGGTTAATTGCTTTGTTGATGTATGAGTGTTTATTTCATAAATTTTTCTATACCTTTTGAGGCCGTTAGGAATGGCCTCAAAAGAACTGCTACACCAATTATTAATAATAACTTTGCTATTTCTCTTACCCCAAGTGTTTTGCACTTGGGGAAATGAATCATATAATTGTATTTATCTTGAAAAAATAAAGCATTTTGAATAGAATCGAAACAATTATGCTGACATATTAATTGAACTAACATTGTTGAATTTAATAGATTCAACAATTATGTATGTTGATATATTATTACACAATGCCTGAACACAAATACTAGCAAAAGAATGAAAATTTGAACTTATTGTTCTGATACTTAAAGGAGTGCCAGTAAATTGCTGATGCAAAACGAATGCTGTATTTATTTCGCGTCTTATCCTTGGATTTTTTAGTTTACTTTTTCAATGATATATTCTGGAGAAGAAAATTTTCAAGTTAATTTTATACTTATTAGACTTTCATATGACCTGGATGTGACATATTTAATACTCAGCCTCACAAATTAAAAAGAAATTTTATTTTATTAAACAATTTTAAAAGAATCAGATGCTATATTAGGCCAGAATTTTAACTTTATGGATTTCGATTCCTAACCTTTGACTTTGTCTTCATTCATCTAACACCTTTTCAGAAGCTTAATATAAGTTAGTAGTTTAAGCAACTGTTTTAAGCATACACAAGTAACAAGCTTGGCCTCAGTATCCTAGGACGCTTGGTGCACTGCAAATAAAAGTGTGAGTCAGTGAATTTTATTGGCAGATTAACGAATTCTAAGTCTGTCTGGGGGTGGATTGTAGAGTCAAAAAAGAGCACTGCTTGTTTTTTTAACTCATATCTTTAAAAAATTTATGAGTCTTATGAGTTTGTCTTACTCATAAACTCACCAACGAGTTAACAATTTTTAAGACTACGAAAAATATTTAAAAATTCCACACAACATAATCGACATAACTAAACCTTATTTACCCGCAAAAATTCAAATAAGTAGAAAACAGTTGCAAAAAAAATAATAGAAATAGAATTGTAATTAAGCGTAATATAAGCAGAGTAACATTTAGTAAGGGCCATGATAGTTGATTGGGTTATCTTTTTGTGCTAAAACAGGATGCACATGCGGTCGATAACACAATTTTGTAATTAAAATTCCCAGAATAATCTAGAATAACAATAACTTATTGAACATCCATGCAGTTGATTGTTATTTATTACTCCGGTCTAGAGAGCTCAGGGCTATTGCACCACAGATGATTATTTAAAGGATAATACTGTAGGTACTTGATTCAGATTAATTTGAAAAGTCCTAATTAAAATGTTGTTTGTCAAATAACAAGATGGCTTTGTGCTTTAAACACCGTTATTTTATTGAACTAACTTTTCTTATGAATAATGAAAATTTTCATTCTTTTGCTGATTAAATAAAATGTTAATTAATCAGCAAGAAGCTTGTTAAACTGTATCTGAACAACACTTTCTATACTTTGGTTGCCTGGATCTGTTTTTTGTCTGTAATCTGCTGACATATTTAATGCAAGAATTTTTACTGGCGATATGATGATTTTACTCCAAAAAAAGTTGAATATATGAAAAAATGCACAGTTCATCTGTATCTAGTAGAAAAAAAATTGGACTAGGCAATTACTTTTCATGTTATAACCTTTAATTGAACGTTCCTAACTCAATTATCGATATCGATGTTTAAAATTTGTTTATACAATGATTTTTATAAAAATAAAAATTGTATGGTTGCATTTAAATTGTTTGAAATTACATTTACTGCCTAATATATTTTACTTGTAACTATTGATTCATTATTTACTTCTACAAACCAAGAAAGTAAAGACAATATAATTGTAAAACTATTTCAAAAACTAAATATTCCAAAGTGCAAACTAAACTTAGTACAATACAATCCCACCAAAACTTCAACTGGACAAAACATATCCAATTAAAGTACAAATGATGTTTGTGAATTCATCAAGGGGCACATGGGCGTGAAACGTAGAAACATGTTCGCTGTGAGACAGACATACAGTGAGCCCCTGATACACAAGGGATGCAAATTAACATACACTGGCACGGTTACCCCCTAAAAGGCTCCAGTGCCGTATTGATCTGCATACATTTAGTATGCTAACACATCCTTGAGCACATACATAACATGGCTGTGAATAGAAAATCTCGTTCATTCTGAACTTAATACAAAGAGAGTGAACTTGATTAATGATTTGATTGGAGTGAATTGGTTAGTGTGTACATTTTTAGTTTGTTATTTGATTGCGAGTTAACTTTTTTTTTAATAAGGCTGTCTAAAAATGTTAAGAGACTAAATTTTTTAATACTTATAACGAAACCCCTGGTCTTACAGACCTCAGGGAAATTTCTCTTGTTGATATTGGCAACACTTTATGTTGCCAATATCAACAAGAGAAATTAACTCTTCCCAAACTTTAAAATACATTACAATTGAAAAAAACTAACTTCAACATAACCCTTCTTATTTATTCCTTCACCCTGTAAAAAGCTTGGTCTAAAAGGTAGTGTTTAATTAACCCTTCGTTCATACAGAGCAAGACGGTGGATTAGGTACTGAAGGTTTCTGTGTCTCGTCTCATAGTGAAGTCGGTGTTTGGTCCTTATGAAAAATGTATGGAATTTTTGCATAGATTATTTTTTCCAAAATCTTTTTTTGAATTTGGTTAAAGAATTATTTTAATCAAGTTTTGAAACATTTTAAATTTTTAGTAATGCTTGTTGGGATTAGACATCACTGATGCTGTTGGATCTCTCCTATCGATGGACTGAAGATTTGATTCTGTAAATGAAAATACCGCATCAATGGTTGGGGACTTAAATCAAAATCTAAACTGGGAATTTGTGAGAAAACTGAAAGCATCTAACAAGTTAACTAAACAAATCAGAAATAATTTTTCAAAACTATTTGATTATATAGAAATTGGGAAATCGTGCTATAGTTCATCATAGAAGATTTGCAACTTTTCTTAAAAACAAGGGTTTTGAGGCATATTTCAAACATTCAGGAGAAGAACCACTCTCAAAGGAGAAATTGATAATTTAAGCCAGAGGTTTTGAAATCAGATGTACTACTACCTTTAGGTGTTTGTGTTTTTTAGGGCAATATTACTTTTGTCACCTCATCAGCATCTGTGGGAAACACCATTGAATAAAGATTTGCAACACTAACCTGATTCAAAAACTTTATTGCATCAGGATTATTGGGGTTGAATTGTTTAGGAATGTTAGTTAAAAATACATTGAAAGTTTCAAAAATCCTATGGGGGTCTTCGATTTTCTCATTGTTAACAACCAAGGTTACAGCCTCACGAACCGGCCCATGACCCCTCCCCATCTCCTGTCACATGACCCCCCACATAGCCCTCAATTTGTTCCTTGCACCCAAGATAAATCTGTCATTTGTCATGCATATAGCACAACATGTTACCTTCTTTAGTATCTTACAATAATTTTCATAATATGGAGGGGTCCCTCCAGTAACGTTGTAAACGACAACTTTTTCAAACTTGAGATTTCTATGCAGTAAGGTTGTAAACGACATCCTGCATCAGTGCAGGGTATTTTTTCGTTGATATCTCTTGTGTTGGCAGCACTACCACAGGTTGAAAACCAAGTGCTGTTGGTCCCACAGTTGCAGTAACGTTGTGACCGCCAAAAATTGCAATATCACCGCACACCGTTCTGTCGCCGTCCCGATGTTAATCGGCTAAATCATAGTAAAAAACGCCCTGTTAAGTTCGAAAGTTGGACCAGAAATGTACGTAAGCAGAGATGAAATGCTGGGGAACCGTACATAAATGAAAAGAAGAAATCAAAAGAAACATTGTTGCAAGCGCCAAACCGGCAACAACGTTGCAAACGACTGTCATTTACAACGTTATTGCAATATTAAAATCACTTTTTTTGTAATAACTTTTTTATTACGTGCGATAATATTGTAATACTTCATAGTTTGGCTAGTTTTATGATATTATAATCATATATAACAAATAAAATATATTTAAATCATTACATTCCCAATTATATGTTTTTTCCATTTCCTGAAAAATATACTTTATGTCGCTTACAACGTTACTGGAGGGACCCCTTCATATGTCAAAAGGCACGGGCATTGAGAATTGTGCTGAGCCTCAAACTGTTCTCATTTCTCCCTTCATGAGACTCTTATTATGCCCTGAGCCATCAAAAATGAGGAATTTGAGTTTGTTCCGGTCTGAACAGGCAACAAGGAGAGGCTTCCTCAAATGCAAGATGAAAGGACTTGAAAAACAGTCTGAATTGATCATCAACATGAGTAATACCAGAAAAATCGAATTCGTCAATCTCTGATTCAGATAAGACCTTGGAAAAGTGTGTTTTATTATTTGATGAAAACTTTTTTAGCATTCTAAGAGATGGTTTAGTTTTTTGTATTGTGTAAAACAGAATATTCATGAGTGTGAGCCTGTGTCGAGGAATATACAATGTCAAAAAGTGACGAACCATCAAAGGTTTTTTTTAATGTACTTATATTACACTTCCACGCACATGCCTGAGGCCTATGTGGAAGGGCAAATGCAAGGTAAAAAGAGGCCGCCACCTTCTTTAAAAAAAAAAATACATTCCATACAATGGTTATATTACCGTGGTAGCATAACAATCAATGGTAATATTTTCATCGGAGTCCAGTTAGATTATGGTAATCAAAGGTTTATCTTGTATTCTGCACTGTTGGCAGGTAACTAAGTCACGTAGCATGTCGGTTTATACCACGTTAATGCACAATGTAAATGCTCCAACATTAATTAAACTGTCGTATTAAATACTACATCGGAACTGCTCTATGTAATTATTGATGATAACTTCATTTATTGTGTACGCTCGCTTCCATTAGGGCCGCATGATTGTTTAATATACTCTGTTATTAGTTTCTAGCTGATTATATCACCCTGCATAATGATGTAAACATATCCTGTTAGTGTGTAATTGCTTTATGTTAAAAGCTTTTTGTTTTTCAATTTTTTATAAAATACTGACTTATTCTTTTACGTTGGTGTTCATATTTTCTTTATTATAAATATTTAACTATTTAAAATAATATATTTTGATGCCAGAATTTATGTTTGTGCATGTTTTTTACTCATGAAGCATATTATTCAGAGTCTCTTCACTTTCAGACTTCCCAATGTATTGCTGGGTAACTCTTACATTCCTATAGAGAACCTTCATTTGTTCAAAAGATATTTCGAACAAACAAATTATCAAAATTTCTAATCACCCATTTGTAACAATAAACAATAAACACACGACTGACCTGATATTTTTCAAAGATGTCTGACGAGGGTGGGAAGGGGGAGCAAAGTTTTAACACGTTCGTGGCTGCGGCCATTTTTGCGAACCCCAACCCCCATCCTGAAATATAAAATTGTCATAAAATCTTACCTTAGTGCGTAATAATGGCGCTGGTGTTGCAGAAACGCTTTAAAGCATTTTTGAGCGGTGAAAAATTACGTCATTTTCGTGGCAACATTTGTTGCCACCTGCACTGCCGATCCGACCTTGCATGTGACACTTTGAATTTAAAACATTTATGACTTTGTTATATTGCCATGTGTCCACATATGATGTGTTTTTGTTATTAATTTGAAAGTAATCATAAATATATGGTCAAAAATTACGTAATATCCGTGGCAACATTTGCTGCCGTCAGCACTGCCGTAACCACTGGATACATTTCAACATCACTCAACATGTAATCCTTGTCAGGATCTATGATTGCAATAAATAACCACAAATCGCACGTAAATAACTGTAAATAACACCGACCACAACGTAAACAAACGACTAATAATGGCCGTGCGCGAAAACACATCCATCTCTGACGCCTATTTTGGAAATCGGCCGCTATGTCTGCTGGCAGCACTGTCCGGCGGGACCCAGCTGTTCTGTGAATAACACACATATCTGACTAGTGCTGGGGGAAGTTTCAAAGTTCTAGCTGTAATCCTGAATTTTTGGCAGCTCATTTAAACAAGCAATACATGGTGGCAACAAATGTTGCCATCAGGATGGCATTAAGGACCTGGGTGGCAACAAATGTTACCGTACCGCCGCGAATGTGTTAAAGTTGATACTTCTACCTGAACTGACATTCGTTGTTTTCCCAATAACTTCCATTCTGGTGATTCACTCACAGTGAGAATCATTGCCATTAAATCATATGAACTGTGCATTATAAGAAGTTAGTGTCGTCTCATCGAGGTTGATTCCTTAAAATATCATATTATAGAGGTCCAGAGCTACTATGTGAATTGAGGAAAAGCCATAATGATGATGTTGTTTGAAAGAAAACTGTCGAGTTATGGAGGATAATTTAACATTGAGTGTTATGGCAATTTTAAGGGTACTTGAAAAATAGACCCACTACAGATGTTGTATTGTTATCAAATGTATTGTAATGGAGCTGAAACCCTTAATTTCAAGTGAAAATCAGTAACAACAACCTTAACTAACAAAACATTTGTAGTATGCTCATAATGCCACAACAAACACTTATCATCACCAGATTGCTCAAACACAGGGCTAGCGTGAGAAGTCCGGGCCCCCTGGCAACCTTTTTTTACTAATCTTGTGTGATCCCAGGCTCTTATGTATTTGCCCCGCCGCGCCCCACCGGTCCTGCTCAAACATAAATTATTTATAAGAACACTAGAGATCTTTTACAATAATAAATTTTTTGTTTTTACTTTGATTTTTTTTTACTTTAGACAGAATTAAAATGTTAGTACATGTTTTGAATATTATAAAAGAAAAATTAATCTGACATCACAATAAAAATTAACTGCAATACACTTTTTAAAATTTGGATAAGATGAAATGCTCTAGCACACCCTGTAAAGGAACTAAGGGATCTCCTTATTTTGGATTGAAATAATGCATGTAAACATTTGAATATAAATTAAGTGGCATGAACATAACACCATCAAAACATAAACATAATTAAATGCGACCAAGTTTAATATTTAATATTACCTTAAATTATACTTATTTTTGGTTTGAATATAACCAAACATTTAAAAATTAAATACTTGACTTACATCAAAACGTAAATATAAATGTGTCCAGGTATACTTATTTTGGATTGAAATGAACTAAAAACTAATTATGAAACTAGTATTATCAAAACATAAACTTAATTAATTATGACCTGATTTATTTTATCTTAAAATTGACTTATTTTGGATTAAAAAGCATTCAAGCATTTTAAAAGTAATTATTCACCTTAAACTAACATCGACAAAACATGAACATGATTAATTGTTACCCGATTTACAATTTACTATTACCTTAAAATCTACTTATTTTGGATTGATATGTATCCAAGCATGCACTAAAAGAAAAATTACTTGACATAAAAGGTAATATTATCAACATATGAACCTAAATTATTGTGGCCTGATTTACTATTAACGTAAAAACTAATTATTTTAGGAGTGAAATATATACTAACATTCAAACATTTTCTGTCACAAACATAACACCATTAACACATGAACATAATTTACGGAGATCTATAAAAAACATCACTGGACTCTTTCCCAGTTCTCACTTTTCTAAACAAATCTCCCATCGCCATTTGGAACAGTTGGACCTTTTGTCCAAATGTCTACCCATTTATTTCAAAAGCGAGTCCGGGCCAGGTCAGAGGGAGCTGAAAATACACTCCTGCGGTGATCCACGGGCGGCGGTGTGCAACTGTGGGATAATTGGACATGTGGACCATTATAAGTATTTAGGAGTCTTAATTGACAGAACATTGTCTTGGGAGCCACATGTCCAATATATCAAGCAAAAACTAAGGAAAATGTTGTATGCTTTTAGACAGTTGAGACAGGTGCTGTCCGTGGATCAGTGCAGGAGTGCGTATTATGCCTACATCCAGTCAGTTCTCCAGTACGGAATTCTGGCGTGGGGCGGCGCGTCTGCTTCAGTGCTAGAACCCCTGAATATCACACAAAGATCTATTTTAAAAATTATTTTGCAAAAGGATTTGAGATATCCAACCGTCTTATTGTATGAAAATTTTTCAGTTCTTAATATCAGACAGCTTTATTTAAAAACTATGCTCATCTACATTAAAGAAAATAAAAATCAAACTTTTTCCGCCACGACACACAATTATGACATGAGAAGTAAACTTAATTTTGGGTATTCCGTGCCAAAACTAAATCTTAGATCTGATCTGTTTAACTCTTTCTATTTAGCCCATCAAATTTATCGTAATCTCCCTAATGACATCATAGCAGCCGAGGGTGGCAGTGTCGCCGTTTACAAACGGAGGGTTGAGGAGTAGCTGCTTCGCATCGGCGCTGAAGCTGCGGAAATTTTAATTAGGTCGCCCTACACCTAAATCATTTTTCTTCAGTTATTTATCAAATTTTTTTAGTTTAGTTTTTCAAATTTAAATCAATGATTTTTTTACAGTCCAATCTGGCATTCTATACTAGTTGTAATTCAATAAATATTTTTTAAAATATGAGAGAAAATATTATGTAGTAGACCCATATTTTTTACATATAAAAATCATGTTTTGTACGAATTGCCCTAATATTTCATTTCTAAATTTGTTAGCCAATTGTATTTATGTAGTTTTAAATTAATTTAAGAAGTTTTCCATGTAACATAAAAGTGACTGAGACACTCTTCCCCACACACAGATGAGTAGTCTTGTGGGGAATAATTTCCAACTCTATATTGCTATGTCTAATGTAAATATTGTATATACTTATGGAAATAAACTTCTTGATTCTTGATTCTTGATTCTTGATTCTTTTGGTACCTGATTAGTTGATCTGTGTCATCTAGACGAGACTTGGAAATTATGGATGTTAGCCAAAGGTCACTAATTCCCCCATATTATCCTGCTTTACTGCCTCAATACTATTTTCAAATTTGCTTAATATTAATGCTATCTTCAAGAAACCGAGTGCCACATACAAAAAATACTTTTATTTGTTATGAGAAACTTGACAATGTTTTAAAATAAAAGTAAACTAAAGACTGTGTTGTAAATATAACACTTCTGGTTTTATTTTGGCTATTTCGTTTTTGAGTAATACACAAATATTTTACAAGTAGCCTTCCTTTAACACGTTGGCTGCGGAAAACTCGATGCATTGCATTTCAAAAATCAGATACAACTTTTTACTCAATTTTATTTCAAAATGTCAAAAAAAAACACCTAAAATAGCTGAATAAAGCCACCAGAGTGTTCAGGCAAATTTAATTGCCATAAAATTTAAAAGTAACCGCTAAGAGCAGCGTTCACACTAGTCGCCGCTCTCACTGAGTTTTTTTGGACTTAGAGCTGATAAAGACCAGATTGAGAGTATCTATGATTGATGACAATCTGGAAGCGTTTGTACTGATGCACACAGAAAAAGCTTATTGATGGACACCGAATACAATTTGGTTATTGAAAAACTGTGTGAATCAAGTTCTGTAATGAGAAGACTTTAGATTGTCTAGTAAGTTGAATTGTAGTTTTTTTTAATGATGAGTTATTTTATTTCTGAAGTAATGGGTCGAGAGTTTAGAAACCATTTTGTAACAATGCTTAATCAGGCCTGGTGACAGGATTTATGGGCTCATCGGGCTACCTGTGCAATTGAGAAGTCCGGGCCCTAGATGACCTTTTTTTACTAATATTGTGTCATTTTGGGCCCCCTTTTTTGGTGGTCTCGTGTGCTTCCGGGCCCCCTGTGAGTCCGGGCCCCTATGCATTTGCCCCCCCTACCCCCTCCTGTCGCCGGCCCTGCTTATAATAATTAGGCATACCTTTGTTCTGCCCCTATTATTTAGGTGGAGTCCATATTTTGTTAAAGTACCTGGTGGACCGAGCCTTGCTCGGTGTTATTTCATGTTTACTAGTTAATCCAGTTACTATAAAATATTTCAATGTCATAAAATTGATAAATAGAAACCTTTTTTATTGCTCCATGGACTCTTCATCCCATATGCTGTAATTTCCCTTGATGGCTGTAGATTCCAAACAGCTGTTATGATTACTTCATTTGTTTACACTTTCCTTGTTTATTTTCGTTGCTATCACGGCAACCCATAAGACCAATGTTAAAATTTTACAACTTTAAAATTCGATTTATTACGTTATTAGATTTTCTCTGACTAAGTAATCTGCATAAAAGACGTTTTTGAGTCATAAATTACTTATTTACAGACTTTGAAGGAAATCCTCGGAGCCGTTTTCGAGATAAATGTGCAAGCAAGCAAGCAAGCATACATACAAGATAACATTGCTCATATAAGAGTATAGGATTAAAACGCTGTAGGTCAGACAGATCTGTTAAATAAACATTATTGATTCTTGATAGCAGTTCACGTATGTAATTTAGGATTGTCATTATGGGTTATACAGGGTGAGTTTTAATTGTCCCCCCCCTTACTCATTTTTACATTTCTAAAAATAAATATCCCAGACCCCGCCCAAACATTATTGGGTAGCAAGTACCTCGTTTTGAGCGGGTACTCATTTTCGGCCGCCATCTTAGATCCGCCATGTTGGATCCAAAATAAATTTTTCAAATGTAAAAGTGGTGTTGTAACCCATCATTTCAAGCTAGATTTTTTCACTGATTACAATGCCGCAATCCGTTTTTTAATATCTCAATTTGTTCTCAAAATATGAGCACTTTTAATTTATTTATTTTCAACCAATTTAAACATTAAAAATTGATAAAATAGGCCCATAACCACAAATTAATGCTAGATAGTGACGAATATCCACCATTAGTCATTGTTGGGCGATTTACACTTAACTTTCATCAATGTAAATATTTTGGCCGCCATCTTGGATCCACCATTTTGAAATGAGGTAAGTTATTTCAAATATGAAGATGGTGTTGTGACCCATCATATCAAACTATCTTTTTACGCCGAATTCAATGCCACAACCCGTTTTTAATTGTCGTGTTTAGTTTTCAAGATATTGACAAATTTCTGATAAAAATCTAAAAAGATATTAATTTTTCAAAAACTAAATGTGATAGCTAAAAACGGGTTGCGGCATTGAATTCGGCGTAAAAAGTTATTTTGAATTGATTTGTCGCAATACCATCTGCATATTTGAAATAACTTACCTCATTTCAAAATGGCGGATCCAAGATGGCAGCCAAAAAATTTATATTGATGAAACTTAAGTGTAAATCGCTCAACATTGACTAATGGTGGTTTTTCGTCACTATCAAGCATTATTTTGTGGTTATAGGCCTATTTTATCAATTTTTAATGTTTAAATTGGTTGAAAATAAATAAATTAAAAGTACTCATATCTTGAGAACAAATCAAGATATTAAAAAACAGATTGCGGCATTGTAATCAGTGAAAAAATCTAGCTTGAAATGATGGGTCACAATACCACTTTTCCATTTGAAATTTATTATATCATTTTTCCCGCCTCAAAGAAGAAATTTGATAGTCCTTAAAATGGTTACGTAGTTTCCTTGTTCTTGTCGGACGTTGAGTCGTTGGTACTTCCTCTTCTAGAGTTTGATTACTTGCCTATGATTCAAGAGTCAGAGTTTGATTACTTGCTTCTGATTCGAGAGTTTGAGTGCTTGTTCCTGGTGCTTGTTCCAATCCTTGATGTTGGTTGAACCATACATCGATACCATCATCTTCATCATCGCTTAGGCAACGTCATGATTGTGGTTGGATGTCGTACGTTAGCTGTTGTTGTCAGGGCCGGATTTAACCATAGGCGCGCGCCTAGGGGCCCGCGCCACAAGGGGCCCCCTAGAAAAATAAATAAAAAATAATTCTTAGAATCTAGGAATTAACGTCGTTCGGCACTCAATAAACTTCGACCAATAATGAAAAGATATAATTAATGATTGTTATACCAATTGAACGTGAAACACAAACAACGTAGTTTCAGCAATCAGCACTTAGCAGACAGCTCATAAGAGAAACCGTGAAGTAGACTGCAAGTCAGCTATTGCGTACGGCGCCGCTTTATCAGCCGCAAAGTTCTCGAAGTGGGGCTGGGGGCCCTTGGGTCTATAGAGGAGAAGAGAATAATAATAGTATTCAAGTTATCTATGTCGAAAATATAAACAATTTGTGACTTTTTTGAGGACCGAAATCATGACATAACCTGCCGCCAGGACAAAAATTAATCTTGACCAATCAGAGGGAGAATATTGCTGACACCTCATATCGGCTGTATTTTCACCCAATAGCCATTGAGCTTGCAGAACCGGATATGGGTATAAGATTGACATCACAAGTTTGGGTTCCACCAAAGGCCATACGAGGATAGGATAAAAATATTCATGGTAGTAATTTCAGAATTTTGATGGGGGGAAAAATTTTCAGACCTCTGCTCTATAGCTCAGTTTTAACCCCCCTCTCCTTGAAAATGTTTGACGCTGAGTTTTGTTGAAAAAGCTTTGCCAAATGACGGCCGAGAAATGTTTGAGGGATTTACCGAAAGCGATACAACTGATGTTCTCAGGCCACGAGCATAACCTAGCCAAGATTTGTTTTTATTACCAAAATATTACCGAGATATTTGCCAGTCGCTGTAAACCGAAAATGGGATGTTAACCAGATTTCTCATATTAAATTTACATGGTTTTTCTACCTTTCCAGACTATTGAGGGGGGAAATCCCGACTGGTGAAATCAGCAATGTAGCTTTTAGATCAAAAATATCTTGAGCACTATTTTTTATGTAAAATACAGACCGGCAGATTTACCGGCCGCGATCTGTCAAAAGATTTACAAACTGCAATGCGACCGAGAGATTTGCCAGCCGCGGTACAACTGACCACGATACGACAGCCGTGATATGACCGACAGATTTGCCAGCTGCGGTATAAATGACGGATTTCCCGGCCTCAATGTGGTCAGTAGATATGTCAAAACAGTGAGAGACTTGTCGGTCGCGAAACGACCGAGAAATATGCCTACCAGCTTTTATTCAAACGACAGATTTTCTGGCCACGATAAGGCCAATAGATGTGTCGGCCATGAAAAGAACGAGAGGCTTGCTTTTGTCGGCCACAATGCGACCTCCTAAAAACGGACGTTTGGTCACTTTGGCCCGGGGGGCCCGCACCACTGAGTGAGCCTAGGGGCCCAAAAGTCCTAAATCCGGCCCTGGTTGTTGTACGTGTTGCTGCCGCTGCTGTGCTTCTTCATTCCCTTTAGGAGCCAGTTGACGGAGAGAAACCTTAGTCTCATTGCCATTCCGCAACCTGACATGAGCATACCCGTATAAAAAATTTTAGTTCAAGTCTGAACCAAAAAAAGTTCAGACCTGACATTAGGAAATGGAACATTTTCCGTTCAGTTCTGATTCAGGATCTGATCAGTTCTGAATTGTTCTGAACACTCCAGACATCAGGACTGAATAGAAAATGTTCCAATTCCTGATGTCAGGTCTGAAATGTCTGATCAGACCTAAACATATTCCTAATGTCAGATCTGTAAATAAATATATAAAAATCCAAAACCTGTAATAAAAAAATCTAATTGAGGGAATGCATTAATTTATACATGGTTTCTACAGACTTTACCACTATGCAAATTCTATTGATCTATGTAGGGATTTGAACCCAGAATCTTTACCTTCGTAAGCGGAGCCTTTATCCACTACACCACCAGTCCTAAGAGTATTCACAGGGCAAAATGTCATCTTAACTACTGCTTTGGTGGTAAACATTAGGATCCAAATGCAGTGCAGAGATGACCTTGGAGGACTGAGAACGAGTTATAAAGTGCCTCCAATCACTTTTTCCCCATTCACACTATAATTATATTTTTTTCAGTTAACAACTATTTTAAAAAGTGTAGGCCCTAATGACAGAATCTTTTTACCTAAAATTTACCACGTCTAATTGTTTAAATATTATTCTATTCTACTCAAATGGATGTAAAATTAATTATAAGCTCCATGCGATAAGTTATTTAATAAAAGAGTTATGTGGTAAGTGTACGTGAAATTTTAAAATAACGTGAAAGTGAAATACCCCCGTTGCAGCAAACCTACATACTCAGCTAATTTCTAATGGAAAAGAATAGTTCAATCGAACATAGCGATATTTGACTTGATTTTGACATTAAATCTCATCTAGATGAAGCCACAAACCAAGTTTGATTATGTTGAGGAATAAGCGAGATATAGAATTTTTCTGATTTCCCATAAGGTTAATATTGGGGAAACGTAATGTGTTTACCACTTTTAGTATCTCAGTAACCAATGGACTTAGAGCAATGATTTAAGGTACAAAATTATTTGTTTTTTTTTTAGCTGAATCCAATGGTGCCAACCAAAATATTATAATTATTTTTTTTTCTATGTGAACAAAACCTACGGTGGATATGAGAAATGGCAAACTCATTTTAAGTTGCCGCTAAGTTGTCATAACTATCAGGAAACAGCTTTGCCTAGACAAAGAACCACAAATGTGTGACAAATTTGCTAGTGAAAAGTTGCTTTATCAGACCAACGGCAAATGAATGTCAAATTTGCTAGTACAATGTTTCTTTTCCAAACCGATGGCAACTTTGTCGAAAAACAACCCGTTATGTGGGAAGGTGCTTTAATTTCCTGGGCAAAGACGCCCTGGTACCGTCGCTGCGGGTGCTCAGGGGTGGATCCAGATACATTTATCAGCAATATTTACATTTTTGCAGTTTTACTGAGTTTTAGATGCATACCAGTAATTTTGTCAAAAGAATATAATTTTCTTATACCACAGGCTGTGACAAACTTGACATACAAAAAGGATTATCTTAATGGTCCCATATAACACGACAAGGTTTTGTTTTGTACAAACTTCCTTAAAACCTGCCCAAAACTCTTTACCAATTCATTTATTTTGGGCGTTTTCCTCTCTTTTTCACGAAGTTTGACTAAACCCCGGACAAAATTCAACCCCGGACGTTTCCCCGGACGCAAGCCTGAAACCCGGA